>JARWMC010000017.1:9360344-10657894 GCA_029959065.1 Colias behrii
TTTTCCTCATTGCCTTCGGATTGAGAAATTGTAAGCTCAACGAATAATTCGGATAAAGTTTTTCCGAACGCATCAATAGACGCGTCATTTTGCTTACAATTTAAAAATTGTTTTTGCAAAGCACTCGTAGACTTTTTAGGTAAAAGAAGCATTTTCATATCATTTAAAAGATTTTGAACAGTATCGTACTTTGTTTGTAATTTTAGCCTAGCAGATTGCGACAAACGGCTTTTCAAAACAAAAGATATCAAATGCGACTGTGACTCATCATTTAGAACCGAACTATAGTATTCAATTCCATCGATAAGTTGTCGTAAATTAGACAATTCATCATTCATTACTGGCAATAAGCTCAAAGCTACTTTTAGGTCAAATTTATCCATTGTTGAAAAACTATTAAAATTCTCTGAAATTTGACACAAGTCAGTAATTTCCGCAAATAATTTCTTTAAATCCTCACAATATTTTTTAAAAACAATAAGCTCATCCTCTCCTAAGCTTTGCTTATCCAAACTACCTATGTAATTGTTATATTTTTGTAATGACACATTCGCCTAGTTTTGTTTGTAATATTTTACCCTGTCGTCTAGAAGGTCCTATTTTAATTAAATATGTTCTAATAGCTAGCAAATCATCACATAATTTCTTTAAAAATATTGCCATAGAGTTTAACAGTACATAATATAATTAATGATAGTAAAAATATATTAACATACCTGAATAGAATTGAAGGCCTCGTTTCTCAGCATATTTTAACAATAACTGTAAAATTTATTATAAAATACAAGTATACACATTACTTATACATAATACACATATATACTAAGTTAGAATAATATTTTTAACTAAATTAGATTATCATTTTCTTTATCTTTTATATTTAGGTTACATGACATACATGACTTTTAATACCTATTCGATACCTGTTTCACCGATTTCACCGGGGGGGGGGGGTACGCCTGGCGCCGTCGAACCGAAAAACGACGCTCCCTGCTGCTATTCGCGACCTCCTGTCGTATCCACCTTGAGTGGATATTTTGCAAAATTTTGTGCTATAACTATGTTATGCTATACTAGTCTTCCTTGGACTGCTGCTTTCCCATTTTCTGTAGCGTTTCACTTGCGTTGCCTCCAAAAGATTTAAATATATTCATTTTTAATACTTTAATTTGCTCGGGCCGAGAACACACAGTTTACCATAATATATGTAAATCGGCAACGCGGCGGCCGGTGTCAAAATACACGCGCGCGTGCACCAACTTTAGGCAGGGTCGCCATGTAAGGTGGTGCCTCGGGAGAGGACTCTAGGACTGCTGAATGAATACTGTATATTTGAAATATAACATGCCTTATTAAATAGATACAAAACTAGGTTACACGTGTTATATAGTTAATATTATTATAGTTAGTACTTATATCTAAATTTAAGCACTAGGTATATCTCAACGAAAATTCTTGTTTATTTCAATTCCTTCTTCAAATAGTTTTAATAATTAGGTATTTTAATGAATTTGCTACAGAACAAGTGTCGACAATAATGATTATTTATGTTCACAAGATGACAAACTAATAATATTGTATCTAAGTGTTGTGTTTTGCGTACAATACAATAAATGTTTTTGCTACATTCCTTCAATTCCTTAGTTCGCGCGATTCGAGTTCTTATTTCGAGGCAAATAGTAATTAGAAACATAGTAGCCAATCTATTTCGCTTACTTTTAATAATATTTACTTCGAATCCCCCTTTTTTAACTGAAAAGGGTTTGAATTTATTGTTTAGATACATCAAATTAAAACTCTGACGCACCAACTGCAACCAAAATGCAAAAGAGTCTTTAATTAATTTATTCGTGTAAACACTGTGTAGGTACCTACCTACTTAGCTTAGTAATAAAATATTTTTTTAAAAGGTTTAGTCATTCAGTATTAAAATGGAGGTCCAAGAGTTTCCCGTAGAAGCAGAATACAAGAAAGGCACTGGTGTCACTCCTGATGATGTAGCCAAGATTCGGAAGTGGTTGCAAACTCAACCACATCTACCAGAAAAGTATATTTCAGGTATTTATTTATAGAAATAAACGAAAAAGAAACATTTACATAGGTAAAGTCATATTATTATCGTAATAAAAAACCCTTCGTACCTTTCAGGAATAGTTTTAAGTGCAAAAGTTAATTTCTCTTAACATCAGCTAAACCATTATTTTACATGCTTAGCCGTAAAAATCATGTATATAGGAATGAATTATATCTATACTTAAGTATACTTATTAATTATTTACTAATAATATTATAAAGCTGAAGAGTTTGTCTGTTTGAACGCGCTAATCTCGTAAACTACTGGTCCGATTTTAAAAATTATTTCGGTGTTAGATAGCCCATTTATCGAGGAAGGCTATAGGCTATATATCATCTCGTTAAGATGTTGGTCTTGAGCGGAGCTCTGCGGGTAAAACCGCGGAGCACAGCAGCTAGTCTACTATAAAATATAAATACCTAGGTAGAGGTATATGGTTTTAAACTTGATTTTTACACAATGTAACAGTGGATTGCTCTGATTCTCTCTAAAGCTTATTAATGAGGCTCAAAACTATTTTTTATAATTGAGAAATAAGCCGTATTGTAATTATCATTTTACTTTTTTTTTATTATAATAGATGTACCTACATTTCAGATTTGGACATCATCCACGCGTATTACAGTTGCAACAATAGCATTGAAGTCGCCAAACAATTAATGGATCTAAATTATTCTTTACGAACTCTCTTCACATCGTACTTCAAGGATCGTGTATTTGACTCCAAAATGGAGGGGATATTACAAAGACAGTATGTAACGAAATTATATTTTAAAATAAAGAGAAAAAGTGTAATTGTTCTAATTATTTATAGACGGATATACATTCTTACTAAATATTTTTGTAAAGTAAAAGATCGAATTTATTATAAATGACTATAAAATCTTGACCAATAGCAAATTCTAATTAAAGTACCTACAAGTTTACAAAATTTAAATGAAAATCCGTAACAATTTTCTAAATCAACAAAATCAGAAAAAAATGTAGTTAAGAGCGCTTATTCAATTTAACGCAAGTCAAAATCTCCGCGATCTATTACGATAGATCGCGGCTTGCGCTATCCTTTTACTATGAACAGCATAGGTCCACAGGAGAGCGCCGAGCAACATGTCCTCTCTCTGGAAAGGCTCGCTGCCGACTGATTTGAATCGGGTCCAGTGTTAGCAACCTGAAGTGAGCTGATTATCGTACCAGGGGCGTAAAATTATCGTACATTAGGCGTTTTTGGTTCGAAATTATCGTACTTTTTAGAATAAAGTCAATTATAAATAAATAAATCATATAAATTGTAATATTGATAAGTATGCAAGTTCTCTATAGTTAATCTTTGTTTAACTACCGCTGTCAAATCAACGGGACACTGAAACCCAAACGTTTTACGTGCCTTAATATTCATTATACTCTTTGGTTTTACGCGTGGTACAGACTACAGACCTGAACCGATTCCATTTCCACTTTATGTTCAATAAACGCGCCAAGTTTAAAATTCAATCTGACAAAATTTCACTGTTCCCATGAAAGTTCGATATGAAACACGTCAAAATTTCATATTTGTATGGGTGAAATAATATAAATTCTCGAATTTTGCCTGATAGAAATTATCGTAAAATCAGCGTACGATAATAACATGCTATCGTACATCGTACGTAGGCACCAAATTATCGTGTTTGTACGATAATTATCGTACGGTTGGGAACGCTGATCGGGTCGCGCGCAGTGTTTTATAGTACTTTAAAAAAATTGTAGAAAAATAATAGAGGTACCTTAGTTGATTTTTTAAATTTTATCTTATAAGTAAGACATTCTTTTATTGCAATATGTATAAATTATATTCAATTAAGTCAAATATCTTGGTGAAAATAATCATTTTGTCGACTATAATTTCTAAAAAAATTCACATTGTTCGGATTTTAATTTCGTAAGTTAGGAGTCCAAAATAAAAAAATCTTTTAACTAACTATTTTAATAAGGATTTTTGCAGTTAGTTAAAAAAATTGTGTGCTAGATCTGTCAGCAATTTCAGATATTTTTAGCTTCGAAATTGACACTAAAAGTGAAATCAAGTAATCTGCATCGGCTCAGTTATCTTGATGGTATTCACAAATACTGTATTAATTGAAAAAAACTCTTAACTAACTACATAGACAATAAAATTTCCTAAAATTATTAGTAATTCATATGTTTGTAAGATAAGTGGTTGATGGACAATCTGGTTTGAAAAATCACATATTTGAGCCAAACAGCGCACGGACCGCGTACACGGCCTTAACTAGTTATTTAATAATTTTTAACTTGATTGAGGAAATTTATTTATATTTTTTCAGATTATTCGTATTCCTGCCTGGAAAATCAAGAGACGGTAATACAATTTTGTACACTCATGGATTGAATACTGACCCAAGTTTATTCGACGTCGCTGATAATTTAAGGTTTTTATGCACATTTTAATTTTATGGCAAAACTTATCATGAAGTTTTTCTTCACAATTTTATAAAAAAAAATAAGTTGAAAATCATAAAATTCGAATGATATCGCATACTAGCGTTCTTCCCCGGCTTCGCCCGTGGAACATGTTTACGTTTTCTCCCCTTAAGAACCATCCTCGTACTTCAAGGAATATTATAAAAAAAAAAGAATTGAATTTATATTTTTGGTTTTATGGCATTCAAATGCTTTTATAAATATAAATTTATAAAGAATAGAAAAAATTCGATCACATTATAAATTTATATTTATAAAAGCATTTGAATGCCATAAAACCAAAAATATAAATTCAACAAAAAAAGGTCGTGTTCCATCGTTACAATATTGTATTCACTGAAAAGTGCTTCATATTGGTTGAAATGGTTGTTAATCATCTCAATAGATGGCGCGCGGTGTGTCCCTTCAGACACATAAAACTGAAAGAATAGAATAAATTCGATCGCTCAGGCGGGTCACGAGTGGCTGAGTTGGTGAGGCATCCGCCCCGGAATGGCGCGAAAGGATGCGGGTTCGAGTCCCGCCTCGTGATCGAATTTTTTCTATTCTTTATAAATTTATATTTATAAAAGCATTTGAATGCCATAAAACCAAAAATATAAATTCAACAAAAAAAGGTCGTGTTCCATCGTTACAATATTGTATTCACTGAAAAGTGCTTCATATTGGTTGAAATGGTTGTTAATCATCTCAATAGATGGCGCGCGGTGTGTCCCTTCAGACACATAAAACTGAAAGAATAGAATAAATTCGATCGCTCAGGCGGGTCACGAGTGGCTGAGTTGGTGAGGCATCCGCCCCGGAATGGCGCGAAAGGATGCGGGTTCGAGTCCCGCCTCGTGATCGAATTTTTTCTATTCTTTATAAATTTAAATTTATAAAAAAAAAGAATTCTTGTCTAATACTTGTGGCAAAGTCATGCTTATTAAATAAATAAATTATTTATGGATATTTTAGGGCATTCTTCTTAACTATAGACTTCTGGCAATACGAATGTGGAACAGCCCCAGGCCTGGAGCTGGTGGTCAACTTCGAAAATTACAACATGAGCCATGCGCCGAAAGTAGACCTTAAAAACATACAGCAGTTCTTGTATTATGTACAGGTTAGTTTATTTTCTATGTCTATTCTAAGTATTTTATACTTTGTACTATTTCGTATTTCCCACAAATTTTCCCAGGCAGAACTCATAATATGTTTAAATGGATTTGATTAGCATACGATGAACGATAAGTATGTTGCTAAAATCTGAGCTAGAGCTTGATTAGATAAAATTATTCAGTGTAGATAATATGTATATATATGTATATGAAACCTGATACATGAAAATATTGTAAATATAATTTAATGAGTAATTTCAAACTAGAATATAATTTTGACTAGTTTGTCAAATTCGACGTAACAGTCTAAATTCAAAATTCAGTCAGACAGACAAATGACTCTGTTTAAAAAATAGATATCGTTTATAAAAACTAAAATACACGCTTTAATAAGATAAACTCATGAAATTAATATATATTGTCACCAATCATTGATAAGTGTACGAAGTTTGAATTAATTTGTCCGTTTAAAGTGGATCAAAATCGAGTTTAATGAAGGTTAAACTGTATCTTTGTATGTAACCTTGTGTAGCTAATAAAAAAATGTTAATTACAGCGAATTCTATCATATAACAAGTTACAAATAAATAAATAAATACTGTAAATAAAATTACGATTCTGTTCACGATACACTGAAAAGTTTGAATTAATGTACTTACCAGTAAAATTAAGTCTTATTTTTCAAGGTTGGTATAACGCAGTTCATTAAAGAAACGAATCTTCAATGGCGGCGCTTATCATTCCCTCTCGCTTACAAACGGCCGTACGGCATGCAAAAAAAAAATGGAAAAATAAAATCACTAAAATGTATTTGATTTTCCCTATAATCGTTTTTATCATAAATTTACAATGACAATTATACATTTGCGAAAGTAAATAATGTTTTATTGGAATTTGACAAAATATGTTCTTTGGTAAAAGTTGTTCAATTTTTTGGGCTCATTGCAAGTATTATGGGGATTTTGTAACATTCTGTATACGTAAATATGATAATTCATATAAATACACAAATACCATAACAAAAAAGTTTGTCAACAAACAATTTGAAATAATTAATAAAATAATTATACATTTACGTTATTTTTATTTTCTTTTTTGCTGACCCTACCATACGTCAGTGTCAGCTTCGGCCGCCATTGAAGATTCGTTTCTTTAATGAAACGCAATATAACAATGAATCGCTAAATGTATCGCCAACACAGACAAATTATTTAGCCAGACAACAAATGTGCTAATTTTTATAAGTGTTTTTGAAGTTTGGCAAATCATCGATAAAATGCTGAATTATGATAATCCAATAGGTAGAAGGTATTTTAATTTTTTATAGCATTCAAATACTTTATAAACATGAATTTTTATATTATAAAAGAATTCGATCAAGTTTAAAAAAAAAACATTCTGTGTGGGAAATGAGAACCGGTCGGTTAAAAATAGTTTTAATAGCTTTATGTTAATATTATGTTTTTAACTTTTTAGAAATAGTTATCTACCTACCTAACTACCGACCTATTTACTGACCTCCTTTTTCGTTTCCGAATAGACTAAAAAAAACATCATTAAAATCGTTTATGGTTTAAGTAATATAAGAGTATTATTACAAATAGTAAACACTAAATTGTAATATAAATATTTTCAATCAGTGGTTAAAAGTTAACCGTCGGATATATTTGTAATATTGTGTTATTATGTATTATTACACAATATTGGAATTTTAATTTTGAGAATCGGCCCATATTCAATGAAATGAGTATTGAGTACCTTCAACAAATTCAAATACATATTTTAAAATCAACTGTCAACTGATACTTGTTTTGGCATTCCGTATAAAAATTGGACTTGGAATATTTAAATATGTCGACCAATTAAATCGGTGATATAAATATCTTTAAATGCTTATCTAATATCTTGTTTATTATTTTTTTATTATAATAACTTTGTCGTGATATTTACATATATCGATACACGATTCACCCACTTTTAAATTTATATGTACAAATACCAGTTATATTGTTTAATTATGAATAAGTATATAGGTTACGCACGGCACGTTTCAAAATGTAGCCAATTAGCCAGAATTTACTCGCTAACGATATTTAAATCTTGCCATCTTACTTTGATGACTTATGTGTGTGCTGTTTTTTAAGATCGAATGTTCTCTTGGTACCTAGGTAACCTATACATAAAGCTGAAAGTATCATGATAGTAAAAGTACAATTATATACCTAATGAATTTTCAAAATGAACTTACAGCTCAGATTTACACTTTCTTATATACAGTTTTATTTATTTCAGAAAGCAATACCAATAAAACTAAAGAAGATGCACTTACTGAATTCGCCGCCATTCATCGAGAGGCTGATCAATATGATGAAGCCATTTGTGGTGAATGACTTAGTTCATGTTGTTCTACCACACTCTGAAGGGTTTAAGACTTTAAAAGAATATATTCCAATTGAAGCCTTCCCAAAGGAAGTTGGTGGAAATAATAAGCCGCTAGATGAATTACTTGGTAAGGATTGAATAAGGATAAGTATTGGAAAATATGACATCAAAAATACTTTGATGATGATGAATACTAACAATGTTGTTTTTTCTTTCCAGATGATGTATTAAATAAGTTACGAGCGAACAAAGCTTTCTTCGAAAATGAAAATAAGAAGAGAGTGGTGGAATCCCTGAGGCCTGGCAAACCGAAAACTTACACAGATATATTTGGGGGTGTAGAAGGGTCCTTTAAAAAACTAGACATTGATTAGTAAATTATTTATAACACTTATGAATTTGTATCATTGTATCTGCGTAATATCAAACCTTAATTATACCAGCTACCTATATATTATATGTATACAGGTACTTAATATAATAAAGCTGAAGAGTTTGTTTGTTTGAACTTGCTAGTCTCAGGAACTACCTAGACGTCGAATTTATTTAGCCCATTTATCGAGGAAGGCTACATGCTATATTATAATATCATCACGCTAAGACCAACAGGAGCTGAGAAATGCGGGTAAAACCGCGGGGCACAGCTAGTAACTTATACTTAACATAATAATTACTTATTTAATATCCTATTGAATTTAAAACAGGAAATAATATGATTAAAAAAATAAACCCGTCACAAAACCATCAAGCCCACATAACCGGCTATTTAAATTTTTATCTCCTGCGTATAATAAGTAGCTATTTTGGGCGTTAAATAAAATAATTGAATACATAATCTAATTTATGATAATTTAAGAGTATAATGATAATGTATGGAGTGTTAGTTTATTTAAAAACCGAGTAGTTAGATAAGTCCTTATTTAATATCTACAATCGACGAACAGAATCCAAATTAGATCTTTAACATAAGAATAGCATCAACAACATTATGTAATTAGGCTCGAAAATGCTTCGCGAGATGCTCGCTCTTTGAACCAGCCTATCTATACTAATATTATAAAGCTGAAGAGTTTGTTTGTTTGTTTGAACGCGCTAATCTCGGGAACTACTGGTCCGATTTGAAAAATTTTTTCGGTGTTAGATAGCCCATTTATCGAGGAAGGTTATATCATCGCGCTACGACCAACAGGGGTGGAGCCACGGGGGTGAAACCGCGCGGAGCAGCTAGTAAAAAATAAAATTTAAATAACTTAACGGTCATATTAAGCCCCAAACACGCTATTTTTCCAAAAGCTAACGCTGCTTTGTAACAATATTATGTGGTTTGTGGTGTCTATTTTTAAGTATGCTTTCACTTGTCTATAAATAAAGGCGCAGGAATAAGTAATCGCAAATATTATTTATAATTATTATCTACTAATTAATAAGCTTAGGTGCTGATAAGGCTACGTGGGCTACCGGCTAAGGATAGTCTGTTTCCGATTCACAAAAAATTAACTACCTACCTACTTATTATCAAACTCTTTTAAATAATATTTTACACAGGTGTCTACATTACCAGCAACGAATGCACGAAGCAGTAAGTTTATGTTTATCGTCATCGACAATAAGTAGTGAAATAATAATTAATAATCATAATTTTCGTTCTAAGATAATGTGTGATAAATTTTAATTTATATTTCAAATACGATTTAAACATTACAGAAAAAAATATGGTTATATAAGGGTTATCTATTTACAAATATCATTACCTTTTGTACATTTAAACATTACAGAAAAAAATATGGTTATCTAAGGGTTATCTATTTACAATTAATATTATTACCCTATTTTGTTATCTACATTTAAACATTACTGAAAAAAATATAGTTATCTAATGGTATTTACAAATATTGGTCTAAGATCCGAATATAGGTCGACCTTCACCATCGTGATAATAGAATGAGACCAATTTTATAATAAACTAGCGGTCCGCCCCGGCTTCGCCCGTGGTACATATTTCGCAATAAAAGGTAGCCTATGTTCTTTCTCATGGTCTAAAGATTATCTATGCCAAATTTCATCAAAATCGGTCCAGTAGTTTATGCGTGAAAACCATACATACATACATACATACATACATACATACAAACCTTTCCTCTTTATAATATTAGTATAGATGTAGTCTATTAAAAAAATCTATTAAAGATGGGTTGACTGAAAAAATCCTGGACAGGACATTTTAATTAATTTTTAAAAAATATATTTTTTTAATTAAGGACGCTGTCACAAATCTGCGCTACTCAAATTTAGGTATTTAACGTCGCAACGTGGTTCGCAAGAACATCACGCTCACGTAAACATAGCGCATTCCATTTTAAAGACCATCTTCATACTTGATATTATTGACGTGACAACGTCTTAAATTAGGTTGCGGCTGGGAGTCACTTATGAAAAAGTGTAACGCTCGGTAACGTTACGATGAGTCACCGAACGAGAGAGAGGCCCGCGGTCTGCCGCGCGCGCAGCACATAAATATTCTACCGAGAAAAAGACGTTGTCACGTAAAGTCTTCGCCCGTAAAACCGACTTTACAGGCAACCATTTTTTTTTAATTTTTAAATTTTATTGAAATTGATTCCAGAACATTATAACGAATTTTAAAAATTCATTTTCTTACTTTTATTAGTAGGTACAATAATTATTCTGATATGTTAGTTAGTAACTAACTTAAAAAAGTGTGAGTGTTTTACAAAACCTCTAGGAATTGTATGCAATATCTAAGCTTTTTATGAAATGTTTAAAATACTTTTTTAAGAATTATCATACATATTAAGTTACCAGCAATGTATTAAATCCGGCATTGTATACAATTCTTAGGAAAATATGTATGTTATTCCGAGATACGGTCGAAATTAAATAAATTAGATTCATCACATTACCTAGGAAATCTGAACTTTTCCTAAGGAGCAAACACATTTGCAAATGTGGGTGGTTTTTGGGGAAGCTATTACCCATATTATGAGGTCAAAACTAAAATCCAAGATGGCGCCGACGAAAATTTTACATCTTTTCGTCATGGGTGTCATTTTCATGGTTTTTGGGGTAGCTATTAACCAATATGAGGTCAAAACTAAAATCCAAGATGGCGCCGACGAAAATTTTACATCTTTTCGTCATGGGTGTCATTTTCATGGTTTTTGGGGTAGCTATTAACGAATATGAGGTCATAACTGAAATCCAAGATGGCGCCGACGAAAATTTTACATCTTTTCGTCATGGGTGTCATTTTCATGGTTTTTGGGGTAGCTATTAACGAATATGAGGTCAAAACTAAAATCCAAGATGGCGCCGACGAAAAATTTGACATATTTTCGTCATGGGTGTCATTTTCATGGTTTTTGGGGTAGCTATTAACGAATATGAGGTCAAAACTATAATCCAAGATGGCGCTGATGAAAATTTGACTTTTTTTCGTGATGGGTGTCATTTTCATGGTTTTTGGGGTAGCTATTAACCAAAATGAGGTCAAAACTGAAATCCAAGACGGCGCCGACGAAAATTTTACATCTTTTCGTCATGGGTATCATTTTCATCGTTCTTGGGGTAGCTATTAACTAATAAGAGGTTAAAACTAAAATCCAAGATGGCACCGACGAAAATGTT
Organism: Colias behrii; assembly: GCA_029959065.1. Classification (NCBI taxonomy): domain Eukaryota; kingdom Metazoa; phylum Arthropoda; class Insecta; order Lepidoptera; family Pieridae; genus Colias; species Colias behrii. Next base: position 9,372,027 of record JARWMC010000017.1, read on the forward strand.
ACATCTTTTCGTCATGGGTGTCATTTTCATGGTTTTTGGGGTAGCTATTAACCGATATGAGGTCAAAACTAAAATTTAAAATGGCGCCGCCAAAAATTTTACATCTTTTCGTCATAGGTGTCATTTTCATGGTTTTTGGGGTAGCTATTAACCAATATGAGGTCAAAACTAAAATCCAAGATGGCGCCAACGATGGTTCCTAAACATGTATTTCAATGCTCTTTAAAATTATTTTTAAGACTCTCCCGTAGTATATAAGAATTCGACTATACAGGGTGTCCCACTATCGGTATACTAAGTTCTAAGGGACTTGTAGTTTTGCATACACTGATCACGTAAAAAATACTTAAACAACAAAATTACATTAAAAAAATTTTGCTAAATTTTTCCTGAAATTTAGGTTTGTTTCCTTCTCTAACTTCGTGCAACCGGCATATACCGCTTCGCTAATGTGAGTATTTTGTCTATGAAAACATTATCTTAAACGATAGCTCACGTGATTGGGCAGATTGCTTTTTAGGGGTATACACAAAGAGTTTTGAGAATTCGCCTACTTGAAAAAAAATACATCTGGCATTTTATAAGTCTTCAAAATAATTTTAAAGAGCATTGAAATACATGTTTAGGAACCATCGTTGGCGCCATCTTGGATTTTAGTTTTAACCTCATATTGGTTAATAGCTACCCCAAAGACCATGAAAATGCCACCCATGATGAAAAGATGTAACATTTTCGTCGGTGCCATCTTGGATTTTAGTTTTAACCTCTTATTAGTTAATAGCTACCCCAAGAACGATGAAAATGATACCCATGACGAAAAGATGTAAAATTTTCGTCGGCGCCGTCTTGGATTTCAGTTTTGACCTCATTTTGGTTAATAGCTACCCCAAAAACCATGAAAATGACACCCATCACGAAAAAAAGTCAAATTTTCATCAGCGCCATCTTGGATTATAGTTTTGACCTCATATTGGTTAATAGCTACCCCAAAAACCATGAAAATGACACCCATGACGAAAAGATGTAAAATTTTCGTCGGCGCCATCTTGGATTTTAGTTTTGACCTCATATTGGTTAATAGCTACCCCAAAAACCATGAAAATGACACCCATGACGAAAAGATGTAAAAGTTTCGTCGGCGCCATCTTGGATTATAATTTTGACCTCATATTCGTTAATAGATACCCCAATAACCATGAAAATGACACCCATGACGAAAAGAGGTAAAATTTTCGTCGGCGCCATCTTGGATTTTAATTTTGACCTCATATTGTTTAATAGCTACCCCAAAAACCATGAAAATGACACCCATGACGAAAAGATGTAAATTTTTTGTCGGCGCCATCTTGGATTTTAGTTTTGACCTCATATTCGTTAATAGCTACCCCAAAAACCATGAAAATGACACCCATCACGAAAAAAAGTCAAATTTTCATCAGCGCCATCTTGGATTATAGTTTTGACCTCATATTCGTTAATAGCTACCCCAAAAACCATGAAAATGACACCCATGACGAAAATATGTCAAATTTTTCGTCGGCGCCATCTTGGATTTTAGTTTTGACCTCATATTGGTTAATAGCTACCCCAAAAACCATGAAAATGACACCCATCACGAAAAGATGTAAAATTTTCGTCGGCGCCATCTTGGATTTCAGTTTTGACCTCATATTCGTTAATAGCTACCCCAAAAACCATGAAAATGACACCCATGACGAAAAGATGTAAAATTTTCGTCGGCGCCATTTTGGATTTAAGTTTTGTCAAATTGCTTTACCCCACCAATCCGTTCAACAACCCATATAAAAGAGGATCTCAGTCAACGTAATTTTTAAAACATAATTTTAAATTACAAATAATTGGAATATGAAACTTATACAGTTTACTCTTATAAAGTATCAAATATTTCAAATCACGAAAACGACAGTGCACGCACAATAATCTTTTTCTTATTCGTTTTTATTTTTGGGACGAGGAGCGATACACCCGTCCTTCCAAGAGCGCAAAATGTATGAAGAAATCGACAAGTATTTTTAATTTAGCTAATAATTGAAATAACATTTTGATTTAGATACAAAAAAATTATCATAATCTATAAAGGACTATATATCCCTCAATAATGTATAGGTAAGAAGATAGATTAGGCTTTTAATTTTCTTAAAATGGTACCGTTTTAGACCCCATTTTTTTGCATTTTATGCGATTATTGTGCTGGGAAAATCGTATTTCAGCGACAATTTTGTATGACGTCGTACAATTTTTATAAGATGAACGTAGAGCTGAATATATTATCTTTAAATTAAGATATTACTATGTTCTCACGTGTAATTGCTTTAAGTTAAAATGGTACCGAAAAACAGCGTGTTTTTGTAAAAATACGTAATAGCACCCTTAATTGCAGTACTTATCAAGATAATAAAAAAAAATTATAATAGACTTGAAGTATGAAACCTACAGAATGTGCAGTCATAGGGTTTTCTAATATTTACCTGGACAAACTGCTAGGTTGGCAGGTATAAACAGGCATGTCCGTACCAGTTACTTTCACTTAATGGGATGATAGAAAAAAAATATATATCAGCATGAGCGCTGTTTTATAAGAAAATTGTTTACTGTCTCAACACTGCATAATTTAAAAAATATTTTTTTTTTTAATAATTAACTAAAAATATCCTGTCCAGGATTTTTTCAGTCAACCCATCTCTATAAATAGATCTTTAATAGACTACATTTATTATAAAATTGGTCTCATTCTATTATCACGCCGGTGAAGGTCGACCTATATTCGGATCTTAGACCATATCATTACCTATTTTGTTTTCTACATGCCTGTAAGAGCGTTTTCACATTATCCGATCCGATATCGGATATCGGACACAATTTGCCCTTTCACATTATCCGATAAAATTGTTCCGATATCATCATGAGTGTTGCCAGAAAACTAAACAAAATTGCCAGTTAATAAAAAAGGTATAATTAAAAAAAATTCAACTGATAGATCATAGTTGTACATACAGTAAAAATAACTATGTTAAAAAAAACAACTTCAAAAAAAGAAAAGTAAAATGTAAAAAAGATTTGATATTATTAATTACTGCATATTATTTAGATGCGCTATTTACTAAATAGTTTTGATATCGGTCATTTGTATAGTGAAAGATAACACATTATAAATTAAATAAATTTATATCAATACCTACTAGAACCTAGTATTAGTTAATAGTTAATAGTAATACATATTAGTAAATACCTTTCAAAATCTATTAAATGTATTTTTAGCAAGACGTACCTAGTCATTTAGTCAATTTTTTCACTATATACATTTATAAAAGTTCATGTAGTAGCTATGAGAAATTTATTAAGTGATACAATCTTTGTTCACATTTTCTTTTCTTTTTCTTATTACACTGTAATGTCCTAAAATAATATTGTCATCCGTTCAAATATATTTGTAATATGATTGTTGTAATTTCCTGTAAGTAAAGATACATAAATTATTTTATTGTCATAAGCAGTTATTTTAGAATAAAGATTTTTTAAACTATATGTACCTATTCTTTGTTGGAAATTCAAAATAAAAATAAAATCGGTGCGAAATCTCCTCCTTTTTTGAAGTCGGTTAAAAACAAAGCACTCAATGACAACAATACAATAAACTAGTGTCCGACCGAAACTGGTTTCCAGGCCGAAACCGAAACCGAAACCGAATGTTCGGCCGTGGCTTCAGTTTCGGCCGAAACCGAAACCGAAACCGAAACTCACGTGGTCAAGTATGAAATTTCTAAAAATACTGAACTTTGGTGCATTTTACCTATTATTATGCCTTAATTAGGGCATGAAATGAAAACACAGTATATTAAATTTGTTGTAGTTAATCATTTATTTAATATAAAATAAAAATAAATATTATAAAAATATTAGGTAATAATAACAATTTTATTTTTTTTTTTCAAATTAAGTTCTCAGTAAAATCAGTCATCTAAATCAAATCAGTAATTATTACTGTTACTTTAAATACTATAGTTCTTTTCACCTAAGATGATTCCTGTGACATATCGATTGTTGACACGTGTAGAGATTGCCTTTACTGAAATCGTATCAATTGTTTCCGATAATCGATAATATTTTATATGGAAATAAAATCGATTTGAATAAAGGACCAAAATTAGTTATTTCGGCATTTCGCCAACAATTAACTAAGGAATCTTAGCAAACAACAGCGACAAAAAGTGAACAATAACAATTAGTAATATAATAACAGAACACCACGTAAAGTATCAATATAAAAATGCAACTTGTATACAAGGCTGACGGACTCGTACAGACGATTGACGCGATTGACAAACGATCACAAGATGGGCGTCGATTATATGATTTTCCAGCTCTATAATTTTTCAACGTCCCATTTCATGTACACCAATTGCGTAGGTATTATTTTTTTGTGTTATTTTATTTTACTTTTCGTTATATTAAACTAAACAATACTGTTTTTGTTTTAGTAGCTTAACCCTTAATAAGCCATGGGGATATTATTTTCCCACCTCGGCATTGCCCACAAATTAATTATTATTTTTTGTATTTTTAAAGATACGGTAAAATTTAAGGAACGCACCTTAAGATAGATAGTTCTTTTAATTTTTTTCTAGCAACACATCTTTCTAAACGTCAACTGTCAATGTCAGTAGTCAATCGAAGTCAAAAGTTCATTTTAACGACCGTTTTTTCACGACCGATTCAAGATAGTTTTTGGATCTACGCCCAGAAAAATTCCTGTAAGTATGCAATTGTTTTTAATTCGTAAAGTAAAACGTGTTATTTATCAAATATTAACAAAATAACCTACGAAAGCTGTTACTTTGGGTTATTTTTTCTCATTCAAAAATGGTGGGAAATTAATACCCTGTAGCCGTGCATGAAATCTTCAAGTGGGAATATATTTCCCTTTATCCCGTAAGGATACAAAGCAGTTATAAAAAGTAAAAAGTTAAGTAAAGTAAAAAGTAATTAAAAAATTCAAACATATTCAATAAATAATAAATTTAATGATGCATTTTTATTTTTTGTCCCTGTGTTAAAATCGACGAGTAAAAGCGCGGGCAAAAGCTAGTCAAGTGGGAGATTATTTCCCACATGTATGTTCATGGATATAGGGAAATAATTTCCCACAAAACCTACCTTTTAATGGTTATAGGGAAATAATATCCCACCGCAAAAAAAAACTATTAGGTACCCAATATTTTTTTTTAATACTCAAGTCTTTAATCTCGATATAACCCCGTACTGATGTATTAAAATTAACTTGTTTGAAGTCATGGGCGATTAAGGGTGTAAATGCCGCCTTAAAATAAAAATATTATGCATTAAAATTATTTTTGCTTTTTAAACATAAAATACGTAATTCGGAACACAATTAAGTGTCACAGGAATCATCATAGGTGAAAAGGACTGTAAGTATTGGTAATTTGAGATCTTTCTCTTTAATACTTTGGATTGGTATTTGTACTTAGAAGAATAATCAGTCTCTTTTAGGTACCTCTTATATAAAAATAATAATTACTATTACACCCAGTTCCAATCTCAACATAGATAATCAAAAATTGCATATTTATAATATAAAGATACCTAGATCACAATTAGTAGGACAATTATACTTACATTTCGAATTAAGTAACTCACTATTAAACTGAAGTTTGAACATTTAAATATGTAGAAAACAGTTATAAAATGGCGACAGCGTCCGTCAAAGCGTTGCCGAGGAAAACAAAGTTAGGCGAGCGTGAACGTGTGTGAACTTGCGAAATAAGTTTCGGTTTCGGCAAATTGATTTTTGGCCGAAACTCAGCCGAAACCGAAACCGAAACCGAACTTTCGGTCGGACACTACAATAAACAGCACAACCAACATCCGAGTAGGAGGAGTAGCGAGGCAGAATGAGTTAATATAAAGATGATAGACACTAATGTTTTTGAAGATAGAGATATTTGAATTTGAGAACGCAATATATTTTTGTTTACTTCAGTTCAGCCAATTGCCGTATATTTTAATACGGTAATTAAAATAGCTGCCGTATAAATCGTATTTTTAATGCCTATAAATACTTAAATGTATGTTTTCTTAATAAAAAAAGGTTTCTTTTAATAGAAAGGGTTTAAGGTTAAAGCAAAGGTTTTTTTTTTAAGATTTAGCGCCCTATATGACTGAAAATACACAAACTAGTGCTTTTTTGCTGTTGGTATACTGCCTTTTCGAAAATTGAGTTGGCAACACTGAACATTATCGTCCGATAGTACCGCTGGCATATTGGTGTCGGCTCCGATATCCGATATTGGACCGGACAATGTGAAAGACAGGTACATTAATCATACATTTTACTTACCTCCGATATCGGATATCGGCTATCGGCGTCCGATATCCGATATCGGATCGGATAATGTGAAAACGCTCTAATTCCATATAATATACTCAATACGATCCCCGTTTTCCAATTACAGCACTAGAGCGCATTATGCGGCATAATGCTTAACGTTGAATGTTTCAACTACAGCAACGCTTCGCACAATCGAGCACTCTTAAAAGTAATGCGCGTGAATTGATGCGTGCAATCGATTTATCGTTAGTAATATTATTAATTGTTGGAAAAAATTTTAAAGCTTTCGTTTCATTGTAGTTTTTTCGAAATAATCAAAGTTAATTCAAATTGTGTTAAAAAATAAATATAAACTGTATGGATGAAGGTACAAACATTGAAAAAAATGTTAATGAAATACTTAATCAAAATCCAAATTACTTAAAATAACCGTAAATAGTTTTCAACCAATTATTATGTATACCACTTTATTTACACATTAATGAGGTTATTGCTAACTCTATGAATATTTTTTTTTCAACACTGAACTTAGCGCAACCTGCTGATTAGCTGGGTCCACACCGGACGATCCACCGCGATCCGATCGCGCGCGGCAGGTGCGCGATCCAAAGATGCGGGCGGTGTGGACGTGCCGCGCGCGATCCATGCATTCGTTTTGGAGAGCGCGATCCCTACCTCCCGCGATCCGTTTGCGGTCGGTTTTTGTGCCCGCTTCAAAGGTGCCTCAATTGCGTGATGCGCGCGGTGTGGACGGTTGTGTTGAATCGCGCGATCCACCTCACCATGGACATCTCAGAAAGTCGAATAACTCAAATTGATTAGCATTCATTCTTGCAAAATTGTGTTCAACTTCATCTGAAACTAACTCTGCGTACAGCTGAGTCCCAGATGCCAATCGATTTTTATAAAATTGTTTCACCCAAAACCGTCGATTTCTTTCAGTATAATAAAAGTTACTGCTGCAACGGCAAGACGCCGCCGTTGTACGTGTGACTCCATATTGTACAAGAGTTAGACTGGCTGAATCACGGATCGCCTTAGGATCACTTGGAGCGCATATTTGGGATCGCAAGTTTTTAAAGTGGATCGGCCTAACATGATCCACGATCCATGCTCCGCGATCCTGGATCGCGGATCGCGGGATCACTGGATCATCCGGTGTGGACCCAGCTATTTGAAAACTAATTATTCACGTTCCAACTAAGCATCAGCATAATTCGGCATTGTGCGCCACTGAGTCGCATTATGCTCTGTAATTGGAAAACTACCTGTGTTAGCAGAAACGAAACGTAAATGTCTTAGAGCGGTTTGTCTTGGGTTTGTCAAATTTCAAAAGTACAAATCACAAAATATGTCAAATGTCAATGATTGTTATTGTTCTCACTTTGATTGTTCTATAACAAAGAGTAAAGTAATAAAAGGGGAATTCTATATCTTAAATCTCGATTCGTGGTGTACCGTGTTTTTAGTTCTAATGAATACATGGAAAGCTAAGTCTGATGGAAAGTATCTGTAAAACTATTAAGATTATATTTTTCAAGTGACGTTGAACTTTAGTTCAAATTAAATGGAGAAACAAAAGCGGGAACGAAGTTCTAACTTCACTCAAGATGAAACAGACCTGTTGATATCGTTATTAGAGGAGAGAAAACACATTATAGAAAACAAAAAGAGTGATGCTACTACTTGGTAAGAAAAAAAGGAAGCATGGAAAGATATTGAACGAGCATTCAATGGTTCTGTCTTTCGGGATCACAAACATCTTAAGCTTAAGTATGAGGCGATAAAGAGGGACACTAGGAAACGCTTCAGAACAAGTGACGGTATGACCATACCTTTCCGGCTTTCGAATACGGAAGAAAGAGTAAAAAGGATTATTCTTCCATCTGTAGATGGAAATGATAATCAGTTTGCGGACTTCACTTTGCCTAATAATAGTAATTTTATTGAAATAAATAGGAGTAAAACTGTACATTATATGGCGTGGAATTTGGAGGTGGTGGGGGGTGGAGAGAGGGGGGGTGGGTACTAGGAACTTCCCCTGTAAAGGGGGGGGGGCGCGGAAATTAATAGTTTTCGAGATATTTACAAATGAAGTTTAAATGTTGGATTGTTACCACTTTTTGGCAGGCAAGGATGCAAATTAACATCAATTTATAACTAAAGCATGTATTTTTTTCCAGTTCCACATTGATCTGAAGCAATTAATATTAATTACATATTACTTTACAATAATAGTTTTCAATACTAATATCTAATATTGCATTAGCTCTTTGATTTGAAATATGACAGATTTAATGTAATAGACATTATGGTTAAATTTTTGAAACATGCTCCCTGAATTTCATTATTTTGAGGTGTCTAATCGATAAAGGGACTTTTCATAGTAAACTGCTTTTCTTTTAAGTTTCTTAACCTGTAGTTTTTTTTTTGTTGGAGTGGGAATCGCCCTAAAGTCACTTCTGGCACTCGCCGGCCGCTACCGCGGCACGCTCGCTTCACTCGCTCGGCTCGTGCGGCAGTTCAAAATTCAAATGTTAACCTAACACGCTCGTCGCTTCGCTCCTCGCTACCTATTTTAATACTAAAAGTAAAAGTTTAATAGTTTTGTACAGTTTTAGGGCTTAACAGGAGTACGCACGAAACGATCTCGACTGAAAGGCGGCAAACGAACGGTAACTGAAAATGACGTCGTTATTGTTTTGTTCCACGGTACAAAGCGTACAATTAATATTATTTTTGTTAAATTGTAAATTGCGAATATTAATAATTTTATTTTATTTAATCTATTTTACAATAACTATACTTAATAATAATTATTTTTAATGTTGTATACAAATTTTATAAATAAAATTTAAATTATAATATATTTTTTTGTTATATAGAAATGTTTTACCTGAAATGAAACGCGTTTGACAATCGCTGTATGTCAATTTGACACTGTCATAACAGTAAGTTCGCGTTTCAAAGCTAAAATGGAGTAAAATTTTCCGATTTTCAAAAAATTCGTAACACAAAAACTAAAAGTTTCCGTCTAATGAAATTTCAGATTTAGGTTCCATAGGGCAATAGCTAACCACAAAAAAATTTACGACTCTCAACTCCACGCCCTATAAAGTACAGTTTAGCCTAAATAGGTATTCAAAATAAATTAAATTCTATATTGCAATTAAGTAGGTAATATGAATCAATATATTCATAAACAAAGCACATAATATGTTGTAAAAGGTGGTCTAATTGTCTTCAGCGAACACTGCCATAGTACAACCTTTCTCATTTATTTGAAAAACAGGTATATATTTTACATAGCCTGTAGTATTCAGGGATCACAAACTTACATAATCTTACGTATCTGCTGGTGAAAATATTTTAGAAATTTTCGAGTAGTTCATGACATTAGTGCATTCAAACAAATAAACTCTTGATTACTTTTCAAGAAACATAATATTATAGATTTTGTATTTATATATAACATTATATTCTTTTGTGTTACAGTTAAACCAAAGGAAGAGAATACTTTTGTTCAAATTGATTTGGAAGATGAAAACCTTGAAATGACAAAGATTCAGAAGGAAATTATGACAGAGGCGTTAGTACAAAAAATAATTCAAAGAAAACTTTTAGAAAAAGAACTAGAACATAAAGAGACAATGTATGAATTAGAAAAACAGCACCTTCTTCTGAAAATAGAGATATTAAAAAAAGAGTTAGGAGAAACGTAACAATGTTGGTTATAAATTATTTTTATTTGAATGCATTTCTTATATTAAGGACATGTTGATTTTATATAGTTTTTATTATAGCTTGACCGCAACCACTATACCGCGCCTGTATGTGCGCGGTGAGGCGGGGGAGAGTACCAACCATTCCGTTTCTTTCTAACTTCTAACTCGAGCTCTTTCTTACCCGCCTCACCGCACATACTAGGGCGCAGTACAGTGGTTGCAGTCAAGCTGTAGGCATTAATTTTAATTTGTATGCTATTGACAACGGACCACTTTGGTCACGACACCTGGTGTTCAAAAAAAGAACTAGTTTTAGTGTGCACTTAAGTACACAAGTATATTACCGAATCTATTAAATTTTTTTTTTTTAAATTAATAAAAATTCTTTAAAATTTCGTACTAAAAATAAAAGTAGAGTTTATTGTGCGGTGAACGGTTGTGGTAGTAAATCTCATACGAATTTAGAAGTTAGTTTTCATGCTATACCTAAACCTGGTAGCAGTTTTGTTTATGTTGAAAATTATTTCGGAAAAAAAGAAAAAGTAGATCGATGTAAAGCCTGGCAGCGTGCTTTAAAATTGAAAAATATAAATCCGCATATGAGAGTGTGTTCATTACATTTTCAAAGGAATGATTTTATTGTACCAAGTAATGTTGACAATGTTTAACCTCAAATATAAATGTAAATATAAATCTAAAACTAATTGAAAAATTTGTTTTTCAGGTGTTATTACTAAAAAGATGACTTTAAAAAAACATGTGTTCCATCGTGTAATCTACCAAGCTCTGCTAGAGAATCAAATAAAGCTAAAAAAATTATAGAGGCACGACATCAGCGTCTAGTAAATCGGAGTTTAAAGAAGGATACTGTGAAAAAACATAATGATATTAATGTGGATTCATTAATCCATTCATGATCCAACAAATTGAAAAAAATCATTTATAGAAAACATAAATAATTAAAATTGATGACACTAATTCAATGTAAATAAAACTTATGGTTAATTCTTTTGTTGCACACAATACGTAGCCATGTTTTTTAAGCCCCGCCCACTGGTCCGTTGTCAATAGGTTTTTTTTCATATACAGTTAAGAAGCAAAATGTGTCTTCATTTCTTTTTATTTTGAATATATTAGAAGTATAAGGAAATTTGACTGCCTCACTGTTGCATTGTTATATATATTAAGTATATTTTTCATTTCGATCATATCACATGATAATAATTTATAATGCTTTATTTTAGCCAATTAGTGTTGGTTATTAACTAAGGAATTATGTTTTGAGAGGTTGAAAGTTTTCAACTATTTTTATTATTTTCTGTTGGTTATAGGAGTTTATTTAGATAAATTATTGTAAAAATGTTTTATATTTACAAATAGATGTTTATTGTTGTATTTTCATATCTAATATATTTTTATGTTTATGTTGCTATATGCCAGTAAACTAAAATGTAAATAAATAAATACATTTATTGTTAAAAAGATATGTTTGTACAAAATTTACAACTACTATGTACAAAAATTTTAATTTTGATAATTATTATGCTACTAGCGACCCGCCGCGCCCCGGCTTCGCACGGGTGCAATGCTGATACTAAATACACTACAGAAAAACTGTGAACGTTGTATATGTTACCGGAAATGTATGTAATCCGTCATTGTATACAATTCTTAGGAAATGTATGTAATTCCTAAAATCGCACGGAAATGTGTGAAATAAATTATTTTATACACATTTCCTAGGAAATCTATACATTTCCTAAATAGCTATCGGAAATGTAAAACATATTTTAAGATATTGATATGTCGCAGGCAAATTGTATATAATCTGGCCGTTTACAAACGGTCGGCATTTTGTAGTAACTATGCCGATTATTCGTAATCAGAAATTTTTGGTTTGGATAAGGGGGTGGGTTTGGTTAGGTTCGTGTTTTTTAAAACTACACAGAAATAGGAGCCCCACGAAGTGGGGCTCCGTCGGCTCGCGACCGTCTTTTTGTAGAATTTTGGAAAAAGACGAATTTTCGGCATATTAAAACAGCTAGCCGTAATGTAATACGGCGGATTATACAATCCGACTGCGCCAAATATACGCGGGGACAGCGGGACGAGGGGACTGATTACTTGCCAAATGAAAATTTGATTTTATAAGAATAAACATAAGTTAATTTTGTGATATTTACGTTAAAAGTTAGATAGCTGATTTTTAAAATGTTAATTAGTAAGCATCGAGATATATGTACTACGTAGTAAGATAATAATATGAACATAATATTATTATAATTTTACGGTATGACTGTTACCCGATTGTATCAATAAGAGCTATAATAAAAAAAATAACAACGTGTTTTATTACAGAAAGCATTTACTTTACACATTTCCTAATACGATATTGGAATTGTATACAATTCCTAGGAAGATTATACATTTCCTAGGATATGCATGCATTAAATAGTTTTTTAAACAATATTTTATACATTTCCTAAATGGTATCGGAATTGTACACATTTCCTAGGAATTGTATACAATTCCTTGATTTCATACATTTCCTGTAACATATATAAAAACATAGCGACCCGCACCGGGCGGCCGGCAGGTACCGCCGCAAACGCTGCGTCCCGCAATTTTTAAATCTGTAATATCTTCGAAAATATTCACTTAAATCATACGGTGTAAAGGGCCATATAAATCTATATTAAATGAACAATGTATTCAAGGTATTTAATTGGTTAAGGATTAATGCTGTATTGGTTAAAATCGCTTCGAAAATTAGCCATTATTTGTCGTAAAAAGTAAATGGCAAAAAAAAGTTATTGTGGGTTATCCATAAGAGATAGACATATACCATCACGGACTTTTCTGTAGACCTTTTCAATGTCTACAATACTTAGTACATTATTTTGATAAAACTCGTAGGGTTCAGCCTGCGTTTGCAATGTAAGCGGAAAAAATGTAATTATTTACGACATCACATTAGAAACCTCAAAAATAACAGTACTTCTCCACTATTTAATGGATGTTATTATACATATAAACCTTCCTCTTGAATCACTCTATCTATTAAAAAAAACCGCATCAAAATCCGTTGCGTAGTTTCAAAGATTTAAGCGTACAAAGGGACATAGGGACATAGGGACATAGGGACATAGGGACAGAGAAAGCGACTTTGTTTTATACTATGTAGTGATAAGGATGTTGTAAAGGACGAGCACACCATCAAGGTCAAGCGCAGGCGGCAACGGGGCTCCCCGCGCAGCGGCTCCACGTGCAACGCCGGCAAGGTCAACGCAGGCGACAACGGGGCTCCCCACACAGCGACGCGGACGCCACGTGTATAGGGCGGAGTTTCGACGCTACACGTGGAAGATAGGCGCACCGCGGTTTCGTTGTACGTGGACGATGAGGCGCACCGCGGTTTCTACGCCACGTGTATTGCGTCTACACGTGGAGGAGGTGTGGCCTAGGCGGCACATGCAAGATAGCCGCCGCCGCTTTGTACGCCGCCGATCGCTTTGTATCTCGCCGCCGGCGACGCATATAAATAGCAAACATTTTTGAACTAAAGTCAAATGCGCTTCCTCAAACCCCGGTGCAAAACGCGCCATCCCTCCGTACCTTCCTGCATGCACTTATAGTGCATTCCGTCGCTCCCAAACCACCCCCGCAAGTCCCGCTGTCCAAAACCACTCCGGCGCGCCCAGCCGCGCCGCCCACTACCCCTACACCAATACAAATCCCGTCTGTCGGTACACAAGTACCCAGCCCAATTCCCCACCTACACTCCCACGCGCAATTGGCGCCTCCTGCCCCACCCACTCGTGTCGCTTCGCCCCAGTCCCCCTCCGTCCCCGATCATAACACAAGTTATGACCGGGCTCGTAAAAGAAAGAGGTCGACTGATTCGTGCGACGCGGAATCAAATTCAAAAAGATAAAGGGCTTTCACGCCCCACCAAATGACCCGCCCGTGTTGACGGGCGGCGAGAGAAACCTGCTGAAGGGGGCTTCCCGCCCCGACCAGCATTCCCCACGCAGCCTCCTCGCGGAGGCTGCGTGTGCGAAGATCCTCGATTGATTGACTAAAGTCAGTTCCAGCAAGTTCTTCTTCCAGATTAGTAGTGAAGAAGTAATAGTGATTAACCCCTTGACCACCATAAATTGTAATAATGTAAAAAGGGAAAATATATGTATGTCGAAGGAAGGGTGTTTATTTGACCACAAACCCCAACAAATATACAGTCCACAACAGATGTTGTGTTTAGGTTTGAGTTATACATAGTCTATTTGAACTAAAAGTTTTACCAAGTTTATCTGACAGTTATGCTCCTGAAAGGTTATCAGAAACGTTATCAGCATGTGGTGAATAACGTGTATGGATTTAGATCAGTCAGTACTTTAGTTTAACTAAATTAAATAATTGTATATGGGCTAAGATATTTCTACACTATGCTATATTTCTACTTATATATTACACTAGCAAGTAACCGCGGTGTCGTCTGCGTATTCCAAGGAAATTAACTGCAATAGCGCCATCTATCGGTCTCCTACTTGAGGACTCTTTACGATGCTCCAAACGACGAAGTGGCTAAGTGCCCCGGATATTCGGATATAATAAACCAGGTACCATGGTAGGTTTCCATTTCATTTATATTGTTTCTATTATTTGCATTAATCTAGATTTGCCTTTTGGAAAGGAGGAAGTAAACCTCGCAATGTTACTATAAATTTATTGTTCATTATGAGATTTATTTATAACTAGCGACCCGCCCCGGCTTCGCACGGGTGCAATGGCGGCCGGCCGGTACCGCCGCAAACGCTACGTCCCGCAATCCCGCAAAAATCCGTTGCGTAGTTTCAAAGATTTAAGCGTACAAAGGGACATAAGGACAGAGAAAGCGACTTTGTTTTATACTATGTAGTGATTAGAGGAATAGAACGTTTTACCTGAATTCATTTACATGCTATATTTACTCAAACTTTCGTACTTCGTTCTTCGTAGTTAACATCGTAGGTAAGTGGTCACAAGTTACAACAGATTATATTACGAGTTTTAGAATTTTTAACTCCTATAGGTACTTTTATGTACCTATGTTAAATGTTTAAAGATCATGTAATGTTAACTTGCTCGTCTTTTATCAAATGGATTACGCAAATCTGAATAATTTTGGAACCAGTTTTGTTATATTGGTCTACCTATGCGCCCAACCCGGGATAAATAAAATTTAGCCTATGCCACTCATGAATAAAATAGGTTAGAGACAATGCCTTATCGCATAAAATCTCTTTGGACTTTGGCTATACGAAAGAACTTAGCGCGGAAATTTATTTTTTTCAATTAACTAGGTAACTATATTAAAGAAAACAGCATTGAGAAAATACAGGTAAATTAGCTTGGAGAAATTTTTGCATATGTAGTGGTGTGTATATTACTCAGATCTTAGAGCGCGTTTCCACTATATCGTTCTGGCCTATACAAAAATGTTTCGATATCCTAACATTACTATTTAATTTTATACTTATTCCTAGCAACACTTTTGTTTTCAATAAAAACAAGTTTTTATTTGAAAGAAAATGGTTTTGACTTTATAAAAAAAAATATATCATTCAATTTTACGTCCTTGAGCAAACGACAAGGCGACTACCGTGAAACAATAAAATATCGTGTCCATAATAATTTGTTTCATAATTAATATTTGACCATAATAATTACGAAACAAAACAAATAAATAAATCGTCACTTGATAGTGGAAAGTGGAAACACGCACAAAACCAGAATAAACCAGTTTACGCTGTCCGCAGGTGCCACGTGCAGTCGTTTGGTACCGTTAGAACATAAAGCACATTTCATTCAAAAATTATAATTATTATGTACGTAGTTTAATTGATAAATTTTGTATTTGTTGATTGTTGTTATTATTTGTTATTATTGTTATAATATTTGTTGAAGTGAATTACATGTCCCGCAGCCGGAGGCCCCAAATGAAAACTCAGATGTACTTAAAAACTACATTTAATAGCTAAAATGAGACTTTTACACCCATGTCTGCACGATGCAGACTGGAGTTAAAGAATGAATTTATACAGTTTAATAATTATAAAGACGTAAGCTTGGATGCTAACTAAGGGAAATCGCATCCACATTCTATTCCCGTGCGAACGGCGTATTCAGCAGTTTTGTATGAAGGCAGGGCCATAACTAGTGTTTAATTTGTGTGTAAGTGTTGTAACTTTATATTGTTAATTCAATATGGCTCCAGTGTTAAAACATGGTCGAGGCAAGCCTTTGACTTCTCAAACTAAAGAATTAAACTTTAAATGTCGTTTCTTTTTCAGGTTAGTAAATTTTTCATTTTAGTAACATTGTTAATGTAAAAGTTATATGTATGTTAAATGTGCAAATATTAAAATAAAGTCTCATCTTTTTCAGAGGAGAAACACATATAGTTTAATTTAAAATCCCTTATATATACAGGGTTACTTGTAAAACACCGGCAACCTCGCAGGACAAGATAGCTAACATCATAAGTAACAACATTTCGACTTTTGATAATTTGTTAGATTTTATTTTCATACAAAAATAAATATTCATTTAATTTTCCGTCTGAATATTATAAACTCTACGCCTCCCAAAAATTACGTAAACAAAAAGCGAACGAGAGGGGGAAGGGGGCGTCGCGTCGTCCATCCGATAATTAATAGAACATAGACTTACAAATGTAAGGAGAGTACAATAAAAGTTTAAAAAATCATTTAAAAATAATTTATTGCGTTATGCCAAAAGTCGTAGAACAAATGTTGTTACTTATGATGTTAGCTATCTTGTCCTGCGAGGTTGCTGGTGTTTTACAAGTAACCCTGTATAAAATAAAAACTAAAAATAAAATGTTGTTTTATTTTATTTGCTGACCATACACTACTACAAACGCAAAAATTTCTCCAAGCTAATTTACCTGTACTTCCTCTGTTTTATTTTAGTAACAGTAAAAGCCAAAATTTAAAACAACTTTCAGGTAAGTAGGTACGAGATCATAACCTTGTTAAATTAATAATTATCATATTTTTATGTTGGATGCTGGCAAAAAATAATTAGCGTACCTATCACTGCTACTTACAATTTACATGCATTATTTTGGTATAACTAGATATTTTATGACGATAAAAAAATACGATGATGATATTTGAAATCCCTACTAATATTATAAATGCGAAACTAACTCTGTCTGTCAATCTGTCTGTCTGTTACGCTTACCCGCTTAAACCTCTCAACCGATTTTGATGAAATTTGGCACAGACAATCTTTAGACCCTGAGAAAGAACATAGGCTACCTTTTATCAAAACACCACGCGGGCGGAAGGTATGGACTACCTTCCGCCCGCGTGGTGTTTTTAATATTATAATCTGTCTGTCTGTTACTCAATCACGCCTAAACTACTGAACCAATTTTCATGAAATTTAGTATGGAGATATTTTGATACCCGAGAAAGGACATAGGCTACTTTTTATCCCGGGAAAACGACGCAATCCCGGAAATCCCACGGGAACGGGAACTATGCGGGTTTTTCCTTGACTGTGCGGGCGAAGCCGTGGGCGGAAACCTAGTGTAGTAGGTATATATTATAATCATCAATAGAAAAAAAAAGACGGTTTGCACTCCGGGAGTGCCGGCAGAAGTGAAAACTTGATTATTAACGTTCAGCATGTTTGATATTTTGGAATGGTATCCGTCTTACGCATGGAATATAAGGGCTAAAAAAAAAAAAAACATCCGTCTTACGCTTTTTCGATCAGGCCACGTGTCCTGACGCGAGTTTAAGATTTTATACCCAACGCCGCTAAAGAAGTTTTCACTTCAAAAAAAGACGGGTTGCACTCCGGGAGTGCCGGCAGAAGTGAAAAATTGTTTATTAACGTTGAGCATGTTTGATATTTTGGAATGGTATCCGTCTTACGCTTTTTCGATCAGGTCACGTGTCCTGACGCGAGTTTAAGATTTTATATACCCATTACAGAAAAAGTGCTCAACGCCGCTAAAGAAGTTTTCACTTCAAAAACTATGAACTTCATCTGAAGAAGCATCGATACTGGTTCCTGTATGAATATTTCGGAAATACTTTTTTGACAATCTATTCATACAAAAAACATGCGATATTTAGTAGAAATAGAGATTTATACTAGGGTTGTAACGGAGGCCTACTTAGCGGAGGCGGAGGCGGATGCGGAGGTGAAGAGGTTCGCCTCCGCGGATGCGAAGGTTAACGGAGGCGGAGGCGGAGGTGAAATTTGTTGGGAAAATATAAATAAATTTATGATTCATAGAGTCAGCAACATTTATTTATATTATATATAATGTGTACAATTGTACATACATGTTCATGATTCATCTTAGTAATCAAAATTGACAAGAGGCAAATTATATTTTACGAACAAAAGCTTTGCGGCTTTTTCGCTAGTGCAATTGCTCGTTCTGAATATTCCAGTCCCGCAGCATCATTTTAAAATAGTCACAAATTATATCACCGGTATGTCGGCCATGAAGTGAGCAACATTTTAAAACAATTTGCTTACGGGTAAAATCTTCAGTTATCCCATGTGCAGTAAGGCTCAAAAGCGACACATTAGCACTTGGCTCAGACCAAATATCGGTGGTAAATGAGAGTTTTAAAAAATGTTTGAGACTTTGTCCAATTTTGGTAGCTATTTTAGTATATATTTCATCACATATATGTTCTTTAAAAAACTGACGCCCTCTTAATTGGTAATTTGGCAAAGCCGTTTGCATAACCCGGCGAAAACCAATGCCTTCGACAAAATGGAACGGAAGATTCTGTAAAGCAGTCATTTCTCCGATAACATCATCCATTTTCTTTGCT
The DNA here is from genome assembly GCA_029959065.1 of Colias behrii. Lineage (NCBI taxonomy): Eukaryota > Metazoa > Arthropoda > Insecta > Lepidoptera > Pieridae > Colias > Colias behrii. The sequence goes on from JARWMC010000017.1 coordinate 9,390,989, forward strand.
TTGGGGTGTGAAGTATCCCACATTTGATTTTTTTTCGTGGATTCTTCTAAAGACAATTGCCGTCTAGCTTGCTGCAATGGTGTTAAAGACGATGTCTGTTGTAATTTTACTTTTTCACGTTGTTCTTCTAATTTACAAAGCTCTTCAAATTGTTCTTTATGTATAGATTTTAAATGCCCTTTCAGTGATGTTGTTGTCCGGCCTTTTCTTGAATAATTTTTCCCGCAACTTTTGCATTTTGCATAATTATCGTCTACTTCTACAAAGTACTGCCAAATTTCACTAGTTTTCGGCTTCATCACGTTATTTAAATAACAATAACTAATAATTACGCACAAAATTACTTAAAACAATCACGGCTCAATTGCAACTACGCGGTACCGAACGCTTTGACAAGTTGATTCCTGTTATTCATTCACTCACACTCCCACCACCCGCTTGGCCGTGTTCCCGCGGGCGCGGCTTAAGCAAACTCTCGACCATTTCACTTGAAAACACGCAGCCGAGCGGCCGCGTCGCCTAGCGTCGCTCCTTGCGCGTTGTTTGTGATCGTAAATGAACTTCCGATATGACTCCGCATAAATTTTGCGGAGGCGGATGCGGAGGCGGAGGTTAAATTCTTTGCGGAAGTTCCGCAGTAACGGAGGCGGAGGCGGAGTTCCGTTACAACCCTAATTTATACTATGATAACGACAAAATATTTTTGATGTACCGACCTATTACCACAGAATATGTAGATAAAAGTATACCTTTATCAAAAAAATGAAGTTGTACTTATCTCCAATCTCTGGAATAAATCATTCTTATCATGAATACTGTGGGTAAGTTAAAACTTAAAATCAAAAAGGTTTGAATAATGTGTGGTCGAAAAAATAGGGTAAAGGTTCATAATCAAGACTGAACTTTAATAAGTTCAGTCTCTAAGGTAAAGCAAAAATGAGACAATAATAAAATTAATCAAGGTTATTTCGGTTCAGGATGTTTATTTAAATAACCAGAGTGACTGAGTGCGGGCGGTCGTGCCATATAAATCGGAAAATACGATAATTTCGTCCGTAAAACTTCGTAAGTATTTTTTTTTTTTATAATAAATTACGATTTTTTTTGTGTTTAGTAGCGATTTGTTCACGGTTTCTTAAATCTTCGAAATTGTAAATGCGTGAATGAAATTTCTTATTTAGACATTTTAATTTTTTTTAAACAATTCGAGTATAATAAGTAACTCTACAATTTTTCAACAAATCAATATTTTCATTTATTTATGAAAATTAACATGTTTTTCTAATAAAATGATTTTTTATAATGCCATCAATAGTTACAAATTTTATTGAAATGTCACGATATTTAAAATATGTTTTTAGTCATCGTTCATAATTATTAATAAAACATGTATTCATTATTAAAACAGTCAATATTTATTTATTTAGTCTATCAATTTTTTAAGAAATCTTGTATCACCTGCCACTCTTAATTTTAATTAATTTTTGGTTATCCAAGTTGGAAAGGAATGTTGGAAAATTCGTATATTATTTCATTTTTTAAATTGTATTTACTCACAGAGCCTAATTACATTCTGCTTTTTTATAAATTACAGGTCAACGAAATGTGTAGGTACTTATCTATGTACTCGCGTTGATTTAATTTTAACATTGAATCTTCGTTTTAACTTATGATACCCTTGTTATTGAGTTTTTATAAAGAAACAAAGGTACATAATCATATATCAATAGTCAGTTAGAATCTTTATTTGCAAGTGACAGGACGTTCTCTCATTGTTTGGAATTGTGTCAAAATTTGAAAAAGTTTAATTTTGTGTTCCCGTGTGGATTTGAACTTGGTTCTCTGCGATCGATCGTTCTCGCTCGCTGCGCACGGAGCTATCTAAGCTAAGGCCGAGATTCACAGATCGCACTTTAACTTTACTTTGATGGAAAGATCTACTTTCACAGAAAAATATATTTCTTAGTCGTGTCAAGCTCATCTTTACTTTCCGAAAATTATACTTTACTTAGTAAAGGCTAAGGAGTCGATAATCATGACTTTGGTCTCAAAGTAAACTTTACATGACTATGCGTATAAATCATGTAGGCCTTCATTTTAAACTAATTTCCTAGAACAGAAACGCATTTTAATATGGTTGGGTTATAGCTCGAAACGTCATGTCGATTTGAGTGACATTTTTTTGTTGATTTGTTGATCGTTGCATTGCTTCGTTTGTCTTATAACATTATAATATTTTTCTGACGAATTTTGCTGTGGCTACCGGTTTTTGATATTTCTACAACAATCTTCCCGACCCTGGCTTGTTATAACGGATTTGAAACTGCTACCTGACTGACAATTATTATTGCAAATCCACGTAATACCTAGGGTAAAGTACCTTTAGTCGTACCAGCGCTTAAGTCGTACCACGTCGATATCTGCGCACCCGTCATGAAAAGGTGACATCTAGCGGTGCAATATGGTTCTACTCAGTACCACGGGTAAACAGCGACACGCGGCGGCTTGCCGGAATTCGCGATCAAAAAATAATGAAAAAGTAAGTTTTTTGCACAGTTTTCACTAATATTTTTACGTCATTCATAAGCAATTTCACAAAAGATTGTGTTGAAACTAATATTTTTTTGATTCATGTCTGTTTTTATAGTGTTTTCTGGTTGATATGAGCTAGGTTAAACGGTAAACGGTTTCTAGGTTATGTTATTAATTTTGGTTTTTAACTTTGTACACCCTGCTGCGTAACTCGTACCTGCATAAACTTCCTAATTCGTACCGGTACGACTAAGGTGTTACAGAGATATTTTTTGCTAATTTCAATTTTTTCTTTTAGGTGATCAATATGGCAAAGAAAATTTATAACTCTTGGAAGACCTATATTAAATTTGAAAAATATTAAGAAAGAAAAAGGAACACAAGTCACTAATAAAAAAGAAAGATAGACCGGAAATCTAACAAAGATAAGAAACTCGACGCTAAAGAAAATTGGTTGTGCAAACTATGCAACGAAGATCGCAAAGAAAATATGACCCAATGTATTAAATGCAAAGGATGGGTACATGATTTATGTGCAGATCTCGAAATTAAAACTAAAAATTACATTTGTGATATATGCATTTAAAAAAATGATAGTTTTATTTCCTAAAGGTACTCATTATTACGAAATGAAACTAACGTTTTTTTATTATTATTATTATAAGTAAGACTGAAATTGATCTCGTAGCATATAAGTCTACGCAGTTTTTTAATTGTCCTTAGAATTCTAGTTGGAAAGATATATGTTTACTCTAAGTACGACTTAGGCCATGGGTGGTACGATTAAGGCAACCGGTTGCCTAAGTCGTACCGAAGGAAGGTTTTTGTAAAACATTTTATTAAAAGATTTTATATGTCTCATTAGTCTTTGTTGATTCGTTAATAAATGAAGAATTTATATATGCAGAGATTTTTCTTTTATTTATATTACAATAGAAATTATAGCTATTTTCCTTGAACTGGTACGACTAAGGCGACCTTACCCTACCTACTTACATTGTGTTTTTTTTTCTAATCAATTAATTTTTGATATTAAATAATAATGTTATTATTATATATGGAAATATAACTTAATTCAATTATATGTTCTCAAAAACATAAATTATGCGTATAATGTAACAGTCACACGTCTTTCCCTGTACTTTACTTTGAGGCCGTACTTTTCTAAGGAAAGTCGAGCAATAGAAAGGCGAATCACGTGTTGGCGAACCCGCAAATCAGTGGTACCCCATCCTAAAAAAAAAAAAAAAAAAAAAAAAAAAAAAAAAAAAAAAAAGTTTGGACTCTTTTCCCACTAAAGCGGCCACGCTGAGTCGATAGCACTCACTCCCGAAGCGATAGGATGCACGGTTTCGGAGATGTGCAGATCGATTAACTCTTATCTAATTGATATCCGGTGGGTCATTAGCGTCCCATGGTTCACCTTTTCCTATTAGCTAATTACACCGTCCGGCGTTCTTATCTATTACTCATTGTGCACCTCGCTTATCACTGCTTTTGTATTAAACTTCTTTGTTATGACCTACCTCACTATTCTAACCAAACGATGTATTATTATATTCAAGAAAAAATACGTCTAAAATCCTATAACTATATTTATATATTATCGTACTATATTATCATAATTGTTGCTTTTTTAAAAAGCGATTCGCTTCTGGCACTCGCCGGCCGCTGCCGCGGCACGCTCGCTTTGCTCGCTCGGCTCGTGCGTTGTTTATCAAAGTCTAACCTAACCTAACCTAATTGTTGCTTTTTTAAAAAGCGATTCGCTTCTGGCGTTGTTTATCAAAATCTAACCTAACCTAACCTAACCCAATTATTTTTCCGGGTAATCTGATGTATCGAACTTTGTTACGAGCTACCTCGCTATTCTGAATCATCAATAAAACACATTCATTTTACTGCCATTTTTATTTCCAAAATGTTGTTGCTTATTATCTACTGGTTTGTGTATTTGACGACCATTTGTCCATTTTGCTATATAAAAATAATTATTGATGAACATTTGAATTGTAGCCTTATCTACTTATAAAATAGGAGCGAAACATCTCATCCACTAAAATATCGTTGTACAGTGTGTTCCCTGTAAATATGCTCGTAAAACTATGCATTGAATATCCCTGAAACTTATATAGCAAATACATTAAGCAATATTCTCCACAAACTGAAGTCCAATCATTCTGAATCCTATCAACATTCCAGTCCCATCTCTTACAATTCCTTTTCAAAAACTGGAGATGATATCGCTCAGGTGTTCGTCCATATGAATCAAAATATTGACCGATGCCATTCGTATCGATATGTACAGCTACCCAGTGTGAACCCGGTTTATCATCCGCATCCAAATTGCATATTATATACGTTGGTACATGGGTATACATAGGCAGTCTATTAGCAGCATAAACATTATTTTCTAGACTGGGATGAATCTTTTTCATATGTTTTTGTAATTCTAGTGTATCCATGATATTACTGTTATTAGCAGATTATTACAGTACCAATCTATTCAATGGTTGTCATAGGAATGTTCAATTATAGTGTTTTGTATAAGATTAAATAGGAAGTTTGTAATGAAATAAAAAATAGTAAATTGCATACAATTTGTTTTATTTAATTTTATAATGTTTCCTTTAGTTACATATACACAAAATGCATTAAGCATAACACATAAATCTAAAATATAACACACATTATAACCTTAACTACTATAGTCTACAGTAACATTTCTATTTTTATCTATTTCAATAATATTATCAAACTCAGCATAAACAATACAGTTAATTGTTTGTGTTAGTGAGGATTCAAATCGTACTTCTAATCTTACACTACCATGCTTTATGAGATTCCAATGAGCTGATGAGTTAGCTGATAAATCAGGAGTTAAATCAAATGCTAAAAGACAGTAGCCTTTGGCATACTGTTCACGAGAGATTGCATTTCCTTCATTAAGAAAGTGAATACCAGTCCCCGAGAATAGAGTATGACAGGTTGATACCTGTTGCGAAGCAATTTGAGATAAGTTTGATGATTCATAGAGTTACTATCGGTTTCGTTTTGTAAATATTTAATCGCATTCTTTTGTGAGAGTCACAAAGCAGGTTGATGTCATTTGCGAAGGAACGTGAGATAAGTTTGTTGACTCATAGAGTTACTATCAGTTTCGTTTTGTTAATATTTAATCGCATTCTTTTGTGAGAGTCACAAAGCAGGTTGATGCCATTTGCGAAGGAACGTGAGATAAGTTTGTTGACTCATAGAGTTACAATCAGTTTCATTGTACTTAAGAATTTGCTTTAGATAAGAATGGTGCTATATATGATCGAACAGTTGCAGTCATGCAGTCAGTCTATGGTCGTTGGACCACAGTGGATTGTATACGTCTACCAATACTACGTTTGTGTTGTGTTTTGTGTCATCAATGATCATGGAGGTAAGTGATTATTCTATTGACAAACTTACTTGTATTTCTCTTAACATGTGTGTGTGTGTGTGTCAGACTAAGTGTAAACAAATTGATATTAACGCGATAACTCTGTTGTTGCAGAAATCATTCAACTTCGATGAAAATACCTATAAACTGTGTTACTACTCGCCACTCTCTCCTCAAAACGAAGAAGAGAGTGATGACATCATCGTTAATAACACAGACGATGGCGGAAAAAGGAAATTGCAGTCAATTGATCAATTTTTTGAAGTGGCACCAAAAATAAAAAGGAAGAAGCTGCTATCGTCAACTGTGGCACGAGCCGCTAGAGATGGCGTATCATACATCTCTACAAATTCTGATGACGGAGACCAAGCGATGCATCTCATAAAAATTGAAATGTATGATATGAAGAAACTATCCAAGATTCCAACTAGTGATCACTGGAAGCACGCTACCACGAGGATTAAATATTACGTAAAGAAAAATAAGGATAGCATCTATGACAACACAAACGCCCTCGTATACAATATTACAAAGACAATAGCAGAAAGTGAAAAAGTGAAAAAATACTTTTTTAACAATGATCATTAGTTAATGTTACTATTTTAACAATGATCATTAGTTAATGTGATTCTGTTTTCTTAAATTACTTCCATGTACTCATTAGATTTTACAAAACTTTCCTAATCCTATGCTAGACTATAAATATTGAACATTTTTTAAATTGAGTATCAGTTACTCTACCAACACTTAACTGTTACTTACTGTGCTACATACTTTCTTCTTTATTATAAAGATGGAAAACTTTAGTGAAATGTGCACCAGTGCTTTCTTTTCCGCACCCATTGAAGAGAATATAGAACAATTCAACAGCGAATTCAATCAGGAGCTGCATAAAGTTTGTGATGAAATGGAGAAGCGTGAACTGTTCGATTCATCGTATGATGATGAGTTGTATAATCAATGTTTGATGGTTGAAACAACGTTAATGTAAGTATTAGAAGTACAAACTCAATAAGAAATATTATTGTAGTAATGTTTTATTTTAAGATTTATCTAATAATTTTCTTTTTTTGTTACAGTCAACAACAAGTTGGAAGAGGTATCAAACGAGGTATCACTACAGATGAAAATAAGGTTACCAAGAAAGCAAAATTTGATGAGGGAGCTTCTACATCATCAATTGAAACCAATGACGTGGACAACAATAAGGTGGAATGTGATACATGTCATGTTTATATTAATAAAAGGTATCTAAACAACCATTTAAAAAGTAATACACATAAAAATAATCTTTTAAAATCACATAATTCATTAACAAATGTAACAGTTGTTGAAACCGCTTTTGGTAATCGAATTTTAACATACAGAATTAATAGTAAAACACTTCAATCGGGGCAATATTTTGAAACACCAGAATCGTTTTTAAATTCACTAAAAATCGATATCTTATTTTTGATAAATGAATGTATTCAACAACATACAATTTTAAAAATAAACTTCATATTGCATGCTGATTTCATACAACAAACTAAAGATATTAAAAATACGTTTGATTTTCAAACGTTTAATTACATCATTTGTCAGGGAGATGACTTAAATATTTTTTATTCATCATTAATAGACACTGTAGTCGGTAAAATTTGTCAATTTGAAAAAAAAGATAGTGGTTGGAGTCTTAATCAAATTAAATACATAGATATGAATGTTAACAAATTCAACCCCCTACGTGGTAGTTCATATATCGACCTTCCTCAAGATATTAAATCAAAAAAAGCTGTAATCAATGTTAAAAATAATGATAATATGTGTTTTAAATGGGCATTACTCTCTGGTTTATATCCTGTATGTAAAAGTGTAGATCGGGTAGCATCTTACGCAATTCATGGAAATAAACTAAAATTTACTGGTATTTCTTTTCCGGTTAAAATTGCAGATATATCAAAAGTAGAGAAATTAAACAATATTAGTATTAATGTTTTTGGCCTAGAATATAATAAAGAAAAAAAGTGTAATTCTGTTGTAGGTCCTTTATATTTAACAAAATGTCGTACACCTAATCATATTAACCTACTATATATATCGAATGGTACTAACAATCATTACTGTTATATTAAAAACTTATCGCGATTAGTTAGTTCACAAATATCAAGTCATCATCATGCAGTTTATATATGTGATTCATGTTTACTTCATTTCCCATCAGAGGAAAGACTTAATAACCATCAACAATATGATTGCGCTCACATTTGTACGGAATTACCAAACGGCGAGGATTCCAAATTGAATTGGTTTGGTAAAGCAACCTCAAATAATAAATTAAAATTTGATAAATTCGCGAAAAAGTTGGAAATGCCCTTTGTGGTTTATGCAGACTTTGAGGCATTTTTGAACCCGATAGAATCATGTAGTAACGATCCATCCAAGCCTAGTACAATTAATATTCAAAAACATGAAGTGTATAGTTTTGGTTATTACATTAAATGTTCATATGATAACAGATTATCAAAATATGAGACGTATAGTGGGCCAAACTGTGCACAAGTGTTTATGAATCGCCTTTGCGAAGATGTGAAAACAATAGTTAAAAAAAATAGTTTCCAAAAATGTCCCGTTCCATTATCAGATGAAGATAAAATTAAAATTTCAAATTCAAACATGTGTCATATTTGTGAAACTGAGTTAAATGGAGATCCTTTTAACGATTTTGATTGGTACACTGGTAGTTTTAGAGGTGTTGCACATCAAGTGTGTAGTACTAAGTACAGAACCCCTCGTCATATTCCAATATTTTTACATAACCTCAGTCACTACGATGCTCATTTCATTGTCCATGCATTAAACCTCTATGATGGCAAAGTTGAAGTTATTCCGCAAAATAAAGAACGATACATATCATTTTCAAAACAGTTAACAATAAATAATAATCAATCAGTAAGTTTAAGATTTGTAGATTCATTGAAATTTTTATCGTGTAGTTTAGATCAACTAGCTAAAAATCTTAATGATGATCAGTTTACAGAACTAAAAAGGAACTATCCTAATAATGAAGATTTTTCACTTTTAAGACGGAAAGGTATTTATCCTTATGAATTTATGTGTAATAGTGATTGCTTGAAACATCCATCACTTCCTGATCAACACCATTTTTATAGTTCACTCACAGATACAAATATTTCAAATGATGATTATAATCATGCAAAAGATATTTGGCAACATTTTAAGTGTAGTAGTATGTCCGATTATTCCGATTTATATTTAAAAACTGATGTTTTACTTTTGACTGATGTATTCGAAAACTTTAGAAAGCTTTGTATTAAAACTTATGGATTAGATCCTGCTCATTACTATACTGCCCCAGGTTTAAGTTGGGATGCAATGTTAAAATTTACCAAAATAGAATTAGAATTGTTAACGGACTATGACAAAATTGCTTTTTTTAAAGCTGGTATTAGAGGGGGTGTATCTCAGTGTAGCAATCGTTTTGCTAGAGCAAATAATAAATTCATGGAGGATTATGATAGTGAAAAACCTAATTCATATCTAACATATTTTGATGCGAATAATTTATATGGTTGGGCAATGTCTCAATCTCTTCCTGTTGGCGGTTTCGAATGGATAGATTCTAATACAGATTATAATGTGCCGGATAACTCTGATTTCGGTTATGTTTTAGAAGTTGATTTGGAATATCCTGATGAACTTCATAATTTGCATTCTGACTTTCCGTTATGTCCTGAAAACATATGTGTGGGTAATACTAATGAAACTAAATTAGTTCCTAATTTAAATAATAAAAATAAATACATCATTCACTACAGGAATTTAAAACAATGCATTGAAATGGGAATGAAATTAATTAAAGTACATAGAATTTTAAAATTTAAACAGAGTTCTTGGTTAAAGAAATACATAGACTTAAATACTACTTTGAGAACGTTAGCTACATCAAACTTCGAAAAAGACTTTTTTAAATTAATGAATAATTCTGTCTTCGGTAAGAATATGGAAAATATTGAAAAAAGAGTAAACGTTAAACTACTAACTCACTGGGATAATCGTGGTAAAGTTTTAGGTGCTCAGGATTGGATTGCAAAACCAGAGTTCCATAGTTTATCAATATTTTCAGAACATTTAGTTGCAATACAATTACGTAAAACAAAATTAATTTATGATAAGCCGATTTATTTAGGATTTTGTATTTTAGATATATCTAAGACCCTTATGTATGAATTTCATTACAACTACATGATTAAAAAGTTTCATAATAAAATTAAGTTATTGTACACCGATACCGATAGTTTGATATATCAAATTTTTACAGACAATTTTTATGAGGATATAAAACCAGATCTACCTCACTATTTCGATACATCAGATTACCCGGAAAATAATATTTACGGATATCCAAAAATAAATAAAAAAAAGTTAGGTTTTTTTAAAGATGAGAATAATGGTAAAGTATTGAAGGAATTTGTAGGGTTGCGATCAAAAATGTATGCCTTAGAAATAGAAGATAAATTTATAGCAAAGGCAAAAGGGGTTAACAAAAGTGTTACCAAAAAAATGAATATGGAAAATTACAAATCGTGTTTGTTTAATAAAAATGTATTATATTGTAGTATGCTTCGATTTAAGTCAATCAAACACACTATTTTTACACAAAAAATAAATAAAACATCTTTATCATATAATGATACCAAACGATGTATTATGAACAACAACATTGATACATTGGCTTGGGGACATTATAAATTACGCTAAGTGACTTTTTACTATTATTTCTGTGTGTATATACAAATAAGTGACTTTTTACTATTATTTCTGTGTGTGTATACAAAATTTGTACTGATTGTAAAAAAAATTATGATATTGCTATAATGTTATATAATAGTTTATTAATAGTTTTATAATAGTTTAGTATTGTTTGATTGTAAATAATGTAAAATAATTGTAGTTTTTATTTGTGTACTTAAATTTGATGTTGAGGTGATTGTGAAATTCTGATAAGTACTAATTGTGTTAGAAATAGTAAACAGATCATTTATTTTTAGCAATATAATATATATATTAAATTTTTACACCAACATTTTCATTTTTTATTTCATCCCTTTAAACTCTAGACGTGTGAAATGTTTCACTTTATCCATCCGTTTACTGCTATTGTGGCCGGACCAAGTGGATGTGGGAAGTCAAATTTTGTAACAAATTTCATAAAATCAGTTAAGGAAATATGTAATTGTGATTTTAATCATATCACATGGTGCTTTGATGAAATGCAACCTTTATATAATTTACCAAATGTTAACTATCATCAAGGAATTCCAAATCTTAATATGTTTGATGGTGAAAACCCACACCTTATTATTATTGATGATCTAATGAGAGAGTCTGATGGAAGAATTGTGGATATATTTACAAAAGGCAGTCATCACCGGAACCTTAGTGTATTTTATTTAACACAAAATTTATTTCATCAAGGTAAAGGTCAAAGAGACATTTCTTTAAACTCAAGTTACTTATATAATTTATTTTAAAAACCCTCGAGATAAAACTCAAATAAGATATTTAGCACGACAAGTGTCACCAGATAACACAAAATTCATTGAAGACGCCTACAGGGATGCAACTTTAGAAGCACATGGATATTTAATGGTAGATTTAAAACAGAATACAAATGATTTTTGTCGTATCAAGACAAATGTATTCCCATTTAATGGTCACTGTACAGTCTACGTCCCCACGAAAGAGTTTAAATACACCAAGAATCAAACAATTCAAATCATTTCTAAATGATGCATCGTCGAGTCACAACGCATAAACATTTGCTAAATGCTTTGCATACGCTTAAACCAAAACATCAAAGAGCATTACTTAAAACGTGTGATGAAAAAGAAATAAATTGTATTTGTGAATGTATTCATAACGTTTTACAAGGAAAGATACCACTTAAAGATCAAGATAAACAAAAATTGAATAAACACAAAAATATACTCCGTAAACTGGTGCGTAAGTGTAAACATAAACTAAGAAAAAATATTATTATACAAAAAGGAGGGACTTTCTTACCAATAATATTAGGTGCAATATTGAGTGGATTAGTAAGTGGACTAGCCAGTTAACATGGAAAATGCTAAGAAAATGATACTTATTGAACCTGGATTGATTGAAAAATTAAAACAAGAAAATAAGGATACAAGTAATTTGTCTCGATTAGATATTGAAATGCAAAATATTATGAATAGTAAGACGGAAGACCGAAAGAAGTGGATGTTATATTTACAAACACTACAAAGATACCTTCACTTTACCGAAGAGGATCGTCAACCACTCAGATTACCAATTTATTCTGATACATCTAATGAATATTCAAATGAGTCTAAAATTGGTTTTAAAAATAAAGATAGAGATCTAAAAAGTTCAGTTGATGCTGAATCTTTGTTGGAGGAGAAAGGTTCCATTAAAAGTATAGAAAGTGAGGCAAATCCACTGTATTCACCAACACAAATACTCAGTTTAATACCAAAAACTTATAATAAAAAAGGTGAGTCATTATTAAACTTAATTGGAACAAGTAAAAGTAAAATACGTTGGGATAATGAAGGCACAGTCATAATTGATAATGAAAAAATTCCAGGAAGTAATATTGTTGATTTAATAAATGATTCACTTAGACCCTTAAAAAAAAGTGATCCGATAGGGTGGGATAGATTTGCTAAAGCATTGAAAGATATTAAAGTACCACTTACTTATATTGGAAATCCAAAGAGATGTGAGTTTATTAACCAACTTCAAGCGAAAGATCTGAACAAAACCTCTGAGATTGAAGTTCAAGAATTTTCTACACCGAGCAGTGGAGATAAAAGATATATAACTAAAATACGTAAAAAGATCGATTGGGAAAAATGGACCCCGTACTAGAAGAAATTAACAGGATTTATTATGATCCATCTAACCCCGCTGGTTTTGGTAGTATTGATAAATTATCAAAAGCTATGAAGGGTAAAATGGATAAAAAGCAAGTGAAGGAATGGTTACAATCACAAGAAACATATACATTACATAAACCCATTCGGAAAAAATTCCCGCGTAATAGGTACATTCTATCAAATATTAATGAGCTGTGGCAAGCCGATTTAAGTGATATGCGAACTTATTCTCAATATAATGATGGTTTCAACTACATACTTTGTGTTATTGATGTATTTAGTAAATATGCTTTTGCAAGACCAATGAAAAAGAAAAACTCAGAAACAACTAAAGAATGTTTTGAAAGTATATTTACTGAAAGTAATTCAACCCCTACTCACATACAATCTGATAAAGGTACAGAATTTGTTTCAAAAGATGTACAAAAATACTTTAAATCCAAAAAGATAAATTACTATACCACTAACAATCCTGATATTAAGGCTAGTATTGTTGAACGATTTCAAAGAACTCTAAAAATGAAAATGTGGCGTTATTTCACTCATAATAATACTTATAGATATATAGATGTTTTACAAGATTTAATATACTCTTATAATCACAGCATTCACTCGAGTATTAAGATGTGCCCATGTGATGTAAGTTCCAACAATATTATGACAGTTTGGACTAATCTTTATGATAGAGGGTCAAACAAACTTTCTTTAGAAAATTCAAAACCAAATTTCAACGTGGGTGATTATGTTCGAATAACTAAATATAAACATGTTTTCCAAAAAGGATATGAATCAAATTGGAGTGATGAAATATTTATTATATCTTCAATAATTGATAGATCTCCATGGGTTGTTTATACAATTACAGATTTACAAAATGAATCAATAGTTGGTACTTTTTATGAAAGAGAATTACAGAAGGTCACTTACAACCCCACCTCACAATATAAAATAGATAAAATAATTGGTACTCGTTATTCGGGCACCAGAAAAGAAGTATTAGTGAAGTGGAAAGGTTATCCAGATAAATTTAACAGTTGGATTTTAGCTTCTAGTTTAAAAGAAATATGAATAAAGAAAGTTTTTATTTAACTTTGCTCAGCAATAGTTCAATGGAATACTTTCCTGATAACAAGACCACAAATTTTTCAACAAAATTACCAAAAGCTATGAAATTAGAAGGTGAATGGTTGGTTGGAGTTGTCGAGTTTCAATATCCATGCACAATGTTTACTGTTCAAGATCATGAAAATGTTGTATACATCACAAAAACCATGTTAATTCCTAATGAAGATAAACCATCAACAGTGTACTACAAAAAACATATTCCCGCTACCAACTACGATAACGTTGAACATATTTTGAGAGCATTAAATGGTATCGGAGAGAACTTGAAATTTCGTTATGATGAAATAACAAAATTTGTGTCTGTTTCTGTTTTGGATAAAAATATAACATCCGTAACATTATCACCCAAATTAAGTTTACAACTAGGTTATGAACCAAATACAAATCTCCTAGACAGAAATTTTGGGAAGTGTCCTGCTAATTTACATTTAGGGTTACCATCTCAACTATTTCTATATTGCGACATTATTGATCCTCAGATTGTGGGTGATGTTATGACTCCGCTATTAAGAGTCATTTCATTAGATCCTTCAAAATACATTTATGGTGCGTATAAAATGCACGTTTTCTCTCCACCTCACTACTTACCCGTTATGCGAAGAGAGTTCGATACGCTGGAAATGGATATAAGATCGAGCGCAGGACAAAAAATACCATTCCAGTTTGGGACCGTGTGTATTAAACTACATTTCCGCAAATTATAATAATGTATTCTCCTCATGATCATCATAAATGTCCATATGAAAATTATTATTCACATCAAGCTGGATCAGGAGTTGGAGTAATTTATAAGGGTTCACCATACCAACGCGGTCATGGTATTGGGAGCTTCTTAGGAGGGTTATTTAGATCAGTTTTACCTTTACTTTCAAGTGGTGCTCGAGTGGTTGGTAAGGAGGCATTAAACGCTGGAGTAGGACTTTTATCGGATATGATTCAAGCCCGTCCTATGGAAGCCTCAATAAAAGATCGTCTAAAGCAAGTTAGTACGAACTTAAAACGAAAGGCTGATAACAAAATTGATCGATTAAACATGACAGGATCTGGGTATATAACTAAAAGAAAACGATTGGCCTCGTTCATTCCACCACTAACAGCTAAAGTGAAAGCTACGAAAAAACTTGGTCTAAAACCAAAAAACATCAAAGATATATTTTCAAATTAAGTATGTCTTTCCTTCATAATCATTCTTGTGAGTGCGTTAAGTCAGAATTAGATTTGTTTGCATTACCGTCGACACAAACAAGCATTGAAAATGGATTGTGGATTCACTATAAACCAATTTCATCTCTTGCTGATGATGGACCTATCGAGTTTCAAGTTCCTGGAACAGGCGATGACTACATAGATTTGTCTCATACATTACTCCACATAAAGGCAAAAGTATTAAATCAAGATTCAACAAACTTGTTATCAGCTACAGTAGTAGCACCTGTAAATAATTGGTTGCATTCACTTTTTAGTCAACTCGATGTTTATTTAAACCAAAAACTTGTATCACCACCTAATAATACCTATGCCTATCGAGCATACATGGAAACCCTTTTAAACTATGCTCCTGCTGCTAAACAATCTCATCTTACTTGTAGTCTTTGGTATGATGATACAGCAGGCAAAATGGATTCCACAGATGGTAAAAACACAGGATTTGCTAAAAGACAGGAATTAGTTAATGAAAGCCGGGAAATAGAAATGATTGGTCATCTTCATGGTGACATTTTCAATCAAGATAAATTTTTAATTAATGGTGTTGAAATGAGTGTAAAATTAGTTCGGTCAAGAGAGAGTTTTAATTTAATTGCTGGGTCAAATGATGAAAAGTTTAAAGTTTGCATTACGGATGCAACTCTTATTGTTCGAAGAGCACGAATTAATCCAAGTGTATTACTCGCACATCAGAAAGTTTTAGCTTCTACAACTGCTAAATATCCTATTACTCGTGCTGAAGTTAAAGTTTTAACAATTCCATCAGGTGTTCAAGGAAAAACTCTTGATAATATATTCTTGGGACAGGTACCCAAAAGATGTATTATTGGATTTGTGAACAATTCCGCATTTAATGGTTCACTTACTAAAAATCCATTTAACTTTGAAAACTATGGTATTAACTCTTTCAGCTTATATATTGATGGTCAACAAATACCTTCAAAAGCTTTGCAACCATCTTTTAATAATAATATATTCACATCGGCATATCATACTCTATTCTCGGGGACTGGTATTCACTTTCTTAATGAAGGAAATGCAATCTCTCGTGAACAGTATGCCAAAGGCTACTGTCTTTTAGCATTTGATTTAACTCCTGATTTATCAGCTAACTCATCAGCTCATTGGAATCTCATAAAGCATGGTAGTGTAAGATTAGAAGTACGATTTGAATCCTCACTAACACAAACAATTAACTGTATTGTTTATGCTGAGTTTGATAATATTATTGAAATAGATAAAAATAGAAATGTTACTGTAGACTATAGTAGTTAAGGTTATAATGTGTGTTATATTTTAGATTTATGTGTTATGCTTAATGCATTTTGTGTATATGTAACTAAAGGAAACATTATAAAATTAAATAAAACAAATTGTATGCAATTTACTATTTTTTATTTCATTACAAACTTCCTATTTAATCTTATACAAAACACTATAATTGAACATTCCTATGACAACCATTGAATAGATTGGTACTGTAATAATCTGCTAATAACAGTAATATCATGGATACACTAGAATTACAAAAACATATGAAAAAGATTCATCCCAGTCTAGAAAATAATGTTTATGCTGCTAATAGACTGCCTATGTATACCCATGTACCAACGTATATAATATGCAATTTGGATGCGGATGATAAACCGGGTTCACACTGGGTAGCTGTACATATCGATACGAATGGCATCGGTCAATATTTTGATTCATATGGACGAACACCTGAGCGATATCATCTCCAGTTTTTGAAAAGGAATTGTAAGAGATGGGACTGGAATGTTGATAGGATTCAGAATGATTGGACTTCAGTTTGTGGAGAATATTGCTTAATGTATTTGCTATATAAGTTTCAGGGATATTCAATGCATAGTTTTACGAGCATATTTACAGGGAACACACTGTACAACGATATTTTAGTGGATGAGATGTTTCGCTCCTATTTTATAAGTAGATAAGGCTACAATTCAAATGTTCATCAATAATTATTTTTATATAGCAAAATGGACAAATGGTCGTCAAATACACAAACCAGTAGATAATAAGCAACAACATTTTGGAAATAAAAATGGCAGTAAAATGAATGTGTTTTATTGATGATTCAGAATAGCGAGGTAGCTCGTAACAAAGTTTGATACATCAGATTACCCGGAAAAATAATTGGGTTAGGTTAGGTTAGGTTAGATTTTGATAAACAACGCCAGAAGCGAATCGCTTTTTAAAAAAGCAACAATTATGATAATATAGTACGATAATATATAAATATAGTTATAGGATTTTAGACGTATTTTTTCTTGAATATAATAATACATCGTTTGGTTAGAATAGTGAGGTAGGTCATAACAAAGAAGTTTAATACAAAAGCAGTGATAAGCGAGGTGCACAATGAGTAATAGATAAGAACGCCGGACGGTGTAATTAGCTAATAGGAAAAGGTGAACCATGGGACGCTAATGACCCACCGGATATCAATTAGATAAGAGTTAATCGATCTGCACATCTCCGAAACCGTGCATCCTATCGCTTCGGGAGTGAGTGCTATCGACTCAGCGTGGCCGCTTTAGTGGGAAAAGAGTCCAAACTTTTTTTTTTTTTTTTTTTTTTTTTTTTTTTAGGATGGGGTGCCACTGATTTGCGGGTGAAGCTGTGAATGTGCCAGCACCCGTGCGCGTGAACCGGCGAATGTACCTGAATCCGTGTTCCAGAACCGGCGAATCACTACTACTAGCAATTGTCTCTGAAATTAAATATGTTGAAAGTAAACTTCGGTCATACAAAGTTTACTTTGTGAAGACTCTTTTGCGGTAAAGTAAAGTCACGACTGTGAATCTGGGCCTAAGAGTCACCGTGCGAATTAAGCGATCAGTAAACTGCGCACGCGCATACTAGCCCTCCCTGAGTCTTCAACCTTCGGCATGAGTTCGTCGTGTAAACGCTGTAATGAAAAGATGGAGCACTTTGCTCGATTTGTCGTCACACGTTCCACTTCCACTGTGCTAGTTTTTCCGAAATTGGTTGGCGCAGACGCGGAAACGAAAGGCAAAATTCGTGGTGCTGTCAAGATTGTAAAAATTCGGCGACGACCAGTGATACGGCAAAAGTCCCTGATGAATGTACTTCTCATCAGTCTTCTTTAAACAGAATAGAAGACATGCTTTCATCCCTTTCTGCATTGCCTACTCAGGTGGAAAGTCTTAGGAGCGATTTGAACGATCTAACTTCTAAAATAAACATAACCGTTATCGAAGACATATACAACAGACTTCAAGATATTGATATTAAACTGTCGTTAGTCGACACAATAAATAATGAAGTGAAAAAAATTAAATCCCAAATGAAACTATTTGAAAACCGACTCCACGTGTTCGAATCAGAGGCAGAAAAAAGTCGTAATATTATGACCAATCTTCAAACCACCATTGCAAATCTTGAGCTCGAACAAAAACGAGTTGAGCAAAAAAATAGGTTTTTAAATGTTGAGGTTGTTGGATTACCCGAAAAACCGAATGAAAACTTATTAGACGAATTTAATCGTCTAGGCACTGCCATTAATTGTTGCATTAACAAAGACGATATTGAATTCATCACCAGGGTGCAATCATTCAAGGACAAAAGCGGTTTTCCACGTAAGATTGTAGCGAAACTGAGGAACAAGATCATTAAAGATAACCTAATTAACAACTTCAGAAAGTATAATAAAGCGAAGGGATTAACCTTAGGACGGCAACAGGGGTGACCCGTCACCCCACTACTCGATAAAAGTGTCAATATTTAGTTGGTATTGGTTCTGTCTCTTTCTAAAGCTCAATCTATTCTCTAATTGGCGTGGATGCAATCAGTCGCACGCGTCAACGTGTCGCGGTAAGTTGTTGTTTTTGTTATATTGACATTGCTGGGGTGACTCATAACCCCTATTGCTGTTTACGTAATTATTTCTTTTTGTAATACTGTAATAATTGTTGGATTTTTTTAGCTAAAAATGGCTTCGATTTCGGATACGCAGATTCAAGACTACTTGCAAAATATTGTTGATGCTAGCTCGGATGATGAGCGCCGTTCCGAAGATGGGGGTGCGAGTGAAAATGATGATCACGTTTCGGTGCACTCGGAGGAGGAGGACATTATTTCAAATTATGAAGGTAGTGATGACGAGGATGTGCCGCTGGCACAATTACGCACTAAAGTGTTGAGGGGTAAGAATGGACATGTTTGGTCGTCTATTCCACCATCTTCGAGTAGAACACCGCGGCGAAATATAGTAACTATTCAGCGAAAATTAGGAGTCACTTTACGTGATATTCTAAATATAAACCCGGAAACTCCGGAAGGTGAGCCCCCTGTAAAATTGCAAAAACAAGCAAGATATGCACTATGTCCAAGAAAAAGGGACAAAAAAGTTAAAAACTTTTTGCACAAAATGTCTTCAGCCCGCTTGCACTGAACACCGTAAGGATGTTTGCTTGAACTGCATTTAACCCAAAAAGAAAATACCAAATTAAGGTTGCCATAATTAATACTTTTTTCATGTCATTAATAATTGTATAAGTGATTGATCTCATAATAAATAACTTTCGTTTTCTTACAAATTGCTGTTTTATTGGAGTTTAAAAATAAAGGGGTGATGCGTCACCCCTGTTGCCATTTATGTATGTAAAAAAAGTGTTGCCTGCGGAAGGTTAACATCGAATGACCTTGGCTTTGAAGGTAACTCATTGAAAATATTTTTAAATGAGCACCTGACCATAGCTAATAAAATTTTACTAAACTCCTGTAAGCAACGCGCCAAGGAGAGGAACATTAAATTTGTTTGGGTGAAAAACTGCACAATATATTTACGAGTGAGTGAAAAATCCCCGGCCAAGCTATTTCGTCAGAAGAAGACTTAAAAACTTTTTTAGAATCCTCTTTTTAGTGTGCCCTTTGTATAATTACATTATCCGTATTGTAACGCAAATTTTAACTCATTTTAACACACATACATACACTCTTTACATTTACTCTAATTATCGAATACAGAACACAACTTCATTCACCTCTTTAAAAATAATCAAACATTTATTTATTATCTGCATAAAATTTATAATTATCATAAATACAAAAGGTTTCGCACCCCTAATATTCATCGTACGATCGCAACATTCCACAACTTTGAATACTTTTTTCTCAAATACCCGCATTTCTCGCAATATTTTTTGTCATAAGGATTTATTTTTATATTTTAAAGATTATTACGCAATTCAATTGTACAACATCATGTTACTTACCGTACATTACGTTACAATTTTATTCTATCATTGTTTTGTATCTTTACTTACGCCTGTAAAGTTAACTTACATATTAAATAATTATAGGTACATTAATATATTGATTAAATTTATGACTATGTCTTTAAATGGCTTCGAAAAGTAGTTGTTTGAATATTTATTATTAGAATACTCGTGGTTTACGAACTAAGTTACCAGAATTGCATAAAATCAAGTAATTATGACATTATAATTATAACGGAAAGTTGGTTATGTGACAGTGTTTTGGACTCGGAAGTTTTTGACGCTCGCTACGACGTTTTTCGGTTCGATAGAAAAAATAAAAATAAAGGTGGTGGTGTCTTATTGTGCGTTAAAAAATCGTTAATGGCATATGTTAATAATAATATACGGTGCGACGACGTAGAAAGTGTTTGGATCACAATTCCTGCGGAGGTTTTTAATAATCATTTTACTAAAAACGAAGGTGATTTTCAAATAATAGCCGTATATATTCCTCCAAACTCAGATTTACCTAACACGTTAAAAAAGTTTAACCACGCCCTATTAACACTTTATGAAAATTACCCTAATAATACGTACTTCGTCGCTGGTGATTTTAACCTACCTTTTATTTCATGGAGTGATAACTTCACGTATAATTTAACTGGTAACAATAACTCTCAATGTTCGGAAGCTGCATTGGAACTTTTAAATATTATAAATTTAATGGGGGCGCGACAGTAAGTATAATTTCTCTCCAAACTGTTGTGGAAATATCCTAGATCTTATTTTTTCGAATTTATTGTGTGCTCCGATTCACTTGTTAATATAGACCGCTATCACTGGCCCCTAGTTATAACCATAAATGATATTTATATTAAACCTTTTAGACCTCAATTTATTAAATTAAAAAAATTATTTAGTGCGAATTATGATGCAATAAATATTGAAATCAGCAAAGTTAATTGGGGTTCACTTCTAAATTCGGGTTCGGTCGATGAAGCTACTGCTTATTTTTATAGCGTATTGAATAATGTGATCGATAGATTTGTACCAACAATAAAAATTTCATAGATATCCTAAATGGTACACTCCAGCTTTAATTAACATGATTAAAGAAAAATATAAATTTCATTCGCGATGGAAAACTCATAAAAATCCTAACGACTATGCGGCTTTTTCGTTACTTAGAACTAGAGTTAAAAAAATACAAAAATAATCATATACGAGATACATTCAGCGTTGTCAAAATTCAATTAAATCCACGCCTAAGGAATTTTGGAAATACATAAACAACAAACGTAGTAACTGTACCTATCCTTGTAGTATGGTTTACCGGGATCGTAAATTAACGAATGGACATGACATCTGTTCAGCGTTTAGCGAATACTTCCAGTCTGTTTTTCAATCAGATAATCCTTTGGATTCTCTGCCCTCGGTATGTGAGTCTCCCTTTACTAACAATTTATTTACCATCGCCATAGAAGATAAGGATCTTAAGATGCTTTTCAAACAATTAGACGGTCGGAAAGGAGCGGGTTCTGACGGTATACCTGCAATTTTTATCAAACGCTGTCATACTAGTCTTCTCGCTCCTTTACGTATTCTTTTCCAACGATCTATAGACGAAGGCATCTTTCCAAATTGCTGGAAAGAAGCATTAATAATACCTATTCATAAAAAAAATTCCAAAAAATGTATAACAAACTATAGAGGGATATCACTACTGAATATATTCGCAAAAATGTTAGAAAAATTAGTATACCGACAGATTTATAACCACACTATCAGCTGTATTCCTTCCGAGCAACATGGATTTATTAAATCGCGCAATGTCGTAACTAATCTACTTGAATTAACACATTACATAAATAATAATATGAATAACCGTGTTCAGATCGACGTCATATACACAGATTTTGAGAAAGCTTTTGACAGGGTTAGCTACAATGTCTTAATGCGTAAACTTTTTGCAGCCGGAATACGGGGAAATCTTCTTAGGTGGACAGAATCATATATCCGAAACAGGTGTCAATCAGTCGTACTGGGAGGCTTTAAATCCAACTTCGTCGATGTAACCTCAGGAGTTCCTCAGGGTTCACATCTCGGTCCCTTATTATACAATTTATATTTATTCGATATTGTTAACTGCTTTTTGAATTCAAAATTCTTGTTGTATGCCGACGATAAAAAAAAATTTAGGAAAATAAACACATTAGAAGACTGCTTTTTACTTCAGGAAGACCTAAATAGACTCTCGAATTATTATAAAATTAATAAAATAAACGTAAATATCCAAAAATGTCAAAAAATATCATTCTCTCGTAATAAATCTATTATATCTTTCAATTACAAAATCTGCGATGAAATTATTCCGCCTGCTACAACTGTAAGGGACCTTGGTGTGATCCTTGATGAAAAACTTTCTTATAACATACACATTGATACAATAACCCAAAAGGCATATAAAAATCTAGGTTTTATTCTTCGCCAGGCAGATCCGTTTGATGATATCCTTTGTCTTAAAGTAATTTATTTTGCATATGTTCGCAGCATCCTCGAATTTGCTAGTGTCATTTGGCGTCCAATATATAAATGCCACATCGAGAAAATAGAAAGGCTTCAAAAAATTTTTATTAAAAAATTAAGTTTTAAAACTAAATATTTTTCAACAAATTACCCAGAGGCTTGTTTACACTTTAATATAAATACCTTAGAAGATAGAAGAAATCTTATCGATATGATGCTATTGCATGATATCGTAAGTAATAAGTTTGATTTCTTATCAGCGCTCTCAAACATCAACTTTTGCACACCTACTCAGAGAACTCGCCACACACCCCTATTCCATGTACCGGCTGTATCAACAAATTATCTTAAAAACACACCGTTTCTTAGAGTTCCCAACGTTTAAAATAAAAAATTCTCATCTGTCGACATTTTCCACTTATCTCGCGCTAAATTTAAAACTGCGATCCTTGATTTGATTAATTTAGAATATAAAAAATAATTTGCATACTTAGTTAAACTATATCTACATTCAATGTACTCACTCATACACACTCTCTTTCACCCTCACACAACACACACTTTCACACACACACACACACACACACACACTTAAGCCTGATTCCCACGACATGTTTGCTTCACAAATCCGACCGCGCCACACCACACCACATGCCATGGGAATCGGCGCGCTTGTCGCTCGCCAGTGCTTGCCATACGCACACATGCCGTGGGAACGCTCAGTTCAAATCGCGACGGATGGCGACAAGCGCTTGTCGTCTGCCAATGCTTGTGAAGCAAACATGCCGTGGGAATCAGGCTATACACATACCTGTTTTGGGTTGAAATTTGCTACTTAATTATAATAACCAATTCCAATTTGTATAGTTTTAAGTACTTTTAGCACTGTTTTCTTTTTTTGTCACTTATGTTGAACTGATAATTGGTGTACCTTGTTATTGGCGTACTTAATTATTAATTTACTATTGATTGTATTATAAGCTGTAAGGTACCTTTTTATAAATAAATAAATAAATAATCTTATTTGTATGGAAAGAGGAGATAAGTTTTAAATTACTAAATAATAGTTTAGTACAATCGAAGCATATAATATCTCGATAATAGCATACCTAATAGTCAGATCTCATTGGGATACCTAGCCTATGTCTCAGTCAAAATAGATAGGTAGTACATCAAAATTTTTAAATTTTTTGTCTAAGGGCTTCGAGTCAGTCAAAAACGTTTTTGACAAATTTGTCAAAACTGGTCTTGACCAGCATTGACTTTTGACTGTAACATGTACTTAGGAACTATGTAGATGTCTGCTTAGAGAGTTTATAATATTAGCTAATATTAAGACTTTTGTTTAGATTTTTTTTATTATAAGTCGGATGCTTCAACCACAGACTGAGCTAGTGATGCTCTATAATACCTATTTGTTAAACAGATCAAATAGAGATGTGTTAATTGAATTAATTTATCATAAAAAAGCTAATTAAAAGTTTATACTTAACTAGCTTTCCGCCCGCGGCTTCGCCCGCTTTGTCTAAAACATAATAAATTATATACTAAAACCTTCCTCTTGAATCACTCTATCTATTAAAAAAACCGCATCAAAATCCGTTGCGTAGTTTTAAAGATTTAAGCATACATAGGGACATAGGGACATAGGGACAGAGAAAGCGACTTTGTTTTATACTATGTAGTGATTAAGTAAATGGATTAACCATTGTATTAATTTTTTAACCATTTAACCGATAATAATTATTGTACCAGCTATTTAGTAGGTACCTATAAGATTACGATATTTTCAACCGACTTCATAAAAAGGAGGAGGTTTGTAGTCCTACTCTATTTTTTAACATTATACCTACCCATGTAACTATGTATTATAAATCGTTTTTCGGTAGATAAAAATTATGAAAGGCTTCTTTACGAAAATAGTGGCATGAAGTTAATTGACATTGAGATTTGAGACGGATACATAATAGGTACTTACCTAATATGAACTTAAAAAAATATTCAAATTTGCTCTGTGTGAGATACAATTTTAGTACTTAGATATCTATTTATAGACTAGGTATATTATAACTGATACAAATGTTATTCAATAATACATCATTTGTATGCTAATCTCGGATCACATATTATGTAAATAAACAAACCATAACTTAGTCAATTGTCTGTGACTTGAATAACAATCGCAAGATTTATGTCATTAGTCATGACTAGCTGTGCCTCGCGAAAAATTATATGTTTCCCAAATTCTTTATTCAATTTATTATAAAAAACTTGCTTAGAACTTGTAAGCTTAGATTTTTGTATTAATTTTTGTACTGTTTTATTTATCTTTAATTTAATTACCTACAATTCACACGCAAAATGCAAATAAAAATGGAAAAAATAATTAATTTAAACTCAAAAATTAATTCTTATGAACATTAGAGAACTAAATAAAACATAAATGGCTATTATGTACCTAATCTGAAAATTCCAATTACCTACTTCTCTTCATACACTCGAAAAACATAACCCTCTTTTAGGCAAAGTCGATTAAATAGGCTTTAATACGGCACAAGTACAAAAAAAAACATAACTTTGAAGGTTAAGTCACTTTAAGTTAAAACCAGTTTTGTCACAATATACCTAATATAGTTAGCTTCATTATTATTTATTATGTTATGTTCATAGAATAGGTAACGTTATAAATATTATTTATATCTACAATACCTACTTTACAAAATACAGCCAATATAATAATGCAATTGGTAAAGAATTGATTTTATTTAATTTCACAAACAAGCCAGTGCTTTCGTAGATGATTTTGATCTGCTTGCTGCATATATCTAAATTCTAAAATATTTTCAATGCTGAAAACTTATGAAAATATCCTTTTTTGTTAACCCTCCTCGCATACAGTAACAAATTTTCTATAAAACAGTTTTTTATATTGTTTGATGCATTAATAAAGATAGACGCTGACGAAGGCGGAAGGTGCTAATAAATAATCCGTTCTGCTGTTTTTTTTATGAATTTTCAAGGATACTCTTATCAACCTACTTTATGTCATCATTTTTATAGCGACACATTTATTTTTAATTTTTTTATTATATAAGATAATTATGGATATATAATTTAAATAATAATATTATGTATTTAATGACACAACCTGCCTGCGCCTATATTTTGTATTGTTATTTTTATGGAAATATATAATATACATATATGCACATTTAAAATCAAGTTTTAGTTTAAAAGTTCGTTTTAGTGCACAATGCACATATAGTTTTCCTGATTCATATTAAGTGCTTATTTGACCTTTTAACTTCCGTGTTGTCAAACCGCTTTTATTAGCGTCACCTGTATGTTTGTATGTAACCGTTTCTTTTATAGTCGATTTTGACCCACTTTATACGGACAGATTTAATTCAAACTTTGAACACTTGTCAAGGATGGGTGACGATAAAATAATGTTATGACTGTTTATCTTAAGCCAGTTTTTTAACTATTTTAATTAAACTATTTTGTTTTTTATTATAAACAATGTATGTAGTTATATGAATGTATTATTATTAATAACAAAATTCTTAGCACTTAATTGTATAGTTTCTCTTTAAAATTAGGTATGCTTACATTCATGGGTCAGTGAATAGGTGGTAAAATAGTTCAGTATTTTTGTAAATATAATATAATATCAGTTTAAAATTTTTAGATATCTACAATAGTTACGGAATAATCGCCTGTGCACACTTAACGATTACACCCTGTATACCTAGGTATATACTCAAGGTGGATAATTGTGAACAGGGGTGATTGTAAACAACTAAGGGCCGATTTTTCAATGCTTGGATAAAACTTATTAGTCGAATAATGTATAAAACTACCATTTTAAAAACGTATTCTAATTGCCCGTATTTGACAGTTTACGTGACATTTTAATATTATCGTGTAATACTTTATTGGACGGATAAGTTTTATCCAAGCATTGAAAAATCGGCCCTAACAAGAATATTTTCCTATAATCAGACAGATGAATGTCCAAACGTTTAAAAAACCGGAATCGGATCTATAAAGAGAAATATTATATTATACAGATGTAAAAGAAGAGCTTTTGAGAATAGGTATTAAAAGTGTAAGTGGAGTTGTTTCCAATCACCCCTGTTCACAATTACACACATTGACCCTAGGTATAATTAATTAAAAATTATATTTAACTCTACGACTTTTCTCTGTACCTAATGGCTTCATTCATATACAAATTCTTATTCAACCTTCCAGAAAATGGTGGCCGGGGAGATTCCACCGTTCCCCTTGGAGGAGGAATACAAAAAGAACACTGGCATCACCCCTGATGATGTGAAGGAACTGCGTCGGTGGCTGAAGACGCAGCCACATTTACCTGATGAACATATTACAGGTATACTAGCTATAGTCCATGCTTTTGCTAGTGTATGAGGTTAAAAGAAGATTGCGTTTAGTATGATATGGAATTTTAATTAGGTGAAACTTAGGTCTAATAATAATATCATTGACAATTTAATATTCTTTTTAATTTAATATAGTGGTAAATGCACCCATAAACGCCATGTAATAAGCTGAAGTGAAAAGAGTATAGAAGTATTATTATCATAATATCTTTGATTTATTTTTTGTTTGTCTTTATTCTTCAATGATCCATACAAATACATAAAATATACGAAAATATTGTCTGGGTCGAACGTTATTTTTTAACCGACTTCAAAAATAGTAGGAGGTTCTTCTCTTCAAAAATCTTCAGAATCGGATTCAGAATGTTTTTGCCCGTGGTTTATTCTGACAGTACACACGGGAAACAGTTAGTATTAAAAGGTATACAGTGCTAATTCATACCCATTTAAAAAGACACGACATTGAAAATTGTTAACAATAAGTGGTATTTGTAAGAGCCATTATGTATTTAAATCGTTGTTTTTCTACAATTAGATAAGATTAGATGTTATGATATTCACAATAACTGTGTTTATATACGTATAAGGCACAATAAGATAATGACCTTGTTTTATAATTAGATACAAGTATGGGAAAAAAATATAGTATTGTTAAAATAAGGTTAAAATAGGTCGGTCTATGCGGGCTGTTTCTATTAAATATAATTTTAAATCGTATACTTATATCGATCGAATCGAATTGTATATATTTAAATAAGAATTAAAAAAATATACTAATATTCGTTCAATGCAATATACTTACCTGATACATACCTATATATAAATTTTTCAAAATATAGAGATTATTTTATTACTTAATAGAAATAGAAAAGCATTAATAACATTCAAAATCCTGTTTGATTGTTATTATTTATTTATTATTAGTTATTTATGTCGATTCTATATGAATATTATAATATTTCGTTATTGCCGCTCATAGATTATAGCTGTGTTTAGAGCTGTGTCCCGCGGTTTTACCCGCATTGCTCCGCTCTTGGTCTTAGCGTGATGATATTATAATATAATATAGCCTTCCTCGATAAATGGGCTATCTAACACCGAAAGAATTTTTCAAATCGGACCAGTTTATCGAGGAAGGCTATATATCATTACCACAGTATTACAATATTTCCTACAGTATGGCGACGAATGTACTTGTGCAGAGAAACGGAGGGGAACTGGCGGGGGGTCGGGCGACGCGGGCCGCTTAATGCAATCACGCTGAGTTTGCATTAACTATCGCGAAAGGACGACGCAGTCGTATTTTTTGTGAAATAATTTTATTATACATAGGTACTTACATATTCTATTATGGCGCGCAAAAACTGTTCCGTTTACGGATGTAAATCTACATTGAAATCCCAGAAGGAAACAATATTTCAGAAAGATTGTATTAATTGTATCTGTTGAATTAAAATCAAAGCTATGTATATGTTGTCCTCATTATTTTCTAACCAGATTGTACATCCCAATGCAAATGCATTACTTAGTTAAATGGTATAATATACAATTAAGAACATCCAAAAATAAAGTGTCCACGTAAATAATATTTAGCAGTGCAATATCTGTAATCTATACTAATAGTATAAAGAGGAAAGGTTTGTATGTATGTATGTATGGTTTTCACGCATAAACTACTGGACCGATTTTGATGAAATTTGGCACAGATAATCTTTAGACCCTGAGAAAGAACATAGGCTACCTTTAATTGCGAAATATGTACCACGGGCGAAGCCGGGGCGGACCGCTAGTAATTATATATTTATGAACAAATAATTACATCAGATTTAATAATCCCAATTATTTTGAATGTACATATGAATAAATGATTTCATCATAATATTAATATTCACAATTGTTTTATTTCCCATTTGTTGCAACCCTAGCGTATTTTCGTGTGGCAGCGTAAGTACCTACGCTGGCGGCGGCATCGCGCGACATCAAAGGCGATTCCTTACTGTAGGAAATAATATTGTAATACTGTGTCATTACGCTAAGACCAACAGAAGCGGAGTCATGCGGGTGATACCGCGGTTGCAGCTAGTGTAATATATAACGAAAACCCTTTCACACGCAGTCATACAAAAATCACAAAAACTTTTCATACGCAGTCATTTAAAAACTAAATACCATTACAGACATGGACCTCATCCTGGCTTACCACTCTTGCAACAGAAGTACAGGTGTTACGAAGCAAGTACTAGATCTAAACCTAACATTGAAGACGCTATTCACACAATTCTTTAAGAATCGCAAGTTCGACGCTGGCGTTGAACGGACTTTGAACAATTTGTAAGTATACTTTTATACAGTTATTTATCATTATTATTTTTTTACGTTTGCCTAAGGCTCTAATTTTGCAATAGGGCAAGTTTCATAGAAATCAGCTGTTTAGACGTATTGGACGTTATGAAGAACATAGATACCTAATTATAATTATATACACAAAAAATATTTATCATACGAACCTAGTTATTTTGCTGGTGGAACTTGGTACTTCCACAATCTATATGCATGTAATCAATCTTTAATTGTTTTCATCAAATTAGTTATTACAAAGTACAAACTAACATTTCTATTTAAATTATAATTTATTAAGTATGTGTTATGTTTCAGATTACTCACACTTCTACCCACCAGAACGAAAGAGGGTTATGCTATATTCTACACACACTTCCTAAACACAGACCCCAAAGTATTTGTTTTTTCTGAGACTATCAAGTAAGTTTACCTTAAAACTACAATAATTTCAGTTTTAGTATCCTATCCTATCCTACTCCTACTATAATATTATAATTAATGCGAAAGTTTGTGAGGATGGATGTATGTGTACCTATGTGTATGTATGTATGTTTGTTACTCTTTCAGTTTCACGCAAATAGTACTGAACCGATTACAATGTAATTTAGCACACACATAGACGGCAACTTGGATTAACACATTGGATAGATTTTATCCCGGAAATCCCATGGGAACGGGAACTATGCTGGTTTTTCTTTGAAAACGCGGGCGAAGCCGCGGAAGAAAAGTTAGTATACTTTATCCTTGAAATCATACCTTTGATAATCATGTCTAAATCAGAATGGTACAGTATTAATACTCAATCTTCTTTTCGTATTTTAAAGTATTCTATCCACGTACCATGATAGTTAATACAAACTGTTTTTTGCATTACCATGCAGATTTGTCGAATCTATATTTAAATGTCAGGTGGAAGCCATTAAAATCAAAAGGTCAAATTTTAACTTATGATAGTGTAATTTAAAATTGAACTAATATACCTAACCTGTAAAACAAATATACCTGATATTTGCGCGAACACGGATTAGCAACGAAAGCTTTTCCTCGTCTTCCTCGTCCCTTGCATTATTCGTGCCTTCAATTATAGGTATGCCTTCTTCTGTATTATGTGCCTAATAAAATAGGCTAAAACACACTATCCTAGTAATCCAAAAAAGAGCGTGTGTGCCGAGCACACGTGTCAGAAGTGAATCTTCTTTGACAAGATTCAAAAATACCAAAATCGTCGCCTTACTCCACGACGTGACGGTATTTCCATGACGCGACCTTGAAATTTTACTCTCAACGCGCCTAATGAAGTTTCACTTCAAAATAAAAAGGTGAAAATAGGAATGTACGGACATATCACTACATAGTATAAAACAAAGTCGCTTTCTCTGTCCCTATGTCCCTATGTCCCTTTGTATGCTTAAATCTTTGAAACTACGCAACGGATTTTAATGCGGTTTTTTTTTTAATAGATAGAGTGATTCAAGAGGAAGGTTTATATGTATAATAACATCCATTAAATAGTGGAGAAGTACTGTTATTTTTGAGGTTTCTAATGTGATGTCGTAAAAAATTACATTTTTTCCGCTTACATTGCAAACGCAGGCTGAACCCTACGAGTTTTATCAAAATAATGAACTAAGTATTGTACACATTGAAAAGGTCTACAGAAAAGTCCGTGATGGTATATGTCTATCTCTTATGGATACCACAATAACTTTTTTTTGTCATTTACTTTTTACGACAAATAATGGCTAATTTTCGAAGCGATTTTAACCAATACAGCATTAATCCTTAACCAATTAAATACCTTGAATACATTGTTCATTTAATATAGATCTATATGGCCCTTTACACCGTATGATTTAGGTGAATATTTTCGAAGATATTACAGATTTAAAAATTGCGGGACGTAGCGTTTGCGGCGGTACCGGCCAGCCGCCCGGCTATTAGCCCGGTCAATTTAAACCAAAAAATGAGGGTACTACTACATAAAGTCCCAACAGGCTGAATGTCTGTGAAGTTGTTGAAAACATACTTATAAACAATGTCTAAAAGTTCCCCATCATTCCCCTGTAAGCTAAAAATTTTATTCATGGTCAAAGGTCAAAAAAATGAGTTTTTCGCGATTTTCAGCAAAACGGTAAGTTTTATCATAAAGTACCTCAGGCAAAGATTGTAGATCATAAAATTGTCTATAAAAAATATATCAATACTTTTTTTCTTACGAGCCACCGTTTCTGAGATATAACGATTCAAAAAGTTATAAAAGTTGTTATCGTCATAATATGCATGAGTACGCCACGTATATACATCTAGAGTTGTAATATTTTATATAATATATATATATATATATATATATATATATATATATATATATATATATATATATATATATATGTATATATATATGTATATTATATATTAAATGTTTAAATATTTTTCTATCGGTCATTGTAACTTATACAGTAGAACCTCGATAACTTAAATCTCGGTAACATAAAAACCTCTGTAACTTCAAAAAATAATATGTTCCCTTCCCATCAGAGCTCAACGCCTCTTTAACTTAAAATACGCAACCTCTATATCTTAAATAAATAATCTCTGTATTGGCCCTTAGTAACTTAAAGAAATGTTTCCACAACCTCTATAACATAAAATTGTTTGTCAATGAGTCATTTTGAAAGTGTCAATAGGTTTCGGTATTTATTGCTTGCACGTGTTTACTATGTATTGTTAACGTAAACAATACATTACCTATTGTTTCCTTTATCGAATTTTTCAAAGCTTTGCGGCGGTTAGCTTTATGACGACTTTAGTTCTATTGTGTAGGTATTACATAAAATTGTTTGTCAATCAGTCATTTTGAAAGAGTGTCAAAACAAAAGGTTTCGGTATTTATTGCTTGCAAGTGTTTACTATGTATCTTAAAACCAGGAAAAGCTCAGCATCAATCAAATATATATTCATCAAAAAGTTTATTTACTTTAGTTAAGTGTAAAGATCATGTACTATTTTTACACGCAATAACTGGCTGTGATACGACATCTGCATTTTACAGGAGGGGTAAAACAGCAGTTTTCAAAATGTTTGAAAAACAAGATTTAATTCAATGTGCTGAAGTTTTTAAAAAGAGTAATTCAACTCAACAAGAAGTTATTACCAACGGCATCCGCTTTCTTCTTTCTATGTACGGAGCTCCTAAAAAAACTACCTGTTTAGATAAGCATCGATATGCATGTTTCGTTAAAAACACTAAACATAAAAAACAAGTTCAACTAGCTTGTCTTCCTCCAACCTCAGTTGCTGCTCACCAACATCTTTTTCGAGTATATTACCAAGTTCAAGTGTGGCTTGGTTATGATTAGCTAGACCCTACAGACTGGGGTTGGAAGTTGGTCAACAATATATTAGAGCCAGTTCAAACTTTACTTCCACCTGCGCCGGAAAAACTGCTGAACACTATTTTTTGCAACTGCAAAAAGGGATGCAGTGCTAAATGTGGTTGCAAAAAAGTCGGACTGTCTTGTTCTTTGGCATGCACAAATTGTCAAGGCCGGTCGTGCTCTAATATTGAATCACAAACAATGGAGGATTCGTTTGACTCCGACGAAGTATCATGCGATACATCGCTATTGACGCAATTTACTTGCATCCAAAATGAAGATGAAGAAGAAGCAGGAGAAGAAGAACAAGAAGAAGAACAAGAAGAAGATCAAGAAGAAGAACAAGAATTTGAAACTAACGAATAAGACAAATAAACTTCAACACTTTTTTTTCATTTACATCGCTTTTATCTTTCCCAATCTTTGAAAATTTCCGTTATTTCGCAATAGTTTTACATTAAACAGGATCACAACTGACCCGTGGAGTAGGCCTACTGGGGAAACCACGTTAAAAAACGCGCTAAGTACACTACCTCATACGTGGCGTGGAAACGTGTGCATATTATGACGATAACAACTTTTATAACTTTTTGAATCGTTATATCTCAGAAACGGTGGCTCGTAAGAAAAAAAGTATTGATACATTTGTTATAGATAATTTTATGATCTACAATCTTTGCCTGAGGTACTTTATGATAAAACTTACCGTTTTGCTGAAAATCGCGAAAAACTCATTTTTTTGACCTTTGACCGTGAATAAAATTTTTAGCTTACAGGGGAATGATGGGGAACTTTTAGACATTGTTTATAATTATGTTTTCAACAACTTCACAGAAATTCAGCCTGTTGGGACTTTATGTAGCACCGAATGTTTAAATTGACCGGGCTATATATATTTTAAACCCGTGCGAAGCCGGAGCGGGCCGCTATGTTTTTATATACAACGTTCACAGTTTTTCTGTAGTGTGTTTAATATCAGCATTGCACCCGTGCGAAGTCGGGGCGGGTCGCTAGTTATCATATAAAGGATGTGTATGTGTGTATATGTGTGACATATATCAGAATTACATAGCTATAAGCTGTAGAAATTTCTAACGTGCTATTTGTACAGATATAAAAATAATCATAAAAAAACTCTTTTCAGAGCATGCCTCATGGTACTGGATTTCTATCAATACGAGGAAGGAACGTGGCCCGGCATCACCTTTGTGATTGACTTCGAAGGAATGACCCTAGGGCATGTCACTAGAATTGACTTGGTCAATCTGCAGCAGTTTTTGTACTATTTACAGGTTAGGTTATATATAAATAATTGTTTTAACAAAGAAACACGGTTAAACTCACGAAGTAATTGTACCGTCACAGATCCTTGATATGTGTACCTACAAAGTTTGAATTAAATCTGTCCGTTTAAAGCTGGTCAAAATAGAGCCGAAAGGAGTCGGTTACATTAAAGATAATATGATAATGATAATCATTACATAGTATAAAACAATGTCGCTTTCTCTGTCCCTATGTTCCTATGTCCTTAATCCCTATGTATGCTTAAATCTTTAAAACTACGCAACGGATTTTGATGCGGTTTTTTTTAATAGATAGAGTGATTCAAGAGGAAGGTTTAAGTATATAATTTATTATGTTTTAGACAAAGCGGGCGAAGCCGCGGGCAGTATATGTTCAATATAATTATGATAATGATGATTATAGAATAATTTGATTTAATACTTTTGTTATGCGAATATTCAGTAGATTTTTTTTTACAAAATGGTCTTCTCTTTTCCATGTGTTTACAATTATCGCATTGTAATATTATTTACCTATCATTAAATACTGATTATTATAATATATTATCATTCATTGGCTCATTGCACATCATCACATCACACAATAATGCGGACGTGATGCCTAAAACAATATTTTAATAGAAATAATAAGATAATATTATTATCTACATTCTCGATCTCTGACCTTTGCTGCAAAAGATGTAAATATTTAATATTTTAATTAGTTAACTAACTATATAAGTTTACATATAAATAATAAAAAGTATATACTTATACCAACATAGTTATATAAACTTTACGACTTCTTCATGGACTGGTGATCACGAAAATGTAATTGTATGGATGGTTATATTAATAATTAATATACATAAAATATGTATTTAACTATTTATATACTACGTATAATAAATAGAATACATAAATATTATATTATAATGTCAGTCTGCCTCGGCTTCACCCGTGGTAAATAATACATAGCTTATAGCACTCAAGGTTCACTTACCTACATAATACATATATCAAACGGTGAAAGAATTTGTAAAATTGGTCAAGTAGCTCCAGAGATTAGCCCATTCAAATATATAAATTCTTTAGCTTTATATTATACTTACTAGCTTTCCGTCTGCGGCTTCGCCCGCTTTTACTAAAACCTAATAAATTAGGTACCTATACTAAAACCTTCCTCTTGAATCACTATCTATAAAAAAACCGCATAAAAATCCGTTGCGTAGTTTTAAAGATATTCATAATATAACTATATGGACATATTATTAACAACATTGGGACAGAGAAAGCGACTTTGTTTTATAGGTACTATGTAAGATAAATTGTAGGTACATGAACGCAAATATTTCAAAAATGGTATTACCCTTTAGTTTCTGTGATCTGTGGGTATTACATATACTAACAAAACATTTCCAGGAAGCAATGCTAGTCAAACTAATGGGTCTTCAATTCATCAACGCACCATCCTTCATCGACAGAGTGGTGATGATGATGAAGCCGTTCTTAAAGAAGGAGATGATGGACATCCTCGGCATTCATACTGTTGGTTCTGAGAGTGTTAAGAAGCATTTCCCTATTGAAGCGCTGCCCATGGATTTTGGTGGCAGTTATAAGTCGTCGTCGGAATGTAGAGGTGTGTAAGCATTGTTGACTAAAAAAGTTTGGTTTGTTAATCATCATCATCATCATCATCATGAGTCTTTAAGTCTTGTTCCTGATTAGAATTTAGTATATACTTGCCACTGTTAGATCATAAACACCGTGGGTTAATAGTATAACTCGAGGGATTAAAAACTGAGAAAAAGTGTTAACCAAACCATATACCTACAATTGAACGAATTATTTTTTGTAGGTAAGTTAATAATCTACTGAAAAATATCAATATGCGTACAGTACTCCCAAACTGATAATGCGCATAGAAAAATTCGTCACTGTTCGGCAACTGTCATATTCCCCGAGCCTCCGAAGACGATATGTATGTATATAGAGTGGTTAAATGTATTTTCTTCATGCATAGTTTATTAGAATTATGAGTTTTATTGTGATTTTATGGTAAAGGCTTAGATCATTAAGTAATGGATGGAGTACGCTAGCAAATGTTCTAACTAAACTTTCTGCTGATTTTGGTGCGGGGAGGGTAACTCACACTATTGAAACAGAATCACACATTCACAAAAA
The DNA here is from genome assembly GCA_029959065.1 of Colias behrii. Lineage (NCBI taxonomy): Eukaryota > Metazoa > Arthropoda > Insecta > Lepidoptera > Pieridae > Colias > Colias behrii. The sequence goes on from JARWMC010000017.1 coordinate 9,427,567, forward strand.
TAATTTGTGTCACGAAAGTCGTAAAAATTTACGACCTTTTAAGCGACGAGTTTTTAAATTCAACTCTATCCCTTTCTTTCCCGTTAGTTCATAAAGATTAAATTTGTATTTCATTCCAAGTTGTCTCGTGGGGAGTGCGGTTCAATATCGCGTTCTAAATTCAACTTTATAACTTAGATTATAAAGATTAAATTTGTATTTCTTTAAAAGATAGTCTCGTAAGGAATGCGGTTCATTATCGCGTTTTAAATTCAACTTTATCTCTTAGTTCATAAAGATTAAATTTGTATATTTTCTTTCCATGATAGTCTCATGGGGCCGCATCAATGATCGAGTAAACATGACTCGATTATTTGTCTTGATCATATCGCTAAACGATACATCGACGATTATTAGAAATTGCATTTAATTAGAAATGTACGTTAAAAAAATAAAAAAATATACACAAATGAAAGGTTATTCCATCTTTTTTAATATTCGACATGTTTGAATTGCTTCTGCAAGTCTTGACAGTGCAAAACGGCATTTTTAGCGGAGCACTCGCAGACGTCCTTTCGATGTTTTACGAATACGCAGAGTGTTTGTAATCGATTACGCAAGTAGTTTTTATGAAAGCATAAGATTTTTCGATTCGAATAATCTTATACCTCGGCAAAAGGGGAAACGCCTGCGAGTGTTATCCATTACTTAATGATCTAAGGGTAAAAGAGATAAGTAACGAAATTTGTTTCGACAATTGAATGTAAGTTAATAGCGAGGATAAGCCACACGATTGCGAATATATATTTGTTGTATTGATTTACTTGGAAAATTCTATACTTAGAACTATTAAAGTGTCTTACTGAAGCAGGCGTAATGATGGATGTATGGAAGGTTAAAATAAGACAAAGTTTATACCTATTTTAAAAAATTATTTTCAAACACTGATTTACATTTAAATTGTGAAATCTAATCATGAAAATTTCAGTCCAAAGGATTTACAGAATCAGGGATAATCTCTATTTCTGATATCGTAGAATGATCAGAACTTTCATTATGCTCTTATTAATTTTCACTTTCCCCACTGCTATCTGCTACCTGTGTAAATAATCATTTTACCGGAAAATTCAACTTTGAAACAAAACTAAGAAGGGTATGTAACAGCAGCTCTATATAATTCCATACAGAGATAATACGTGCGGTCACCACCAATATGTAAAGATGACTGACGGATTTTTGAATTTTTTGACTGACAGGCTACCGTCACCTATCGCCCGAATTATATTCGATTGTGTATGACTCTGAATTGACTCCTATTTCTTTCGAACAAGGTGCAAGATGCAAGTGCATTGTTTAGGGCACTTACGATTCAATGATTCGGGGTGATTCGGGTGTTTCTGGAAATACGATAATTGGCGAAGATCTGCATGCGCATTATTAATTTTGGAGTACTGTAATTATAATATAAACGAATTAAGTATATAAAATAATTTGGCTATCTGTACATTTTTATATCGTTTAAGCCAAGCTTATAAAAAAAAGCAGATTAATTTTTAAATACCTATAGATAGAGGAAAAATTTGTACGTTATTGACTTTTCCATGTTTCTTGCAGATGAGCTGATATCAAAACTACGAGCCAACGCATCTTACTTCGAAAATGAAAATAAGAAACGAGTAGTAGAGTCACTAAGGCCTGGAAAACCGAAAACAATTTCAGATATATTCGGCGGTCTAGAAGGCTCGTTTAAAAAACTTGATATTGATTAAGGAAACTGTCTGTGATAAAATACTGTGTATAATTAATGTATGGGAATTAAATGAGTACAAAATTTGAATGATTTATTATTTACTAGCCATGTCCCGCGGTTTTAATCGCATTCCTCCGCTCCTATTAGTCTGAGTGTGATGATATACCTATAGGCACAGAATACTAGTAATAGAATAATATCTAGTAGCTAACACTACCTATAGCCTATAGCCTTCCTCGATAAATTGACTATCTCGGTGAAATAATTTTTCAAATCGAACGCGTGGTTCCTAAGATTAGCGCGTTCAACCAAATAACAGACAAGCAAACTCTTTAGCGCGTCACACACGGTGAAGATACTATAATATTTTATGTTAAGATTCTCTAATATAAAATATTACAGTATCTTAAGGTATCCGGTATCAGCGTTCTGACCATCATTTTTCTTTTTGTCATTGCGTACTAAGACCCCTGTAGAACCGCCATCCTGTTACAAATGACCCGAAATTTTGTGTCAGTGTTTCGGGTCATTTGTAACAGGATGGCGGTAAATGGATGGAAATACCTAAATAAATATACCTACGCGCGGCCGCGGAGTCAAAACGTTCGACCAGAGAGAGGTGTTTTGATTTTTTTTCTAAATTCTTGCGGAACCCCTACAGAGGTATCACGGAACCCTAGGGTTCCGCGGAACACACTTAGAGTATAGCTGGTATAGAATATAGATTAATAATTATCATGAAGAAACGTACAAAAAATATGAGCAAAATGTATGCTATGCGTTACACCAGCTAGCTACAATAACGCAACAGGCGTACAATATTATCAGATCGTAAAATCACCACTATACAAGCCCCTCGGCCTCACCTAATTCATAGGTATTAATATAATGTAATTAATGCTTGCACATATTATTTAATACGGTAATAATAATGTAGTAACACATTTTACTGTTGTGAATAGGTGAAACAAAATAATTTTATTTAGCCTTAGAGTTATTTGCCTCTAAGGCTAAATAAAATTATTTTGGAACATACCACCGATAGAAATAGGAAAATATTGACCGCAATTGTAGGTAATCAATTCATGTAGGCAGCATGCCGACCAATTATATTTCTCACATAACCATAAAGGAAGAAACATGTATTAATAATTCATACATACATACTATTGTGCTAAATTCAGTTCAACTTTGGTAATTGTTGTAAACGCTCGCAGGAAAATGAGTTTAATAAACAAAGTTGCTATAGTTACTGGAGCCAGTTCTGGCATAGGAGCTGCTATAGCTGAAAAGTTCAGCAATGAAGGAGCACAAGTTGTTATGGTTGGACGAAACGAAAAGAAACTCGCTGCTGTAGCCGCAAAATGCAAAGAACCCTTAATAATCAAAGCAGAACTCGGCAACGAAGACGACACAGTGAGAATCGTAAAAGAAACGCTAAAGAGATTCGATAAAATAGACATTTTAGTCAATAACGCTGGAACAAATGTAATGGGCAGTATTTTACATGGAGATCTTTTGAAATCGTATGATGAAGTGATGAAAATAAACTTCCGTGCCATCGTACACTTGACGCAACTAGCGGCGACTGAACTGATAAAAACTAAAGGATCCATAGTCAACATTTCAAGCATAAACGCTCAGCAACCATCGCCAGTACCTATTTTAATGATGTATTCAGCTTCGAAGGCTGCATTAGACCATTTTTCTAAAGACGTGGCTAAGGAATTAGCTCCCTACAAAGTAAGAGTCAACGTTATAAGCCCTGGACCGGTCCGAACTGATATTTTGGAAAATACAAACGCTCCTATAAGCTGGGAGGACGTGCCAAAACAGACTGCACTAAATAGAGTGTCTGAAGCAGTTGAGATTGCAGAACTTGCGTTGTTTTTAGTCAGCGATAAAGCTATAGGAATCACTGGTTCTGTATTTGTAGCTGATAATGGCGAATTGTTGAAAAAATAATATTTATTAATTTAACTTTAGATAAGTAATTCAATTTCATGGATAGTGCAGTGGATTGTGTTTAAAATTAATTATAATATGGTATAAGTAGGTAAATAAATATAGTAAATAATCTAATTACGTTCGTAGTATAGTTGCGGTTTTAAAATAAGTAATATATAAATCTTGTTTCTCCAGTGTAGATGATTTTGTATAGGTACACTTAAACAATACTCAAAAGTTGGATACTAAAATTTGTTGCAAGCAAATTATCGAAAATGTGGTAAATATTCTGTTTGTGTGCTTATCAATGTTTGAACATATTTAGGTAATTAAATGCTTTTATTTTTACGCTAATGTATGCAAAACGATAATATACTGATAAAAAATTTCAACTTCTTATCATTCGCTTACCTACAGTGCATTCACGTCAACGTTTGTCACGAAAATGAGTCTTAAAAACAAAGTGGCTATTGTCACTGGTTCAAGTTCTGGAATCGGAGCAGCAATTGCTGAAAAATTCAGCAATGAAGGAGCCCACGTAGTTATGGTTGGAAGAAATGAAAGTAAACTAAGCGCTGTGGCAGCCCGATGCAAAGACCCTCTTGTTATCAAAGCAGAACTGGGAAACGATGAAGACATTGTAAGAATAGTCAAAGAGACAGTAAACACATACGGCAAAATAGATATCTTAGTTAACAACGCAGGATCATCGTTTCCTGGCAGTGTCCTCACAGGGGACTTGTTAAAATCATACGAAGAAGTTATGAAAGTAAATTTCCGAGCAGTAGTTCATTTGACGAAGCTAGCGACACCGCATTTGATTGAAACTAAAGGGAATATTATTAATATATCTAGTATCGCTGGCCAGAAAGCATCCCCGGGTATTATGATGTACGGTATCTCGAAAGCTGCTCTAAATCACTTTGCCCAAGACGTTGCGATAGAATTATCTCCGTATAAGGTGAGAGTCAATACCATAAGCCCTGGGCCAGTGCGAACAGATATTTTGGAGAATACTAATAGCCCTTTCACGTGGGAAGCTTTGCAGAAACAGACCCTTTTGGATCGAGTTTCTGAACCAGAAGAAATTGCCGATCTTACATTGTTTTTAGCGAGCGACAAGGCGAAAGGAATTACTGGTGCTAACTTTGTTTCTGATAATGGTATGATGTTCAAAGTATAATCAATAGGTACTCGCAATGATTACGATAATAGGAGTATAAAGTGCATATTTTTATCGGATTTTTACCTGTGTTTGTTAATGTTTTATCGCTGTGAGATATTATGTATTAAAATTCTTATGTAACGGAACAATAATTATTTCAAATCGTATGTGCACGGTTTTAGATAAGAAAAATAATATCTATTTTAGGTGTAAGTATACCTAAGTATATATTTGGTGCTAAATAAAGTATTCGATTATATTCAAAAAATTATTATTTGATTGCTACTTCTTATTTTCAATAATATCACGCGGGCGCAATTGGTAGTAATGGCCACAGAGCAAAATAATATGGGTAGGTACATAATGGTAATGGCGAGCGGCTGTAATTATTGTGGTCTGACTGGTGTGAACTGTGAATGTGTGCGTGCCGGCTTGTTTGTAGTACCTGTGCCAGTACATTATTCCAGTCCAGCGATCGGATCTGGCCCTAGTAGACCGGGAGATATTGACACAAAATTTCGAGTCATTTGTAACAGGATGGCGGTTCTACAGGGGTCTTAGTACGCAATGACAATAAGAAAAACGATGGTGTGAACGCTGGTACCGGCGGCTTAGTCGCGTGGGCGTTAGTCGAACTTGTCGGAAAAATAGCGAAAGTCAAACGATTTGTAACACAAAAATTTTAGAATTTACCGATAGCCCATAAAAAGAAGTAGGCGGTAGTGTCATGCCATACTTTTCCGGTGTGACTTACAGCCCGCCATACCGACGCGAATGTGTTGATTTAAAAAAAAATAATTCAACCATTTGTACCAGGCTTACTTTTGCACAGGTAACCATCGTCGTGCAGCCATTTACGAAAATCGCCATGCCATACTTTTCGGACGATTCCAAATGGTCGCCATACCGCCGAAAATCTGCAAAAATTTTTTATTTCGCCAAACTTTTTGTACCAGTATTGCATTTGGATTTTTGGAGAGTATTTGATAAAATGTGACCATTGTTATATTTGCCATACTTCTAGTAGGAGGAAAAAGTGCTGCCATACTTGAAAAATTAATTTATATAAGTGAAGATTTCCAACACCTAGATCTTTGAAATTTTGTATTTATATTTGTTGATCCTCAACCTTACAGGAAATATTAGTGCCATACTGTTACAAATCGTGCAAAATACGAATAACATCTTAAAATAAAAGAAATCTTATACACATTCGCCACCTCCCACAGGTATGGCATTATCACACTTCTATTTATAATCATTCAGGAGTTGTTGAAAAAAAAAAATAAGGTGGTACAAATCGTTCGACGAGAAAAAAAATTTGCAGATTTTCGGCGGTATGGCGACCATTTGGAATCGTCCGAAAAGTATGGCATGGCGATTTTCGTAAATGGTTGCACAACGATGGTTACCTGTGCAAATGTTAGCCTGGTACAAATGGTTGAATTGTTTTTTTTTTGAAATCAACACATTCGCGTCGGTATGGCGGGCTGTAAGTCACACCGGAAAAGTATGGCATGACACTACCGCCTACTTCTTTTTTATGGGCTATCGGTAAATTCTAAAATTTTTGTGTTACAAATCGTTTGACTTTCGCTATTTTTCCGACGAGTTCGACTAACGCCCACGCGACTAAGCCACCGGTACCCGCGTTCACACCATCGTTTTTCTTTTTGTCATTGCGTACTAAGACCCCTGTAGAACCGCCATCCTGTTACAAATGACTCGAAATTTTGTGTCAATATCTCCCGGTCTATAGTTTACTATTGGAATAATGTAAACCGTGACTGGAATGCACTCAATCCATTGAACAATTTCCTTCGTACGTCTGGTTGTCTGGAAAAATCGCTATTCAGCGATAAGACCGTCATTTGTTTTATTTTAGTTTATATTTAAGTTAATTAAGAGGAAAAAGTTTATATAAATAAACAATCCAATACAGTAACAGCTGGATCGACATTTTGACGGTCAACTTTTGAATCCAGCACGGCCATTCCAGCCCTACTGGAATCATGTAAACGGCCAAACCAATGCTAACAGAAAAATAATTGTAGAGGAAACATGAGCTCCTGGAACTCATGACTGGAATAATGTAAACCGGCTTACAGACCAAAATATCGTCTTCTTACTCCCTACCTACTTATGCTCCCTATTTGCCACAGCGTAGGTATGTAACATGCTATTTGTGAAATACGTCAATAAATAACCTAAATGAGGTATTACAATAAACAATTAGTTTTTATCATAATTCAAAGGGCTCAACAAACCTGGCCCACGCAAAAATATATTTTTTTTTTGTTTTAAATTTTTTTAATGCCATATCGTTAGTTCATGGTTTGTTCTTAATTGTTTGCTATAAATAATTTTTTGTTCGTTAATTGTTTAATAACAATAAATAAAATAAAAATATACTGTTTGGTTGGCCCCCCCATTCAAAATCCATACTAATATTATAAATGTGAAAGTAACTCTGTCTGTCTGTCTGTTACTCAATCACGCCTAAACTACTGAACCAATTTGCATGAAATTTGGTATGGAGATATTTTTATACCCGAGAAAGGACATAGGCTACCTTTTATTGCGAAATATGTACCACGGGCGAAGCCGGGGCGGACCTCTAGTTATTAATATTTTTTTTCATTATATTAGTGTATAAACATTTATTATCGTTTGTTCTTCAATAAATAACGTTTAGTTGTCTTATTTTGTTACTTCTAGTCACCACTAGATGTCGCTGATATAAAATAAATAAGTTGATGGCGCCACTAGTTTTAATTATTTAAATAACTAAAGCTTGAAATTGATATTTTTTGGTTAAGGCATTCAAATGCTTTATAAATATAAATTTATAAAGAATAGAAAAAATTCGATCACGAGGCGGGACTCGAACCCGCATCCTTTCGCGCCATTCCGGGGCGGATGCCTGACCAATTCAGCCACTCGTGACCCGCCAGAGCAATCGAATTTATTCTATTCTTTCAGTTTTATGTGTCAAAGGGACACACCGCGCGCCATCTATTGAGGTGATAAACAACCATCTCAACCAACACGAAACACTTTACAGTGAATACAATATTGTAACGATGGAACACGACCTTTTTTGTTGAAATTGATATTTTTTGGTTAAGGCATTCAAATGCTTTATAAATATAAATTTATAAAGAATAGAAAAAATTCGATCACGAGGCGGGACTCGAACCCGCATCCTTTCGCGCCATTCCGGGGCGGATGCCTGACCAATTCAGCCACTCGTGACCCGCCAGAGCAATCGAATTTATTCTATTCTTTCAGTTTTATGTGTCAAAGGGACACACCGCGCGCCATCTATTGAGGTGATAAACAACCATCTCAACCAACACGAAACACTTTACAGTGAATACAATATTGTAACGATGGAACACGACCTTTTTTGTTGAAATTGATATTTTTTGGTTAAGGCATTCAAATGCTTTATAAATATAAATTTATAAAGAATAGAAAAAATTCGATCACGAGGCGGGACTCGAACCCGCATCCTTTCGCGCCATTCCGGGGCGGATGCCTGACCAATTCAGCCACTCGTGACCCGCCAGAGCAATCGAATTTATTCTATTCTTTCAGTTTTATGTGTCAAAGGGACACACCGCGCGCCATCTCTCTAATTGAACATCATCATCTATTGAGGTGATAAACAATTTTTTCTATTCTTTATAAATTTATATTTATAAAGCATTTGAATGCCTTAACCAAAAAATATCAATTTCAACAAAAAAGGTCGTGTTCCATCGTTACAATATTGTATTCACTGTAAAGTGTTTCGTGTTGGTTGAGATGGTTGTTTATCACCTCAATAGATGGCGCGCGGTGTGTCCCTTTGACACATAAAACTGAAAGAATAGAATAAATTCGATTGCTCTGGCGGGTCACGTTTGGCTGAATTGGTCAGGCATCCGCCCCGGAATGGCGCGAAAGGATGCGGGTTCGAGTCCCGCCTCGTGATCGAATTTTTTCTATTCTTTATAAATTTATATTTATAAAGCATTTGAATGCCTTAACCAAAAAATATCAATTTCAACAAAAAAGGTCGTGTTCCATCGTTACAATATTGTATTCACTGTAAAGTGTTTCGTGTTGGTTGAGATGGTTGTTTATCACCTCAATAGATGGCGCGCGGTGTGTCCCTTTGACACATAAAACTGAAAGAATAGAATAAATTCGATTGCTCTGGCGGGTCACGAGTGGCTGAATTGGTCAGGCATCCGCCCCGGAATGGCGCGAAAGGATGCGGGTTCGAGTCCCGCCTCGTGATCGAATTTTTTCTATTCTTTATAAATTTATATTTATAAAGCATTTGAATGCCTTAACCAAAAAATATCAATTTCAACAAAAAAGGTCGTGTTCCATCGTTACAATATTGTATTCACTGTAAAGTGTTTCGTGTTGGTTGAGATGGTTGTTTATCACCTCAATAGATGGCGCGCGGTGTGTCCCTTTGACACATAAAACTGAAAGAATAGAATAAATTCGATTGCTCTGGCGGGTCACGAGTGGCTGAATTGGTCAGGCATCCGCCCCGGAATGGCGCGAAAGGATGCGGGTTCGAGTCCCGCCTCGTGATCGAATTTTTTCTATTCTTTATAAATTTATAACTAAAGCTTTTTCGCTAAAGCAACATTATAATTAACATAAAAAATTAAAAGTGCATTTATTATTTAATATCATTTTTGCCATCCATATTGTAATGTTTATATTTTATTCCGTAAATTCAGTAATTATGAAATTGAAAACAGCGCCATCTATTACAATCTGGCAGTAATTCGTGTGCAATTAGTTATTCCTAGCCATCGCTAGATGTCACAGTAATAAAATATAATAAATCTGATATGGATGTAGATGGCGCTAGTAGTTTGTATATTATTGTGATATTATAAGTTTGCAGCTAAATCAATATTTAAATGGCCATAAAAAAATTTAACTAAACATTTTTTTAGTGCTTTATAGTATTAGCATTACATTTCATGAATTGTATAATATTGAAATTGAATACAGCGCCATCTATTAGAAGGAGGCTGTAGTCATTATTAATTTCGATTCTTCTAGTTACCACTAGATGTCACTGATATAAAAAAAAATGATATAGGATATTAATGTAGATGGCGCCACTAGTTTTAATTATATAAATAAATTAAGCTTTTCATATATAGCAACATTTTAATTAACGTAACAAAAAGAAAAGAGCATTTTTTATTTAATATCACTGATTTTTGCCATCCATATTGTAATGTTTACATTTTATTCCGTAAATTCATTAGTTATGAAATAGAAAACAACGCCATCTATTAGAATCTGGCAGTAATATTCTTGTGCAATTAGTTATTACTATTCATCGCTAGATGTCACAGAAATAAAATATAATTAATCTGATATTGATGTAGATGGCGCTAGTAGTTTGTAACTTAAAATATCACAATAATATTGTGATATTATAAGTTTGCAGAACTGCAAAAAATTTAACTACATATATCATACTTGTATACGTAGTATATTATTATTAGCGTAGTATATTATTATTAGTCTGTGTTATTAGTCTGTGATCATACATATTTTTCTTAGTGCTTTAAATTTACAGCGCCATCTATTAGAAACTGTAGTCATTATTAATTTCCATTCTTCTATTCACCACTAGATGTCTCTGATAAAAAGCATAATAAAAATTTAAAACTAAAAAAAAATTTTGCGGGGACAGTCGACAGCTTTGGTGAGCCAATTCAAAGCAACAAAAGAAAAAAAAAGCAATTTCTGCGCTAGCGCCGATTGGTCGAATACCATAGATAGATACGGATACCTAAGTAGACAGTAGATAACATATCGCGGTCAACGAAGAGATAACATCGCTCACCAATGCAATGTCATTATCAATAATTTAAATAAAATCCTTTGAAATCATTAACTTATTACTTTTAAACTTGAACATTGTTTCATTTGTAAATGCAGTTAGTGTTTCGTTCTCAATTAATTTCTAAATTACAGTGATAAAATGAGTCTAAATAACAAAGTTGCTATTGTAACGGGCGCAAGTTCTGGAATCGGAGCAGCAATTGCTGAAAAATTCAGCAATGAAGGAGCCCACGTAGTTATGGTTGGAAGAAACGAAAGTAAACTAAGCGCTGTGGCAGCCCGATGCAAAGACCCTCTTGTTATCAAAGCAGAACTGGGAAACGATGAAGACATTGTAAGAATTATTGACGAGACTAAGAAGAAATACGGCAAAATTGATATTTTAGTAAACAATGCTGCAACCTCGGTACTGGCTAGTGTCCTCTATGGTGATTTGTTGAAATCGTATGAAGAAGTTATGAAAGTGAACTTCAAAGCAGTTGTTCATTTAACAAAGTTGGCGGCACCTCATTTAATTGAAACTAAGGGAAATATTATAAACATTTCTGCAATCGGTGGACAGAGAGCATCAGCGGCACCAGTTTTAATGATGTATTGTGTTTCAAAGGCTGCTGTTAACCATTTTGCTCAAGATGTGGCATTAGAATTAGCTCCACACAAGGTGAGAGTTAATACAATCAGCCCTGGGCCAGTGCGGACAGATATTTTGGAGAATACAAAAACTCCTATTACATGGGATGATTTTCAGAAGAAAACTGCTCTGGATAGAATATCCGAACCAGAAGAAATTGCCGATCTTGCTTTGTTTTTAGCCAGCGACAAAGCTAAAGGCATAACTGGTTCCAACTTTGTATCTGACAATGGTATGTTGTTAAAGAATTAAGATTGTAAGAAGAGATTCCATTCTTTAATTTGAAGAGATTATTCCAATGTTTTATTTGAAGAGAATATCTATTTAACACTATACATTATATATTTTTTTAAATTACCTATTGTTTTATTTTAACAGTGTAGAAGTAGCTTTTTTAATTGTGTTTAAGAATTTAATAAAAATATTAACTAGGTATTTGTTAATTGCCAGCTTTTATTTACCCTACAGTCAATGAGAAAATTCCATAAAATTTATATTACACCCATATTACACCATAATAAGTAATAACCACAGTAATAACAGCTAATAACCTGTTTCTAAATAAGGTAGGTAGTGCCTGGTAGTGCCTTTGTTTGCCAGTTGCCACTGCTCATGGATATTGTGATGTTGGTACATGTTCTAGTACCAACTAATTTTTTTTATATTTAAAATTCTCAAAGGACTTTGTATTGATACACAAGCTTACAAACTTTCTAGGTACTTTACATCATTTTGGGGTATGAAAAATAGATGTTGGTAGATTCTATGACCTTGTTGATATGTACTTCAAAATAAAAAATTGTCCAGCTGCTTCAGAGCAGTTTAGAATAAAAAAAAGACGGGTTGCACTCCGGGAGTGCCGGCAGAAGTGAAAACTTGATTATTAACGTTGAGCATGTTTGATATCCATCCGTCTTACGCTTTTTCGACTGGTCACGTGTCCTGACGCGAGTTTAAGATTTTATACCCAACGCCGCTAAAGAAGTTTTCACTTCAAAAAGACGGGTTGCACTCCGGGAGTGCCGGCAGAAGTGAAAACTTGATTATTAACGTTCAGCATGTTTGATATTTTGGAATGGTATCCGTCTTACGCATGGAATATAAGGGCTAAAAAAAAAAAAAAAAAAAAAAAAAAATCCGTCTTACGCTTTTTCGATCAGGCCACGTGTCCTGACGCGAATTTAAGATTTTATACCCAACGCCGCTAAAGAAGTTTTCACTTCAAAAAATTAAGTTGGTAGATTTTGGAGTAATTTTTTGAGTTCAGTTTTGAAAAATAATTGAAAACTAAGTACCTATTCAATAGATTATAGAATTACTTTTAAAATTTTAAATCAAACATTTACATACATATTTATTCAATAAGACTTCTTTTAGAAGCACTTTCGAATCGTCAATACATATTTTAACAATTACCAACGATTTGGAAAGCTGTATCTATGGAGAAGAACCAGCAAGAAACTCCATAGTTGCTATATTACGCTTTTGTAAATGAGGTATGTATATAAAAAACTGTATTGCTGTCAATCTTCAAGTAGGTACTGCCGTATATAAAAAGGTACTCTGTGGGTACTGGTGTTCCTTATGGATAAAAACAGATGCTATCTGAAAAGCACAAGTTATTGATATAAATTTTTACTTATTTTTCTTTTGGTGTGAACAATAAAGCATTCATTCATTTGCAAAAAGTCCTATTTAGAGGTTAGCCGTTAGGCTGTTGACTACTGCTTCCTTCACTATTTAACAATTTAAAAAATATTTATAAACTGAATACTGTTATATTAAATTGTGCCTCTTTTTCATAGTAATTGTTACTTTTCATACTAATCATCAAAAAATAAAACGTGTGCAAGAAGTTGATATTTAGGTATGTAATATTAAAAAAAAAATTATGATCAAAATTTCTGAGTGTTGTATGGAGATAATAACCCACCAAATCTATTCAATTCATCATTTCTGACCTCTAGTCAAACGTACATACATAAATAACAGGATAATAAATAAAAACAACAATTGTTTATAGCAAGGTATATTTCATAGAAACACACTCGCTGTCACGTTACACTTATACCAAAAATTGGAATAAAAACCGCGTACTCCGCGCCAACTGTAACAAAAGAGAAGAAATTTAATACACATGGTATTCATAAATTATTAAGCATTTAATACAACTAAAATATCAAATTCAAAAATAATATTCCTTAGCTACTAATATAAGGTTATATTTGCAATAATGTTTACATATTGTTAAATTAATTTGAAGACCATTACTAATAATAATTGTGAGTAGAAGCAAATGGAAACGTCAATCGGAAACTTAATATAGCAAATTCACCCTTATCTCCATAATTTAATGCCCATATTTGTTCAAAGGGGAAAGGAATTCAATTCGCTTCGACTCTGCACTAGTATGAATTGACCCTTTATTAGAAAAGATTTTAATAAAATAATTTTAATGCTGTTTTCATGGTAAATGTCTAAGGACTAAGACCTAAGTTGAATCCACATTCAGGAGTTGATAATAATTACTATATACATATCTGTATACAGGGTGTAATTGTTAAAGGGCTGATAGACGTAGGAACTTTAAAACCGCGGTTTTAAAGTTCGCGTACTTACTCGGCTCGACGTCGGTGACACACGCAAGAGCTTGGTCAGTAGCTTCTCGCGTGTCACCGATATCGAATGTCTCTATGTCATCAACAGAGGGAATTTTATGTTATTCAGGAATTAAATATAGACATTTTTAATTTAATAACCAGCACTTATTTTTAAGTAAATAGCATTCTAACAAAATAAATGTTCAAAAATTGAAGGATATATTTTCGTTTTTACTATTATATTTTGAGGGTACTTTACAAAAAAAGAGCGTGTGCGCCGAGCCCACGCGTCAGGAGTGAAACTTCCTTGGCGTGATTCAAAGATACCTTCGCCAATATTCAATTATATTATCATTCATATTAATTATATTAAATTATTTTCATAAAACTAAAAGAAGAAGACGAAATTAATTGAACTTTTGCACTTAGTAACACCTATTATAGCTAGACAGGCTAGGCTCGCGGCTCGCGGCGGTGACAGACGTGCGAGCGAAGGCGGGCTACGAGTAAAATTTCAAACATGTTGGATCGTCAACGAACTTACTCGACGGTTTTTAAGTACGCGTACTTGGGGTGACACACGAGCGAAAAAGGTCGTCGAGCCACAAGTTCGCGTACTTACTCGTACGTCTGTCACCCCTTTTAAGTGTGCACAGGTGATTATTCCGTAACTATTGCAGATATCAAAAAACTTTAAACTGATATCGAAAGCCCTTTACCTAATGAGTAAAATGACAATAATAACTTTTTAAAAATAAAACGGGAAATATCCAAAAAAGCTACATTAAACACTCCCATACATTGAATTTTCCATACATTTTGTGTTCAAAGCAAATGTTCGAAGTGACGTCCTCGTTTTGGAATACCATTGTATTCCACATCAAGCTCTATTTTCAGTTTCTAAATGAATGTTTATTAAAATTTGCGAAGTAATTTAAGCACAAATTCAAAAAAAGAAGCAAAATTTTTCATATTACATGTTTAGGATAGTCATATCTCATACTAAATGTATGGGAGTGTTTGGTGTAAAATTTTTGGATATTTCCCGTTTTATTTTTAAAAAGTTATTATTGTCATTTTACTGATTAGGTAAAGGGCTTTCGACATCAGTTTAAAGTTTTTTAATATCTGCAATAGTTACGAAATAATCGCCTGTGCGCACTTAACGATTACACCACAGTATTACAATATTATTTCCTACAGTAAAGCAACGCCTTTGATGTCGCGCGATGCCGCCGCCAGTGTAGGTACTTACGCTGCCACACGAAAATATGCTAGGGTTGCAACAAATTGGAATTAAAACAATTGTGATTATTACTATTATGATGTAATCATTTATGTATATGTACATCCATCCATCCATAATAATTTCGATTATTAAATCTGATGTAATTATTTGTGCTAAATATTTACGTGAAACTTTATTTTTAGATGTTCTTAATTGTCTATTATAACATTTATCTAAGTAATGCATTCACATAGGGATGAACAATCTGATAAGAAAATAATGAGGACAACATATACATAGCTTTGATTTAAATTCAACAGATACAAATACAATCTTTCTAAAATATTGTTTCCTTCTGGGATTTCAATGTAGATTTACATCCGTACACGGAACAGTTTGTGCGCGCCATAATAGAATATGTAAGTATGTATAATAAAATTATTACACAAAAAATACGACTGCGTCGTCCTTTCGCGCTAGGTAATGCAAACTAAGCGTGTTTGCATTACGCGGCCCGCGTCGCCCGACCCCCTGCCAGTTCCCCTCCGTTTCTCTGTGCAAGTACATTCGTTTCCGTACCGTATAGATATTGTAATACTGTGATTACACCCTGTATATGCCCTGTAACTTAAAAGTGCATCCTTCAAGGTTTCCTATCACTATGGAACAAATAAAAAAACAATAAATCCTTACCACAGCTATGTGTTTAATCGAAGAGACCGAAGCCCATGTCTTCATCGTCAGATTCAGACTCTTCCTTTTTGGCTTCCTTCTTGTCCTCTGTAAGTATCAATTAAATACATTAGTACTTATAATTATAAGATTTATTCATTAGAATTGTATGACAATATAATCAGTTTATTAGTTAGTAACAGCACTGTTTCTCAGTCGAAAGATGGTGATAAAGTTATTCATCATGTTATTTTAAACATCAAATTGAGTCAGGTTAAAGTATTATATTTTTTCAACAGCAAAAGAAGTTTGTTTAAAATGTTTCCATTTCAATGTAGTAAGTATACATTTTACAATATAAATATTGGCTCAAAAACATTAGAAAACAATTTTATCCAACTGATTTTAAATTTTAGACTGAAATTAAATTTAATTTTATAATCCTATATATTTCCAATATACAACACATGTCTGCAAATTCAAATGTTTTGCTCAATCTCTATACTTCTATAGCACACTACAACATACTAACAATAATATACTATAACATACTAACAATAATATATACTACACAATAGTTTATACACATATTCCTTACCCTTCTTCTCCTCAGCGGCAGCTGCAGGCGCAGCAGCAGCAGCGGCGGCCGGAGCCGCACCACCAGCTGGCATTGACGAGAGCTTCTCGCGACCTGCAAGTTTGTATTGTTATAGTGGGATACACATGTAGGTGGGGATAGCGAGCAGTTTGGTACATCAGTATGGTATGGAACAGCAATGTTGTTCAGACGAAAGATGGTGTTTGATTTGTATCATCATGTTATTAATAAATAAGTTACATTAATGGGAAGGTGAAATCCTAACAAAGAGACCTAAGTATAGGTATTTCATGTTTTGAGAAGTCAAAATATAAAAGCAGTTTCCTCAATGCAATGATTGAAATACACCCAAGTAGGCAAAATGTAACTGTTTTAAATATCACATTCATACATGCAAATTCACATTTTTTACATATGTTTATAATATATTCTGAGGAGAACTGTACGAGTTATTAGATCTGAATTTAAATTGTTACAATACAAGAGTGATCTACAGATAAATATCAACAGGATAGTGTACCCAAATGTGATGTCTTTTAGATAGGTATTTGTAAACAAACATGGGATAGAAACGAAAGTTCTACCTGCACCTGTACCTATACAGCTGTCAGCTAGTAACTATAAAATGACTAATTTTATAAGGTAAATATAGCCTTAACCACGTGTCGGTTACAAATAAGCGTGGTCAGCAATTTATAAGTCGAAGTTACCAAAATAAAAGAACACGTGCGTACCTTCGGCGATCAAGTCATCGATGGTCTTGCCATTGAGCTCGGCGATAACCTTCTTCAGTTTCTCGCCATCAGCTTCAATACCGACTGAGCTGAGGATCTTTTCGATGTCAGCAGCAGCTGGTGACGCCTTACCGCCCAAAACGGCTAACAAATACGCGGCCACGTAACGCATTCTGAAAGTAATAAAATGCTCGAATTACACTACACCGCGTTAAAATACCCTTACGGGTGTTTAACACATAGGTTATGTTACACTCCGCACTTTTAATCCAAACATATCTTGGAAATTTTAACACTTATTACATTTTTATACTTATTTACGTGTATTCGGATTAGTAGATTTCATTAATTCACATTTATTTTTTATTTATATCACTTACTTTAAGTCTTATGACACGAAACGTGTATTGCCGTGAAATAAACGTTTGCTTGAACGAAATGTCAAAGCAAAAGAGAGATGGCTGGTTCTCGTTTCGAGATCGAGAATCGAGTTTTGAATAATTGAAAAGTGACAGATGACACCGTGACAGTCGACAGATGCAGGATGCAGGGTTACCATTTATTTGAAGGTACGGTACTCGGAGCAATTAGCAAGCCAAGGCTTGTTAATTGCTCCGAGGTACGGTAGTTTATAGCTGTTTTCCAATTACAGAGCATAATGCGACTCAGTGGCGCACAATGCCGAATTATGCTGATGCTTAATTGGAACGTGAAACGCACCAGCAGGTTGCGCTAAGTTCAGTGTTGAAAAAAAATATATTCATAGAGTTAGCAATAACCTCATTAATGTGTAAATAAAGTGGTATACATAATAATTGGTTGAAAAATATTTACGGTTATTTTAAGTAATTTGGATTTTGATTATTTCATTAACATTTTTTTCAATGTTTGTACCTTCATCCATACTTATATTTATTTTTTTAACACAATTTGAATTAGGTAACTTTGATTATTTCGAAAAAACTACAATGAAACGAAAGCTTTAAATTTTTTTCCAACAATTAATAATTACTAACGATAAATCGATTGCACGCATCAATTCACGCGCATTACTTTTAAGAGTGCTCGATTGTGCGAAGCGTTGCTGTAGTTGGAACATTCAACGTTAAGCATTATGCCGCATAATGCGCTCTAGTGCTGTAATTGGAAAACACGGTATAATTCACGAAAACTCAAAATTTATTTTTCCAAAAATGGATTTTAATCTTATTTCATGTCAATAACCATACAAAGTCAAAGAAAAAAATGTTGTGTGGTTTTATGAAACCACGGTAAAAGTGAAACTGTTCGAACGGTTCCGAACACTGCTTTGTGTAGCGCATGTCGCGTGTCGGTCGGCTGCCGAGTAGGTATACCTACTCGGCAGCCGCGATACACGCGACATGCGCTACACAGACCAAAAAGTTTGAGACGATGTAATAAAAGTTTCACTTTAAAATAAAGTCTGGCGATTTAGGCACTATGAAAACACGTTATCATAATATCCGCTCTGCATGAACAATCTATGCATTTTTCGTATTTTTTTTTAGTTTATTAGGTACAATTTAGAGATTCACTGAAGTACATACTGAGAATCTATAATACTTTCAGATTTGGGCTTAGCGAACTCTGGCAAAGATACCTAACATTATCTTCTTGCCACAAAAAAATAAAATAATAAGTTCTTCGCTTAGTTCTTCGGTTCTTTTTCTATGGAGCAATAAAAAAAATGTATTATCTATGGTCATTGTAAATTGTGATACCTGCCTCAAGACGCGCGAATTAAAGATTATGGGGTAAGAAAATAAAATTTAATAATTAAATAAATTAAATCATTTTAAAATGTACATATTCACATTTTATTAAAACTGCTAATATTACTGCCATCTAGTATATGTTCTGGTAACTAGTAGTCGGTCCAAAATTTGACCTTTCACCGTTTTCGTTTGTTCTTAACATTTATCAAAGATGGCGCTATACCAATATAATATTCGTAATTCGTCTGACTGCTGTGCACTAGTTATTTTAAGAATGATGATAATTTTACTTAGTTGAGAATATACAACACTTGTAATTTTATTAGGTACCTATTTTATAACTTTGTGTTGGGTGAATTATTTATCGATATATCGCTGATATCTCAATTTTTGAATATTATATTAAATTGATACTCCGTACTCGGAGCTTGGAGGGTATAATATTAGTACATATTTTTAATTATTAACTTAAAATTAAAAAAGGTTGTATGTTTGACTGAATATAATATTCTTAATTTCATTTCATTTCATGTTGCATGCCACTGAGCCCGGTCGATATCATTCAGGAAATTATTTTTATTCGAATAATAGTAAAACAAGAGTAAAATAAAGTCATCCTATTTCGTATTTTGTCACCACCATTCAGCAATCAAAATTTTTTTCTTGGCTTTTGTGATTTTCATATCGAGTCAATATAGGTACTTACATGGTAGACCGGACTCTCAGTGGAGTTTCGTTTGCAAAAATCGCGGACCTAAATCTGACTTCTGATATATATTGTATAGATCCCAGACATCCTATAGACAGATGTTGCCAACCAGTTTTGTGGTCCCCCTGCCCGCACCCCGGTAATTAAATATGGCATACAAAGAAAAAAATAAAAATTTCCAAAACATGCCGTGTGGGGTATCAAATGAAAGAGCTTATTGAGTAGATCACGAATATATAGCATACTATATACATTTCTTACACTTTCTCTAAGATTTTTTAGAAAATTTACGAAAATGGTCCATTTTTGAGTTAACTTTAAACCACTATAGATTGAAAACTCATGAATATATTTTTTAAATTATTATTTTAAATAATTAACAATAGTCCATTGTTTACGATTCAATATTTCGTACAGTGAAATAGTTGCATGGGGGAGTGGGGGGAGCATTCAAAGATGGCGAGTATATTTTCAAGTTCATATAGTATATAGTTATTTTCATCAAATCCACCACATAGCTCACTTATATTATATTACGAACTATTGAATCATAAACAATGGACTATTGTTAATTATTTAAAATAATAATTTAAAAAATATATTCATGAGTTTTCAATCTATAGTGGTTTAAAGTTAACTCAAAAATGGACCATTTTCGTAAATTTTCTAAAAAATCTTAGAGAAAGTGTAAGAAATGTATATAGTATGCTATATATTCGTGATCTACTCAATAAGCTCTTTCATTTGATACCCCACACGGCATGTTTTGGAAATTTTTATTTTTTTCTTTGTATGCCATATTTAATTACTGGGGTGCGGGCAGGGGGACCACAAAACTGGTTGGCAACATCTGTCTATAGGATGTCTGGGATCTATACAATATATATCAGAAGTCAGATTTAGGTCCGCGATTTTTGCAAACGAACATCTCCTTGGAGCCTGCTCTATGGTTCATTTTATGTATTTTTACGTCAAATAAAGAGATGGTAATAATATTAAGATTTCTTACGGCTTCCTAAGATAAATTATTGCTGTACATTAGCTCCGCGATAATCTTGACAAACGAATATTTCAAGTCTGACAATAAATTAATTTGTACAAGAATTGTACACGACAAAATTGATGTGTTCTTGTGTTTGTTGTTTTTCCACGTTGAACATTGTTTTAAATGCAATATTTTATTTTCATAAATTAGTAAAAATAATTTTATCAAAAGTTCGAAGCTGTAGTGTGTATATTACCTATGTACAAAAAAGAAATCTTCTTTCTTAGTGTGAATTTATTTATTTCTTACTTAAAAAAAAAATAAACTAGAGCAATTAGTTAAGAGTTACATTAGAATTAGATCACTGACCAAATGGTAGGTATCTATTAGGTGGGTTTCAAATATTTTTTTTGGTCTGCACATTTCCAAAAATAAAACAAGTAGGTTTATTGTGAATTAGAATCAATTCAAAACTGAACATCGAAATTCGGAACAATCAAAAGCGAACAAAGCCACATGCAACAGCTAGTTTATGGTCGAGAGAAATAAACTGTGGAAATAAATCTCGTTTCAATTTGCCACATTTTTATGACAGGCCATAAAGAATTAATTTTGTTTCGACAGATGGTGTTGTTTATAAAAGCCTAAAGTTGCAACTTTTTAGATATTAAACGTTTTGGTGGTTTTGGGGTCGTTTGTCCAAGAAAAACGGTATAAAAGTTTAAGTATCCATATTCTTGGTTTTACAAAACACTGGTTACAAACATTTTTGAATCTTCGACGTACTGCAAGCCTCCCTGTTCATTTTAAATTTTAATTATTCCCAAAAATGACAATTCTCTATTCCTTTATTTTTAGACAAGTAACCTAAGCTAGTTACTTTGATTACAGTGAAATATTAATTTTAAAATTTTTTCTCAATTTAAAACTAGTTAAAAATAACTTTGTATGTTTGTTTGAACCGAAACAACTGGGCCGATTTAAAAAATTCTTTAAATTCCTGAATGCTATAGTCTATAGAGCAGGGGTTCCCAATCTTTTTCAGCTCGCGGTGCAGTTTCATGTTAAGTTTTTTGTCACGGCGCCCTACCCACCCAACCTAGCTATTTGAAAAGGAAAAAAGGTACTCGCGAATATTAGCAGCTCGACTCACGGTACCCCTCTTCACTTTCCACGGCGCACCAGGGCGCCGCGCCGCGGCGCACAGCTTGGGAACCCCTGCTATAGAGTATAACCACAGACTAATAATAATATACTACGATATTAAGAAGACTATGAAAGCTATATTATAGTATAATTTGTATCACGGGTGAAATAAAGTGTAATATGTAACTAGTAATGCGGATAATCGAGACTGCGTTCAAGAACCTACTACAAAAAATGTATTCATAGAATAATCCTTTGATATTACACAAAAATGTTTACCTATAATTAATATAACATGAATATTTCAAAACGAATGTTTGATAGTAGGTTTTAAAACTGTATATTTAAAATATTTACATGAAACTCTCAACAAGTTTTAAGAGGAAATGGCTCTCAACGCATTAGAATAAATAGAAATTTATGTCTTGCCCTGAAATTATTTTTATATAGGGCAATATTTATGGATATGTCGTGGCCATATCGTAGATTTGCTCATTTCATGAAATGGCCAACATAGTTTGGCCAGTAGGCGTAGTTTCGACACATTAGTCGGTAATTATCGACAATTAATTTATAGTCCCGTCTTCAGCAATGAAAATGATGTCGCTTAATACCTCTCCCTAATTTGATGGAAGTATACAATGGATACATATTTGTTTATTATTTTTATTCTTCACAAAACTTTCCGTAATGCGTCAAAATATTTATATAATAATAGCCTTGTAGTAATGCATTTTTATCTAAATTAATAACATCATTATTTCAATTCCGTAGATATATGAAAAATAAATAAAATATAGATTTCATGGATTTGGAAAATCATTTCTTTGCAACACATTCGAATATTGTCAAAACAAATTATTCTTTGACATTGTCAATCGTTATGATACCGACGTTTGATCTCGACAAGATTTCGAAGGCCCTTCTCCCATTACGCTACCGGTATCCTACACGTCCGCGACTAGTTTAATTGGTCGCTTTTGCGTCGCGTTTCGCGCGTATCTCTTCGGTAGAAAGATAAAAAATTCTTATCATCATGTTGTAGTTCTCGTGCGGCTATAAAAACTCTACAATTTATGTTTCTTTCAATATATGGATGAATCCAGTACCTACTTCCTACTTTTACGTCGTCACTGGAATCGCTCGACATAGCGTCCGTCTACAAAAACGAGGCACAATAATGATGAATTTAGTCATTTTTCAGTCGCATAATATGCGAGCATCGGGTAGGGAGCAAATATCTAACTATACCCGGCGCGGCGAATGATGATCCCTATGACAGTTCGTCTTAGTGATTGCTCGTATGATGGGTCGTGTCGATACTTTACTATTTTATAGGCAAAGGCGTGGTTTGCATTCAGCCACGTCAGTAAACATGTTTTTACAAATATTATAAAAATGAATTTTTAACGTCTATTATGTTGTTGTTGTATTAATTTAAGTTTTTTAGCATAGATTAAGTAGATAAGTAAAACGAAAGTTTTCCAAAACATAAAAATGTGCCTTATCGTTTTCACGTAATTTTTAACCCGTTTAACACAGTGTATATTATTTTATCATGAAAATGGAATCCCCCATTTAATTTGTCTAAAAAACTTATGTTATCATAGGTAAGTAAATTAACGCGAACGGTAATTAATTAATTAATTATGCTGCGATCTTCTGTTCCATTCAATAGTGAATGAACTAAAGCTTAAGCATGGAAAAAAATGTGAACTCGTTTCCATTATCGAAATTTGTTTATCGATACTTTCGCACTAGTCGATAAATGCCAACGATGTAAGTTTTGAAGGACGTAAACGTAAAGTCAGATTGATATAATTTCTCGTAAATGTTAAGAATTGTTATAATTCCAACAGAATATCATTGTTATGGCATAAAGCTACGTAAAAATTATTAATAAATGCCATTTTTAGACGCCTCCAATACGTTTCTAATTTAATGGTGACGCCGTTACAAGTTTGTCTCTTGAGAATAACTGTCAGTGTCATAGGAATCATCATTCGCCGCGCCGGGTATAGTATTCTACTCGAGTATCGTATTCTAGAAGTATCGTAATGGGAGAAGGGCCTTACGGTTTGTGTGGGTTTGTAGATACGGTTGATAATGTCGGAAAAATTATAGATTATTATAATTTTATAATAAAAAGATATTTCACACTTCCGATGCTACATGATTTAACGCAATATTTTTTTCTCTTATTTAATGTTATTGCAATTAAAATAAAATAAACAAATAATGTTTTATTTTTAAGATGGTTTCAAAATTTTATTGAAAATGTTAAGAAGCCTCTTATATTATCCATACTAATATTATAAATGCGAAAGTAACTCTGTCTGTCTGTCTGTTACTCAATCACGCCTTAACTACTGAATCAATTTGCATGAAATTTTGTATAGAGATATTTTGATACCCGAGAAAGGACATAGGATAGGCTTTATCCCGGAAATCCCACGGGAACGGGAACTATGCGGGTTTTTCTTTGACTGCGCGGGCGATGCCGCGGGTGGAAAGCTAGTATTAAATAAATATTAAAATATGTAGTGTACCGCTGTCTGTATTTATTCAGCCTAAATTATTGCATTCATATTCGATTAATTTCTTTCTGAACTTCTAGGATAATAAAATTATACAGATGAATACAAATAAAAAAACGATCGAATTAAGAAAAAAATTTATTAGAAAAATTTAATTTAACAGTTTATAATAGCGTAGTTGAAAATTTGGCTCAAAACCATCATCTCTCATCAACATAATTCTAGTAACTTGTTCATCTGTAAATTATTAAATTTATAGATAAATATTTATATTTAACACATAAATAATTACCCGTGAACCGCTAAATCAATTGCATATATTCATCCTTTGCTTATTAACTGTAATAAAATATACAATGATGCACATAATATAATATATGTAATAATACAAGCTAAAAATACAAGTGATACAAATTATCCGTTCCGTCCTTAGTTTTAGTTCCGTCCGTTTCTATAAGGTCTTAAAGATTTCTCGAAAGGCTTCGAATTGAGCAGAATTATCTTGTAGAGCTTTTAGAGTCTTTTGATTAGAATTTTATTGCACTTCACAAATAACAAAATATTACTAAACTAAAACTAATAGCTTTAACTATATAAAAACATAACGCAGATTGATATTTTCTTAGGATATTTGTTATCCCATAGATTTATAGTATTTTTAAGAACATAATTAAAAATTATCCTCTTGAAAACACAAAATTTATATTTATTTTGATAGAAATATT
Source organism: Colias behrii (assembly GCA_029959065.1). NCBI lineage: Eukaryota > Metazoa > Arthropoda > Insecta > Lepidoptera > Pieridae > Colias > Colias behrii. The sequence continues at coordinate 9,452,586 of JARWMC010000017.1, forward strand.
ATTTCGATTGATTGATGTCAAATGTCAAAAAAGTAAATAAGGAGATTGCCATACATGGAATTTTGAATTCCATGAATATGTAATAAATAGAACATTAATTAAACGATTGATATAAAAAAATATCGAATTTGATTAAAATTAAATTAACTGCCATGTTTTTTGTGCATAACATGTGCTTTTTTCATATGCAATTGTATTTGTAATAATGCGAAAAATTTATGTAACTAATTTTAATTTACTATATACCTATTCCCTAATATCAAGGTAAATTTCTTGGAAAAACAACACTAAATTTTTTAGGTCCATACTATAGTTACTGAAAATCGTTAGTTACCGACCGATTTCGGTCGAGATCGATGTCGATTAATGTGTCGAGACTACACCTACAGATCGTTAAATCGTCAACGTTTCACGATTTGGTCATCGACATTTGGCCAGATCGTATAAAATATCTTAGAGAGTCCATAAAACATTAAAAAATTCAGAATATTTTAAGAACTTGTTCATTGTCATTTAAGTTAGTGCCGCGGTAGCGCCGGCGAATACCAGAAGCGAATGGTTTTTTCAATAGAAAACAGTTAGGTTAGGTTAGGTTAGACTTTAATAAATAACGCACGAGCCGAGCGAGCAAAGCGAGCGTGCCGCGGCAGCGGCCGGCGAGTGCCAGAAGCGAATCGCTTTTTAAAAAAGAAACGGCAACATTTTGTTAAGGGCAACATTTTGTTCTTGGATACAGCGACAGTTAAGACATGACAACAATTTTTGGAGAAAAATCCTATGGACTGACGAAGCCAAATTTACAAGGCAAGGGATTATTAATCACAGAAATGATCACCTTTGGCTTTCCGAAAACCCGCATGCGATACGTCCGAGAACATTTCAACGGGAATTCAGTGTCAACATGTGGGCCGGAATGATTGACGGAGTTTTAATCGGCCCAGTTGAGTTACCTTCAAGGTTAGATGGTCAGAGATTTCTAGAGTTTTTGACCACTGAATTTGCTAATCTACTGTTAGATGTGCCATTAATCAACCGGCGCAACATGTGGTTGCAACTCGATGGAGCGCCCGCACATTTTTCTCGTAATGTTCGGTCATATTTCAATGAAATGCATTCGCCTTGGATTGGACGAGAAGGTACTGTTGCGTGGCCACCAAGATCTCCTGACCTAACGCCACTCGACTATTTTTTGTGGGGCACGATGAAGCAAAAGTTTATTTCCACGTGTCGGAAACCAGAGAGGAGCTTTTGGAGAGAATACAAGAAGCAGCAAATCAAATAAGAGCTGATGTAGAGATGGTCCGCCGTTCAACGAAAGACATTATTATAAGAACTGTTAAGTGCTTATCATGTAACGGCGGCCATTTTGAACAGTAGGTGTAGTCTCGACACATTAATCGACATCGATCTCGACCGAAATCGGTCGGTAACTAACGATTTTCAGTAACTATAGTATGGACCTACCTACCTGTTTTTATAGCCGCACGAGAACTACAACATGATGATAAGAATTTTTTATCTTTCTACCGAAGAGATACGCGCGAAACGCGACGCAAAAGCGACCAATTAAACTAGTCGCGGACGTGTAGGATACCGGTAGCGTAATGGGAGAAGGGCCTTCGAAATCTTGTCGAGATCAAACGTCGGTATCATAACGATTGACAATGTCAAAGAATAATTTGTTTTGACAATATTCGAATGTGTTGCAAAGAAATGATTTTCCAAATCCATGAAATCTATATTTTATTTATTTTTCATATATCTACGGAATTGAAATAATGATGTTATTAATTTAGATAAAAATGCATTACTACAAGGCTATTATTATATAAATATTTTGACGCATTACGGAAAGTTTTGTGAAGAATAAAAATAATAAACAAATATGTATCCATTGTATACTTCCATCAAATTAGGGAGAGGTATTAAGCGACATCATTTTCATTGCTGAAGACGGGACTATAAATTAATTGTCGATAATTACCGACTAATGTGTCGAAACTACGCCTACTGGAGAATAGCCCCTTCAAATATCGGTATGTCATGTCCGGACACACTGTATATGTACTATATTTACAGTTTAAATAACTATGATAGACTTTGGTGAGTTTCGCATCCTTATATTAATTAGAGAAGTAACTTTCTGGATAGCCTTTTCATTTCCATTTCGCTGTAATGATATTTCAGTTTATTTTGTACTTATAATAAAACTAATAGTACTTATATTACAGCGAAATGGAAATTTCTAAAAACAATAAATGTAGGCGGAATATAATTATCATTCACCTACAGCTTTATTGTAATAGAAATTATAATTAATTGAAACTAAATAATAGTACATAGGTATTTGTAACATTTGATATTCAAATCTTTATTGTTATAATTTCTCTTCTAAAACTTATTTTAGTTAGCATTTTGCCATTTATATTAGTCTGCTAGATAATTGGCTTCCTTTTCAACAGGATCGCAGTACTATAGCTTTTATTTAACTTCAAGACTTGCCTTTTTCAGCGGCGCGCAGTTGTTTATTAGGTACTTACCTTGATTTTCCCCGCATGGTGTAGTTTCGATGCCCTTTAAAACGATTGAATGTGATGGATATTGTTTTTAAAGTGAAAACTTCTTTAGCGGCGTTGAGCACTTTTTCTGTAATGGGTATAAAATCTTAAACTCGCGTCAGGACACGTGACCTGATCGAAAAAGCGTAAGACGGATACCATTCCAAAATATCAAACATGCTCAACGTTAATAATCAAGTTTTCACTTCTGCCGGCACTCCCGGAGTGCAACCCGTCTTTTTTGAAGTGAAAACTTCTTTAGCGGCGTTGGGTATAAGATCTTAAACTCGCGTCAGGACACGTGACCTGATCGAAAAAGCGTAAGACGGATGGATATCAAACATGCTCAACGTTAATAATCAAGTTTTCACTTCTGCCGGCACTCCCAGAGTGCAACCCGTCTTTTTTTGAAGTGAAAACTTCTTTAGCGGCGTTGAGCACTTTTTCTGTAATGGGTATAAAATCTTAAACTCGCGTCAGGACACGTGACCTGATCGAAAAAGCGTAAGACGGATGGATATCAAACATGCTCAACGTTAATAATCAAGTTTTCACTTCTGCCGGCACTCCCGGAGTGCAACCCGTCTTTTTTTGAAGTGAAAACTTCTTTAGCGGCGTTGAGCACTTTTTCTGTAATGGGTATAAAATCTTAAACTCGCGTCAGGACACGTGACCTGATCGAAAAAGCGTAAGACGGATACCATTCCAAAATATCAAACACTAGCGACCCGCCCCGGCTTCGCACGGGTGCAATGATGATACTAAATACACTACAGAAAAACTGTGAACGTTGTATATAAAAACATAGCGGCCCGCTCCGGCTTCGAACGGGTATAAAATATATAGCCGGGCGGCCGGCCGGTACCGCCGCAAACGCTACGTCTCGCAATTTTTAAATCTGTAATATCTTCGAAAATATTCACTTAAATCATACGGTGTAAAGGGCCATATAGATCTATATTAAATGAACAATGTATTCAAGGTATTTAATTGGTTAAGGATTAATGTTGTATTGGTTAAAATCGCTTCGAAAATTAGCCATTATTTGTCGTAAAAAGTAAATGACAAAAAAAAGTTATTGTGGGTTATCCATAAGAGATAGACATATGCCATCGTGGACTTTTCTGTAGACCTTTTCAATGTATATAATACTTAGTACATTATTTTGATAAAACTCGTAGGGTTCAGCCTGCGTTTGCAATGTAAGCGGAAAAAATGTAATTTTTGACGACATCACATTAGAAACCTCAAAAATAACAGTACTTCTCCACTATTTAATGGATGTTATTATACATATAAACCTTCCTCTTGAATCACTCTATCTATTAAAAAAAACCGCATCAAAATCCGTTGCGTAGTTTCAAAGATTTAAGCGTACAAAGGGACATAGGGACATAGGGAAATAGGGACAGAGAAAGCGACTTTGTTTTATACTATGTAGTGATAGTGATGCTCAACGTTGATAATCAAGTTTTCACTTCTGCCGGCACTCCCGGAGTGCAACCCGTCTTTTTGAAGTGAAAACTTCTTTAGCGGCGTTGGGTATAAAATCTTAAACTCGCGTCAGGACACGTGACCTGATCGAAAAAGCGTAAGACGGATGGATATCAAACATGCTCAACGAGTTTTCACTTCTGCCGGCACTCCCGGAGTGCAACCCGTCTTTTTGGAGTGAAAACTTCTTTAGCGGCGTTGGGTATAAAATCTTAAACTCGCGTCAGGACACGTGGCCTGATCGAAAAAGCGTAAGACGGTTTTTTTTTTAGCCCTTATATTTCATGCGTAACTCGTAAGACGGATACCATTCCAAAATATCAAACATGCTGAACGTTAATAATCAAGTTTTCACTTCTGCCGGCACTCCCGGAGTGCAACCCGTCTTTTTTTTTATATAGGTAGGTGTGTAGGTACTTATTATGATATTATCGATCTTAGATCTACAAAAATATACGTTAGGCATACTTTGCGCTTTTTTTCTTAACAACGATAATTATTTTTCTTCCTTCGCTTAGGAATTTATTGCACTGTAATTTTTTTTCTATGAGTTTTAATTAAATTCAACTTAAAATAATACAACAACGAAATCGTCGTTTTATAATATAATACACTCACTCTGTATAAAATGTTTATTTCTTCTGATAAAAAATTCTACAATCCAACATTCTAGTCATCGACACGAAAAACATACCAATGTCACAAAATATGTGTTTACAAATTAGTTTGAGACTTGTTCACATGACGCGTTGATATATTCTTTTAAAAAGTTTTAGTAAAATTAGTAGAAAAACTTTAAATTTTTCATAGAAATAATGGTTCTTGGCCAAAGATATGTAAAAACGTGCCATCTCAAGTGTTGGATGGGACATTTTCAACGTGTTTCAGTTTATTTTGAAACAAAGAGCTTGTAACTAATCATTCAGTGTTGTGTCGTGTGATATTTTAGATACGTCCTTTTCTTAATTATTATTATTGTCATAGCTAATACGAGATTACGAAGAAGGATTTGTAAGGACAGATTGTAAGCATTTAAATATAATTGATTCAGCTAACATTATCATCATTTGTAATTTTCAATGCACGTATCCCAAACGGAAGGAAATTAAAAAAATTCAGGAATCTACTTGAAACAAAAAAAAAAAAAAAATATCACAAAAGATGATGATTAAATAATTAATGCTAGATTACAAGTCAATCGTTCTAATTAATGTACTCGGAGATAGAGTAGTTTCCAATTTACGCAAAGAATCGTGTCTTGTATGAACCACCAATCTTATAATCTTTGACAGATTAAAAAACCATATAAAAATATCCATATACAAGTTAAACGGCCAGCAATACTATTAAACAAGTGCAGTCAGTTAGAAGCATTCCCGAAATACACCGGACGGTGGTACAATAAAAACTGATACGGGAACGCCGTCGCACGCGCATCTAATATTAGACTAGACTGCCAAAGATTATGAATACAGATACTGTACTTTAATGTGTAATGGAACAAAATATCAAATTATCATTTGATTACTAGTGTTACTAGCTTAAGTTTAAAAAGAAAGAGGGTACTGAAATATAGGTCTACCAGAATCTGATGGCATATTTATATTTATAAAATAAAAGATTTTCATGTGGCAACTTTATTTGACAACTATCAAATTGGTTGTCAAATTATTTGTCTTCTTCGCAGTTGATGAATAATTTTTAGGATTTTGTCTAAAAAATCTTCGAACATGTCGAAAAAGCGGCTGCGATCACAAGCAAGAGGTGTTGTTTACAATGTGTATAGAAAAATTTTCGATGAAGAAGGGTCAGAAACATAACAATTTTCAATTTTGAAGATTTTATTGGTAAATTTGACTTACCCGTTTTGATACCTTTAATTAAAAATATTATAAGTAGGTAACTATAATATTTTTTGTTGATTACAATATAATTTTATGAAAACTTATTACAGGAGTTTCCAATACGGCTATTCGTCAAGTCTAAGCTGTCCAAGTCAACTTTATAATGTGTGTGTCTGTTAATACTTACGAAAATAAACATAGTTTTATTTTATTTTTGTTTTATTTTATAAAAAATTATAAGAAATCTAGTTTTGATCTGCATTATCATTATATCCATATTTTGACATGGCATAATGATAATGATTTAAACAAATATAGGTATGTGTAAATAATAATATTTCTAATATACATATAAAACTAATATGTATATTATACATGTAAGTATGTACCTACATAATATTAGTGGATATATCATTAGTCACATTACTTATGTAATGTGACTAATGATATTGAGGACAAAATAAAAAATAAGAAGTATCAAGATCGTTCAGTCCATTTTCCCTAGGGTTGCACACTCAAAATTTTTATTTCCCTAATTGCCATCAGATTCTGGTTTACCTATAAATAACATAAGTACTGACGGCTTACGGTTGCTATTATCCTGCCTCTTTATCGTAGTTTATCGTTGAGATCCTTGTCAACTTGTGCTGAATATGTTTGTTTAATTTGTATTTAGAAATAAGGAGAGAAACAGCTAAATACTGAGTTAAAGCACAGGTTAAAGTCAGTTAATGGTGAGTTATATTTAGGAAAATTTTATAGCATCATTTAGGTGGACGTTAAGAATGGAAAAGTTAGATCCAGATAGTATCATTCCTAAAACATGTTATTTGTTGCACATCTGTATATTACCTTATCTATGATGCTTTTTACCATTGGCTCCTCGTTAGTCCTCAATTGTAAGTCAAGCATTCTGCTTCATTCTACCAAATTTAATATAAACATAATACATAATTGTGATATGAATGTAGATATAGCAATAAGTTGGGAACAGAATATTTATTAGTGTTGTGTAAAATGTGTGTTCAGTGTATATTCGTGTGGGTGAGTGTATAAATAATATTACGGTTTCTAAGTGAGTAAGTTTTATGTATTGTAGTAAAACTATGAGTGGCGGTGAAAGATTTAAAGGCAATCTAAATATGACTGAAGAATTTCGTTCGCCATATGCGCTATAAGTAGTTTTAGTATTGGTATCACGTGTGTTTATGGTTAATTATACGTTTTATAGGCTAATTGAAATGTCTGTCTTTATATTTGTGGCGGAGATCGATTGAATGTTTCAATTTTAGCAAGATTTATGATTCATATTTTTTTATTGAAGTTCAGATTTCTGTCGTAAAACTGTTCCGATGTATATTTAGATCCATATATTCCATCGCAATATAAGAGAAAAACAATAAATGTTAATCTTTTATTCTTTCTTTCTAAATTGTTGATTAATGTAAGAAAATCAAATCATTTTATTTACCTATGATTAATTGTTTTGTTTTAAATATTTTTAGTACCTACACTAAGAGGTCATTAACCTAAACGGAGTAGCTACGTGTAATTATCCAGTCCCTACCTATCTTAATTTATTGTTTAGATCTTAATATTCGTTTCATGTTCAGGTACACCTAATTTATTTTATAAATTCGAATGGTATACCGTATATCCATTGTTTCGTGATATCGGTTGTACTAGCAGTAGCTCTATGTATATTGTATACTGAAAAATCGTATATAATGATAAACGTAATTTTAAAAGGCCACATTTTCGAGTCGTTTCTACGTAAGCCCTAATCATTGTGACACGTGAAAACCGAGAGACTTTCTTTTCCGAGTGCGTTCGTAGTTGATAAACTCGTTAATTCACTATAATAGTTTAAGCCCTTCTAGATATTAGGAGCAAACAATATTACAGTGTATCTACGTTTGCCTTGCCTTAATTGGAATATTAAGGAATATTTGTATTTATTACTATCTATATTGTAATCGATGTCTTGCTGTATGTATATGATAACCTGTTCCATGTTTATAAAGAACTTACTATTTTACATAATTTTACCGATATCAAACCCAGGCCATCTCATTTATAACCACGTACACCTAGGCAGTTAAAATTAATATCGATTTTTGGCTTTCCATCAAACCATGAAATCCGGTGATCTAATTATCGTACGACCATAAAAATAATAAAATCGTGACATATTGTCTGCGTCGTTGCGACCCGATATAAATCATATACCGGAGATGTTGGACAATAAAAATGATTTGCTGCTATACGCATCTGTGTAGATGTAAAGCTTTTTAACAACGTACGATTGTCGTGTCGCATGGTTTAACAAGGCGAGTTTTTGTATATTTATTTTGTAAAATTCGTGCGTTTCTTAAGAGAAATGTAGAATCTAATTAATCATAAAAGTTTTATTTGAAATAAGATTTCACATTAGAGATTATTCCTACTTATTACTTGCAACTCTTTGTTTTAATACAAATTTTCGGTCAACGATTGAACTACTGTATTCCGTAGCAAAACAGGGGCACAATAAGTTTTTTTCAATAAAAGTTTCATTAATTGTTATTTTTATGAATATTACTAGCGATACAATTAGTAACTGTTTGATGCTTTCTAATAAAATAATGTACATATAAACCATTGTCTATCAGCAGATTATTTTTAAGTTTCCACTATAACACATAGAATTTCACTAGCAACGTTAATTTAATTTTTGCGTAAAATTAACATTTTGTGTCGCACGTATGTAACCAGCCTAAACACATTATAAGTAACGGCGCCAAAGCCCAAAACTCTTGTAAATATTTAAAATATGAAATTAATTGAGTGTATGAAATATCATAAATTCATGCTCATTGCGAAATATTTATGACATTTATTATTGAAGATTAATTATGAACGCAAACGTATTTTTAAAAATGGGTTATATTTCTGATATTTAACTGTAAATTACGACATGTAAGGCTATATTGGGAGCAATGTACAATTTATTTATATTATAATGAATTATAAGTTACGTTGAATTATCAAGCGATTTTATTTAGGTTTAGCATGCAAATAAAGCGAAGACTAACTTGTTACTGCCAAAGGTAATGAAAATTTAATAGAGTTTAATTTCTTGATAAATTTCGATCTTCTGAGAGAGTAATATGTTATATCGTTAAGTTTTTACGTATTCTTTTGTTGGGTTAATTTATCTTTTCTGTATCCAACATAAATTCTCTCTCCCTAAACTCGAATTCAATAGATTTTGTTGCATAATATAAAAGTATTGACGAAGGACATAGACTTGTTTCTTAAACTGTGGAAGGTATAGGGGTTGGATATTCAGACAAGGAACGGTTGCAATTTTAGTTTAGTTAATGCCAAACTGCATATTGCAGCTTAGAGCAGTTGTTTATATATCGAAGATTTACTGTATAAACAGTACATAAATAAAATTAATAACTTGCATTGTGTAAACAATTGTAGCTTCTAGTTATGACACAGATAATTTCATGCAAGATCTCAGTATGTTTGTTGAATTTCAAGCTAGCGCATGTACCTACCGTGTATTGTAAACTTTTATATTATGTATTTTTATTTTAATTATTTAACGGTGATCGAATATTATAAAATTTAATTTAATTTAATAAGTTAAAATATTCATTGGATCTATACATATACATCGTAATTCTAATATTATCTTTGAAATAAACGATACCTATTCTTGTAATTACATAATTTGTTTAATATCTGTGTGCTTGTTAAAAACACACTTTAACAAAGTCTAGGGTAATTTGTATTTCATCAAATATTTAAAAATCTATGAAGAATTTTGTGATATTTTATAAGAAGAATTATAGCTCAGTTACAATCGTTCGGAAATTTACTAGGTCGGCGAAATTATATAAAAGCCTGCAACATACATATAATTAAACTATCCTGCACATCTTTTTTCCTTACAGTGACACCCCGCCAATGGCGTCCCCAGGATGAGCCAAGATGGCGCGTCGTAAGCGCCGCTTCGGGTCCCGTCTCCGGGACTACGTGCGCGGTTTCCTCGCCTTCCTCTTCAGCAACGTGGGCATCGTGGTGCTGGTTGTCGCGTATACTATCGCTGGTGGGTATTTATTATATTCTTTAGGTTGGTAGGAGGTGAGAAATAGAATATGACTTCGCTACCCAGGCTAAAACGGGATAGAAAGGAAGCTCTTTAAAGCCAGTATCTTTGCTTGCTTTCGGTCATATAAAATTTTTACAGCTACTGTTAATAACAGTTTCCATAATTATTAATTACAATAAAAACAGTAATTAATAATTTTAACGTCTTCAGGAAATTATATTACAAATTATTCCAAATAGCTGCCATAAGAATGAAGTAAAACACAAATAACAAGGTGTAAAGCCTTATAAAGTGACACGAATTGCCTTCAGGTAAGGTTTCTATTACCCATAATAATAAAATGACACCCTTTTGCTATAACCAAATGGAGCGTAGCCTTTATGCCTTCAAATAAAACTGAATTCGCTTAAAATTGTTCTTATTTTCCTTACCTTTATATTGAATCTGCGATATTGAAGAAATTGTTTTAACATTTTTTTCCTGTTTTTTTTAATCGAGACAGCCTGGATAAGCGTCTTCTTGTCTTCTAATATTTTATTTAGCAACTTCTTTGAGATAATGATCTATTGCTGTTCAAAGAACGAATGAATCGAGTATAGAGTTGACTATTTAAACAAAACTGTCACAAATTTTATTATAAGTACCTACTGCCTCTCGGCTCTCGCTACTTTGGTTCAGAAATACATACATAAAGGTCAAGATAATATTTCACCATTAACTATGTTAACCTTGATATTGGAGAGATAATCACGTTAATACGTATTTTATTTCCCTCGTGTTTATTTCAATTATTTCTTGTTTTCGGACGGTAATTACAGCCTGGCAAAAAGCTTATGAAGAAAATATTAGAGGCGGTGTATTCTAATCCCAATTTATTTTCGGAATTAATAACATTGATTAAACATTATAACAAAAACATCTATACTAATATTATAAAGAGGAAATAGTTGATTGTTGCTTGCGAAGAATTAAAAACTACTCGACAAATTGCAAAAATTCTTTACCATTGAGATATTTTTCCCGAGTTTTCTCTTACCCGGGTGAAGCCGGGAGAAGGCACTATACAATATTATACTTATGCTTATCTAAATAAAAATACATTAAGAAAATGTTATGTCAGCAACCATTATTATCCCTTAGAACCATTACTTGTAATTTGACTGAATTAAATGTTCTGAAAAGATTCATTACGTCACATAATTATTGATTATTCATTCTATTATTGTGTGAAAATAATAGGATTAGATTCAGCTCCTGTCTTTGGGGAAATGGAGCGTTAATCTTGGTTGAATTTCAATAGCTTCGCTAGTCATCGTGTGCCAAGGTCGGCCTTCATTATGCTAGATTAATTTCGAAGGTCTTCTGTAAAAGGTCCTTTGAAATTCGTACTAAATATAGATTCGAATTTAAAAATATTATGAGCGAATGTCTTTGGGAGATCTCTAGTGGTTTTTGTTCTGAACTTTATTTGAGGACTTTTTCGACAGATAATATTCTTAAGGCAGTCATAGGGCTTTGTCAGATAGACCGCGTACTTAACGCGCGTCAGTGCGCTAACTTGATGCCGCGCTATGACGCGGAATTGTGTTTTACCACACAGTGACAAACTGATAAACAGAGTAACAACGCTTTGACGCGCGCTAAGAACGTGTTCTATGTGACAAAGCCAATATAAGCCCGGTTAAGCTGTAGAAGCACTTCCCAAAAAAGGCAATGACGCGTGTACACGTCGTCATAGCGGGGCGTCAGGTTAGCGCTTTAACGCGTGCTTAAAAGCATTCTATCTGCCAAAGCCATAAGTGTTGAGATATATTCGTTTGATTTCAGGCGCTTTCATGTTTCAAGCAATAGAAGGTGCGAGTGAGATGGAAAGAGTCAACAATATGGCGAGGGAAAGGGACAACACTGCACAGTATTTGTGGCAAAATGTCACGTTGACGCTCAATTTGTTCAATGATACTGCTCTTAAAGAGAGGTATGTGTGTGCTTTATCTATAGAATCTTTGTTTAATTCGTACGGTGTTTAAAATCTCTATTTAGTATTTTTCAGAGTTGGAAATTTATAGTAAAAATAATGTTATATTTTACTGAACTATAAGACGTCATGTCAAAGTTTTTGGAGGGTACTTTTGCAAATAGATTGTGGCGTAAAATTAAAAAAAAAAATGTCAACATAATTAAATTATTTATAACGATAAACTTTGCTTCCTATAACTCATCATACCTTTGTAGGTACTCTGTAAGACTTACACTTACAGTGTAAGTCATAATTTTGCAAGTGATACTTCTTTAGGCGAGTTGAGAGTGAAATTTTAAGGTCGCGTCATGGCAATATCGTCACGTCATGGCAGTAACGTCGTTTTCAGTATCTTTGAATTTTGCCAAAGAATTTTCACTTCTGACACGTGTGCTCTTTTTTGTGATCATTTTGTTTTTATTTTCGACACACTATATATTTTTTCGAAGTGTCTAGTCGTCCGCTAAACGGATGAATAAAATAAATTAGTCGTCCGATTACCGGATGAATAAAATAATTTAATCGTCCGATTACCGGATGAATAAAATAATTTAATCGTCCGATTATTCGGATTACCAGATAACCTTTTAACACTAAAGCTAGTTGGGTTGGACTAAAGCAAAGGGGGCGCAGGACTTAGAAAATTTTTGATGGAGTTGGTGTCATTATAACACCTATTTATTATTGTTTTATCGTAAAGATTACGCTAATATAAGCATGTTTTATAGGAACAATATTACATATTCGCCCTCAATTCGTTAGGTTAGGTTTAGGTTAGGTTAGCCTTTAGGTTAGGTTAGGTTAGGTTTCTTAAAAAAAAAACTACACAGAAATAGGAGCCCCGCGAAGCGGGGCTCCGTCGACGCGCAAAAAAAAAAATCAAGTTTAGGTTAGGTTAGCCGTTAGGTTAGGTTAGGTTAGGTTTCTTAAAAAAAAAACTACACAGAAATAGGAACCCCGCGAAGCGGGGCTCCGTCGACACGCAAAAAAAAATCAAGTTTAGGTTAGGTTAGGTTAGGTTAGGTTTCTTAAAAAAAAAACTACACAGAAATAGGAGCCCCGCGAAGCGGGGCTCCGTCGACGCGCAAAAAAAAATCAAGTTTAGGTTAGGTTAGCCGTTAGGTTAGGTTAGGTTAGGTTTCAAAAAAAAAAACTACATAGAAATAGGAGCCCCGCAAAGCGGGGCTCCGTCGACGCGCAAAACAAAAATCAAGTTTAGGTTAGGTTAGCCGTTAGGTTAGGTTAGGTTAGGTTTCTTAAAAAAAAAACTACACAGAAATAGGAGCCCCGCGAAGCGGGGCTCCGTCGACGCGCAAAAAAAAATCGTATAATACGTGCGGCAGTTCTCTAAAGAAACCCCGATAACCTAACTATATAGATAAATAGATGTTATCGGACGATTAAATTATTTTATTCATCCGGTAATCGGACGACTAATTTATTTTATTCATCCGTTTAGCGGACGACTAGCACTGTCCATATTTTTTTAATAATTTTCATACTTACCTATATTACAGAATTAGTATAGAACTACTGCACTATCAGCGTAAGATAGTGTTTGCGGTCCACCGCGGGTGGGACGGCAGCCGATCCTCCAGGCAGTGGAGTTTCTCCTCTGCTTTTTTGTATTCCTTGACTGTTATCACTACTATAGGTCAGTATATGACACGACACGACACGACACTACACAAACCCAAAAGTATATTATACTAGCTGCGCTCCGCGGTTTCACCCGCGTGGCTCCGCTCCTTTTGGTCTTAGCGTGATAATTTATATAGCCTATAGTCTTCCTCGATGAATTTTTATCTAACACCGAAAGAATTTTTCAAATCGGACCAGTAGTTCCTGAGATTAGCGCGTTCAAACAAACAAACAAACAAACTCTTCAGCTTTAATATTAGTATAGATGTACTTTAACATCATAGTTTAAAAAATGCAAGTATGACTGACTGACTGACGTATAGATGAAAGTTTGTACTATGAAAATTTATGATCGTTGGTGAAGTTGCGGGCAGCAGCTAGCTGATAATATATTAAGCAAAACTGAAACTAAAACTCAAATATTATTTAGTTTCAAAGACTGGTGTATGAAAACTCTGACAATGTACAGCTGTAGAACCTTCCATTTGTAAAATTTTAATTGAAAACGCATTGCATACAATTTCAAAATTTAATATCGAAAATTCATAATGTTTATTACAATGGAGTAACATAGAAAGGATTTGTAATTTTGTGATATTAAATTTCTATTATCGGAGTTTATTTCGAATTTCTAAAAGAGAAAAATTGATATAAAATTTTTTATTTCTTTTGAAAGTTAATAAACTTTTGTTATGATAGTTTAGTTAACAAAAAAATTCATTTCTTAAATACTTATGTATAAATATGAAATATATAGATTACACATAATTTAATAACAATGTTAATAATACCGTGATACTTACGAAGGTTACAGCATGTGCGAACTAATATTTTAAATAGGAAAAATATTTTATATTTTGTTAGCTTGTTGCTATTTAATACAAAAGACACCCAAAAAATTCAAAAAAACCAAACAGCGCGTGTGCCTAGCACACGTGTCAGAAGTGAAACTTCTCTGGCAAGATTCAGATATACCAAAATCGTCACCTTACTCCATGACGTGACGGTATTGCCCATAGAGATCTATCTGTGATCTGTGGTATTGCCATTACGCAACTTGAAATTTTACTCTCAACGCGCCTAAAGAAGTTTCACTTCAAAGCTACTTATCGACACCATAACATGGGCTAGGTATATTTAATTTCCTGTTAAGAGGGGTTAGGCGGTCAGCGAAAATTCAGATTTCGTAGCTATTCGCGCCTTAGGTGAGGGGTGAGGGGGTCCGCGTTTAGTATGGAATCAACGTGCTCGAAACTAAAAATCGTAAGCGCCATTCACATTTTTATCAAAAAGCGAATGAAAATATTTAGTATTTTCTAAATCTAAAACAGTCACGAAATCGAGAAGGTAAATACCTATGTATTTGTGATTTTATATCTTAAAGACAAATAACTTTCTTTAAGATATATTTTATATTTACATGATATTTTAGAGGTAACTTCAGGATTTTTTTTATCGAGCAAATTTTTTCCAATTGTGTTTTGGAAACAGTCATCCCATCACACATATGTTCTGTAATACATATTAGAAATTTCAGTGCGAAAATACTTCAATATGTATTTTCAATTATAGCTCATAGATAAATTTTGCCGTTTTCACCTACTAAGGGCCCTTAACACAGGCGAAGCCGGGAAAAGTAGCTAGTCCTTATCGAGCTAACGAAAGCGTTGCCTATACCTAGTATTATAATATTATCTGTGCCATACTGCCATTGCCAACAAAGCAATTTATATTACATATAAATATAATATACAATACACAACAGGCATAATCTTAGACATAAATCTATTAATATATCTAGCGTAATTAATCAATCCAAATACATTTGCGATTTACATACGATGATACATTTTCATTATATTGAAGATACAGGAATGTATGTTTGTTATTATGATGGGAAATTGTATGTTAATTTAATATGTAGGTGTATAATTAATCTTCAGTCTGTTCTGCTTTCAAGGTCATGTTGAAAGTACCTATTGTGAATATTTCAGGATATGTATATTGTATTTGCATATCAAATTTCAAACAAATTGCTTGAGTAGTTTTTTACGACATAGAGCAATAAACATATAACCTAGGTATTATATCTATTTTATCTCTGTTTCGTCTGGCTGACTAATTTTAATAAGTATATTTTATTGATATATATTTATGGCGTATTTCACCCAAAACTAAATCTATCTAATCAAAGAAATATCAAAATCTATCATGGTTTTGGGCATAAAATACCTAAGACCAAAGTACCTATCCTTTTTATTTTATTTTACGTAGGTACGCTCATTAAAAAGTTCTTTTCACATTTATTCGATTTATATTAATTCTTTTAAATTATTCAGGTTATGGTCACCTCAGTCCAAGAACGTCTTGGGGTAAAATAGTGACCATTTTCTACGCCCTACTTGGTATGCCGCTCTTTCTTCTATATTTGAGTAACGTTGGTAAGTTATTATTATACAATATAAATATCTCTATCTCTTATAAAACGTAAAAAACACATTTTTTGCTTATTTCAATAGTTTTATAAAATTAGAATGAAAAACAGGGTTTACAATGAATATTATGTACCTGTGTAATTCATACTATTTACAAAAAAAATACTTTTACTGAATTTTATGATTTTCTTGATTCGAAAAAAAATATTTACATAATTATTATTTGTACTTAAATATTTTTTAAAAAAATGACAGTCAAGATTCATAAATACTTATAGGTTGATAGGACTTTTACTTTAATGATAAAAAATATATTTTTTGTGATTTTTTTATATTAATAATTTTGTTCTCAGGTGAGTTATTAGCCAGCTGGTTTAAATGCATCTATGCGTTAATATGTCTGTGCCGGGGTTGTCCTGGCTTCACTAGACGACGAGTTGTGCATTTTAGATCACAGGTATTAGAATATAAGTATAAGATTCTTTATTTAATTATTTTTTGTATAATGTGATAGATCGGGATTATGTAAGCTTTTATTTTGACGTAAAAAATTGTAAAGGAACTGTTCTCAATTTTTTTATTTAGCTTTTTTGTTGGAATAGTTTATTTTTATATTTCTACTAGCTGTACTCCGCGATTTTACCCGCAGTGCTCCGCTCCTGTTGGTTTTAGCGAGATGATATATTATAGCCTATAGCCTTCCTCGATAAATGAGCTATCTAACACCGAAAGAATTTTTCAAATCGGACCAATTCTTTCTGAGATTAGCGCGTTCAAACAAACAAACTCTTCAGCTTTATAATATTAGTATAGATAAATAGCTTAGTAGCCATAAAGCACTTTTTATTATTTTTGAGTATCTAACTAATTTTTTTTTCGACAAAACAGATTTTTTTTTTATTTTTTACTATATCAGTATAGTTTTTGTGTATTGTTAATATTTTACATTCTTTTTTCTATATAATTGCAGTTAGAAATAAGCGAAGCAGAAAGTATAGAAAGGCCAGCGGGTTGGACTGACAATTCAGAGTCAGAAATCACTGATGTGGCCGTACCATATGATCCATATTTACGAGGATATTATCCAAGGTGAGAAGTAATAAAATAGTTAATTTTTGATTATTATATTTTTTAAATTTTAACAAGTAATTTTAAAAATATTAAAACCAGACCTTCAGCTTCGGTGAGCGATACATTATATTTTATAAAAAGTTTGGAAAATCCAAAAGTGCACGCCTCATAATTTTTTTTTAATAATGATTTATTAATTATTATTTTTGTTTATTTAATAACAATTAAACCACATCGAATCAGACCCTGAAAAATGAAAGGGTTCTATTCCTGAGCATACTCAAGCGTAAGAGAAAAAAAAAGACTCGATTAGTAAAGTATTTCGGTCGCTATCGTGTTAACAAGAAAATCCTCCGCACATACAGACACACGGACGTCCAAGACAGAACTTTTTTAAACTGTTTTTTAACTAGTTTAAATAACAAAAATGACATCAAAAATATCATGAATGTTAAAAATAGTGTTTTTTCTTAATATGTGTGTGTATGTATTATCTTACAAGTGCAATGTATGATACATAAAGACATTTTAAGTTTGAAAAATCAGATGTTTTGCGCGAAGTGACAGTAGTACCCACCTCAACGCTTCGCTTATGAGGCGTGCAATAATATGAGTAATGTAAATATTGTAGCCTAAGAATGAGGCCTAGAAACTAGATTTTTAAATATTATGTATATTTTTTTGTGTTCTATTTTATTTCTATTTTTTAATAATTAATTTGTGAGCAAAAATTATGTTTAATAATGCAATTTTTTAAAAAATTTTCCCCCTCAAAAAAAATCTCATATATTTTTTTTCATTTTTTAGAGAAAGACGACCCTACTTCCGCACTACCTCCCTCCCCCAACCCTCCAGATACCCCCAACAAGTACGGGGTTGTTCCGAACCCCTGCGGGAACCCATCCAACAAACTGTCAGCAGCGATAGCGACTTCACCTATGTGACCTTCGATGCACAGTCTATAACTGTGCCCATCAGTGTTTGCGTGTTCTTCATGGTCGGGTAAGTTATATTATCTCTGGTTATATTATATTAGCGGTCCGCCCCGGCTTCGCCCGTGGTACCTACATGTTTAAACTATCCTATCTCTCAAGTTGGATCGAACTGCACATGGTGTGCGAATTTTATTATTATCGGTTAAGTGGTTTAGGAGTCCATTGAGGACAAACATTGTTACACGAGATTTATATATATTAAGAATTACATAGTTCCCGTTCCCGTGGGATTTCCGGGATAAAACCTATCCTATGTGTTAATCCCAGTTACCCTCTATATGTGTGCTTAATTTTATTGTAATCGGTTCTGTAGTATTTGCGTGAAAGAGTAACAAACACACATACACATCCTCACAAACTTTCGCATTTATAATATTAGTAGCATGGACGTATAAAAAAAGACGGACGCCGTTTTACGAACAAACAACGTGAAACCACCGTAGTAAGCTAGCGATCGTGTAAAGACAATGAACACGCACACACTCTCACCATAGTAAGCTAGTCGGCCGCCATTACGTCGTGAACTACCGACTGATTAACAGCGTCACTGTTTCACAAAAATATTTAAAATGCCGTCTTGCGTGGTTAAATGGTGTCGCAACAGTACAATTTTAAATAACAAAACACAGAGGATTACATTCCACAGGAAAGCAAGTTATTTCTTTTATGTTTTAATGACAAAATTATTACGACAAAATTTATAGAAAAAAATACAGCCGCCATTGTCATAAGGACAGCTGTTGCCATAGTGTTGCCATTATTTCAAAATTTCATTCTCCCACAAGTCGGGGAGTTGATGTAAAGTTGATTAATTTTAAAATTACGATAAAATAATTTGATACAAAATGCAAATTTGTTTTTGCATTTTCTTCTCACAAAAACATGTATACTATGCTAACCCTTATATAACAACCATATTTAAAAAAAATATCACAGCCAATTAATACTGTCTACGACATCTGTTATAAGACAGTTAATTTGAAAAGTTCAAGTATATGTATACTGAAATCGTATGAAGCATGTTTCCTATTTGTTTGGTTATAAACTGACATTTTATTTATTTTATTTTAAGTATTTTAATAATAATTAAGGAGACATTACCTCTCCTCCCCTCAATATTGGTTGAACAAGTTTTCATACATTTTCCTTTGGTTTCGCGTCCAGTTGTTGATTTGTCAAAGCTAAATAGAAATTGTATTTACCTATGCATAATAGTTAGAGTACACATAAAAAGTATATCAAATTGAAAAATAAAAATACTAAAGTGTGGGGTAATTTTATTGCATCTAGCAATCAACCTGGCACACACACATGGATGTGTCGCCGCCATTACTCAATGTTTAGGCGATACTCCGTCCGTCTTTTTTTATACGTCCATGATTAGTAGGATCTGTGGTTACTTGCGGGAACCCATCCAACAAACTGTCAGCAGCGATAGTGACTTCACCTATGTCACCAATGATTTATGAACTATTGGTCGAAGTGCGATGTTATTGTTTTCTTATTAACTAATATTTGGGAAACATGCAAACAAATATGTATATTAAAGACTAGCTGCTCCCCGCGGTTTCACCCCCGTGGCTCCACTCCTGTTGGTCGTAGCGTGATGATACATAGCCTATAACCTTCCTCGATAAGTGAGCTATCTAACAGCGAAAGAATTTTTCAAATCGGACCAGTAGTTCCCGAGATTAGCGCGTTCAAACAAACAACAAAAAAACAAACTTCAGCTTTATAATATTAGTATAGATATAATATTACCTATAGCATTCGTCGATAAATTAGAATTTTTGTAAAAATATTTTCAGAAGCAAACGCGTGCAACATAAAAAATCACGAGCAAAAAATCTCTTCAGCTTCTTCAAAAGTGCTTATTACTTCACATTAATTAATAAATTTTCGTTTGAAAAACCATTTTCAGAATTTTTAACTTCTTTTTTTTTTCAAATGCCTACAAATAATTATATTATGCAAGATACATTACGACGTTCTTACCTCAAAGTTATTCCCACGTATGTTACGAAATATTTTAATTAATGGGAATCACATTTCATACATTCATCTAGCTCAAACTCTGTACCATCACATTATATTAAATACTTAAATAAATTACATTCTTAACAACGTCACATTTTAGGATTATTTATACGTTACATAATTTTGTAAAATAAAGCAAATATTTTAACACGACAGCTGGAGGAATAATCAAGACATTTTTAGAAGATAATATTCTGTTGTCAATGTTTTTGAAGTGACACTTCTTTAAGCGCGTTGAGATTAAAATTTCAAGGTAGCGTCATGGCAATACCGTCACGACATGGAGGGCGACGATTTGGTATCTTTGAATCTCGTCAAAGAAGTTTCACTTCTGACACGTGTGCTCACCACATACGCTCTTTTTTCTAGAGGTGATAAATTAATAATACGTTTTAGTATGTAATAAATTTAATTTTTTGTATTTTTTTCAGATATCTCATGTTTGGATCAATGATATTCGGCCTTTGGGAGAGATGGGACAAGTTAGATGGTGCTTACTTCTGTTTTATATCTTTAAGCAGGTTTGTCTTTATTTTGTACTTTATATTAAAATAAAAAAAGTCATCAACATTTTAATTCAAAATGTCATGATTTTTGAAGATTATTATTATTGTGGCTCTTGATGCCATAATATTACCTATCTAAGAATAGTTTGTAGCTAACAGATGATTGTTACTGTCAAATAAAAGACAAATAAAAATTTGAAATCAAAGAGAATAATGAAAGAAAAGTGATTGAAAAAAAGAGATGTAAGTATGTAACCTATCCTATCTTTCAAGTTAGATCAAATTGCACACGTGGTGCAAATCAAATTTAAAATCGGTTCAGTAGTTTTGGAGTCCATCGCGGACAAACAAAGTGACATGTACTTTTTATATATAAAGATTTAATAATTGATAATTTTTGTTTATTAATTTCTTTTTTTAAATTTAATAGCATCGGTTTCGGCGACTTCGTTCCCGGCGAGCGAATATACACGCCCCGTATAGAGACATCTTTTATAGTTTGCTCTCTGTATTTGATGCTGGGCATGGCGCTAGTCGCTATGTGCTTTAATTTAATGCAAGTAAGGGTCATTTTCGTTTGTTTTGGGTTATTGGTTGTTACTGATAGACTACATGCCCATGTTGAAAAAAATTATGGGTCATTTGAACCACCAGGTGACCTATCTAGAACGATAGAAGAGCATAAAATAATAAGATTCAGCATTATGCCGTCACTTGTAAGCTGTCCAACTGAGTGCAGATGAGAATACGAAAGTACAGGTAGAGATTTTTTCCCCTTGTCTACGGCGATTTTTGTACGGCGTTGCGGAATAATGGATTAAAAGTAGTATTGAAATACACGGTCAATGCCTCCAATCAGCCTGAATGGGCTCGTTTTAAAAAGAGTCAATGAATATAAATATCTTGGCCATATACTGACATCCAACTCGAAGGATTAAGCGCGTCACACACGGTGAAGATACTATAATATTTTATCTTAAGATACTGTAATATTTTATATTACAGTATCTTAAGGTATCCGGTATCAGCGTTCTGACCATCATTTTTCTTTTTGTCATTGCGTACTAAGACCCCTGTAGAACCGCCATCCTGTTACAAATGACCCGAAATTTTGTGGGCAATTAAAAAAGCAATTAAAAAATTACAGCCTGCGTTTGCAATGTAAGCGGAAAAAATGTAATTTTTTACGACATCACATTAGAAACCTCAAAAATAACAGTACTTCTCCACTATTTAATGGATGTTATTGTACATATAAACCTTCCTCTTGAATCACTCTCTCTCCCTCCCTCTAAAAAAAACCGCATCAAAATCCGTTGCGTAGTTTCAAAGATTTAAGCGTACAAAGGGACATAGGGACATAGGGACAGGGAAAGCGACTTTGTTTTATACTATGTAGTGATACGGAAGAGATGTACATCTCTGGTGCGCCGGGTGCGGGGCAGTACCAATAGCCTGAATGGGCTGGCATTTTAAGAAAAATGATTACAGACAGATTCGATTGTGTGTACTTGCACCATTGTGAGCAAGTACACACATCTTATATTAATAAAAATAAAATGACTAATTATAAATGGTAAAATATTGAGAAATGATAATATTTAAATTGATGTAAATGTAAACTGTATAAAAACAATGTAAACTAACATAGTAATTAAGAAATAATACTAACAAGTTGACATTTGATGTTCTGATAATAAATAAATGATGAAATGATGAAATAGTATGACACAGATGCCGTACAAAAATGGTGGTCCACAAAGTCGGAATTTATTTTTATTTTCCGACAATTGCCGGGGTAAATTTGGTCATTTTATTTTGTACGACATTTGTGTCATACTATTTCAATACTGCTTTTAATCCATTATTCCGTTACGCCGCACAAAAATCATGGAGCGGTCAAGCGGTTTAGGGGAGTTTACATATAAACATTGCGACACGAGAATATTTGCTTATTATGTATATAGAATATTAATTAATTTTTATTTTTCAGGAACAAGTGATACACTACTATGCTGGTCTAAAAAGAGCTATGAAAAGGATATGTCGGTGTAAAAGATGACAACATTACTTGAAATATATTATAGAATAATTATGTAATTTTAGAGTACTGAATTAACATTTAATATAAGAATTATGAAAGCTTATGTTGTTTTATTTTAAAGAACTGCGAAATAATGGCCTTAATGGAACCGTAATTAAGTTTTAAGTTAAATTTCAAACACTGCAAACAACTAATAAATAGAAAAATAGAGATAGAAATTGAAAGCGTTTTATTTGCCATCATGTAAAAAAATATAAATTTTATAAACGCGATTTGCCTGGGACCTTAGAAAAGTTGATCACTACATAGTATAAAACAAAGTCGCTTTTTCTGTCCCTATGTTCCTATGTATGCTTAAATCTTTAAAACTGCGCAACGGATTTTGATGCGGTTTTTTGTAATAGATAGAGTGATTCAAGAGGAAGGTTTTAGTATATAATTTATTAGGTTTTAGACAAAGCGGGTGAATCCGCGGGCGGAAAGCTAGTTTACAAATAAAAGTTGATAACAAACTAATCTAAAAAGCTTATATACATAATATGTTTCTATAATCGAATTGCAAACACAATAAATAGAATAAAACAGAGAATTACTCAATACATCCGTTCCGCTTTGTCTTCCGGGCGGACGTGGTTCACAGATAAGTTAGATTGTACGTGCAATCACAGGGCCGGATTTGAAGGTCTATTTTATAATACCTGTACAGGTTTTATGATATGAACGATTCGAGATTGGTGATTCAACGTACTGTATTTAAATTTTAGTAGAATAAGTAGAATGGTAGCTTGAACAGGTTTGTAGGAACATTGCTTAAAGTGATAAACAATACTCTAAGAAGAAGTTAGTAGGGTAAGTGGAAAGCTATAATATAAATTGTAGCAACCTGGTGTTTGAAATAAGCATATGACATATATATATCATAATTAAAACGTAATACTGTTTCTTTGTGACAAGATGCTATTTGATTTAATTGTCACTTATTCGATTAAGGGTACAATACTACTTTTCCGGTTGTAATACATTATACATGTTAATTCCGGAATAGAATCTGTTGTGGACAATATTGTAATCGCTTTACCAAGAGTAATCCTACCGGGCCTCTTACTTAGTATTCTATCCTTTTCCAGCATTAAATCGGTAGAGGAGCTTATCAAAAACATTTGCTGTTCATCAATTTAACCAAAATAGTTACAGTTAAAACCTTAATTTTCTATCTCTTACAATTTTTTACTTACATTATATTTACAGATTAAATTTATTTATTTCTTTATTTATTTAAATTAAATACACATAACAGGCAACGATCCATAGGCGCCACATCAATTTCACGAGCAGATCGCAACCCAACAAAATGTGTACAATTACTACTACAATGGGATACAGCTTACAGTTATCTAAATTGATGTAGCATATTAATTAAAATTATTTTTCAAATTAAACAAGCAGAAGCAATTAAACAAGTAGGAGTATCTACTAAAACCAATGAAAACAAGTTTAGAATTATTGTACTAATTATTCTTCATTCATTTTATTAAATACTTCGCTATTCGCTGCACTATGAGGCGATAATCTTGTGATATTTTTGCAACAACCTTATATTGATTATCACAAAAATCTACCGCTAAGTCCGGCCCTGTTCACATTCATTTCGCGGAGAAAATAGATGTGCTGTAGTACTCAAGAAGTAGCTAATCCTCTGAAAGAAGGAACACTCGAGGCAAAAAACGAGTTTGCAATCCACAAGGCACTTACGTTATACGCTTTGGAATTCTTCTTGTTATTTATTTTAAAATAAAACTATTTGTAGGTACGTAATTTTTTAATTATAAGCAACTATTGTGTTATTAAAATAGACTACGTATCGTATTGGGGTAATCTTTTAGTAGCTAACTTTCGAGTTTAGTTATACAAAAAAAATAATTATTTTATACAACTTCCTTTCCCCTTTTATTATATGTATAGAATGTAACATTTTTAAGACGCTTTTAGAAGGTAGAGTTTAAACAAAATAGGAAATATGAACCCTTTCTCTGCTACAAAGCCAATTTTTTCAAGTAATTATTTATTAGCCATTAAACCGATATGAAAACAAAATAATGTGAACGTATTTGTTACAGCAATAAGAAAAAACTTCTTTGTTGCTCAGTTTCTCACTTATAATACCACAAGAGCTTCAAAATTATCGGGTATTTTCCGATGGGTTCGTTGCAAACAAATGAAGGAGTCAAGTTTTTAGTCAAGGTTAAAAAATCACGAGCGCGAAGCGCGAGTGATTTTTCCTGAAAAACTTGACGACTTTATTTGTTTGCAGGGAACCTTGAGGGAAATGCCAGATAATTTTGAAGCTCGTGTGGTATTCGGGAGATTATTTTTCCGTCCCAAATGTCGGCCAATAATTTCACAATTGAATTGAACCTGTCAGTTTGACGTCAACGACCAGAGAAAATTTTCAAAAAATTATCACTTATAATACCACAAGAGCTTCAAAATTATCGGGTATTTTCCGATAGGTTCGTTGCAAACAAATGAAGGAGTCAAGTTTTTAGTCAAGGTTAAAAAATCACGAGCGCGAAGCGCGAGTGATTTTTCCTGAAAAACTTGACGACTTTATTTGTTTGCAGGGAACCTTGAGGGAAATGCCAGATAATTTTGAAGCTCGTGTGGTATTCGGGAGATTATTTTTCCGTCCCAAATGTCGGCCAATAATTTCACAATTGAATTGAACCTGTCAGTTTGACGCTTAGGTTTGACGTCAACGACCAGAGAAAATTTTCAAAAAATTATCAGTATAATACCATGTAGGTTGTACCACGTGACGTCGAATGGTGCAATTCTATTGGTCGATATTTGGGTCGGAAAAATAATCAGTATAATACCATGTAGGTTGTACCACGTGACGTCGAATGGTGCAATTCTATTGGTCGATATTTGGGTCGGAAAAATAATCTAAATAAATTGCAGAAAGAATTACGCTTTGTCTTCAAAGTAATCATGTATAATATGCAATGTATAAAATAATGTTCTAAGTATAAAATAGTTTTGAGACGTTTTTGATACCGGTTTATAATATTTTCACTTTAAAATCTATTTAATATTTTATGCTTAGGAGTTCCTAAAATCATAAGTGTAACAGGAAAACCTCGACATTCCATAATATATTTCTTAAAGAATGTTTATAAATATGATACTATACTAGTAAATTATTCCGTAATACCTCAAACAAGGACTTGATATCTAATCTGTTATCTTATGGCTAATAATAGAACTTCCCCGTAAGGATTTGGAACTATGACGTTCTACTACTTTCCAGTGAGCTATACAAGGTTTAGGTAAGATTAATGGGAATTTAACGACAGACAAGAATAACTCGAAAGTAATCTGGTGTTATCTACATAAAGTAGGCCGCCATGGTTTTAGCAAGCTTAAGGAAATAGGGTACACAGTGTAAATATCAAAGTTTAAATTGAAATATTCACTCTATTTGCTTGATTTTTTTCTTATATTGCAACACTAGCTTTTCGCCTGCGTAGTCAAAGGAAAACGCAGCACAGTTCCCGTTCCCGTGGGATTTTCGGGATAAAAACTATCCTATGTTGTTATCCAAGTTACCCTCTATGTGTGTGGAAAATTTCATGAAAATCGGTTCAGCAGTTTTTGCGCGAAAGAGTAACAAAAAAAAATATACAAAGTTTTGTACTTTCGTAGGATTACCCAACCGGCACATGACTGTGAGTACCTTAACCTTAGAAAACTTTAGCATAAATATTTTTTTATTTCCTGTTTATTGCAGGGAAAACAAAATAAGCTAATCATTACATTTACTGCTACAAGCAATGATATTATATATAGAAACAAGGGGTAGATACGTCATCAACGCACCAAAATTGCTTCCGTGAATTGGTCCTATTTGGGACCAATGCAATCAGTCAGATTGTCACCGGTCCCAGTGAGCGCATGTGCCGATAGGTACATTAAAGTTGTCGAAAATGCCTTCCTGTGTGTTCAGAAAGTGCACGTATTCGTGCAAAAAAATAAAGAAAGATAAAGGAATATCATATCACAGGAAAATATATTAAATTATTACAGTTTAAGAGTAAAAATAACAATTTACAATTCTTTATGAATGACACTTGCTTGACACTTGTATTGAAATAATGAAAGGGATAAAACATTGCTTCAATCACTAGTGTGACAAAGCTAGCGTACACTGTGTTCAAAGATTATCATGTAGATACGATTATTGAAAATAGAACGGTTATTTTATTAATTTCGATTTGGGTAAATACTTGATTATTTTTATATTTAAATCCACACAGTGCATGTAATTAACAAATAGGTATATCTATTTATTATATACAATGAAATCGTGATGGCAAAAATGTTTGTTTGCAAAAATGATGTTGAATATACGTATACATTAAAGAAAAGATTATCGCTACTGACGAAAAATGCTATTTGCTTTTCTGTAAATAGCTATTGAACATAAATTTTATTTGTGTTTTAGATAAAAAAGGCTTATACTTCATCCTTTCTTTTATTTCATCCTTTTTTTTCATCTAGGCACCACTATTATTATATCCTACAAGTTGGAGTGATGACCTTGTATGGGTTTCGGGAACTGCCTTGAAACGAATAGCGTAAGATCGGTCCTTATGGAATTCTATAAGGAGGACTATGCTCAGCAGTGGGTGTTTATCGGGTGAAATGATGATGACCGAAAACGAACACCACAGCTAGTAATAAATACTTAATACAGTTATATCTCCAAAGAAGTTTTTTCATTTTAATACATCATAATAATAATTAAATAGTAAATGAAATTGTCACATTTGTTTACTTGTGCAGGAAACGTAACATCTATAACATTGAACCTTCTGTGTCGTTAGTCTATGCCAATTACCATGGCAACTATTTGTTTATTTATATTTAATTGGTGAATTCTTATGACTTTTGCTTACACCTGCGCGGAAGTGACAAACTATCTTTGTCTTTTTTGTTTATATCATTTTATTAGAGCCATCTCTCTTATACAGTCTGTGAATGTAATTAATTAAGTAAAATGGTACTTGTATTTGTGTGTGCCTGACACTGCTTATGAAGCATTTTTTTTGGATATATTGTGAGTATATAACGTATCTATACATAAAATATCATTGGCTACAAGAATACATGTCCAAAAACCATAACCAATATTTTCAAAGTCCGTTACTATAAACTTACAAAATCCAACAGAATTTTGCTTCAACAAAAGCGTACAATGGCTCATAATGTATGTAAACCTTTCCTCAATACCCTCGCGAATTTATGAACGAAGGAATAAAACATATTTTATGTGGAATTGCAATGAACAGGTGACCCTAATCTGAGTGACACATCTGTTATCACCTTATAAAGATTACCGCAATATCTCACTACAGTGACCATGAGTTATTTTGGGGTATTTTTGTCCCTTACGAAATATGTATGTAGTATTTAAAAAGTTTAAAGGCTCTAACATTTTAACAATGTAGATCTTTTGAAATAAACTATTTAATTTAGACACAGGTACATACAAACATTTATTCACAAACAATAACATATACTTACAACAACTAACAAAAATAATAACAGTCTTTCTAAAATTAAGGAAAATTCATATTATTTACAATTTTAATGAAAATATTGCAACTTCCAACAACCTTACTCAGTGTTTACGACAGTAAAGTAAAATCCTTTGTAAATTTATCTAATCTAATATATCTAATATATATTATAAAGGCGAAAGTTTGTAAGGATGTATGGATGTATGGATGTATGGATGTATGGATGTTTGTTACTCTTTCACGTAAAAACTACTGAACCGATTACAATGAAATTTAGCACACAGATAGAGGGTAACTTGGATTAACACATAGGATAGTTTTTATCCCGGAAATCCCACGGGAACGGGAACTATGCGGGATTTCCTTTGCAAACGCGGGCGAAGCCGCGGGCGGAAATCTAGTATATTATAAAGGCGAAAGTTTGTAAGGATGTATGGATGTATGGATGTTTGTTACTCTTTCACGTAAAAATTACTGAACCGATTACAATGAAATTTAGCACACATATAGAGGGTAACTTGGATTAACACATAGGATAGTTTTTATCCCGGAAATCCCACGGGAACGGGAACTATGCGGGTTTTCCTTTGAAAACGCGGGCGAAGCCGCGGGCGGAAATCTAGTTTTTAATATAGTTCAAAGGAGATACTGAAGGTGGTTACTTATTTATTCAACATTTTTAATCCATCAAAACATATACATTAGAATGGCGGTGATATTTCTTACTTTTATTTTTATAATTTTTCTTTAACTATTTTTTAATTAAGCCAATAATTTTGAATTTATTTACCTTATTACATACTAAATACAATATGTTTCATTTACATTTTATAGCTGTAAGACACATATTATAAGTACGAGGAACATTTCTGTAACCGTTTTCGATAGAATGGCATTCCTCCAGTCGTCATTTAATATACTACCAGTATTCCGATCATATTCCAATCGACACGTATCACGAGCGTTCCAATTTCAAATTTGATGTTCTAATACGTTTTATATTTACGAGGGTAGCCGTAAAACTCGACGTGTCCGGCAAAGGCCAATTTTATGCGGGCCCTATTGGGGGACATGTGCCGAATAAATCTTTTATATGAATACGATTTGAACCACAATTCAAAACGGTCATTCATAATATTATTGTGGATGTTGGAAACTCGGGTTAAGCCTGTACCAATTGTTTTTAGGGTCTTGGAATGTGTATAATTCAATTTTATGGGTTTTCTTTCCTTGAGTTCGGAAGGTTCTTTTATGTCCTTATTAAAGCATATTGTAACCTTACCTAATTATGTTACGGGTAAAACGATTTTCTGTTTAAATAAAAAATACGAAAAATAAATATTTAAAGCTGAATTTTCCTTTATTTCAAGTACCTACCTAGCTTTTTAAAAAATATACCGGCCGAATTGATAACCTCCTCCTTTTTTGAGGTCGGTTAATGAGTCTTTGATCGTCGTATCAAAAATGGGTATGTTACTATTGACTCCATGAAAAACCTTTCTCCGTTAAATTAACATACAATATTTAACTTTTCATTATACAAAAGAAAAGATGGGAAAAATAGACAGTCGAATAGTTATAAATAAGGAATGTCAAGGAAGACACATGGGCGGCTGTAACTGTCTCAAACGATCAGATTGCTGAATTTATTATCTGTAACTTGTTTATTCCAAACCGTGGCTTAATATTCAAAACAGTGTAAGTATTATTTGCATTATCTTATCAGAATATTTGAACTTCTTATTGTTTTATTCGAGACAACTTTCAGATAGAACAAATACAAGTGCGGAATGTAAAATATTATTGAAGTTTTTATTTTTTAATAAATTATAACACAAAATTAAAAATAATGATGTTATGTGATAAACTTAATCACAGGTTACCACTGACTGACTGAAAATAAAAAATAAACAATTCTATTCTAAATGGATAGATAGGTATGTACTTTTTTAACATGACCACACCCCGGACACTCCATACAAAATTATCGTTTTGACAGTCACACTGTAGAGACTGCAAATGTGTATGTTAACGCTTTATGGTTGGCACATTTGTGACTAGCGTAAAAAAAAAATTCGCGTTTTTCTGATGAAATACATCCGTAAACAGCACAATATCTAACCATTTTCTACAAAAAACGATAATCACAAATCCAAAATAATAAAATTACTTTAAGTCAATTTGATTAATGTTGTCAATCTTCGTTGCGTATCGTCCTTGCAGAAAAATGTGGCCCATTTTAATCACGATCGCGCGGGGTGAGGTAAGTTTAATTTTGGCGGGAGGCGGAGAGTGTCCGTTCTGTACCATTTAGCTACTATTATCTTACTAGAAGAAGAAGAAGAAGATGTATTCTGTGACATGACGTTACATATTTTTATACTCGCAGTTACGGAATCCAAAACACCAAATATTCAATATAGGACACAGGATTATTCATCATTCAAATAATTTATTTTTTATTTTATTTATTTAGCATAAAATTCGGATATCGCAGATCCATATTTTGTTAGTAATATAAAAAACCTAAGTATTAATTGTTAGTAATTACATCTAAAAACTAAAAACTAAGTCCTAATAACTAAGTCCGAGACTGAAAATTTCGATTTACTGAAACATGTCCAAAACAACACCTAACGCGTTCAAAATGCATCCCAAATCAATAATCTGCTTGAAACTAGCTCATATTTCAATCGCAGCCTTCATTAGGACGAAGTTTTCTAACAAATAGCGCAAGTAAGCCTGAGGTAATAAATGTACGTAATTCTTCCTGGCACTAGCTGAATGCATCTCATTTTGTGAGCGCAGTTAGTTCCGCATTCCGACAAGATTTTAGGACAAAGCTATTTTTGTAGAGAATTTTCGCTAATGCCTTTGAGTGCATCTTTACGTTTTTGCGTTCATTTGCATCTCTATTATTTAAATGGATAGTTCGTGTTCTTTGGTACATGTATGGATTATTTAGGGGTTTTAATTTATAGACTAGTCATATAAATTATTTAAATATAATGGTTTTTATTAGGGATGTAACGATACATGATTTTGCCGATACGATACCGATACCGATATTTGTAATCAAATATCGGCGATACCGATACCGATACCGATATCGATGGCTTGGTAGAAAAATAAATAGTGAATTATGCATAAAAGTTACCAACATTTAACAGAGACTCAACTGTAAATCGTATTCTTTTAAATAACAATGCCAAATCAAAAAACAAGAAAACCAATTATTTTAGTATTATTATTTTGCAAAGTCAGTTAAACTTTAAGTTATACACATACAATCAGTTCCTAATAAAAATTTACTATTGGTAGAGTTTTTTCAAAAAACAAAGTGCGCACGCGCGGGCGGCCTCCCGCATCGTTCATTGGGCGCGGATTTTTGAATTGTTTGATATCGGTATCGGTTGTTTTATAATCGGCGATACCGATATATCGGCTTGCCGATTATATCGGCCGATATATCGGTATCGGTATCGGTATCGTTACATCCCTAGTTTTTATTACTTATCTTTTCGGTTACTTAAATTCGTAAGTTCGTAAGTATAGTAAAATTTGGAGTGTACTATTAGAGGTAAAAACACGTTAATAATAGGCAAAGTAAACCTGCAAATGTATGAATGTGTATTAGGTAATACCTAATAACAACAAAATACTAAATAACAAACCCCCCAATGACGTCACTATAATTAGTGACGTCATTGGGGGGTTTGGGGCTAATGAATTTCACTTTTGTGATCTACCTTTTTTGCTTCTCTACCGAAGATTAAAAGTACAATGTTAAAGAATGCCATGTTTATAGTCTAAGATGATTATAAATACTTAACAAAGAAAGCCATAATTTAGTTAAGACGAGGCTCCCTAACATAATCTCTGGCACTGAGAGACCGGTTACGGTACTAGACGCTAACACAGCCGTAATAAAGTTGAATATCGCGTGCGCTCTTTGATCGCGTTCGAGCTCGAAAAGTAAGTCTCAAGTCTTATTTCGTTTATAACTAAAGTAATAATTGATCTAGAGAAAAAATATCTTGGGATTCGATAGTAAACTCTATTTTCTTACTGCTAACATTTATTTTAGACGTAAAGTCCAAGTAAATCTTTAAAAAAATGTAATAATCCTTAAAAAAAGGCATAATTTTTGAATAAAAAATGAATCGAGCGAAAATGTTACAATTACGTAACTGTCTTGTGCATCGAAAGAAAAAGACCCAATAAATCATATACTAAAGTTCCATTTTGATTGTATGTGTGCCTGTTTCAGAATATTAATGCAAATTCACATAACATTTAGGGAGCCTCCCCTTAATAATATTAATGCAATAAACGAATCGATTGTAAGTTGATCACAACAATATACCTCGTATTAATCAACACAGTATTTGCTAGGCTTTTATTATAATTAAAGCTGACAGTAGCAATTTAAAAAATTGGGAATTCTTTACTCCTGGTATAAAAAAATATGGCAGTTACTATTGCGCTGTTTGATTTTACAAAATTGAATTGTGAGTTAAATTATTGTGTTTTTTTCTACGTCTCTCTACGCTACGTGATCGTGGTGGTAAGTATTTATTTCTTGTTTTTTGTTACTAAGTATCTTCATTTCATTTTAATCAATATCAATCCACATTTTCATTGCAGCACTCAATATTTTTTTAATTTTTATTGCACCTATTGTTGATATATTGATAACACAAAAGGGTTTTAAACACAGCAAACTTCTTTTTTACGCGGGCCATATACCATCAAGCTAAGTGAGAGTATGCATAATGCTAAACTTTAGTTTCTTTGATATTTAGGTTTCCTAAATATGTTATTATACACCGTTTGTGTACAGTGATGATGTGGATAATTTGCAGTCTAGAAGTTTTTTGTTACCTAATTACAATTTAATTTTACAATTACTCTTGCAAGACATCTATTTATAATTTGAGTAGAGTTCTTTTAGTATCTTCATACGAAGCTTAGAAATTGTCAAACAATTTATGGATGTTAACAACTATGTCGGCGGCAGGCCTTACGGAAGCTTGCGAAGAATGACCTGTACTGGCTATTGGGAGAATAATCTGTCTTTCAAGCAATACAGTAAATCTGTATATTGGAAGGTAGAGCTTTATTTATTACTAGGCTGTACCCTGACTCTGCTCGGAATAAGAACTAAGAAAAGATAAGGCCTATGTCTCTGAGGAATAGCATTTTTATGGTGAAAGATTTTACTAATCTAATCGGTTATATAGTTTTCGTGTTTATCAATAATTCACCATTTTAATATGTAGTCTATAAACTTCCTTAACTTAACATTATATGTAGATTGTAGAGTCGCTTGTATCAGTTTTGCTATACATTACAATTATATTATCTCAAAAATTTATCTTTTAATTCACTAAATTATGCATTTAAATTGCTGTGTCTCCATTTTATAATATAATGGCATAAATTAAAAAGTATATTTTTTAGCACTAACGCATACAATAAGATGACTTCTATATCATCTGCTGATATTGTATTTTCCCTGTATGTAATACCCAACCATTTACAAAATAGAGTTGGAAAGACACATCTTTGAAGTCAAGTTCCAATAATCCACCCCGAATTTTATGTATTTTTGTATATGACAATAAAAGGCTTTAATAAAGATCAATCTATTCTTGTCTCGTTTAGGTCGCTTATTATTCGACATTTGGGGACAATACGAACCTTACGTGATCAACAAAGGGCTAAAAATAGGAACTTGCATTGTATTTTACAATAGGGGCTTATAACTGATTTAAATGGGTCAAAGGGTTACTTTCATATTTCAAAATTAAATAAGCATAATGTGTATTTGATGAGGTTTTTCAATTTTCTTTATGTATATTAACTGACATTTTATAAGCTCATGTTCAGGAGTTATGATAATCCTTATTTCACTTCATATATAACGACTTTATAAGGTTCTGAGTGTATTCCTGAGTGCGGAAAAATGGTTCCTTTTCAAATTCACTCAAGGACTCACTACATTTAATTTTATTTTAAGAGATTAAAAACTGCAAAATTTAAACTTTATTATTAATCTTAGCAATGTTGCCAAACAAAGCTGGCCACTGTCTCTAGCCTCAAAATTCCATGCACAAATTCATAAAGCATAACCTCACAGTCTCCTTAAACTATTTTCTGTTCTACAACATTCTGTATTTTAAAGTATTTAAAATAACAAATTCTACACAAAATAGAATGTTCTCGTGTTTTATTCAATGATTCAACTTTAATTCTAAATACAAAGCTAGAATTTACGTTTTAGAAGTCACTAAAAATACACTATAGCTCAAAATACATTGTAGAAAATTCAGTACAGAGCACACAGTTGTCATCGCTGTTTTACAATGGAATTATTTAAATAGTCCTCACCCAGCGGTCTGTAGTTTGTGATGTAAATAAGGCGTTCCCACAAGCCATGTACGTTTGTGGAAGAGATGTTGGTTCTGAGATGATTAGTTTCATACAGTATTTACATGCTACTGGTCCGGGAGCCAGAAGCAGATTTTATGACCAAGTTCCTCTCAAGCGGTAATTAGTAAAATGCATCAAAGTATAGTATTATGAAGCCTCGTGAACGTCAGCTGGAGCTCGGTTGGGGGGGTGAGCGGTTGTAGACTCTCACGCACGTAAGAAAAAAAAGTATATTCATTCATTTCCTCTCAGCTAAAAATTTGTCAAATTGTAGCTAACCCAATATCTCAACGAAAAATAATAATCAGCTGGTTACAGCATGGTGTATTATACGTCAGCTGGTGTCTCGAATATAATGAGACATTAACAAAATCATCGAGATACGTGGAATTCCATCAACATAAGTCCCCGTAAAAGATAAGTAATAACTTTATTAATTATATATTATACTATTATTTTTTTAATAATTATAGTTAACTAATGTTTTTAGTGGGTTATTTCATATTTGTTACACTTTTAGGTAGTTATGTGAATTTGATGATATGATAGTTATTTTTAAATGCAGTTTATAATATTTGTAAAAACATGTTTACCGATGTGGCTGAATGTACGTAGTACCCCGATCATGCGCACAACTAACCACCTCCAAGTACCTTATTACTGTCTATATTATGCTAGCGTGTGTTGCTTGAATTTTTAAAAATAACGATAATAATTAAAGATACGTCATTTCATCTCAGATGAAAATTTGTGAGCTGATTGTTAATATACTGATGCGATAAATAAAAAAAAAAGCTAGCAATAATTCGAGGAAAACCTAGTCAGTTGATGCATATAAATTGGCAATAGATGCTTCTGTCTAACTCCTATGTAATAACTTTCAAAGTATCAGCTGACGGTTTTTCCACCAAGATACAGCCAGCTGACCTATATATATATCCACAGTTACATATAAGCTATCATCAGGTAAATTTTTGTTTGAGAGGAAATCACGGAAAATAATTTTATTTTTTTCATGTTCGAGACACCAGCTGACGTATAATACACCATGTTGTAACCAGCTGATTATTTTTTTTCGTTGAGATATTGGGTTAGCTACAATTTGACAAATTTTTAGCTGAGAGGAAATGAATGAATGTATTTTTTTTTCCTACGTGCGTGGGAGGCTACAACCGCTCACCCCCCCAACCGAGCGCCAGCTGACGTTCACGAGGCTTTATAATACTATACTCTGATGCGTCTGACGAATTATCTCTTGAGAGGAAATAATTAACCAAATTTGCACCTGGCTCCCTAACCATACATTGCACGCTATATTTATATTTGCTTTAATTCTACAGCCTCTAAGTGTCATTCCACGATGTCTATATTTTGCTGTCAGATCTTAAATAATTGAGCGTAGTTATGATCTATGGCGAACAAAATATATTGTACTAGCTACTTCTAACTATTTCGGCTTCGCTCGCTTTATCTAAAACCTAATAAATTACATAGTATGTAACCTTCCTCTTGAATCACTCTATCTATTAAAAAAAAAACTCAACAAAAAACGTTGCGCAGCTTAAAAGATTTAAGCATACATAGGGATATAGGGACACAGGAATCGATTTTGTTTTATACCATGTAGTGATAATTGATATGATTGATTGCCAGTCTTTCGAATTAGCGTACTTTCATTGTTCAATTGTCGCCCAATACAAATTTTCTTTTTATATTAAAGAGCATAATAATCGAACGACAATGCAGGTGTTTTCTCTAAAATACTGAAATACTTATCTTCTGTTTCGAATCACCTCATAAAACAAACTTTTATTTCATAAATAAACATTATGTTTATTAAATTTCCCAGTATTACAGGCACCGTAATGCTTGAAAAAACTTATTAATCCACGTTTAAGATAAATATTTTCGGGGCTTTGCCGAAAAACTATGATTAACGTTCCCTCAGATTTATGGGTAACAGAAAACAGACCTGAACTCAACCATCTGCCTTTTAAGATCCCTTAAATCTTGTAGTAATAAATAATTCATGAAAAGCCTTTCCCTCCGATCATTGAGGATTTGTTTGATGGAAAGGGTTATAGGTTTAGCATTGATTAATGATAATTTTGGGGCAGATTGCTTAACGCTATTGTTGTTTTTAACAAGCTAACGAGAACCACTCGCGGTGGAGTACTGAACTGTAATTTTAAATTGATATAAAAATATGTAATTAACATCTGTTATAATTTGTCTTGCGTTTAATATTTGCTTTGTATTTTATTCAATTATTTATATAGAATAGTAAGAGTTTCTTTCATGGGAATTGTTGTTTTGGTGTTCATAAAATTTTCGATGTCAGGTACTCAATCTATAACCTACTTCATTCGAATAAGGATATACTTACTTACATTTTATATTATTTTTACGAAGTTGGTTTTATCTAATAACTATATCACACATTTTGTCACCAACCATTAATTCCCTTAAACACACTATAATTCTCCTAAGACGTTTAGCCACGACTTATTGCTAATGCATACCGCTACGTCTCCCCAATGATCATTGTCTTCGAAACGACCAAACTTTAAGCACACAGCTTCTACAAATACAACAACATAAACAACAGAACTGTTCACTTACATACGAGTCTGCTAATTATCCCTTAAACATATATTAACATCACCAGTTTAACTGTGCTGTCCAAAAGTTTCTGTTCAGGTACTGTACAAATCACGGAAGATTTAAATCAAATTACCTGTGTTTTGGCTTGTCTGTTTTTAGAAAGAGTTAAATAATGTCATGTTTAATGTGACTATTATTTGTAAATTCAGTATGTGTTTTAGCTTGCTAAAACACGAATGCTGTGAATTGCTTCAGTATGTCTTTAGTTAGATGTGTAATGAGTATCTAATACTTAATAATATTCAGATTTAAAATTGTCATACATATTATTATCTATATTATTTGTCAAATGTAAAATTGTTGAATCTCACACAATTAACTTTACTTATTACGTTTTAAGTAAATAATACGAAACACGTGTTACCTACACGTGTTTCAAAACTGAGCTTGTTAGTATGAGGAGGACAATTAACATAATCATTTTTTCAGCATACTGTTTATATATTCCACTAGCTGTGCCCTGCGGTTTTACCCACATTGTTCCTCTCCTGTTGGTCTGAGCGTGATGATGTATAGCCTATAGCCTTCCTCTAGAAGAATTTTTAAAATCGGACCAGTAGATCCCGTGATTAGCGCGTTCTAACAAACAAACTCTTCAGCTTTATAATATTAGTATAGATTTCATATTTTCATATGAACAAGAGGGAACTAAAAACACTATTCTTAAAAGTATCATATTTACTGCGCTCAATGTATGCAATTCTGTCAACATTCTGAAAACTCTTTCGGGTGAAATTACTACATGAACAAACACGAAGTTACAAAGCCAAGTCATAAATAATGTTCAATAAAGAACGGTAAAAGTCGCACGATGTCCGCGAATTTATATGGTTTTAGTAGACACAAAGCGTTTATTGCGGCATACATTTACAACGTGAATCTAATTAAAATGGCTGCCACTTACACCGTGTTCTTAAAAACTGATATATACTAGTATACTGGGCGTTATAAAAAAAATACAATATTGGAAATAATAAATATTCATTTATTAATAAGTTTCAGCGAAATTATATTTACTCTTTTAGTTATAAGTATATTTACCAGAAGCAGACACTTCTAGACGTACGAAGAGTGAAGACGAACTTCTGTCATAAGATAAAAACTTGACGAGAGATGAAAATTAATTATTTAAAACTATTACCTAATTCACATATTTCACGAAGGTATGTAAAATTAATATAATCATTGGTTTCCATTTTTTTTAATTCACTGCAATTTAAAGCTTTTATGAATGGTTACTTACCGGTAAATATTATCTTTATAGTTTTTTCTAGTGTTTTATTTTACTCGAGTATGATACATTTAGAAATTAAAGATTGCAAAGTGTGCGAATCGTCGGGAAAATATAATCGCGTTTAAAATCCGTTGAAAATCTTTCATTTCTAGATCTTATCTTCATCAATAGCACGGTAATAATAAGAGATACTATTACCGTGTCATACAACTTCTTTATCGCTGCTACTTTTCTCAATTTTATGTATTAAAGTTCGGTGTAACATAAAGATTTTAGGATCCATTAACTCTTCTCGTTTGTTTTCATTTTTAGGGTGCCCGAACATTTTGTCGTCATAAGCAAGATTTCTTAGAGCACCAAGTTTGTACATTAGAGCGTAATGAAGTAAATTGCTGACAATAACCATCTGTGTTGCGAATATTGTAAACACAGATTTCTGGGAGAAAATTGTTAGTGTGTAGGTTCTAGGAGTATTTAGCTGAATACTTATTTGGGATATTTTGATAGGGAATTAAAGCGAGAGAATAAGTCGTGATGTTATGCCAGTAATTTGAGTAATTTCTTTTTAAGATCATCAAAGTATGGTACAAAACACATGACTATTGGTGAGATTTTTAAATAGCTATCGAGAATATTTGATTATTACGTGTCATCATGTTTTCGTCACAATTCACGTAACTTTCGTACAACTTACGTAAATGGGCTTGTGTTATAATATTTGTATAAAATGTGAAAAATATTCAGATGAGACCTTATATTATTATGTAATAGAGATAATTGAGAAAAGAAAAAAATCATTGAGACTATTCCTTAACAATAACAAAACGAAGAGAAAATAAACGAAAGCTAGCAAAGGCTGAACGAATATAAATATAATTTAAATAAGTCCATTTTCTCTATTTGCCCATGTCCAGACTCCTAACTGACCGAACAAAATAAAAGAATTCCTGCAAAAGGTTCCAATGTTAGTAACTTGTTAATACTTCCAAGACACATGTTTTTGCTTGGTTACCTTTCTTTAATACATAAAATGAAAAAGCACTGTCAACTGTCAACCCTTTTCACGAGGACGCCGAGTTTTTATTTGTAACCAAATTGTGTAGTGGAGATAAAATATATTATTAGTTTTTGCTATGGCAAATGTTTTGAAGTAGGTAAATCTTATTTAGGCGCATTGAGAGCAAAATTTCAAGGTCGCGTCATGGCAATACCGTTACTTCATGGAGTAAGGCGACGATTTTGGTATCTTTGAATATCAAATTTTGGCAAAGAAGTTTGACTTCTGACACGTGTGCTCGGTACACAGTACACACGCACTTGTTTTTTTGATAAGTTTACTTAAAACCCCGAATGGTATCAGACAATTATCTTTAGAACAATAAAACTTAGTAGTTTATCATTTTACTATTACGAGTACAATTATAGGGTTATAACACAGGTTATAAAGAATTAAAGATGATAAAAAGGATATTATGTATAGATACCAGAAAAAGGTCAGCGTAGTCTTTTGTTCCTTTATTACGTATCTTTATTTAACCAGTTATTTGCAATCCTGGATTCAGATTTCAGATCAGATCTGATAGTGATACAGACTACTAGACTACAAAGTCTTCATTACAAATTCCTTTACAATTATTATACCTACATTACTATCCACCTAATTAATAAAATATGATCATGAGACGCTCAAGATTACCAGTTTTACATTGAAATTGCCAAACAATTGGCTAATTTATTGTCTATACATCTAGAACAAAGTCGTAAAACAACGGATGCTTCGAATTGAAACCGGTAAACTAAGGCATGTATCAACAAGTTCCTCACACATTTGTCAAGAACGTCGCATTCCGCTCGTTTGCTGAATAATTCAACAGCCTGGAGGAGCTTCAGCGTAAATTAGAAGGAATTTCGCGAAGTTTTACGTAATTCTAAGTGAAGGTAATGTTTCAGCTACGTGTAATGGAAGAATTTCGGTTGGGTTAGTTATTTCAATGGAATAGTTTTGTAAGTGACAGCTGTGTGTAGTAATTTAGAGGTAAGAGGCTCTTTTGACTGCAATGCGTTTCAGTACAGCATTTAGTATATTCTGGGCTGTATTATACAAATTTTAACGATAATTTCAGAAGCACCAAGAAGGTCCAGACCTCGTTTCAGAAGATCAAAACGCTCTGTTCAACCAATATTCCTGTAAAGAGCATGTACAATATCAAACAACGCATAGAAACACGTCCTATTCAAACGAAAAGGTTGCAAGACTTGCTATTCAAGCATCGAGCTGGCCTTAAAGGAATATAGGCCGTTGCTATGTAGAGAATCTGTGCCAGTTTCGGGTGCAGCCTTCCTCTGAATGATTAATAGATGCTTTAATCAAAAACCTTGCTTACAGAGCGTGATAATACGTGTTTTAAAGACTTCATGTGTTCGCTGCGATATTATGTAAGGCCTTTCTTTGCAAGGTTATGATGTAAATGTTATGTCTTGATATATGGGAGACAGGATTAATATAAATAACCCGTAAAGATTTCTTCGT
Source organism: Colias behrii (assembly GCA_029959065.1). Taxonomy (NCBI): domain Eukaryota; kingdom Metazoa; phylum Arthropoda; class Insecta; order Lepidoptera; family Pieridae; genus Colias; species Colias behrii. The sequence goes on from JARWMC010000017.1 coordinate 9,493,778, forward strand.
ATTTTATTTATAAATCTTACAATTTACTGAATAGGTAATTTAGGAAATTGTATTAAATTGCTGATGGACGTTAAAGTCAGCTCAAAGTGCGAACAATTAATTTGAAACATACATGTAAGTTTGAGTTTGATACGTTACAGTTATTCATTAACGCAAAATCTTCCCTTTTACAATATTAATATCTTACAACTAAAGCACTTGTAATAACGTTTATCAAGAGCAATTGAACAGAAGCAGTCCGTTAATTGGCCACTAAATTGGAGTCCGTGCCTTAATAGATTAGGATGTGTGCAGTATTGATCGCTGACACTTAATGTGTCCTGGCCTTAAATGGGTACATCTGTCGTGATCTATATAATAATCTATGCTTATATTTGTGAATATATTATCTGTAAGTAGTATAGTATAAAGTTGAGGAGTTCGATTATTTGTGTGAATGAAGTAATCTTAAGAACTTTCGAATTGAAGATTCCAAAGGCCCTAAGACGTACCTTATGGGTTTATTATCTACCCATATTATAAGGGGATATATTACCTTATGGGTTTATTATCTACCCATATCTAAAGAATTGCTTTTTTTAAGGAGTCATTTATGCAATAACTTTGACGTTAGAAGTTAATACTTCGTTTGTGTCCAAGACAGAACGCTGCAAATCTGAAGACTATATGCTCCAGAAAGTGAAAAGAAATTAAGGTGCTTTACTTTTATTTATTTTACATTTTATTGTACTGGTATAGCGATAAATCCTTAAACTTGCCTTTTTTAATCTTCAAAGCAACTCTAATGAAATTGACCAGAATCCGACCTTTTAAAAACAAATTGTTATCCTCTACCATACGGACCGGTAATTGTTTTATGAAATAGTTTATGGGACACAGAGTGACAGGTAACATTTCATCCCGGAAAACACAATACACCGGGGTATAGTCGTACGTTTTGAATTATTCCATGGATGAAAATTCCCTCGGTTTTGCCATGTACGAAATTAAAGGTTTTGGTGAACTGAAGAATATAAATATTATAAAAAAATTGTTTTTTTTTTTTATTGTAATGCTGATATACTTAGAATGATTGAGTAATGGAAAACGTCAAAAACTCATTACAAATAACCCAGTAGGAATGAAGGTATATTAAAAATAGAATAACTTGGTACTATTTATACTTTTTAAAAACACAATGGTTTATGAATTAAAAATAAGGTAAGAACAAAAATGCAGAACTCAAATGGTGTTAAACTTCTTATAAAGTATGAGTCTCAGTTTTATACTGTTTCGTAAATACGAGTAAAACCACATACAGAAACTAGTATACATAATGTATTTAAGCTCAAACACAAAACCGTATCTGTATTCAGTGACATGAAGATAGTGTCAGTGACGTCACTGTCGCAACTGACAATTTGACAAATGACAGATGCTTCCTGACATTTGACAGCTTGTGAGAAATTGCCGCGGATTTAGCAAAGAATACTTATACTCTAAAAAAGAGAGATGGGATTTAGACTCGATTAAGGAAAGGGGTGAGCTATGTAATCATAGTGCGGAAGATATTTCCCCGTGGTTTAACGTTGATAAAAGAGATTTTCCCTTTTGTTGTAAGCTGAAATTTTATGAAGGAATTTTTTTTTGATTCTAATTGAATTATTACAACTTTTTAATATTTGATTTGTCCTGCAAGGCAACGTCTTTCAGTTTGTTTGTTCGTGATAAACTCAAAAACTACTGCACCGATTTTCATTCTGTTTAGGTACACCAATAGCGTGGTTCTCGGGGAATGATTAGTATACTATACGCAAAATAAATCGACTAAATTTGAATTTTTTAACTATAACCATAATCTACTCCTAAATTACATAACATGAATCCAAAAACATTCCTTCTTACAGTCGTCTTTATGTCAGATGATTTTACATAGTATGTATTTTGTTTCACTGATGATATTCTTACAGACAATTAGATACTCAGTCTTCTATACCCTATACGGAGATGTTTTATCATCTAGGAATCCAGCCTATAACAAGAGACATGCGTGCATACTATACATAAGGCAAAATAGAAACTACTAGAAACTGCGTGACACACAGTCATTTGTTTTCAGGTCATGTTGAACCCGCAATATCGGAAACAAAAGCATTCATGACGAACATACAACTGTTTTGTTTCTCAGTTTGTGTATATCTATGTCTATGGGGAATTTGATATATGCCATTTATATTAAACTAGCTTTCCGCCCGCGGCTTCGCCCGCGTTTTCAGAGAAAAAAACCGTTCCCGTAGGATTTCCGGGATAAAACCTATCCTATGCCCTTTCTCGGGTATCAAAATATCTCTATACCAAATTTCATGCAAATTGGTTCAGTAGTTCAGGCGTGATTGAGTAACAGACAGACAGACAGAGTTACTTTCGCATTTATAATATTAGTATGGATTTAGGTTACAGTTTCACATTGTATGGTAGAGCCATTTAGGCAACATTTGACAGTTCAAAAAAATTCAACAATGTAACCTAGTAACGACGACATAGATAAACATGATGTTTCGTTTTGTTAGAACTGCATATTTGCTTAACTTTTTTCAATTACGATTACATATTTATAATAATAATGACCGATACAAGTAATTTTAAGATTTCATTTTACTGATAAACCATTCTAAACATAATAAACAATTTCTAAATTAAAGAACTGACGTCGCTACAATTTTGTGTCAATAAACTTTTTTTCTTTTTAAATACCAGAGACGTTACTCTAAAAATCGAAATCTGACATCTAGAATCGAATGCATTGATTACTTGTGAATAAAAATCATCATAAATTAATAAATGTGTTTCAAGTTCGATTGACAAATGTTTCAAGTCCGTATCGATTAATTCACTTTAATCGATGTTTTTTTTCTCTTCGAAGATAAAATTGATAGACGTCAAATGTTGCCTATTATTTGTTTCGTATCAATATCCGGAATCCATCTTGAGTCAAGCACCCCCCTCTTTGTGCCTTGAGTCAGCGTTTCCCCTACCTCTCCGCTGGTGGCGCCCTCTGTCGTACGGTTTTGGTACTACTTACAAGGCGCCTGAGCACCGGGTGAAGTCTCGTCATTATAGCGTCGTTCTTTGTGCCGTGCACAAGTCAGCTAGAAGTGTACTTTACGTTTTTATTTAATTAGATTTTTTGTTTAAACGTTTAAAATTAAAATTTAAAACTTATCAAGTGTAAAGTGCAACCTCTCCGTTTTTGATAATTATGGAGAATCAGGACTACGAGCACAATGAGGAACCGGTTAATAAAGAATCGGGTTCTGGGAAGCGTCGCCAGTCTTCTCCACCGAGTTCGGATTGTGAAAGCGTCTCTTCGAGCAGTGACAGTGATTTGCAGGATACACGTGTGCACCGAAAAAGGTTCTTAAGACTCAATTATCACCATCGGTGCAAAACTATCTCCAAAAAATTGGGGGGGCCGAAAAATTAATAGCATTACCTCGATCAGGGCCTCACATAAAAGATAATTTCATTCGTAATCAGCACAATCAATCTAAACCGTCAACAAGCTCACAATCGAATGAACATTTTTTTCGACACAACTCGTCATCATCTAAAAAGGGTAAGCGCACATCTAGGCAACAAAAATACGCAAATAGAAACAAATCGGGTAGTTATAAACAAAAAGAAAAAGGATCGCGGCCTTCGTTTAAAAACAAAAATCGCGAATGACTATCAAATATTTTACGGCGGCTGTCTCAAACAATTTCAATGTGTCTGGAGCAATTTCGGTGCACCAAAACAAATTTGCAAACTACTAAGTGGAGTATGTATTCCCTTTATCCAAAAACCGCCGTTGATATTTCCAAATTCGATTATAATGGAAAAATATCGAACACAGACGTCTCCAGACATGACCTTACAAATAAAATACATGTTGAAATCGGGAATATTAGAACTAGCAGAGACAACTCCAAGTTACCTTTCGACTTTCTTTTTGATACCGAAACCCGACGGCAGCCACCGTCCAATTTTCAATTTGAAACGGTTGAATTTCTTCATCAAAACAAAGCCATTTCAATTATTCAGCCATTTTCGTGTGCCAGCCTTTTTGCAGGATTCCGATTGGATGGTGAAACTGGATTTGAGCCAAGCTTACTTTCACGTGCCTATCTGTCAACGCCATCGCAGGTTCTTAAGACTCAATTATCACCAGGATCCAAGTCGGCACCAATTGCTGCAGATGACGTGCCTGCCCTTCGGTCTCTCCTCGGCACCAAGAACGTTTGCCACGTTGACCAATTGGGTGGCAGAGTTTCTCAGAAGCAAAGGCATCAGGTGCGTAGTCTATTTGGACGATTATCTTCTAGCGAGTCAGTCCATGCACCAGCTGGCAGACGACATAGCTCAAACAATCAAAATCATGTCGCTATTGGGCTTGAACATAAATTTCGAAAAATCTGTGTTGGTACCGACCCAATGCCTCGAGTTTCTCGGCATTTCCTGGGACACAACGCTCAACGCAAAGTCCCTGTCGGTGCCGAAGTGCCTAACGCTACGCAAAGCACTTCAAAAACAGATCGAAACAGGCAGTTGGTCCCTAAAGCAATATCAATCCTTAATGGGGAGACTCAACTTCGCCGCATTTGTCGTTCCGAGGGGACGACTTCACTCTCGTTCACTGCAATGTTACAGTCGACAGCTACCAATGAACCATCCCTATCGCAAGATTCAAATCCCGAAAAAAGTGATAGAGGACCTGGTATGGTGGAAGGACGCAATCGGGACGAGCTCGCCAATTCATCTACCTGCAATAACTCATCTTTTAACGACAGATGCCTCGGATATCGGTTGGGGGGCTTGTCTAGGAGGCAAAAACATATTCGGTCACTGGACAGTGCGCCAATTAGCGTGGCACGCCAATCAAAAAGAGATGTTCGCGGTATATGCAGCGATTTTGCAAGAACAGAACCAGTTAGCAGATGCTCATATTCTTCTGCAAACGGACAATCGAACAGTCGTGGCATACATAAACAAGGAAGGTGGGACAAAATCAAAAAAGCTCCTAAATTTAACTCGACAGCTTCTGGCGATTTTGGACGGGCTCAACATTCATCTTCAAGCGCAATACTTTCCGGGCAGGTACAACGCCGAAGTGGACGCTCTGTCTCGTCAGAAACCTTGTCCCGAATGGCATCTGCTACCACCTGCCACGATGAAGATATTTCGAAGGTGGGGAACTCCAGTAATAGATCTCTTTGCCTCAATGTCAGCTCATGTGATCCCAAACTATGTGACAGTGGACTTGCAAGACCCCATGGCGCAGCATCACAACGCCTTTTGTCACCAGTGGAATTTCAGTCTAGGGTGGTTGTTTCCCCCGCCAAATCTCATCCCGACAGTCCTACATCACCTGAACGAAGCTACGGGGAGGTACATTCTGATTGCCCCCAAATGGCACAAAGCGTTTTGGCGGGCAGATGTACAGCGGAGAGCGCTGGATCATCCTTATCTCATTCCAGATCTAGCACAGGTGTTAATCGACACGACAACGGGTGTGCACCCACCACAAGTACAAGACCTGCAATTGGAAGCCTGGTTGATGTCGGGTGGCAAGAAATATTAGCAGGTTGGACGAATCAGGAACAAGAACTTTTAATGTCCAGTTGGCGAAGGTCAACATTGAATACTTACAAATCAGCATGGGTTAGATGGAAGAAATGGTGTGAGTCAAATTTTATTAATTTTAAATGTCCGAGTGCCGATCAGGTGGCGCGATACCTGGCACATTTACATTGCGATGTTGGACTTGCATATAGAACTATATTAGTACACAAATCAGTTATTTCAACATTTACTAGTGTTTCTACTAATATTAACATGTCATCAAATTTTTTCATAAAGCACATGCTTAAAGCTATATCTGTTGCTCGAAATAAACCTGTAAAACCGCCTATTTGGAATCCAAAAAAGTTGCTAGATTATATTTCTTCACATAGTATAGATGAAAATAATATTTATCAGGTTTCTAGACTTACATCTACTTTATTATTACTAGCCTCTGGTCGTAGAGTTCATGACCTTACTTTACTTCGCATTGACAGTGACAGTTTAGTGGATGAAAATAATTCAATTGTATTCTGGCCAGCTTTTGGTTCTAAGACTGATAGTATTAATCATAGGCAGTCTGGGTGGAGGCTTAGAGAACACCCTATTAAGAACTTAAACTTGATTTTTTGGATAAGACAGTTGTTGAAAATAACAGTACAGCGTCGAAATAATATTAATCATCTTTTCATCACAGCTAGAGGTGAATCTAAGCCTGCATCTAGAACTGTTATTGGCGGCTGGATAAAATCCCTTTTGAAAGAGGCTGGTATAGAGGCTTCTCCAGGTTCTGTAAGATCTGCTGTAGCCTCTTTAAATTGGATAGAAAATTTTTCAATAAATAAAATTCTTGAAACAGGTAATTGGAAGGCAATACATACTTTCCAAAATTATTACCAAAAAGAATTGATTGAATATAATAGGTCTAATTGTAATGAATCGGTATCATTGTCTAATTATTTTGATCCTGTTTAAAATTAATAATATTAAGTACATAAAATTAAAGATTGTACATTCACATTGTATGTTGATTAGTAAGAATAAATAGTTTATTAAACATTCAATGTTTATTATTTTTATTACATGTACACATTATAGCGTCTATTACAAGCTATGTGCATAAGACATAGCTTGCGCACCAGGTGATAACAAACAAATCACTCAAGATGGATTCCGGATATTGATACGAAACAAATAATAGAGAGTTTTACCAACAATTAAAACTTACCTTTTATTTTTTCTTCAATATCCGGAATCCAGGTAATGTCTACCTGGTGCATCATGAGTGCCATAATGACGAGACTTCACCCGGTGCTCAGGCGCCTTGTAAGTAGTACCAAAACCGTACGACAGAGGGCGCCACCAGCGGAGAGGTAGGGGAAACGCTGACTCAAGGCACAAAGAGGGGGGTGCTTGACTCAAGATGGATTCCGGATATTGAAGAAAAAATAATAAAATAAATAAATAAATAAATAAGCTTTATTAATCCATAAGTTACAGTTTAGTTAGTTGATTACAGCTTTTGTTTCAGTTTAAGTACACTATAAGAGAAAATAAAAAAACAAAAATTAGATTAGATTACTTAAGTTATGGACCCCGTACGGGTAAAAGCCTCCCCCAAAGAATGCCACTTGTCCCTGTCTTGGGCTGAGTTCAGCCAATTTCTGCCAGCAACTGCTACTATTTCATCAGCCCATCTGGCCCTTGGTCGACCTCTTGTTCTGGTGCCTCTTGGCCCCGACCACTTCACTGACCTTAGGGTCCATCTGTCATCTTTGTAACGAGCCAAGTGACCCGCCCACTTCCATTTTCCCTTCAGTGAAGAACCCAAGGCATCACATACTTTTGTTTTTTTCCGAATGTCGATGTTCTTTATTCTGTCTTTAAGTTTGATGCCTAGGCAGCTTCTTTCCATTCTTCTCTGGGTAGTCTGGATTTTATTTCTGGTTATGTGGTCGAAGGTCCATGTTGGGCAACCATAAGTAAGGCAGGGCAGTAGTGCTGTGTCCATGACTATTTTTTTAGTTGCTAGAGGAAGTTGTGATTTAAGTATCTCTTTAAAGCTCCAGAACTTGCTCCATGTAATCGCCACTCTTCGGTTTACTTCTTCGAAATTTCTTTCCTTACTAAACGAGATTTGTTTGCCTAAGTAGATATATTTATTTACGTACTCGAGAGGGGAATCTAGTAAGATGGGCGTCGCAGTGTGGTTAGTCATTATTTTAGTTTTGTCAAGATTAATTTCCAATCCTATATTTTTGCTAGCTTGGTTGAGTTCATTGATCATCTTATTTAGGTGGTGAGGGTGTTCCGCGAACAATATTATGTCATCGGCAAATCTAAGATGACTAAGCATGTTCCCATTCATATTAATGCCACGATTAGACCACGGTAATTTTTCTAATACGTGTTGTAAGACGGTTATGAATAATTTAGGCGAAATTGGGTCCCCTTGACGGACTCCTCTCTTAATCTTGAATGGTTCGCCGACTCTATCCAGCTTGACTCTACTTGTACTGTTGTTGTATATTTTATTTAGAATATTAATATATTTTCCATTTATGTTTATTGCTTTCAGTGATTCCCAGATGCTTTCGTGTGTAATTGTGTCAAAAGCTTTTTTGTAGTCCACGAATGCTAGGTACAAGGGCTTGTTAAATTCTGTGAATTTCTCAATCACCTGGTCTACTACTTGGATATGGTCCAATGTGCTGAAACCGCTTCTGAACCCGGCTTGTTCGATCGGTTGATGTGCATCGATAACGGGGGCTATTCTTTCAAGCAGGCAGGAAGAAAAGAGTTTGTAAAAGCAGGACATAAGGCTTATAGGACGGTAGTTACCCAAGTCTGCTGGATCGCCTTTTTTGTATAGCAGTGTGATTTCAGATTCCAACCATTGGTGCGGTATAGCTTCATCTTCAAGAATTTTATTCCATAGGATAGTGATTGGGGTCAGTATCAGATTCTTTGCAACCTTGATACATTCATTAGTGATCCCATCTGGTCCTGGGCTTTTTTCCGGTTTAAGTCTCATTATTTGTTTCAATATTTCTTTTTCTGTAAACTGTGCGATTGGAGTTGTGTCTGTACAGTGGATATCAGCCTTGGTTTGCTTTTGTGTGAGTGGTTCACTGTATAGATTAGCATAAAAGTCGGTAGCTTTTTTTATTATTTCTGTGCGAGATTTGCATTTGTTATTGCCAGACTGCAGAAAAGGTACCCATGTTTTGGTTTTATTAAGTTCTTTGTAAGCTTTTTTAACAGATCTAGAATTTTCGAGTAGAAAAAATAATAGGTAAGTTTTAATTGTTGGTAAAACTCTCTCTATTAAATTGGCTCTACTATAATATATAACCTTTTCAATTGTGTTTTCTATTATAGATTAATCAACTTACCTACTTTTACAATATGAAAATGAAATGATTCTTTTTTTCTTTCTTTTAAAATAACATCATAATAATCCACGAAGTGTTGAGATAATTAATATTAATATTTTTTATACGAAGTAAGCTAAATATGCAATAATTAGTTCAAGCATTGAGTAAAATACAAAAGTACTAATCATTTCGACATAGTCAAAGAAATTTAAAAATTATCATAATTTTATATCACATGCGTATTTTCATCAACTCTATCTATATCTTTTATCTCCTAAAATTATGACGTTAAAACGCGTTTTAAATCAGTTTTAAAATGTAAAAATCGTTAATAATGTTACCAGTTTCTAAGTCTAAGTATACTTTAGGAATCGCGTTAAAGTATTGAATAAGTCCTTGCACGGAAGGAACTCTTTCTGAAGTTTTAAAAGGAGTTTTCTTATCTGGCAACTTGAGTTGGATTTGAGCTTGGAATTATAAATTGTAAAGACGAAAGCTGGATTGGTAAATAAGTTCAGGATTATGCCAATGCTTATCACTTAAGGGCCGATTTTTCAATCCTTGGTTAAAATTTATCCGTCCAATAAAGTATTACACGGACATTTTAAAATGTCACCTGTAAATTGTCAAATATTACAATTAGAATATATTCTTGAAATGGTAGTTTAATACGTTATTCGATGAATAATTAGTTTTAACCAACGATTGAAAAATCAGCCCTAAGACATATAATTATATTCTCAGACCTACTGAATATGAGAAGTGTGTAAAAATCGGTCAAGTTGTTTCGAAGGGTTTGATTAATGAAATATTTTTATCTAAATTTTTTACATACTTACCACTTTTTTATCATAACTTACGGGCAAACACAATGTAGTATGTTTTGTCCGTCAAAACAAAAAGTGTTCTTATTTCTTATAACATTTCTTCATGGCGAAGTTGTAAGACATTTTATTAAAAACGTTATTAATAGTAAATACATACGATTAGCATACTTCGTTATATCGTATTATCAATTGAGGTTTATAAGACAATAAATAATATTGATAAATTTTATACATTCAGAGATTACTTTGTCTGGGTTGTAAAATGCTGATCGTGCATTAAGTGATTTGATTCCAAAAAGATGGGTGTAAAATTACTTTTTGTAGTTGTAATTGTGAATATAAATTTAGTGTGGAGTGGAAAACATGATATCTATGAAGGGTAGGTACCTATTTAATTTTTAAATAATTAACTCAGCTTTTCAAAAATAAACTTAACATTTCTTACATAATTCATAGATAAATATTTATTAATAACCTATTTTTAAACTTCTGAAAATTAAGTGTACTTAACAAAAAATATCGATTTTAGTTGTTCCGTCCATGGCGTAGTGTTAAATAACGATGAAGAGCTCAACATACTGGAAGAACTAGAACTAAAATTGAATCTAGATGTGTGGCAACGTGGTCAGCCGGCCGTACGTGATGCGGTCGTCATGGTTACCCCGGAGAATATGCCGGAATTCTTCAGTACGTTGGAAAGTCATAGCATTCAATACTATGTACAATTAGAAGATGTAGTTCAGTGAGTATTGTATAAATATTTATTAAAACAACCAGTATTAATATTAAAATATAAATTATTAGGCCTTTTAAAAAAAGGGCTTTATAATCTTTACGTTTTGCAACCAAAGAGGTCGAATAAAAAAAAAAGTTTAAAAAAAGTTACTGGCTGAATAGACTAGCGGCGCGCCGGCTGTATTGTTAAAAAATAAAAAGCTAGGCGCCTTTTTTCTAGAAGGATTTAAAAATGGAATCCTTCGATCGCTACATTATTTTTCTGTTGTCGTCGTGAACAGAATTAGAAAGCATTTGAGTCAAATAATACAAGGGTGAAATAAATTCAAACAACCAATTCAGTTTTTTAGAAAGGATATTCTATGACTGGATTTTCTAATGTGAGTATCAGAATGCCAATGCTGAATAGGTTTAGGTATAATAATGATGGTAATTTTTCGATACGTTAACAAATCGAATTTCCCATGCTTTAAATACAGACCGGAACATTACTTCCAGAGTACTTTATCACAATTCATACAACGATAAAACGGTTCATATAATAATTGATACAAAGAATTATTTGTAACAGAGCGCTGGAGAATCATGAAGCCGACGTGATCAATTACAAAATGAGAAGAAGCAATGGTGCGATGCCTTTTAATGACTACCCTCGTTACGCTGAGGTAAAATGTTACTGTTTAACTGTTGAAAATGTTTTAAATGTGTATTGAGTGGTTTAAAACGTGACCAATTGGAGCAGGTTGTTTAGGTTAAAATAGTAAATCTAGACATGTGTATGGTGCAAATGTATTTTGTCGACGTTTTTTTACGAAATCTTAAGATTTTGAGCGTCAAAAGTAATGTTATGTGTATAAATAATACGACGCGGGTCTTCGCTCGATTGAAATAAGTATATAATATGACAAAAAGGGTTGTATTGACTACTGATTGCCTACTTTAGATAGACTTTATCAGTAAGTCGTGAAAATGGCCTGACTAATGTTATATTTAAGTCTTATTTTTGGTCTATTATTGAATAGAAACAAATCTTATCTTAATACTATTATAAAGGCGAAAGTTTGTAAGTATGGATGTATGGATGTATGGATGTATGGATGTTTGTTACTCTTTCACGTAAAAACTACTGAACCGATTACAATGAAATTTAGCACACATATAGAGGGTAACTTGGATTAACACATAGGATAGGTTTTATCCCGGAAATCCCACGGGAACGGGAACTATGCGGGTTTTCCTTTGAAAACGCGGGCGAAGCCGCGGGGGGAAATCTAGTACATATATTATTATAATTGAGTGCGAAAGCGGTTGAGATTTATTCAATAAACGATTAGATAAGTTCTTAATTAACAAAATGCATACATATCCGCAAGACTGGTTTCACTAAAATCGAGTTCCTTTTGAAAGCTATCTATTTAATTAAATTTAATTAAGATCGTATCAGTAGGTAGTCAAAGAGGGAAGCTGCGACTTACCTACTTATGTAAAATTTATATTCTAGCAAAATTTTAACATGGTTTCTATTTTAAGTTTATTAAAATGTTACCTATAACCTGAATTTTAATAGAGATTATGCCTTAAATCCATCTGAATCGTTATGGCGATTTAAACGTAGGTATTTTTAATATAAACAGATAGTTTTTATTTTTCGCGTCCATAGTTCTAATAGTATTGATGCCATAGGTATTTATGAAAAAAAAAACATGTAACCTATAGAAGTATTGAAAAATTAATTATTTCATAAGCTGTAATAAAACATTACGAAATAAGGAACTTTGGTTTAAAATGAGATAATATTATGTTGTATGTGATGTTAAATTTTTAACATCGAAATATTCAATTGCAATTTTTAGTTTCAATATAAAATACCTACTACTTTAGGTTAAGGCAATCGAGATCATATTATTATCCAAAAACTAAATTTATACGAATGTTTTCAATATTACAGATAAATGCGTACATGGAGAGAATAGCGAGGGAATATCCAGACATTGCCACTATAGTCACTGCTGGTGACAGTTTTGAAGGAAGACCCATTAAATACTTAAAGGTAACGTGTGTAACATCACAGTATACAGATACAACCAGTAGGGAAACTTCATACAAAACGTTCGAAATGGCTTACGCTCACAAGCAAGCGTGTTTACGAGAATCGTAAGGATATTATTACAATTGACAGATATAAGAATACCCTTTTGATTCTTGTAAACACGAGTGCTTGTGTGCGCTGTACGTTGAACGTGTTGTATGAAGTTTCCTTACTGGTTGTATTTGTAGATATATTGCAGTAATATGGTGTAAAATTGTATCCGCTTGTATCCGCGTATATAGCTGTGACGTGCGGAAATCACGTGTTTCTATAGCTCATGTGTTATTTTGATACAACTTATGTAACAGTAAAGTTTCATCAAAATCTGTATAGTAGTTTTCGTGACGGAACAATATACATACACACATCCAATTTAATTTTACTATGACATTTATAATTTAAGTAAAAATGTGTAGATAGGTGACCAATAATGTACCAAATTAGTCGTCCCAGTTCTCACTGGGCTGACTGCCATCTCTGGTATGATTCAAATATCATGAGCAAAAGATACAACTGCAATAAAATGTGGCTAATTAGCCTCATTGCCACTCCCGGAGCACTAACCTTACACCTTTTTACTTATACCATCAATTCCAGATATCAACAACAAACTTCGCTGACACTACGAAGCCGATCTACTTCATGGATGCGGCATTACACGCGCCCGAGTGGGTCACGACCCCAGTCACTTTGTACTCTATACATAAACTTGTAGAAATGTAGAGGATTTGGCTTCTGAAGAGAGGGATCTGTAACATTACACCTTTTTACTTATATCATTGATTCCAGATATCAACAACAAACTTCGCCGACACTACGAAGCCGATCTACTTCATGGATGCGGCATTACACGCGCGCGAGTGGGTCACGACCCCTGTCACTTTGTACTCTATACATAAACTCGTGGAGGACTTGGCTTCTGATGAGAGAGATCTGTTGGATGTCGACTGGATTATACTGCCACTAGCCAACCCGGATGGTTATGAATATTCCCATACTAATGTAAGTTGGGGAAACGTGGTGAAGTAATTAAATTATTTGGGTTTTGTATTTGCTTTGTGTTTTATGTTAAAAAAGTTTTATTAGATTTCACCTCTTAGGGCAATAACTACTTTTATATCTATTTCAGTTAATATTTATCTAAATATGTAATCCACTTTATAATTCTATCCTTTAATGTAACTTGATTTTCAAGAGTACGGTCTATATGATTTATGTGAGTAATTATGTATATTCTGTAATAATAAATGATTATTTTTATAATTTCTAACAAATATTTGTTACATCCAGGCCTCTCTTGTTTGTGTTTGTTTATGTATACTTGTGCTTATGTGAATGTGTGCGTGCATGAGAATGTGTGTGTATGTGTCAAATAATATTGTTAATTAATTTGATGATTGATTTTCTAATGGTTATTAATTGTATAATTATAATACTAACATAGTTTTGAGGTTGATGAAAATCTGAATTAAAATAAAATAAATAAATAAATAAAAATATAATACAGATGAAAAAATAAATCTAAACGAATACCCACAGGAGCGTCTCTGGCGCAGAACGCGTTCCTACCGTCCCGAGATCAACGAAACTTGCTACGGCGTAGACGGCAACCGCAACTTCGACGTAAACTTCAACACCGTAGGGGTCTCCCCCGACCCTTGTTCTAACACTTACCCGGGCCCATATGCCTTCTCCGAACCAGAAACACGCGTCATCCGTGACATCCTTCTAGAACATTCTGGAAGGATCCAGATTTACATGAACATTCATAGCTACGGGAACTATGTGTTGTATGGATACGGTAACGCGACATTACCGAGTAATGCCATGGAGCTACATTACGTTGGAGCGGCGATGGGCGCGGCGATGGATGCGCTGAAATTGTCTAAAGCGGATTATTATAAAGTGGGGAATAGTAATTTGGTGTTGTACCAATCGTCGGGTAGTGCGCAGGATTATGGACAGGTGAGGATTGGAATACATTTTTTATGTTATTTCTTTTGGTTATGCGTATTCAGCTATTTATCAATTTTGACGTGACAACGTCTTAAATTAGGTTGCGACTGGGAGTCACTTATGAAAAAGTGTAACGCTCGGTAACGTTACGATGAGTCACCGAACGAGAGAGAGGCCCGCGGTCTGCCGCGCGCGCAGCACATAAATATTCTACCGAGAAAAAGACGTTGTCACGTAAAATCTTCGCCCATAAAACCGACTTTACAGGCAACCATTTTTTTGGTTAACGATTGTTCCCTTGTATATTCGCGAATAAGATCTATCCTCCATAAAATCTCGATTCAGGACGAAGTCGTGAAGTTCATTATAAAAATTAACTTTACAAGTAATCTCCAACGCTCTAATTATCATATAAATATCATTAATTGTCATTGAAAAGTGAAACTGCTTATAATTCTTTGAAAAATAATTTGAACTGACAATTTTAATCGATTTAAATATTCATAACAGTAGTTGTAATTTGCTGTAGCTCAGTGCTCTGTTTAATATGAGATAACATTTTTAATATAAACGTGTTTTAATATTCGAAATACATGCCATAAAAACGATAATCATAATATTGTAATCGCTATCAGCTATGGAATTATCATCAAATGACCTAATCGTCGTGTGATAAATAAATTTTTATGCATCCTTAATGTGTATCATATAATATTTTGATCGAGTACAAAATGTCATGTAACTGATGATTGAACACAAAACATCCCTAGTTATATTATATGTATATGCAAAAGTAGCTCTATCTGCCTGCCTAGTGCCCACGTCTTTCTATCGCGCCTAAACCACTGAACCGATTTGGATGAAATTTTATAAAAAGATATGTTAGCAGAGAGAGATATTTTTGTAAGTTTGCCTTTAACGACCAATGAAAGAAAATTTATAGTGAATACATTTTGAAATAAGCTACATTACATTATTAAAAACAATTGCTTATTATATAGAATTAACATTTTTACCTTACTTTCAGCTTCACGTACCATTTTCCTACACCCTGGAGTTACCGGGCTACTCCTATTTGTTCCAAGTGCCACCAGATTATATCGAACAGATCAACAAAGAAACCTGGGCTGGGATCGTAGAAACTGCACGATTGGCTAAACTGTTTTATAGAGCTGGATTATAATAAAAAGACAGTTATTAACTTATTTATGACACATTTATTTATTTAAATATAGCACTGTTAATATAATCCAAAACATTCAGTTATTACATAGATAAAATATTAAAACTATGTATTTCAATAATATTTTATTAATGAATTGAACACATTCTACTTAAAAAAGAACAAAAAACACAATTTTTTTAGCTTTCCAATTTTATGAAGTACCTATACAAGTATACAAGTAAATATTATATTAAGTTTTCAAATATAATGAATGTAAAACATGTTCAAAAGTATCTTGATGTCAATGTTCAATTATTAGAGTAGCAATTATTATCTTTCCAGAAAATTCTACATATTTAGAAAACATAATTTGTTCAGACAGAATATTTGAAAAGTTTAGTAAAAGAAACCATGTTGAAATAACAAAATAACGTAGAAGAAGAATATAAAAATGTCTAATGTAACGAAAGATGTGATTTATCGCTGTAATAAGTCTTTATTTAAGTTTTTTGCTCTTTTTATATTTTCTAAATAATAAAAGCTGTAATAAACATCAAACATATTCCAATATTATACATATTTCTAATAGTTGTATAGTTTTAGATTAGATTCTCCTTTCAAGTATTCGTTATTAAAATATCTATACATTTAATATGGACTTTTATTAAACTTTCTAATACCTCCTAATGCCAATAAAGTTACCTCTTTCAAATAATATTTCAAATATTGCTTTATCTTACTTAATATTATAAAGCTGAAGAGTTTGTTTGTTTGTTTGAACGCGCTAATCTCAGGAACTACTGGTCCGATTTGAAAAATTCTTTCGGTGTTAGATAGCCCATTTATCGAGGAAGGCTATAGGCAATATATCATCACGCCAAGATCAATTGGAGCAGAGCATTGCGGGTAAAACCTCGGAGCACAACTAGTTTGAGATGAAAATTTTCAGTTAAAAATTCGTAAGGATAAATTGATTCATAAATAACAACCTAGTTACTCAAGATCGTACAACAAAAACATTAATTCTGAAGCTGTTGAATGACGCCCACAGTTCAAACCAATTTTCACCTGAAACAGATAAAAATTCAATTTATAATTATTATTCTTCGATATCTCCTGATCAGGGCAGACGGAAATTGAAAAATCGTCACCGCACGAACAAATATTTTCGCTATCTATTCAAACTTTGGGTTATTTATCGTTGTAGATTCTATTGAATTCTATTAAACTTTCTCAGCATACAAGATGTTCGTAACTTACAAGTTCGCTGATAAATTGGCACGTTCATCTGATTTAGAGGAATTTATGTGGACGTGTGACGTTTTATTTCGTTATTTTTCCGGTTGCGCAAACAAATTCGGGATGCTATTGGTTATTCTGAAAGTTTGACTATCGATATACATATATCGAGGTACATACCTATTCTTTAAAAATAGGGTGATATTTGTCATGAATTTATACTTCCGTGACGATGGTTTTTCATTTTGAAGAAAGATAAATAAAATCTTAATAATATAACTACATAGTATAAAACAAAGTCGCCTTTTCTGTCCCTATATCCCTATGTCCCTATGTATGCTTAAATCTTTAAAACTACCTAACGGATTTTGATGCGGTTTTTTGTAATAGATAGAGTGATTCAAGAGGAAGGTTTTAGTATATAATTTATTAGGTTTTAGACAAAGCGGGCGAAGCCGCGGGCGGTAAGCTAGTTTGAATATAAGACGGAAAACTGAACTGATGATTATTTAACTGATTTATAGATACTTGAAATTGAATATCACGTTATTTTTTGGGCAAAATGGGCGGTAAAGTTTCTATGATCCGTTTTTGCTTGTCATCAATTTTCAGGTAAATGTAGTTCGATCGAGTGAAGTCGCGGACCGAAGCTAGTTACAATTTTCAATCACAAGGCATGAATTCACTATATTGGAATCTCATTTTTCCTACTTTAGATGTTGTTACACACTACCTACATAGTTTTTTATATAGCATCATCATTTTAGCAAGGAATAACCTTGTATAGATAGGTGTCATTTTGCACTACTTACAGTTTATGGTACTATAATAATATATTAACCCTTTCAAAATAAGTAAAAGGGAAAGTTAATCCAGTTCGGGCGTAAAAGTGTGTCGCACTTTTGTGTCGACATAAATAAGGCTGAATTAACCGCAATATATCTCGAGGGTTAGGCCTAGGGTACATTATGTACGTATTATTTTGTTTTATTAAGCAAAGACAAATTCGAAGTGATGTATTGCATATGTTCTGTAGATTGAAATAATGTGGGCAAGTAAGTAATAATATGTCGTAGGATTTACAAAAAATAATTATTTTTTAACAAAAAACTAAATCGCATCCAAATGTCTACTGCTGGTCAGAACTGAAGAATATTTAAATGGGTCCAACCGTATGGCACTTTCTTTCAAATAAAAAAGGATCATCAATATCGGTTCACCCAGTCGTAAGGTAACAAACAAATAAAATACACTCGAAACTGGAGGAACTTTTTTTGAAGTTGGTTGCAAAAGTACAAACAGGCGATCATAAAACCTCCATCTTTTTGTTTTTTGAAGTCGTTTATAAGAAATCTTCAAATGAATTTTTTTCATACGTCAATTTCTAGGAATCGAAAGGAAGTGTTTAAATGAGAAACAGGGTGCAATATCCGCTAGTAAATCATATTTTAAATTCGA
This sequence comes from Colias behrii, assembly GCA_029959065.1. Lineage (NCBI taxonomy): Eukaryota > Metazoa > Arthropoda > Insecta > Lepidoptera > Pieridae > Colias > Colias behrii. Next base: position 9,512,204 of record JARWMC010000017.1, read on the forward strand.
TTCTAACATCTGAACGTTTCTTTTAAAGTTATTACTTGTTTTATTTTCGAAGATAACATTTCTCGGTAATATATTTATGCACTGGATATTAAAATGATAAAATCTTACAGGAAGTAAAACGTATTCACTAAATATTTTATTTAAACTCAATCTTTCATAGCAATCGTATGAATATGTAGCAACAACAATCGTAGATATTTCTACTTTCGCCTTTTGAATATTTATAATTTATCAATATTTAACACGTCTATATAAAAACCATAAAAGCTTATATATATATAAAAACCATACGAGCATATGCACTCAGATAATTTTGTAAGAAAATGTAAGCATCCTTATTATTTTATTGGTATCGAAAATACGATTAGGTATCAATCTTGCAAGAGCCATCCATTCCTATCATTGATTCCTTGCATCGATCAAGTGCAGGACACTTTGGTTTTTCAGGTACAGGAATGCCCCTCATCTATCTTCTAAATTTCTTACTTATAGTCGTATCAAGAAAGACTGACAAAAAAATGTTCATTTCATTTTAATTTAAAAGAGAATATAAAAGCTGGCAGGTTAACTTTCGATGGACACTAATATTTTTGCCAGTTTATATTAGTGAATGTTAACAATTAATGTTGCTATAAAGAGGATTAAACATTAAACCCATCAAATAAAACATGTTATAATAAGATAATAAAATGAAATTTAATGAAGATCGTTTCTAGTTAGATCTCCAAATTCATACTCATCTGGAAGACTGGACGGAAAAATTTACATACTTATTAAAATGTATAAACGAGTATTGATATTACATTGCTACCTTAATTGTCTAAAATACTGATTACATTCTTTCATCTCGTGAAGAAGGTCCTTGAAAACAAGAAATCGATGTCAATTTCTTATGGTATTTTAATCAAAACTTTCATATAAAATTGTATATTTCCACCGTGTGTCTCGGCCCTTATTCAAATGTGCGTACGGTAAACCTCGATCGACTTACCGGTAATGTACTGCTAAATTAACTTTTGCCAATACGAGTTGCTAAGCTATTCGGTGGCAGGTGACGTGCAATGTTACGAGCCTCATAAATGCACAAATTTCCTCTGTTTACGATGAGGGAAAGGGGTAATAGGTTTCTTTTAGGAATACTTCTTTGTGTCTGTGACATATAGATTTTAAATGACGTGGATCTACACTATAACAAAATACAAATTTCATTACATTTATTATATGAAGATAAACTGGAAAATTACTTACCTAAACGGTTTTGCGATTACTTTTACATTTTCGTATATTTTTTTCGTTATTTTAATACAGTCAATTTTCCCAGATCTACGACTAGTGTATAGTATAAACAAAATATTGAAAAGTTTTTGTATAAATAATACTTTGATTTATAATTAATAATACTTTGATTTTAATTAGAAAATTTACACATTTCTTATCTACATACGACTTAACTGATTAATAAATAAAATACAGTAACACATAGGCTAGATCGCTTCTAAGATTAAATCTAGCATTGGATTAATCACTTTTTAAATTTCATTATCAATTTAGTATCCACAAAATCTATTATGAAATTGAGGATAAGGCAAGCACATTATATCAAATAAAATGAGTATTGTAGATTACACCATGATTAGATAAAGCTGATAGGCGTTTTGATATTATGATACAATATTTACTATATTACCATCGAGCAAGATGGACTTAAAAATATTATTTACACTTTTTGTGTTAATCCACGCATGTTTTTGTAAACATGAAGAGTATATTGGGTAAGTTTTATATGTTATTCTAGATATTTTAATTTTATAACGTATGCCATATTCAGTTCATTCATATCAGTCCCCAAATTAATTTGTGTTAGAGATTTTCCTCAAATAATATTATCAAGCAAATTATTATTTATAATGTCTTATAATATTTATTTATTATTATTATTTATTTATCAATATGACGTAAAATTGTTTTTAAACAAAGTACGAAGTACGAGGCTTAATTGTACAGTATATATTATCTGTGCTAGTAGAGTAAAAAATGTTTAAACAAATAAGTTTATTTTTAATAACTTCTACTCCTAAGAGAGAGCCCTTAGGCACTCGGAAAGTGCTTTTCTAGGTAAAGCACAAAAAATCGCTAGATTTTTTTCAATAATATTAAGTACCTAATAAATTAAATTCATCAGATATTGCCTTTAATTAATAAGAGTCAAAATGATAATATCCAACAAGTCGATTAATTAAGTCTTATCTTCCTCAAATGCATGTTTTCTTTGTTTATCATAAATTCCATTTAAATTAGTAAACATAATATTATATTATTATAGTCAATATTCTATTTAATGAAAATAAATAGAAGTGAAAGTGAAATAAATAGAAGTGTCAGAAGTGAAACTTCTTTGGCAAGATTCAAAGATACCCAAATCGATGCCTTCCATAACGTGACGGTATTTCCATGACGCGACCTTGAAATTTTACTCTCAATGCGCCTAAAGAAGTAGAAGTTCACTTCAAAAAGTATTCTCAAATAATTTTATTACAGGAAAATAGTATTTTTGTGTTCATAGTTTTATTCAATTATATGTTTGTAATTATGTATTTTTCTTGTAATTTAAAATCCACGTTGTTCTAAGGAAACACAAAACAAAACATAAAAGTCGTCTTTCGTCTGACAGAATGTTTCAATGTTTAAAATAACTTTTGGAACACTTTGCTTTTAGCTTTTCCATCAATATTTTATTGTGTTTTGTTTATTTCCGTATTTTGATTGGCAATGTATAAGAAAATTTATCCGAAGTAAAAAAAAAAAAAAAACTGAACATAACATTAAGGAAAAATAGTTTTCACTGTAAAACTTTAAGTATAATCTTGTTTAAAAGATAAAAAAATCTATAGTATAGTAACTAATCTGTTCTATGTAAGCCAATATACAAAGGAGATTAAGTACCAATTTTTCGAAAAAAACACGAATTTACTTACGGTTTATTCTTTTACCTTTCTTCAGAGACGTTTACTTAAATCGAGGTCGAGGTCGAGGTTTTTCTACAATTTTTTAAACGAATTACAAAATTTATCAATTAACATACGTATACCCTATAGTTATATAGGAAAATTAACATATTAAATAATAAATAAATAATTATTTCAGGACAATTTTCACACACGGCACGATATGATCCCATATTAAGCTTTCGCTTGTGTTATGGAAACCAGATGGCTGATAAACATACATATTATATAATTTTAAATTAAAACTTATATAGATAATTTATATTTATTAATGTATATTTCCAGATCAACAGTACACGGTGTGGTATTACGAAATTTAGATGATATTAAACTAATCCGAGAACTAGAAAGTGATTTGGATTTAGACATATGGCGAGCTGGCTTGCCTGGTGTCAAAGATGCCTATATCATGGTCAGGCCACAATATATGGAAAAGTTCTTGGCAAGACTGGACGAAGCTAGTATTCAGCATTATGTTCACAACAATGATGTTGTCAGGTAAATGTGTGTTTTATTGACTGACATGGTCGATAAATGTCTTGCTTATTATTAACTAGATTTCCGCCCGCGGCTTCGCCCGCGTTTTCAAAGGAAAACCCGCATAGTTCCCGTTCCCGTGGGATTTCCGGGATAAACCTATCCTATGTGTTAATCCAAGTTACCCTCTATATGTGTGCTATATTATTTCATTGTAATCGGTTCAGTAGTTTTTACGTGAAAGAGTAACAAACATCCATACATCCATACATCCATACTTACAAACTTTCGCCTTTTTAATAGTATTAAGAATTAAGATGGACTGCTTTTTAATATTTTCATTAAGTAGAAGATTTTTTTGGTGATTTGAACGAAGTCAAGTGGTTACTTAATAATAGTCCTTTAAGAAACTACTTAGATTCTTAAAGGATTGCGTAGTTTCTAAAAAATATGAGTAGATATATATTGTGAAAAATTAAGTTTATCCAGGCCTGTCTAGTTTAAGTAAAGTCTGTAAAAATTGTGAATTATAGGTATATGAATAAAAATAAGAAAAATGAAACATTTTTGTAATAGTAACATTATCAAGCAATTAGAGAAATGCTTTAACTTAATCTTGTAACTTATACCGAGATAATAGCACTCGTAATAAGAGCAATACTCGACCAAATGCTGAATTTAACAGCTTAAATTATATCCAGATTAGAAATAATATTACACACTAGATGTGCCCTACGGTTTTCCCCGCATTGCTTCGCTCATAATTATTGGTCTTAGCGTGATGATAATATATTATAGCCTATAAGTCTTCCTCGATAAATGGACTATCTAACAGTGAAGTAATTTTTCAAATGGAACCCGTGGTTCTTGAGATTAGCTCGTTCAAACAAACAAACTTTTTTAGCTTTATAATATTATTATAGATAACATAACAATACTAAATACATACGTAGCTTAGATGTTGAATAGTTACTGGAATAAATGAATCCCAAAATAAAATGTCTTAAAAGAAAATATATAAAGTAGTGTTTCTCCAATGTAGTAACGTTCCCCCGAGACTATGTTTGAAGAGCGTTGAAGGTCCGTTTTAATATTTATTCCAAGTCAAATGTATTGAGTTTGTGTTCAGAATAATATAATGTTTGCACAAGGGTCTATTTATCGTTTGAATCAAAAGTATCGGTTATTTTTAAGTTCTTTCATGCATTATACTTATTTGTTTTATCTTATAAATGCTATAAAATTAGGAATTACATCATAATCGAAAGCAGCTCTATCTGTCTGTCGATATGTTTCCTCTTCACATATTATATGAGTGTCACATGTGATTGTCACGACGGCTTATAATAACAATGTAAGGTTATGACATTCTTAAAAAAGCCGCCATAATTCCTCCCCCGAAAAGGAAAAAATACCAACCTCTTGATCTCATTACGAGCTACCTTATTAAACGCGTAATTAACTTTATGACATACTATTAAAGAATACTGTAATTAAAATGTTCACGACCCTGCAAGGCTGAGCGTTATCTCGACGAAAGCAGGCCATAAACACGAGTTAGTCCTCAGTATGTTTATGGTCCTTTTATTCACAGCTTACATTACTTTACGAGATGCTTTGATGTTCTGATTTAACTAAACAAACTAAATATTCGACAGACTTATTATTTAGTACTAGTTGTGCCCCTGTGTGGTCTTAGCGTGATCATATAATATAATGACCTATCGATTAATTGGCTATCTAACAGCGAAATAATTTTTCAAATCAGACTTGTGATTTCTGAGATTATTGCGTACAAACAAACAAACCGTATCTTTTTGCCATACCGGAGCAACGCCTACTCAACTCTCCAATCCGCCGCAGATATCCAAATTATTCATTTTTTTTCTGGTGTTTATGGGACACCTAAAATTTATCAGTCTTATAATTTTCAAGAAGTTATACAAAACACAGTCCTGAAATGTACCAAAAACATCATTATAATAGCCGATTAATATGAACGACCTATATTCTTGAATCAATTTGCCATTTAAGTTATAAGATTTCACAAGCGAACGATAACAAGAATACTTTGATTTGTGTAATTTGATTTGATTGTTTTTATTTTTAGATAGATTCCATATAAATGAGAAGGTAATTGAAAACGGCTTTCTTTAGTGTTAAGGAACTGACAAGACCCAATTTTGTTAAAATTTACGGTATTTGAGCAGTTTTTTTAAAAGATATTTATTCTAGCCCATAAAAAAAATTATGTTAGTATTCATCATATTTCGAAGACCGTGGACGGACTCGATACATAATTGGACGAAATCGGCTCGATAGAAAATAATTGCAAAGATTGGTCTTAAAATCATCATTAAACGATTCTATGTCTTTATTTTTTTGACGTACGGGTCTGCAATTTAAAACACGAAGTCAACATATTCATACCTGAACCTCTAACGAGTCATATTTCGCATAAGACCCACACTTTTCCTTAAATCACATATTTAGGTGTTAGTTACAAGTTATTTTGCTTTGTAGTGATTAAAAATTGACGATCTATCTAGTCAGTAAATGTTAATCTAATAAAAATGAATCATATGCAATATTTTTATTTAGTCTATAACTTGCAGAGTCTACTTTACCTTATTAAATGCATTTTCTTGTTCCAATAGAAGAAAAAGATAAATCTGCTGATAATGTATCACTGAGTCTATATTAAGAAATTATTTTTTCAGGGCCCTCGATGACTTTGAAGCAAGGTTTAATCAATGGAAGTTGAGACGGAACAATGATGCCATTTATAACACGTATCCTAGATATGGAGAGGTAATCAAAATGTTATTTAAGTATTTAATTCATAACAGATGTTTTAATTATTTTTCATAATTACGTTTAAATAAAAAATACAATTTCCATAAAATAAACGATCAAAAAAACTATATCTCTCATCAATATTACACTGTCCGATATCTACGTTACACATTGTTAGTAATACTATATTTTAGACTAATTTAAATCAGCATTTAACATAACATAAATTGTGTAGTATAATATGCTGGGAAGATAATAACAATTAACTGTATTTATTTTAATATTTTAATTTCAATTTTATTTGGCTACTCTCATTTTGTAGCCAAATAAAATTGAAATTAAACATCACTTTTTTATTAATGTTCACCTTAATGACATGGTAATATATTAATTCAACGTCTTAATGATGTCGTTAATGATATCTGTTTATTAAAATCTTACTCAAAATAATAATTAATCAATTTTATTTCTAGATCGAGGCTTATCTAGACAGACTAGGACGAGAATATCCTAATATAGTGACTGTTGTGAATGCAGGCAACAGCTATGAAGGACGGCCAATGAAATATGTTAAGGTGAGTTAATTTAGATATTAAAAAAAAATTAAATTAAATGAGAAGTTATAGATGAATTAGAACACTTTGTTTTTGGAAAGGAATATTATTGCACTTGGATGTGTAAGAAAATTGTTATAATACATAACATAAAGAAGATATAATTTTAATTACGAATTAAAAGAATATCATATATCTCGTATAGAACTTCGTATTCTTTTATTCGATTTGAGATAAATAAATTATCATTATTAATTGTCGACAAAAAATTAATATCATCTCATTCTATTTTGTACACAAAAATTTAAGTTTCCAGAACAAATTAATCGAGAGTTTCTATTCAAACAACTCCAACATACATTCTAAACACATTTCAGATATCAACCACGAATTTCGAAGATCCATCCAAGCCCATATACTTCATGGATGCGGCAATGCACTCCCGGGAATGGGTGACTCCGCCAGTAGCACTATACACCATACATCGTTTGGTTGAAGACTTGAGGACTGAAGACAGGGATCTCTTGGAGAACATTGACTGGGTTATCATGCCTGTGTTCAACCCGGATGGATGGGAGTTCTCTCATGTTGAGGTGATGATAAAATATGGTATTATGACGGTTGAATAAATGAGAATAGATCAGTTAAGAAATATAATATGCTGTGGGAATAGAGGGGCAAAACAACTTTCTTTTGTAAATTGTTTTGATAATTAATCCTAGAAATATCGTTTAAAACGGCTTGATAATCGGATGTAGTAGAACAATCAAATGCCTGTTTTATGAAATAAGTTATACAGCAACACTTGGTTCATATTATTTTGATTTGAAATCAGTTCAATAAGTTAATTGCTATTGTTTATTACCTAAAGCAATTCAATTTATTCATTTACATTAAATGCGTTCACTACGTAACTATGATTATTAATCAAGCGCTAGGAAAGGCTCTTTATATTATGAATATTCCGTTCGAGCTTCTTCCATCATTGGTCGAAACTTCTTTTAGTGCTAAACTATTGTATACCAAAAACAAAGAAAAATTTGTTTAAGTTACTTTATTTGTCCAATATCTTATTTAGAAACTAGAAGATCACCTCCTCCAATAAAAAGAGTTTGATAAAACATTATTTATTTTATTTCCAGAACCGCATGTGGCGCCGCAGTCGCTCCTTCAACGCCTCCATCAGTCCTATCTGCTATGGAGCCGATCTCAACAGGAACTTCGACATTTTCTTCGGCACCTTCAGCGTCTCCAGCAACCCTTGCTCCGACATCTACCCTGGACCATTTGCCTTCTCTGAAGTCGAAAGCCGTAACGTCAGAGACATGCTCTATTTATATTTAGACCGTATCCAAATCTACATGAACATGCACAGCTATGGGAACTTTATCTTGTACGGTTTTGATAATAACACGTTGCCTCATAATGTGGCGCAGTTGCATTATGTGGCTGCGGCTATGGGAGCGCATATTGATGCAAGGAAGATGGCGGACGCTCCGTACTACGCGGTTGGGAATAGCAATTACGTTCTGTACGGCGCGTCGGGGACGTCTCAGGATTACGCTCAGGTAATGTTTAAGAAAGGAAATAGGTATGTTACACTGACACCACAAAATACAAGACACTCACGCGTAATACAAAACAAATCAAAAAGTAGTGGAATATTAAAGAAAAATAATGAAAGTTTTGCTCAATCAATCTAATGTTGGCATGTTTTCATAAAAAATGATTACTAAAAATGTTGTTTAAATACTTAATAATAAAGGAGTTCGTTATTTTAAATTTATTTTTAGATAAATTGGATTTAAGAAGTAACTCTTACAATAAACTCTACCACAATATGACTTACCAAGTTGTACTGCATTTTAAAACTATAATCTTAAAAGTACTTACATGAAGTATTTATCTAACTGCTAACACATGACTTACCAAGTCGTACTGCATTTTAAATTTACAATGTATATGTTTTATATGTATTTATTAACATTTTATTGTTATTTTTTCAGGCAATTGGCGTCCCATTTGCCATAACGCTTGAGTTGCCAGAATTCGACGGCTACAATTTTCTGGTACCACCAGAATATATTGAACAGATAAACACAGAAACTTACGCCGGTATAGCCGAAACTGCAAGATTGTCGTACTTGTTCTATCGTGATAGATTTTAAATATTTATTTTTATTGTCCTAGCATACAAACTGAACCTTAAAATAGAAACTTAAAACTAAATCACCACACATGGCGGTCTTATCATTAAAGAGCGGTCTCTTTCAGGCAACCTATGTAAAGTAATAGTATAAAGGAGGAGAATTATTATTACTACCTTCTGAATGTTTAATTATTATAAACGTGAACAACGGTTACTAAAAATGATGATTTTTTTTTGAATTGACTAGGTACCATTAAGTATTATAACTATACATATATATTATTAATTTATTTAAAACTTTGCACACGTATCAAGATTCAAGGTTCAGTGACAATACAATAATTTCATGAGTTTCTCTCATTAAAGCATGTTTTTTTAACTATATAATCTATTATTTAGATATACTTATCTTTATATAATGAACCCCATCTTCTTTAATCTCTATACACTTAGTACAAACTTGTTGTCTATTTAATTTATAATGAGTGTATTAATTGCCTTTGTTATAGAAACTTCTTACTTTCCTAATTGAATATAAGAGTCAGTACCTAAGTAATTACAAACAAGTGAAGTTCGTGAAAATTGTATATTAAGAAGTAGGTAATAATTTAATGTTTTACTTTTATTTGATTAATATTGGAAATATGTATTTAGTTTTTATCTTTTTACGATGGTTTTAAAGCTTATATCATATAACTTATAAAAATGAGTAAATTATTTTTATTACATGAAATAAAGTCTAATAATGTACATGTTTTGGTTTTGTCTTAATTCTGACCATACCCTAACTAATCTCTTGTTCCAGCCCCGATTCAAAACTAAAAAAAAATTAGGATTTAAAGTTGTTTAGCGTTCGTATTAGTTTGCCCTGCTGCTGGGCATATTCCAAATTCGGTGCAATAGTTTCGGAAGTTACTTCTTACAAATTTAACCTTTAAATATTAATGAGGAAATTATACACACTTAAAGAATTGAGTAGTAGGTTCCTAATTATTGGACTTGAGACTTGAGATCTATACTTACTAATATTATAAAGCTGAAGAGTTTGCTTGCTTGCTTGCTTGAACTCGCTAATCCCGGGAATAATGGAATCGATTTGAAAAAATACTTCATTCACTGTTAGATAGTCTATTAATCGAGGAAGGATCGCCATAAGCTTTATATCATCACCAATATGATCGGGGCGGGTAAAACCGCGAGCCACAGCTAGTGATTTATAAAAGAGTTGGTAATTACTTCGTTAGTATTTTTATATATCAGAATACACATATTACAGTTTTCATCTTTTATTAAAACTACCTACACTTTTATGTCGTAACGGCAGCAATTCTTTCTCAAAAACTGGAATTTACATTTTTACAACGAATGTTAGTTTTCTTTTTTCTTTTATTATTTTGCAAGCATTTAGTATAATATGGAAAGATAAAGGAGATGAATTCTTTAAAAGACTTTTTATAATTTTATTCTCTATGAAGACTTTAAAATGTTATCTAGTATCTAATTATTAATTAAAACAGAATATTTTAAAGTTTGATTTACTCTACATATATTTTGAGATTGTATATCGACATGTATGTGTATTGTGTATGTATGTTTGTTACTCTTTCACGTAAACTACTGAACCGATTGCAATGAAATTTAGCACACATATAGAGAGTAGCTTAGATTAACACATAGGATAAGATTTATGCCGGAAATCCCACGGGAATGGGACAATACGGGTTTTTCTTTGAAAACGCGGGCGAAGCCGCGGGCGGAAAGCTAGTAAATTAATAAACATATATTCAAAGATAATATGTTGTTTATAATTAGGTTGCATAAATGTATCAATCAAAGTAGATCAAAGTACATTAACAATATGTTTTACAATAATTTGCTTGTTTTACATCAATAATTTATTATGATTAGATAAAAATTATAGTTAAGTGATTATAATTAATCCATTCTGATAGTAGAAGGAATTGATTTTATTCTAAATGTCCAGGTGCAATCAATAAGTAATAAGTATGGATTTGAAAATTTTCACATTATTTTTATTAATTTTTGTTCAAACATCTTTTGGTAAATATGAACAATATGAGAGGTAAGTAAAGTGGACAAATTAATCTAAACATAAACAGCCTTACTTATAAACGTCTCTCAAATTTAAGAGCCCCTCTTAGCTGTTGATCAACGTTTTTTTCACTTATAAACCCAATTCAGTGTTGAGAGGTGTTTAAGTAACAGTTAAATAATGTCAAAATTTAAGAAACGTCCGACCCTGTTTTATATCTATTTGAGAGACATCATGGCGGATATATTGTCAAACATTGACGATTTGTAGTTGCCAAGAGTATATTATTATTTGTGTTTTTATTCACTTCGCAGTAAAATAACTGTGGTAAAATGGATATTGATAGTTTGAGTAAGGATTTTACGAATGATGTGCAGGTGCTTCGTGATTTTAGAATTTGTAGGCGTCAAAAAAAAGTTTATAAACAGAGCGTGAATCCTCTGGACCTGAAAGAAGAAGAATTCCGGTCGTAGTTTTGGGAAGCATATACGATCCTGAGTCACATGCGAACGAGGAATAATTATTGTATACGTAGTATATTATTATTAGTCTGTGCTATAACTGTCGAGCGTTGCTTCGGGGTGTGGAAGCAAAGATTCCGCATTCTTAATGAAACGATGTGAGGATTCCTCCACGTGATCAAGATCACGATTATTGCTGGTGCAGTTTTGCACAATTTAACAATACTAATTAATGAGCCTATTTTAAATCAAGGTATTTACGCACTACTTTCTTATGCAAACAAAGTACTTATATTTAATAATGCCAATACATAAATGCTATCCATATTTTAATTCTTTTTTTTTTTGTTTCTTTCTAGATCCTACAGGCATTGAAAATCAATTAACAAATCCATGTAAATTTATTATTGTTTTCTTATAACATTCCTCTTCCAAAGTAAGTATTTAGAGCCTTTTTTCATGAGTCTCCCTTTCCTGTTGGATTCTAATTTCATGCAACTCTTGTTGTTGCTTCATAAGTTCTTCCCTGCTTTTTTTGCAAGGAGGAATAATAAATAATTGATGCTCATTTTCACAGTTATTTGATTTTTCACTGTACGAATATGATAAACATTAAACATAATCTTACATAAATCACAGCTGTACAATAATTGATATTCCTATATTAAATAACAAAGAAATAACATATACAGGGTGTAATCGTTAAGTGTGCACAAGCGATTATTCCGTAACTATTGCAGATATCAAAAAACTTTAAACTGATATCGAAAGTACTTAACCTAATGAGTAAAATGGCCATGATAAATTTTTAAAAATAAAACGAGAAATATCCATAAATGTTACATTAAACGCTCCCATACAATTTATTTTCCATACATTTTGTATTCATAGCAGATTTTCAAAGTGACGTCCTCATTGTGCAATACAATTAGGAGCTCTATTTACAGTTTCTAAATGAAATTTCCTTCAAATTTGCGAAGTAATTAAAGCAGAAAACCAAAAAAAGAAAGAAAAAGCTAAAATCTTTCATATTAAATGTACATGGGATATTCGTATCTCATACTAAATGTATGGGAGGGTTTAAAGTTAATTTTTTAGATATTTGTCGTTTTATTTTAAAAAATTTATTATGGCCATTTTACTTATTAGTTAAAGTACTTTCGATATCAGTTTAAAGTTTTTTGATATCTGTAATATTTACGGAATAATCGCCTGTGCACACTTAACGATTACACCCTGTATATTTGAAAGTTTATTGGCAGTTAAATGTCATACAAAATAAAGTCTACCATTCATATTTGTCAAAAAGTACATTTTTAGTCAAGTTTTACGTGAATATCGGGTTTTATTTCGATAATGTTACTAGAAAAAAATATATTGACGTTACTTAGTTGAGAGACTGCTGAGACAGGTTTATAAGTATGATTATTTTAATCATTGTTTAAGGAGTTGAGAGTTATTTAACTGAGAGGTGTTTAAGCAACAGATCAGTCAGTTTTTATAAGTAAGGCTGTATGTTGTTTAAAATATAAGTGACACACACGTGGCACAATATTGTGTGAATTATTTTAACGGTGCATTTACATCAATCGAGCGAATGCTCATTCTAACCCCACTATGTCAAATTCTTTGTGAAAACTATAGACTAGACTCTAGAGCATTCTTTCATTGCTCTTAGTGCGTCGAAAAGATTCTATGCAATGTTCTAGTACAGAACAACACTGAATACGAGTTTTCGTTTCATTAAAAGATCACGAAAGAATGCTCTAGCTCCAGCTCTATGTTCGTTTGATGTAAATGCACCGTTAGAAGAAGAAAAATGGGGAAGTATAATTCAATTAAATATAAACAACAACAAGCACACGATACGTTTATATGTTTAGTACATTTTTTTTGTCTGGAGATAGAGTGGCAGAAGCTACTTTTTAATATCTTATTCCCAAGAGAATTTTCCTTTGACCACACGAGCGAAGCCGGGATTAACTAGTCTAGCAATAACATTGTACCCAAAGATGTCAAGGACCGTAATCAAATCCCAATTTCAGATACACGGTCTACGGCGTTGTTATCCGCAACCAGGATGATATTAATTTAATACAAAGGCTTCAAAATGAATTAGATCTAGACATCTGGCGTGCAGGCATGCCTGGGGCTAGACACGCTGATATCATGGTCGGACCTAAGCAGAGAGAAATGTTTGTTAAACATTTACATGCGCAAGGGATGGAGTATTATATTCGTGAGGGGAATGTTGCGAGGTAACGTGTTTTATGGTTTCTATTGTTCTTGTGAAACCCAGGCTTAGCTTTCTAATTTGTTGATATTTTTATAATAAACTTGCTCAATCATTTTTGCCGTTTGCTAACAGGCGGGTCACCACAGAGTGAATACCCTCGGCCCTCGGGAAGCAATTGCTGCGCGAAGTAGCTTGGTCAGTGTCGGTCCTCGGTCGGATGTGCCTAATGGCATGTTTATCAAGCAAATTGTTTACACCTTTAAAACCAGATTGGTGTTGCATAACTTTAAAAATAAAAGATTCATTCTGAAATGCAAAGTCTATTGGATTTTAATTTGAGAGATCTCAAGGAACTAGTTATCTAGTTCGAGTTCAAGATATTATTATTCAGATCCTTACATCAAAGGAAACGGACATTCAACATTCAACGACCCATTGGTGTAAGGCCATTATTAGTTACATTTTTTCAAATATATAAAGCTCCTTGATATCAACCATTAATTAATACCAATTTACTGATCAAGCCGATTTTAACATCATAATAAAAAAAAAAAAAACAAATAACAGAAATCCATGTCGAAAAAGACTACTACTTATTGCTAAAAAGAAATGTCTTTCGCATTCAAAGAACATAAACGTATTGTTGTTTTTTTTTACTTTTAACTTTTGTCGCGGGAATTTCGCCTGAGGACATCTTTTATGCGTATTTTATCGCTAGCGGAGTAAAAGATTTATACGTTCATATAAAATTATACTAATGTTTGTCGAAGAAACAAAGAAATACGTTCTTCTTATGTTTAATACATGAGTCTTTGAATCCTGGGGGCGATATCCAATTCAATTATTCACAAACCCTGATATATTAGATATATATGCCTTTTAATGATTGGGATCTATCTATTTATTGTCATTGGACTATAAACATAGAACAATAAATCAATAAATCGTCGCCAATCGTTGTAACATCATACTTAATCATCATACATAATACTAGTTTCAGAATACGGCTTCACACGCGTGATAGAAAGTTACACTATTGTATCTACAAACCGGTTTTTCATGAATTAATTACAGAGAGTAATCCTGTAAAAGGTCTCCCTCTGAAATGACTCTTAAAACCCCTTTAATGTGTTTAAATAAATCCCCATTTCCATTATTTAAATAAATCTTTAGATTCGTAATTGGGAAGGTTTCCTTGTTTTTTCAGCAAGATTAAAAATTTTGACGAAGATCTCATTAAGTGGACAAGAAGCCGCCAAAATGTGGAAGTTTACAATAAATATGCGAGAGTAGCAGAGGTAATAAAACAATATAATATTAATGAATTAAAGAATCGGTATTGCACCTACGGTCAGTTGAACGCTCTACTCTAAGGAACTATTGGCCAACTAATAACCAATTTACTTTTGTGTTGGAATATCCATTAATTGTGGAAGGCTTTAAATGATGCTACCACTATCAGAAGTAGACGTTTGACCTTTAGAAAGCAGACAAAATTGCGTGGATCAGCTAGTATTATTTAAATCGATAACATTATTTTGCAGTCTGTTTAAATATACATTTTATGCCAGACTATCCGTATCCACACCGCCATTACTCATACGTTAAAATAAAATTTATAATATAATACGTTTATTTCGAGAAACTTTTCACTTATCCTTTTTCTTTTTCCTTTGTCTTATTTTAGCGATGACAAAAATAGACTACAGAGATATTATTTTTTCACGAAATGAATAATTTTTTTTACAGATTGATGCGTATATGGAGAGATTGGCGCGGGAATATCCAAATATTGCAAAAGTGGTGACAGCTGGATTGAGCTTTGAAGGTCGACCAGTGAAATATTTAAAGGTATGTATAATGGCTGATTTCACAGCTACTGGTGTCCTGTTACGCTTATCTGTAGTTAAAATTACAAAATGGTCCTGGTTTCAATTCCTGGTGGAGGTCTGGAAGGACACAGAAGGCTCATTACCTACTTTTTTCTGAAAGAAAATCGACCAGTGAAACAGCTGTATGCATAGTGCATGTCCTTTACCCCAATAGGAACTTCAGTCTTCTATTTAACGGTGCTGGTTAACATCAAGTAGAAAATAATTTTCATCTACATGACTATCTTCTTTCAGATATCAACAACGAATTTCGAAGATCCAAGCAAGCCCATATACTTCATGGACGCAGCAATGCATGCCAGAGAATGGGTAACTACTCCCGTAGCGTTGTATACCATGCATCGTTTGGTTGAAAGTTTGCGGGATGAAGATAGAGATCTGAGGGATAATGTTGACTGGATCATACTGCCTGTTTACAACCCAGATGGATATGAATATTCTCATACTGATGTAGGTGAAACGTAATAGCTAAATTTCCAAATTATACAGTATTGTGTCCAACATGATTCGTGTTGATGACCAAAATATTTTCCTATGTGTGTAATTTTATAACGTTAAAAAGTGTCAATCTGAACGTATTTATTATATAGAATTCGTTAATGATCAAAATCTTTTCCTGAAGAATAAGTAATTGTGTTTCGTTACCGTGTAATTGATCGTGGTGTCTATTATCGATGTTTGGCATAGAGTATGCAAACAAAGGTTGTCAAATTATTTTGCAACTGTCATGCACCACGACAGTCGACACTGGTACTTCCGCCTTCGATCGAGCCGCTCATCTGCTGTGCGCGCGCGGCGGGCATTGAAAACACGTGTATCGCAAATCGGATAATAATTGGCGCAAATTCATCGAGTGCTGCAGCATCTCAAAGGTACGTGGTGCATTGTTTTTGCTGCTCACTATTTCTGAACATCGATTTTGTGTTAACGTAATTTTCCCTAATGTAGTAGAAGCCACCCGCTATTTCGGCTTGGTGCGATTCTACATTATTTCTGGTGCCGAAACCCGGGAATTTGCGTATCAATTATCATATTCAAAAGCTTATGGTATTACTGGTCACACGTAATTCATAATCTAAAATCAAATCCGTTCGTATTAGGTTCTTTGTTTAACAAAGTAGGAAGTTGTTATAAGATCTATTTAAGCAAACACTTATTTTATCGGTGCTTAAATTCAATCGGCTTAAAACAATTTCATATTCTAAAACTTAATACATATTCAGAAGTACAAGTCAAAAGTGTTTAATTATTGTAGGAACTAGTTAAGCAATCACATATTTCATCGGTGCTTAATTTTACATCGGCCTATAGTAATTGCACATTCCAAAACATAATTCATTCACATTACAGTTTATCCTAACTACATAACTAATATTAAAACGTAATATTAGGTTAAATCGTAATATAAAATTATTTTATTTTATATTTATACTCGCGGGGGTAAATTGACAATCGAACGTCGAACATTCTAGCGGCTCGCGCAGCGCATCATCATTGTCTTATTGAGGAAGTTGGCGGAAGTAGGATGCACACCGAAATTCTTGCAATTCTGGGCATCTTATATGCAAGACCGACATCAGTATGTCTCTTTCAACAGGTGTGAGTCCAATCCCTACCTAACAACGTCAGGCGTAAGTCAAGGCAGTAATCTCGGTCCTCTGGAGTTCGTTCTAATGATTAACGACCTACCGGAGGTCTTGGAGTACAGTCAGTGCCTTTTATTTGCCGACGACCTGAAAGTTTTTCTTCGAATAAACGAAGAGGCGGACTGTGAGCGCTTGCAAAGTGACTTACTTAAAATCTTAGACTGGAGTCAGCAAAATAAGTTATATTTTAATATAGCTAAATGTTTTGTTGTCAGTTTTACTCGCGCAAATAAAATAATAAACTACAACTACTCACTTGGATCCGTTCCTATTCAACGGGCAAATAAAGTGCGCGATTTAGGAGTAGTCTTCACGCCGGATCTGATGTTTCGTGAGCACATCACAAACATATGCAAAAAGGCTTTCAAAAACCTTGGGTTCCTTCTGCGCCAAGCAAAGGATTTCACAAATATCGCAACAGTAAAAGTGCTCTATAACGCGTTAATACGCAGTCATATGGAGCACAACTCAGTTGTTTGGTCTTCGCATGAAGAAAAATATAACGTAATGTTAGAGCGGGTCCAGAACAAATACATCAGATATCTGTATTTGAAACTATACGGGGTATATCCCTTTTACCCGTTAATGTATCCTACACTATTCATTTTGGGTATGGTAGGATACAATGAACTGAGAGTGCGACGGGAATTATCCTTTGCACTGTATCTAATAAAGTTATTGCGGGGAGTCGCGCATAACCCCGAAGTGCTAAAATCCCTCTCTCTATGTGTGCCGGACAAATATGTCGAGAAACGTCATAGGCCGCCACTATTTTACGTGCCCAAAGCGCGAACCATGCTGCTGGCGAAGTCTCCGTTCGTACGAGCACTACGTGGACTCAATGACCTACATGGAAGAGTGGACATATTCACATGCCCGTTGGGTGAATTGGCAAAGGTTCTTCTTTATATTATTAGTTATTCATTCTAATTTTTATCTGTTGTTGTATTGTATTAATTTTATCTTATTTCGTAGATTGTAAGTTAGTTTGTTTATGTTGTAAGTTTGTATTTGTATAGAATTATAGTGTTAGTCAGTACCGCATTGGGTTTATCCTGTAAAGGTTATTGATTTATGTAATAATAAATAATAAATAATAAATCATTGTAACTTGTTATTGTAAGTTATAATCTGTATTCATTCACATTACCGTTTCACGCGATTTTCATCCTTAACTTCATACACGTAAAGGTGAAATAATAATTTCATTGTTTCATTTTATTTCATTGTTTGAAAAATTACATCGAAGATTAACTTTGTTATTTAATTGTTTGTTTATAAACGTTTTTACATTTTGTTTATTCGATATTTAAATTTGAATTTAACAAGATGTCTTTATTAATTAAACATACAACTCGGAAGTTAGGTTCTTTGAAAAATTCAAAATCTAAATCGGTGGATGAATATTATACGACTAAGGACTTATCGACATTGCGTAGAAAACGTACTATAGCGCTTAAAAGATTATCGAAGGCGTTAGAAATAGGTAATGCAGCTTTGAGTGATCGTTCACAATACGACCTATTTTTATCGTATCATCAGGAAATTAAACAAATCGTTTCAAATTTCGAAAATGCTCATTTTAATATACTCGATCTGACGGACGACGCGGATAATGAAACTGAAATTGAGGAACAATTCGATGAATTATATTTTCAGATACAGTCTATTTATATTAGTTTAACTAAACATGATACAAATAATTCGATTAACTCGAACATCAATTCATCGAATATCCGTTTACCTAAAATTACATTGCCACATTTTTCGGGCAACATCAAGCAGTGGCCTGTGTTTTATGATACGTTTAATTCTTTAATTCATAACTCAAAGTCAGTTTCGGACACGGAAAGGTTTCATTATTTAATTTCTTCTCTTAGCGGGGATGCGTTATCGGTGGTTAAGGCGTTCCCTATGACTCACGAATATTATCGTGACGCGTATGAAGCTCTTATTAATCGCTATAAATGTAAACGAACATTACTTTTCGCTTTTAGCTTTTACTTGTTGGCAAGATATTTTAAACACTAACTTCATGCATAACAACGCAACTGAGTTTCAAAAGTCACTCGACTTATTTGATGAAAATTTAAATATTTTAAAATCTATTGAGTTACCGATAGATCAGTGGGATTTCGTCCTGGTTTACCATATTTTATCAAAATTAGACAGGAATTTACGCCGCGATTTTGAGGAGAAATATTCTAACGTGGAGTTGCCGTCTTATGATCAATTAAGGGGTTTTTTGCGTTCTAAATGCGAAGCCTTATTACGAGATACACATTTTTCTGGTGTGAATAAATCTTTAAAGCATTCGACTACTCAAAATCAATCAACGAAACGTTTCAATTCAAATGCACTTGTTGCTATGAACAATAGAGGTAATTCGAACGATACGTCTAAATTTTATTCAAGTAGCTGCGCGTATTGCCTTAAGTCGCATTCTATTTTTTCTTGTCAAGATTTTATTAGTAAATCAATTGACGATCGTATGGCTATTGCCACTCAAAACAATTGGTGCTATAATTGCCTGAAGCCATCACATCAATTAAAAAATTGCAAATCTATTTTTTCGTGTCGTATGTGTAAGCGTAAACATCACACCTTACTCCATCGCGATCATAACACTAAGATCGAATCAAATCAAATCGGGTCGTCGCTGGTGTCAAGGTCACATACGAATCATACAGTGCTGTTAGCCACAGCTATCGTTCAGGTTAAGGATGCTTCAGGTAATATGCAATCGTTTCGTGCCCTGTTTGATACGGGCAGTCAGAGCAATTTCATAACGGAATCAGCAGTAAAACTTTTAAATTTAACGCCGGCTTCAACAACCGTGGCAATTAGTGGCATAGGAGAAGCGGATGCACCTATTATTGGTGACGTCACTTGTTCTATCGGCACTAACGGTCGAATTCTATTTAACCTGGATATGCACGTCATATCTAAAATATGTGGCGATCAACCTATCGCTCAACTTAATTCATCAAGTTGGTCCCATATTAAATCGTTGCCGTTAGCGGACCCTGGTTTCGATATACCTGGTCCCATTGACATTTTACTTGCTGCTGATGTATTCGCTGACTCTGTTCTTAATCAACATATCAAGGGAGGTGTCAACCAACCTACCGCGTTTAATTCAATCTTTGGTTGGCTACTTCTAGGTAAAACTAATATTTCATGTAGTAGTCTGTTGCAGACGTTGCCTGTAATCAATAATGATTTAAATTCATTAGTTCAACGTTTTTGGGAATTAGATTCAGTACCACCAACTTCAATGCTGACTCCAGATGAGTTATTATGCGAACGTAAATTCGTTGATGAACACTCACGTGATGAATCTGGACGTTATATTGTTCGTATTCCATTTAAGAATAATTCAGAACCTACATTTGAGGGTTCTCGCGAAGTTGCTTTGCGTAGGTTCTATGCTATCGAACGTAGGTTGTCACGTGACGTTTTGTTAAAATCGCAATATGTCGACTTTATGTCTGATTACATCGAAAGCGGTCACATGACAGTGGTTCCTGTAGCACAAGTTGGTACAGGAAAATATTACATACCTCATCATTGTGTTCTACGCCCTGACTCTGCGACCACACGCCTCCGCGTTGTATTCGACGCTTCTGCGAAGGATATGCATTCTAAGTCACTGAATGACACACAACTTATCGGCCCAAAGCTACAACCGAATATTTTAAGTCTACTTTTACGCTTTAGGGAACACAACGTTGTCTTCATGGCTGATGCTCGTCAAATGTTTAGACAGATCGTAGTAGCGCACGAACATCGTGATTACCAACGCATTTTCTGGAGGAGTTCTCCTGATGAGCCCCTTTTAGAATATCGTTTAAATACAGTCACATATGGATTAGCTTCGTCTCCGTTTCTCGCTTGCCGTACGCTTCGACAGCTTGCTGAAGATGAGGGAGATTCTTATCCACTCGCAAAACGAGTACTACTGTCTGATGTTTATTGTGATGATGTCACAACCGGATTTTCATCGCTAGAGGTCGCTCAGGAAGCCAAGTCGCAGATTATTAAACTTTTTAAGTGTGGACAGTTTGAACTTAGGAAGTGGGCTAGTAATAAACCGCAGTTATTGTCTGATCTACCCAGTGATAGTTGCTTGACTGGATCCGTATCGTTAGACAATTCTGATAATCAAATTCTTAAGGTATTAGGTCTTAAATGGAATCCATCCACAGATACGTTCGTTTTCGAAATTGAATCTACTTATCGGCCATGTACTAAGCGTTCAATCTTTAGTGAAGTCGCTAGGGTTTTCGATCCGTTAGGTTTTCTATCTCCCATCATAATTCAATCAAAATGTTTAATTCAGAAGTTGTGGATTCTCGGCGTTGGATGGGACCAAACGCCGCCTAACGAGATCATCAATACATGGAACAAACATCGCACTCAACTTAATCTTTTGAGTGAACTTCTAATTCCTCGGCAACTTACCTGCACGGATGCTGTATCGTATGAGCTACATGGGTTTTGTGACAGTTCTACCCTTGCATACGGAGCTGTCATCTATTTACGTGTTGCAGATGCTGTTGGTAATATTCATGTTTTCTTCGTTTGCTCTAAGGCTCGAGTTGCACCTCTTAAACATACATCGTTACCACGACTCGAGCTCTGTGCTGCAGTTCTTCTATCAGATCTTTACAAATTTGTAAAAGATACGTATCTTTCTCGTATTCATATTGATTCTGTATATTTGTGGTCTGACTCAACTATCGTTTTGTCTTGGCTGCGTTCTCATTCTTCGCGTTGGACAACATTTGTCGCGAATCGTGTCAGTCACATACAGGATATCACCCCTACAGACTGGTGGCATCATGTATCCTCAGGTGATAATCCTGCTGATTTGTGTTCGCGAGGTTTATTTCCGAGTGAGCTTGTGCACAATGCCTTATGGTGGGCGGGACCGTGCTGGTTAACCCAAGGTAGTGATACTTGGCCTACGGATACAGCTGTTATCACATCAAATGAGGAGAAGGACGTTATGGAGAAGGAGCAACGTAAGGTAGCTCTTTCCGCTGAAGAAAGAGCTCCAATCGAACCAACGATAATTGACTCTTTACTTAATCGTTATTCATCATTTCAAACAATCGTTAACATTTTGGCATTTGTATATCGTTTTATCAATAACTCTAGAACCCCAGCTCAAGCTAATCTTAATAGTTTCATTAATAACGTTGAAAGGCACAACGCATTATTAAAAATCGTTAAACATGTACAGAGTCAAGTCTTTTCGAACGAAATTGCTAATCTTAAATCGAACAAACCTTTATCGAAACCTTTTCGAAAACTCAATCCATTTATCGATCGATTAGGTATTCTCAGGGTGGGCGGTAGAATTTCACGCGCAGGTTTAGAATACGAACAAAGGCATCCAGCCTTTCTACCGTCTGACCATCCATTAACGTTTTTAATTATCGACAACATTCATCGTAACTACTTGCATCCGGGCATCAATACTACACATTTCTTACTTCTTCAACAATTTTGGATCATATCGGCAAAACGTACTGTACGCAATCGTTTAAGCAAGTGTATACAATGCTATCGAACTAATCCGAAGCCATTACAACCGTTTATGAGTGATTTACCGTCATATCGTGTTAATCAAGTCAAACCATTTTCTATAGTAGGCGTCGATTTCGGCGGACCGTTTCGTATTAAATTAGGCCCACATCGAGGTGCTAAGATTGAAAAGGCTTACCTCTGTCTTTTTATTTGTCTTACAACAAAAGCAGTACACCTCGAGGTGGTGTCTACACTGTCCACTGACGCATTTATAGCTGCGTTACGACGCTTTGTGGCACGCCGTGGTCGATGTAACGTGATACACGCGGATTGTGGAACAAATTTTATCGGTGCAAGAAATCAATTATCGTCTCTTATGCATCAAGCTTCTAGTTCAGAAAGGATTGAATTTAAGTTTAATCCTCCATCAGCTCCTCATTTCGGTGGTGTATGGGAAATTCAAATCAAGGCGGCTAAATCTCATTTACTTCGTGTAGTTGGTGATCAAGTTCTTACGTTTGAAGAACTTACAACGCTTTTCGTGCAAATCGAAGCAGTATTAAATTCGCGACCGCTTTGTCCAATCACTTCGGATCCAAATGATCTATCGGTCCTAACTCCAGGCCATTTCCTTACCTTAGAGCCTTTGACAGCTGTCCCTGATCGAAATGAAATGTTAATATAAGTCGGCTTCATCGGTGGCAGTTGTTACAATCATTTCACCAGAGTTTTTGGTCCAAATGGAAACACGAGTATCTTAACTCACTAACACAACGCGACAAATGGACTAAGGATTCTAAACCGCTTCAGATAGGCTCAATGGTGATAATTAAGGATGAAAATCGTGCGCCACTACAATGGTCTCTTGCCAGAGTAGTGGATCTTTTACCCGGTTCTGATGGTGTAGCTCGGATTGCAGTAGTTAAAACCGCGAAAAATCATATAATTCAAAGACCGTTGGTTAAGTTATGCCCTCTACCAATCGAGGACTAGCTTAAATCGTTTATCTTTCTTTTAGTATCGTAAGGTATCTAGACATTAAGTTATCGTTAGCAATAGATATCGTGTCTGTGTAACATCTATCGTGTTATACAGAATCAATTAGTTAGGTAACTAGTTTTTATTGTAATCAATAAGTATCATCAATAATTATACGGATCATTCTTATCGTTCTCGTTCCCATTATGTTCTATTTATCGTCTGACTAGAAAATACCATAGGCATTTTGGTGGGCGGGATGTTTCGTTACCGTGTAATTGATCGTGGTGTCTATTATCGATGTTTGGCATAGAGTATGCAAACAAAGGTTGTCAAATTATTTTTCAACTGTCATGCACCACGACAGTCGACACTGGTACTTCCGCCTTCGATCGAGCCGCTCATCTGCTGTGCGCGCGCGGCGGGCATTGAAAACACGTGTATCGCAAATCGGATAATTGGCGCAAATTCATCGAGTGCTGCAGCATCTCAAAGGTACGTGGTGCATTGTTTTTGCTGCTCACTATTTCTGAACATCGATTTTGTGTTAACGTAATTTTCCCTAATGTAGTAGAAGCCACCCGCTATTTCGGCTTGGTGCGATTCTACAAATTGTATAACCAAAAAGTTTAAGTTTAAATAAAAAAGTTAGGTATATGTCGATGCTAAGTTTATTTTTTATATAGTTATTGAAATAATTGGATATTGAAACACAACTTGTGAATGCTGATATGAAAACTTTATTTTATAATTTATAGCAAGGTACACTGTACAGCACGACATTACACCACAAACCAAAGAGACAGGATAAGGGCAAAAACAATCCCTTTTTACTATAGATACTACACAGACTATACAGTTAACCATTACTAAAATACAGATTATAAAATTTGTCTATTACAACAGTTGTAAAAATAGTTATTATAATATTATATTCCAGGAACGCATGTGGCGCGCAAGCCGCTCATTTAACCCAGAGATTCACGAGGAATGCCGCGGCGTGGACCTCAACCGTAACTTTGACATCTTCTTCATGGAGATCAACGCTTCTAACAACCCTTGCTCCAGCCTCTATGCTGGTCCCTACCCCTTCTCTGAAATCGAAAACAGACACGTTAGAGACATACTTCACTCGCACTTGGATCGTATTCAGATCTATTTGAATATTCACAGTTATGGAAGCTTTATACTGTACGGGTTCGATAATGCTACGTTGCCGGCAAATGTGGCTCAAATTCATATGGTTGGAGCTGCAATGGGAGCTCATATAGATGGGAATAAACTGCCTAATATGTACGATTATTTGGTTGGTAATAGCAGATTTGTTCTGTACCCTGCTTCGGGTACTTCTCAGGATTATGCACAGGTTGGTTTTAAATTTATTTAGGTACAAATATTTTGTTTCTTCCCACCGTAAATATGAAGACTAAGTTTTTTCGTGTTGCTGCAACGTCGTTAGTTATAATATCTTATCGAAATATTTTAAATCATTCTGTAATAACATTCGTTTACCACCATCATAAAATAGCCGCATTATTTTAATGTAATGTTAACTATCATAGGTTAGGTAAAATGTCACTAACAAAAATGAGTTTTTATATCTGCTTGAATAAATGTATTGTACTATTATTTCAGGACATTGGCGTACCCTTCTCTTTCACATTGGAGTTGCCAGATATGAATGAATATGGTTTTCTAGTACCTCCTCAATACATACCTCAAATAAACTCAGAAACGTGGGCTGGTATAGCGGAGTCAGCACGACTTGCTTCAATATTTTATAGAGTTAGGCGTTAAACTGTTATAAATATATTTTTTTTATTATAATGACGTTTTATTTGTCCTGCTATTAAAGTACTCCATTATCATTTAAATTAACCTCATCCCGTTAATTTATTACGTAATCGCAATAATGATGTCAATAAATTATTACAATTTGGTTTGAATGTAGGGTAGACTGGGTACGATTGAAACAAAGGACGGTTGAAACAACACGAATATCTCGCAAACCGTTGGTGGGGGGGTTAGGGGTCCAAGGGGAAAATGAAGCGCACAACTGTTCTAAACACGAACCACAATGTTGCGTCGATCTCCGCGCGCTTCAGCTGATTTTATAAGACCCTATTGTGATTTTATGACCAAAAGTAAGTATTTTTGATTGGAGATTTTTCCAATTATTGGCGTTTCTATTTAAGTGACAGTATTAAGTGTGCGTTTTTATTTGAAGTGAATCATGTGGAATATGACATTGTGACTAGTTTTTGTGTATCATTGTTGTTACAATTACTATAACTGTATTTTACCTAAAGTAGGAGTTGGGGACGGTTGAAACATTTTTTTTGGGTACGGTTGAAACATTGTTTTAATTATTTTTTGATGCCGATAGTACGTGTAAGAGAGATTTCGGGAAGACAAATAGACTTATCGAAGTACAAAGACGCATATGAGGAGGTGAAAACCGGAGATCATTGCGAAGAGCGGCAGAAAAGCACGATTATTCGCTTCTAAGGTAAATTCGAATGCGAGATGACTCTGGCAAGCAAGATAATCAAAAAATGGGATATAATAGAGGATATAACAACAGAAGGTATAATAATAGAGGGCGAAAAATCAGGAAGTCTACTATTTACACTGACACACCAGATAAGGAAGAGATAAGAAAAGAGCAAGAATTTATATTGAAACGAACAAGAGCTAAACGAGTTAAGAAGCGATTGGATAGAGGAAAAAGGAAGAAATTTGATGGAGGAAAATGTAAAAGAAACACCATAAAAGCAAAAAAGAAAAATGTACAAGAGGAGAAATCATCAGAAGATGAGGAGTAGGTACTTCTGTTTTATTTGTATGTCACCATATTTAGAGAGCAGACCTTATTGTAAAAGAGTTACTTAATTATTGTTAGATTTAAAATAAACAATCAATAAAACATATTTTAATACTATATTATGTATTATTCGCATGTGTTTCAACTGACTTCAATCACTGGTTCAACCGCCCCTGGTATGGGGACAGTTGAAACAAATCGGATTTATTTTTTTAATTTGATCTACTATTAAAAATAATACACATGGAACTAAAACCATAGCGACTATTAGTAGACAGATACATGCTCTTTTATTTAACATATGTTTTTCATCGCTCGGGTTATAAAAAGCAAAGTTATAGTCGTTATAAGTGAAATTGTTTCAACCGTACCCAGTCTACCCTAAACATAATTTACATAACTACTGCATAGTATAAAACAAAGTCGCTTTCTCTGTCCCTATATCCCTATTTATGCTTAAATTTTTAAAACTACGCAACTACATAATTCGATTTTTTTTTAATATATATAGATAGAGTGATTCTCGAAGAAGGTTTTAGTATGTACTCATATACCTAATTTATTAGGTTTTAGACAAAGCAGGCGAAGCCGCGGGTGGAAAGCTAGTAATATACAACGTGGAGCTTTATAGGTTTGTAGCAATGTGAATATAATATTATCTAAGTTCGTCCATCTCTTTAGAAGACTAATCATATTATGACATTGCGATCGTTTATTTTCAATAAATTCAGTCATTTCATAAAGTTGTTTTTTGTTTTTGTCACCAACTTGATAATTTACTTCTATTTATGTCAATTGAGACACGAGATAGTCTAGAAACTGTAAATTGAAACAAATTCTAGGAAAACTTAAGTAAGTAGAAGCCCTACAATAATAATGTCTTGTCTTTCCAAGGCTAGAGCTCAGACATTACCTAATTATCTAGGCTATCTAAAAAGACCTTTAAAGATTAATTTTTCTTTATTAGATTCAAATTTATTAGTAATAAATGAGTGAATATTTAAACATGAAATTTAATAAACGAAATGTTTTAAGTTGTTATCAGTTTTTGATTTTGAATTTCTTCATAATGAACTTAACTATGTTGGAGCGTTCAGCGTGCTCGCTAAGGATGCTTTCTATCTGACAAATCCTATATTCGTACTTTGATGAGAATTATCCGAAATTTAACCTTTGAATATGCCTGCCTATTTTGCTGATTTCCCAGTAAATCAAAGTTTATGACAATGACAGTTTTTGGAAAATATTTGATATTATATCGGATCAGATATTATCAAATATATTATTGCCGTGTGATATTTATTGCTTATTGGATTTTCTATGAATTAAGTACATGGAATCGTTTGTGATAAGGGAATTTTTCATTTTAAGGGATTTACTTATTATATTTTTATAAGTTTTGATTATCTTGAGATGTCTTGTCCTCACTAATATCATAATAACCTTCTATTTGTATACGTAGTATATTATTATTAGTCTGTGCTTCTATCAATCGCAAAAATACATTTTGTTGAGTGGTTTCTTTGTTCGGATAGTTATAACTTAAATAGCTCGTTGTTGGCGATAGTTGGCTAGACTCTAGAGATTTACGCAAATTTATCTTTTTTAACACGTTCACTGCGGCATGTCCAGTATCGGGCCATCAGCGACTACACCACAGTGCGGCGCCCAAAATCGCAGTTTTCACCGTGGTGCGGCGAGGTTTTTTATATGTTAATCAATGACTAGAAAAGAGACAAATATATTTTTGTGATCACAGTTTGAAGTAGGACTCAATTTCGTTTAAAAATCGTATGGCAAAATATTGGACACACGCATAGAAAAGAAACCGTTTATTTTGTGTGCGGCATGTCAAATATTTTGCCATGGACAAGCACCTCATGCCGCACTGTACTGCGAGCGCGCCGCGTGTCAATCTCGCATAGTGATGTACCAGGACCGCACGCGTCGTTATCAAATTTTTAAATGACAATGATACCTTAGAGGCTTTAGTTTTTTTACTTTCTTTTATTTCGTAGCATAAATGCAAAAATGTGATGACAGTTGTGAAAATAATATAAAACATTAAAACAAAAGTTACTGAACAAATTAAAACAAAAGTTACTGAACAAATTAAAACAAAAGTTACTGAACAATTTCCTGATAGTACTCTATCAAGTACCTTGTTTTATATGTGTTTTTTTTTGTATCGACGATCTCGTTATCTGTTAACAAACAGACTGAAATATACAAAATTGATTTATATCGATATCGATGTTTTATTTTACAGTGTTTCCCATCGCTATTACTGTAAACATGCCGTATCAACGCAGTGCGGGATGGCAAATAATTTTTCACAAAATCAGGGGTTTACATTTTCCCTCATATCTTTTAAACTATTGAGTCAAACTAAAAGCTATTTATGCGGTATATACAAGACTATATATACTATTATCCGAAAAAAAAATTTTTGAAATATCTTGAAATTTCATGAAATTATTAACCTTCAAAGTCAGTAGGTGCGATGTGATAAAAATGGCTCATGACGCACAGTGGTGAACTTGCCGATGTGAAGTATTGAAGACATGCCGCAACAACGGTAAGTTTGGCATTTTAGGTGCCGCAGTGAACGTGTTAATTACCTATTTACTTACGCAAAACATCTTATAATTTTTAAACAATAATTTCTACCAGAACTATTATTTAATTATGTAGTCTATATGGAGCATGGGTCCAAATAAATGATTTTAGGGCGGTTTTTATAAAAAGCCATATCTATCAAGGATCTATGCTATGTTTGGTGAATGGTGATAATAGAAAATTCTTTTCGAATATACAGTGCTCTGATTTGAACTAGAGACAGAATATTTATAGCTAGTTAATGTAAAAATTATTTATTTATTTTTTCTCTAAATCTTCTTATAGTTTTCAGGTTTATAGAATTCGTAATTTTTTTAAAGTGAAACTTTTATTACATCGTCTCAAACTTTTTGGTCTGTGTAGCGCATACCTACTCGGCAGCCGACCGTCACGCGACATGCGCTACACAAAGCAGTGTTCGGAACCGTTCGAACAGTTTCACTTTTACCGTGGTTTCATAAAACCACACAACATTTTTTTTAATATGTACATCACAATTCACAACACAATGTTTGGTGGATCAGGTTGATTAGGTAAATTGAGTTCTATTCACTTCGTATAAAAAAGTGATAAGCAAATACATATATTAAAGCAATTATATTAAATAGTATATAGTAGTTAAAATTATTCCTAGGTGAAGAAATATTCAAGTTTATTCGGATCCAAGATCAAACACGGTCTCAGGTGTTTCAGAAATACATACCTAGTATTATTTCGTTCTACGTAAGTTCTCTACCTTTCATACTGACGACTCTTGCAAAGTTAAAATAGGCAAAAATTTATTTATAAAGTTCTATTTTCTTTGATTTAATAACAGCGTAATATTTCTTGAAAATTTTTGACATTTGCGTTTAATAGAAAGTTTTAAATTATTCGCCAGAGGTAAAATTAGTTAAATGTCATCTGTCTCTTGCAAATGGCATAATACTTTACGTCTTCAATATAGCTTGCTTCTTTGTAAGGACAAGTACAACATGATATTGTAAAGAACCGCTCTACATAAGCAGCAATGTAGTGAAAACCAAAAATTGAATTCATATTCCATGACTCACGCGCACATTTTGATTGAGACGTTGCCGCTCTGCTGCAACAGGTGACGTTTCGACGTTAAGGATGCTTACAAACGAAACGGAGCATGTCGACATACGAGTTCTACTAAATATTAAAGGGTATTTTTTTGTAGTAGAATTAGATCATAATAATTAATATTTTATCCCGTTTTTATGTAGACATTTTGAAATTTATTCTTTCATTACGAACATTATTTTTGATTAACTAAATTTATTCATGAAAAAAAATACAGAGTCCCATTCCGTATAAATATTTTTTAAGTTTCGACAATTAAAACAATAAAGACCTAAAGTTATTTAAAAGCTGAAAAATTGTCACATCAATATTATCTAACAGAACAAATTAAAACGCCAGACAAAATAAACGAATTAATAAATCTACAAAGTCGTGTATGACCTTCCTTAATGACGTTAGAGCCACGCTACTTAATGCGATAAGCGACGTTGCCGCACCGCCAGCTGTCAGTGTCACGCGTCACAGGTAGACAAGTTAACTTACAACAACAATATTGCAATACAGTTACTGCATGGTTTATTAATTAATATAACAGCTAAAGAAACTATGTTTATGTGAATCTGTGATAATTTATGTAATTTTATTAAGTAAGTTGTTTATGTGCGTTTGTTTACGTTTTTTGTGAAAATGTTTATGTCATCTGAAGTTTTTGCGACGTTCGGAGTTTCTGCGGTGAGTTTAAAGTTTTTAATACAAAGTTTCATTAATAATAATTAAACTTTAAAATTGTTGTAAGTGTAAATTCATAAATGAATATAGAAATAAGACTTGATCGTATTAGGTATATGCTAGCTGTAGGTTTAAAAATACTAATCTCTCATTCAAGGTTAGTCCATCATTATAGTTATAGCAATAGAATATTTTAACAAACACTTCACCCCGGATTCTCTCCTCTAAAACTATTTAAATTCTCTTCAGAATTTTAATAGTAGAGTCAACATACTAGAATGATTGTAATCCTTTGAATCGTTCTTGCCTTACGTAATTTACACGTTTTTTTTTCTGTCGCATACAATACTGTATACATACATATACATAGTAGAAAATAATTATTATATTTTATAAGCAACTAGGTTTCCGCCCGCGGCTCGCCCGCGCAGTCAAAGAAAAACCCGCATATTTCCCGTTCCCGTGTGATTGCGTCATTTTCCTGAGTTAAAACGGAGCCTATGTCCTTTCTCGGGTATCAAAATATAACCATACCAAACTTAATGAAAATTGGTTCAGTAGTTTAGGCGTGATTGAGTAACAGACAGTTGCGAGCGTGGTAATTAGTCTATAACAACGTTATTGTCTTGTAGCAATTTCTTCTCTTACGAGTTTTATTTACGTAGGGAAATATACAGATTATTTAGATACCTACCTAATAAAAAATTAATTTTCGAAATTGTAAAATACTAAACAGTTTTGCTTAAAAACGGAAACTCTACATTTTGCGTATAGGGCACGAACACAAACACAAACACAGTCTCAAACTCAAACTCAAACACGAACTCGAACACGAACACGAACACGAACACGAACACGAACACGAACACGAACACGAACACGAACAAACACAGTCTCAAACTCAAACTCAAACTCAGTACTTAAGAAAAACATCTCAAATTCGAGGACTGATTTGTGATAGACTATAAAATAAGTAAAATAATTAATAAACTAAGTATGATCAATACTATTTTGAGTCCAATGCGAATGTCGAAATTTGCAAAAAATTTCAGCATTTACGGCTGTATCTTTTGATGCGTTGGCTTGTGACTATAGGCTCTATAGTGTCTATTTCAAAGTAGAGACACAGTTGACAGATATATACTACGTACATACAGTTAGGAAACTAAGCCCCTGCGATGAAATTTTGACGTAAGCACTGTTATAGCTATAGGGCTGTTACCTTTTTGATATTTAACCGACTTCAAAAATAAAGGAGGAGGTTATCAATTCGGCCTGTATATTTCTGTTTGCTTTTTTTTCACAGTCGATTTTGTGGTCATTTTGAGATTAAAACTCGTTAAAATACAAAAATGGTGTAGCCTAAATATGAATTTACAAGAAGAAACAATCCGAATTAATACACCTTGTTAAAGTAAATACGTTTTTATCAGTGCTACTAGCGGTCCGCCCCGGCTTCGCCCGTGGTACCTACCTACATGTTTAAACTATCCTATCTCTCAAGTTGGATCGAACTGCACATGGTGTGCGAATTTTACTATCCATTCCATCCATATCCAGTCCATTGAGGACAAACATTGTGACACGAGATTTATATACATATATATTAAGATAAGATATTTAGAAATCTTGTTTTGTTATGGACGCCGAAGGTTATTTAATATACCTAAATTATTTATAATGCTTGATATTTTTATTATACATATATTCAATAATTATTTTAAACCAGAAATTACAATACTTGTATGTAGGTATACCTACTAAATTATTTTTGAAACGACAAATTAAATTAAATTACAAAACACAAAATATGCAAAAATAAATTAAAATTATTATTATACGAGCGTAGAACCACCGGAAGGAAGTTAGCGCGGAAAGTTTTTTTTTTTTAATTATTAATATCTCAAAAAATTGCTCCTTAAATGCTCCATCAGAAACTGTAATTGCTCCACTTCTATAATTATTAGTTTATTTATAATTAATTTTTTAAAAAATCCAAATACTGAAAACTTGATTTCCCTATAGAATGAAAAATATTCACTTTTCATAAAAAATTTTTTTACAAAAAAATTGCTCCCGATTTGCTCTATCAATTACAAAAAAAAATTATTTAATTTTGATAATTTTTACAATAATTAACTGAAAAACTATGTTTGCATAGTTAACTACCTACTGCGCTGTGACGTCATCAATTGTCGTTGCGATGCATAAAGGCCATATTTACATGTATCAGCACTGCAGCGATATCTATAGACCTTAATGTTTATGTTTTCTTATTTATATTATTTACTAGATTTCCGCCCGCGGCTTCGGCCGCGTTTTCAAAGGAAAACCCGCATAGTTCCCGCTAACGCAAACGATAGCAACTTGACACCGAAACATGAAACAAGCGACTGAAACACAAATTAATTAAAAATTACTTGAAGTTTTAATAATACGAATAAACGTAGGTAATATGCGAGTTTAGGGATGGGTAGGGAAATGTTTATAAACATACCTATAATAAGAATGATTTTAAATACATTATAATATCTGTTCCTTTCAACATTTGCTAGATGAAACTAAATAATTAAAATATGTCGCATGGATATAGAGTATAAATAGCAACATAAGGTAAATTTTAAATAATAATATTATTCCCAGCATTAAATGATAAAACTTATTAATGTCATTTCATGGTACTTTTATATTAAATTGTAATATGATTGTGTTTTATTTAATTATTTATTTTTATATTAGAAAGATAAGTAAAATAGAATATTAAATAAACAACGGAGCCGTATTTTTAAAAGGCTAATAATATCTATGCGACATAATATTTTAATTATTTAGTTTCATCTAGCAAATGTTGAAAGGAACAGATATTATTATGTATGTTTTTAAAATCATTCTTATTATAGGTATGTTTATAAACATTTCCCTACCCATCCCTAAACTCGCATATCACGTTTATTCGTAATATTAAAACTTCAAGTAATTTTTTTTAATTACTTTGACTGACCGGTTGGCGTTGGTAGTGGCCCTGCCTTCCAAGCCAGAGGTTGTGGGTTCGATTCCCACCCGGGGCAAATATTTGTGTGATGAACATAGATGTTTGCTCTGTGTCTGGGTGTTAATTATCTAAATAAGTATTTATTTAAAATTATATATGTATGTTTATCAGCCATCTGGTTTCCATAACACAAGCGAAAGCTAAGTATGGGATCAGATTGTGCCGTGTGTGAAAACTGTCCTGAAATATTTATATTTAATTAATTTGTGTTTCAGTCGCTTGTTTCATGTTTCGGTGTCAAGTTGCTATCGTTTGCGTTAGCGGGAACTATGCGGGTTTTCCTTTGAAAACGCGGCCGAAGCCGCGGGCGGAAATCTAGTAAATAATATCAATAAGAAAACATAAACATTAAGGTCTATAGATATCGCTGCAGTGCTGATACATGTAAATATGGCCTTTATGCATCGCAACGACAATTGATGACGTCACAGCGCAGTAGGTAGTTAACTATGCAAACATAGTTTTTCAGTTAATTATTGTAAAAATTATCAAAATTAAATAATTTTTTTTTGTAATTGATAGAGCAAATCGGGAGCAATTTTTTTGTAAAAAAATTTTTTATGAAAAGTGAATATTTTTCATTCTATAGGGAAATCAAGTTTTCAGTATTTGGATTTTTTAAAAAATTAATTATAAATAAACTAATAATTATAGAAGTGGAGCAATTACAGTTTCTGATGGAGCATTTAAGGAGCAATTTTTTGAGATATTAATAATTAAAAAAAAAAAAACTTTCCGCGCTAACTTCCTTCCGGTCGTAGAACCTCCTTTTTGTTTTAGGATGAAAAAGAAAATAGTTTGACAGGCTAATAGTGCTTGACAAATTGGTGACGTCACGTATCGATAAAAATACAATAATTATAATATCTATCTTTTATGTATTTATTGTTTTAACATTTTGGTGAAATATATTATTTCAGTTTAATTTGAACACGTGCTTGTAAATTAGTTAATTTCAGCGATCATTTTAAAAATGCCACGTACTAATTGCGCAATATTCGGCTGCTTGAATTCAACTATACCAATTATACCACCAGATGATTTTGTTCAATATGTCGAGAAAATGGATAACATTTTCGTTGCTGCTTTAAGAGAGAACACATAAACTGTAAAGTGGCTGAATAAATTTACAACGAATTAAACATAAGTTACTAAAAACTGTTCATAAGATTGAGAATATTTTACACCTTAAAATTTAACAATAAATTCCGAATTAGTCGTAGTAGACGAAAGTATTTTTCAGTAAATAATTTGTAATTTTTTTTTTCGAATAAAGGCATATTTATGTGATGGTTATTTTAATATCTATACATATAATAAAATCGTAGGAAAGTCAAAACTGTAGATTGAATATTTTTTTTAAAAGAATACTTACAATAGATACCGAAGCCAATAATATAGTTAGGCTACAAACTGAAACAATCGATATTTATTTAACGTGAAGTCATTGACATCACTTTTCTATACTATGTATCTTTGTCATTCAAAATCTGTGGATGTGTCACCCTCTACTATCGATCCCCCTCAATACCCTCGTAAACACGCTTGATGGGGGGGGGAGCCATTTCGAACATTTTGTATGAAGTTTCCTTACTGTATGTATCTGTATATTGTGGTAGAGATTTGCTACTTTTCGTTAAAATTAATTGTCAACAGATCCATTTCATTTAGAAGGTATTAGTATGACAGAACCATTGACAAGTATAAAGTACCTACATTAATTATTTCGATTCATAGGCTCATTAGAGGCTCATTAAATGTAAATAAAAATGTATTTCTTTTACAGGTGCTGTCTTTCTCCGTCTCCATATTCATACTACTCATGTACGCGTCAAAAAAGGGCATGCTTCATCCAAAGAAATTCGACCTTCTGATGCCTTCAGAAACTGTCACTCCTGTACCGTCAGCGCCAGAATTAGCGCCTTTGAAAAATTAACAATAAAAATGCATAATTATGTGGTTTTGAATATGTTAAAGAGATTTAATATTTCAAGTATAATTAACATTAACTAATGATCTAATTCTATAAGATAGGAAAGCAAAATGTATTTTACATTGATTTTTTATGTAACACGGTGTAAATATGAAAATAAAAGTAAGTACAATAATATACACGTGCATAATTTGTGAAAAAAAAAATCGATTTTAGACATGAAAAATACATAGGTCTATATTCACGTACCTATAGATTCGAAATATGGTTATGAAATTTTTTATCAAAATGTTAAAAATCGCTTTTTTAAGACCTCTTAAATCATACATGTTTATTTAACATTAATTTAATTGAAATGAGAATAACTACTGTCGTGATACATTATTATTTATAGGCAAATATTATAGAGAATGTTTCCAAAAAATGTATTGCTTTTAATCACCAATCGCATTATCAAGAGAGTCAGTCTGTCTCTTTCTCTCACATGATTTTTTACGAGATGCCGATATAATTCTCCTTCTATCATTGAAAATTTAGTTCATGTAATCTGTAAACTATTCTATGGTTACCCTTACTATAATAGTTCATTTATCTATTAAGTAATGTACTTAATTAGATTTAAGGAAATATATATACGTTTTTTCCACCAAATAATATTGTGTTTTAATCAATTAATTCTACTCCTCTTACTGTGGTCACGGCAAGATCATTTAACAAAAACTGCATTCAAAATTGTAATACATACTAGTAAAATTAATAACATATAAGCACTATATTTGTACGCACAGATCTGTTGTACTAGATCTGTGTTTGTACGGTTATTATATTGAAGATAACACTATATTAGACGTGCAAGAAGCCAACCAACTGCGTATTAATATTGATAAAGAGATAATTTGAAAACCATTTTTTACGTGGGTGAATCCTATATAATCCTATAAACTTAATATATATAATCCTAAACTCCAGAGTTGACCTTATCTAACTAAATTAGACGAACTATATAGCGGAATATATCTTTATGCAACAAAATAACGCACAAATAGCATTTAAATTAGGAGGCTTAATATGGTGAAATTTTAGTAATCGATCACTATAATAAGTTCTTTTGAGTATGTAAACAGTAAGTCTAGATTCTAGAATGTTATTAAATGTATGCATTTCTTTATAATTAAGTTAAATTGAGCTTACATTACACACAAATTGAGATTAGACACGAAAAATACACCCATAGTTACGATCACACGTTCACACGTTCACACGTCATGCTATAAAGCGTCTATGTATGGATGCACACGATAAGAATACCCGCTTAACATTACATCACCAAAACAATACACCAAACTGCTCAATAACAAATTGTTCGCTCAAAGCTCGCCAATTGAATTCCTCGTCGAATCATTGGAACATCGAGGTTTGATCAAAGTAATTCAAGGCAGTGGGGGCAAAAAGGAATTGTTGTAATAAAATCAAGGGAACGAACGGAAAACGATCGCGAATCGAGTTGTGGACGGCCGCTTTTAGAGGAAATTAGGTAGACGTCACTGCTGCCTCCTAATGGAGACAAATTCGATTGACAATACAGTTACTTTTTAAAGGCTGAAAAGTTGATGGGTTCCGTAGCAAAGGGCACTTAGATGCCGTGGCTGTGCCGCTCCATTTCCGATAGCATTTTTTCTGCTTGCTCTCTAATCTCTATTAGTATTCGAGATTTCTAAGTGACTTTATAGATACTGATGGTTTTGTGTACTTTGTAGCTCTAATACTGTCGAAATAGTAGTTTTAGAGCTTAGTGATTGATCTGGTGACTTCTAGTGCGTCCGTGTTACCGAATTTAAGATATAGGTTAATATTAGAAGATGAATGTACGTGTAGGTGGTATTATAATATACCTATAAATCCTATGAAATATATAAAATTTTATCGATAAGTATGCTTGTATTCTTCAGACTTATTTTATTGAAATAATTAACATGTTTTATTTAAAACGTCTCCGTCGGCCAATACCTCTTTTTTTCTATAGGTCTGTCAAACAGGTATTGCTGAACCTTCTAGAAACATTACCTTCTAGGGAAGCGCGTTCCATCTTAGACCACACATCAGGCGAGATTGTGGTCAAGCGCTTCCCTATTACCAATAAAAAAAAAAACCTATTCTCTATATCTATTGTATTTACCAACTCATCATCCAACATCAATTTTCATCCATATAAAATCTCTGTCTAGCTTATATTAGCGTTGTGAATCTACATCATATTGGTTCACATAGATAGCTAGAACCAGCAATCCTTTGTCTGGAATCGGAATGAGGAAGTAATATGCACTCGAAGGAATGTTCACGATTTGTGTGTCAAAGCATACCATCAGACTGACTGAATATTTTTATTATTGGACATCATGTTTTGTGTAAGGCGCGGGACAGACACAAGCGGCGCGGCGCGCATCGGGCGCGCTGCCGGCGCGCATCGGGCGCACTGCCGGCGCGCATCGGGTGCGCTATTGGCTATTTCCAAAGTTCTTTCATAGAAAAGCGGCGCAACCGTGGCGCAACCGTGGCGCAACCGTGGCACAACCGTGGCGTGCCGTCTCGACGCCTTTCCAAAATTCTTTCATACAAAATGTAGAAGAAGGACGTGGTGCAAAACAGATTGAAGAGGTGCGCTTATGGCACGCCCGCGCCCGCGCCGCTTGTGTTTGACCCGCGCCTTAAGAATTCTATTGTTTTTATCGCATAAACTCATACAGCCGTACAAATAAAAACTTGCTTATTCAAACCTTATACAATGAATAGATATGATAAGAATAAATAAAGAATAAGGATGTCATAAATTCTTACAAATAAATTTTGAATAACGTCGATGTATAACTATGCTCACGCTATGCAATAGGCGCTGATATGTATGTGCATTGATTTGTCATCTTACGTCACATTAAAGTCAGTTCGTTAACAGCCGTCTAGCGTTTCATTCGTGTCCTTCCGCATATCTATCAGTGGCGACGAGATACCCGCGATATAAAAAAAAAAAATAAAAATGTCGTTTTCGAATATGAGCATTTTATCCAATTTCGATCACAGTCTGCAAACGTGGAAGACTTTCAAAAGCAGGATAGCTCAATGGTTCATCGCGAACGACATAGATGCGGTGAAAGACCCCTTGGGAGTGAAAAGACGAGCGTTCTTACTCAGTGCATTGTCAGATAGTACCTACAAGTTGGCATCTGACCTCGCGTTGCCGAAAGAATTGCAAGAGGTGCCATATGAAGACATTCTACGCCTTTTAGATGCACATTTTACGCCGAAACAAGTTGGTTTTGGTGAACGGCATAAATTCTATTCGGCCGAACAACTACCTACGGAATCGACGCAACAATGGGCGGCGAGACTTCGCGGCCTCACAGCATACTGTAACTTCAGTAATGTAGAAGAGGTGTTGCGCGATCGATTTATAATGGGAATGTTGCCGGGACCCGAGAAAGAGAAGCTGTACGTGCAGGACCTGGCAGAGCTGACATTAGCCAGAGCGGTGGAGCTGGTCGAGAATCTACGCAGCGCGCGCGCGGCCGCCATTGCGGCTACGCCAAATACATCCGACGCTTTGTTTAAAATCGCGAATAAAGTGCCATATAACAAGAACAATAGTGAGAATAAAGAAAAGTGTTCAGTGTGCGGCTATAAAAATCATAAGTCGTCAGAGTGTCGTTTCGCGAGTTTTATTTGTAAGAGATGTCATAAAAAGGGTCACTTGCGTCGAATGTGCAAAGCAGTCAAATGTGTAAATACGGATGCGACCGGTGAGAGCGATGACGATGGTGAGTTATATCTTATTCGATCATTTAAAGGGGAGCCGTTAGTGGAAACAGTATGTGTAAACGGGGTAAAAATTCCTTTTGAAGTGGATAGTGGTTCGGCCGTTACTGTCATATCTAATAGAACATATTCAATGTATTTTCCGAATGTACCATTATCGAACACTAATAAAAAACTCGTCAGTTACACGGGGGAGGTCATTGCATGCATAGGCTGTGCACCTATGACGGTCGAATGGAAGGGACGTACGAATAAACTACAAGTGTATGTTGTTCGTCACGGCAGACCGCCCCTCCTCGGTCGAGATTTTATAGCGAAATTCGAGTTACAACTATCACCGGTATTTAATTGTAAAGTTGCAAGTGATATACATTCATTACATTTACGTTATTCAGACATATTTTCTAATAAATTAGGCGAATTTAATAGGCATAAAGTTTCATTACATTTGGAACTAGACGCAAAACCCTTATATTTCAAAGCACGCCCCATGCCGTTCGCATTGCGTGATAAAGTAGACCAGGAAATAAACAGGCTTCTAGATTTATTAATACTCAAACCCGTATCACACTCAGAGTACGCGTCGCCGATCGTTCCTGTGTTAAAACGCGACGGATCGGTTCGATTGTGTGTTGATTACTCAGTTAGTCTAAATAAACAATTAGTTGTTGACAAATA
Source organism: Colias behrii (assembly GCA_029959065.1). Taxonomy (NCBI): domain Eukaryota; kingdom Metazoa; phylum Arthropoda; class Insecta; order Lepidoptera; family Pieridae; genus Colias; species Colias behrii. The sequence goes on from JARWMC010000017.1 coordinate 9,552,654, forward strand.
TCCATTACCGACTATAAAAGAATTATTTTCGAAGCTTCACGGCGGTCAGCAGTTTTCCAAATTAGACTTATCAATGGCTTATAACCAATTCATTCTAGATGATCAGTCACAAAAGTACACTTGCATCAATACCCATCGCGGCCTTTTTGTATTTACAAGGCTAGTTTTCGGGTTAGCGAGCGCGCCTGCTATTTTTCAACGCGCAATGGACGAGTTGCTTTCTGGTATCGACGGCGTACTGTGTTTATTAGATGATGTCTGTATCACGGGCCGCAACCGTGCAGAACATCTCGAAAGGCTACACACGGTATTACAACGCTTACAAGCAGCCGGGCTCGTTTTACAGCGGGAGAAATGTGAATATTTTAAGGATGAGATTAACTACTTAGGATATATTATTAATAAAGATGGATTGAAAAAAAATCCGGATAAAGTTAAAGCTATATTGGAAGCCCCCATTCCTGCTAATTTAAATCAGTTACAATCATTTTTGGGGTTAATTAATTATTATAGATGTTTTATACCGGATGCTTCGACTATATTAAGTCCCCTATATGAATTATTAAAAAAAGGTATTAAGTGGCATTGGTCAGACCTAGAAAATAAAGCGTTTATCCGAATAAAGGAAATATTAGCTTCCGATCAAGTGTTAGCACACTACAACGCAGAAGCAAAAAATATTTTAACGGTGGACGCATCACCAAGTGGTTTAGGGGCAATTTTATCCCAAATGGCGGGTGATGGGCAAGAAAGACCAGTTGCTTTTGCGTCTCGTACCTTAAATAGCGCAGAAAAGCAAACTCGCAAATACAAAAAGAAGCTACCGCTATTATTTTTGGTGTGCGGCGATTTCATCAATACTTGTACGGTCGTACTTCACCGTTTATTTTACGAACTGATCATAAGCCTCTTCTATCAATATTCGGTCCATATAAGGGCATTCCGGAAGTATCGGCAAATAGGTTACAACGATATGCGTTATTTTTAAGTAGCTACAATTACGAGATTGAATATGTAAAGAGTAAAGATAATACAGCTGATTATCTATCGCGGGCGAGCCTACCACTCGCGCCAGCGGACGGGGGGAAAGCGCGCGGGGAGGCAGACACCTGCGACCGCGCAGCGTATATTCGATTTGTTTTTGAGGGCGCGTTACCGATCACTATGTGCGAGTTGCGAGAAGCAACTATTAAAGATCCGATACTGAATCGAGTTATTACTTATGTATTAAATGGCTGGCCTAGAAAGATAAGCAACCTTGGGACTTAGAAAATTCTAACGTATCGGGCACATTATCATCGCATTCTCCGACGCCTTCAACGTCCGCGACACGAGAAGCGTCCGTGCCGAGAGCAGAGGTGGATGAGAGAGGGGACGACAGGGTGACAGATTCACCTGTAAACAGCGGCTCGCCTCAACCGGCCACTGACGGACAGCAGCACTCGCCGCCACGGCCGTCGTGGGTGACGACGACGCGAGGCGTGCGGCGCCCGCCCGAGACCGATGTGGAAGACGAGTGCTTCCACGACGCGGAAGCGAGCCAGCAGCAGCGCGATGAAGTCCAGCCGTACCAATCGGCCCCTAACGCGCGTGAAAAGCGCAACCGTCCCAAGGTTGACTTCAAAAAGTATATTTAATTTATGTTTCACTATGGGGGAGGGACTGTTATGTATGTGCATTGATTTGTCATCTTACGTCACATTAAAGTCAGTTCGTTAACAGCCGTCTAGCGTTTCATTCGTGTCCTTCCGCATATCTATCAGGCGCGAAGCGGCAACGTAGCAATTCATTCACAAAATTATGAAAAACATTGAAATTGTCTACGGTTAAGCCTTGGTGCACAGATCTAGCACTTGGTGCTGTAATTTTGACGCTCGTTTGACTTCGTCGAATTTGTTGTGAAGTTTCATCATACGATGTTCTGTTTATTTATTTTTTAAATATTTATTGGAAATAATTTAAATATATCATTAAATATGCAAGCAAATGAAAGAGAACGCTATCCAATATCTGGAGAACAGAAGATAAACCCACCTTGAGATAGAGAGTTGCCAAATAACTGGTACTCAAAACATACAACTCCAGGCTTAGAAGATTTATATTTTCAACGAAAGTTTATATTATTGTGATAAGTTTAGAAATAAGTTTTATGTATGTATGGTTTGGCGCATGTCGTAAATAAATAAATCATTATAAATATCAAAAGGGTTTTTCATAATTTCGTATATTTTGACATTTCATACAAAATTTTCCATTTCAATAGGTACGTAATGAAATTATTAATTTGCTCAACTTTTTCTACTTTTCGTATAAGGGCCGATTTTTCAATCCCGAGATAAACAGTCTAATAACTACCCCTCGAATAGATTTATTCAATTATTTATCTAACTCATAACGGCTCGCCTATTTTTCAATCGTGATTTATTTGATGAATAACTATCTGGAAATTAAAGACTTTTTAACGGATTTTAAACGCGATTTATTCATTCTATTATTTTCCCGACGTTTCGAACACTTTACAGCGAGCGTGGTCACGGGGAGACTGAGATGTTATACGTCTTGACAGTCATTCAAAAATTGCTGTTTGTAAACTACCTCCACCTATTCCTCCGTAGTTGGTATGTGGAGTATTTTTCCGGATGTTGGCAGTATTGGCTGATCGTGTCTTCTAGTCTTTTGGTATGTTTGACATGGGGTTTTAAATTCTTAATAACAGGATCCCAGGTGTTAGAAAGTTTCAAACCATCTTCTCTATTGAAATTTGGGTGTTTTTTAATTTCAATAGCCTCGCGCACAAGTCTTGGAAAAAATTTATTTTCTCTGGCAAGGATTTGTGGTTGGTCGAATCTTATGAAGTGGTTGTTGTCCAGTGTGTGTTCACATACCGCAGACTTCTTGTGACGCCGATGCTTGATATCCGCAATGTGCTCCTTCAGTCGGTTAGCAATGCTTCTTTTTGTTTGGCCGATGTATGAGAGTCCACAGTCACAGTCTAACTTGTACACGCCTGCTTCTTGTAGAGGAATATTACTTTTAATTGGTCTCAAGAATTGGTTTATCTTCTTGTGCGGCTTATATATAGTTTTAATTGAAGCTCGTCTTAGGATTCTTCCAATTCTGTCAGTAACTCCCTTCACATATGGTAGGTAGGCCGGTTGTCTTTCAACTGTATGTGGCTTCGTTCGACTCCTGTGATGCTGTGGAGGCGCCTGCAGCTTGTTGTTACGTAGTACTCGCTTGACATGCTGCAGTTCCCCGCTGAGGTGGGCAGCATCACAGAGGTGGCGGGCTCTCTGAAACAAAGATTTACCGACAGAAGCTAGTTGGCAAGGATGGTGGTGAGATTCACCATTGAGGTACCTATCAGTATGAGTGGCTTTCCTATACACTGTATGGTTGAGCATGCCATCCCGTCCCCTCATAATTAAAATGTCAAGAAAGGCTAGACGGTTGTTAGTTTCTAACTCCATAGTAAATTGGATGTTTTTATGTATGGAGTTAAGATGATCTAAAAATGCAGGTATATGTTCAGTAGGGAGTATTGTGAAGGTGTCATCTACATAGCGTTTGTAAAGTCTCGGTTTGACTGGTGCTGTGGCCAAGGCTCTCTCCTCGAAGTCTTCCATAAAAATATCAGCGACAACGGGTGATACTGGAGAGCCCATGGCCACCCCATCAACCTGCATGTAAAATTCACCATTCCACAATAAATAGCCAGATGTAAGGCAATGTTCTAAGATCTCTGCATATTCTAATGGCATATTGTGTTCCCCTAACCTTTTCTTAACAATATTGATGCAATCAGTCACCGGGAGATTAGTAAAAAGAGACTGCACATCAAAGCTAACCATGGTTTCATTGTTTGCGATATTTAGATCTTTTAATATCTCAACAAAATGGTATGAGTCCTTAACATAAGCACTGGTGTTACCTCTGAGGGGAGCGAGCACCCTAGACATGTGTTGTGATAGTTTTTGAGTGGGTGTATCAATTTGACTCACAATAGGTCTTAATGGAGTATTAGTTTTGTGTATTTTAGGTAAGCCATACATCTTAGGAGGTTTCACGCAAGATGGAATAAGATACTTAGTGTCAAGATTTAATGTCGTTTTGTGTTTGTTTATAAGGTCAGTTGTTTGTTTCATTACCTTGTTTGTTGGGTCCTTGTCGACTTTTTTGTAGGTGTTTTCGTCCGACAGTATTTCCGACATTTTGTTGTTGTAATCTGACGTATCCATTATAACCGTTGCGTTTCCTTTGTCAGCTCGGAGTACTATTATATCTTCATTCTTTCGCAGGTGTTTTAAAGCGATAGACTCAGAGCGAGAGATGTTAGGTTTCGGCGGTTTGCAAGTGCGTAGTACACAAGATATGTCTTGCCGAATCGCCTCCGCGTCTTCTTTAAGAATGTTGTTTTTGAATAAAGTTTCCTCCACATGACTTATTATTTCTTCGCAAGGTATTTTTTGCGGCGCAGGAGCAAAGTTTAAACCTCTATTCAGTACCTCAATAGTTTTGTTATCAAGAATTTGTTTTGACAGATTGACAACTGCTGTCACTTGAGGTTGACATTCAGTGACGTTTGGATACTCAGATGACATTGAGTTATTCTTCTTGGCCAGTAATCTTTCAAATTTTTGCTTTTGTTTATCCGTGCAGTATTTGAATTTACTATGTGCACGATTATCTAAGATGTTCAAGCACAGTTGCCAATCTGTTTCTAACATAAAATTCTTTAAGTTACTTGCTACATTTTGGATTTCAATGTTGAGCCTTTCAATATCCGATCGGTGTCCAGCAATTACTTTAGATAACAATTTTTGACTTGCCTTGTTTAGAATACTTGCGCTTCCAGCTATGTCCTTTTTTGGTGCTATTCGACAACAAACTGGGATGATATTATGTTCTCGACATTGCTTCATGAAATTCAGGGATGTCAAAAACCTCGAGCGCTTTGTCTTCAGTTCTTCTAAACGGCGAATTTTGTTAGCATTTTCCAGTCCGTACTGGTCTACATAGTATTTTCTGATGTTTGATTTTACGCGAGTATTATACATTTAGAAATTAAAGACTTTTTAACGGATTTTAAACGCGATTTATTCATTCTATTATTTTCCCGACGTTTCGAACACTTTACAGCGAGCGTGGTCACGGGGAGACTGAGATGTTATACGTCTTGACAGTCATTCAAAAATTGCTGTTTGTAAACTACCTCCACCTATTCCTCCGTAGTTGGTATGTGGAGTATTTTTCCGGATGTTGGCAGTATTGGCTGATCGTGTCTTCTAGTCTTTTGGTATGTTTGACATGGGGTTTTAAATTCTTAATAACAGGATCCCAGGTGTTAGAAAGTTTCAAACCATCTTCTCTATTGAAATTTGGGTGTTTTTTAATTTCAATAGCCTCGCGCACAAGTCTTGGAAAAAATTTATTTTCTCTGGCAAGGATTTGTGGTTGGTCGAATCTTATGAAGTGGTTGTTGTCCAGTGTGTGTTCACATACCGCAGACTTCTTGTGACGCCGATGCTTGATATCCGCAATGTGCTCCTTCAGTCGGTTAGCAATGCTTCTTTTTGTTTGGCCGATGTATGAGAGTCCACAGTCACAGTCTAACTTGTACACGCCTGCTTCTTGTAGAGGAATATTACTTTTAATTGGTCTCAAGAATTGGTTTATCTTCTTGTGCGGCTTATATATAGTTTTAATTGAAGCTCGTCTTAGGATTCTTCCAATTCTGTCAGTAACTCCCTTCACATATGGTAGGTAGGCCGGTTGTCTTTCAACTGTATGTGGCTTCGTTCGACTCCTGTGATGCTGTGGAGGCGCCTGCAGCTTGTTGTTACGTAGTACTCGCTTGACATGCTGCAGTTCCCCGCTGAGGTGGGCAGCATCACAGAGGTGGCGGGCTCTCTGAAACAAAGATTTACCGACAGAAGCTAGTTGGCAAGGATGGTGGTGAGATTCACCATTGAGGTACCTATCAGTATGAGTGGCTTTCCTATACACTGTATGGTTGAGCATGCCATCCCGTCCCCTCATAATTAAAATGTCAAGAAAGGCTAGACGGTTGTTAGTTTCTAACTCCATAGTAAATTGGATGTTTTTATGTATGGAGTTAAGATGATCTAAAAATGCAGGTATATGTTCAGTAGGGAGTATTGTGAAGGTGTCATCTACATAGCGTTTGTAAAGTCTCGGTTTGACTGGTGCTGTGGCCAAGGCTCTCTCCTCGAAGTCTTCCATAAAAATATCAGCGACAACGGGTGATACTGGAGAGCCCATGGCCACCCCATCAACCTGCATGTAAAATTCACCATTCCACAATAAATAGCCAGATGTAAGGCAATGTTCTAAGATCTCTGCATATTCTAATGGCATATTGTGTTCCCCTAACCTTTTCTTAACAATATTGATGCAATCAGTCACCGGGAGATTAGTAAAAAGAGACTGCACATCAAAGCTAACCATGGTTTCATTGTTTGCGATATTTAGATCTTTTAATATCTCAACAAAATGGTATGAGTCCTTAACATAAGCACTGGTGTTACCTCTGAGGGGAGCGAGCACCCTAGACATGTGTTGTGATAGTTTTTGAGTGGGTGTATCAATTTGACTCACAATAGGTCTTAATGGAGTATTAGTTTTGTGTATTTTAGGTAAGCCATACATCTTAGGAGGTTTCACGCAAGATGGAATAAGATACTTAGTGTCAAGATTTAATGTCGTTTTGTGTTTGTTTATAAGGTCAGTTGTTTGTTTCATTACCTTGTTTGTTGGGTCCTTGTCGACTTTTTTGTAGGTGTTTTCGTCCGACAGTATTTCCGACATTTTGTTGTTGTAATCTGACGTATCCATTATAACCGTTGCGTTTCCTTTGTCAGCTCGGAGTACTATTATATCTTCATTCTTTCGCAGGTGTTTTAAAGCGATAGACTCAGAGCGAGAGATGTTAGGTTTCGGCGGTTTGCAAGTGCGTAGTACACAAGATATGTCTTGCCGAATCGCCTCCGCGTCTTCTTTAAGAATGTTGTTTTTGAATAAAGTTTCCTCCACATGACTTATTATTTCTTCGCAAGGTATTTTTTGCGGCGCAGGAGCAAAGTTTAAACCTCTATTCAGTACCTCAATAGTTTTGTTATCAAGAATTTGTTTTGACAGATTGACAACTGCTGTCACTTGAGGTTGACATTCAGTGACGTTTGGATACTCAGATGACATTGAGTTATTCTTCTTGGCCAGTAATCTTTCAAATTTTTGCTTTTGTTTATCCGTGCAGTATTTGAATTTACTATGTGCACGATTATCTAAGATGTTCAAGCACAGTTGCCAATCTGTTTCTAACATAAAATTCTTTAAGTTACTTGCTACATTTTGGATTTCAATGTTGAGCCTTTCAATATCCGATCGGTGTCCAGCAATTACTTTAGATAACAATTTTTGACTTGCCTTGTTTAGAATACTTGCGCTTCCAGCTATGTCCTTTTTTGGTGCTATTCGACAACAAACTGGGATGATATTATGTTCTCGACATTGCTTCATGAAATTCAGGGATGTCAAAAACCTCGAGCGCTTTGTCTTCAGTTCTTCTAAACGGCGAATTTTGTTAGCATTTTCCAGTCCGTACTGGTCTACATAGTATTTTCTGATGTTTGATTTTACGCGAGTATTATACATTTAGAAATTAAAGACTTTTTAACGGATTTTAAACGCGATTTATTCATTCTATTATTTTCCCGACGTTTCGAACACTTTACAGCGAGCGTGGTCACGGGGAGACTGAGATGTTATACGTCTTGACAGTCATTCAAAAATTGCTGTTTGTAAACTACCTCCACCTATTCCTCCGTAGTTGGTATGTGGAGTATTTTTCCGGATGTTGGCAGTATTGGCTGATCGTGTCTTCTAGTCTTTTGGTATGTTTGACATGGGGTTTTAAATTCTTAATAACAGGATCCCAGGTGTTAGAAAGTTTCAAACCATCTTCTCTATTGAAATTTGGGTGTTTTTTAATTTCAATAGCCTCGCGCACAAGTCTTGGAAAAAATTTATTTTCTCTGGCAAGGATTTGTGGTTGGTCGAATCTTATGAAGTGGTTGTTGTCCAGTGTGTGTTCACATACCGCAGACTTCTTGTGACGCCGATGCTTGATATCCGCAATGTGCTCCTTCAGTCGGTTAGCAATGCTTCTTTTTGTTTGGCCGATGTATGAGAGTCCACAGTCACAGTCTAACTTGTACACGCCTGCTTCTTGTAGAGGAATATTACTTTTAATTGGTCTCAAGAATTGGTTTATCTTCTTGTGCGGCTTATATATAGTTTTAATTGAAGCTCGTCTTAGGATTCTTCCAATTCTGTCAGTAACTCCCTTCACATATGGTAGGTAGGCCGGTTGTCTTTCAACTGTATGTGGCTTCGTTCGACTCCTGTGATGCTGTGGAGGCGCCTGCAGCTTGTTGTTACGTAGTACTCGCTTGACATGCTGCAGTTCCCCGCTGAGGTGGGCAGCATCACAGAGGTGGCGGGCTCTCTGAAACAAAGATTTACCGACAGAAGCTAGTTGGCAAGGATGGTGGTGAGATTCACCATTGAGGTACCTATCAGTATGAGTGGCTTTCCTATACACTGTATGGTTGAGCATGCCATCCCGTCCCCTCATAATTAAAATGTCAAGAAAGGCTAGACGGTTGTTAGTTTCTAACTCCATAGTAAATTGGATGTTTTTATGTATGGAGTTAAGATGATCTAAAAATGCAGGTATATGTTCAGTAGGGAGTATTGTGAAGGTGTCATCTACATAGCGTTTGTAAAGTCTCGGTTTGACTGGTGCTGTGGCCAAGGCTCTCTCCTCGAAGTCTTCCATAAAAATATCAGCGACAACGGGTGATACTGGAGAGCCCATGGCCACCCCATCAACCTGCATGTAAAATTCACCATTCCACAATAAATAGCCAGATGTAAGGCAATGTTCTAAGATCTCTGCATATTCTAATGGCATATTGTGTTCCCCTAACCTTTTCTTAACAATATTGATGCAATCAGTCACCGGGAGATTAGTAAAAAGAGACTGCACATCAAAGCTAACCATGGTTTCATTGTTTGCGATATTTAGATCTTTTAATATCTCAACAAAATGGTATGAGTCCTTAACATAAGCACTGGTGTTACCTCTGAGGGGAGCGAGCACCCTAGACATGTGTTGTGATAGTTTTTGAGTGGGTGTATCAATTTGACTCACAATAGGTCTTAATGGAGTATTAGTTTTGTGTATTTTAGGTAAGCCATACATCTTAGGAGGTTTCACGCAAGATGGAATAAGATACTTAGTGTCAAGATTTAATGTCGTTTTGTGTTTGTTTATAAGGTCAGTTGTTTGTTTCATTACCTTGTTTGTTGGGTCCTTGTCGACTTTTTTGTAGGTGTTTTCGTCCGACAGTATTTCCGACATTTTGTTGTTGTAATCTGACGTATCCATTATAACCGTTGCGTTTCCTTTGTCAGCTCGGAGTACTATTATATCTTCATTCTTTCGCAGGTGTTTTAAAGCGATAGACTCAGAGCGAGAGATGTTAGGTTTCGGCGGTTTGCAAGTGCGTAGTACACAAGATATGTCTTGCCGAATCGCCTCCGCGTCTTCTTTAAGAATGTTGTTTTTGAATAAAGTTTCCTCCACATGACTTATTATTTCTTCGCAAGGTATTTTTTGCGGCGCAGGAGCAAAGTTTAAACCTCTATTCAGTACCTCAATAGTTTTGTTATCAAGAATTTGTTTTGACAGATTGACAACTGCTGTCACTTGAGGTTGACATTCAGTGACGTTTGGATACTCAGATGACATTGAGTTATTCTTCTTGGCCAGTAATCTTTCAAATTTTTGCTTTTGTTTATCCGTGCAGTATTTGAATTTACTATGTGCACGATTATCTAAGATGTTCAAGCACAGTTGCCAATCTGTTTCTAACATAAAATTCTTTAAGTTACTTGCTACATTTTGGATTTCAATGTTGAGCCTTTCAATATCCGATCGGTGTCCAGCAATTACTTTAGATAACAATTTTTGACTTGCCTTGTTTAGAATACTTGCGCTTCCAGCTATGTCCTTTTTTGGTGCTATTCGACAACAAACTGGGATGATATTATGTTCTCGACATTGCTTCATGAAATTCAGGGATGTCAAAAACCTCGAGCGCTTTGTCTTCAGTTCTTCTAAACGGCGAATTTTGTTAGCATTTTCCAGTCCGTACTGGTCTACATAGTATTTTCTGATGTTTGATTTTACGCGAGTATTATACATTTAGAAATTAAAGACTTTTTAACGGATTTTAAACGCGATTTATTCATTCTATTATTTTCCCGACGTTTCGAACACTTTACAGCGAGCGTGGTCACGGGGAGACTGAGATGTTATACGTCTTGACAGTCATTCAAAAATTGCTGTTTGTAAACTACCTCCACCTATTCCTCCGTAGTTGGTATGTGGAGTATTTTTCCGGATGTTGGCAGTATTGGCTGATCGTGTCTTCTAGTCTTTTGGTATGTTTGACATGGGGTTTTAAATTCTTAATAACAGGATCCCAGGTGTTAGAAAGTTTCAAACCATCTTCTCTATTGAAATTTGGGTGTTTTTTAATTTCAATAGCCTCGCGCACAAGTCTTGGAAAAAATTTATTTTCTCTGGCAAGGATTTGTGGTTGGTCGAATCTTATGAAGTGGTTGTTGTCCAGTGTGTGTTCACATACCGCAGACTTCTTGTGACGCCGATGCTTGATATCCGCAATGTGCTCCTTCAGTCGGTTAGCAATGCTTCTTTTTGTTTGGCCGATGTATGAGAGTCCACAGTCACAGTCTAACTTGTACACGCCTGCTTCTTGTAGAGGAATATTACTTTTAATTGGTCTCAAGAATTGGTTTATCTTCTTGTGCGGCTTATATATAGTTTTAATTGAAGCTCGTCTTAGGATTCTTCCAATTCTGTCAGTAACTCCCTTCACATATGGTAGGTAGGCCGGTTGTCTTTCAACTGTATGTGGCTTCGTTCGACTCCTGTGATGCTGTGGAGGCGCCTGCAGCTTGTTGTTACGTAGTACTCGCTTGACATGCTGCAGTTCCCCGCTGAGGTGGGCAGCATCACAGAGGTGGCGGGCTCTCTGAAACAAAGATTTACCGACAGAAGCTAGTTGGCAAGGATGGTGGTGAGATTCACCATTGAGGTACCTATCAGTATGAGTGGCTTTCCTATACACTGTATGGTTGAGCATGCCATCCCGTCCCCTCATAATTAAAATGTCAAGACACAAGAAGTCTGCGGTATGTGAACACACACTGGACAACAACCACTTCATAAGATTCGACCAACCACAAATCCTTGCCAGAGAAAATAAATTTTTTCCAAGACTTGTGCGCGAGGCTATTGAAATTAAAAAACACCCAAATTTCAATAGAGAAGATGGTTTGAAACTTTCTAACACCTGGGATCCTGTTATTAAGAATTTAAAACCCCATGTCAAACATACCAAAAGACTAGAAGACACGATCAGCCAATACTGCCAACATCCGGAAAAATACTCCACATACCAACTACGGAGGAATAGGTGGAGGTAGTTTACAAACAGCAATTTTTGAATGACTGTCAAGACGTATAACATCTCAGTCTCCCCGTGACCACGCTCGCTGTAAAGTGTTCGAAACGTCGGGAAAATAATAGAATGAATAAATCGCGTTTAAAATCCGTTAAAAAGTCTTTAATTTCTAAATGTATAATACTCGCGTAAAATCAAACATCAGAAAATACTATGTAGACCAGTACGGACTGGAAAATGCTAACAAAATTCGCCGTTTAGAAGAACTGAAGACAAAGCGCTCGAGGTTTTTGACATCCCTGAATTTCATGAAGCAATGTCGAGAACATAATATCATCCCAGTTTGTTGTCGAATAGCACCAAAAAAGGACATAGCTGGAAGCGCAAGTATTCTAAACAAGGCAAGTCAAAAATTGTTATCTAAAGTAATTGCTGGACACCGATCGGATATTGAAAGGCTCAACATTGAAATCCAAAATGTAGCAAGTAACTTAAAGAATTTTATGTTAGAAACAGATTGGCAACTGTGCTTGAACATCTTAGATAATCGTGCACATAGTAAATTCAAATACTGCACGGATAAACAAAAGCAAAAATTTGAAAGATTACTGGCCAAGAAGAATAACTCAATGTCATCTGAGTATCCAAACGTCACTGAATGTCAACCTCAAGTGACAGCAGTTGTCAATCTGTCAAAACAAATTCTTGATAACAAAACTATTGAGGTACTGAATAGAGGTTTAAACTTTGCTCCTGCGCCGCAAAAAATACCTTGCGAAGAAATAATAAGTCATGTGGAGGAAACTTTATTCAAAAACAACATTCTTAAAGAAGACGCGGAGGCGATTCGGCAAGACATATCTTGTGTACTACGCACTTGCAAACCGCCGAAACCTAACATCTCTCGCTCTGAGTCTATCGCTTTAAAACACCTGCGAAAGAATGAAGATATAATAGTACTCCGAGCTGACAAAGGAAACGCAACGGTTATAATGGATACGTCAGATTACAACAACAAAATGTCGGAAATACTGTCGGACGAAAACACCTACAAAAAAGTCGACAAGGACCCAACAAACAAGGTAATGAAACAAACAACTGACCTTATAAACAAACACAAAACGACATTAAATCTTGACACTAAGTATCTTATTCCATCTTGCGTGAAACCTCCTAAGATGTATGGCTTACCTAAAATACACAAAACTAATACTCCATTAAGACCTATTGTGAGTCAAATTGATACACCCACTCAAAAACTATCACAACACATGTCTAGGGTGCTCGCTCCCCTCAGAGGTAACACCAGTGCTTATGTTAAGGACTCATACCATTTTGTTGAGATATTAAAAGATCTAAATATCGCAAACAATGAAACCATGGTTAGCTTTGATGTGCAGTCTCTTTTTACTAATCTCCCGGTGACTGATTGCATCAATATTGTTAAGAAAAGGTTAGGGGAACACAATATGCCATTAGAATATGCAGAGATCTTAGAACATTGCCTTACATCTGGCTATTTATTGTGGAATGGTGAATTTTACATGCAGGTTGATGGGGTGGCCATGGGCTCTCCAGTATCACCCGTTGTCGCTGATATTTTTATGGAAGACTTCGAGGAGAGAGCCTTGGCCACAGCACCAGTCAAACCGAGACTTTACAAACGCTATGTAGATGACACCTTCACAATACTCCCTACTGAACATATACCTGCATTTTTAGATCATCTTAACTCCATACATAAAAACATCCAATTTACTATGGAGTTAGAAACTAACAACCGTCTAGCCTTTCTTGACATTTTAATTATGAGGGGACGGGATGGCATGCTCAACCATACAGTGTATAGGAAAGCCACTCATACTGATAGGTACCTCAATGGTGAATCTCACCACCATCCTTGCCAACTAGCTTCTGTCGGTAAATCTTTGTTTCAGAGAGCCCGCCACCTCTGTGATGCTGCCCACCTCAGCGGGGAACTGCAGCATGTCAAGCGAGTACTACGTAACAACAAGCTGCAGGCGCCTCCACAGCATCACAGGAGTCGAACGAAGCCACATACAGTTGAAAGACAACCGGCCTACCTACCATATGTGAAGGGAGTTACTGACAGAATTGGAAGAATCCTAAGACGAGCTTCAATTAAAACTATATATAAGCCGCACAAGAAGATAAACCAATTCTTGAGACCAATTAAAAGTAATATTCCTCTACAAGAAGCAGGCGTGTACAAGTTAGACTGTGACTGTGGACTCTCATACATCGGCCAAACAAAAAGAAGCATTGCTAACCGACTGAAGGAGCACATTGCGGATATCAAGCATCGGCGTCACAAGAAGTCTGCGGTATGTGAACACACACTGGACAACAACCACTTCATAAGATTCGACCAACCACAAATCCTTGCCAGAGAAAATAAATTTTTTCCAAGACTTGTGCGCGAGGCTATTGAAATTAAAAAACACCCAAATTTCAATAGAGAAGATGGTTTGAAACTTTCTAACACCTGGGATCCTGTTATTAAGAATTTAAAACCCCATGTCAAACATACCAAAAGACTAGAAGACACGATCAGCCAATACTGCCAACATCCGGAAAAATACTCCACATACCAACTACGGAGGAATAGGTGGAGGTAGTTTACAAACAGCAATTTTTGAATGACTGTCAAGACGTATAACATCTCAGTCTCCCCGTGACCACGCTCGCTGTAAAGTGTTCGAAACGTCGGGAAAATAATAGAATGAATAAATCGCGTTTAAAATCCGTTAAAAAGTCTTTAATTTCTAAATGTATAATACTCGCGTAAAATCAAACATCAGAAAATACTATGTAGACCAGTACGGACTGGAAAATGCTAACAAAATTCGCCGTTTAGAAGAACTGAAGACAAAGCGCTCGAGGTTTTTGACATCCCTGAATTTCATGAAGCAATGTCGAGAACATAATATCATCCCAGTTTGTTGTCGAATAGCACCAAAAAAGGACATAGCTGGAAGCGCAAGTATTCTAAACAAGGCAAGTCAAAAATTGTTATCTAAAGTAATTGCTGGACACCGATCGGATATTGAAAGGCTCAACATTGAAATCCAAAATGTAGCAAGTAACTTAAAGAATTTTATGTTAGAAACAGATTGGCAACTGTGCTTGAACATCTTAGATAATCGTGCACATAGTAAATTCAAATACTGCACGGATAAACAAAAGCAAAAATTTGAAAGATTACTGGCCAAGAAGAATAACTCAATGTCATCTGAGTATCCAAACGTCACTGAATGTCAACCTCAAGTGACAGCAGTTGTCAATCTGTCAAAACAAATTCTTGATAACAAAACTATTGAGGTACTGAATAGAGGTTTAAACTTTGCTCCTGCGCCGCAAAAAATACCTTGCGAAGAAATAATAAGTCATGTGGAGGAAACTTTATTCAAAAACAACATTCTTAAAGAAGACGCGGAGGCGATTCGGCAAGACATATCTTGTGTACTACGCACTTGCAAACCGCCGAAACCTAACATCTCTCGCTCTGAGTCTATCGCTTTAAAACACCTGCGAAAGAATGAAGATATAATAGTACTCCGAGCTGACAAAGGAAACGCAACGGTTATAATGGATACGTCAGATTACAACAACAAAATGTCGGAAATACTGTCGGACGAAAACACCTACAAAAAAGTCGACAAGGACCCAACAAACAAGGTAATGAAACAAACAACTGACCTTATAAACAAACACAAAACGACATTAAATCTTGACACTAAGTATCTTATTCCATCTTGCGTGAAACCTCCTAAGATGTATGGCTTACCTAAAATACACAAAACTAATACTCCATTAAGACCTATTGTGAGTCAAATTGATACACCCACTCAAAAACTATCACAACACATGTCTAGGGTGCTCGCTCCCCTCAGAGGTAACACCAGTGCTTATGTTAAGGACTCATACCATTTTGTTGAGATATTAAAAGATCTAAATATCGCAAACAATGAAACCATGGTTAGCTTTGATGTGCAGTCTCTTTTTACTAATCTCCCGGTGACTGATTGCATCAATATTGTTAAGAAAAGGTTAGGGGAACACAATATGCCATTAGAATATGCAGAGATCTTAGAACATTGCCTTACATCTGGCTATTTATTGTGGAATGGTGAATTTTACATGCAGGTTGATGGGGTGGCCATGGGCTCTCCAGTATCACCCGTTGTCGCTGATATTTTTATGGAAGACTTCGAGGAGAGAGCCTTGGCCACAGCACCAGTCAAACCGAGACTTTACAAACGCTATGTAGATGACACCTTCACAATACTCCCTACTGAACATATACCTGCATTTTTAGATCATCTTAACTCCATACATAAAAACATCCAATTTACTATGGAGTTAGAAACTAACAACCGTCTAGCCTTTCTTGACATTTTAATTATGAGGGGACGGGATGGCATGCTCAACCATACAGTGTATAGGAAAGCCACTCATACTGATAGGTACCTCAATGGTGAATCTCACCACCATCCTTGCCAACTAGCTTCTGTCGGTAAATCTTTGTTTCAGAGAGCCCGCCACCTCTGTGATGCTGCCCACCTCAGCGGGGAACTGCAGCATGTCAAGCGAGTACTACGTAACAACAAGCTGCAGGCGCCTCCACAGCATCACAGGAGTCGAACGAAGCCACATACAGTTGAAAGACAACCGGCCTACCTACCATATGTGAAGGGAGTTACTGACAGAATTGGAAGAATCCTAAGACGAGCTTCAATTAAAACTATATATAAGCCGCACAAGAAGATAAACCAATTCTTGAGACCAATTAAAAGTAATATTCCTCTACAAGAAGCAGGCGTGTACAAGTTAGACTGTGACTGTGGACTCTCATACATCGGCCAAACAAAAAGAAGCATTGCTAACCGACTGAAGGAGCACATTGCGGATATCAAGCATCGGCGTCACAAGAAGTCTGCGGTATGTGAACACACACTGGACAACAACCACTTCATAAGATTCGACCAACCACAAATCCTTGCCAGAGAAAATAAATTTTTTCCAAGACTTGTGCGCGAGGCTATTGAAATTAAAAAACACCCAAATTTCAATAGAGAAGATGGTTTGAAACTTTCTAACACCTGGGATCCTGTTATTAAGAATTTAAAACCCCATGTCAAACATACCAAAAGACTAGAAGACACGATCAGCCAATACTGCCAACATCCGGAAAAATACTCCACATACCAACTACGGAGGAATAGGTGGAGGTAGTTTACAAACAGCAATTTTTGAATGACTGTCAAGACGTATAACATCTCAGTCTCCCCGTGACCACGCTCGCTGTAAAGTGTTCGAAACGTCGGGAAAATAATAGAATGAATAAATCGCGTTTAAAATCCGTTAAAAAGTCTTTAATTTCTAAATGTATAATACTCGCGTAAAATCAAACATCAGAAAATACTATGTAGACCAGTACGGACTGGAAAATGCTAACAAAATTCGCCGTTTAGAAGAACTGAAGACAAAGCGCTCGAGGTTTTTGACATCCCTGAATTTCATGAAGCAATGTCGAGAACATAATATCATCCCAGTTTGTTGTCGAATAGCACCAAAAAAGGACATAGCTGGAAGCGCAAGTATTCTAAACAAGGCAAGTCAAAAATTGTTATCTAAAGTAATTGCTGGACACCGATCGGATATTGAAAGGCTCAACATTGAAATCCAAAATGTAGCAAGTAACTTAAAGAATTTTATGTTAGAAACAGATTGGCAACTGTGCTTGAACATCTTAGATAATCGTGCACATAGTAAATTCAAATACTGCACGGATAAACAAAAGCAAAAATTTGAAAGATTACTGGCCAAGAAGAATAACTCAATGTCATCTGAGTATCCAAACGTCACTGAATGTCAACCTCAAGTGACAGCAGTTGTCAATCTGTCAAAACAAATTCTTGATAACAAAACTATTGAGGTACTGAATAGAGGTTTAAACTTTGCTCCTGCGCCGCAAAAAATACCTTGCGAAGAAATAATAAGTCATGTGGAGGAAACTTTATTCAAAAACAACATTCTTAAAGAAGACGCGGAGGCGATTCGGCAAGACATATCTTGTGTACTACGCACTTGCAAACCGCCGAAACCTAACATCTCTCGCTCTGAGTCTATCGCTTTAAAACACCTGCGAAAGAATGAAGATATAATAGTACTCCGAGCTGACAAAGGAAACGCAACGGTTATAATGGATACGTCAGATTACAACAACAAAATGTCGGAAATACTGTCGGACGAAAACACCTACAAAAAAGTCGACAAGGACCCAACAAACAAGGTAATGAAACAAACAACTGACCTTATAAACAAACACAAAACGACATTAAATCTTGACACTAAGTATCTTATTCCATCTTGCGTGAAACCTCCTAAGATGTATGGCTTACCTAAAATACACAAAACTAATACTCCATTAAGACCTATTGTGAGTCAAATTGATACACCCACTCAAAAACTATCACAACACATGTCTAGGGTGCTCGCTCCCCTCAGAGGTAACACCAGTGCTTATGTTAAGGACTCATACCATTTTGTTGAGATATTAAAAGATCTAAATATCGCAAACAATGAAACCATGGTTAGCTTTGATGTGCAGTCTCTTTTTACTAATCTCCCGGTGACTGATTGCATCAATATTGTTAAGAAAAGGTTAGGGGAACACAATATGCCATTAGAATATGCAGAGATCTTAGAACATTGCCTTACATCTGGCTATTTATTGTGGAATGGTGAATTTTACATGCAGGTTGATGGGGTGGCCATGGGCTCTCCAGTATCACCCGTTGTCGCTGATATTTTTATGGAAGACTTCGAGGAGAGAGCCTTGGCCACAGCACCAGTCAAACCGAGACTTTACAAACGCTATGTAGATGACACCTTCACAATACTCCCTACTGAACATATACCTGCATTTTTAGATCATCTTAACTCCATACATAAAAACATCCAATTTACTATGGAGTTAGAAACTAACAACCGTCTAGCCTTTCTTGACATTTTAATTATGAGGGGACGGGATGGCATGCTCAACCATACAGTGTATAGGAAAGCCACTCATACTGATAGGTACCTCAATGGTGAATCTCACCACCATCCTTGCCAACTAGCTTCTGTCGGTAAATCTTTGTTTCAGAGAGCCCGCCACCTCTGTGATGCTGCCCACCTCAGCGGGGAACTGCAGCATGTCAAGCGAGTACTACGTAACAACAAGCTGCAGGCGCCTCCACAGCATCACAGGAGTCGAACGAAGCCACATACAGTTGAAAGACAACCGGCCTACCTACCATATGTGAAGGGAGTTACTGACAGAATTGGAAGAATCCTAAGACGAGCTTCAATTAAAACTATATATAAGCCGCACAAGAAGATAAACCAATTCTTGAGACCAATTAAAAGTAATATTCCTCTACAAGAAGCAGGCGTGTACAAGTTAGACTGTGACTGTGGACTCTCATACATCGGCCAAACAAAAAGAAGCATTGCTAACCGACTGAAGGAGCACATTGCGGATATCAAGCATCGGCGTCACAAGAAGTCTGCGGTATGTGAACACACACTGGACAACAACCACTTCATAAGATTCGACCAACCACAAATCCTTGCCAGAGAAAATAAATTTTTTCCAAGACTTGTGCGCGAGGCTATTGAAATTAAAAAACACCCAAATTTCAATAGAGAAGATGGTTTGAAACTTTCTAACACCTGGGATCCTGTTATTAAGAATTTAAAACCCCATGTCAAACATACCAAAAGACTAGAAGACACGATCAGCCAATACTGCCAACATCCGGAAAAATACTCCACATACCAACTACGGAGGAATAGGTGGAGGTAGTTTACAAACAGCAATTTTTGAATGACTGTCAAGACGTATAACATCTCAGTCTCCCCGTGACCACGCTCGCTGTAAAGTGTTCGAAACGTCGGGAAAATAATAGAATGAATAAATCGCGTTTAAAATCCGTTAAAAAGTCTTTAATTTCTAAATGTATAATACTCGCGTAAAATCAAACATCAGAAAATACTATGTAGACCAGTACGGACTGGAAAATGCTAACAAAATTCGCCGTTTAGAAGAACTGAAGACAAAGCGCTCGAGGTTTTTGACATCCCTGAATTTCATGAAGCAATGTCGAGAACATAATATCATCCCAGTTTGTTGTCGAATAGCACCAAAAAAGGACATAGCTGGAAGCGCAAGTATTCTAAACAAGGCAAGTCAAAAATTGTTATCTAAAGTAATTGCTGGACACCGATCGGATATTGAAAGGCTCAACATTGAAATCCAAAATGTAGCAAGTAACTTAAAGAATTTTATGTTAGAAACAGATTGGCAACTGTGCTTGAACATCTTAGATAATCGTGCACATAGTAAATTCAAATACTGCACGGATAAACAAAAGCAAAAATTTGAAAGATTACTGGCCAAGAAGAATAACTCAATGTCATCTGAGTATCCAAACGTCACTGAATGTCAACCTCAAGTGACAGCAGTTGTCAATCTGTCAAAACAAATTCTTGATAACAAAACTATTGAGGTACTGAATAGAGGTTTAAACTTTGCTCCTGCGCCGCAAAAAATACCTTGCGAAGAAATAATAAGTCATGTGGAGGAAACTTTATTCAAAAACAACATTCTTAAAGAAGACGCGGAGGCGATTCGGCAAGACATATCTTGTGTACTACGCACTTGCAAACCGCCGAAACCTAACATCTCTCGCTCTGAGTCTATCGCTTTAAAACACCTGCGAAAGAATGAAGATATAATAGTACTCCGAGCTGACAAAGGAAACGCAACGGTTATAATGGATACGTCAGATTACAACAACAAAATGTCGGAAATACTGTCGGACGAAAACACCTACAAAAAAGTCGACAAGGACCCAACAAACAAGGTAATGAAACAAACAACTGACCTTATAAACAAACACAAAACGACATTAAATCTTGACACTAAGTATCTTATTCCATCTTGCGTGAAACCTCCTAAGATGTATGGCTTACCTAAAATACACAAAACTAATACTCCATTAAGACCTATTGTGAGTCAAATTGATACACCCACTCAAAAACTATCACAACACATGTCTAGGGTGCTCGCTCCCCTCAGAGGTAACACCAGTGCTTATGTTAAGGACTCATACCATTTTGTTGAGATATTAAAAGATCTAAATATCGCAAACAATGAAACCATGGTTAGCTTTGATGTGCAGTCTCTTTTTACTAATCTCCCGGTGACTGATTGCATCAATATTGTTAAGAAAAGGTTAGGGGAACACAATATGCCATTAGAATATGCAGAGATCTTAGAACATTGCCTTACATCTGGCTATTTATTGTGGAATGGTGAATTTTACATGCAGGTTGATGGGGTGGCCATGGGCTCTCCAGTATCACCCGTTGTCGCTGATATTTTTATGGAAGACTTCGAGGAGAGAGCCTTGGCCACAGCACCAGTCAAACCGAGACTTTACAAACGCTATGTAGATGACACCTTCACAATACTCCCTACTGAACATATACCTGCATTTTTAGATCATCTTAACTCCATACATAAAAACATCCAATTTACTATGGAGTTAGAAACTAACAACCGTCTAGCCTTTCTTGACATTTTAATTATGAGGGGACGGGATGGCATGCTCAACCATACAGTGTATAGGAAAGCCACTCATACTGATAGGTACCTCAATGGTGAATCTCACCACCATCCTTGCCAACTAGCTTCTGTCGGTAAATCTTTGTTTCAGAGAGCCCGCCACCTCTGTGATGCTGCCCACCTCAGCGGGGAACTGCAGCATGTCAAGCGAGTACTACGTAACAACAAGCTGCAGGCGCCTCCACAGCATCACAGGAGTCGAACGAAGCCACATACAGTTGAAAGACAACCGGCCTACCTACCATATGTGAAGGGAGTTACTGACAGAATTGGAAGAATCCTAAGACGAGCTTCAATTAAAACTATATATAAGCCGCACAAGAAGATAAACCAATTCTTGAGACCAATTAAAAGTAATATTCCTCTACAAGAAGCAGGCGTGTACAAGTTAGACTGTGACTGTGGACTCTCATACATCGGCCAAACAAAAAGAAGCATTGCTAACCGACTGAAGGAGCACATTGCGGATATCAAGCATCGGCGTCACAAGAAGTCTGCGGTATGTGAACACACACTGGACAACAACCACTTCATAAGATTCGACCAACCACAAATCCTTGCCAGAGAAAATAAATTTTTTCCAAGACTTGTGCGCGAGGCTATTGAAATTAAAAAACACCCAAATTTCAATAGAGAAGATGGTTTGAAACTTTCTAACACCTGGGATCCTGTTATTAAGAATTTAAAACCCCATGTCAAACATACCAAAAGACTAGAAGACACGATCAGCCAATACTGCCAACATCCGGAAAAATACTCCACATACCAACTACGGAGGAATAGGTGGAGGTAGTTTACAAACAGCAATTTTTGAATGACTGTCAAGACGTATAACATCTCAGTCTCCCCGTGACCACGCTCGCTGTAAAGTGTTCGAAACGTCGGGAAAATAATAGAATGAATAAATCGCGTTTAAAATCCGTTAAAAAGTCTTTAATTTCTAAATGTATAATACTCGCGTAAAATCAAACATCAGAGAATAACTATCTGACCAAATATTTCCATATTGGCAGCTCTGCTCTCGGAGTGGCGAAACAAACATATTAAATTAGTCAGGTTAGAGCGGGATAGAGTCAACTCTTGCAATTTGTCAACAACCGTCATTATGACTCACGTCAGGAGTGCATTTTAAGTTTGTCTTGTATTGCTCTTGTCTTCTATGATTGTTGATTGTTGTTTTGATTCGAGTAAAGAGTTTGGTTAAATTTGTGTTTCAATTTATATATTTTACGATGGAAACGACATACTTAAAGGCAGCGTTCGGCAAATTTTCAATGGCATGGTCATCAGTACTATCAAAAACATCAATTTCAATATGATTTTAATTGATAATAATTATATAGAAAGAGGTTTAATTGTTAATAATTCTACGCTCTATGTTATGACATACGAAAATATCCCAAATTTGACGCGTCAGTTGTCAACTCAAACGCCTAACCGTCGAATAGCGCGCTATCTGGCCGTTGGAGCGGCAAATAGATTTATTCCTCAAATAACGTAGTTATTCGATAGATAAGTCCTATTCGTCTATTGAAAAATTGAATATTTTGTTAACTGAAGAATAAAGTCTATCTAGCTGTTTATCTGGGCATTGAAAAATCGGCCCTTACTCTCATTGCTATTATCTCAAATTTAGATTGAAAATTGCTTCTAAAACTTGTAAAACACAGCACAATGTACTAAAAGATAGGTTTTAACTCGGTTATGTCAGACTTATACTAGGGTGGTAGCCGGAATAAGGACGAAATAGCATTAGTATGAATACTTATTACGAAGTTATACTAGGTTTCATTTATTTCGTGTTTATTTGTATGATTTTTCCTTATTCTTAGTTTATTCTTTTCATAAAATGTTATAGCTCGTTTATTTGTACGGCTGATTTTCTTTAGATGTTTTAATTGCAATGGAAATACAAGGAATTAAGTTTAATTATTATGCCTTTTATACCTTTGCACCGTAGCGAGGTGGAGCGATGATATACGCATGGTTGCTGGTAGGTGGCGGCGAAAAGCTGAATACCGAGCTCTATGGCGTGCCTTAGGAGTGGCCTATGCCCAACAGTGGACGGAAAAAGGCTGAAGAGAGAGAGATGCCTTTTACTTCTTGGAAGTTTTGCAATAAAAATACAAGGGATTTAATAACGCCTTTGTTAGCTTCATTGTCCATCTTTCTATGTATGTGGAATTTTTTTTTATATCATGTTGTAGAAAATATAACTATTATTATAATTTCAATGAACCTTTATTTGCAAGGTGGCAAGATTGCTTTGGCCGCCTTAGTAAAAAGTTTTGAAGAACGTTATTCTTGTAAGTACTTATATTATGGTAATAAATATAACAGTACATAAAACTGGTGCCTCTTAAGCTAGGCATTGTAACAACTTACAATCGTTGGGAGTGTTGTTACGAAGAAATTTTAGTCAATTCTAATTTATATGAAATTTTACGCATTACGCAGACTAGTATATGTATTGTCAGGTTATTCACTAAACCACATGGTACTTAAGTGGGTACCGACTTAATAGGATTAGCCGAAGTCACAACAGTTACACTTTAGCACTTATCGCTATTTCGGTAAGTGCTCACTGGAATTATTTACAAGAATTCGCTGGAACATTCTGGAATTCCAATACTATTTTTGTTACATTTTTAAACGCCGATAACGCCAGGATTACGCGAATTATCTGGTATTTTTTGAATAAATTGTTGCCGTTTTATCCTGGATCGGTAGAACATTTGTGCTGTTTTTTAAATAGATTATCTAGGAAATTTATAATCAAATAAATAAGTCTTTATTTTAGGGCTTCGTATATCCCCTTTTCAAAAAGTCAAATTTTCACAAAAGATAAGATTTTCAAAAAAGTTATCAAAGAAAAGTGTTTGCAAAAATTCTCCCAGGAAGCTAGAATGCTTTAAAAAATTTCTTAATTTAGGGAAAAATCTGCAGCAGGGAAAGGTAAGTACAGTTCGCGATTATAATAAGGAAGGCTTAATTAACTCTTCCTTAGTATTCCGTGTAATGTAAACGAGCGTTTTTGAATAATATTTTAGTGGGAGCAATTGTATAAGCGTTTTGTTAAATATTTTAACAGGAGTCATAATTATATTATACGTTACTGCCTACTGGCAAATCCCGGCAAGAATAATGGATGAAGTAATTTATAAAAAAAAAAATTCGATGGAATTCATCAGGCAAAATTGTTAATATGAGAAGCTATATAACGTAAATAATTTTAATATTCTTTGTTTTGTTTTTATTATCCAACAACATTTTGTTTATTTTCTTACACTGACTCTGCTTTGTGGATAATGCACAGAAGGTTGAATCGAGAAGTCGTTGTTATCACATTATTTAATCATTTGTATTCATATACTAATAATAGTGTCAAGGAAAATTTCGTTGTCATTATTTAATTCAAAGAAAAAAGCGTTCTGTTATGGGAGGTGAAATAAACCTCTTTTTAAAAAAAGATTTTATTATTAAAACTTAGTTTAAACACAATAATTGATTTTATAGAATTAACACAGACTTATATGGATTTGCCGGCAACCGTACCCTTAGGATGTTGGAAGTAGACTGACTGGAATAGAATGGATAAGCGACGCGTAGGGAACATGGCGGGAAAGGAATGTGCTGACGGAGTGGTTTAGGGATGGCTGTATGCATTAGTGCATACAGTCTCGGAATATAACACCTCCCGGGGGTAGTCTAAACTACGGGGTTAAAATATTACGTAGTTTAGATTTGAAGCGGAACTAAAAGGAAAAATATGAAATCAATAATTAATTCTGGTGCTAGGTCCGGATTTAGGTAAAGGGGTTGAACTCTCTAATGAAACGGATTTTCTCGGAGGGGTGTCTTGGATATTTGGTATTGGAATATTTTCAGGTTCAGGCGGTTTGTGAAGGAAACGAGGACAGTTACCGGTTTTGAAGTATAAGGCTAATTTATAAAATAGAAATATAATTATTATACTTATTACTAGAACTAAAATTATAGAATAATGGGTCTCATATTTAATTATTTGATGTTGGTTAATGATTTCGTCTATGTCGTCCGAAATCGTTTCAAATTTACGTTTTGATTTTACTGTGAAGATGTCCAAATTTATATCCTTTAAGTGTATAGGAGGCTCATTATTCCTTTCCGTCTTAATTTTACTTATATTATTACAGCATGAGTCATTAATTATATTAAAGTCGGAATTAACAAGCGTTACATTTAAAAACATGTCTTTGAACTTAGGTATAAGCCGAATATTTTTATTATGAGCCACACAGTCATTTGGGATATTCAGGATACCCGTTCCTGAAATGGTTAATATTACATTATTTCTATTGCGGCACTCTACAAATAATTTATCTTTTGGGGATTGCACGTAAATCCAGTTATAATTAGAAATAGGTTCCCAAATTGTTATATTTCCGAATATAAAATCTGTATGACACTGGACTGGTAAGGCGCTTACGACATTTGTTAATAGTTCACTTTCACACCGAGGATTTGAAGTTGCTGAGTATACACTCGTGACGTCACATATGAGCTCATTTGGGTTTATAACAGTGCAATGTTTGATAGAATCTAATGTACAGTATAATGAATTATCAGTGGTTATTGCGATGTACTTAATATTAGGGATTACATAACTAAAAGAATTAGGTTTATCTCCATTATGCGGAGTAGGTAAGGCTAAACAGTGAAATAATTTATAATCTTGTATGGCAACTAACGGAATTCGTAATACAAAAATGATCTTGTTATTAAAACTATAGCAAATAACTTTAGAGATGTTTAATAACAAATGTATATTATTTAATTCTATACTTAAAGGTAACTTACGATCTACGGGTATGTGTCTATAGTTATCGACAAGCTCTTGGTACAGTTGCGTGGGAGTTAATATAGCCGGATGTAAAATGTTTTGTGTACTGAATAGGATAGCACTTGTTATGTCTTCTAATCGGAATGATATCGTCAGCATTGACGCTTCGAGACGAGCCAATATATTGTCAATTTTTTGATTTAATATTTAGGTTAATTGAAAGATTTGAAAAATTCTGAAATTGAGAAGAGAGTTTGTCGATAGCTTCTGCGAGACTGGCCTCATTACTTTTTATATCATATAATGTTGAATTGAATTTAGAAAAGGTAGAAGATGTGACTAAAATATTTTCTTTTAGTAATGAACTCAGTTTTTTCTCGTTATTCTGTACAGCTTGTATAGCGTTATCATATTTTACTGCATCATTTTCGTCTAAAGTGCCAAATATTGTTTTGGAGAGTGTACCGATACCAGCAAACCAAGCCCCTCGTTTGAACTTACTACTGATTAAATGAGAAAAGGAAGAATACTCTGATACTAAGTCATTATATCGGGTTTTGAGAGGTTCTAGTATGTGATTACATTCGGTGTTATTAGGATAATGAGCCTGGATCTTGTAACATATGAAACGTAGTGTGCTTAAAAATGAGTTAATATTTGCTATATGCGGATTTATATAAGATATATCTAAAGGGGTTACTACATCTAAATAGCCTACGTTAATATTTAGTTTCCCAATCGGGTCAAAATAGAGTCCTGCACTACGGGTGATTGGATGAACAAATTCTTGTTGATACCGATCTGGAGTTGAACTGTAAGTGATAAGATGGAAGGTAAGTACGACTAACTAAAGGTAAGTATTTATATTACTAAGATAATAAGGAAAACTTAACTAAGGTAAGTTATTGAATTTTATCTATTACTACACTTATTTCTAACACTAATCATTATTTTCTTTTATAGGTTTACGTCAACATCGGCAGGCTTCACTTCATCGAAATGGTGGGTAACGTGACGCCGATTGATTAATAGCGTGAGAGTGCTATTTCCATTTACACGGATTATTTTGTATGGGCCCTTCCAAACTGGAGAAAGGGCTTTCCTAGATCTTAAGTGATTTTTAAGATATACATAGTTCCCACTTTTATAATTAGCCGACCGAGTGCGAGTATCGTAATACACTTTAGATTGTTGTTTTGATTTCCTAATTAAGCCTAATGCTTTATCTCGGGAATGCTTAAGGCGACTTTGTAGCATGCGCACATATTCTGGATAGGTAGCTCCCGAAGCTTCTTCGTAAATAGAGCTAGGGATCACAGGTTTATGTCCGAACATTAACTCATATGGAGTATAATTAGTTGTTGAATGTACGGACGTGTTGTAAGTAAGCATTGCGGTATATACATATCTAGGCCAATTAGATTGTTCAGGGTCAACAAAAGACCGTAAGTATTCCTTGAGAGTGGAGTGGCTTCGCTCCAGAGCACCTTGTGTTTGCGGATGGTATGGTGAAGACCATAGATTCTTGATCTTTAAGAATTTACAAGTTTCCTTAAACAATTCTGAAGTAAAATTTGTTCCTTGATCGGTTAAAATTGTTTTGGGTATGCCAAATATGGAAATGTAATGAAGTAAACATTCGCTGGTTTCCTCAGCTGTGGTACTACGTATAGGATATGCCGAGGAGAATTTAGTGAGGTCATCTTGAATAGTTAAAATATATTTGAGTTTCGCCGGTCCTGATTCGGGCAACGGTCCGACGATATCTAACGAGATTCTTTGACACGGTTCAGTTGAAGTACTAGTAATTTGCATTGGAGCACGATTTATTTGTCTTAAAGCTTTATTTACCTGACATTGTGGACATTTTTTAACATAGGATTCGACGTCACTACGCATGTTCTTCCAAAAGAACATTTCTTGGATACGCTTTAACATTCTAGTGATACCGAGGTGTCCCGCGATTGGGATGTTATGATTTTCTCTGAGAATTTTGGGAATTTCGGAAAGAGTAGGGTATATGATCTTATCTCGGTACACATGTATAGTTATGCCTGAATTATGAAATAAAAACATTAACATATTATAGATTTTAACGAATTGATGAGCGTCGAATGGATTTCTGAATTCTGTAATAGCTATGTCTGTAGTGACGTTAGTATCGAGATTTATAACTAATTCGTCCCGAAGGGATTTAAGACTGTCGTATATATCTACATATGAAGATTTATCAAAATGGTGAACTTTAAAGAATAATAAATAATAAGTGACACTATGATGGTCAAATGAAATGAATGAATTTAAGGTTCTTTCTTTATTAACAATTTCTGTACTATCAGGTAAACTATCGAGGACACCTTGAATAAACGGATTAGATTCGTCAAGATCTATAGAGGTTGGAAGAATTATAATTTTACACTTTGTTTTATTAATATCTTCGTTATATTCTAAAATTTTGGTATTAAATACTCTATCGTTTTTAGACATTATCTTTAAGAAAGCGGGATAATCATCATCAGGTAAGTTTAATTCTAGGGAAGAGGCTGGAGCTGGATTCGTGACAACGCGCTCGTCAGAGGGTTGTGCAGGTAAGTTTTGCGTTTCAGGTTGAGGAGACGGTACGGGTGTATCAACAGGATTGGATACGAGCTCCGGCGAGACATTATTTTCGTCATGAGGAGGTAATGAAGGTAAGTGGATTTCGTCAGGATTAAAAGAGGGTGGACTTATGAGCAAGTCCATTAGATCTTGATCTAATGCCGGGGGTGCTTCCGCATTCGGATTGTCAACTAATGGATTTTCTGGTTGTACAGGATTCACAGGGTATCTAGATAGGGCGTCAGCGTTTACATTAAATTTGCCTTTCTTATACTGGATTTCGTACTCAAACTCCTCAAGTTTGAGTCGCCAACGAACTAGGCGGGAACCCGGATCTTTACAATTAAAAAGCCATTGTAGTGGCTTATGATCGGTGATAATTGTAAATCGATGACCATAGATATATGGTCTGAAAGTCTTTGTTCCGAAAATGATTGCTAGACATTCTTTTTCTGTGACGCTATAATTACACTCGGCTTTGTTCAAACTGCGCGAAGCGAATGCAATTGGACGATCCTGTCCAATTGGGCCTTGGGACAGGATGGCAGAAATGGCGAAATTTGAAGCGTCACACGTTAATAGGAATGGCCGTGAAAAATCTGGATAAGCTAAAATAGGAGCATTTACGAGTTTATCCTTTAAGGATTCGAAAGCTAGGATTTGTTCGTTTTCCCATTTGAAAGGAACGTCCTTCTTGAGAAGGCTAGTGAGAGGTTTCGCTAATTTTGCGAAGTGAGGGATGAAACGACGATAATAAGATACTAAGCCTAGAAACGATTTGATGTCTTTCGGATTTTTCGGAGTAGGGAATTCTGTCACGGATTTGGTTTTGTCTGGATTGGGTTTAACACCATCTTCCCCAATCACATGCCCTAAATATGTGACTTCTTTTCGTAAGAATTGACACTTATCGGGCTGGAGTTTTAAATTAAAGGACCTGAGCCTGTCAAATACAGCTCGGAGGTTATTGATATGCGTTGTTAAGTCATAGGAGTAAGTGACGATATCGTCGAGATAGACGAAACAACGGCTGCCTTGTAATCCAGAGAGGCAGTTATTCATTAGCCTTTGAAAGGTAGATGGGGCGTTTTTCAGCCCGAAAGGCATTCGATTGAATTGGAAATGTCCTTGAGGGACGGAAAATGCTGTTTTCTGAGCATCTGAAGGAGACATAAGAATTTGATGGAAACCAGAGCACAAATCAAGAGTAGAGAAATATTTACTTTTACCTAATTGATCAAGAATTTTATTGATTTGTGGAATTGGATAAGTTTCACCGATTGTTATATCGTTCAGCTTTCGATAGTCGATTACAACTCTCCATTGTGGCTGACCTTGAGAATTTGCCTTTTTAGGCACCACCCATATGGGTGAGCTCCATGGAGAACAAGACGGTTCAATAATATTTTGAGTTAACATTTTCTGTATTTGTGTTTCTACTTCCTTTTTATGACATTCAGGAAAACGATAAGATTTAGTATGAATTGGAACATCGGTACTAGTTTGGAATTTGTGCTCTATGGCTGTGGTGTGACTTAGCTTATCATCTGGGAGATGGAAAATATCTGCATACTGAGAACAAAGTTCTGTGAGGGAATTATATTCCTCGTCATTCAAGTGATCTAATTTTAAGGATTTAATTATTTCTTGAATTCGTTTAGATACACTATGATAATTATTATTATTTATTTGAAATGCCGTAAGATTTAAAGGAGCTATATCGAGATTTAAATTAGATTTTACCGTAATAGGAGATTCTGAAATATTAGCGACCGTCAGGTTTACGCGATTATTTTCTTTGACCTTGACTATACAATTTGAAATTAGTAGATTTTCAGAAAGGTGCTGGTCTACAATCACACCTTCATTAAGATTGGCATTGCGGACTGAACACTCTATCACCGTTTCGGTCCGAGCAGGAATAATAAAATAAGGATCAACAAAATGCAATTTGATATCTAAATTACCTATTCTTAAGGTGTCATGAATATAATCAATTTTACATCCAAAAGCTGTTAAGAAATCTGTACCAATTATTCCGTCATACGGTAGATTTATTTGCTTAATAACATGGAATTTAAATTTTGCGGATTTGTTATGAGTTAGTTTAAGACCGAGTAAGAAGTGACCTTCCGTCAACGTTGGTTCATCGCCGGGGTCAATGCCCTTGAGTTTTATCGGTTCCTTAGTTAAATTAGGATGTTTAATAATACTAGATTGCTTGATAAGGCAAATAGCGGAACCGGAATCTACTAATAAAGACAATGGAATATCGGAAACTGGAGACTCTAATAGGACATGCGGTAATAACCTTTTGGATGTATCTAAATTGATTTCGTAAACTTCACGATCGACATCTTTGGTTACTATAGGTGTCGATAACGTTGGGACTCGTGGATTAATTGGGAGTTGAGATTGGTTATTCTTCCGATTAACCTTGGAATTTGAAGGGTGGCTTGTCAAGCCTGATGTAGTAAGGTCGTCAGTTTGGGGCTGGTTACCCTGTTGCATGACCTTGGATTTCGAAGGATTGGCTGTCAAGCCGAATTTGATAAGGTCGTCAGTTTGGGGCTGGTTACCCTGTTGCATGACCTTGGATTTCGAAGGATTGGCTGTCAAGCCGAATTTGATAAGGTCGTCAGTTTGGGGCTGGTTACCCTGTTGCATGACCTTGGATTTCGAAGGATTGGCTGTCAAGCCGAATTTGATAAGGCCGTCGGTTTGGGGCTGGTTACCCTGTCGCATGACCTTGGATTTTGAAATGGAATTTGTTGAAATAGGATTTTTAGGATTTGTGTCGACTTTGGATACTTGTCTCGTGCGACACTGAGGCGAGACCTTTATTCGTTTAAAGGATCTGGTGATGAGTCATCATGACCATAGGATGCGTCAATTTCGTCCTGACCTACAGGATCGGATTGTGCTACATATGTTACTCTGGGTGAAGGTTGGTGCTGTGCTCTGAATCGATTATTATTGAATTCGCGTCTTTTGCATTGCGAGATATCATGACCAGGGATTTTACAATAACGACATATAGGATGAGAATTCTGTGGCGGACCGCTAAATCTAGCTCCGCGGAATGGATTAGGAGGAGGACCATTTTGAGGTCTGACCGACCTTGACCTATTGTCGTTATTATGATTGTTAGGTTTCTGATCACCTTGAGGGCGTTTATAAAGTGTTTGTTGAATACGTTCTTCCGAGATTGCGAGGTTCACTGCCTCGTTAAGATTTTTGGGTGATCTACATCTAACGATATTGGAAATTCTGGGGTGTAGCCCCATTAAGAAGTGATGGAGGGCTAAATCCTCCATCGCTGCTGTTCGACCCGGAAGTTCTTTAGCCTTCGTGGTGGATAATGATATCTCGGTAAGGAGTTGAGAAAGATTGGTCTCGACCCGCAATGCATACTGACTAACGGTTTCCTGTGAACCCTGCCTGCTTTCTTGCAGTTCAGTTAAAAGATGAGAATAATGTTTGCGTTGACTGAACTGCGTTTTTAAGAATTCTTTTAATTGTTCCCATGTCCCGAATTCTTTAATTGAACAAGCTACTTCCGCTCTACCGCTTAACTGACTTAAAATGTATTTGAACAATATAGGTTTCTGTTTATCGGATGCATATTCGTATGCGTTATTACAATTGACAATAAATGAATTTAAAGTTTCCCTATTCCCATCATAGGGCTTAATGAATTTAAAAAGAATATTAATATCTAGTTCAGCCATAGCTAATGCGGCTGCGGCTTGTCTGGTAATTCGTGGTGAGCCCACGGGAGATTTTACAGATTCACTATCGCTAGGAATTTCTTCCGGAACGGGAATGAACAATTTACTATCGTCAACGCGCGATTTTGACATAATATTTTAATATTTAAAAATGAGGCGGAACAATTTAATTTAAATCAATCTGTACAAAATAACGGCACATAGAAAAAATCATAAATTATACACCGGCTCTCTTACTATGTTGATATACAGTTAAGCAATAACAAGCAACTTACAGTGCATGAGCGGCGACGATAATCGTTGGGATAACGAACATCCGGTACATCATAAATATTTCCTAGAACACCTATGTTTGATCTTCGATTTTCGGGAATCCTCTCGACACGGGACACGACGCTACTTTGCAGACAGGAACAGGCAGGACCACTTTCAAGACACGCACAGGGATGTTGAGTGCCTGTAGCACTCCGACGCAGCAAGGAATCAGACGGGCATTCAATATAATATATTCTATATGTAGATTTGCGCTTTATTGATTTGCACTTGAATTCACACACTTATGCACCTGGAACCTTCCGGTTTAGCACTTATGCACACTTTTGAACTTAACTTTTGCACTTAACAGTTTTCGGACTGTAGAAACGCGGAATACGGAGCGAGTCTAGGGTTGCCTGGCACTGGAATTTCCGTATCCCACCGCTGCCACCAAAATGTTATGGGAGGTGAAATAAACCTCTTTTTAAAAAAAGATTTTATTATTAAAACTTAGTTTAAACACAATAATTGATTTTATAGAATTAACACAGACTTATATGGATTTGCCGGCAACCGTACCCTTAGGATGTTGGAAGTAGACTGACTGGAATAGAATGGATAAGCGACGCGTAGGGAACATGGCGGGAAAGGAATGTGCTGACGGAGTGGTTTAGGGATGGCTGTATGCATTAGTGCATACAGTCTCGGAATATAACAGTTCCAACCGCCCGTCTACAACCACAAGCAAAACTTCCATCGCCGCTCACGAGCGCTCCATTCTGTTCCAGCCCTTTGACACTCGACTTTATTATTTGGAAAAAAATTAAGAAGAGAATTTTTTCCACAATCCCCGTATTATTTTAGCTGAAGATCGTCCGTCAATGTTTCTGCGAAATTCGTTTTAAAGATGTTTGGATTATTTTTTAGGTCATATTGAGCCTAACTTCGGGACAGTTTAATTGAAATTAATATATTAATTCTTGTCTAATGGTCGTACTACATATTTGATATGCCGTTTGATACTGTTTCGTGAAGATGGCTTAATAGTTAATGGTGTAGTTATCAGAGAGTTGGTTTGATGTAACTACTGGACAAATATTCTGTGACTATTGTCTGCTTCTAGTGTAATAGATGACGTGTATTAGGTAAATTATGTATCTATTTAGGAAAAAAGTAATGGCGCTAAATATACACTTAGTGCTCATAGTATAAAACTGAATACATATAAAAGGAAAAGATGAATATGTTAAAATTTAGCTTAAAGATATCAAAATTCAAAAATACATATATATTTGAAGTTTGAATTGAGCAACACATGCATCTACTGTATACTGCACAAGAGGATACGCAAATTAAAAAAAAAACTCGTATATTTATTTATTCAACTAGACTACTTTCATAATCGTCAAAATACAGAAAAATAATAATTTACCACCGGAAAGCAGTTTCTACAGAGAAGAGCCGGAAAGAAACTCTGCAGTTGCTCTTTTGATGCACAAGAAGATGCTTTTTATGTCTAGCCACTTTATTAAACAACGTTCTCTACATATATAATATCATGAATATAATAGCTTCAATTGAGAAGTTATTCCAACAAGCAATCAAAGGAAGTCGAGCGTATAAACCGAAAACATGCAGTTAATTTAAAACTGGGCACTTTCAAAGGATTTAATGGAGTTTAATTATACAAATTAATGACATTAATTATTGTTCCCTTGCCACGGTGGATGATGGCACATTATCATAATTATTATTATTTCCGCACGAACGACCATGTTCTAGCTGATAACTGAAACAATTGAGTGTGAAAATTGTTGCCTTTAATGTTATAATAGTTACTTTTTATTGTATACCATTGGTCAAAAATGTACTTACTTGAATTTCAGTACCCCTTGATGGGAATGGTTTTATTGAGCAGAAATGTTTTACATACATTTACGGTCGAGTATACAGGATTGGTCTAGTATATCCAGACATACTGGAACTCTTTCTGGGTTCCACCAGGTATTGAACTCAGTATTTCCATTACTAATTGTAAAGTTTAAAGCACTTATCACATTAGCAAGGAGGCAATTATCGGCATACTAGCTATAACATTGATTCTTGAAGCCTTCGAAGAATGAAGATGCCTAATTAATATCCCTCTAAAACGAATGACTCTGTGTGAATCAATACAAAGCAATTTCCCAGGCACCGTATAAAATTATTCCCAAATACTTTCTCTATTTACCTATTAACACCAGCAAATTGCCGCCAATTGTCCCTACACCCATAAAAATAGTAAGACAATATGGCGCGAAACATCTGGATTCAAGAATCGTCTTCGAGGCAAACGCTAGACATTCCGCTATGAATTATTCATACTCACTGTTTGCTATGAGCTAGTGCTTTGATAAGGGATAGTATTTGAATAGAACACGATGTACCGGCCAGTGGTCGGATACGGTAAATATTTTTGGTATGTTAGATAAAAATAGTATAAAAAGAGGAGAGTAGTTATTTTATTTATTTATTTATTTATCATTTATTCAGGAAATTATAACGTCTCTTTCTATGAAAATAATATTCTGCTCTTCCTACAATATACCTGTAGGTATATAAAATTTAGTTCAGATCGCATCAGTTTGTATTATATCCATCCATCTATTCAACCTCACAAACTTTTATATTTATATGTAACCTGTGCCCCGTGGCTTTACCCGCAGTAATCTGCTCCTGTTGGTCTTAGCGTGAAGATATACTATAACACCGAAAGAATTTTTCAAATAGGAACAGCAGTTCCTGAGATAAGCGCGTACAATCAAACAAACAAACTCTTCAGCTTTATAATATTAAGTACCTATAGGTTAGTAGTATAGACCAGCCGTCCAGAATAGTGGAGAAAGATGGCGGAGCTGATTTTGCCAGGATTGGGAAAAGAGACCGTGGTGCCGTCCTTTTTTTGTGTCTGAATAAAGGTTTATATTATTATAGTAGGATAGAATAAGATTTTATACACTTTAGTCTGTATTAGCAAGTAATATTTCACCGCTAATGTGTCGTACATTTTAATTACTTGGACACAAGGATGGAAAATTCATTGGCTATAAAAGCGTGACTCTTAGGGGTAATACGTTTAATGAACAATTTGATTATAAAATAATTAGATAGTTAAATGTACCTATCTAATAAGGAAAGTGTAATGAAATATGAATTAGAATATCAATAAATGGGATGATATTCCGGTTACAAAAAGGTATTATTATATTATGTGTTATTTTAAATATTTTCTTATTGTTACCAATTTTTCTAATACTTTAAGTTTGTATATGACAAATTTGAATTTTTGAAGTGAAACTTCTTTATCGGGGTTGGAAAAAAATTTAGTGTAACATTTTTTCGTTACGCGTGACATTTTTCCGTTACGCGCCATCTTTTTCTTATTCCTACCACGCGTGATTCGACGTATTTCTGTAAAGTTGCATATAGTAAATTATTTTTTGAAAAATAAGGTCATAAAGAAGTTTCACTTCTTACGTATGTACACTAGTACAAGCACACATTTTTTACATCCTACGCTTTTAATAATATTTGCGCCCTGTTCTGTTGATAAAACAATAATGGTTGAAATATCTTTTATTTTTGCATCGTTCCAGTATTTCCTGGAAAGCAACGATTACATTTAATAATAAGTGCTCTAAACAGCTTCCTAGCTACATAATTGGAACGTCAAAGGGTGAATATAATGCCATAAATACATAAGCTATGCATATTAGCACTAACAAATTAAACTGCTTGTTATTGGCGAACCACGGTCTACTGTTATGCAAATGGCTATGAAAATTTGCGCTTAAATACCCTTTATTTTCCTTGTGTTTCAATATTACGGTGAACGGATTTGAATTAAAGCATCAGTTTATATTTTTCGTATTTAATAACGTATTATTAGTTCAATCCATGATTTAAAACAGATAAGAGTGCCGCTGATCAACGCTGAATAGACACTTGCCAAAAAGAAGAAATACTTAATAAATTAATTATTTAATCAAATTAAATCTGCTATCACACGTCTACACAACACTACCTACATTTTTTATAAAATGAATACTGACTTACTAATTATATTTTATTTGTATTATTCGTAAAGTTTATGTTACAAAACATAACCTGCTGAGAATTGCTGTCCAATAACATAGTTGAAATATGGTAACCGAGTGTAAGTAAGGCTTGCCACCACATAAAAAATGCATAAGCTTTCGAGGCATTTGTGAAAGAATATGCTGGAATTTTTAGTGATAGATGCAGTTTGATTCAAACGAAAAACCTATGTGTGTTACGTGTGTGTACTGTGTATGTGTATGTGTGGGTATTATATGATGATCTACTATTAATAGATATGATAGATAATATTTATTATTTCGTTAACGAAATAACTTTGCTTAACATTACAGAAATGCAATTATAGTTAATAAGTATCTATAGTTAAAAGAAAACACTGAAAAAAAAAAACGCTAAAACTCATGAAATTATTGTATTGTCACTGATCCTTGATAAGTGTACAAAGTTTGAATTAAATCAGTCCGTTTAAAGTGGGTCAAAATGAAAAACGTAATGAAATGCAGGGGCGTGCACAGAGTTTTTCGACAGGGTAGGCAGAAATATTGTAATGATAATAATAACGAATATCTACCTACAAGAATGTTAATATTTTCACATTGCTATATGTACCTACTCATATATGATTACAATACGTAGTATTCCCTAAAATAATGGAAAATATAATACGATATATGTACTTACACAAAGTACCTTTAATAACTAGTGTTCTATATTATGAAATTAACGATTAACTTTACCTTTGTGTATTACAAATTCCGGTATAGATCGGCCCTTTTTTCTATTACTAAGTCTCTGTTTGATAAATGTTTATTCATAAAACAAAAATAAGAATTTTTCGTTAAATTATACCTAATTATCTTACAAATTAATACACTCATGATAGACATAATCTATTTAGTTACTCCCAAAACACTTCACTTGCAAATTGTCGTAGTTAACCATCGAGATATATGTACTACTATATCTCGATGTAGTTAACATTATTAATTTTCTCAAAAAACAA
Organism: Colias behrii; assembly: GCA_029959065.1. Classification (NCBI taxonomy): domain Eukaryota; kingdom Metazoa; phylum Arthropoda; class Insecta; order Lepidoptera; family Pieridae; genus Colias; species Colias behrii. The sequence goes on from JARWMC010000017.1 coordinate 9,590,434, forward strand.
ATTTAACCTCAAAGTAAAATATTAAATAACGTTTTTTATTTCCAAATTTCAAAACAAAACAAACGAATAATGATTCTATTTGCAGATGGTCTTTACCGCTACAAAAATGTATAAATTATCACACTTCTTAAATTGGTCGCGTAATTCGGTTCGTAAGGGTTCGTACCTAATTCGTATATCTTCGTAAAAAGACACTGCCTGTGTCTTTTTACGAACTGTGCCTTGTGTGTTTGTGTGCGTGGTTTTATAACATCAGTGTGCCGTGTTTATAGGCACGCACACATATAAAATATGCGTAGACACGCAGAGCACACATATAAAAACTTAGCCACGGATAGTTTGTGTCTTTGCCGTCCCGTGACGTACTGGGTCCCGTGGCGGCGCTAGTGCAGCGCATGCATAGTGACTTGAGCGGTGTTATAGAAATTAGATAATAATGATTAATGCCACCAAAATACCAATAGATGGATCTGAAATATATTTGATATATTTTGATTTTTGTTTCATACTGCATGGCGTAATTAATAAAATATATTGACGCTGTGAATTTAATATATGGATATTAAATATTGATCAGAGTTTGGTAAATGGTAGGGTAGGCAGTGTCTTTATGTCTTTATGGAATGCACGCCACTGATGAAATGAAATACGTTTATTATGGATACATAAAAAGATGCAAATAAAATGAAACAAGAAACTTAAATCTAACTTAAATATATGTATGCCAAAATAGGCCTGCCACTAAGTGCAATACACTGATTTACTGATTTGAAAATCGAGTCTACGGTTACATGCCTATTCTTCAAATGAGTGTTTACTGTATATTTTTATCATTACAATCAATCCCTATTCCCCATAAAGCAGAGTTATCTATCGAATGGTAAATCCCACCCGTAAATTGTTTTAAGCGGCAATTAAGAAGCAATTATTGGCCTAACGGAAATATAATGGCTATTAACTGCATTGTGGATAATGCATTATGTCAATATAACATTTGTGTAAATCTGTATTGGTGTTTATTACATGCTAGGATTATTTCCCAAGCCTTTTGAAAAGCTGATCAAGTTGATATAAAGCTTTATAAGAGCAACTTAGATTATAAGCAAAAAACAGAATATATTACATATGATATATGTTTTTTTCATCCTAATAATATAAACCAATGTTTAGTTGTTTGAATACAAAAATCTCAGGAACTACTGGTTAGGGAGCCAGGTGCAAATTTGGTTAACTATTTCCTCTCAAGAGATAATTCGTCAGACGCATGAGAGTATAGTATTATAAAGCCTCGTGAACGTCAGCTGGCGCTCGGTTGGGGGGGTGAGCGGTTGTAGCCTCCCACGCACATAGGAAAAAAAATACATTCATTCATTCATTTCCTCTCAGCTAAAAATTTGTCAAATTGTAGCTAACCCAATATCTCAACGAAAAAAAATAGTCAGCTGGTTACAACATGGTGTATTATACGTCAGCTGGTGTCTCGAACATGAAAGTTAAATTTAAAGAAAAATTTATTTTCCGTTATTTCCTCTCAAACAAAAATTTACCTGATGATAGCTTATATGTAACTGTGGATAAATATATATGTCAGCTGGCTGTATCTTGGTGGAAAAACCGTCAGCTGATACGGGAGGCTACAACCGCTCTTCCCCCCAACCGAGCTCCAGCTGACGTTCACGAGGCTTCATAATACTATACTTTGATGCATTTTACTAATTACCGCTTGAGAGGAACTTGGTCATAAAATCTGCTGCTGGCTCCCGGACCATACTGATCAAATTGTTATTATCATTTTCCGATTTGAAAATTCTTTCAGTGTTACAGAGCCAATTTATGAAGGAATATGGCTGGCCATAGGGTAAAATCGCAGAGCACAGCTACTATAACACACAGTAGAAAATCTATACTACATAATATTATAAAGCTGAAGAGTTTGTTTGTTTGTTTGAACGCGCTAACCTCAGGAACTACTGGTCCGATTTGAAAAATTCTTTCGTTGTTGGATAGCCCATTCATCGAGGAAGGCTTTATTGCCTATATCATCACGTTAAGACCAACAGGAGCGGAGCCATGCGGGTGAAACCGCGGAGCGCAGCTAGTTAATAATAAATAACAAAGATCACTTATGAAGGCACAATGAATATCACATACAATAAACTTTAAGAATATATTTAAAAATCCACCCGTTGCGATCGCAATTAACGTTCGCTTTAACGACCGCCGTAAATTTTAATTGCCTCAAAAATTATTTATTTTATCCACTTTATTATTCCATTGTTTTTATCCACAAATGAATTTCGGCTTCGCGGATATTGGATAAAGTTGGAGAGTTCTAAACAAAGGGTGTTAATTAGGGGTTTGTTTTTTGAATTTGACGGTAGGTAAAGATTTTTTGGGTACGGTAGTCATGCGAAAAATTGGTGTCGAGATTTGTTAATAACCTGTCTAATGGAGATGAAATTAATAATGAATCAAGACCTCTTTACGTTTCTGTATTTCCATTGTATATACATATTTCCATTTCGTTGTAAATAATTTTTCAACATTTTATAAAACTGTAGTAGCGTGTTTCGACGTCGTCGACGAAGTCAGCAATTCCTGGAGGAAATAACAAGTCTGCGGTAGCGCACAATGGACTAATGATATAATATTTATTCCAATGAAACTCAATAGCTACAGTCTACAACCATATCGCTGATGATGATTCTTTTATAGATCATTGAAGACGGTTCACAATTTTTCCTAATAATTATTAATATCCAGTTTTATTTAAGGAAATGATAATAATCTATTTATCCGTATTTTTTCATTAACTTTTGTAAATGAATTGTAGAAAGCTCTAAAAAAATAAAACCAGAACTATAACAAAACATTTTCATAGAGCGCAGCCGTAATTATCTTTACAGGTTTTATATATTTTCCTTTTCGATTGAGATTTATTAAAGGCTTGTGTAGTCGGCTATTCAGCTGATATAATAGATATGGACTTGATAAGGGCTAAATAGAAATGAAGGGTTAATTGTAAAGGATAGTGTATCTCGACATATTGATGGATTAATATGTTCTATATGTAGTGACTTTATAGTGATTTTGGCGCAGAGGTTGGTGAGCGATCCTTATTGATTAGAAGATTTAATAATTATTTTAAATTGGCATACGTAAATTAATTATGTAAGAAAGGGTATGATTTGGAAAGAGACTAGCCTAGCTATGTCCTGTTTAAATGTCTGAAGCTTTTTTACTAACGGCCATCTTTCGGATATTAGGATATAGACAGTTTGTACATATATATATAGTACACGTATATAGGTTTAAATGCATGAAGAATTTTTCACAAACACTACAATTATTTATTGCTAAATCACCGTGGAAATATACCGTAAAACATATTCTATAATTTGCTGGATCCTTGAATTCTGATGCTACCTAAATTAAACTACCTAAGTAGAGTATATTTTATATGCAATTTTCACTATTTTACCTAACAAGATTTCTTGACACATACACAGATATACAATGAAACCTCACGTTACACCTCTCCTCTACCAAAACCCTGCTCTTAAAATTGCAAACACAGTCACAGTTGCCCCGATACGAATTGTGAGCCTGCACATTTTGTAGGCTTGCAATTATCTATCAAAACAGACACGGCATTCGGACAAGTCTTGAATAATAACGCCGACTTTGGCGTTCATGCTCTCTGATGTTTGTACCACGAGGAAATAATAGCCGCTGGCTGTTGCAAATAGTCAAAAGGATTTATGTTCTTTATAAGGTGAAATTATCAAGGAGGTTACCATGATGTCTTAAAGCAGTACTATTTTCAGGCTGAACAAATAAGAGAGGTGGTCTACTGCCATAACTTTTCCACACTGGAAATAACACTGCTTTGTGACATCATGGTCTCTAGACCTAATACTAAAGAGATAACTAGATACTAATCTAATCTGTGTCATGGTGATGTCTTTACGATTGTACTGTAATATTTGGCATTTTTTTTTCATTTTGTTAACTGCGATTAACATTTTTGTTCGAGACAAAAATGTTGTTTTTTTAAGCTATTGCATAGCTTCTATCGCGGGCCTTGAGCGCGGGGACCGAATCTAGAAATTCCGTAACGAAAAAACCTCACGCTCCCCACTCCGACGGGCACGGAGGTGTGGCTTGAAGGCATGCTATGCAATAGCTTTACCGCGGCAGTCCCCGAGTGCCACACGTGTTTTTTTTTTGTATAAAGCATAAAGAATAAAACCCAGAACCTCACTATAGTGAGTCACACGTGTAGAAGGAAGGCGCCTGTGTGCCGTGTTAAAAGTATTACGTCCCACAATTTTATATTCAGTCAAATATTAATATGTTTCCGCTCACTGATCTGAACTGAATGAGTGGGTCCAAGGTATACGTTGAGGCGGAATTGGAGAAACTGATGGTGTTATCTATAGGAACCATAATTTAGAATCTAGGATAGTCAAATATCTTACCATAAATATCAGTGAAAGCTGTCTACATTATATTATGAGCTTAGTTGGAATGTATTTTGAGTTATAAGAACTATCCATCTCATCCGATAAAACCTAAAGAGTCACAGTCATAATACAGGTTATCCGACATCCGTATGAGAGCGATACATAATATATAAAATAAGTATATTTATTATCATCTTATATTACTTTTTTATATCGTCTATAAATAAAAATTGTTTTAACTAAAATGAGTTTCAAGGGAGTTACTTTCGAGTTTCTCGAAAATTCTTGATTGAGTGACATTCAAAACCGGTGATAAAAATCTTTGGAAAAGTTATTAAAGGAGAATGGCGCAACTGGGCCTAACTGTTACAGAAATCATAATATATTTAAAATTCATTATGTTAATTTTAATAATCATTTGTAAAATATTGACTTCTGATTCTACGGGAAAACAAATCTTTGTAAAAAAAGATAATTCGTTCACTACCGGTCTTATCAAGTAGAGATGTCTGTGTTGTCAGGAGTCAAATAGTCAAATATTAGATTAATACGAATGAATGTTTATTTTTCATTTTTAGTTTTATTGAATTCAAATGCTATAAAAATCAGAAGCAAAACTTAACTTTTTTTAACACACATCTTAATTTATTTAGGCCATTCTATAAAATAAAAAACATATTTTACTTTATCAATAATAATTATAACATTTTTATTTAGGTAGCTGGCCATTAATAATTAATGTCAAATTATTAATCATAATTATTGTGTCAGTGATGAGTGATTTGTTATGTTTGTTGTTTGACTTTTGAGTGAAGTTTGAGTAACGTTATATTCAAAATTGCCTTAATCGTCTATTTTTAGTCTAAAGATATTATTTGAATTGATTAGTCTTATTATGAAAGCGAATCCTGATTCATCCATTTATAAAGATATAAGAAATGTACCTACCTAGGGATTGTTGATGTTTTGGTAAGTTAAAATGTGTGTTGAATAATATGTGTTGGATCCAATATTTCTATTACCTGACTGTTCTACTGTTACACTATCATTAGCTAGACAATGTAGATAGAAAATAAACTTACCTGGACCTAGAAAAAGGCAATGCTATTCATTTAATTCAAGCAAACTAACTTTTATTTTTGTTACTTTACACCCCAATATCTCTGCTATCCCATAGAACAGATCTATAATTATTATATTCATAGAATTTGTATATTTTTATCTATTTAATCCCCCATAAATCATCAGTGTAACGCTTAGGCCCAGAGTCCTATGGGAGTTTGCCATTCTCCTTTCCGAGCCTTGATAGAGGAAATTGTAAAGATATATTTAAACTGTAAGGTAAAACTAAATTAAGATATAAATTTATTTTTAGTACTTTGGTAACCGAAATTCTGAGAAATACAATGTAAGTATATATTGAATAGAGTATAAAAGTAATACAAGTCTATAAAAGCCCTTATATTTAATATTGTAAGTAGGTAATATAATTAAATTTATAATGTTAAACCTAATAATAATTAAATTATCACATAATTTCCTTCACACCAAACGCCAAGTTATTTTAATTCAAGTCGAAGGGAGTCAACGATTTTAAAATCGATAATTGATATCCGTCATATTTGACAACTGATGGTTATTATCTCCTTCCCTGGAGATTCGAATTTAATTTTATTTGTCTCTGTGTACCTTCTCTTTCTACTTTAAATCGTAGGCGTAGGCGGGAGCGTGCTACTAACTAATAAAAAAAAAAGACGGGTTGCACTCCGGGAGTGCCGGCAGAAGTGAAAACTTGATTATTAACGTTGAGCATGTTTGATATCCATCCGTCTTACGCTTTTTCGATCAGGTCACGTGTCCTGACGCGAGTTTAAGATTTTATACCCAACGCCGCTAAAGAAGTTTTCACTTCAAAAAAACAAAGAACGACAGTTAATAATTTTCTGCGTATAGTTTGGCTTATGAAATTAAGTGAAATTTCAGGTAAAATTCAATTATCAGCCACTGAAGTGTCAATTATATAATACAAGTAGGTAACTACATAATATAATACGAGTTAATTAAATGTTTAGACATCGCTGATGCACTTATAGACCGTGCCACAAATTAAGTGCAAATCACTCAAATTACACTAAGTACCCGTTTTATAATGGATGTTTGGTTTGGTAGGTATCTAGAATTTCACGCAAAAATTGGGTGGAAGTAAGATTATTATTTGACGCATTATTTACCTAAATTAAAACTTTAAATTTTTATTTTACCGAAAACTTCGAAATCTATCCTAATTTGTGTGTAGTTTAAAACTATATTAAGAATTATTTAACGGAACATTTTAATATTGAGAACGTTTTGAAGCCAGAGCTTTTTTGGTAAAATGATTATATTACTGAATTTGATAATCTACTATATAAAAATAAGTCGGGTTTTCCTTCCTGACGCTATAACTCCAGAACGCACGAACCGATTTCCACGGTTTTGCATTCGTTGGAAAGGTCTTGGGCTCCGTGAGGTTTATAGCAAAGAAAAGGTGTGGTCTGGTGGCGAAACGGAGTTCGCCGGGTTTGCTAGTAATTTATAATAAAGCTCTCTAGATAGATCGTTTGTAATACAAACTCATCTTATATCCAATAAAAGTTGCAAATGAAATAATTTTGTCTCTAAAGATAATACAAACGTTTGATAAATAGTTCGTTCCCCATATACACATGTACATACACACACACATAGCCGTGTTATTACATACGACGGTCGATGTTGCGGCGGGAAAATGGCTGATTGCCCTTCTATTAACTGCGTTATCACGGAATTATAGTACTAGATGTGGTTTATTACTTTTATCACGATAGATAAACCAAAAATGGATTTTTGAAAAGTACGTACATGTGAATGTTGAAATACTTATGAAATATATGATAATTGTTAAATGAAGAGGGTTCATTATTATTCTTAACAATGTTGATGCATTTTAATTTTCACTTTCGTAGTACAGTACGATTCAAACTTAATGGCGGCTCGGAAGTTAGGTGCAGGTGCGAGTGCGGGTGCACACAGGTCCCTTAACGTCCCGCTTACCTAAAATTGTTTTCTGCGCATCGGATCGTACGATGTTCCGAGCCGCCATAGTTTGAATTGTACTATACTAGTATGCTTATAAAATAGAAATGTGTGGCCGAGTGGTCAGGCGCTCGCTACGGCGAACGCAGGTTTAAATCCCGCTTCATAATCGAACTGTTTTTATTCTTTAACATTTTTCAAATACCTACTGATGTAATCAGTCACTGGAAGATTTGTAAAAAGTGACTGATATATCAAAACTATCTCTCTATCTCCAGATTCATTACTTGCTAGACATAAGTCTATTAATATTATCTCAACAAAATTGTGTGGATTTAACATAAGCACTGCTGTTGTTTTTTAAGTGAAACTTAAAAAGTACCTTGTAAAATTTCTAGGTCGCGTGATGGCAATACCGTCACGTCATGGAGCAAGGCGACGATTTTGGTCAGTTTGAATCTTGCCAAATAAGTTTCATTTCTGACACGTGTGATCGGCACACACAATCTTTTTTTTTGTAAGAAATACTAAAATAATTAAAAGCATTTCATTGCTTGGCGTTTCCAGTATCATATATCAATGATAGGATGTGTAACGTCATGCCATGCACGCCATGTGGTCCTGAATTTAATCAAGGCCTTTTTAACCAAATTACGATCTATCTGCTGTCGCCTTTGAATAAATTGGTTAATACTTTGCTAGTACGGGATCAGGGGATGTGCTAAATATGTATAGGTGTAAGGTTTCCGTATCAGTTTGAAGCTAAATCTCTTCAGAAGGGCTTGATCGATTTTGAGTTTCTTGTGTAGGTAGGTATATTAGAGAGGTCTAGGAATAAGTCGTTATTATTTGTACATAAGTATTATAAATTTTTTATGAAGTCATTATAATTTCTTCAATAATTATTACATATTATAATAATCAGATATATTCATAAGACTGTTTCTAAAATTTTTTCATTCTTTTGTTTTTAAGGTATGAACAGAAGTAATTTAAGCATTTCAAGGTATGCTTCTAAACTTATTCGCTAACTAGGGGTCCGTAACTTAACCTTTGATGTATTAACTCCCTTTTGAACCATTTGAACTTAAAAGTTGTTTGCAAAATTGTGCTTAAAATTAACTTGCTTCAGAATATATTTCAGTATCTATCTTTGTGATGAAAAAGAGATTTAGGTAAGGTGTATTGGGGTAATTCCGGCCACGGGGTAAATACGTATAAGTTCAATTTATACGTAACTAGTGATAGATTTAGTATGCTAATAATATCAAACCTATATAATATTTTCATGCCCTTCACGATACTTGCGATTAAGCGATGCTCTGAAGTGGTATTCACAATTTTCTTAAATTACCCCTCACACGAAATTCCCCCAGTGCACTACTAAACCTATATTGTTTATGTCAGTTTTCTTAAACTTAAATATAGAAAATGACTGTATACAATAAACATACTTACTTATTAATATTAACCTGATATGTGTAGATATACCTATATTATATTACGAGTGAGGTGAGTAAATTATAAACAAAACATTATTATTTTAAAATAATACCTAATTATATAAAATAGGTAGGTAGGTAGAGGTATAAAATCGAATCAATAATGAAAGCAGGTAACAACTAGGTGAACCATCTCAAAAATCCACCGAGTCTAGCCTAGTCTATTCATTACACTTTACCTTACATATTATGATGTTTTATATATTAACTAGATGTTCTCCGCGGTTTTACCCGCAGTGCTCAGCTCCTGTTGGTCTTAGCGTGATGATATAATATAGCCTATAGCCTTCCTCGACAAATGGGCTATCTGACACCGAAACAATTTTTCAAATCGGACCAGTATAGTAGTTCCTGAGATAAGTGCGTACAAACAAACTCTTCAGCTTAATCCATACTAATATTATAAATGCGAAAGTAAGTCTGTCTGTCTGTCTGTTACTCAATCACGCCTTAACTACTGAACCAATTTGCATGAAATTTGGTATAGAGATATTTTGATACCCGAGAAAGGACATAGGCTACTTTTTACCCCGGGACATAGGATAGGTTTTATCCCGGAAATCCCACGGGAACGGGAACTATGCGGGTTTTTCTTTGACTGCGCGGTCGAAGCCGCGGGTGGAAAGCTAGTAATATTATATTAAAATATTATCAGTTACCTATAAAAGCCTTAAAAATTATAAGCGTTTGCCGTTTGCGTAAATAGTTTTCTGGTGCACCCAAAATAAAAAGCTTTACTGCTATTTTAGCAACCTCCCTATTCAATTACCTACCTACATGCATTGAGGTATTTATTGTACGTAGAACCATGGACCCAATAAATATCAAGGTAGAACATAGTAACTCAATGCCTACATGTCAGTTTTTATGACACATATCTACGTATTAAAATAGCTCATTATTATTATTGATGATCAAAGCTCTAAAAAAAATAAATAATATATTAAGTATCAATATTTTCGGTATTGCTTTCAGTAGATCTCAATAGTTCAAAGAAATATAATAAATTGATTTCAAATATCTCATAAAAATACATTAAACATAAAATAACGTTATAAAATTTGCATGACATCTCTTAAAGCATGGAAAATGATTTCATCTGAAGGGAGCCAGACGTCGCCAGGCTTGGCGCCAAAAAGCCTCGCCAGCCATTGATAAATATTATGTGCAGATGTGACATATTTTTTATAGTATATGCCTTAATTAATTTTATTTTTTTACTGTCAGTATCAGTATTTCAACTAAAGGCAATCATTGTTTTTTTAAACTTATTTTCAAAGTTATAAAATATTGACAAAATGAGGGTAAATCTTTTTCACCATTGATCGAATAATTTCGAACGGATTATAATAGACGACACAAGCAATTTTCAAATTTTGTTTTTTATTATTATTGGTCACTTACTTATATAAGATACATACAAAATTAAGAAGTAGACCTTATATTTCATTTTATACCAGCACGACATATTTGTGCTGCATAATCTTTGGACAGAGTGTCGAGGTTTGGAAGAAAACAGTAGCAAACTATTGGTTACTAGAAAGATACCGCATTGAATTGACCAATCAGGGTGCAGCTTACAAATATTTTGACCAATCAGAATGTGGTACAGATATTCAGTATTTTGTATGCGCGGTATATATTTTGATGTTGAATTCGCGTGCTAAAAGTTAGAAATGGAAGTTAAAAGGTGATAATAAATGTGGTAGTGATTATAAATGTAATAATGATTATCATATATATTGATATTATCCTGCTTGTTATTTTGGTAAGTTATTCTATCATTTTTGTATATAAAAGTCTTTTCTTCCCAAAGTAATAAATTTTATCAGAAATATGTTTTCAATTTATTTATATTTATTATTATTTTTTATGTCTTTCAGTTGTTTTTCAATGTTTACAAGATAAGAAAGTTAAGAATATCTTCACAATAGTCTTGTATTACCAAAAGGAAAAAAGGCTCGGTATTTTGAAGGCTTCCGTGTAGACTTAAATACGGAAACGGGCTTTTGTAGCTTTGAAATTTCTTGCGAAAAGTTAACTGAATTAGGTACTACTGTGTTAAATTTTGGAGGACTGATACATTTATTTTCAGTTTTTTTTTTTTTATAATTTTGCAGTTAGTACATACACCATAATTATATAAAGCATTAAAAAGATATTGAATAAAAAAAAATGTTGTGTGGTTTTATGAAACCACGGTAAAAGTGAAACTGTTCGAACGGTTCCGAACACTGCTTTGTGTAGCGCATGTCGCGTGACGGTCGGCAGCCGCGATACACGCGACATGCGCTACACAGACCAAAAAGTTTGAGACGATGTAATAAAAGTTTCACTTTAATTATACACGCTATAGAAGTGAATTGCGACTCCCATTTGTGTTATGGAGCGAATGCGTTATGAATATTATCTGTTTAATTTTTGTACGTTACGTATAGGGAGGCAAACGAGCAGACACATTGCCTGGTGGTAAACAAATTACGACGCCCATAGATGATCATAACCACAGAATAATAACTAGTAGCCATAACAGAGGTTATGGATGTTGCATACCTAAATTCACTGATCCCTTTTGAATATTACATAATATATCATACCATATTTTTTGAAGTGAAAACTTCTTTAGCGGCGTTGGGTATAAAATCTTAAACTCGCGTCAGGACACGTGACCTGATCGAAAAAGCGTAAGACGGATGGATATCAAACATGCTCAACGTTAATAATCAAGTTTTCACTTCTGCCGGCACTCCCGGAGTGCAACCCGTCTTTTTTTATTAATCCCACGAGGAATCGAACTTTGGTTCTACGCTCACGCGTTAACCACTGCACCAAGGAGTCAGGCTAAAAATAGTAAAGGCGATGTTAATTAATAGTGTCCTTAGGGTGCTTTTCCACCAATAATGTGCGAGGATGTGTAGCGAAGAATGTGTTTGTAAATCAATCATATTATGTTTGAAGCAATTAATGTTTAGGTTCTAACAGACTAAGTAGCCTCTGCCGTTCACAACTTGCCGTTCGTCTGTATTGGTTATTTAAAAATTAAAGGCAAATTCTTTGCTACACATCCGCGCACATTATTAGTGGAAAAGCACCCTAACTCGTTAATATATAACTTCTTATGTTGCAGTTACTATTGATTTTATTTACTTGTGGATATTGTGCATATCGAGTGCACAGAATGAGGCAAAATGGTCAAGTAAGTGTTGCCATTTGTTAATTTTAACGGATTTAAAACATAAATTGTTTTTATTAGGTGAGATTATAATAATATATTGTACTAGCTTCCGCCCACGACTTTGTACGTGCATCCCCGTTAACCGATTTACCCCGTTCCCGCAAGAATTTCGGGAAATCCTTTCTTAGCGGATGCCTACGTCCTAACATCTACCTGCATGCCAAATTTCAGCCCGATACGTCCAGTGGTTTGGGCTGTGCGTTGATAGATTACTATATCAGTCACCTTTGAGTTTTATATATATAGATTGTCTGAATTTGTATTTGATTCAACATTATAATATAAATATTAAAATAATGTTTACATGCGATTTTTCGTTTATCAGAATCAGTATTTTCCAATAGTTAATTAAAAATTTTATTTTATCAGGTTGCAATACTATTGAAACCCACCAAGGTTCTCTTCTCTCACAAAAAAGAAGGTGAAGCGGAACAACTGAGGCAAGTATACTTTAAAATAAGCAGTAAAACAATGATTACATGTTATTTTCTGAATTTAAGTATTATTTCTACATATTATCTATACTAATATTATAAAGAGGAAAGGTTTGTAATTATGTATGTATGTATGTATGTATGGTTTTCACGCCTAAACTACTGGACCGATTTCAAAAATTCTTTCACCATTAGAAAGCTGCATCTTCACTGAGCAACATAGGCTATATTGCATTTTCAAAAAAAAATAGAGATCCTTACCAAAAATGCAATAATGTAACCCAAGGTGTAAAAAATTCCTTAATAAAAAATCTGTCATCGCGTGCGCTGCGGAATCTTTTCCTTGAAGTACGAGGATGGTTCTTATGAAAAAAAAAAATGGTTGTCTGTGAAGTCGGTTTACTGACGATAGTTGAACGTGACAACGTCTTAAGCTTCTTTGTCGCTCGTTTCGCGCTCTCGCTTGCACTTCAAGTCTTACATGTAACGCCTCAGAGCGAGGTAACGCCGCATGAGTCATGTTTTTTCGTGCGTGCAGCCGGCTCTATCGAATTATAAGACGTTGTCACGTCAAAAACGTAAACATGTAGGTACCACGGGCGAAGCCGGGGCGGACCGCTAGTATATTATAAAGAATGTTCCAATTCAAATGTTCAAATTTTGTGTCGCAAGCTCTGTCATTTAGAAGAGCTTGTTGCTTTTAGGTGCTTCTTACACGTGAAGTAAAAATTATCAATATGAAAAACATACCTGAAATACGTCTAACGGTGCATTTACATCAAACGTCTTTAGCTCTATGTTTACATCAAACATAGAGCTAGAGCTAAAGCAAGAACAATTTTTAGTGTAAACGAATACTCGTATTCAGTGTTGTTCAGTATTAGAACATTGCATAGAATCGTTTCGAACGAACTAAGCTCAACGAAAGAATGTTCTACGGGTTAGAATGAGCATTCGTTCGTCTGATGTAAATGCACCATAATACAAATACACTTTAAAAAGTCTTAACAAAATAACTTCCATTCAAACACAATTATTTTGCAGAACCGTCGTAGCATACCAAAATCCTCTCACTGGTGACTACTGCGTCCATAAGAGCCGATCTCCCAAAGGCTACATGAACAACATAGAAATCCCAGACTCACCGGACAGCGGAGTTTCTGATGAATATGAGCCTTTGAACCTGGTACCTTCAGTCCAGGAAACTAACCAACCTGGAATACATCAGGTAACGTTTCGTAGGTAATTAAATATAACTTACTAGCTGCTCCGCGCGGTTTCACCCCCGTGGCTCCACTCCTGTTGGTAGTGGCGTAATGATATTTATAGCCTATAACCTTCCTCGATAAATGGGCTATCTAACACCAAAATCATTTTTCAAATCGGACCAGTAGTTCCCGGGATTAGCGCGTTCAAACAAACAAACAAACTCTTCAGCTTTATAATATTAGTATAGATAATATCATTTTCTTTATACGTAAAAAGTAAACGCCTAATAATCTCAAATGTAGCATTTAAATCACCTCTATTAATAGAAATAAGCAGGAGAGGCATCTCTCTAGATCTCTAGATCTAGAGAGATGCCAATCGCTTGCGCTGAGTACGAAACCTGGTGTCTCATTACAAATTTACGCACATAACAGTAAACAAAATAAAAACAATACTTCGCGTTGTGTGCGTGTCATCACACAAAAATTTGAGAGCGACTATTCGTTCGCACACTAGATTGTAAGTGACGTACGTATACAGCCCACTTCAGCCGCAAGATATGCGTTTATGATAGGGATTGCTTGTCGATAAAATGAGAAACGTTAAAATTAAAACAATTTATAGACAATACAGTAACTAGGTAGAAATGGACACCTTGATGGTAATATTCATGGTGATGAAGTCCATAAAGCATTGCCTATTGACTTATTGTAAAGTAAAATAAGTATGAAATAAGTGACTTCTTTTTTTAATCCATGTATAATACTATAAAATAATTACTATAAAATTATTGCTCGAGTACCTATCAAATAATAATAATACAATCATATATTAAGCTAATAGTTATACATTATGATATAAAAATAAGGTAGTAAGGTAGTAAAATTCCGAATCTTATCGACATGGACACACTCGATTCGCATCCTTAACTTACGACCGCAAGCAGCGGCCGTACTACACGATTGTTAGCTTTAGTATGTTCATTATACACTGCGGTATTCGAACTCCGCGTTTGAATAGAGTCACGTACAGAAGAAGCATTGTAAACTATTTACATAAATTATTGTGACTGTCGTTCTGTCACATAATATAAAAGATAAGAAACCAAGAAATCACTCTACGTAATATTGTTTTTGAAATTTTAGTAAGAAAATCGTATAATTTTCAGTACTTACCGATGGTATGTTATTCCATTTGACTTAAAGATGCTGGTTTCACTTCGGTTTTTACAAACTTTAACGGAACAACACGGCATTATCAAATAATACCCGGCCGACGGTCGAACGTCAACTGAATGCAACAAACAGCATGTGTTCTTTTTTTGGGCATATTGCTGCGACACCGGCCCCGCCCCCTAACCATATCTCCCTTTAGTTTCTGTGATCTGTGCTAGGTACCGTAAAAAATTATTGAGGATATGGAGGAATGTTAGAGGCTATAATATTATATCATCATAATAAGAGTAATAGCACCATTGAAAAATGTTGTAAAAAAATTAATCGATGAAGTTTTAATATCTATACCAAATCCAAATCAAGGGTTTAATGCGAATAATAGACCAGAGTTTCTTTAGAATTTATAAGTATCTCAAATTATACAAAAAGATTTGCTAAATTACTTTGTAAATATGTACCTAATAAAATAATGTAGCTCTAACAATGAACTTTCAATAATTTCAGATTCAGAATCCAGTTAAGTCTCCAATCACACCCATTTATGATAACAGCGTGATAAAGACGTGGAAATGGGAGTATACTGAATATCAGATCTAATTATTTCATCGAAAATATTAAAAATATAAAGTTAAAAGAAAATATTAAGAAACGAAATGCATTCAAGAATTCTACTGGAATTAAAATCTATCCTGTATCTGAAAATTAAATATTATACTTGATTAATTAAGTAAATAATTAATTTATTTTAAATCTAAAAAAGGGTTGGTGTACCTAATAATATTGAAGGAGGAAAGTCAAGTCAGGGAAATACGCGGGTCGCTTCTTAATATAAAATATATTATTACCTATCTCTCTATTTTTTGATTATTTATATGTATTATTATAATTTTTCTTACACATATACATTTTATAGCAAAAATGTTAAATGTTATAATATGTATAAACAGAACATTAACATAATTGTCTATCAAAACCGATACAATAATTTACCTGAAAAAAAAAAAACGTTAAAGCAAGGTTGTGAAATGAAATCTAGTCAGATCATAATCTAACCTAATAATTAAAGGTTTTTTTTAATATACTATCATTTATTTTAAATAAATTTAATAAAAAAATATATAGAAAGTTTCTAGAAAACTTCTCGTTAAAATAGTATTAAAGGAAGCGAACAAGAAGGTTGGAAAATATAAGTGTAAGAGTGGATTGATTGAAAGATTAATCGATTCGCCTGTATAACGAACTAGTCTAGGTTTTTAGTATTATTAAATAAAAGACCTAATAACTATGATATTGTCTTAAAGCAGTATTATTTCCAAAGTAAAACAGAGATAAGGTCGTCTAGCACCATCACTTTCCCACACTGGAAATAATACTGCTTCAAAACTTTTGGTAATCCCCTGGATTAAAAATTATATTTATGAAATGTACGACATTTTAAATAAGAGAGATAAATATATTATAACATGATTATAACCTATGAAAGATGAATTTGTCAAATTATGCTTGAGAAAATGAAAATGAAAAATTGTTACAGTCCTTTTCACCTATGATGATTCCTGTGACACTTCATCGTGTTCCGAATTACGTATTTTATGTTTAAAACGCCAAAATAATTTTAGTGCATAATATTTTTATTTTATGGCGGCATTATTACCAAAAATATAAAAATGAAACATCTTAAACTTATAAATCAAAAACAGTATTGTTTAGTTTAATATAATGAAGAATAAAATAAAATAACACAAAAATATAATACCTACGCAATTCGCGTACATGAAATGGATCGTTGAAAAATCATAGAGTTGGAAAATCATATAATCGGCGCCCATCTTGTGATCGTTTGTCAATCGAGTCAATCGTCTGTACGAGTGCGTCAGCCTTGTATACAAGTTGCATTTTTATATTGATACTTTACGTGGTATTCTGTTATTGTTACTAATTATTGTTATTGTTGACTTTTTGTTGCTGTTGTTTGCTAAGTTTCCTTAGTTAATTGTTGGCGAAATGCCGCAAAAACAAATTTTGGTACTTTATTCAAATCGATTTCATTTCCATATAAAATATTATCGATTATCGGAAACAATTGATATGATTTCAGTAAAGACATCTCTATACGTGTCAAAAATCGATGTGTCACAGAAATCATCTTAGGTGGAAAGGACTATAACAAATTGCTTAAATTCTATGATTGTTGAAATTCTGATGTCTAATGAAATATATTGATGAAAATTGTGTGCTTTATTTATTCTCCTTATAGGTACTAAATTAAAATACATAAAAAATGGTCAAATTTCATCATCATCGGGCTTCACCCGTATAGTCAAAAGAAAACCCGCATAGTTCCCGTTTCCGTGGGATTTCTAAGATAAAAAAAGACGTGTGGCACTCGGGGACTGCCGCGGTAAAGCTATTGCATGCTATGCCTTCAAGCCACACCTCCGCGCTCGTCGGAGTGGGGAGCGTGAGGTTTTTCGTTACTAAATTTCTAGATTCGGTCCCGGCGCTCAAGGCCCGCGATAGAAGCTATGCAATAGCTTAACTATCCTTTCTCTTTTCTTCGACTCTGTAACTATATTTGTACCAAATTTCATGCAATTCGGGCCAGTGGTTTTTTCAAATTATAATATTAGTAGGGATTAGTAGGAATTATTATATTATTATATTATTATTATATTATTTTTTTTTCTATTCTTTATAAATTTATATTTATAAAGCATTTGAATGCCATAAAACCAAAAATATAAATTCATGCTTACATGTTTAAATAATGTGTATCATTTGAACAATAACAAAGAGATTGTATTATAAAAGCCCTAGGCAGTAAATATTGAATTGCTACCAAGGGCTACCAGATTGAAATATAATACACTGAATGTAATTATGAACCAAATAATTTGTTTTAATACAATTTTCCCGCCTCAAAATGACTTTATTGGCTCAATTACCAGACAATATTCATTATAAAATGTTATTTTTAAATGTTTCTTGTAGGATGGTTTATTATATATGCTTTTCTGAAGTGGGTTTCCACGAGGAAAAAACAGCCCACGTAATTTTCCTCGGCTGAGCCACGTCCACACTTACTGAGCTGCTTCGCGCAGTAATTGCTTCGCGAGGCTGCTCGTTCTGTGTAGATCCGCCTTATTAACATTTGATGAAAAGCCATTTTCAGAAGTTCTGTCTACAAAGGGACACAGGACGTCCGAACATTTTATCTTTACGAGGATTATTGAAAAATTGTGTAAGTATGGTGTACCGTATGTATCAATGAATATTTAGCACTACCTTATCGGTCGCGACTTTAAAAACCCAAAACCTTACTCATAAAGTATGCCTTTTAGATGAAAAATAAAACCCGAATAAAAATCGAGCAGTAATGTGCACGACCTTCCTGTCTATTATAAAGTAATTAATGGAAAGATTATTGTCACTTATTTGAAATACGCAACATTTTAGTTTACATTTTTTCATACCTGGTTAAACTAACAAAAATTCGTTCTTCCAGTATCCTTCCACCTCACCATAATACCGTTTATTAAATACAGGATAGAAACGTAACCCCCTGTGTAAATTTATGAGCGTAAATGAAAATTAGAAACAATTTAGTTTATCAAGGGCTGGATCCGAGTCAATTCGTCCGAGTACAAGAGGTCCAAATTGAAAGATTGATAAAGTGCTCTGTTCACTGGATGCCCTTTTCTGTAGTGAGAACGCGGACAGCGAAATTTAAAGTGGATATGGCATTTTTAACAGTTTTTATAAGAGTTTGATATGAGTATTTTAATGAACTTAGGTAAGTTTTGAAGCAAGGGTATTTAAACAGTAACCAGAAAAATGGTTATAAACGATTTGAAGTATCTATTTTCTTATATATATTAATAATTGTATAATACAGTTATTTATAGGTATATGTGATTTGCAGTTGCTAGTGCATTTGCCGTATGTTTTTTCACTTCAGTGGTTACGCAGTAAGATAAATAAATTTTAGTTTACTTTACTGCTTAGTTTTAACTGCTGAAATAGTTGTTAGACGAGCCATTTATAATTTTAACCTACTAAAACTGCTATTTACAACTGCCCCTTTAAATCAGTGCCTTTAAAATTGTTCAAAACACACCATTACTGTGCATATAAGTATTTTGAACGCAGTTGACCTAATATAATCAATACATATAATAAAATTCTAGAAAAGTGGTGTCTGTACAATGAAAATATGTAAAAAAAAATTAGCAGGGGTTATTATTAAATCGATCCCAAACCCAAAACTGTAGTTAAAAATTTTTTTGTCTGTTTGTCTGTTTGTCTGTATGTTTGAACACGCTAATCTCAGAAACGGCTTATCCGATTTCGATGCGGTTTTCACTAATATATTGTGGTAATCTTCATTTAACATTTAGTGTTTATTTCATGTCAATCGGTTCATAAATAAAAAAATGGTTGCCTGTAAAGTCGGTTTTACGGGCGAAGATTTTACGTGACAACGTCTTTTTCTCGGTAGAATATTTATGTGCTGCGCGCGCGGCAGACCGCGGGCCTCTCTCTCGTTCGGTGACTCATCGTAACGTTACCGAGCGTTACACTTTTTCATAAGTGACTCCCAGTCGCAACCTAATTTAAGACGTTGTCACGTCAAAAAGTTATGACCATTTAAGTACTCACGGCGAACATTTGCTAAGGCATTCTATGGTACACATACAGTGTACGATAAAACGTAAGTTATCTGTTATACGCTACAGTTATGTCCAAGTGATCATATCGAAAGTCCCCAAGGGTGGGGGGGTAAGCTGAGGTAGTAGGGGGGAGGGGTCAAATTAAAATTATACTTATTTCTAGGTAAATTTTATACATAAAATGTCCTTTAAATTATGTCGTATTTATAATATTACTAGCGGTCCGCCCCGGCTTCGCCCGTGGTACATATGAAAAATAGATGTTGGCCGATTCTCAGACTTACCCGATATGCACAGAAAATTTCATGAGAATCGGTCCACCCGTTTCGGAGGAGTATGCAGACTAACATTGTGACACGAGAATTTTATATATAAGAGAAGATATTTTTAACCCCCGATGCAAAAATATGGGTGATAAGTGTTTGACCGCTGTGTGTGTGTGTGTTTGTGCCACCGTAGCTCGCTAGCAGGTAATCCGAATTAGATGATGTTTTTTTGTTAGGCAGCATATTTTCCGACGCTGGTTCTTAAATAAACTGTATCAAAATCGGTTCATCCATTTATTGTGTAAAAGTGGGAATGAAAATAACTAAAGTTGTCGAATATACTTTAGTGATATATTAAATGAAAGTGAACGACCTATCAGTAAAAATAAGTCAAATTTTATCAAAATCGGTTCATCCATTTATTTGATATAGGTATAAAAGTGGTAGATAATAAAAAAAGTGAATTTTGACTCAAGTGACATATGAAATGAAAGGGCATGACGTGTAAAGTATAATTAGACATATTTAATCAAAATCGGTTCATCCATTTACTATACCTATATACAGGGTGTAATCGTTAAGTGTGCACAGGCGATTTTTCCGTAAGTATTACAGATAACAAAAAACTTTAAACTGATATCGAAAGTACTTAACCTAATGAGTAAAATGGCGGTAATAAATTTTTAAAAATAAATCGAGAAATATCAAAAAAATTATCTTTAAACCCTCCCATACATTAAGTATGAAATATGAATATCCCATATACATTTAATATGAAAGATTTTAGCTTTCTTTTTCTTTTTTGGTTTTCTGCTTTAATTACTTCGCAAATTTGAAGTGGCATTTTCCACGCTTTTTCCGGACATTTTCACGCATTTTCCGGATATTTTCCGGGGATTTTCCGAGCATTTCCGGGCATTTTCCAGGCATTTTCCACGCTTTTTCCGGACATATCCACGCATTTTCCGGATATTTTCCAGACATTTCCCTGGCATTTTCCGGTTATTTTCCGGGATATTCCAGACATTTTCCGGGAATTTCCCAGGCATTTTCCGAGCATTTCCCGGGGATTTTCCGGATGTTTCCCAGACATTTTCCGGACATTTCCCTGGCATTTTCCGGGGATTTTCCACGCATTTCCCAGACATTTTCCGGACATTTTTCAGGCATTTTCCGGGGATTTTCCAGGCATTTTCCGGATATTTTCCGGACATTTTCACGCATTTACCGGATATTTTCCGGACATTTTCACGCATTTTCCGGATATTTTCCAGGCATTTTCCACGGTTTTTCCGGAAATTTCCACGCATTTTCCAAGCATTTCCCAGGCATTTTCCGGTTATTTTCCGGGAATTTCCCAGGCTTTTTCCGGGGATTTTCACGCATTTTCCGGATATTTTCCAGGCATTTTCCACGGTTTTTCCGGAAATTTCCACGCATTTTCCGAGCATTTCCCAGGCATTTTCCGGTTATTTTCCGGGAATTTCCCAGGCTTTTTCCGGGGATTTTCCGAGCATTTCCCGGGGATTTTCCGGATGTTTCCCAGACATTTTCCGGACATTTCCCTGGCATTTTCCGGGGATTTTCCACGCATTTCCCAGACATTTTCCGGACATTTTTCAGGCATTTTCCGGGGATTTTCCAGGCATTTTCCGGATATTTTCCGGACATTTTCACGCATTTACCGGATATTTTCCGGACATTTTCACGCATTTTCCGGATATTTTCCAGGCATTTTCCACGGTTTTTCCGGAAATTTCCACGCATTTTCCAAGCATTTCCCAGGCATTTTCCGGTTATTTTCCGGGAATTTCCCAGGCTTTTTCCGGGGATTTTCCGAGCATTTCCCGGGGATTTTCCGGATGTTTTCCAGACATTTTCCGGACATTTCCCTGGCATTTTCCGGGGATTTTCCACGCATTTCCCAGACATTTTCCGGACATTTCTCAGGCATTTTCCGGCGATTTTCCAGGCATTTTCCGGATATTTTCCGGGAATTTCCCAGGCTTTTTCCGGGGATTTTCCGAGCATTTCCCGGGGATTTTCCGGATGTTTTCCAGACATTTTCCGGACATTTCCCTGGCATTTTCCGGGGATTTTCCACGCATTTCCCAGACATTTTCCGGACATTTCTCAGGCATTTTCCGGCGATTTTCCAGGCATTTTCCGGATATTTTCCGGACATTTTCACGCATTTTCCGGATATTTTCCAGGCATTTTCCACGGTTTTTCCGGAAATTTCCACGCATTTTCCGAGCATTTCCCAGGCATTTTCCGGTTATTTTCCGGGAATTTCCCAGGCTTTTTCCGGGGATTTTCCGAGCATTTCCCGGGGATTTTCCGGATGTTTTCCAGACATTTCCCAGACATTTCCCTGGCATTTTCAGGCATTTTCAGGCATTTTCCACGCTTTTTCCGGAAATTTCCACGCATTTTCCGGATATTTTCCAGACATTTCCCTGGCATTTTCCGGTTATTTTCCGGGATTTTCCAGACATTTTCCGGGAATTTCCCAGGCATTTTCCGAGCATTTCCCGGGGATTTTCCGGATGTTTCCCAGACATTTTCCGGACATTTCCCTGGCATTTTCCGGGGATTTTCCACGCATTTACCGGATATTTTCCGGACATTTTCACGCATTTTCCGGATATCTTCCAGGCATTTTCCAGGGACTTTCCACGGTTTTTCCGGAAATTTCCACGCATTTTCCGAGCATTTCCCAGGCATTTTCCGGTTATTTTCCGGGAATTTCCCAGGCTTTTTCCGGGGATTTTCCGAGCATATCCCGGGGTTTTCCAGACATTTTCCGGACATTTCCCTGGCATTTTCCGGGGATTTTCCACACATTTTCCGGGGATTTTCCGAGCATTTCCCGGGGATTTTCCAGACATTTACAGGCTATGTCAGAGAAATG
This sequence comes from Colias behrii, assembly GCA_029959065.1. Classification (NCBI taxonomy): domain Eukaryota; kingdom Metazoa; phylum Arthropoda; class Insecta; order Lepidoptera; family Pieridae; genus Colias; species Colias behrii. The sequence continues at coordinate 9,613,359 of JARWMC010000017.1, forward strand.
TCCGGAAAATGCCTGGAAAATTCCCGGAAAATATCCGGAAAATGCGTGAAAATGTCCGGAAAAATGTGGAAAATGTCACTTCAAGTTTGCGAAGTAATTAAAGCAGAAAACCAAAAAAAGAAAAAAAAAGCTAAAATCTTTCATATTAAATGTAGGTATATGGGATATTCATATTTCATACTTAATGAATGGGAGGGTTTAAAGATAATTTTTTTGATATTTCTCGATTTATTTTTAAAAATTTATTATCGCCATTTTACTCATTAGGACAAGTAGGACAAGTACTTTCGATATCAGTTTAAAGTTTTTTGTTATCTGTAATACTTACGGAAAAATCGCCTGTGCACACTTAACGATTACACCCTGTATAGGTATAGGGAATGAAAGAAACGAATGTTGTCAAAAATTGTGATAGTACCTACCTAAGTGATATATCAAATGAATGTGCATAACGGGTGAATTACAATTAGTAATGTTTTATCGAAATCGGTTCATCCGTTTTTTACATATAGGGCACTTTAGGGGTGACAGTGGTTAGATAAATAAACCAAATGGAGCATCAAACGATAGGATATGACGTGTACATATAGGTACAATAAGATAATATTATTTACATCAAAATCGGTTCTGCCATTTAATAGGGATGGAAAGGGAAGGGTTGAAAGTCTGTGAAAGAAGAGGGGGACATGGGAGCGAGAGGATAGCCACACCCTGGAAATTTTGAACTCTTCTCAAAGCCACATAGGCGCAAAGACAGACGTTTGAGAAGTGAGAACAATGCAAGGTATGGAGCTGATGTTGTTTTAATTATATTTTCTTTGATTAAATATTGTGACATTGTATTTGTTGTCTTAGAATATCACTGGACAATGGTTTACTTGTGCTTTGTTAAAACTAGTTGTTTTAATAACAGTACATTTTATGTAGTTTTAAGGTCTTTTTTAATTATAGTCTGAAAAAAGGATTCATTGTGAAATTTTTTTATATAAAAAATTCGATAACGAGGCGGGATCGAATCATGTTTCCTATCTAAAATATTCGATAATTTATATTTTTAAAAATTCTCATTTGTAAAGCATTTCAAATGCTATAAAACTAAATATTAAAACTTCAAAAGGATTTATTGTATCTATCAACAAAGTAATCATGATTGTAATAATTTCTTTTACTTTCTTGAATTTCAATAAGCAATTCAAACCCTTGGCAATTTTTTTTCTTAAATATACCACTTCTTTTGCCACTGTGGTCCATTACAATTTATGCACGGTTACGGCCCAACTTAAAAGATGTCAGATGTAGGAATGTATTATGGAGGTAGAGGTAGGTCTCGCTCACTTGAAAATATTAAATGAAAATAAGAAACCGAAGTTTAAAAATTAAAAAAAAAAACCCAACGCAACGAAGGAAAAGGAATATATATAATTTTACAAACTTCCCGAATAAAAATATATATATAAGATATATTATTATGATAATGATGGTATGGTATGGTATCCTTAACTTTTACCAAAATTGTAGATTATAAAATTAATTATCTTTAAAAAACTTCACATACATTTTTTTCTAGGAGCCACTGTTTCTACGAAAAATCTATTTTTTCATTCATCGTTGATCTCAAAAATAAAAATTCCAATCACCAGAACGACAGGAAATTTTAATAATTGATTTTTAATTGTGTTTTGCACAATTTTATTAAATTGCGACTGGATGAAAATTTTGTTCGTGGTCGTCGTCGTCGTTGGTAGGGTGAACAAATCCTTAGCAAAACATCATACGCTTATGTCAATTAGTATCGATAGCGGATTCTATTCCTTTACGTTTTGACGTTTGCCTCGGCACTCAGTTGCTGCACAATATATTGTCAAAAACATCCATACAAGGAAGGAAGGTAAATAAATTTGCTCCTCTCCCTCCTGGTGCCTAAAAAATAATATGCCATAATTTAAAATAAATTTTACGTAGAAAATTAATTAGGCACTTATTTTTTTATTTTTTAGCTCAGTTTAGTAATAAATTTTACTAACTGTTCTTTTAATTATTTATGGTAGTACGTGTTTATTCAATAAAAGTTAAGTAGTAACTACTATGCAGTCACTATTCCACGCGGACGAAGTCGCGGGCACAGCTAGTTTTGAATACAGCTCTAGTCACATAAATAGTTACTAGGTAAGTAATTTTGTAAAAGTAATCCTTCTATATAAATAACCTTATCCATTTTTCTTCATCCATGAATCCCAAAGGATAGCTACGACACTGATCGATGTACCCGCGAAATCTTTCAACTGATGGATGACTCTCCCACCTTAATATTTGACCTACAAGTTTTTATTTGCTTTAAATACTCTTTAATCTCAAGTGTAAAATCTTTTTTTAAAGTGGTATAATTTATAAAGTATAGTCTTGTTCGTACACTACTTTTAATAAAACCGCAAAAAAAATTTTGTTTTGATAGATTAGGATTATGTAAAAAATTTGAAAGATATACAAAAAGCTCAATGCTAGTATTAAATATAATTCTGGTAAAGTACATACTTCTTTTACTGATTAGTACTTGCACCATTGCAATTGTATTGTAACAAAGAGAAACGTTTAACTCCACTCTATATGGTTTTCGTTTTATTTGTGATTTCGTTAATGTTTATATTGTTTTTGTAAAATAAAAAAAAGACGTGTAGCACTCGGGGTCTGCCGCGGTAAAGCTATTGCATAGCATGCCTTCAAGTCACACCTCCAAACCCGTCGGAGTGGGGAGCGTGAGGTTTTTTCGTTACGGAATTTCTCGATTCGGTGTCCGCGCTCAAGGCCCGCGATAGAAGCTATGCAATAGCTTAATAAATCGTTAATGTGTCTGTAAAGAAATTAAACAAATGTGAAATGTATCATCTACAATAAAACTTCTCCATTTACCTAACTTTTAATCCCCATGTAAATCTAATTTCGATATCATTGAGCTAAGAACACTGAGATAAGAGTTCGATCACAATACTTAAGCATAGTTGAGACAAGTGTATAATAAATTCGCTTTTATAAAGCATTGGTAATGCTAGCAGTTGAAAAGTACAAAGTACGAGCTCGTAAAGAAATTTCCTTTAAAACTCCACACAAAGTACAGTAAAAAACACCTCGTTCCCGATCGAAAGTTTCATAAAATGAATTGAACCAATATTTTGCAATGTTGTGAAACTTCACCAAGAGAACGCACCCGGTAAGTTTTTATTCGAAAATTGTGAGCGTTCCCATTTTTTTCTCGAGTTAAAAGTTCGTGTTATATCATACCTTGGCTATGAAATTTTACGATAAATTTGTTATGCTTTTTTGTGTTTTAAGGATGATTTATTAACTAGCTGTACGCCCGTGGCTTCGCTTGCGTTTTGTTAAGTTATCTTCAACTAAGGCTTAGAAATATAGTTGCCCTCTATGGCAACATTGTTATCATATTGTTGGAGTAAAATCCGGAAGGCCACCCCCCGCGCCTTCCTCACCGCGGTGCGGCGCGGACGAGCGGCGGAGTCGTCCATTTCGTCTGCTACTCGCGCGCACATTATCGCGGAACCTCTGCCCATTTATTTCTACCGTCATTTTGCTGTTCATTGTCAAATGAATGTATTTCGTTTGATTTGCTTTTAATTTGAACTATTTCCAGTACTTTTTTATTAAAGTAGGTCGTTTTTATTAGATCAGAAGTGGGATTCGAGGGCTTTATGCCACCGAAACCATTCTGATTATTATTTTTTTTTTCTTATCTAACGTATTTGGGCAGAGAGTTTCGCGATCATGCCAGCGAACAAAAGGCATAGCACTAGGAGGAGACAACGATCACCGTCTCCTCCAACTACTAATCCTTTGGACGAGATTTTGAAGAGATTACAGGCTCTCGAAGATCGTAGCAGCGCGGAGCCTCAAGCTGTTTCTGCGGACCTGGACCAAGCTGTGGTGCGCCCTATCGAGACGATGGGCGACGCGACGCCGCCGTCCGCGACGTCGGCAGTGCCGTCATCATTACTTGACGGCCACATCGGCGCCACTCCACCTGCGCCAACGCCAGTACCAACAGCACCTGCCGCCCCCACTTCTACCCCTGTTACGACGACCACCGAGGCCACTATGCAGAGCGATATGAAATCGGCAGCCGAGAACTTTCTGACAGCGCTGATGTCATTCCCGGTGAGATCAAACCAATATTTTGTTTCTGATTTCGATCCTAGTGTTCATGATGTCGATACGTGGTGTGACGAGGTCGATAAAGCCTTAAAAATAAATCGTTGGGATGACGCAGAATGTCTCGCGCGGGTAGGAAACTGTTTAAAGGGTGAAGCTCGTACCTGGCTGAGCCGATGGACAAGTACTGTCCGCACGTGGTCCACTTTTAAGTTAGAGTTAAAAACTTTGTGTCCTCGCAATATCGACATCGCGAACATTCTATACGATGTGATGAAAACGGAATCTGATAGATTTTCAACTTATGCAGAATATGCTCGAAGGTCATTGTTAAAATTGCGTATTGTTAAAGGCCTAAATGATACACTTCTAACAGCGATAATTATACGCGGTGTTGTTGACCCACACGTTCGTGCCGCTGCTGCAAACGCAAAATTAACTTCCGAGAACATAGTCGAATTTTTGTCAAATTTTGTTAAGCCGACATTAGCGCCACAATTTAGAAAGCCGAATAACAATGCCGATAATAATGATCGTATTAGTAGAAATCAAAATTCTAATCAGTTTTCTTTGAAACGTAAACATTTCGATTCTAAGTTAATTAAGTGTTATGAATGTAACCAATTCGGTCATACAAAGAGTGAATGTTCGAAAAAAACCAAAGTTGACTTTTGATTCTAACATTAAAAAACAGCCTACGTCTGAATCGCCGCTGAGATGCACATTTTGCAAAAAGATAGGGCATACCGAAGACAAATGTTTCACGAAAGAAAGGGTTGATAATTCTAGAAATAAAAGTAACGTTAATTTTTGTTCCTAAAATGTGGGTATTACGAAAAATAATGACATAATTACTGGTGTGATTTTAGGTATACCGGTTGATATTTTAATTGATAGTGGTTCATGTGTTTCGTTATTGTCCACAGAATTAGTGAAGTACTCAGGGGAAACCGACGTACCAGGTATTACGGGAACTTGGAGGTAAGGAAATTTTTTCTAATTATTTTGTAACCTTACCGGTTGAGTTGAATGGTATTACTTTGGAAGTTGATTTCTATATTGTGCAAAAATGTTCACTTAATGTTCCCGTAATAATTGGTACGGACGTAAAAGGAGTAGCTTATATTAGGACTTGTGATTCTCAACGCATAGTACACAGTGGTTCAATCGTTTCGGAAGTTAGGCAGGTAGATTTGATGACGTCATTTAATTAAATTAATACCCCCGTTACCGGTGTATGTAAAGAAAAATTAATCAACATACTTGCCAAATATTCAAATTTTTTTTTTAAGCGGTACAGCGACCACTACTGTTACAGATAGTGAAGTGCAAAGGTCAGGTACGACCGAGCGAGTATAATATTGAAGCTTTAGTTAAATCTCCAAAACAAAGTAACGTTAAGCATTTTCGTCAATATTTAGTACCTAGGTAAACATTTTAAAATCGTAACTGATTGCAACGCTTTAAAAATGACTCAACAAAAAATGTTTACATGCAGGACTTTGATTTCACTTTAGAATACCACAAAGGGGTACTTATGTCACATGTGGATTACTTAAGTAGGAATCCGATTAACTTGATTCACGCAGTTGATAAACCGCAAAATTGGGCACAAGTAGTCCAGTTAGGTGACGAGTAGACTCTAAATTTGTTAGAAAAATTAAGCAATGGGGAATTAGATAGTAGCCGGTACGTAAAACGTAACGATCTTTTATATTACAAGTATGACATAACGGGTGAGGAAACCCGGTATTTATGTTTTGTTCCAAAGGCATTTCGTTTGAGCTTGTTGCGCATCTTCCACGACGAACATGAGCACATAGGTATAGACAAAACTATTGATTTGATTCTCAAACATTTTTGGTTTCCGGGAATGCGAAAGTTCGTCACTAAATATATAAGTCATTGCGTTGTCTGCATTTCACATAAACAAGTAGCAAGAGCACCGTTACAACCGATTTCATCTTGGCATAAGAATCCCGTACCTTTTGATACCGTACATGCGGATGTTCTTGGACCGCTTAGCGAATCTGATGGCTATAAATATGTGCTAATAATGGTAGATGCCTATACAAAATACTGCCTAACGATAGATACGAACTAAAACTACTAGTTGGTTTCTATGGGAAAACTAGTCACGCGGCGGCTGGGTACATGGTATTGTGGCGCGGCGAGTGGACGCCGGAAACCTGTGCCGGATTTTTTGAATGTTAGTATGATAAGGAGTATTTTGTTATTTGTACTGGTTGTTGGAATAGACCCGAATAAGGCCTGGTGCGCATGGCATCGGGGTGACCTTTTGGTATTGCACCACTGTTGTGCTACCTAGGCATCTGGGTGACGTTGGCGGACGCGCCAACTAGGGACCTGTGTAAGGCCTGTTGTAAGTAGGCATCTGGGTGACGTTGGCGGACGCGCCAACTAGGGACCTGTGTAAGGCCTGTTGTAAGTAGGCATCTGGGTGACGTTGGCGGACGCGCCAACTAGGGACCTGTGTAAGGCCTGTTGTAAGTAGGTATCTGGGTGACATCGGTGGGCCCACCGATTAGGGACCTGTGTAAAGCCTACTGAATAGGTATCTGGGTTGACCTTTGTAGACCAATGTAAAGCCTGGTTGCGCACACATTTAATGGTATTTGGTTACACTGGAACAGATCCGTGTAAAGCCTGTGTATGTAATAGCCACGTGTGCTAGTGTTAATGTTTGTGTAAAGTTTGTTACACGGTTCGGTTTACCGGTTCAGCTTTCCTCATTTGCATTGGTTTAAGTATTTTTTTTTCAATGTCGTTTTTTTTGTATACTCCAGGTTACGATGCACATCATAACGCTGAAGACTGCGAAGCTGGCCCCTTCCACACGAGCTGCAGCTGCCACTGAAGGCAGCGAGGACGCTGCCCCGTCAGGAGAGGCCGTGTTGGAGTAAAATCCGGAAGGCCACCCCCCGCGCCTTCCTCACCGCGGTGCGGCGCGCCTTTATAACAACGAACGAGCGGCGGAGTCGTCCATTTCGTCTGCTACTCGCGCGCACATTATCGCGGAACCTCTGCCCATTTATTTCTACCGTCATTTTGCTGTTCATTGTCAAATAAATGTATTTCGTTTGATTTGCTTTTAATTTGAACTATTTCCAGTACTTTTTTATTAAAGTAGGTCGTTTTTACACGCTTTATATTAGCTTCACCTGTATGTTTGTATGTTTGTAACCGACTTCTTTGGGCGCGATTTTGACCCACTTTAAACGGCCAGATTTCGTTCAAACTTTGTAGATTTATTGAGGACCGATGACAATACACTAATTTGATAAAATTTTCTATTTTTTAGTTCGGTTTTCTATAAAAAGCGTGTTTTTTTAAACTATTATTATTATTAGAATATTATATTATGCGCCTTTAATATAGTTTGGTATTTTATCAAATATTTTATAAACATATGCTAAGTATACATTTTCTTACAAAAAAACATAGTCTAGTAACACATTTTCTGAAAAATCCAATGCTTACCTATTTAAAAAGAATCAACTTGGAATTATCACTAAGAATCTTAATAAAGTTGTTTCCTACTATTACATGCCTTTTTCACAAATCCGATACTAATAATTGCTCAACAATTTGTAAAGCTTTGGCCAGACCTTGACTGAAGGCCTATCTTAATGACGACGATTTGTTAGCCCTTATCTTGTATTTTGTAAATAATTCTCAACACCTTACGGCTTACAATGATAAAATTTTAGTAACGATTGCTCGCTTCTTGTAGACAGTAATTAAATAAATAAAAAAAATGTTCTGAATATTTCGTTTGTAGTGAAGATGATGAGGTCATGTTTAATAATTTATAATTTTCTTTATAAGCCGGTAATCTTAGGTTTATTTTTGATAATTCGATACAATAAAATAAATATAATCAAAAATTAAGCTTTAACAAATGACACAATAAATTTTATAAATTTAATTATGTACCTATATTTAATTTGTCTGTTTATCGCAGTGAGTGATTGGAGTACCTGTGTACATCTGAATAAACGATTATAAATAAATAAATAATAAATATATGTTACTTTTTTATCACCGTTTATAATAAGATACTTTGTTTTAGTAAGTGACCTAAGAAAATAACACACTTTAACGTTCCAGTTTATTACTTACTCAAGGACTTTTGCGATGTTATTTTAGGTCATATAAGAAAGTCCTTAAAAAATATGAAATGTAGATATTTTTAGTGTCTTGTTTAGAAACTGTATTTGCAAAAAAAAAATACATTTGCTTCAGACTACACCCGGGTTGAGACGTCATAAAAAACAGCATGTTACTCGGGTAAGGATGTTGCTTTCAAAAGGAAGAAAAAGAAAGTGGTTTGTGATTACAACGCAACCTAAAAAACAATCAAATCATTCCTCTTCCTAATATAGGTTATGTATATACATGAACACATTCAAAACCATAACCCCCTCTCGCACAGTCGAGTAAAGAGGCTCTCATTAAGAGCAGAAACAAAGCACTAAAGATAATTTTAGACGACATCAATTTAACACACGTTCCTTCAGGAATTACGCGAGTGTGTGTGAGGAAATAATTATTTATTGAATTAACATGTGTGTGTGTCTGAATGATAAATGGGTCTTGATATTAATTGCGACGTTTTCAGTTAAGTTGATGTAAGAAAATGTATTTATTCGTCGTTCTGTAATCTTTTTTGTTTGATAATTAGTTTTATTGCATTCTAATGCTTTATAAATGAGAAATTGTTATCCCGCCTCGTGATCGACTTTTTTCTAATTTTTTTAGTTTGTAATAAATCTGTAGGTACTTATATAGATAATATTATAAAGAGGCACAATTATGTTACTATGTTTGTACCGGCTGGCTCAAAACGGCTGCTGGACGGATTTCGATGAAACTTTTTCAGTAATATAGGTATCAGAATAACATATAGGTCTATAAGTACTTGATTTTGGTGGTAGATTCATCTGCAGGTGAAACGGCGTGGCACAGCTAGTAGCATAAACTATCTCTATTATTACACTTAAAAATCAAGACTATAATTTTTTTTTGTTAGTAGCAGCAGCACATGTAGAATTTATTTTAATTTCATCTGTTGGCTAGTTTCCACTTAAATGAGAATACAGAAAGTAAGTTATAGCACTTAAATATATTTTAACATTTAACAAGATTGAATCGCAAATGTTGAAAATAAAAGGATAGGGTAAAAGTGGGATAGATGCCCCACTTTTTGAAATAGCCTCATAATTTTAAAAACATGAATCTTATACGAACACTTTGTATGAATATAGCCAGGGTAATTATATGTTTTGATATATATTTTTTATCCTATATATATTTTTTATCCTATTATTTATAGATAATGTGTAATAAATATTTTTGTAGAACACCTTTTTTGAGGATAGATGCCTACCTAGTTGGATAGTTGCCCCACTATGAAAATACTAAGGAGGATAGATGCCTACAGAGTGGGATAGATGCCTTACATACTCTTTAAACGCGAAATCTAATAAAATTTATATGATAAACCAGCAAATGTCATGTTAACATAGTTGTTCTGTTGTCCAAGAATATACTTGCGCTCGCACTCCTTCTTTTCTTTTGTATTTTCGTGGCGTGGTTCTCCTACAATCAGTATAAGGGCAGATCATTAATAAGTAAGTATACATAACAAAAAAAAAGCAAAAAATGTTGTGTGGTTTTATGAAACCACGGTAAAAGTGAAACTGTTCGAACGGTTCCGAACACTGCTTTGTGTAGCGCATGTCGCGTGACGGTCGGCTGCCGAGTAGGTATACCTAATCGGCAGCCGCGATACACGCGACATGCGCTACACAGACCAAAAAGTTTGAGACGATGTAATAAAAGTTTCACTTTAAAAATTAAAGGAGTAAAATCGGTTAACATAGAGAAAACCTCTGACGCAATCAGGTAAAAATATAAACAGTACCTGTGATTATCGATAATAACATGTACATATGTATTGAGGGATGGATGCCCTTAGAGGCCCCTAAGGGCATCTATCCCTCGAAAAAAAAGGGGCAACTATACTTTTTGATAAGGATAGCTGCCCCAGTATTTTTTTTTATTAAATAAAAACAAATGAGCCAATATTTTCACTTAGATTTGTACTTAATGAACTAGTGTATAGACATAATAAGAAATATAGTGAAATTTATTAATACTTATAAAGTTATGCAAAGGCAAATATCAACCTTTTTAAATTTTAACGTGTTCGTGAAGTTCGCCGCGGTTATTATTACACGCACTAGCGAAACACGTCTTCACCAAACAACAGCTCATGCGTACCCGAGGTGCGGGGTGATAGGAGCTCCTATTTAAATCATTAATTCGTAGTCACGACTCTGGGAAGTGAGGTTTTTTGAAAATGGGGCATCTATCCCCGTGCGGCATCTATCCCACTTTTACCCTACTTAAATTACCTCATTATTTTGATGAAAATTAAGAAGTTAATTAGCTCGTTACATTTAATTATGTCAGTTAATTTTATAAATTCACCTTTAACATACATTAAAACGATAATGTACCTTACTACCTTACCTACTGAATTAATATCTTATAAATAAAATGTTTTACGCAAAATTTAATATTAAATATTTTCATAAGTGTTTGGCTTTATTCGAACACTAACTTTCCGCCCGCGGTCTCGCCCGCTTTGTCTGAAACCTTATAAATTATATACTAAAACTTTCCTCTTGAATCACTCTATTAAAAACCGCATCAAAATCCGTTGCGTAGCTACGTAAATATAAACATGTTATTTACTTTTGTCCTTGTTTGTGACTGTGATTTCTTTCATTTTTGCAAGAGCATGTGTAGTGTTACCAAAATCTTACCAACATACATTGAATAAATAATTTTAGGTTCGACTATCAAAGAAATCCCATAGAAAAGTTCCAACCTATTACTTGCTCCTAAATCGATCACTTGAACCATATAAACCGTCAAAAGAACTCAATCTTGCGTAAGAAATCTTAAGTTTATATTGAAACACTTGTTAAGAAGCTAGTTGTAATTATATGTATAAACATATTTTCAAACTGCGCCGGCGCACCACTTACAGCTGAGTGAGCTGGTAACAAGTCTTAAGTAAATAGTTAGATAGCTCCGACCCCACGCTATTGAGTCTTACGCACTGTGCGATAAAACGCAGCGTTTATTTATAATCAAATTAATTGAGCGGTTTCACCCGCGGGCGAACAATTTGTACATACAAGTATATTAGAAGCTTAAAAGTCTGTCTGTTACGTATTCACGGCCTGAAGCAGTGAACTGAATTTTATAAAATTTGGAACTAAGTATAGATTAAACCTAGAGAAAGAACATTTATTTAGAAAACTAGAAGGAAATAGGAATTCAAATATGTATGGATCTCACATCATAAAACGAAGTCTACAGTGAAACGTACTTAAAAAAATATTAGCTTTGTTCAACTGCCAAATTGTATTATTTAATGTTGCAATGGTAAATTTACAGCTACTACTGAGAAGTAGCTTTAAATTTAGTATTGTAGCAATCAGACAGTACTATATAATTATATACTTAGTGATTTATTCATCATAAAAAAAATAAAAAGACATTTAAAACGAATAAATAGGAGACGGTGATTTCGAATTGAATTCTATTTGAAATTTAGGATATTTTGACGTGACAACGTCTTAAATTAGGTTGCGACTGGAAGTCACTTATGAAAAAGTGTAACGCTCGGTAACGTTACGATGAGTCACCGAACGAGAGAGAGGCCCGCCGAATGCCTTGCGTCTCTCTCCCACTCAACTATGATCGAGAAAAAGACGTTGTCACGTAAAATCTTCGCCCGTAAAACCGACTTTACAGGCAACCATTTTTTTATTTTCATTTAATTTATGTTAAACGTAGTTTTAATTTATATTTAACTAGCGACCCGCCCCGGCTTCGCACGGGTGCAATGCTGATACTAAATACACTACAGAAAAACTGTGAATACGCTCTTGCCGCACCGGGCGGCCGGCCGGTACCGCCGCAAACGCTACGTCCCGCAATTTTTAAATCTGTAATATCTTCGAAAATATTCACTTAAATCATACGGTGTAAAGGGCCATATAGATCTATATTAAATGAACAATGTATTCAATGTATTTAATTGGTTAAGGATTAATGCTGTATTGGTTAAAATCGCTTCGAAAATTAGCCATTATTTGTCGTAAAAAGTAAATGACAAAAAAAGTTATTGTGGGTTATCCATAAGAGATAGACATATACCATCACGGACTTTTCTGTAGACCTTTTCAATGTGTACAATACTTAGTACATTATTTTGATAAAACTCGTAGGGTTCAGCCTGCGTTTGCAATGTAAGCGGAAAAAATGTAAAAATTTACGACATCACATTAGAAACCTCAAAAATAACAGTACTTCTCCACTATTTAATGGATGTTATTATACATATAAACCTTCCTCTTGAATCACTTTATCTATTAAAAAAACCGCATCAAAATCCGTTGCGTAGTTTTAAAGATTTAAGCGTACAAAGGGACATAGGGAAATAGGGACAGAGAAAGCGACTTTGTTTTATACTATGTAGTGATGCAAATGAAAACTGTTGGTTTTACAAAATAGCCACCTCTAATTACTATTATATATTAATTATTACTCAGTTTGTAATATTATAAAATTATAGAATATTAAAAATAGCAAGGCAACATTAATTCCCATTATCTTTTTATCATTTTCCTTTATCTCTTTGAACATATACATCGGTTACTAATACGAAAAACGTACAAACTACGTCCCACGAGTTCATTTATCATCAGTGTTTGTTGAAATACTCGGTGAGAGCGTGTGTAAAATTCATTCATGGGATCTAGAGTGCAATGAATAAATCATGCTTGGGAAAACTTTTAAAGCTGTTTGATTTTTGATAGCTGAAACGGGTGCATAATCTTAAACAGTTTTATGAACTCTTTGTTGGTTCTGGTTGTTTGTACTTGTGATTGTCTGGTGAAACTGAGTTTGTGGCTTAAATGAATGATCAGATTTTGATGCGGAATTGTAACTATTTTAATAATTGTACAATAGTTAATTTTTGGAATTAATCACTGTAAGGCTGATATACTTAATCATTTAATAGACCTATTTGAATTAACACATATTTTCATATTACATAATTATAGTAATGAGTCTCACATGAAAAGGCTGCATGATGAACGCATTAATAATACTTGTGTAAAACAGCTTTCTAATATGCCTTTTATTTTGCATATTCAAACAATATAAACCGGTCAAAGGCGAGTCGGACTCTCCGTCCGTTCCGTACAAAGCTATTTTAAATTAGAAGTAACTAATAAATTATAATTTTCGCAATTTTTCCTTTGTCCGTACTTTAAGAGATGATGCTTCGTACAGAATTTCACGATTCAAATTACAAAATCATCATTCGAAACACGCGGCGTTCACACAGCACAGTGCGTAAAGCACTTTATTAACTATGTTTGAAGTTTACCATCAATACGATCTCGTCATAACTTGCTAACGGGTAAATTGGCCCGTACGAGGTTCCTGCTTCGTAATATGTTTGGGGAATTTGTTAATACACAATTTGGTATGTTTGGTTGTAAGTTTATTAGTCAAATATTGATCATTTGAACTTGACTATTTTGTTGTGGTAAGATTGATACATATTATACGTAAGAGGAGTCCCTTTTAGGAAAAGGTTTTTAAAGGTTTTTATTTTCAAAGGTTCCAATGTCTCCATGTGGTCAATATATATTTTTGAAGTGAAACTTCTAAATTTCAATTATTTCAATTTCAAGGACGCATCATAGCAATACCGTCACGTTATGGAGTAAGGCGACGATTTTGGTATCTTTGAATCTTGCCAAAGAAGATTCATTTATGACACGTGTGCTGCAGACACGCTCTTTTTATTTTCTGTTAAATACATACCTAAGTGGAGAGAAAAATATTTCGATTATTTTGTAACAAGGAAAAGTAAAAGGAAAATCCTACAATGCTGATCATTTTGAACGATAGTGTTTGATAAATTCGTTGTTTAGGTACTATATAATGTTATGTTCAAGCGAAGAGTGAACCGGTACCTACTAGGGACGCGCGTACCATCTAGAGTTTAGACCACATCTTAGCTTTCCATCAGACGAGATTGTGGTCAAGTGCTTCCCTATCTTCGTGTCAAGTGCTATCCTATCTATATGAAAATGTTCTAATATTATTCCTCACAATTTGCTTCTAGAAGCAAATTTATATGTATAACCAATGTATTATAAGGACACTAGGACAACAGAAGTGTAAAATATTTGTTTCGAAACACACTAGAACTAGGTAATTTATATTCCTTCATGATAAGCTCAAAATATATTTATTTATGAAAAAATAGATTTTTCAAGATATCTCAAGAACTAAAAGACATGTTCCATACAATTTATTACTTAACCATACTTCTCGATATAATTTCCTGAATTTGGCTGCAATCCAAACAAATCCGCTGTAGCATATTGGCACAACGGTTCCTATTATCTTATATCTGAAGTTTGATTAAAATGTATGTCAATTTATTAATATTTCTATTTTATGTGCTCGTTGTTAGTTTTTGTATTTTATTGCATAATATGTTGGTTTAAATGTTATTTACTCATGGGTTGGACTACCGCCTTTTTGGTAGAGTGGTAAATACGCGAGGAGAAGCGAGGTATCGTGGATTCGATTCCGGGTGGGGACCTAAAAAATGTCTGGCAGGATACAGAAGGATGATCACCTCACATCTGTGAAAATCTATCAGTGACGAAGGTGTTAATTTTGTAAATTTTTTGAAAAGAAAGTTAAATTTTTTATTTGATTGTTTTTTACTCTTCAACAGATAAACGGCTGAGTAGAAGAGGATGAATTTTATTACAGAGATAACTTTCTGGCTTAGCTAAGCTATTTTATTGATACACGAATCAAGCTGAAGTTAATCTAAATATATTAGCCAATAAAGAATTCTTTATCGAAAATATTATACTGAATAGCAATAATGTTTTTGCATTACCATTCACCCAGAGGGCTATTGATGATAAATGCCGACAAAAATCGCCCCTTGTCCTTATCTAATAAGTTATGAAGGGCCATAAAATATTCTTTCGGAATAAATCGTCTCTTGCGCCATTTGATCATTAGGTCTGGTCAATAACCTTTTTTCAATTTATCTATCAAATATTATTTGGTATATTGATTGGCAGTAAAGTAATGCGATCTATATTTTATTGACTACAAAATATAATATTGAAGTTTAGATTTTTAAACAAACACGCCGATCGTAGTTGTTATAGTAAAAACCGTAATGAAAGTAAATAAAAGCGGAACAAGCGAATTGTGTATTTCTTTAAGGGCTGATTTTTCAATCCTTGGTTAAAACTTATTCGTCGAATAATGTATAAAACTACCATTTTAAAAACGTATTCTAATTGCCCGTATTTGACAGTGTACGTGACATTTTAATATTATCGTGTATACTTTATTGGACGGATAAGTTTTATCCAAGCATTGAAAAATCGGCCCTTAAAAATCTAAACTGTAAAATGAAGTTCCATCAAGAGGTAAGCAGGTAACGATACAAAGTAAACATTATATATACAAATAATATTAAGTAGGTTTACTTGAATTACATAAAAAATGGGATGAATGTAATAGGTATAACATAATTTAAGGCCATGCTAGAAAAATAATCTCTAAAAGGATTTTAACAAAGACTTGCTGTAATAAAGTTCATTGTTTTATAATGATTTCATTTTTAATTAACGTCCAGACAGATGCTGTCAATTAAAGTAATTTTTCTTAAAATAAATTTTACCTTTTGTACCTTACCGAAGCTAATAAGCAATCTTAAGGAATGTTCAGCACCAGGGTGGGACGGAATCACCAACAAAATACTTAAGCTAACTAAAGATCATGTAGCTTCACCCATTGCTTTTTTGTGTAACCTTAGCATCTCAACCGGAATAGTCCCACTTTCAATGAAAAAGGCCGATGTATGTCCAATTTTCAAGTCAGGCGATAACACGATTCCCTCAAATTACCGTCCAATATCACTTCTCACTTCGCTTTCCAAAATTCTGGAAAAAATTATGAATACCAGACTTCTTAAATATCTCGAAAAGAATCGATTAATATCAGACAACCAGTATGGTTTCCGTAGCCAAAGATCAACAGAAAATGCAGTAACAAATCTTATCGATTTTGTCACCTCTAAATTGGACGATGGAGATAAATGTATTGGAGTGTTCCTAGATTTAGCAAAAGCTTTTGATACAGTGTCTAGACGCATTCTTTTAAAAAAGTTGGAATCCTTCGGCATCAGGGGCACTCCTTTAGCGTGGTTTCAATCCTACCTCACTGAACGTAGGCAAAGAACTTGTATAGGTCAAAAGCAGTAGCTATGACACAATCAACTTTGGCGTACCACAAGGCAGTGTGCTAGCACCGACCCTCTTCATTCTCTACATAAACAGTCTCTGTTCCTTACAGTTACCCAAATCAAAAATCTTCACTTATGCCGATGACACTGCCATCGTCTTCTACGACAAAACCTGGGAAAAAGCGTACGAGGTTGCAAATACTGGTATAAAGCAAGTCTCTAATTGGCTGAATCTCAATCTCCTAACGCTTAACGCAGAAAAAAAAAAGTCATCAATTTCAGCGTTAACAGAAGAAACTCATGCAAACAGCGTCTCGCCATTAAATTTCACTACGGCAACTGCTCACAAAATAACATAATATGCGACTGTCCCGTATTCGAAGAAGTTCAAAATATTCGTTATCTTGGAGTCTATGTAGATAACCATCTCAACTGGAAAAAACAAATTGACTATGTCTCAGGTCGCCTACGTAAGCTAATATATATATTCAAAAGAATGGGCCAAGTCGCTTCGGACAAACTGCTTAAAATGATCTATTGCTCATTATGCGAATCCATAATCAACTACTGCATTGTAGTATGGGGTGCTGCACATAAAACACACTTAATGAGAGCAGAGCGTTCCCAACGAGCCATACTAAAGGTATCATATATGAAACCCCGTCGCTACCCAACTGATATCCTCTACCAGGAGACCGGTTGTATGCGAGTGCGACAACTATACATTATGTCGGTCGCTCTTCGGTTTCACAAAACTGCACCATCAAATATGTATGTCACTTCTCGTTCCCAAAGGTGTAGAAAATGGAATAGACCTAAAACTAAACTAAATTTTGGCAAAAAATCATATCTATACATGGGTCCTTTTATTTACGAAAAACTAAACTTTGCAACTAACCTCCTACCCCTGACCAAGATGCAATGCAAAAAACATATAAAAAATTTCCTTTGTGGTATGGACTACGAACACACCGAAAACTTCCTTAGACCATTAAAATAATTCAACAAACTCACTCAAGACATCCATCCTATCCTATCTCATTCACTCTCAGAAATTTATTCAACTAGAATATTGTATGTATTTTCGTAGTTAAGAATTTACTTCTGTATAAACTGTGTAAATAGACGTAAGCTGGAAGAGACTATTCTCCACAACACAGGGAATCCTAGTGTGGAGATTAGTGCATTGTATTATCTACAAAATGTTTAAGTAACAATAAAGATTTTTGTATTTTTTGTATTTTTTTTACAACTAGTTACTACGTGAAAAGGAATGCAGCTTACATCGAAACAAAAATGGCGTAATTTGTTGAATGTCAGATCAGTGAAAATGTAAAATAAATAAAAATAAATAAAAAAATGCTAAAATTTGCTTTGCCCAGATTTAAAAAGGGTAAAAAGTACTCCTATATTTATCCAGATAATAAGATTTCTATATTATTGTAGTCAGGTGTTCTGGACGTTTGTAAGCTGACGACGCTGTTTGTAAAAGGTGAAATTATACAGTTTGCGACATTTAAAGTACAATTTACACATTATTATTTTAAACAAAAAACTGTGAAACTAACTCATAATAAGCTATGTAGCTGTCCGAGTAAGATGTGCTATGAAGATCCGCCGCCGCAAAGAAGCTGTGCAAGGAAGATGCGCTGCTCGAGCTATGTGACGTATCGAATATCGATAGTAGGCACCGTACACAGCTACACAACTCGTGACAGCACGCATTTACAGCACACATACTTCAATGAAAAAGTATCTTAGCCGAATACGTTGCCCAAGTGCTATGCTATCTGCATTAATGAATATGATTGGTGGATATCAAACGCATTCACAGTAACGTAGCATAGCAAATCTCAAGTGGAAAAGCACCTTAAGGTGCTACTACAACCAATAGTATTGCTTCTAACGCTAAACGCTTCAAACTTCAAACTAAATAAAGCGATACGATTGGTTCTTGACAAACACATTCCTCGCTACACATCCTCGCACATTATTGGTGGAAAATCACCGTTAAGCCAGTTCATTCATACAATCAGTAAAAATAATTTTACTGTCTTCATTTAGATCACAATTCACAGTACACCTACCAAATATTATTGAATATAACATAGAAAACTTCGAATAAACCACCACAATTTACAGCTTCCATAGATTGCATCGAATGCTGTCAGCTGTCACATGTTCGTATATGTATCTAAGGATTAAGAGAGCCAGTCAATCGAAGCAGTTTCGTGGCCGACAAAGGAAGCATAAATTTTCGCATCCGCCTCGGAAACGTTCCCCTGATATGGGCCTTCGATATTTATTACTGGGTAAAACCTTTTTGTTTTGGATGTACTATTTTTTTGGGTTTCAGATCGATTTATGTTTTATGAATGTATACCTATGTGTGTGAATCGTGATACCAGAAGATAACCTTAACTGACTATAATATTAATAAACTAGCTTAATCCCCTTTTTCTTGAGTATTGTTTGCGTAGGTACCTATAACTCCTAAAAGTAGCTTATGTTACCATATAATATAGTGTGCTGTCTGGATTTACATCCAAGCGATAACATTTAAATCTATATTTGCCGCTCTTATCATTTACACCCTATCCCATTCTTCTATCCATACTGACAAATATTCACTTTTTTAAGCTATTGCATAGCTTCTCGCGGGCCTTGAGCGCGGGGACCGAATCCAAAAATTTAGTAACGAAAAACCTCACGCTCCCCACTCCGACGGGCGCGGAAGTGTGGCTTGAAGGCATAGCATGCAATAGCTTTACCGCGGCAGTCCCCGAGTGCCACACGTCTTTTTTTGTTATTTTTCATCTAAATTGTGTTGTTTATTACCATGGACCTTCATATTTCTTTCGATAGTGAGAGGAAAAATTACTTCCGTAGTTTATTCGCATTACAACGACACGTAAAGAAAACTTAAATAGTAATATATCTTTTCAGCATAGCGAGACATTAATTGGACTAAACCGTCACCAAGAATTAGGCTTTAAATGAAAAAACACTTTTTAAATCCGTCTCGCAGTTCATAGATAAGGCAGTTCAAGAAGAGAAACGAATTAACGTTTTAATTCTAGAAATTTATGGACTTTAAAACGGATTTAAAACACGATTTATTAGAATAAGGATAAGAACAAAGTATACTATGTATGATCCGGCACACAAAAACGACTAAACCGAGTTTCATCAATAGAAACATAATATTATTATATTTAAATACTTTTGAGACGTATGCACGTAACAGAACAGAACCACAGAACAAAGTTTGTAAAGCTTGTTAAGTTAGTACGTGTTACCTACGAAATAAAATTAAAAATAAATAATTTTATAAAGTTATTCCAAGTTAACCAAGAGTTAAACCGAGATAAAAAATAGCCTGTATTTGAGTTTATTGGTTGGATTTAAAAATACTGAAGAATAGCAAGCAGCTGACAATATTTTAATTCATAAATTAGTATTTAGAATTCTAATTGGCTTAATCGATTAAAAATTAATTGAGAGGATTGAACAAAATGAATTATCTGAAAAGGAATGAGATCAAAACATAACATTTTTTAAAGCAGTCAAGTAAAAAGATCAAACTAGCAATCGGGTCATATGTTAAATTATTTATATTTTCTGATGTTACATTTTAATAGTGTTTCGGGTCATGTTGTGGTAAGTTTTGGCCCTTTTTTATTATCAAGATAAAGGTTTGAGTGGAGCTTGCCATGTGTAGGTTCAACATTACTTTTTATAAAATAGGACAAAATAGCAATGAATGAAGTAAATAAAGATGCAATGATGCATAAAAGAATATTTTTGAATTAGTTTGCTAACTGTATTAAATCAAGGTTTATAATTTATTAATAAAAACTGCAAAAAACCACGTGGCAGACATATAAATAAACTTTTTTTCTCTACAATATTTTAGTGTATCAACTTATATATTAAATATTGAGTTTACAAACAAAGATTTTATAAACAACTCTATATTTATAATTACTAACGGGTTCACATCATACTAGATTTGCCAGAGTTTGTGTTATGGCAATAAAACAACGAGACAAGGAATTATAATTTATGAATAATGACTGTACATGATATAATGACTCTATAATTGTAGGATCGGGGCCAAATGAAAAAAACACTTTTGAACTTCTTGATATTTATTTTCAAACCACAATTTTAATTTTTAGATAACTTATTACAGAGAAACAGCCGTCTTCACCCAAGATTCCAATAAAAAGAGAAAGATCATTCGTCATTCGCTCTCTCCTTCACATTCACCCATAGTCTATCGTTCTTCTATTCTCATCATCGTTCAGAAACTAATCTTACACACGTTCAGAAACACAGATTAATCATTCGTCTTATCTTATCATCCCACATAATTACTAACTTATTTTTCATACAACATTGGTTATATACTATGCACTACGTGCTGTTACAATCTCAATTCTTAACATATTATAAGCAAAACGTGTGTTAATCTATCTACGTGACAATATTGCTGATACATACAAATATGTATTCGCTACACTAGACATAAATAGTATTTTTTAAACTACTGCTATTATTTTATACAGTGCGATTATAATATTTATAACCTGAATAATTAATGTGCTGCTGTCAATTTTCAGTCCCATTTTTCCCCAAACCCTAGTCACCCTACACCGTTCGCTCCTTTGTGAACACTGTTAAGCCGACAGGAGTGAGGATTTCACGTGTTCCGTTTACTTTCGATATTACGTAACTATTATTTAGGTCAGAATATTTTGTCACGTTACATTTTGGCGTACGAGTCGCAATTTGACATATTTTTTTCCCTTATCTGTAATGATCGTGATTTTTTATACTAGGTACGCATTTAATTTATTTTTAAGTTATCCTTCTTTTAGCATCTATGTGTAACTTTTTAGTTCTTAATTCCTAGCTCTGAGATGTACCTAGTGCTTAAATTTAGCTATAAGTACTAACTATAATAATATTAACTATATAACACGTGTAACCTAGTTTTGTATCTATTTAATAAGGCATGTTATATCTCAAATATACAGTATTCATTCAGCAGTCCTAGTGTTTCAATCCTCTCCCGAGGCACCACCTTACAGCTCTATGATTATAAATTAATTAGGAACTAGTTCTATGCCTTAAAATATTAAGCGAGGATACTAGTATAGTACCTATTATATTATATTCTGTGGTGAGGATAAACGTATCAATCAACCAAAAAATACTAAGTAGTTAAAACAAATATGCGCCAATACAAATACCCACACATAGTTAGATAATGTATACAATTCGATGTTTTGAAATAAAATAGTACCAATATAAAAACAATTATTTTATTGAAGAATAAATATAATATAACGAAATACGCACAGAACCACGGGATAAACATATAACTTATCCCAAATTCAAGACCACTTAAAACAGTTGTGAGATCAAGCTCTTATAAGAATAACAAATCTTTTGTAAAGAAAATATGAAATAATAAATTTTAGGAGTGTAGGCTAAGAGTTGGTGTAATTTTGAAATATTATATGGATTATATAAATTAAGAGATACTAATTGCTGATTTATTACAATTATCAGAATATATACTAAGTTCTAGTGAATATAATATGTGTGTTTATATTATGTACAATTTGGTGATTAATAACAAAACTTTTTATATGGTACCCTATATAATTCACGGCTTATTAGAAAATTCATTATATCCAGTTTACTACTAATTTAGAAAAAATGTTACGACGATTTGACTTTAACTTATTCAAATGAGTATTATTTTTTGTGTATAATTTAAAATTTAAAAGTAGAAAAATGTTTAAACGTTTTATTTAGATTTTCAACTAATAATATTTTTTTACCATACCTAGTTAAATTTAAGCATTAATTTTATTACTTGGCACTTAGCTTAATTTTTCAGTGTACAGTTTCTCCAAACAAGGTATGATTTATCATTGGAATATAGCATCTTTTATATTAGAACAAACATCGGGGAAAGTATATTTCGTTAGATAATACATTATTTTAATAAATTTCATGTTGTCATCTTTCTTACAGAAATATTTAATATTTTCAAACATGTGGAAAAATAGGTTTATTTACACACAAATAACGTCTTTGGATCGTAGTTTGACCTTCTGATTTTAACTATAACTATGTATTTTCACCTTTCGTCTATTGCATGTATTGCAGTGAATATATTTCGGAAAATCGAGAAGAGGATGATCAGAATATGCTCGGTTATTCCCAATTTCAATGAATCGTAATGTACTTCTATATTGATATTTATAAAAAAAAACTATTATTTTCTCGTCAAATTGGTATATCTAAATTTAATTAATTTCGCAAATTTATTCACAAGTAGAAATCTTTCTGAGCCAGTCTTTTGTTTTTTCCGTATCCTTGTCGACCGAAGTGACACCACTCAAAATAACTATACTGCTTAGTAACAATTTGGCTAACATTTATATTCAATTTACATTATGCCTTTGTAGTAAATGTTTTTGTCCGAAGTAGCGGCCGTTGACCCCTTATCAAATGTCCTACTGAGACATTTAGAAAAGCAATTATCTTGTGTATGTCCTGTTAATTGTCACACAACCCATGTCCGGATAATACTGGAATTAGCCGGTATTATCCGGTTTGACCCTTATTAGCTACTTTTAATCCAGTATATTGTTATGTTATAATGATGTTAATTGTATAGCAAGTTTTACGTCTGTTTTTTCTGTTAACTAATATGCTATAATATGATTAAGATAAAATTAAGAATGTATTAAGTTACGCTTATGGTAGGTACTGATATAACGTTACATAATATTATATTCAACGCTGAAAGGATTTTTGCAATTTGTCCAGTAGTTCCAAAGATTAACGTGTAGAAACAAACAATATCTTCAGCTTTATGTCATTAAATATAAATATAATAATATATTATCTCTAAGCTTTATCAATTAGTCGAAGTATACATCACAATACCTACATAATATTATACAAAGGCTTTCTGTGAAAATTTAGGATAATCCACCAAGTGGGTACTGCGTGGGTTGCTACATGACACAATATGTCATCTAACTTTTTGTTTCTACGATATAGCAACCGTTTTATTTCCGATGTTTTGCTTTATTGATATAAACAATGTGTAACGAATTGAGATTTTAATTTTTCACTGGTTAAAAATTACAACCATCCATTAAAATTAAAAAAGAAATCCAAAAGACGATGCTAAGTTACCGTTGTTCATAAAAAATGTTAAGTACAATCACTTATCTAGATAGTACCTATTAGTATATACGACACTAAAACATGGAAATCAACATAGTATTCTGATCATTCTAAAGTTTTAACCAAATTCAACATAATTAAAACCACACTCAAAATAAATAGCACATTATCTCAGAATTAAATGCGCTGAAAATCACCGTTCGTCGGTTTCACATTATCTAGAAAATGTCGACGGTGTAATTATTCCTTTGAGCTCATGATGCTTTCATACTGCAGTTAAATTCCCTTTAAAATTAGTTCCTCATCTTGTGCAAGGGCTATAAATATAGTTGCCAGCTTGTATCTGTGATAAACTCATTTTTTATACGACTTCCGTAAAGAAAATTGATTGAAGCGTGCATCATCCTATATAAAGGTCTTCGGGCCTTAGCGTAATTATTATATGAAGAAGACTATAGTACAAGTTGTACATTATCACTACATAGTAAAAAACAAAGTCGCCTTTTCTGTCCCTATGTCCCTATG
This sequence comes from Colias behrii, assembly GCA_029959065.1. Lineage (NCBI taxonomy): Eukaryota > Metazoa > Arthropoda > Insecta > Lepidoptera > Pieridae > Colias > Colias behrii. The sequence continues at coordinate 9,637,666 of JARWMC010000017.1, forward strand.
TATGCTTAAATCTTTAAAACTACGCAACGGATTTTGATGCGGTTTTTTTATATAGAGTGATTCAAGAGGAAGGTTTTAGTATATAAATAATTAGGTTTTAGACAAAGCGGGCGAAGCCGCGGGCAGTAAGCTAGTAATGTATGTAACGTTTTTTTAAAGAAGTGTCTTTATCAGGCGTCTCGAAGATTCAAAATAATTCCATTGGAAATAGTTGATAAAGATTTTAAATCTACATACCTACGTAGTCTTGTCTCAGAGTTTTTGTAATTATTCCATCCTATTGATTAAGAATCAATCAGTTTTTATAAACGTATCCTACGAGTACCTATATCACTCTCTAGTCTCTTATATATCTTCAAAAATTATAATCATGAATTAAAATCGCATTGTTACGACCTGAAAGAAATACAAATAAACAAATCGTAAACCAGTTGAAAGGATTATAATCGAAAGACAACTGAACTAGGTACTACTAGTTTCGAGACTACCCTTTATATTACTCTCTATACTATGCTACTACTTACGAAACAATAACGAATATAACGGCTACATTCAAGGTCTATAAAAAGTTAATAAACACTCAGACATTGAGCAGATATCCTCATACACTATAACCGTATATTCCGTATATTCACTGTAGTGGCAAAAAAGGCGAAGTTAATTTAATTTTGAGCGAGAAACCGTGTACCCGGCGAGGACATCTTAAAACTGTTTATCTTGTCCTCGGCCTCCAGTTTATATTTCATTTTATGTTAGGGCTGCTGCTGGGATAGTTTTTGTATTGAAATATTATTCGAGTATTATTCTTGTAAAAAAATAACTGACAATATGTATTATATCGTCTTGTACGGACTTTTAGAGCGGGCAAATTTTACGTTATACTGCAAGTTTACTTTTTATTTTGTAATTACTTGACTGATTTGCAAAATACTTCTGGTAAAACAATACAAATTTTTTAGTATATTTGTTTATACGATTTTTATAGTTATAAAAAGCATAAACCGCCTTCGAAGATGGTCTTTCACTGCCCTACATGAATTAGACCCTTCACGTCTTCTTCCTGCTCCTTATTGTAAAAAAGTTAGACTTTCCCCCCTCCCCAGTTTGGTGACATATTCTTATCTACTAGTTTAAGTTATTGAATCAGATCAAATTTGTACTGTCATCGTCGTTAAAAAATGGTACTCTTTTTTGTTATTGGCATTAATGAATATTGTCATATTTTAGTGTTTCCTACTACTGTACTAAACTACAATTTTAGTAATACTAGGACTAGGATGCGATCACCCTGGTCGTTGGTTAAAGTTAAAAGTATTAGTTTCATTTATAGCTATAACTAAGATAGTCCTAGAGAAAGCCAATGAGTGGTTTGTATAAGACTGTTAATAAATGAAAACTATCCGAGGAGGTACTACAAAAACCTCTAGTAATTTTAATAGAATAATTTTTGATAACTAATTTTTAGACTATGTTGTCAAAGTTTCTATTAAGAAAACGCTTCTAACTTCACTTAAAACACGATAATGAAATTATTGTATTGTCACTGATCCTTAATAACATAACCAAGTTTGATTTCGACTAAGGAGTCGGTTGTATCATCCACGAATAAATGAATTCTATTTTATTCTATTCTATTCTAATAAAAGCGTGTTAAAAAGTAGAAGCAAAGTCTTTGTTTATAACCTAAAAAGCAAAGACTTTCTTTTCTCTGAACATATTCATACTTTGTAATGTATTTAGTATCTACAGTTTAATATCGCTTTGCCAACTGCAGTAGACACTGCTAACTCAGTTTATCGTCTCAAATTACATTTCAGACGGTCCACAATACTGGATGTTTTTCCTTAGCTTAAAATGACTTAAATAAGATAAACTATTTAGTTATTATTTACTGTCTTGGAAGGCTTTCAATTTAATTTCTTCAATAGAAGCAGTTGCTACTATAATTTGTAGTTAGTTTGAATTCTGGATATTATGTTCTGTTTAGCGTATTTGGGAGTAAAAATGAGAAAGGTATGAAAATATGTGTCCATCTATATTTATGTAGAATAATATAATATGTGTTCATATATGTAATTGGCTTGATGGATTGTTTGAAAGATAATACACCTAAATTGGGAAAGCGATACACAATGAACAGAAATAGCCATATTATATTTCAGAGTAAAGTGACGTAGTTACGGTTTATTTTATTTTGGGACAAAATAATAGGTTTATTTGTTAAATGTGATAAAATAATATGAGTATCAACATGTATACATACATACATGATGAATAATACTTTCTTTAGACCAGTACCTTTATTTAGTAATTAAAAATAAAATAAGGGTTGCTTTGACTGTCTGCACTGATTGAATAAATTAAATCGAGATGAAAATTGAGTACAAAGAAAGGACGTCAATTTGCATACAAAGTTAAAAGTAACACACAAAGCTTCTTGATTATTTCATTCATCTTGTTTCCAGTATACAGTTGAGTATAAGATTTCTTAGAGTAATTATCAAAACTATTATTTAATATTATATATTAAATTTTTTAAATCATGGTAAAAAAAAGTGTGAAAAATAGCGTGATTATGATTAAAATATATTATTAAATAGTTTTCACTATTATCTAAAATTAAGAGCCTAAGTTAAACGAAATGACAACGAATGATAATCTTTAGCAATTTTTTTGCAATCTTGGAATAAAAAAAATAAACAAAATCTTATTTTGAACCATTCATTAATGTATACAATTTAAAAAATCTTTAAATTTCACGAAACGATGAAAGTAATTAAGGATTTTGATAACAAACGGCGGGATAAAGCAAATCGGACTACGCAATTAGGTTTTTTTATTGTTTTTTTTACTAGCATAATGGTAGTCTTTTGCATTAAAATACCATTTGGTTTGGATAATATTCTTTTTTATTTTTATATTAGATAATATTATAATACTTGTATCGTCGTGAAAATCTTTGAAATTCCGTTTTCGTGGTAAGGCTGCTTTTGAAATATTCGCCGTTTTCTGAAAAAAAAGCTACGTTCTTTGTCACTCATTCTGGTATGACTCCAAATGAATAAATCCACATTAAATCTATAGATACTTATTTACTTATAATATTATAAAGCTGAAGAGTTTGTTTGTTTGAAAGCGCTAGTCTCGGGAACTACGGGTACGATTTGAAAAATTATTTTGGTGTTAGATAGCCCATTTATCAAGGACGGCTATAGGCTAGACCAACAGGAGCCGAGCACTGCAGGTAAAACCGCGGAGCATAGCTAGTTCCTAATAAAATGAGTCCAGAGCTTTCTTCATTCTTCGTTCATTCTTGACTACAAAATGCTTAAATTTATGTTATGAAATTAACTTAAAAATAATGTTTCAAGAAATTTGAGAACTGTTATCATTTTATTAAATTAAACTTTATATCAGTTAAAAGTCAGCATCAGCTCGTACATACGTTTTCAGTATTTAAGATTTTTGAGTATTTTACTACTGAAAAATACTGTTTTTGTCTATAAAGTGAAAATATGTAGAAAATTGGCACTGCCAAAATTTCACCAAATAAGTTATTATAATTATTTTGCCATCTTATTGACATGCTCTCATGTGTAGATTATGAAATTCTATATTATTTCGTTCAATCACGTCTTTGAATATTAAAAGCTACATATAATATATTATGGTATATATAGTAAAGATGTAAGTAAATATTATGTTTGATAGGTACTACAATATTTCGTGATACTATTTTATTTAAATGCATTCATATACTACAATTAATGAAGAAAAATAGGCAAGCCTTGGGCAAGCATACAACGTCATAGGGATGCATACAACTTTCAATTATATTAGATCAAAAATGAAGCAGTTAGGTAACTAATTAATTTTATTTTTATGAACAGTACTTAATATGATGTATTAGACAAACCAAAATGACTATAATTATAGCATGTATCTACTTATTAACGTTAGTTAATGATTCAGCAATGAATATAATCATATTTTATGTATAAACTTTATATATTTTGTGAAGAAATGGTGAAAATAAAATTGCAGCGTAACGACACACTTATTTATTTTGAAAGTTTTAACAAGAATGATCCACGTTTAGCAATGGCAAGCTAATATATAGGCTTATCCCCTCCGCGTGGCTGGCTGGTAGGCATGGCGGTGGCATGGCGGCTGGCAGGAGGGGATGTCAACATGGCGGCTTGGCTTGACGGAGGTGACAGGCGACGTCACGTCCGTTACCACAGAACACATATTACTGTCCGTTACACTCGGCCATCCTGAAACAGTTGTTCCCACAGGAACAACAAAAATAATTAGCTCTCTAATAAATCAATAAGATCTTCGGTTTCCATTTGCTCATCCGAACTGCTAGCACTTTCAGAAACTGTAACAATACTTTTATAGGGCCTCAACGAATCTGCAGCTACTAACCCACTAAAACTCTTATACCCACGTAAACCCTATATACTTCTAATTTGGTACCTATCATTGCCCAATACTTTCGTTACGACATAAGGACCGGAATGCAAGTCGTCAAGTTTAGTGTTAACTTTGGATGCTGAACAAGTAGGTGCTTGACGCGTTAGCAATAAATCACCCTTCTTATATATGTGAGCGGATTTTTGTTTCCTATCGAAGTTACGTTTCATTCTAGCGCTCGCTTTTAGTATCCTGACATTGCACCATATAAAACCAATCCGCTACTTCGAGACGATTCACGTTCATAGTGTCTACTGGATGTCTACTTAACGCATCTACATTCTACATGTTTCATTCGTTCCCCCGGCCTATACTCTACGCTTATATCGTAATCTTGTATAGAAAGCCACCACCTTGCGATACGTGGTATAATGTCACGTTTAGTAAGCGTAGCGCGGACTGTTGTACAATCAGTAACAATCTTAACCTTTTTTTCCTACTATATATACGCGAAAACGACGCAAGGATTCTACAACGGCAAGAGTTTCCAGTTTATAACCTGAACCTAATATACATGCTTTCCTCTTTACTTGTCACCCTACTAAAATATAAAACGGGTCGCAACGTACCATCAATCTGCTATTCCTAATTTACATGCGTCAGTATGTATTTCCGTACAAAGCACAGGATCGTACAAAGCTAACACAGGCTCGGAACACAAACACTTTTTTAATTGTTCGAAACTATTGTTTTGATCACTACTCCATATCCACGAAGCTTTCTTTTTAGTTAAATCGGTTAAAGGGCGGGCAATGATAGCAAAATTGTAAATAAACTTACGAAAATAACTACACAACTCGATAAATTGACGCACACTATGAACATTGGTCGGTGTTGGAAAACGAGACACCGCTAATAACTTTGAATCGCCCGGTTGAATACCCTTAACGTATTTAGGTGCTATTTCATTTTGCAAGAACGAACACTTACTCATGTTTAATTTTCAATTTTCTACTTCAAGTTTTACAAGTACCGCTTGCAAAATATCTAAGCCTGACATAACGTCATTCGAGGGTAAGAGTAAATCGTCCAGAAATGCCAAAATTTCACGTTTACCATGTTTGTTTTTAACATTATTATTTTTAGTTCTACCTACAGATTCAACTATTTTATTTATCAACCGCATAAAAACGGATGGCGCGTTCGCTAAACCGAATGGAATACGAGTGTACTCGAAATGACCCTGAGGTGTTATGAATGCAGTTTTGTGTGTATCTTCATTACTAACACCACAGACTAATAATAATATACTACGTATACAACACGTAATTATTGATGATGGCCTTGAACCATATCTAAACTCGTAAAATAAATTGTGGCCCGCTAATTTCGAAACCTGATCGTCTATGTTTGGCAATGGAAATCTATCTTTTACGGTAATAGCATTTAAGGCACGGTTATCAACACACATCCTACTGTCACCGTTTTTCTTTTTGACTAAAATGACCGGAGATGCATAACTAGATTCAGACTCTTTGATAATCTCGGCATCTAATAAATCACTTTAGACTGAACTACTGCTTGTTCGCTATGCGATAATCGATAAGGCTGGCGGTAAATAGGCTGATCACTAGTAAGCTTTATTATTAGCATTATAATTGGCAAATCTATGGCAAGCAAGGGTAAGTACCTGGCTATTTGGCTGTAGTGGAGACTCCTGGCAGCTTTCAGCCCTGGTTAGGACCTCTCCCGGCGGCCACACGATAACCTCGCAGCCCATGTTGATGACTTTGATGTACCCGTCTTCACCAGTGAGCAGGGTGGATGGAAGAGAGTAGGCCACTCCCTGCAGCTCATGATGCCGAGGCGGTGTAACCGCATCGTTGCCGACCTTATTTCCGAGAACCCGCACTTGAATGATGGAAGAGCCAGGTGGAAGTCTCTCTTCGTTGACTGTGACGACTTTAAAGCGATCATGGTCTTCGATAGCCTCAATATCGCAAATGGGATTGGGATCTTGAGTACGATTAAATTTGATTATGCCTTTGCTAACTGTCAATGTCATTCCTTCGCTGTTGATGACAGGCTGACCGATTAAAAGATTAACATCGGCCATTTTGATGCTAGACAAGTAGGCGTGGCATTTCATGGTTATACCGTCAATTTCTAATTGAAATTCGACTTCTCCACGACTCGTTGAGAGTCCACCGGAGAATCCTTTTAAAATGACACTCGTCGGTTTGACATCCAATGACAATGCGTTCGATACTTGATCGTTTAAAACGTTGACTTGACTGCCGGTATCAATGTATGCTTTCACGTGGATGCCATTGACTTTAACGACCTTTTTGTATATTTCATTATAAGGGCGTAGTACATTTACTTCTTTTATGTTGTCGGTTGAGATAGATCTTCTATTTTCCGTGGCAATTGTAGAACAACGTGAAGCAATGTGTCCCTTATTTCCACATTTATAACATGTACGTGTGTCAGGTAGGGAGCAATCACGCAGTAAATGACCAGTTTTCTTGCATCTCGGACACGGGTCTGTTTCGACATTGGGTGGCATTGACTTTTTATCCAGGTGAGATGGCCTACTCACCAAATTTTTATGAAACCTTGTGTCGATAGGTAAAGTACGGTAGTCGTCAAGTGCACATAAAAATCCTTCGTAAAGCTCTCCTGGCGTGTGGCATTGGAAGGCTCGAGCGTTAGCTTGTAGCGATAGTGGCAGACCACGAATGATACAGGAAACGCTGGCGCTATCGGATAACTTGCACCGGAAGCACATGGCGATTTTATCTTGATAGTATTTTGTCATCGTCTCTGTAGGTTGCTTCTTCCTTTGTAGTAATTCTTCAAGCATATTTCCATAATCGCGATATCGAGGAAATGCTCGCAATAGCATATCCTTCCATTGTTCCCACGTGTAATCGTAGTTCTCTAGACGATTATACCACTTCTTTGCTTGACCTCGCAGCTTATCTTGTAGGTAAAATGATTTAGTTGTATCGTCCCATCCATTTATTTCCCCAATTTGGTCAATTTTACGAATCCATGCTTGTACCGTGCATTCCTCACTATCAGGGTCAAATTCCGGGATTAAAGATGCAGCACGATGGACTTTTGACTTATTTGGAGCTTGGGGGTCATCTTCCAGGTTGCGTAAAGCCTTTACTACTTCTTTTTCCAGCAGATTCTTGAGCAACTTCCGTGCAGGCGGTGAAGAAGTACCCTCATCTTCCTCCGACATTGATTCGTCAGGAGGTCGACAAACTTGTGGTCGATGTCGTTTCATCCCGCTTCTGATTTGTGAAGAAATGGTGAAAATAAAATTGCAGCGTAACGACACACTTATTTATTTTGAAAGTTTTAACAAGAATGATCCACGTTTAGCAATGGCAAGCTAATATATAGGCTTATCCCCTCCGCGTGGCTGGCTGGTAGGCATGGCGGTGGCATGGCGGCTGGCAGGAGGGGATGTCAACATGGCGGCTTGGCTTGACGGAGGTGACAGGCGACGTCACGTCCGTTACCACAGAACACATATTACTGTCCGTTACAATTTAAACATATTTACTTCCCGAACTACATTCAGAATGAGAAAGCTGATAACAACAAATTTTCATATGATTTAACGAATATTAACTATAGTTCCTATAAGCCCTTCCATTAAAATGTACCCAACTTTGCTCGAATCAAATTGCTGTGGTAACTTCAAAAGTTGTTACTTCTTAAAATTTCTGCATAATTGGCTAACAAGAGCTTGTACTTTTAAAAAGGTTGAAGTTTCAAAAGTTACCTACCTACATTTTTATGCTGAGGTATAGTTTTATAAGAAAATGTCTTAAGTGTGACATCGCTTACAATTTATAATATTTAGTATTTTTAAAGCATTTTTTGTTGAAGATAAAATGCTTAAATCTTTTAACAAATTAGTTTGGTTGTCACTCACGAACGGCTCAATAGATATTATTAATTTGCGGTCTAATATAGAGCATTTGAATGCTTTAAAAAGCTAAATATCTTCGTGGTCTGTTATATTTATCTCCACTTGCAAAAGGACAACGTTTAACAAACTATAAAAGTTGAATAAAAAAAAGGTAGAGCAACTAGTATATTTCTAGAGGTAAAAAATGGAAATATACAAACATACAATCATGTTTCTCATCATATTATGTAACTAAATACAAATTATATCATTAAATAAATATTATACCAAAAGCTTCGATACGATACGAAAATATTAGTACTTCAACAACAATAGCAAGAATAGAGAATAATAATACAACATTCCCTTTACTGATTTTATAAATATCTTATTTATTTGATACAACTGCGGTGGTCTAACTATGTAGTTAGACATAATATTGTATGTACATAATATTATTATGACAAATATAATTTTAGTCCAAGTACAAGAATATGATTATGTACTTTAAGATTACATGTATTTCATAGGTGCGTCCTGTGTAGTGTGTAACCCTTTTTTTACACTTAGCCACATTTTGAATCAAATCTATACTAATATTATACAGCTGAAGAGTTTGTTTGTTTGTTTCAACGCGCTAATTTTTAATAATTCTTTCGGTGTTAGATAGCCTATTTATCGAGGAAACCTAGGTTATATATCATCACGCTAAGACCAAAAGGAGTGGAGCAATGCGGGTGAAACCGCGGAGCACAGCTAGTTAAAAATAATCAGTAATGCTTACCTGCATCATTGTAAAATCTATTTTTTGTTATGTGATTTAGAAATTGTCTAAGTAACTTGACACAATATTTTTTGTGTACAATACAGACAGACACGCAGACAGTACAAATTAAAGTTTTATATACATATAATAGAAATTACACGCGAGAGGGCGAGTTAAATATTAGTTTGAAATGTAATAAGAATGTACTGCGATTCTACACAGCTACCTAATTGATTAACAAATCGCAGCAAGTCAACGACTATTAGCAAAGTGAAGGTAGTTGGGTCAAACGTCGTATAAACAACGTCCGAGCCCCTAGGCACGATCCGTACGATTGCGCCACGAGTCAAAGGAAAGCGGCAATTTATAGTATTCGACAGCTAAGCATGTTCTGACAGGTGACAGTGACAGCTATATTGACAACTATTCATCCACAAAAATATTAAATCAAAAGTTACGTCTAACACGGCCATACTGACAAACGTACGTCCTCGTACGCCTTTTTTCGTATTACAATACAACGGTAGTTCATCACGGGATTTCAAAAACACACTGCCTCGGCCACACTGACCATACTTTTCTACGCACTCGTTAGTAAAACAGCGACTAGACAATACCTCAACGCTCAAATCCGACTAGCGAGTCAACTCACTACGGACATACAGACGGCGACTTGACGGTATATCTACGCTCGTACGACTAGTGAAATACATCACTACGATACGTCAGCGACTAGACAATACCTCAACGCTCAAATCCGACTAGCGAGACAACTCACTACGGACATACAGACGGCGACTTGACGGTATATCTACGCTCGTACGACTAGTGAAATACATCACTACGATACGTCAGCGACTAGACAATACCTCAACGCCAGGGTTCGACTAGCGATTTGAATCACTACGAGCCAATAACACTCATCGTCAAAAAAATTCGGCACATGCTTCGGGACACCACTCGCCACGCCAGGGCACCATATTATGCTGTGCCGCGGCTTGAGTCTTCTTTCCGTAGTCACCACAACGAGTTTCAACTCGTATCGACCACTAGGCAGGATGTTCATTACTTCGTAGGGCCCTCGCATCCCTGAATCTAATTTACCTGTGAACTGAGAGGTTTTTATTACAAACACTGGACCGCAGCCCAGATAGCACACACAATTTCTTCGATGGACTACATTCCCGTTACAATAATCCACGTAACAATCTTTTACTTTACACAACGCACGAAGAGAAAAAAAAAAACACAGATGCCAGTTACAAAACTACGTAAACTTAAACACATTAAAAAATAGTGGGCTTGAATTCTATCCCAATTCTGATAATAGAAATTACACGCGAGAGGGCGAGTTAAATATTAGTTTGAAATGTAATAAGAATGTACTGCGATTCTACACAGCTACCTAATTGATTAACAAATCGCAGCAAGTCAACGACTATTAGCAAAGTGAAGGTAGTTGGGTCAAACGTCGTATAAACAACGTCCGAGCCCCTAGGCACGATCCGTACGATTGCGCCACGAGTCAAAGGAAAGCGGCAATTTATAGTATTCGACCTCAGAGCAATAAGGTTTATTGCTCTGAGTATTCGACAGCTAAGCATGTTCTGACAGGTGACAGTGACAGCTATATTGACAACTATTCATCCACAAAAATATTAAATCAAAAGTTACGTCTAACACATAGTATTAACAATAAAATTCTACAACTATTTAAATGTTCTTTTTTACAGTTTTCCAAATAAAATTGCATCTCTTCATCATAACGCTGCCGTGCGCAAGGTACCAGGCAAGCAGAATCTTGAGAGTATGAAACCCATAAATTAAAAATGTGAAGATATTTTCCTTTTCAATTTGAAAACAACGTCACAGCGCGTAACGGTGCGACAAATCGTGGACTGTCTCAAGGGAGCAATAACGCAGTAAATGCTGAGCATTTTAAAATTAAATGTAAGGAAGATTCCGTTGATTCATTGAGATGTTTTTTGCAATTTTGTCTCGTATTCTTTTGGAGTGTATCAAAGGGAAAATTGATGCTTTGTAGATTTGTATTTTTAAACAATATAAGTGTGACATATTGTTGTTTGGTTGGAGAACTTAGTATTGGTTTAAGTTCTTTGTGTATTTAAATGTAGGTACCTAACTTGCTAATCTACCTCGATGATATAGCAATAAAAACATGAGTTTCAGAAAATCTATTCTAGTTAAATGTATGTTACCGATAATACTTAGTAGATATTTTATCTGTAACACTACCAGTGTTACTCATGTTTATGAGCGGTGATGACCACTTAACATCAGGTGGTCCACCTGCCCCTTTGCTTGCTCTGACATACTTCTATCTAATCTACAGGGTGACTGGTAATTCGACGTGATCCTTCAAAGGGGTTATACTAGAGGTAGAGGTCATTTGCAACAAATTAAGTCCAGTTAACCAGGGGTCAAAAATGGATGGTTATTGAGCTATGACGGATTTTGATATGAAAATTTTCTGCCTTTTTACCAAAAACAATTAATTATGAAAAAACTACTACACTGTTAACATTCAATTGATATTTTTTTGTAAGCCGAAGAATGAGCGATCAGTTTAAAAAAAAAAAACTTGCCCAAAACTTGCATCACCTCAAAAAGAAAAGGGTCATAGCTCAATAACCATCCATTTTTGACCCCTGGTTAGCTGGACTTAATTTGTTGCAAATGACCTCTAGTATAACCCCTTTGAAGGATCACGTCGAATTACCAGTCACCCTGTATACAATGATCAATACTACATAATATTATAAAGCTTGAAAGAGTTTGTTTGTTTGAACGCGCTAATCTCAAGAACTACTAGTCCAATTTGAAAAATTATTTCGGTGTTACGAGTAGATAGCCCATTTATCGAGGAAGGCTATATGCTATATATCATCACGCTAAGACCAACAGAAGCGGAGCCACGCGGGTGAAACCGCGGAGCGCAGCTAAATAATATTAAATAAGTAAATTCTGACTTCTTATCTCTATCTATATCTTCTATCGTCTTTATCAATAGCCAGAGCCAACTGTGTACATTATAAAGTATTTTCAAAGTTCACAAACTACGCATTCGTAATTTAGACATGTCATAACTTTTTCACATAAAACATAAACATACTTACGTAGTTAGCGCATTTTTTGCGAAAGACATTAAAACCGTGGGTCCCTTGGGGGTCATAATGTTACTTTATTTGTGTATTTTATGCCTCACATTTCAGCTTGCTTACGTAAATGGCGTTTTTATCTGAATTTTTATTGCGGCTTGTTACATCTTGGCTGTCATCTTGTGTTAGACAGACATTAAACATTTCTTTAGGGTTCACTTATGTGAATAAGAAACTTTATAAGGTTTAAGTCTTATCTTCAAAATGCTAAGAAGAAATAACGAAATTTTTCTTAAGTCTAAGGATTCAAGAAAATGTACCTGAGGGCTTATAAATTAAGATAAAGGGTGCTGATGAAACATTGAAGCCTCCGAATATTTATAAATGTATTTGAAGAAATTTTCATTGAAATAATATTTATAAATGGATTTTAAGAAAACAAAGCTGTATTATTCAGGTACGTAATGGACGGTAAAAATGCAATTATTATAAAATGAAATAAATTAAATAAAATTAAAAACGTTATTTACCTACATTATCATAAACATAATAATATATTTTCGTATTAGGACAACTGAAACCTGCCCTAGTTTTAAGAAATGTAAACAGTAGGTAAGTGATATAATCAAAACTTTGAATTCATATACTTAATATGTCACTTATTATAAATAGTTCGTTAAAAGTGTTTAATTATTCAGTTCTTAATTAGTTTGATAATCCATATCAGCAAAAAAGTATATAAACAGAACCTACTCAAAACACCCACACAAAAAATTCTACATAACTAAGCCGTAAGCAATTAGTGTATTCGGTATAGTATCACAAGATAGTTTTGCTAGTGTTTTTTACATTAAGACGAAATAGTACCAACTTCATTGTAATTGTGAGAGATCTCTGGGGAAAAAGTTCGCAGAGCAAGTAATTTTTTCTTGATTTATACCTACGTTTGTGGAGGAGTGTTTCTTGTATTGCTCACTAATTGTATACAAGTTCAGGTTAGTTTGTTTTATGTAGTATTATTATTTAATTGGAATTAATACTCTTTATTTTCTCTATCGGCCTGTCTGTCTGTCACGGCTAAACCGCAGAACCTATTAATATTAAATTTGGGATAGAAATAGTTTTAGTGCTTTCTTTTTTGACGTGACAACGTCTTAAATTAGGTTGCGACTGGGAGTCACTTATGAAAAAGTGTAACGCTCGGTAACGTTACGATGAGTCACCGAACGAGAGAGAGGCCCGCGGTCTGCCGCGCGCGCAGCACATAAATATTCTACCGAGAAAAAGACGTTGTCACGTAAAATCTTCGCCCGTAAAACCGACTTTACAGGCAACCATTTTTTATTAAAAATCAAATTTGAAACCGCGAGTTAAGAATAATGTCTTTCTATATGTATAGGCATAATTAAATTTCACTCATAATTGAATTCAGTTTCCGTTGTTTTCATACAACAACAAATATCTTTAAATTGTTAACATTTTTCTCTTACGGTGCATTTACATCAAACGAATGCTCATTCTAACCCCACTATGTCAAATTATTTTAGTGTAAACAGGCGTAGAGCATTCTTCCGTCGTTCTTAGTCCGTTCGAAAAGATTCTATGCAATGTTCTAATACTGAACAACACTGAATACGAATTTTTGCTTACACCAAAAGATCACGAAAGAATGCTTTGCTCTAGCTCCAGCGATATGTTCGTTTGATGTAAATGCACCGTTAAACAAATATAATATTTCAACATTTCCACACAGAAAAACGATTCCAATATTTGAAAAAGTCTACCGTCAAAATATTTGCAATCGAAACACAGAGGATCGTATCAAAAGCTTTTGTATATTTGATACGAGAAGGTACTAAAACCGCTTACAATTAAACACTTTAACTAGTTGTAGGTAATTATGAAAAACTAGCTATTTTCCCGGCTTTACCCGATTTGACTCAGTAAATGTAAATAATAAAGTTTCGTTAGACATGCAGATTTCTTATGGTAAAAAAATTTCAAAAATTCGAGTAGCTTTTGAGTGTTAACAAAAATCTCTCTCTCTTGTCGGTCCCTCATGTCTGAGGATCGTGATCAGCATCAGGGTTGCATCTGGAGCGGATGATTTGCCTCCACCGGTCTCTGTCCATGGCGTCTCTTACGACCGTGTAAAAATTAGTGGCAGATGAGTTTTTGACTTGGTCTGTCCATCGTGTTGGTGAACGACCACGCGATCTTTTTCCCTCCGTGTTCCCAACCACTATCAGTCTCTCCAGATTTTCATCGCCTCTGCGTATCGTGTGGCCGAAGTATGACAAGATGCGTTGTTGGCATATGGTGTATCCACCTGGTTTTTATATGGAGCGAGTTAACAGAACAAATCTTCTATATAAAAATAATGAATCGCAAAATTTGGTAAGCACATAACTCGAGAACGGCTAAACCGATTTCGTTAATTCTTTTTTTAATAATACATATTCCTTGAAGTACGAGGATAGTTCTCATGGAGAGAAAACGTAAACAAGGACCACGGGCGAAGCCGAGGCGGACCGCTAGTAATCAATAAATCTTTCCTTTTGATATATCAGTTTAGATTATTTAACTCTTATGTGAAACTGGGATGAGGTATAAACTTTTAATCTACTAGCTTTCCGCCCGCGGCTTCGCCCGCGTTTTCAAAGAAAAACTCGCATAGTTCCCGTTCCCGTGGGATTTCCGGGATAAAACCTATCCTATGTGTTAATCCAAGTTACCCTCTATATGTGTGCTAAATTTCATTGTAATCGGTTCAGTAGTATTTGCGTGAAAGAGTAACAAACACACACACACACATCCTCACAAACTTTCGCATTTATAATATTAGTAGGATTAGGACGATGCCTTAAGTGATAGTTTGTCAAGATCCTTTTATATTTAATGAAAATAGAAAAACACAGTTACTATTAAATTTCAGTAGCATTTTCTATCTCTCAATGTGTGTTTGAATATATTCTCATTTAAAATAGTGATGCTAAAATAGAACTAACATCTCGATTTCACTACACGTGGCATAAATTAAAGGTATTGATTGGAGAAAATGTAACCTTGATAATGAGGGTTAAACGTGCTTATGTTTTATATTTAGTTTTATAGTATTAAACGTTATTAATATTATGTGAAAAATTGAAATAAATTTTAATGTATATTGTCAAAGAGATAGTATATATTGTTACTATTAAATTCGAATGCTGAGGCTTTTAAGGCTATGTTAAGCGAAAGACGCTTCTTTTTCAAAATCGATTATTGTGTTTTAAATTTTTCAAATATTAATAACGTGTTTTTATACCTATTGCGATTATTTTTACAGGGTGTTTGAAATAGAAATTTACCAGCGATATTGCTGACTTTACATCTTTACGCAATTATTGACCTATAAGATATTTTTTTTTAAATTTAAGGCATGTATAACGCATTATTTATTATATTATTACTTCAAAGAAAGTGTTAGTAACAAGAAGCTTATATCTAATACACTGGAGATTGCACTATGACCATTAACTTGTCACAAGAAAATATAACCTTGAATGACGTCAGTGTTGTTTTTTGTCTCTTTCTGTGGGTGACCACACTGGTTTGTATATTCAGGATTTTTCGAAATAAAAAAAACTAAAAATCATGGTCTATAAATAATAACGACATATATTTTTAACAGTATTTATATTATAATATTACTGGTCAACTTACATGAATAATTATCATCTTTATAGGTACATACCATTTTAATTGGTAGAGAATGATAGTTTTAAATAACGCTTGATAACTTTTGATCTCATACTACGATTTTTTAATTAAAATGAGTGCTACATACATTAAAACATCGTTTTGGTTACTCAAGCTTCAGTCTAAAACTTTTCAATATTCCAAAGGGAGAGTTGCATCGCTAGTGTTGATGTGTGGTAACGATATTACAGTTCTCAGAAATTCGTATGTCTTTCAGGAGCTGTACTTACGGTTACTAATGGTTTCATGGTGGTTAATTATAATATAATTAAAATTACTTTATCCACAGTTGAGACGCAGTAACAAGAATGTGGTAAATAAAAAGGTATAGCACTTTTCAAAAGGTTTTTTTTTTCTGGACCGTAATCCTCAGGCTTAAAATGCAAACTGCATATTCTGGCATGTTGATAAATTTTACCCTTGATAGGCACTATGGACAGCCATTTATTTCTTTTTATTTCATTTTTGGAAAGCTGAAATAAGTAAAACAAAAAAAATTTGGTAAGTTAAAAGAACTATTAATATCTATGTTAAAGAAGAACAAACATAAAACCACATGTGAGTGCAATATCGATGTCGTGCGTTGTTTCATTGCTAGTATAAAAATCTTTGAAATGGTGTTCTAAATGTTCATCATAATTTTGTTAACTATTACAATATTTTCTCTTCGCTATCCGTAAAAACTCGTCATCATGGTTACCTTACTTGTTAAATTGGTTTATTGAAAAATGATGAAATTATTAGGAAAAGAAGATAGATAGAAGATATTTAGCATGATTGATTACTAAAATGATGATAAAATTGACGATTTTTGCCATGAAAATGATTCTAAACAGGTAAATGCATGAGTATTGAGGAATATTGTAAATAGCGTAAATATACACTTGCCTGTGAAATTTTATGCCAGAATTTGGTGTCCAAAAACTTCTGCAATTTTTCACAATGCAATACATTATTTATATTCGGAAAATATTTATTAAATACGCAACAATATTAACTTAAATATTCGAAGCGACGCAATTTTTTTGACACTTATGCCATATTGTCAAAGTGAGAGTTGCTACAATTTTATTATGGTCACTACCCATAATCAGGGAGTATCGCTTTTTAATAATTGGTTCAGATACTTATTTTATTTAGCATAAATAATAATTGTCTCATCCAACAATGCTTCTGAATGACGTTGTTGGCAATTTATCAACAAACTCATGTACAAAAACTAACCTTTTGCACAGAATATTACAGCATACATAGTAGCCTTGGGAAAACTTCGTATTAACAGTGGAAATACCAAGTTAGGTGTGAAAGTGATAAAACACAACAATTTTCTTGTTACACGTCAAATGTTCATACCGAAATCTCCAGTGTATAAGATTATAAGCTTCTTGGTTAGTAACTTCCCCACTTTTCTATCCACAGAAACGTCATAATTTTTAAAAAAAATATAATTCCTTTGCAAAATACTATTTTTAAATAAATTTTAAATATAAGTTCAGATTCCCATAGATATTATTATTACATAGAGATAATAAACTCATTTCATTTTGATCAGAAAAGCTCACGATTGGCCTAGTTATCTAAGATGTACTTAAAGTTTAAAACTTGGATTTCAATCCTGCTTCTTGATAATTTTTCCCAGTCTTGTGTGCGGTGCATAACTAGTCAATAATAATATTAAAATATAATATTATTATTGACTAGTTATGCACCGCATCTCTGGGTAAAAACTTCCATCTCCTATTGCAAACTTTTGCGGATGATTTTTGAAAAATACTTAACCGCGGCTGTACACACTCGTCGAGAGCCTCTCGTCGAGAGCCTCGGCCGAAAAGACTCTCGTCGAGAGCATGCCTGTACAACATGCCTGTCGTTCTAACATTTGAACTGAAGACTTACACGAGAATGGACGTAGAAAAAGCTGCTGCTATTTGTCTTTGTGCCGTGAGCTATTATAATTTTTTAAACATTTACTATAAAAAAAAATTCTCAAACCATGGAGAAAAAGAAGATGGTGGATGATTACCATGCACCGCAGTAGAAACAGGGAAATAAATATAAAAACTTCCTGAATAGTTAATGTATTTTATTTTATTTTTAAGGAATCAATAGAAACGCTTCTTTGTTTCAGAAGTACAATGGAAAATCCATTGGCTGAGTTGGTGGCAGAACCTTCTGGCCAATTTAAAATAAATCCATAAAAAATAAGTTCCATAAAAAAGGTTCTGTTTGATAACACTCCAAAAACTGTAATTCTCGTTCATTAGACCACATAGTGAAACACGTGCGTTCATAAATAACGTCAGCGAGCAACTAACTGAACAAGTGTGTACATGCTCGCTCTCGTTTTCCTCGCGAGACTCAACGAGACCCTTTGACTCGGGCGCAAAAAACCGACCAGTAAGCGAGACAACCGAGGCGAGACACGAGAGAGCGAGACAAGACGAATGCCACCATGTACATACTCGTTCTCGGCCTGTCTCGGTGTGTCTCGGCGAGTGTGTACAGCCGGCATAAGACTATGTTAAAGTTGAAGGGATTGTATAAACGAACTAATTTCGGAACTACTGGTTCGATTCGAAAAATTATATCAGTATTAGATAGCATAAATATCAAGAAAAGCTATAGGCTAAATATATCATCATACTAAGACCAAAAGGAGCCCATCATACGGGTAAAACCGCGGGACACAACTAGTAATAAATAAAACCCGAATAATTGTAGACACATTACTATAAAATTTATGGCATTATCTATAAATTTCTCGTCACCGCTCGTGTAGTCAGTATGATTAATTTGGACAGTTATTGTTCTGTGGTTGCGTCACTGACGTCACAACTTGTGACGTATATTTGTTTGCGCAAACCTCACGATCATGCTGCTTGACACACTTCCTTGGCAATCAGATTGTTGACGATATAAATTATACTAGCTGTTCGCCCCGGCTCCACCCCGATTGTATTTTGTTTATTTGGATATTAAAACTATCCTATGTTCTTCTCCTGTTTCTAAGCTACCACTCTGCCAATTTTCAGCCGAATCAACTCAGCGGTTCTTGAGTTATAAACAGTATAACTTAGATGACTTTATTTTATACATATCTATACTAATATAAGCTGAAGAGTGTGTTTGTTTGTTTGAACGCGCTAATCTCAGGAACTACTGGTCCCATTTGGAAAATTATTTCGGTGTTAGATAGCCTATTTATCGAGGAAGGCTATAAGCTATATATCATCACGCCATGACCAACAGAAGCGGAGCCATGCGGGTGAAACCGCGGAGCGCAGCTAGTTATAGATACGTAGAATCATGTTACAGGGTAAGGAACACAAGAAAACTGTGTGGAAAGTAATTTCAACAAAATGTTGTTGACTGTTTGTAAAATGATTATTAGTTATAAATTGATAAAACTGTGTAGAAAAGCAAAGGCTATCATACTATATCTATACTAATATTATAAAGCTGAAGAGTTTGTTTGTTTGTTTGTTTGTTTGTTTGAACGCGCTAATTTCGGGAACTACTGGTTCGATTTGAAAAATTCTTTCGGTGTTAGATAGCCCATTTATGGAGGAAGGCAGGCTATATATCATCTCGCTGAGACCAACAGGAGCAGAGCACTGCGGGTAAAACCGCGGAGCACAGCTAGTAGAGTATAAAACTAGAAAGCATTTAAAGTATACGTATTGACCGATGTTCATCGAACTATACAAAGAATTTCATCCATTATTTTGATACCATTAAATATATAGCTGACCTATGAAAAAAATACCAAAACTTGCATATTACAAGTTATTACAAAATTCAGAATGTACAAAAACGAAGCAGCTGCGATATTTAATAAACAATTTGTTCATTAAAAATTCCTACATAAATCGAAATAAGGACATATTTCAAAAGCAGCTGAATCTCTGGATAATGGATCAACGCGTGATTTATCGAATGACGGAAATTGGAGGTAATATGAATATTATTGGGCTGTTTGTACATGTTTTTGTTGTATGTACGATTTATTGTATTCTTATATTATGTTGTGGATATGTTTATAGCAACGCGATAACATGTATTTTGGAATTGACGTGAGAATATTATGGTTATTCTTTTCATATATACCTTTATGAAAAGATCTTCTTCATTGCTGTTATTTTTGTCAGGTAATAATTGGTTAAATAATCGATAACGTTTATAAAAGCTGCTAATGAAAATCGATTATAGAATGTAGAGTTAGGTTTTGTGTTATTTATCTCTGTGAATTTAGTTATTTTCAGTTGTTGGTTTGTTTGAACTCGAACTATTGGACTGATTTTGAAAATTGTGGTGGTGAGACCTTGGACTTCGAATCGATAAGACCAAACGAAAAAATCATACTATAAAAAATAATAAAACCACATTCCGCTTTACTCTTTATTCTCATTATGTATAAACCCGAAATCTTGACAAGAAATCGTAAAATTATGAAGGAATTTCCGTTGTCTTGTAATCGGATTATTTCCACAAAGGGTACTAAGCCTCTAAGTGCGTAAGTAATCCCCGACAGGACGCTATACATTTGTCTTTTAATTCTAATATTATCCAGCATGCGAGGCCGCTGTTACACCATTATGTTTGCTAAATAATAGTTTAATGTTAATGTCCCACGGTTAGACGGTCCTACGGTCAATTTTAATCTTAATGAATAGTATGTTGGTAAATTTAAGGTAAGCGTACGATGCGTATTATGTTCCCTATTTCACTCACTAAAAGTTTTGTTTTCTTGGACTAAAATTGATCACTGGTTATATTTATCTAATAAGCCTGTATAGCTTTTTCGTCCTCTTCCTAGCTCTACTTTGTGCCTGTTACAAATATTTAGTAGCTTATATAAATAAATAAATAAAATAAAATAAAATATTATATAGGCTTAACATAGTCACATTCCTATTTATAATGTATGTGCAGGTTACGCGACGGTGTGATAGTTGTCACTTAGTCAAGTTTAAATCGAGTTGGCGATGCTCTCAGCGATCTCTCAAAAGAGCTCTTGAAGGCAACACCTTTGACGACGAAAGTTCGTCATCTCGACAGCATTATTGCGGTCGTTTTAATTCCTTTATATTGCTTCTGACGTTCTATTTAGTTTGAGGTAGTATCTTGTTGTAATGTTCATTAGATTTTGTTGCTATGGTTACGGTTGAGAGGTTTCTGTTGTGATCACGTTGTGATTGAATCGTAAAGTTTTGTTCTGTTTTAGCTTTGTGTTTTAGGTTTTGATATGTTTGATCAGATTGTATTTGTGCACCTATTATAATATACTTGAACTAGCTATTAAAACGTGGCTTTATGCGCGTTGTAAAAGAAATTCACATGCGAATAAAATGTTACACCGATATTACTGCTGTACTGCACATATATAATATGTACACATATATAATTCATCAAAAATATTTAAGGATAAACTATTCGAATAATGCACATGTTTAATTATTTTATGAGTAGATAAAATTAAAATGAATACAATGGCCGTCAGCACACTCTGTAATTTTCCCACTAGCGAAGTTCATTCCGAATGCAATTATAAGATAAAATTTCTTGAATTTAAACTATTATTCAGAAAATTAAATGAATATTCTTTTCATCTGAACTTGTTGAAAGTCGATTTAAAGTTCTGCCAAGAGTCAAATAACGGCTTTGATATTTTTTTCCTGGAAATATAAGTAAAGCCGATTGTGGTATTTTAATTTCATTAAAACTTAATTAAAAGTAATTAAATTTCAGGTTTAAATAAATATAATTAATCAAAAGTATTATCGTCTAACACACGTCTGTTCACATAAAATATATTTTGTGTTTTTTTTTTTTTAATTTCTCATTTATTTAATAATTTTATCACCAGTTTACCAGTTTAAAATTATCATACACCATTCAAATATAAGAATAAAATCAAAAATATATATTTTTCAATTCCTATTAAGTTTTCATGCAACTGCATTGACTCGCAAAGCTATCAGATCGTAGACGTGCTACGCCGTAGCTACGAGCTACGAAGTACGTTTTCTCAAGAATTTTGTTTCTCTACGGGATCGCAATCTACGTACAAAGTAAGTCATGTCCCAGAATTCACTTCGTGGTTTGAAATACTCCCTTGTATCGGGGAAAATTTCGCTGTGTTATATAGATTTTTCGTATGCATTTTTATTGACTTTCCTCCCATTCGTAGTACATATTAAGTCGCGTTGAAATTTAAAATGCATCTACTTTCTTGTGGGTAAAATAAAACTCTATTTCATGTACGTTTTATCTAAATAAGGATAGTATATATACATAATGCCATAATACATAGATACGTGTGGCTTATGGCTTAAACCCTCATAGGAGGCTGGGTCCCACCAGCAGGGAAAAATATAGGCTGATGATGATGACTAGTAACTAGTAGTCGCTTCGACAAGATATATGCAAATTCAAATGCATAATATTTATCATTCCATATCAAGCTTCTGTCTATAACTTAATATTATAAAACTGAAGGATATGTTCGTTTGCTTGAACGCGCTAATCGCAGGAGTTCCTCGCCCGAATGAAAAATGATTTCAGTGTTAGATAGTCTATTTATTGACGAAGGCTATATATCCTCACGCTTAGACCAATAGGAGCAATGCGGCCAAATCCGTAAAAGAACAACTAATATTAAATAAAGCTTATGTTTCGCAAGTATATACAATATTATAAAACAAAACAATTTCATAGGGCGTATTCAGAAAGAAAGCTTGAAACTTATATGCGCTTATAAGCGCTTATCGGCGCTTGTCAGCGCTGGTAACCCGCGCAGGAAAATATATGAACACGCGCCGATAAGCGCTGATCGGCGCCGACAAGTTCCGACAAGTTTCAACAAGCGCTGGTCAGCGCTGGGCGCTGCCATATAAAATTTGTTTTGGTCTGCTTCAACCTGCTTCCTTTGTGTAGAACGAACCAGCGCCGATAAGCGCCGATAAGCGCTTATAAGTTTCAAGCTTTCTTTCTGAATACGCCCATACACAGGTCATTGACATAGCTAGTCACGAACGATAAATATTAACGAGCATTCGCTTTATAAATTGCGCACAATGATTAAACAATTATAATATTATATGTTGCAAAACCTTTTGTAAACGCATGCGGTTACATTAAAAATTCATAATTGAACGTTATTTGTATTAAACAATTACATTGTTAGCATTTCAATGAATCCCACTAATTTGTAATCAATTTGAAAATCTGATTCTATGCAATTCAATCATTGTATTAATTATGAGGATTACAGAACGACTAATTATATAATTTTATATTTGCTCTTGTATATTTTAGGATTTTATTTGTTACTATAACTGTGCTCCGTGGTTTTACCCGCTTTGTTCCGCTCCTATTGGTCTTAGCGTGAAGATATTATATAGCCTATAGTTTTCCTCTATAAATCAACTATCTAATAGTGAAATAATTTTTCTAATCGGACGTTTGGTTTCTGAGATTAGCGCATTCAAGCAAACAAGCAAACAAACTCTTCAAGCTTTATAATATTAGTATAGATTGTAAAGCATTTAATTCTGTTTCAGTGAAATTTGCAAGTTTTCCAAACATATTTGGTCCGGCTCCAAACCGAATCAATAAAAACAAAACATATTCTCGCATAATATGTCTTGGTAAACAGACAGATTTTTGAATAAATGTCTCTAGAACATACTCCTCTAATAAATATGGGTCGGTGTATGATTATGGTTTATTTATTTATTTAAAAATGAATATTAAAAAAACTACAAGTACAATGATTTTGTATAGCCAAAATATCCAATTAAAATGTTTTTTTATTGTTTCACAGTAATCACTTAAATTGCAATAGTAATTTTACACAGTGTTCTATTAAGAAATATTTGTTTTCCACGATCAAGTTGCACTTACCATTTACTTAAGTTAATGGTCTTATAATTGAGTTTCATTCAGAAGTTACACTTTAGCCTGTCCCTCCAGGCCTGAGTTTGTTAAATTAGCATTTAAATAAAACATTACTTTGCTAAGTGGATGGAAAATTATCTCATTAATTAATTTTAATTCATATAATTGTAAATAATCATCACGATAGCGGAAAATATGGATAAAAGATTTAATTTTTGTAAAGGTAAGTTATTATGGATAATTCTTTCTTTATTTGTCTGGTATCAAGTTGCAAAATAATTCTTTGAACTAAGAAATTAATATTAT
The DNA here is from genome assembly GCA_029959065.1 of Colias behrii. Classification (NCBI taxonomy): domain Eukaryota; kingdom Metazoa; phylum Arthropoda; class Insecta; order Lepidoptera; family Pieridae; genus Colias; species Colias behrii. Next base: position 9,661,847 of record JARWMC010000017.1, read on the forward strand.
CTTCTTGAATATAATTTCCAGTTTTTGTATATTATTAATTATAAAGCATTTAATTACCTACTTATTCTCTTTATGGATGATTCTGCCTTTCTTTAATACATTTTTCATTGAAGATTTTAAATAAATTACCTTCAGCTTTACAAATGATGTTAATGTAATTATTATTTTTAAGAATAAAATTATATTTGACTACGACGTTAATTTAAATTACATTTCATTATAAAGAGGTATTCATATTTTATATTTTTTGAATAGATAAGAAAGAAAGCACTTTTAATCTGTTATAATGTAAAAAATAGACAAAAGTACATTTACAAGAAGATACAAAAACACAAAACAAAACAATAAGCCTAATAATTCTTATTCTGAGTAAACCTTGGAATATTATTCTAGTGAGATAATTATAATAAAAGATAAAATAATAAACAGGCTTCTTTTCAGAACTAGTCGATCAATGTGTATCAACTTAGATTTATAAATAATGGCAGAAATCTATCTCATAGGGTTAGCACCCATAAGCACGTCCAAGAATACATTATACAAACCACTTCTCCTGACTTCACTTGGGTTACGCACAACGCACAGTCCAAACCACTGAACGGATCGGGCTGAAATTTGGCATGTAGGTAGATGTTAGGACGTAGGCATCCGGTAAGAAAGGATTTTGATCAATTCTACCCCCAAGGGGCTAAAATAGGGGATGAAAGTTTGTAACATGAAAAATTATTTTCCACCAGATGAAGCTGCGGGCCACAGCTAGTATTGTATATAAACATCAGCCTTATGCAGGAAATTCTATGCCTTTGAAATTATGGTATTATTAACTCGAGAGCATTCTATGAAATGCACTTGAAAGCTTTACAAAGCATTTTCATATCTTAGCTATGAAGCCTTTCAAGTATCTTTAACCAATAATGTTTTTGCGTTTATATTTTTAATAGGAACTAATGTATGATTTTATTTTACCCTGCAAAATGTATTTCAAAATAATAAGGTAAATATGGAAATTAATATGCCTTAATTATCATAGATGATTTTCATTGATGTTGACGTATACAAATAATATCTTATCATATTATAAAGAAATCGATAGAGTTGATAATTAAGAACCTTTCCCATTTATAACCAACATACTATTAATTAAATATACTAAAGATATTTAATCACAACCCTACAAAAAGATCTGTCCAGGACGGTCCAGGAAAGTTAAAAAACTTTGTTTGCAGAGTCCCGGACAAAGGTCCGCCAAATTAAATAAGTTTGATCATAAATATTTATAAATTGCTAACCGCTTCAAGAACTGTGTACACTGCACGTACAGGTTTCCTTTAGGGTGTACATTGCACGTACAGGTTTCCTTTAGGGTGTAAATTGCATAAAGTAATGCTAAGTTTGATTGTAGTGAAGTCCCGTGACCCCTAGTGGGGTAAGGGGCAGATGCATTATGCATACATCTGTTTCACTGATCGATTTTCTTGAGGGACAAGTAGGTGATCAGCCAGACTAAGACATTTTTTTGCAAGAGGGAAGTTCTGTCTGCAAATAAATTCCTGAAACCTGTACCGATATTATGAAGAGGACTTATGCTAAATATAAAATAAAACATTTCCACAGGGGCAAAAATGTAACAAAACCAGACAAATAATATCTAATGTAATCACAACTGAAACGATAAATCAGGGAAAATATATTCAACACTTTAAATTATTATTCTGAACATTATCACTGTTATTCATAAAATAAATAATATAATTTTGGAAGTATTAATTGAAAGATTGAAATATAATGAGCACATGTGCGTGTTACTTTATTTAATTTCAATAAATATTTTAATTTCAACTACTTTTTACTGTCTTTGTAATATATTCAGCAATAGTTAGTGTATTGGTAATAAGATAGATAATTAAACAAGCAGTGTTTTTTAATATGAATGTATTAATTTATCATTTAAATGTTCACATTATGTTTTTATCAATAGTCTTTATGTACTTACTCCTCACTGATATCTAATCTACTATATAAAAATAAGTCGGGTTTTCCTTCCTGGCGCTATAACTCCAGAACGCACGAACCGATTTCCACGGTTTTGCATTCGTTGGAAAGGTCTCGGGCTCCGTGAGGTTTATAGCAAAGAAAAGGTGTATATGGTGGCGAAACGGAGTTCGCCCGGTTTGCTAGTAACTTCTAATTACCACGAATTAATAGTCTAGAGTCTAGACACAGCGAAAAATTTGTGTTTTATTCACATAATAATGATTTACTTAAAGCAGCTTTAGATATAGGGTTCAATATTTATATTACTCTCTCTACCAACCCATACATTTATTCGTATGACAGACACTCGGACAAAACCGCAGGAAAAACTTTCATTACCTATTTAAACCCCTTTTGGATTTGAATTGAACTTAATTCTTCAATTATTTTCATTAAAAACTTCTTCCGAATTGTGCAGTGGTTTAGCTCTGAAAGCTTAACGGAGTGACAAACAAATATGTACGTATTTTCTAAATATGATTACAGATTAGACATTCACAGGATATAAAAAAATTATCAAATTACGTATTATAATAAAATATATCTACTTTATTTGCTTATTAAGCTAACCACTCATAGAGCACTAAGTTAAATACCACACATCTAAAACATGATTTAAATCCACAATTAACTGATAAAACAATGTTAACTGCTTGTACACTAAAGCCACAGTATTACCATATTTCCTACAGTAGTGCGACGAATGTACTTGTGTAGAGAAACGGAGGGGAACTGGCGGGGGTCGGGCGACGCGGGCCGCGTAAGGCAAACACGCTTAGTTTGCCTTACCTAGCGCGAAAGGACGACGCAGTCGTATTTTTTGTGTAATAATTTTATTATACATAGGTAGATACTTACATATTCTATTATGGCGCGGACAAACTGTTCCGTTTACGGATGTAAATCTACATTGAAATCCCAGAAGGAAACAATATTTCAGAAAGATTGTATTAATTGTATCTGTTGAATTAAAATCAAAGCTATGTATATGTTGTCCTCATTATTTTCTAATCAGATTGTACATCCCAATGCGAATGCATTACTTAGTTAAATGTTATAATATACAATTAAGAACATCCAAAAATAAAGTGTCCACGTAAATAATATTTAGCAGTGCAATATCTGTAATTATATATTTATGAACAAATAATTACATCAGATTTAATAATCGCAATTATTTTGAATGTACATATGAAAAAATGATTTCATCATAATATTAATAATCACAATTGTTTTATTTCGCATTTGTTGCAACCCTAGCGTATTTTCGTGTGGCAGCGTAAGTACCTACGCTGGCGGCGGCATCGCGCGACATCAAAGGCGATTCCTTACTGTAGGAAATAATATTGTAATACTGTGCTAAAGCTATAAGACATTTACAATAACTTATAGTGCAAGTATATTTCAATGCAAATGCTAGTGTAGACAGGAGTGTAACGTCGCAAATCGGTCCCCGCTGCACGAACTAAATCTCATACAGCCCTGGATTTATGTGGAGTGTGGACGTTTATATTGGACTTGGACTTAAGTGTTTTATGATTTCGTATTTCGAGGTCATTTTTGGGGTTTAATGTATTTAAATGCAAGGTTGAGCGGTTTGCCAGTCTTCAACACGCAAATTGCAATACAACAATGTTTGTAGTTTTTATTATGTGCTAAATTTATATGTTTAAATTATCAAAAAATTCCAAATTATAAATGAGTAAATGCGTAGTTTGAAACTATTGTGAATGAGTTATCTTCAAAATTACTTCACTGTCCATAAAATTCAACTCCGTGGCTTTGTCAGGAATATCATTACTTATTATGACTTCAAAATCAAATACTTATGAACTTATAATAAAGGGCTTTTGTATTTCGTTACAAAATTCTAATTACTTTACCGCTTCATTGAAGCCTGAATCCTCAGATAAATAATTCTCCCTAATTGGTGTAAAAATGGGAGCTAAATAGGATAAATGTGAGCCATTATGAATAAAACAAAGCATTATTCCTCATTTCTCGTGCCATATTATTTAAATTGCGCAAAAACTAAATACACTGTGTATAGTCGGGATTTCGGACTGGATTAATTTAACAAATTTTATACAGTACTCCAAAAGTAATAATGCGCATAGAAATCTTCGTCACTGTTCGGCAACTGACATATTCCCGGAGCGTCCGAAGATGATATTTATATAGAGTGGTTAAATGCATTTTCTTCATGCATAATTTAGTCAAATTATGTGTTTTGTGCAAAAAGAGATTAATATTGATTTGTAAGTGACGAGTTTGTTTCGATAATTCCTTGTAAGTAAATAGCGAAGATAACCCCACTATTGCGAATATATCTTTGTTGGATTGATTTACTTGGAAAATTTTATAGTACTTTTAAAGTGTCTTACTGAAGCTGGTGTAATGATGGAAGAAAAGGTTAAAATAACATTAATTATATTGTATAAAATATTGTTTTCAAACACAGGTTTACATTTAAACCATATAAGTAAATCTAATCATTAAAATCTCAGCTCAAAAGTCTCATTCATCATTCTTCAATATTATGACATTTACAAAAAAATAATAATAAAAACAATAAAAATCAGGGATTATCTTTATTTCTGACATTTTAGCTCTTCTTCGTTTTCACTTTTCCTACTGCCATCACGTGTGTAAATCATTTCATCGATTAATTCAATTCACCTTTAAAAACAAAACCAAGAAGGGTATGTAATAGCAGCTCTATATAATTCCACACAGAGAGAATACGTGCAGTCACCACCAATATTTAAAGACAACTGACGGATTTTTCAGTTTTTTGACTGACAGGCTACCGTCACCTACCGCCCGATTTGTTTTTGATTGTGTATGACCGTTATTTGACTTCTATTTCTTTTGAACAAGGTGTAAAATGCAAGTGCATTGTTTAGGGCTCTTACGATTCAATGATTCGAGTGTTTTCGGAAATACGACAATTATTAGCGAAGATTTGCATGTGCATTATTAATTTTGGAGTACTGTACCTACTTGTGTTTGACCGCCTCCTCGGTACAGTGGTTGACGCGTGAGCGTAGCGCGAGGGGCCCTGGGTTCGATTCCCGGTGGAGACGAAGAAAAAAATGTCTTGGTCTGGTAGGACACAGAAGACTGATCACCTACTTGTCCCCAAAGAAAATCGATCAGTGAAACAGATGTATAATGCATCTGCCCCTTACCCCACTAGGGGACATGGGACTTCACTTTTACTTGTGCTTAAGTCGGTACAAGTGTAGTTCTTTTGGTCAGTTGAACATGTTTTTAGAACAGAACTGGACATCAGTATTTAGTCAACTAAAGACTAAGTATAATGAAGAAGTGTGGATATTTTATAATGATTAAACCCTATACAATTTTTTGTCATCAGCCATTTTTCGCACGTGACTTAAGTGATGCAACTTGAAAAGCACAAGCTTCAATTGAAAATACAACATTTATATAAGGGTGATGTAAAAAAGTCAATCACCTTGTTCAATAAATGAACTATCCAACACAAAAAGAATTATTCAATTTTTTTTAAAGGCACCCGCCATCACAGGATTTTCGCGCGACCTCTGGAAATAGTGTCCAGAGACATTATTTACATTTTTTATTTATTTATAAAAACACGACATACAGTCACATAATAAATTAAAAAGAATTATTCAATTCAAATCTAATTCAAAATTCTTGAAGCTCGTTCAAACAGTCAAAGAAACTCTTCATGTGTAGAATGTTAGTATATGACCCTCGAGTGTATTAGCAATAAAGAAATAACCTTTTATTTCAATTTGTCACGCACCCGATCGCATTTCATCCCAATTCACGTGACATCAGATAAACAAGCGTGCATTGTTAGCCCGTAGTGCGAGCACGTTCAACCAATTGTATCTACACTGCGTGACACGGGACAACGAATTGAAGAACTGTATCCAGTGTAATTAAACTATTGTTGTCCCGCTTTCACCCACGTCACGCTGTACATATGGTCCATCGATCTGATTATTGTGTTTTGCTAATTGGTATGAATGTAGGTTTATCATGTCACGTATCTTGTGTAAGCAGACAAAAGTTTGTTAATATTATACTAGAAGATGCATCCATAGAATGTGCTTTATAACATTATTTTTCCATAAAGATGATAATATAAAACTTTCAGCGGTATTTATTGTAGTTTTATTTATAAGCTAAGGCAATGTGTAATGATTAATTATAATTAATTTTGTCTCTTCATTTAATCAATTCTTACAATAAATTAAGTTGTTTCTTCAAATCATATTGTTCTTAATATATTTATGAAATGGAAATGACGTAATTATATTATAGACATGAGTAAAAAAATACGTTATAATATTTTTATAGCGTTCAAGATAACATGAAAATGGTAGCACTTATTTAAATGAAAGATAAATATTATGAAACTGAAATTACAGCCTGAGTACCTTTTATATTATACAGCGTTGAGTTTATTTCGAAAAAATTTCTACCAAAAATTATTGTCATGAAGTGTTATTTGAATATAATATAATAAATTTGGTTAGTGAAAATTATTAATGATTTTGTAAAAAAAATTAACCTCATGAAAAACGTCTGATACCATTTACAATTTTTTATCATAATACATAATACAACTATAATGTTCTAACCTAAATAGTTACATTTTAAATGAAAAAACCTTAACACTTCATTATTTATAACATCGTTGATATTGTATTACCTACATAATATTTTATTTTGTATAAATATAATTTATAAGCAAAAGTAATGGACGTTATAATTTATAACCTCCATTTTCGTCCGGTTTTAATTGCGCATATTTAAAGTTAAATTTAATATTTTAGTAACTATATTCATCATTCATAGAATAATTGATATTAAAATTACAAAGTGTGCTAATTTCATTTGATATTAGCAAGGTTAAGGTCACCTTCTTCAAGACATTTTGGAGTATAATTAGTAATTACTTATTGTGATAGAATTTTAATTAATTTGATTTGATAGCATTCCTTGTCCTTTAAGTTACATTGGGTATACCTTCCTGTCCTTAGATTTCAAGAGACCGACATAACCCAGTGTCATTTTCCTTATACATTTTAGTAACTTTATCTATCTATAAAAAGTAAATCCAGGTTTTAACTATACATTCTCTACAATATAAAATTATTGGTAGGTACCCTTATTTAACTGTTAAAATTACGCGAAGCCACATTGATGTTGGGTATAGAACAAACCAAGGAAAATCATTTACGAAATATTTCATCAACCGATATCTATGTATAAATCAAGCGTGTTCATGTCACGCGTTGCATACGACAGCTGTCACGTGCCGCAGATTCTTACTAATGTAGTAGCTACCAGTGTTTGTCGATAACACGCTTCTATCTTACTAATAATGTAAGCTGAATTTTTTGTGAGAATGGGAGTTTTTGATGTTAGAAAACATAATGGTGTGAGATAATAGTGATTGTGGTATACTTAGAAGTAATGTTATATTATATTTTGCGATTTAAATAGTTAAAAAGTTTTGTTTATTTTGCACCTGCATTGTTACAAATATAAAAAAAATGCTACCATTATTAAGCAAGCTTTAGTAGACTTATTAATGTGACAATATACAGATATTTTGGTTACATATTTGTCACGTAGTAAGTGAATACCTGAAATTGAATACATATAGACAGAATTTATAAAAATCGTCTTATTTATAGTCAAACGTGTAGTCACGCGCTGCATATGACAGGTGTTACGTAGAGATCTCACTTTCGTACTAATGTAGTTTATTTAACTGTGTTTGTCAGTACTATCGAACAAAAATAAATTCAAAAGTTTAAAGGGATGGAAGCTTTTTAATCTGAATTTATATTTTTGGTTTTATGGCATTCAAATGCTTTATAAATATAAATTTATAAAGAATAGAAAAAATTCGATCACGAGGCGGGACTCGAACCCGCATCCTTCGCGCCATTCCGGGGCGGATGCCTCACCAACTCAGCCACTCGTGACCCGCCCGAGTGATCGAATTTATTCTATTCTTTCAGTTTTATGTGTCTGAAGGGACACATCGCGCATTATAAAGCATTTGAATGCCATAAAACCAAAAATATAAATTCAACAAAAAAGGTCGTGTTCCATCGTTACAATATTGTATTCACTGAAAAGTGCTTCATATTGGTTGAAATGGTTGTTAATCATCTCAATAGATGGCGCGCGATGTGTCCCTTCAGACACATAAAACTGAAAGAATAGAATAAATTCGATCACTCGGGCGGGTCACGAGTGGCTGAGTTGGTGAGGCATCCGCCCCGGAATGGCGCGAAGGATGCGGGTTCGAGTCCCGCCTCGTGATCGAATTTTTTCTATTCTTTATAAATGTATATTTATAAAGCATTTGAATGCCATAAAACCAAAAATATAAATTCAACAAAAAAGGTCGTGTTCCATCGTTACAATATTGTATTCACTGAAAAGTGCTTCATATTGGTTGAAATGGTTGTTAATCATCTCAATAGATGGCGCGCGATGTGTCCCTTCAGACACATAAAACTGAAAGAATAGAATAAATTCGATCACTCGGGCGGGTCACGAGTGGCTGAGTTGGTGAGGCATCCGCCCCGGAATGGCGCGAAGGATGCGGGTTCGAGTCCCGCCTCGTGATCGAATTTTTTTCTATTCTTTATAAATTTATATTTATAAAGCATTTGAATGCCATAAAACCAAAAATATAAATTCTACAAAAAAGGTCGTGTTCCATCGTTACAATATTGTATTCACTGAAAAGTGCTTCATATTGGTTGAAATGGTTGTTAATCATCTCAATAGATGGCGCGCGATGTGTCCCTTCAGACACATAAAACTGAAAGAATAGAATAAATTCGATCACTCGGGCGGGTCACGAGTGGCTGAGTTGGTGAGGCATCCGCCCCGGAATGGCGCGAAGGATGCGGGTTCGAGTCCCGCCTCGTGATCGAATTTTTTCTATTCTTTATAAATTTATATTTATAAAGCATTTGAATGCCATAAAACCAAAAATATAAATTCAACAAAAAAGGTCGTGTTCCATCGTTACAATATTGTATTCACTGAAAAGTGCTTCATATTGGTTGAAATGGTTGTTAATCATCTCAATAGATGGCGCGCGATGTGTCCCTTCAGACACATAAAACTGAAAGAATAGAATAAATTCGATCACTCGGGCGGGTCACGAGTGGCTGAGTTGGTGAGGCATCCGCCCCGGAATGGCGCGAAGGATGCGGGTTCGAGTCCCGCCTCGTGATCGAATTTTTTCTATTCTTTATAAATTTATATTTATATAGCTTTTTAATCTGTCACTTAAAATTTAAGTCGGTGTGTAGGTATTCTATCTATTCTAGAACAACGTTCTTCGCCGTGTCGGTCTGTTCGTTTGTTCGCGATAAACTCAAAAACTACTGCACCAGATTTCATTATGATTTCACCATAAGATAGCGTTTTCCCCGAGGATAGAAGTATATAACTAACCCTCCTCGAAAACAATTTGTTCAGTCTTAGGAAGCCGTAGATGGATATTTAGTTAATTATTTAAAGCAATTTCTTGAATAAATATTTAAAGAGACAATAACAGCTGTTTACACTTGTAAATAAAATTATCTTAGAAAATTCTAATAACAATGATAGGACTTTTAAAAATCATACCAATTGAACTTGAAATTACTAACAACTCAAACGCTATATTCAACTTTCACCTAGTTAAAACATGAATTGTTTTAGTAAAAAATCATAGCAATTATAACTTTTCCAAACAAAATTACATCCGGGGTGTTTTTCCAATATAATTCGTACAGTCGTTAAAACAAACTATGGTAGTTAACGAGTATACCGTTTCTCACCCGGCCATCCCGGACTATCCATGTACAGTCGCGCACACAATTGATAAATTGACGAATAAAATATTTTATTTTCGACAGTTGATTTTTTCACTTGATGATACTTTTATAGATGTAAATTAATATACGTTTCGAACGATCTATAAAGAATCCCATCCCATTTTTCAGAGAGTTTATGTGCAACATTTTTCACGAATGTATGTGAAGGCGCGTGTGTTTAATACTTCACGCTTTATCTGCTGAATAAATTTGTACGATTTTGCCATACATTATCATAATTTAACCCTAAAATAGGTATTATTTTACGTGACGTCGCGTTTCAAATTTTAATAAAAAAACAACAGCTGACATTTCAATATATTTTATTTTAATCACATTCCTTCATATTCACACTAGAGGTCCGCCCCGGCTTCACCCGTGGTACATATTTCGCAATAAAAGGTAGCCTATGTCCTTTCTCGGGTATCAAAATATCTCCATACCAAATTTCATGCAAATTGGTTCAGTAGTTTAGGCGTGATTGAGTAACAGACAGACAGACAGAGTTACTTTCGCATTTATAATATTAGTATGGATTTACATTTTGAAACATGTCATATCAGTTTGGTATATGGTAGTGACTAGAGACGCAGAATCATTTTGATCTTCAATTTTACATTTTTATCTGAATCAGCTTTCGAACTGCACACATCTATACTACTCCAAACATGCACTGCAATCCGTCTGCAAACATGCATCCAACATAGTACTGAAAAATATTGACAACTTTTTATTTATAAATAGGTTTAAAACTACACACTTCTCAATCTATACCAACAAGTCACAACTTAATATAATATGTTCACACCCAACCAGAAAAATCTTAATAGCATTTTAATTCAAAACAAGTATCAAACTCCGTATGTACACAGGCAGATTAAAACTATTTTCACTTCCAGCTACTAAAAACCTTTTACATTACATGCGAATTCTTCGATTCAGATCTCGATCGCAATCTATAATGCTACCAAAAAAGGCAGACATTACAACCATACTCATCGATTTCTAATTTATAAAAGAGCATGTTCGCACCAAATTCTTCCATCTCAATATCCGCTCACGTGACTGGAATACACGCACTCGTCTCGACCTGATAAATCTGGAAATTCAAAGGAAAATGTTAATAATATATGAATCCAGATTGAAATGAACGTGTCTCACAATATTTCGCCGATTATAATGATTTCCTTTTTATGAATCCATATTTCGAGAATAGGAAGAATTTCCAGATATACTTAGTTAGGTAACAATTTAGGCGTTGATATTTTTCTGTAAGTACTACCTATATAATATATAGGTAACAGTCATCTGTTAGTCGAATTTCTTGTAAAAATTTCCGCCAATAAGTTTTAGTATATACAAACAGTCATATAGATAAACCAGTATAATATACTGGTTTATCTATATGACTGTTTGTATGTCCGTCTGTTATCGGAAAGAATTTCTAAAAGATGGATGCTTTAAAATTTACAAACTGTAAAATATACTAAAACTTATTGGCGGAAATTTTTACAAGAAATTCGACTAACAGATGACTGTTTTAACTTCTTTAATTTCTGTCTCTATAGGTTTTAAGGAAAATAAAATATATAAAAAAAAACTTTTTTCATCGACTGTACAAACGTCGATACAATATCTAAGTCTACGCGCGTAACTGCACCATTTATCGATAAGTACTTCACTAGTTGTGCCATAGCGATAGGCCTTGGCTTACGATAATCCCGAATACCACTTGAAATTTTTATTTCGAGCTGAAATATTGGGTAAAAACTCTTCAGAGAGATTAATGTCGATGCTGTTTTATGCCAATATTAAAAATACTTTTTTACTAAGGCCCGAAATTAGACGAAGCTTCGAGAAATTGTGAAATGATATAGACAATTTACTAACATAGTAATATATCGTTTCAAGAACCTATCTAATATGAGATATTCTTAACATAACTACTTGTGACGCTGAACTTAATTTGATAGAAAGATTTATTTCCCGCCAATTCAATCAAATCATGATTGTTTCATTATTTTTTAAGAACTCAATTCTAAATTAAAAACAAATCGAACGTGACCGAAAACAAGCGCAAATCATTCGCTCATTATAAGCTTTCATTCCTCACCTATGAATACAGTTCTAGAACGTTTTTAAAAATAGAATGAATGAAAAATTCAAATTGAAACTCCCATTCACGTCGGTTGTAGTGAATGACGTTTAAAAACCGTAACAGGAGAAACATGAGCAACATGAGTTGAAGCAAATTAGCGTGCACTTAGGGTCAGTGTAGTTAGAATACTGGCTGGTTAAATCTAACGACTCATTTGCGAATTCTTTATTTGATTTAGTGTGTTTTTCGTATGCAGTATGTAGAGCGTAATATGTCAATATTGTCAGTATGGTGGTCATTTGAACAGTTTATTTTGTGATGATTTTGTATGATTGAATGTAATACAAATTATTATCTTTTGTGATTTATTTTACTTGTACGTATTCGATAACCTAAGTGCTTTCATAGTCTAAATATTGTTTTTAAAGATTATTTTGGACTTTTACAATTTTCCTTGTAGATAAATTTACAATTGCAAAAATGTAATGAGCATTTGTTTTTTTAACTATGACTGAAGCACAAAAGTATAAAAAATGTATATATTATCGATCAAAAAACCATACATTTTTACCGCACCTATGCATTTTCATTATACATCGAGAATAAAGGAGCTTTTAACATTATTTTAATATATTCATTCGTTCTTTCAACCCCACAATCGAACACAAATCTACATCCAATCAAAAATTCATTCTAAACTGCTCTATTCGTGATTAAATTCAATTCCGAATTGAGTCAAACTTTGACCCAATGTCAAAGTATGAGTCAAAGTTTACTCAAGTCTTGGGCACGTATAGAGAACAGCGTTGAATTGTAAAATTAACAGTCTCTTCCGCCTTGGCTGTGAGCCAAGTCATGTTACGGATGTCCAATTTCCATTTCAGTATTATAATACCATGTGAGGGTAGTTATGCTAATTGTTTTGGTGGTTTTGAAGTAATATGTGTGTGCCATATTGTGATATATTCATTACTAGCTTAGCGCAGTTTCACCCACGAACGAACCCGCGTGCAATATCAAGTATTTCTATAACACATGTGCTATTCTGAAGTGACCTATATTCATGTAAAGTTTCATCGCAATCCGTCCAGTAGTTTTTACGTGAAGGAGTATCAAACATCCATCCATCCATACTTACAAGCGAGGTAATAATACAAGTATGATGGTCAAAGTGCGAAGGGTTGCAAAAACTAATACAGAAATAATAATTTGTAACTAATAAAAAAATACCTGCCAATAATTATTTATCTAATGTTGTAACAACGGCGAAGTTAGAACTCAGTGCCAATAGAGGAAAATTTAAATAAAAGGACATTTAATTTTTTTTTTACTTTGTTTTCCTAACGTTATTCAAAACATCAACAATCAAATCCTTTCGCACATGTTTCACACAAAACACTCCTATCTACCCTACACACTACACACTACATAATGACCGACATACGTATACATTAACATGTATAGTGACATGTAATCCAGCACAATTTGGCAGCGCCTTGATGTCGTGTTGAAAGCCCGGTGTTACGAGCTTATGCCTTATCATCTTACCACTTTACGTCGTCACTATGCTCTGATGAGAATGATGGAATGTACATATCCTACTAATAAATGCGAAAGTTTGTGAGGATGTATGGATGTTTATTACTCTTTCACGCAAATATTACTGAACCGATTACAATGAAATTTGGTAAGTAGGTAGCTGAAGACCCAGATTAAGACATACTTTTTATCCCGGAAATCCCAAAGGAACGGAAAACGGTTTTTCTTTGAAAACGCGGGCGAAGACGTGGGTGGAAATCTAGATAGTAGGTAATATAAATCGATGTACAGTGATTTCTTATAGTAGTATTATTTAAAGGGTAGATAAGAAGAAAGAGCTATAGGTCGTCTATCACTATCACTATATCATTATACAGGGTGTCCCACTGTTGGTATACTAAGCTCAAAGGAGGTTATAGTTTTGCATACGCTGAGTACGTAAAAAATACTTAAAAAATTCCAGACGCATTTTTTTTCAAATAGATGAATTCTTAAAACTCTATGTGTACACCCCTAACAAGCAACCCGCCCATTTTTGCCACCAGCACGTGAGCTATCGTTTAAGATTATGTTTTCATAGACAAAATGCTCACATTAGAGAAGCGGTATATGACGGCTGCGCTAAGCTACAGAAGAAAACATGGATTTTCAGGAAAAATTTTGCAAAAAATTTTTGACGTAATTTTGTTCTTTAAGTATTTTTTACGTGATCAGTGTATGCAAAACTACAAGTCCCTTCGCGCTTAGTATACCAATAGTGGGACACCCTGTATACCTATCTAATTTCTTCACGAACCTACAAGGAAAGAAGAATACAAAACAAATTATTGACACTTATTAATGTTCGAATTTATCGAGAAAATTCCGAGTAGGTACCTAGCTATTTATAAATAAATAACAATTGAATAAGTTCCTTTCATATGTTATATTTAGGGCCGATTTTTCAATGCTTGTATAAAACTTATTCGTCGAATAATGTATAAAACTACCATTTTAAAAACGTATTCTAATTGACCGTATTTGACAGTTTACTTGACATTTTAATATTATTGGACGGATAAGACGTTTTGGTACGGGAACTATTAACGTTTTAAAAAAAGTCATTTTAGTATAGTTGGTTCTTTGATATACTGTTTCTCTTCCTATTTCGGTTAGAGTCCGGGCTGTCTGGCTGGCCGCAGTAGTTGCGTTTATTAGTGCGCATCTTATCTGCACAGGAAAACGCGTAATTTTTAATCTTTTGCCTTTAGATAGAAAATTCTCTCTTGTCAACGTTGGTAGCTCCTATACGATTTTATCCAAGCATTGAAAAATTGGCCCTTATGATATATAGGTATAGATATTTGGCATATAAAAACTTATTCAAAATTCATATAACCATTCAAAGATTTCCGCACTAAAGAAACGAGCAGCATTCAAACCTAACTGCAAAATTAATTACAGTTACTAACGTTTAAACAATGCAGATAACGAATCTCGCATCACGATGTAGATAAATAACTTTAAAAATTTCAACGCTCGCAAATATATTTCAGTGTGGATCGATGAAATATGCATAGCCGTTTCGTAAACCAACCTTCGAGAATTGCAGTTGGCAAGTGGATTACTGATACTAGCGTAAGAGCTGGTAACGTTTTATATAGCGTGAATAAGTATGAGATAGATTTGACTAAAGCCTATTGGCCCCCTTCACAGTGGGCAGTGTTAGCCCAACAGATGATCGTTGATGTTTGCCGCCAATACTGTGATTATGAATAAAAAATTGGCTGTCTGTAAAGTCGGTTTACTGACGATAGTTGAACGTGACAACGTCCGATTGTGCTTCTTTGTCGCTCGTTCCGCGCTCTCGCTTGCACTTCAAGCCTTACATGGAACGCCTCAGAGCGAGGTAACGCCGCATGAGTCATGTTTTTTCGTGCGTGCAGCCGGCTCAATCGAATTATAAGACGTTGTCACGTCAAAAATCCACAATGACGGCGGATCATAAATATTTAGGGCCTCTACACTATCGTGATTGCCTCTACTCGCCAAATGCCCATTACTTAAGAAATATTGTAAAATTTTGCAGAAAACCTAAATAAATTCTTTTTTACACAGATATTTCAAGCAAATACAAGCATTGGCAAGCATTAGTAGTGAGGAAGAAATAATATAAATAAAGATACATAAAAATCACAAAATGATATCTATACTACACAATATATAGAATATGTCTGGAATAGATACTGCACATGATGCATGCATGGATATACGTAGTGTATTATAATTAATGGAAAGTAGAATATAGCTCTTAGACTAAAATGCATCGATTCGCTCATTACATCCAGCCGAGTAACTCGACTGCTATCATTTTAAAACCCATTTAAAACAACTATGACATTAAAATCAGAACTGTTATTATTATGAATCTTAGATAAGCCCTCATATTTACATGCTGTATTGTTTGATCAATACACTAATAATGTAAAAATACCTACCTACTGTTTTTATTTTCTTGCTATCGTCTTTATTACTTGAATACATATTATAACAAAAAACTAGTAGGCGAGGACTATCATAAGCCTATATCTACGAAACATTATAAGGAATGGTATTGCACGCCTCATAAGCGAAGCGTTGAGGTGGGTACTACTGTCACTTCGCGCAAAACATCTGATTTTTCAAACTTAAAATGTCTTTATGTATCATACATTGCACTTGTAAGATAATACATACACACACATATTAAGAAAAAACACTATTTTTAACATTCATGATATTTTTGATGTCATTTTTGTTATTTAAACTAGTTAAAAAACAGTTTAAAAAAGTTCTGTCTTGGACGTCCGTGTGTCTGTATGTGCGGAGGATTTTCTTGTTAACACGATAGCGACCGAAATACTTTACTAATCGAGTCTTTTTTTTTCTCTTACGCTTGAGTATGCTCAGGAATAGAACCCTTTCATTTTTCAGGGTCTGATTCGATGTGGTTTAATTGTTATTAAATAAACAAAAATAATAATTAATAAATAATTATTAAAAAAAATTATGAGGCGTGCACTTTTGGATTTTCCAAATTTTTTGATAATACACCTGATTGCCATCTAAAATTTATAGACCATGTAAGTGTCACAAATATTGACTACATAGGTACTACGTTTTGAACAATATACCAACATGCTCATAAAAATGCTTTTAACCAGTAACAACATCCTATATCGTTTGCTATAGACATACGGATATACCTGTGATACCATATACCTGTGATGACACTGAACAAACATATACCTAGTACAGTTATTTATTTAAGTAGTTTAAGAATGTATACTTAGTGAATTTTTATTTTATTATAATATCATAAAGGTATTTTCAAATTTTTCTCATATTATTATGTTAAGCGAAACACACTCGTTACATATCTATTATATTCTTTGAAAGAAGTCGTTCAATGCTTCTAATAAATATACGAAAGCTGAAGGAAAAATGGCGCTTGTTTATAATAAAATATGTATATTGAAGTCTATAAAGCGAATCGTAAATAATCTTTATATCAAAACAGAACGCTATAAGGAAGCCACATAAAATCTCAAGTTATTAAGGTGAAGATAAGTTAGATTAAGTTTCCAAGTTGGAATCGAAAGCTAGCTTATTACAGCTTGCATATTTGTTTAAGCATGTTCGATTGCTGTTTATACATTTTCAATTTAATGTTGTTTGATACTTTAATGTGCATTTAATTAAAAGTGTAAATAACTATCTAATATTCGTTTCATTTTATTTTTATAAAGATGTTTTCCCTCTTCATTATTTAATACGAGCTATGCCCCGCGGTTTTACCCGCATTGCTCCGGTTGCAAATTGGTCTTAGTTTGATATCAATTAAAATAATTTTATTAATCGGACGTAGTTCCTGAGATTAGCGCATTCAAGCAAACAAACGAACAAACTCTTCAGTTAAATAATAATAAGATTAAACATTATAACAATTCACTCCATCCCTACTATATTATATATTAATATTATAAATGCGAAAGTAACTCTGTCTGTCTGTCTGTTACGCTTTCCCGCTTAAACCTCTCAACCGATTTTGATGAAATTTGGCACAGACAATCTTTAGACCCTGAGAAAGAACATAGGCTACCTTTTATCAAAACACCACGCGGGCGAAGCCGCGGGCGGAAGCTAGTTAATAATATATTGTATTTTTATCCTTTTCCCACCTCCTCCAAACCAAGTTAGCCGAAAGATTGCCAAACTTTTTACCTTTCTGTAATTTTAAGCTTTTTATTATTGTTTATTTCACTCTTTTCCCATTGATCCTGTGTGGCCACCGAGAATTTGGCCACTGACAGAACAAATAATTGTTTATTTCTAAAAATCTTATAAACATATAAATATGTCCAATATTGACTCAATTGTTTGTTAACTCAGCAACTTTCATCCATAGTTGCACATAAACATAAAGTTTAAACTATTGCTTGAACTGTAAACAAAAGCTTAACACAACTTATAAACAAGCTTAAGCAAGCTGTACGTATGAGTTTAAGACAATAACCTGGGTATTTTCATTGGTTTAAACTTTAAGGTTGGTTAGGAATTCTATTAAATATAACTGTGATGATTTATTTATTATCTGTTAGTTAACATTAAGGAATGAAGTTTGAAGATGTAATCGCGAGGAATAAAAAGTGTTTATTTGTTTACTAGATTTATATAAACATCATCGTTAATCGTTATAATCCTACTAATAATATTATAAATGTGAAAGTTTGTGAGGATGATTTTGTTACTCTTTCAAGCAAATACCGATTTACCGATTTACCGAACCGATTACAATGAAATTTAGTACACATATAGAGGGTATCTTGGATTAACACATAGGATAGGTTTTATCCCGGAAATCCCACGGGAACGGGAACTATGCGGGTTTTCTTTTGAAAACGCGGGCGAAGCCGCGGGCGGAAATCTAGTATGTTATAATAGTTCGCGTCCCGACTCCCGACTGATTATTGTGCATGAAACGCCCTAAGCTTTTGCATGACAGCATCCGATCTAAGTGATCATGCATGGCAAACTAAATTGCAGGGCCTGTATTACAACCTCTTATGTCCAGACAGTTTATGTCGTTACATGCATGCGTGTTAAGCAAGCATGCATGACATGCACGAATGAGCGTTAAGATCAATGATTGAAATGAATGACATGCAATCTATGTGCTGGCATTTCTGTTTTCTAGCCATTTACGCCGTGAATTGAACTAACTGCGACATTCGTATTATACCATAATTAACCATGGCTGGTTATTGCGATCATAATATGAATTTGCCAATCAGTTCAATTCACGGCTTAAACGGTCAGGATATAAGAGGTCATATTACGGCCCCAGGCTAGAAAACAGAAATGCCAGCACATAGTTTGCATGTCATTCATTTCAATCATTGATCTAAACGCTCATTCATGGATGTCATTCAAGACACGTAACGCATGTCATGCTGCATCATCATCTAGGGACGTCTTTACATCGACATTAGACTTCCATTCTTCCATTACATTTCGGTTAAAAATAGGGTTTATTTCATGTAGAGATCTGACTTTATCTCTGTACTTCGAAATGTCAATGAACCCAACATCCTTGAGTGACGTACCATTTGTCACGGATCAATGCAAAGGTGGCTGAAGCCTTTTAGGATTATATACCTATTGCGTTTTTAGAACATTGGATAAAAGTTGCTAGTGAAGATTTATGTCAACTATTATTTGGGATATTTTTATTACTTTTATGCGAAGTAACAAATGTACCTACCTAACGTAAAGTTGTTGCTTTACAATTTTGATGAAGATGCAACAATATTTTTAACGCTATTAAAATAATTTATACTTAAGCTTTGCTATTATTAAAGTGAAAATTTTATTACATCGTCTCAAACTTTTTGGTCTGTGTAGCGCATGTCGCGTGACGGTCGGCTGCCGAGTAGGTATAGGACGGTCGGCTGCCGAGTCGGCTGCCGAGTAGGTAGGTATATATAAAGCAGTGTTCGGAAAGTTTCACTTTTACCGTGGTTTCATAAAACCACACAACATTTTGTATTTTTTCTTTTCAATGATTTTCATTTTTAATAGTATTTATTTAGTTATTTTATTTAGTTTAAGGCGTTACCCGGCAATTTCGACTATGTTCAACCTCTATAAAGTCTGGTACAACATAAAGCACAATACCGAAAAAAATATATAAAATAGGATGGTCTTTGATCTTTAATTGCTCGCGAGGACTTTTTTCCAAAGTTAATAGATTTCTAGAAAAAAAATGTGCCGTGGTCATCGATTTTTCCGCAAATACTCTATAAACTTCGTAACCTGCTGACTTAGAGCTCTGAAAATTTTATGTTTAATAAATTATCAGTTACACAACAGTCCCTGACGAGGATTTTTTGTTTCACTGATTGGTATCTTTTTAAATACAAAATGCGAGGAAAAAAGAAGGTGCAGCGGGAGAGGTTTGAGATCCGTCAAGTATGGTCAAGGTTATTAGCGCATGTATAAGCCTTAAGGTGCATGATAAATTGTTTACGAAACTATTATTAATGCATATGCTTCATACCTATCTCTATCTACATCTTAATATTGTTGTAATTTCGATAAAAATATCACTTTAATATACCTACATACATAACATGAATTTAACACTAATTTCTTTACGCTACAGATTGTGCCAAACTTATTGCCCGAAAACCATCCAATCCTATAGTTTAAGTACAAATATATTTAGAAAATCCAACTGCATTCTATAGAACATAGAATTAGTTAATATATATTAATTTTGTTCCAATAGAAGCACTGGTGTGGAATATTGTACGAGTTGGCTAGAGAAAGTTCATTTGCTACAGAATTTCGGACGGACAAAGTTGTGCGTGCTTCAATTTACTATACTTTATACTTTATAGTTTAATTTTCGGTTCTATTTTAATTACTGTATTGTGTTTTTGTAGAATAAAACATCTATTGTTTTTGTTTGGAGTCGATGATATAAGGAGCAAAATTGTCAATATATCATAATAATCATAATTATATTGGAAAATAAATGTTTTCATTTTATTATTATTTTTTATGTTATAATATAAATTATAGAACTTATCGCCTAATATTTGAAATTGAACATATCAATTATTATTATTAATTATTAATTGAACATAATAATAAAGGAAAATTACATGGTACGAAATCGGAACAGCTCCAACTCTTACAACCCTTACTCACTCTCAAACAGTAGAACTGTCTTTTCTAGCTATCGATTACATTATAAATTGCGAATACATCTTGATAATATACAGTAATATATTTATTCCTAGAATTATCTAGAATTTAATTTAGTCACTAGAAGATGGAGTTATTAGATCAAATCATGCACGATTCGTAACCGATAGAGATTACCTGTGACGTCATATCGCTGTCAAACTAATTTATTCAGTGCACCTAGCAATCAAATTGTCACCGGACTATGATACGCCTAAATTCATTTATAGAACTACCACTCTCTAACTTCGCAATACATTGCTTGGAATGTACCGAGCATTGTCTATAGCAGGCAATGAAACCAGCAATGGATGCACACGTGTGTTTTATGTCGTGTAACCAAAATTATTATCAAATTTAGGACCTAGACCGGAATGTAATTCCAGTTCATCGGAATATTTGTTGTAAATTTAATATATTCATGAAATATGTTTAAGGTGTAAAGGAGTAATTATTGGCTCTTCCATTATTTGGGCATGCACTAAATTGTAATCATAATGATATTGTGTAAAATTCTAAATATTTTGATGAACTCAAGAAATCAAAATTTTCGAAATTAACTATTTTATCATCTTTATTATAAAAAGGGCCAATTGATGCGTTTACGCATAAAATAAATATCTATAACGTTTGATTTTCATAATTAATTTTCATTTGATAGATCAAATCAGTCAAATCTATTCAAAATTCAATTCTTCAGATTATCAATAACTTAAATAAGTAACATACACACACACACACTCATTTACACATCCACTCATTCTCTCACATAGTCACCTAAACAGGCTCAATTTTATTTCTGTTTTTCTCAACTTTAATGTTATGTTGTTGATATTGCTTGTTCACTAGAAGTCACATTTAATTCATTTATGTTTTGTGTTTCATCAAGAATAATTGTATTCTTGTTAAAGTAAAAGGAAACAATTATTGTACCTTTGCAGTTTGCCGTTTTTTGTCACACAATTTTACTATTATCGGTGTGCCTTGTAATTGGCGTTTTTATATGAATTTAGTATAATTTATCTTATCAACAGCTGTAAGGTACCTTTTATGAATAAAATAGTAATAACTTTGAAATATTATGAAATGATTATAACCTGATAAACTGCAACATTACCACATCTTATTAAGTTGAAGGAAAAATGGTAGCTCAGCAAAAATTTTCATACAAAATCTTCAACGAACGCTCGAGGCTTCACATTCCCTAATTTTTTTACCGCACCTCGTAATAGGATCAAACTTATTAAGAATTTCTTGAAAATAAGCTATCTAATAAATTAATTTTGTTATGATCGACGCTCGTTTTTTAGAACACCTGAATAAAATAAGTACTAGATAAAATAACTAAAAGGCAAATTAAAATCTTGTGTTCAGACTTTTTTAATGATAGTAAATTATATAAAAATAGGTTATAGATACTTAGAACAATAATTATTTACTGTTCTTAATGTTTTTTGTATAAAAATTTTATTGAAACCGTCATGGAGCTAATAGTACTTAATGAAATGTGGTTTTAATATTACATTAATAAATAATTATTCATTTAAAAAAGGTGTTTATTTATGAGTTGCGATGCCGTGATATAACAAAAAGGTACAAAATAAAACTAGTAGAACTAGTACGAAATTTTAATATGATAGAATCTTAGTTCTACATTCTACAACTTTCTAATGTGATCTTAATAAGATGGATACTTTTAATTAAAAGTGCAGAATCGTGTTCAAACTTTTAGTTCACAAGTTGGGATTAGACCTTTGCCCTTTGACGGTTTTAGTTGCCAATTTCATTGTATAGTTAATCTTGCGGTAATTGACATGATAGATGAATATTAATTGATATTGAAGTTTCATGTGGAACGTTGACACTTCAATAAGGATTAAAACAAAAGTTATAAATTATTACAGTACTCCAAAAGTAATAATGCGCATAGAAATCTTCGTCACTGTTCGGCAACTGTCATATTCCCGGAGCGTCCGAAGATGCTATGTATATAGAGTGGTTAAATGCATTTTCTTCATGCATAATTTAGTCAAATTATGTGTTTTGTGCTAAAAGAGATTAATATTTATTTGTAAGTAACGATTTTGTTTCGATAATTCCTTGTGAGTAAATAGCGAGGATAACCCCACGATTGCGAATATATCTTTGTTGGATTAATTTACTTGGAAAAATTTATAGTATAGACTACAAGCCCGCATAGGAAAAAAATATGGGTCAAATGAACCACCAGGGGACATATCTAGAACGATAGAAGAGCAAAAAATAATAAGATTCATCACTATGCCGTCACTTGTAAGCTGTCCAACTGAGTGCAGATGAGAATTGAAAAGTACAGGTAGACTCGGTAAATTTTGGTCATATATTTTTGTACGGCATTCTTAACCATCGATAGATCCATTAAAAATAATAAGAAACCGCTCAGTGCCGTACAAAAATGGTGGTCCACCAAGTCGGAATTTTTATTTAATTTCCGAGAGTTACCGGGGGTAAATTTGGTCATTTGACCATGTACGGCATCTGTGTCATACTATTGCTATACTGCTTTTAATCCATTATTCCGCAACGCCGTACAAAAATCATGGGGACAAGGGGAAAAAATCGAGAGTTGTAATCCCCTCTCTTTCCCCACTCCAGGGGGTCATTTGACACAACACGAAATAAATTTATTTTTAAAGTAATTTATGCATAGATAATATTTTTTCATGTGCCGTACATTTTCGTTGGTTCAAAGGGGAAAAATCTGAAAAAGAAAAAAATCCATATAACGAAATGTTTTCTTTATATTTTGATAATAAAATATAAATATACATTAATATTAAGAAGCTCGAGGTGGTTAATTATCACCTTGGAAAGTCGGAGTCAGGTGGAATGGACTCCGTTAAATTGATGAACTAATAAAAAAGCTATGAACGAAAAGATGTGAATTATATGCAATCAACCCATGAATACAGGTAAAGTCACAAGCAAATGCTAGTAATATACAGGGTTACTTGTAAAACACCAGCAACCTCGCAGGACAAGATAGCTAACATCATAAGTAACAACATTTGTTCTACGACTTTTGGCATAACGCAATAAATTATTTTTAAATGATTTTTTAAACTTTTATTGTACTCTCCTAACATTTGTAAGTCTATGTTCTATTCATTATCGGATGGACGAAGCGACGCTCCCTTCCCCCTCTCGTTCGCTTTTTGTTTACGTAATTTTTGGGAGGCGTAGAGTTTATAATATTCAAACGGAAACTTAAATGAATATTTATTTTTGTATGAAAATAAAATCTAACAAATTATCAAAAGTCGTAGAACAAATGTTGTTACTTATGATGTTAGCTATCTTGTCCTGCGAGGTTGCCGGTGTTTTACAAGTAACCCTGTATACATATAAATTTATAAAGAATAGAAAAAATTCGATCACGAGGCGGGACTCGAACCCGCATCCTTTCGCGCCATTCCGGGGCGGATGCCTCACCAACTCAGCCACTCGTGACCCGCCTGAGCGATCGAATTTATTCTATTCTTTCAGTTTTATGTGTCTGAAGGGACACACCGCGCGCCATCTATTGAGATGATTAACAACCATTTCAACCAATATGAAGCACTTTTCAGTGAATACAATATTGTAACGATGGAACACGACCTTTTTTGTTGAATTTATATTTTTGGTTTTATGGCATTCAAATGCTTTTATAAATATAAATTTATAAAGAATAGAAAAAATTCGATCACGAGGCGGGACTCGAACCCGCATCCTTTCGCGCCATTCCGGGGCGGATGCCTCACCAACTCAGCCACTCGTGACCCGCCTGAGCGATCGAATTTATTCTATTCTTTCAGTTTTATGTGTCTGAACGCTCAGGCGGGTCACGAGTGGCTGAGTTGGTGAGGCATCCGCCCCGGAATGGCGCGAAAGGATGCGGGTTCGAGTCCCGCCTCGTGATCGAATTTTTTTTTTCTATTCTTTATAAATTTATATTTATAAAAGCATTTGAATGCCATAAAACCAAAAATATAAATTCAATATATACATATTCAAAATGTACAAGTAAAGCGCTTTCAAATGATACCAAACACGGCATATTTATCTTAACTTTATTTTTTTACTCTGTATGTTTTGTCCGCTAGAGGGCGCCACATTAGATTTTGTGAAACCCCATATAGCCTTTAGCTAGCTGGTCGCTGGTTATCCAGTGAACAATTCAGACGCTTCTAATGATATGTCATTTGTCGAATTCTGATAAGTAGTTTAGAAGTTACGAGGGAATAGATGAACATACATACATGACCTGTCAAAACCATAACCCTCCTTTTGCTTTGCCGTAGTTGGGTAAAAATATGTTAATGCCGTACTGTATCAAATGACCATAAAGCACCCTTAAAATTGTAGCTTTCGTCGCTTTCATCAGCCTAAAAGATGTGGTCTGCACAAAAATGTACGGCATCGTTTTTTCCTAATTTATCTATGTTAATACTATTTAAAACAACGAATAAAGTGTAGAAAACTATTATATTTCATTAATCTACGATGTTTAAACTTTAACAAAATTTCTGGTTTTGCATTTCTCTATAACTTTTTTTAGAACGGTTTATTTTGAACGGCAATACTATACAACAATTGAATTTTACAATATCATGTTAAAAAAAAAGTTCCCGTACAGGGTCAAATGACCTTACAGCTCTTTATATCAAGAATTCGATGAAATTAAGATGATTATTGGTATACATTTAAAAGAACAATTATTTTTTGACGGCATTGCTTTTAATAGTACTTTTGAGTGCTAGATAATGTTTTGGAACCGAAGCCGTACTTAGTCAAATGACCCCCTGGAGTGGGGAAAGAGAGGGGATTGCAACTCTCGATTTTTTCCCCTTGTCCCCATGATTTTTGTACGGCGTTGCGGAATAATGGATTAAAAGCAGTATAGCAATAGTATGACACAGATGCCGTACATGGTCAAATGACCAAATTTACCCCCGGTAACTCTCGGAAATTAAATAAAAATTCCGACTTGGTGGACCACCATTTTTGTACGGCACTGAGCGGTTTCTTATTATTTTTAATGGATCTATCGATGGTTAAGAATGCCGTACAAAAATATATGACCAAAATTTACCGAGTCTACCTGTACTTTTCAATTCTCATCTGCACTCAGTTGGACAGCTTACAAGTGACGGCATAGTGATGAATCTTATTATTTTTTGCTCTTCTATCGTTCTAGATATGTCCCCTGGTGGTTCATTTGACCCATATTTTTTTCCTATGCGGGCTTGTAGTCTAGTACTTTTAAAGTGTCTTACTGAAGCTGGTGGATGGAAGAAAAGAAGGTTAAAATAACACAAAATTTATATTGTATAAAATATGGTTCTCAAACACAGGTTTACATTTTAACCATATAAATCTAATCATTAAAATCTCAGTTCAAAAGTATTTACAGTACTGATCATTCTTCAATATTATGACAATTACAAAAAAATTAAAAAAAAGACGGGTTGCACTCCGGGAGTGCCGGCAGAAGTGAAAACTTGATTATTAACGTTGAGCATGTTTGATATTTTGGAATGGTATCCGTCTTACGCTTTTTCGATCAGGTCACGTGTCCTGACGCGAGTTTAAGATTTTATACCCATTACAGAAAAAGTGCTCAACGCCGCTAAAGAAGTTTTCACTTCAATAAAAACAATCAAAATCAGGGATTATCTTTATTTCTGACATTTTAGATACATCGGAACTTTCATTATGCTCTTCTTCATTTTCACTTTCCCTACTGCCACAGACTAATAATAATATACTACGTATACAACTACTGCCATCACCTGTGTAAATCATTTCATCGATTAATTCAATTCACCTTTAAAAACAAAACCAAGAAGGGTATGTATGTATGTAAGGTAATAGCAGCTCTTTATAATTCCACACAGAGAGAACACGTGCAGTCACCACCAATATTTAAAGACGACTGACGGATTTTTGAGTTTTTAGACTGACAGGCTACCGTCACCTACCACCCGATTTGTTTTTGATTGTGTATGACCGTGAATTGACTTCTATTTCTTTTGAACAAGGTGTAAAATGCAAGTGCATTGTTTAGGGCTCTTCCGATTCAATGATTCGAGTGTTTTCGGAAATACGACAATTATTAGCGAAGATTTGCATGCGCATTATTAATTTTGGAGTACTGTAATTTTCATATTGTAATTAGTTGATCTTTCTTTTCGTCTGATGGTGGTAACTAATGAGTATTATTTGTGTGTTTGCTCTAGTTTTATTTTCAACAATTGTTTAATATCAATTCTATTTTTAGATCTTTTGCAGGTAACCTAAGCTGGCAATTTGCAGAGATGTAAAGTATCGGCAAATAGATTGCCATGGACGATAGCCACCCACCACATTTGCTAGTACTAAAATTAATAAACCTATTTCCAGGTTACCTCTATCATGATTTCTTATAGCAACGTCTTTCCTTACGCAATACATACAGTAGCCTGGAAGGGATCGCTATCTAGCGATAAGGCCACCGTTTGTACATATTTTCCTCCTATCTGTTATATATTATTATGTATCTATATTATGTATCTCTATTTATTTTGTGTGTGCAATTTCTTAATTGCACAGAGTTAAATAAAACAAACAAATAGCAGTATTATTTATTGCAGCGTGAGAAAGTGACAGCGCTATACAACCTATATAGCGCTGTCCTTGTTCCACACTGGAAATAATAATGCTTTCACATCATAGTACGGGGGCTGATCCTACATTCTTCAGCTCCTCAAAACTGAACAAGCCACCGATAAATCGAAGCAAATTCTTTGCCAATAACATACGTATTACAACTATTGAAGGACTAACTTTAGACTCGGAATTCTCGATATAGCGAGACCAGAAGTTTGTTCAAACACAGTGATATGAGACGGGAGATGAAATAGGGTTTTGAAGTGAATTCCAGATGCTTTGGAGAGGTTTAACGATACGTACTTGTAAGGTATAGGTTGGTAAATTATGTTTGTGTTGAATCAAATGTAAGAATGCATTTGTGCTCTATGTTTTAAATCTTCAGTTGATTTATGGTTTTTGCCTTGCTAAAAAGGTAACTCTGTCAACCACTTAACGGATTTGGAAATTTGGATGATAGAGATAGTTTCAGACTTAAAAAAGGATGAATGAGAAAGATACATTATTTTTATGTTTTATTTTAATTATACTCTATTAGAAATATTTGTTATGCACACTTAAGTTATTATTCATTTGAACTAAACTAATTAAATACAAAGATTTGACACTACAAGACTTATTAATTGACTCAGAATTCCAAGACACTTCCGACACTTCCGTCTAACAGAAGAATGTTAATATAATGTTTAATATTCACATTGCAATACTGAAGCTTCAAGATCCATATTCCGAAATCTAGTTTACAATTATGTTGGTTAGCTGTGAGCGTTGGAATAGTTACAGTTCTCAGCTTGAAGCTTAATAACCAATTACATTTGAATACTGAGCTTTAAGACGTGGTTTGTTTTAAAGAATGTCTATCTAATATTATGGACAGCCTCCTTGGTACAGTGGTTGACGTGTGAGCGTAGCACCGAGGGGTCCTGGGTTCGATTCCCGGTGGAGACGAAGAAAAAAAATGTCTTGGTCTGGTAGGACACAGAAGGCTGATCACCTACTTGTCCCTAAAGAAAATCGATCAGTGAAACAGATGTATCATCTGCCCCTTACCCCACTTGGGGACAACGCGCCTACAGAAGTTTCACTTCAATAATAAAATAATATGTGGAGAGAATTTACTGATTTTCTCAAGGTCTTGCCCTATTTGTGAAATCAAACGAATAACGTTAGAAGCTTTTCAAAATGAATATTATGCTACTAAAAATATTGTAGGAAATGGAAATAGAATAATGGAAAGTAATTTGATACATCAAAAGAGAAAAGAATAACAAAATGTGATATTTCATATATGACGTGACATGATATGAAAGCATTGTTTGCAATAGCACTCCATAGCATAAAATATTCACTTGAACGAAAATATTTTTCTACTAAAGTCAAAATGATTACGAGGAAATTTTCATTTAAAGAACCTAAGACATTTATAATCCTATATTTATCATAAATTATCTGAACACAGTGATTAGACATTAAAATAATGAATAAAATAAATAAATAAAGTTAGAAAACACGCAAAAACTTTCTTTAATTATTGCATTGTCATCGATCCTTGATAGATGTATAAAGTTTGAATTAAATGTGTCCGTTTAAAGTGGGTCATTTTCATACAAACATGTACCATACCAATATTATAATTTGATAATTCTGAAGTTTGAGTGAGTTTGTTTGTTTGAACGCGCTAATCTCGGGAACTACTGGTCCGATTTGAAAAATTCTTTCGGCGTTAGATAGTCCATTTATCGAGGAAGGCTAGAGGCTATATATCATCACGCTAAGGCCAACAGGAGCTGAGCAAACATAAAGGTAAACCTTAAAAGCTTGTTCAAAGCATCTGAAGATCCCAAATATCTCCTGAACAGTCATATAACAGAAGAAATATTACAAAAATTATTACGTAAATTTTAGTTCAGGGTTCATCGTACTTTTAAGTGCATTTGTTTTTAATTAACCACTCTTTTCAGCCCGTTTTGCGTATAATGGAATAAAATAGGAGAGTTCATTTCATTTAGTGAAAGCTTGCTTTTCACTCGAAAATCCTTTTGTATGAATGGCCGCTGTAATACGGCAATTCATATTAAAAGTAAATATTAATTAATGGAGTTAAATAATGAAATTTGGGATTATGTGTATTATTTATGACATGTATGGTCAAAATTTTTGTATGTATTTAAAAATAATAAACGACAAAAAGGTTTTTCATTTAATATTAATATTTAACAGAAAATAATTTTAAAAAGTAATTATACATAATTCTATGGCATAATTTAACTAATTAAGATTAGTAGACCGTTTTCAAAAACATGTACCAACGTGTATGTTGTGTACACTGACAAATAATTATATAAATAAATCATTTAGGTTCAAAAAACTTGACTCTCTTAGTTATATAATACAGTTTAAATGCATAAACACGGCTTTTTTGCACGATAATTATTTGAATACAATATGAACAGTTTTCATACGTCCCCAATTTGTTAAATATATTTTTAACTAGGTTTCCGCCCGCGGCTTCGCCCGCGCAGTCAAAGAAAAACCCGCATAATTCTCGTTCCCGTGGGATTTCCGGGATTGCGTCATTTTCCCGGGATAAAAAGAAGCCTATGTCCTTTCTCGGGTATCAAAATATCTCCATACCAAATTTCATGAAAATTGGTTCAGTAGTTTAGTCGTGATTGAGTAACAGACAGACAGACAGAGTTACTTTCGCATTTATAATATTAGTATGGAATGCACATTTTTTTTAAGATTTAAATGCAATACGATGAAACTTTTCACTGTTGTACCTTCAAATGTAATTTATTAGTACTTACAACGTACATAGTTACACAATCGCTGAAAATTACCTACTAAAATTGATATTTTGTTTTATTCTATCTGCAAGTAATCTAAACCTAGATCAAAAGAATATACTATGTAATAACTATTAAGTTACACAATCACACAAAATTATCTACCTACTAAAATCTCATTGTTTGCAATCTAAACCTAAGCTTAAGTCAAACGAACGATACACAATTAACTTACACAAAATTACCTACTAAAATATCACTGCCTGCAAACAATCCAAACCTAAGTTACACAATCACACAAAATTACCTACTGATATCCTCATTGCCTGCAATCTAAACCTAGGCTTAAATCAAAAGAACGAAACACAAATAACTTACACAAAATTACTTACTAAAATATCACTGTCTGCAAGTATTCCAAACCTAAGTTACACAATCACTCAAAATTCACTAAAATCTCATTGCTTGCAATTGCCTAGGCTTAAATCAAAAGAACGATGTACACTAATAACTTACACAAAATTACCTACTAAAATATCACTGTCTGCAAGTATTCCAAACCTAAGTTACACAATCACTCAAAATTCACTAAAATCTCATTGCTTGCAATTGCCTAGGCTTAAATCAAAAGAACGATGTACACTAATAACTTACACAAAATTACCTACTAAAATATCACTGTCTGCAAGCAATCTAGTCTAGGCCTAGATCAAAAGAGGCTTTATGAGTGCAGCGTGAATATCTGGTGACCCGTATATGAATTGCCCTTGAATTTTTTCATAGCGCGAAACCTCGATTTCGTTTCCATACATAGCAAACGAATGTTGCCCGAATATTTGATTACTTGCTACAATTTATAAATTTATACATTAATTTATAAATTTACTAGCGGTCCGCCCCGGCTTCGCCCGTGGTACATATGAAAAATAGATGTTGGCCGATTCTCAGACTTACCCGATATGCACAGAAAATTTCATGAGAATCGGTCCACCCGTTTCGGAGGAGTATGCAGACTAACATTGTGACACGAGAATTTTATATATAAGATAAATTTATACTTGCTACAATTTATGGTTATTGCTTGGTCTTTGTTAATTGGTTTTAAAGATGTGTAATTCAAATTTGTATTATATTGTAATAGCTACTTAAATTGTATTTTTTATTAAAATAGTTTGTTTCAAATTAAACTGTTAAAAAGCTCTTTTGAAATAGGCTTGATGATCTAATGTTTTGATCATCAAGCTGATCGAATATTTTATTGAAGTGCGTGATATTTAAATCATTAGTCAATACGGCTTAGTAAATAAACAGTAATAATTTTAATCGTTAAACTTTTTTATTATTTCAAAACAAAACACAAAAAGTTCACTTAAAACACAGATTATGAAAATCTAATAACATGCCAAGTATTTAGCGCACATTAGCCGTTGAAATTTCGCGTAATAACCGGGCTACCCGGATAACCCGGGCTGCGGTTTAAATCTGACAGAGTAAGCGTAATTGTCTGTAAGGACGTATTCATATTTAATTAAGAACTATTTCTGTGTTCTTGGAATTTGGTGCTTGTTGAATTATGAGTTGCTAGGATCGTTTTGTTGAGTTAGAGGTTATGTGGATTTGTTTCGGTTAAAATTTGATGATTTTATGTATTGTTTGCAATAGCCCTATAAATTTAATAAAATTTTATTCTATTCAAAACAACTCTATAACCATTTCGACAATCCTAATCTAAGGAAACTGGCTCATGATAAATCTAGTTTTAATTTCGTAATTATTGTATTTTCTTTTCCAAGGTTTAATTAATTTTATAACTCTATTTAGCTGAATCATCAATTTTCTCATTTAATAGATATTGTTATTTTATATATCAGCAGAGATGTTGATATCATGTTCTCTAAACAGTATCACTAACAAGCCTCTATTTCACCCCACAAATCGTTTATTAACGTAATTCACAATCCACATTTAACCGAAGTTATTTTCTAATAACCAAACATGCACACGCTTACTAAATCCCGCTAAACCAAACGATATGGTCAACCGCAAAGTTTAATTCGTTTGAACAACCTTATGAGTTCTGTAATTATGAGTTCAGCAGTACCGTTCCGGTGAGGACCGGCTAACACAAATACGAACTGGTTTGAACTGGATTGCGCTGGCTGTAACTGCTTCTGAGCGGCTTTGTTCTGGGAAGGGATTTTGAAGTGGACGTTATTAAAGCGCAGGATGTGTTTTTCTTTGTCTATAGAAACTGGCTTAATGTAGTTGTTTGTATGTTTATAGGAAATAAAATATGGATAAATATGTGAGTCAATATGAATACAGGAGAGAGGACGCTCTATAATATGGGCTTAAAAAGACGACATGTTAATCATTTCTGATCATTTAAATGCAAAAAATGTCTGTTTCTCAATAACCATCAAGGTCCTTGCTCACATGAGCTTCAACCAGAACCGTTAAGTTTCATGAAGACCTGTTCATAAACTGTACATGAACCAGAAAAATAATTTTCAATTGAAAGAATAGGACGTAGTCAATCATCTCCAAATTAAAAGGAAAAAGACAAGCATGTCGAAATTTTGTTCCACCGTATTCCGCTAATTTGTTCCCCAGAATCCACAATATAAAGATTCAATAATATTTGTGCTGTAATTCCAAACACGTATACGAATGATATTCAGTGATACTGACGGACAGAGACACAATAATGAAATCCGGTCAAAATTGTAGATACGTGCAACGAATATAGAGGAGATAACAAATATGCTATATTAGAAGGAAATTTTACCATATTTTGATGGCTACATCAATGTTTTTGTAGGAAAAGTTTGAGGGCGATCCCATAAGTTGGATAAAATTTAGGGAGGATATTATTTCTGTATATCGATTTCGCTTTGCATGTGAGGTTCGAAGTGTTTTCTCTTGTATTTGATACTATACTTTTTTCGCTTTTAATAATAGTTTTATGTGGATAAAATTTTATCCTGAATGAAAAATAGCCTAAGGCACTTCATAATATAAGAAACAAAAAGCGAGGCCGGGTCAAATATTTGTTTGAATGTAATAAGAATGTACTGCGATTCTACACAGCTACCTAATTGATGTAGGTAGTTGATAACAAAACGCAGCAAGTCAACGACTATTAGCAAAGTGAAGGTAGTTGGGTCGAACGTCGTATAAACAACGTCCGAGCCCCTATGGCACGATTTGTACGAATGCGCCACGAGTCAAAGGAACGCGGCATTTTATACTATTCAACAGCTAAGCATGTTCAGACAGGAAACAGTGACAACTAAATTGACAACTATTCATCCACATAAATATCAAATCAGAAGTTACGTCTAACAATAAATTATAATTATTTTATTGTTGTGTGGAAGTACGATTTGTATTTAATCATTAATTCGAAAATAGTGACATGAATAAACCGCATAGTTCGCACACTGTATGAATATTTAATATTCAAATGCATTAGCAAATCCATTTTGTTATTATGTCCTTGGAATAAGCGATTTCCATTCTCTTTTTCAAATCAATAATATAATAAATAATAATAACAAGTGTACCTTTAATATAGTTAATTCTGTTTCAGATCATAAACTTCACTACCCTGCCAATAAATTCGCCAAGAGAAACCACTACGGATTGAAACCAGACCCTTGCGATACTACAACCATAACCACTAAACTAAGGATATAGATTAAATATATTACATTCGTCATCATCATCAGCCCATATATGTTCCCACTGGCGGGCCTCTTTTGAGGGTACAGGCCATAATCCACCACGCTGGCCAAATGCGGGTTGGCAGATGTCACATGTCGTCGAACATTTTTTTATTCTTTGAAATACCGGTTTCTTCATGATGTTTTCCTACACCATTTCGGGAAGTGGTGATGTGAATACATCCCAAATTACAAATATATATTATTATCTCACATAGATACAGAATATCGTAATGATATTTAGTCAAAATGGTTTTTACGTGCTTAGAATATAGATGGTCAAATTATGGTTATTAATGTTAGTACAACGAATGTTTCTATATGTCCATTTTATATGGGATTAAAGCTATTTTCGTGGGGTAAAAATTTAGTGCTGGGCTAATGAAATGGTTGTTATGGTTGAAAACCAGTATTTGCGAAAGAATACACAAATTATTTAGGTCGTCTTATACACACTTTCATGGCCTAATAAGTGAACATTTTGAAATCATTATGGCATAACTTGTTATAAACCCAGAATAAATTCATTTCACAGGTTTTATTTCACTTTTAACGTATATCGATTCAAAAGAGGCGTTTGGTAATCTATTAAACAAATCATATTTTCACATGTGCACCATAACCAAATATCTCACAAAAAATATTATTTAAAATAACACATATAAGCACTGAAACATTTCTTACTCAATCGGTTTTTTCTACAAAAAAGCCATTCACTTTTAACATGTGAATCAGAACCCGATATATCCCAATAGAAGTTTGAAATAAAAACATTTTTCTAGTTACGGCTTCTGAAAAAACTTTGCACTACCGATAGCTTTTTCTATACTTCAGTCGATACAGTTTTATACATCGATGTTCCAATTAACAGGGATTTAATAGATAAGGCTCTTAAAAAACTGAATAGAAGTGCCAAAGGAGACGATTTTTTTTGTTTGGAGAATAGGCCCACCTCAATTTCTTAGCGTATATTAATGAAATGTGTGTTAATTTGTTCCTTGAAGTCCCCAGATTACAGTGGTGACATTACTTTTACATGTTTTAACCGGAATCTTTAGAAACACGATGTGCAATCATTTACCTCATTCCTACATAAAAACTAACTGATAATGAGCGATTTGTCTTGTGTGACCCATCCGAATCATTGGGTACAATATATTTAAATGAATGAATAAATAAATATTAGAAAACATCACATACATTGTCACGATTCCAAGCTCGGAAATCGGAAACAGCGAAGTTACCACAAACACAGAGACCCGATTTGGTTATAAATAGTATAGAAAATAAGTGATATAAGTGCGTGTACCTCAAGTTTCTGGACCTAATGCGATTTTAGCGAATGGGAAAACTGATTAAATAAGAAATTATTAGTTAAGTAGGTAGGTAGGTACGTGATTTATGACTAGGAGTAGGTACATAATATTAGGATAGGTAGTCATTTGCATAGCTATGCTATTATTCATGTTCTATTGTAATATTAAACGCTCTTAAGTTGTAGCAATTACATTTTAAAATAGGAAATAAAAACATTGTTTACTTATGTTAAAAACATTACAACTACGACAGGAAGAATCTGACGTCTATCAAAGCAGCCAATAGATGTAACGTTTCGTTACACGGATTTTTTTAGCTTAGTAGAAAGAAGTTGTTTTATTTGATTAATTACAGGATTTAAAATCGCTATTAATCACATTCTTCCATATAAATAGGAATAAAAACAGTTTCTAAAGTGATTTGTTTAAGGCAGTTTTTTTTCGCTTTTTGGTTTTATTTTCATTCTATCGATAAAAACGTTTCGTTCCAGTTATTTCTAATGTTGGCCATTGTTCTTGGTTTCTAGATAGCACTACAGCAGGGATGATATCAAAATAAAGCTTTTTAATTCGATTTCATGATTCCGGTTTCGTTTATAAAACAACGAAGCTTCAAAATTCATAATATAATTTTATATTTCTACACGTTTTTTTTTATTACTATACGTTACCGAGTCTTGGTGGGCCCACAAAAAATAGTCTCCTTTGGGAAAAAAGCTGAATACTGAAAAAGTCAGTTAGGTAGTATAAAGTATATTTCAAAAAAATTGCGCATTGGAAAGTGGTAAATAGATCAATGTGATCATATTATGCTCGTATGAGGTATTTCAAACGACAAAGATGATTTTTGTTCTACGATGACTATTTTTGAATATTGATACAATTAAAGAAACATTGAACATGTACAATGTTTCATACAATGATACAAAATTGTCGCTTCGCATCGCGTTTTTTTCAATGAGTCTGAATATCTTTTAAATGTTAACCTCGACCTTAAAAAGCCGGCAACATCTTCACAAAGATGATACTTGCGTTGATAACCGCTCACTGTCAAGCAACTGCTGGTTTACCAGTTTTAATATTAAGCGTTGCAAGCTGCTTTAACACAGCGATCATGTAGGTTGCCTTTAAAAGTTAGATCACAATACATAGAAACGTTACTTTTTAGTAACTCTATATATAAAAAAAACACATCAAATCAGTTGCGTAGTTTTAAAGATCGAACATTGAAAGAGCGACTTTGTTTAATACCATATAGTGTTCGTCCACGCACTGTCCACCGATTACTAATTCAAATGTGAAAATCAACACAATAGTTCTCATTTGTGCATTATCCATCAAGCCGTTGCGTTCTCTGCGTTCAGTGGGCATAGCCACATTGTCATCAACAGTGCATTCAGATGGTTTAACGTCCGCTTCCATGGCTATTGTTTATCGACTTCTGTTATCTGTATCTATTCGATTTGGAATTGATTTTCATCTGTGAAGAAGAAGAGGCTTAAAGTTGTCTGAACACAAATACGTAGTGGGCAGTCTTCTTTACTAAGACTAGCTAGTATTAAATCAATCAATCAATCAATCAAATGGCCAATGATTGATTGATTGATTGAGCTCGTATTACCTATAACCTATACCTATTACATCTGAAATCCAATAACACTTAATAGACCTAAGCTTCGAATCTGGTTAATCTCAACGTCAATGAAACGTTACATCTATTAACTAAAAGTATAAAAGCGTATGCTATACAGAAAATTGAGTAAGATGAATTAACACAATGAAGAAATATACTTAAAACTTCCTCGAAATATCTTAAAGTTTAACAGACTCGGACGTAACCCGTTTCGCTATGACCGCTCCTTCTAAATTTAGAGTATTCACTCAAAACTTTAGTATTACGATTGGCTCAACTTTGCGGACTTAGAAACTTTTTGATGAGCCGCATTGTAGAATTAAAGTTTTTATTCAAATGTAGAATGAAACGCGAATGTATAGTACTGTCCGTGTAGAAAATTGCACGAACTTTTGTACCAAAGTATTCCTAACCTAACCTAATCTAATGTTACAACTTGTCTGTACTGTACTGTAAAAAGCCTATGCTCTAATCCAGACCTATATATTTGTATAAATTCGGATACATATGCGATTAGATGCTTTCAACATAAAATATTAATCAACATCCTTACAAAATTACACGTTTTTAATACAAGTAAGAGGTTGAAAATAGGCTAGCAGGAGTTGGTATTCATTCAGTAAACTTGTAATTAATTAAATGGCTAATCATTAAAATTATTTAGTTACAAACTAAACAATATCATCACAAAACATGTAATTTTTCGTGGAATAGTAACAAAATATTCCCTCAAATAATTCCTCATCTCGTATTCATGTGAATGAAATAAGAAAGGCTTATTATCTTTGTTCAGTCGAAATTTCGAAGCCTCATTACGTAATACATTCCCTTATCATAAAAGCCTATCAATCTTTTATTTAAAATTACGGTGTGTTCCTCTTTTGTTTTATCTATCATAAAATATATTCCATCGATCAGTAGATGTTCTGATACTAATTAAATTATGAAATGACGAATGCCGTATTTATCCTTCCAAAAGGTATTTCACAAATATGTGAATAATATTTCAGAGAGAGACAATATTAATAACAAAAATAGTACTCATTATTTTGACAGAGCCGTTTTTACATGCTTTATTATTAAATATAATTATAACCCAGTCATAGTCAATAAATGGAATAAATCAAAAGTAAAGGAAAAATTGCAACAAACTACAAAACTATTCTTATTAGCTTCAATTAACAAATACACAAGAGAAAATATAAAACCACCATGATTATTTATTTTTAATATATTTTTTATGGTAGAGCCATCTATGCTATGGTAGGGCATAACTGAAATCAAGTGGTCTACATTCTACAAAAATGTATTCAATACTGTAATTGGTGGCACGGGTTTATGTTCTATAATTACTCATATGAAACAATAAGTATAACTAAAAGTAAATTATACTCTACAGCAACCTGTACAAAGCACAGCATGTTAAAAGATCCAGCCACTTTCAATTCTCAGCAGAATTTACACTAAAAGCTTCCACGCCGAACCTCTCACCTTATTACGCCATCGAGCTTGCATTTTTTTCACTTCACCGTTACAGAAATATATTCTCAAAGATACTACGACTCTCTACATATTTGAACATAAATCAGACTATCATAACACATGAAACGATGAAATATGTAGTTAATTCCAATAGCCGTTGTTCATTCGTCTATGTAACGGAGGCCTGAAACTATACACCGAACGAGCTTCAAATCCATACAATTTTTATCAAGTTTTAAGTACATTGCTGCGTTAGTTCGAAAAATTAGCTGGAAACTTAGTGAGATTAGTACACAGCAAGCAATGTATGTAATATAGTTTTAACAACCGATTGCACTGGTTATGTAGTAAAGGTATATCAAATGTAGAATGTGTGCTTGCATTCTTACTACCGCCATTTACAAAATTGGATTCGTCAGTGCATCTATGCTTTAGGCTTGCATATTTTATTTTTGGTTTAAACATTTCAGAGTACCCTTGTAAGCTGATTTGAAATTAACACGGTCGGACGCTCAAGTAAAAGGTGTTAATTTAATTTACTCTAAACAGTTCCTCTAAAATAATTATGCTGAAAAATACTTGGGTATAATTAAAAACTGTTTTAATTTTATAAAGTGCAATACCTACATTTATGAATGTCACAACTACGCGATACATTTTTTTTCGTTGAGTCATATTAATACTAGGTACCTACTACTTGTAATTGGAAATTAAAAAAAAAAATGATTAACTTAATGTATTAGCTGAACGCTGAGCTATTTCTGACTAAAAAGATATGACTACATAGTATGAAATGCCACTAAAATACATTTTCTTCCATCGTTAGTTCTTTAGTTTCGAAAATACTGCGGCGTCGTGACCCGGTTCTGCAAAACTCATCTTGAAGAATCACAGCTAATTGCATTTAAATCCGACGCTCACAGAAACCAACACCACAAAGTCTTGCGACATAATTTAGAAAAGTACCCTCAGGATATTAAAGGTGCAAATAAGTTTGATTAAGTCCAGCCAAGTTAGGATCGAAAGCTCGGCTAATTTAGCTTAGTAACTTGTTCAAGCATGTCGAATTTCTTTTTCTCAATGCTTCTAGAATATTCGCTTTACGGTTTTAAATTGTGGAGTAAAGATCGATTATTTGTTTTATTTATTTTATGTAGTTTCCGTTCGCATTTCATATATTTTTGTAACATCTATCTTCCATCCCCTATTTTACCATTCATGTTTTATTTTCTAATAAAAATCATATACATTTTCTCGTAGATTCATTCTACCTATTTAAGGCAGTTTTATGGTTCAGGCGTTAACAACAAATAGACATTCGTATGTATTAACTAGGTATAATATCATAAATCTATATTATGCAGTGGACTGTCTTGTGATTATTTAGGCATTGTTGATTTTGTATTACAATGCTGATTAATTGTAGAATGTTTATTTCATTGCGGTACTTGCAGTGGAACACAGGTGAGAGTGGAGTCGTTAGAATGAGAACATCAGTTGCGATTACCAGACTATCTACTAGGTATAATATAATATGCGAATGGATACGAATACTATATTGCTGACAAAATTGTGATAAAATGTATTGAAAATCTTTAACCCTTTCGCTACAAACATTGCATTGTTTTTTTTTTAACTATAAGCTGTAAAATAAATATATTGTAATGTATACAATAGTGGATAGAAAACTATAAAGTACAGTCAGCATGAAGCCATTTTTATTTTTGAATCAATCACGTTTCAGAATTTCAAAATATCTGCGGCATGCGGGCCTACAGGACGCAAATATTTCAGTAGGAAGAGTGTACTGTATACTAAATAAATATGCTAAAAATATGCACATAATATAAGTTACTAGCAATCCGTACGTGGCTTCGCCCGTGTAGTCAAAGGAAAACGTGTTCCACTTACCGTGGGATAAAACCTATCCCATTTCCTACCATAAGTCTCAAACTATCTGTGTACTAAAATTTCATCCAAATCGGTTCAGTTTTTAAGAAGAAGAGACATGTAGACAGACTGACATACATAATTACGTTCGCAGTTATAATATT
Organism: Colias behrii; assembly: GCA_029959065.1. NCBI lineage: Eukaryota > Metazoa > Arthropoda > Insecta > Lepidoptera > Pieridae > Colias > Colias behrii. Next base: position 9,702,347 of record JARWMC010000017.1, read on the forward strand.
AGTAAAGAGTAAGGATAGTTCACACCAATTTTATTAACAGTAGAAACTTCATATCTCCCGCTATCTTTAGCTCAGGATCTTGGGCAACTGGAGTAAACTTGCCTTATATTCTGATTAAATTAGTTGGTGGACTTACTGATGAGTTCCCGTACATCCAGGTCAAGCAAATTACAAGTATGCAGTTGATAATGTCTTGGATATACTAGTTATATAATATACTTGGTGTGCCGCTCGGTTTCACCTGCGGAACCGCACGCAAAATCAAGTATGCTCATGCGTTATTCAGATTTAACTTATATTCTTGTAAAGTTTCATCAAAATTAATCCTGTAGTTTTTACATTAAAGAGTAACAACCATCCATACATCCATCTTAATATTCATACTTATAAACTTCCGCGTAGGTGTATAATATGAGTTTAACTATAATAGTACCAAAAAACGTTATTTAAAAATATATTTTGTCCATTGAGTTACTATGTACTACGTACTACATAGTAACTAACTGATTTTGTCCTACTTTTTGTAACATTGTCATTCCTACTGATCGCAATTCGCAGCGTGTTAATATTATATTACTAGCTGTGCCCGCGACTTCGTCCGCGTGGAATAGTGACTGTATAGTAGTTACTACTTAACTTTTATTGAGTAAACACGTACTACCATAAATAATTAAAAGAACTGTTAGTAAAATTTATGACTAAACTGAGCTACAAAATAAAAAAGAAATGCCTAATTAATTTTTTACTAAAAATTTATTTTAAATTATGTCATATTATTTTTTAGGCACCAGGGTCGAGGGGAGCAAATTTATTTACCTTCCTTTCTTGTATGTGTGTTTTTAACAATGTATCGTGCAGCAACTGAGCGACGAGACAAACGTGAAAACGCAAAGGAATAGAATCCGCTATCGATACTAATTGACATAAGCGTATGATGTTTTGCTAAGGATTTGTTCACCCTACCAACGACGACGACGACCACGAACAAAATTTTCATTCAGTCGCAATTTAACAAAATTGTGCAAAACACAATTAAAAATAAAATATTAAAATTTCCTGTCGTTCTGGTGCCTGGAATTTTTTTTGAGATCAATGAATGAAAAAATATATTTTTCGTAGAAACGGTGGCTCCTAGAAAAAAATGTATTTGAAGTTTTTTATAGATAATTTTATGATCTACAATTTTGGTAAAAGATGATTATATGATTAACTTACCGTCTATTTTTATATTAATTATCCTCGAATTTTTTTTTCTTTTCGAGTACCAGTATGACGGGAAATTTTAATATTTTTTTTAAACCAATTTTGACTGGAGGACAATTTTGGTCGTAGTCGTCGTCGCCGTTGGTAGTGTGACCGAACCATTACTAAAATATCATGAGTTTATGTAAAAAATTAGCGATAGTAGTTTCTATTCTTTAGCGATATTCTATTCTCTGACATTAGTCTTGGCCTGCTGATAAGCTTAATCGATACTCAGTTTTTATCAAATCCAGCACCAAATCCAAATCAGATCTTTCCTGTCTCACGCATGTAGTAATTAATTACCGTTTAGACCATGCAATAAAAATTAAATTAAAAAACACCCAACGCAACGAATAAAAGTGCATAGAAAAAGGAATAAATAATTTCACAAACTTCCCGACGATCTTTAAAAATAAATACCATCTATACTGATATTATAAAGAGGAAATGTTTGTAATTATGTATGTATGTATGGTTTTCACGCATAAACTACTGGAACGATTTCAAAAATTCTTTCACCATCAGAAAGCTGCATCTTCACTGAGCAAAATAGGCTAGGTTTTATCCCGGAAACGGCCGCAGGCGGAAAGCTAGTTTTAAATATTTATAAAAATAAAAAACAAAGTCGTCGGGGCTGCCATGCCACCATTATCATAATATGTATATCATATTTTTTCTTTTATAATGGTACCTACTTAATTTTAAAGATCGTCGGAAAGTTTGTAAAATTATTTATTCCTAAAATTTTTTCTTCATTGCGTTGGGTTTTTTTTATTAAATTTTCTTTTATAATTTAATTTTCTTATTTTCATGTAATATTTTCAAGTGAGCGAGACCGAGCTATCAATTCTACCTCCATATTACATTCCTACATCATATTGATATCTATAAGCTTTTTGCTCCTTGAAATCTTTTAAGTTGGGCCGTAACCGTGCACAAATTGCAATGGACCACAGTGGCAAAAGAAGTAGGAAGAAGGTATATTTAGGAAAAAAAATTGCCAAGGGCCAGGCCTATGTGGCTATGAGTAGAGTTCAAAATTTCCAGGGTGTGGCTATCCTCTCGCTCCCATGTCCCCTCTTCTTTCACAGACTTCCCTTTCCAACCCTAGTAAATGGCAGAACCGATTTTGATGTAAACCATATCTAATTGTATCTATATGTACACGTCATATCCTGTCGTTTGATACTCCATTTGGTTTATTTATCCAACAACTGTCACCCCTAAAGTAGGACTGTTGATATTTTTTAAAATATCGGATTTTCGATGTATCGATATTTTCAAATATATCAGTATCGGAGTTCGATATATCGAAAAAAATATCGATATTTCGATATATCGGCTTTATTTAAAAAAAATCGTAAGTCAGCTCAAAAATGATTACACAATTTATAGTCTAGTAGATTAAAACAAATTAAATTATGAATGTACATACGTAGTAGGATATAGTTCTTGGTAATTACTTTTTAAATTTAAATAAGACAATTATGTATACCAATACCACAGACTAATAATAATATACTACGTATACAACCAATACCAATATTTTTCTGTAAGAGTTTTTAAAAATACTCTTTGTTTTAAATATGTTCAGCTGTTTGGCTACTAAGATTGTTAGGCACTGAAAGATTGATTGAAGAAGCAACTCGTTCAGATGATAAAAAATTGTCAAGCGACTGCTAACATTAAGTTTACGACGATTTTTTAGATTAAATAAATTACGGAAAAAAAATTATTAAAGAAAATATCGACCATCGATATCGATATTTCAATACCGAACTATCGATATATCGTCCAAAAAATATTAGTAATAAATATCGATATTTCGAAATAATAATATCGATATTTCGATATATATAGATATTTTATCAACAGTCCTACCCTAAAGTGCCCTATCCATACTATATATATATATATTATGGTTTTGAAAAAACTTTTCTACTCGAGCTGTAGCTCGGTTTATTATTTTTATTCCTAACTCCCGCCTTGAGACCCTCAAGGAAGAGGAGGTTCAGAATCTCTATTTATAAATACTGTGTTTCCTAGCACCTTGCTTATGATAGTGACTGAATGTATTGCCGCTTGTTTTTGCAATATTTGTATGTTGATGTTCGCGTCTAATTTATCTAAGTACTTATTTATACTCTTAGCAACGATTCCAGTTGCTCCTATCACTACTGGTATAATCTCTGCAGAAGTATTCCATAGCCGGGCTATTTCATTTTTAAGAGGATGGTATTTGCTTAATTTCTCTATTTCTTTTGGTCCTATATTATAATCTGATGGTACTGTTATGTCTATTAAATATGTTTTATTATCTGTTTTATTTATATATATAATGTCCGGTCTATTATGTACTATTGTTTGATCTGTTTGTATTGGAATTTCCCACATTATCTTCGCGGTCATATTTTCTTTCACCTGAGGTAGTGTCAAGTGTTCTAGCCATCACTGTTTAGAAACTTCTATATTGTGTTTTTTTGCTAGCGCCCAAAATATATATTGTACTAAATTATTGTGTCTCTTTGTATAATAAGTTCCAGCTAATTTTTCGCATCCCGATATTATGTGTTGCACTGTTTCGTCTTTCACTACACATAATCGACATTTACCATCTACTGCTTTCTTTAATATATCTCTTTCATGCTGTCTCGTAACCACCGCTTGATCTTGAATAGAAAATATGGATGATTCTAAAGATGGGGATACTTTCTGTTTATTGAGCCATCTAAATGATTGATTTTTATCTATATTCTCCTTGTCTAAAACTGATCTATAAAACTGGCCGTGCAATGGTTTTGCTTTTATTTTTGTAATTCTGGTCCTAATTATTGCTTCTTTTAATTGTTTGTCTCTGTAAATTTCAAACTGATTTAATCCTATTTCCGTTAAGTTAATTTGCGTTTCCTTAACTATTGAATATTTTTCTTTGGTTTTGTCATGATTAAATATAGCTTTGATAATACGATCGGTTTCATTTTCAAGATAATTTTTATATTTAATTATTTGGGTCTTATGCAGAGTTTCTAGACATGTTAATCCTCTACCTCCGTGTTCTAGTGGTAAATAGAGTCTTTCAACTTCAGCTTTCTGTTGTTGTGCTTTTTTCATGGCTAGAATTTTTCTCGTTTTCACGTCTATTTTTCTTAAGTCCGATGTTTTATAATTAATGACTCCGAAAGTGTAAAGTAAAACAGGTACCGCGTATATATTTATGGCTTTGAGTAAGTTTCTTGCATTTAATTGTGAAGACGTTAGGGATTTGACTCGACGAAAATATTCATGTTGTATTTGTAATCTAATTGTATGATGATCTATTTTTCCTGCTTCATTAATTCCTAAGTATTTGTAGTTTTCATCTGCCTGTAAATGTTTAAACTCTTCTCCGCTCAATAACAAGTGTCCATTTCCATAATGTTCCGTTTTTCTCCCAGCTACCATATGAAGAATATTGCATTTATTGAGTCCAAATTCCATTCCTATGTCCCTCGTAAAAATTTCAGTACTATCTATTAAAACTCTAAGATTTATTTCGTTATTAGCATAAATTTTTAAGTCATCCATATATAATAAATGATTAATTACAGTATCGTCCTTTAGCTTGTAACCTTTATTATTATATCTATTGAGGATTTGTGATATTGGATTGATAGCTAAACAAAAAAGAAGGGGAGATAGTGAGTCCCCTTGGAATATACCTCGGCGAATACGAATCGGATCAGTAGTTACTGAGGAATTCAAACCACGAGCTGTCATGACCACATTCCACTTAGGCATTACTATTTTAAGAAAGTCTCCGATAGCAGCTGGGCATTTATAAAACTCCAACACTTTGAATAGCCAGTCATGTGATATACTATCGAAGGCTTTTCGGTAATCGACCCAGGCCATGCTTAAATTTTTCTTATTTCTATGTGCATCTTCCAGTATGGCTTTGTTAATCATTAAATGATCTTTGCTCCCACGCGCGCGTTTTCGGCATCCTCTTTGTTCCGGTGCTATTAATTTGTTTATATCACAATGAGTATACAGTTCGTTAGCTATTATGGAGGTAAAAACTTTGTACATAGTTGGTAAGCACGCTATTGGGCGCCAATTTTTCGGATCCTGTGTATTATCATTTTTTGATATTAAAATTACTTGACCTGTAGTAAACCATTGTTCGATCGGCTCCTGACCTTTTAAAATTTGATTAAATAACTTGGCTATGTATTTGTGTGTGTTTGTTAGTGTCTTTAAATAATAATTTTGAATTTTGTCTAAACCTGGTGTCTTCCAATTCTTAGTTTTTCTAATTGCGTCTTTCACTTTTTCTTCGCATATTTCTTCAAATGAGTGTTGTTCATAATCGTCTGCCGAATTGTGTATGTCGGCGATCCACGGTGCTTCTTTATTATATGTTATAGGATTTGAAAGTATCGATGCCCAGAAATTCTCTATATCTTCTTTTGATGGAATTTTATCAGGTACGTTTTTTTTATTATTGAGTGATCTAAAAAATTTATGTTGGTTTTCAGTAAATTGAGAATTTTGAATTTTCTTTTGATTTATAGTATCATATCTTAATAGCCTACCGGATTGAGCTTTCAATTTTTGTTTTAATATCTCTACATTATAATCCAAATCTCCTTCATTAATTATCCTGTATTTTTCAAAAAGTCTTCTTTTGATTTTTATCATTTTTCTACTGCTTACACCTGATTTTATTTCTACGAACCATCCTAATTCTTTTCTTATGTCATCTATCCTACGTTTTATTCGTCTTTTCCACGGTGGGTCTATTTTTGGTCTAGATACATCCGGAGGAACATATGCTTTTTGTTGATTTATATGTATTAAAGTTTTAGCTGCCGCATATATTATATTATTTATTTCGCGCAATGATTGATTTGTTTCAAGGATACACGGGAGGTATTTATTTATTTTATTTAGGTTATTTATGAATGTTTTATTAAATTTAGGTTTAGGTAGTAATGCCCTGCTTTCTATTGAGGTTTCTTTGGTTTCAGATAATGTTTGCAAAAATTCAAGAATTAAAGGGTCCAAATCTTCGTTTACTGTTATGTCGGGTGTTTGTGCTTCTTGGTTTATTGTTATGTTTGCTTCTTGTGTGTATGTGTTTTCGTTTTCTACTGGATGAGTAATTTGTGAACTATTTTCAGTTGTATAAGTTCCATCAAATTGTATATTATTTTGTTCGGCAAGTGTTGTTGTATGGATATTAAAAAATGATGACTCGGTTGTTTGTTCCGCCCTACTCTTAATTTCGTTCAGTAGTTCGGTTGAGATACTTTGTCGTTTTAATATGGTACGGACTTGATTTGACAGTGTATAACCGGTAAATTTTTGAAATTTAGTATCCAAGTTTCTATCCTTAAAGAGTTTTTCGAGTCTTTTTATGTAACCAGGTCCTTCGGTTTTAGCTTTGTAGTAGCAAAACATAAGTTCTTGTAGTTCAGTATGAGTCCACTTAATTCTTGCATCTTTATTTAATAATTCAGTATATAATATATATATATATATATATATATATATATATATATATATATATATATATATATATAATATTATAAATGCGAAAGTAACTCTGTCTGTCTGTCTGTTACTCAATCACGCCTTAACTACTGAACCAATTTGCATGAAATTTGGTATATAGATATTTTGATTCCCGAGAAAGGACATAGGATAGGTTTTATCCCGGAAATCCTACGGGAACGGGTTTTCCTTTGAAAACGCGGGCGAAGCCGCGGGCGGAAAGCTAGTATGTAATAAACGGATGAACCGATTTCTATAAAACATTACTAACTAATTGTAATTCACACGTTGCCCTTTCATATTTTGATATGCCGCTTGAGTATATTATTTGACCACATTCGATTATTGTTCATTCCCACTTTTACCTCTGTAGTCTAACAAATGGATAAACCGAATTGGATAAAAATATAACTAACTGTACTTCACCCGTTATGCACTTTCATTTGATATATGTCTCTTAGGTATATTTGACAACATTTGTTTTTTTCATTCCCCCTTTTATCTATATATAGGTATAGTAAATGGATGAACCGATTTTGATTAAATACGTCTAATTAAACTTTACACGTCATGCCCTTTCATTTCATATGTCACTTGAGTATAATTGACAAAATTCATTTTTTTATTACCGCTTTTATATCGCTACCGCTTTATATCAAATACATGGATGAACCGATTTTGATAAAACGTTCACTTTCATTTAATATATATCACTTAGATTCGACAACTTTAATTTTTTTCATTCCCACTTTTACCCCTATAGGTAGGTATAATAAATGGATGAACCGATTTTGATACACTTTATCTAAGAACCAGCGTCGGAAAATATGCTGCCTAACAAAAAACCGCATCTAATTCGGATTACCTGTTAGCGAGCTACGGTGGAACAAACAGATACACACACACAGACACACATAGCGGTCAAACACTTATCACTCATCTTTTTGCGTCGGGGCTTAAAAATATATGTAATACGACATAATTTAAAGGACATTTTATGTATAAAATTTACCTAAAAATAAGCATAATTTTAATTTGCCCCTCCCCCCTTACTACCTCAGCTTACCCCCCCACCCCCACCCCACCCTTGGGGACTTTCGACATGATCACCTGGACATTTCATAGAAATAACTGTAGCGTATAACAGATAACTTACGTTTTATCGTACACTGTATAATAGTGTACCATAGAATGCCTTAGCAAATGTTCGCCGTGAATATATATGGTCATAACTTTTTTATTTATAAACCGATTGACATGAAATAAACACTAAATGTTAAATGAAGATTACCACAATATATTAGTGAAAACCGCATTTATATCGGATAAGCCGTTTCTGAGATTAGCGTGATCAAACATACAGACAAACAGACAAACGGACAAACGGACAAACGGACAAACAGACAAACAGACAAAAAAAATTTTAACGACAGTTTTGGGTTTGGGATCGATTTAGTAATAGCCCCTGCTAAATTTTTTTTACATATTTTCATTGTACAGATACCACTTTTCTAGAATTTTATTATATGTATTGATGATTATTATTACTCCTTACCCGTCAAATAGACGATAAAGTTAAGAGGAGGCTCCCTAAATTTTATGTGAATTTGCATTAATATTCTGAAACAGTCAAAATGGAACTTTAGTATATGATTTATTGGGTCTTTTTCTTTCCATGTTACAGTTATGACAGTTACGTAATTGTAACATTTTCGCTCATTTCATTTTTTATCCAAAAATTATGCCTTTTTTAAGGATTATTACATTTTTTTTAAGATTTACTTGGACTTTATGACTAAAATAAATGTTCACAGTAAGAAAATATAGTTTACTATCCAATTCCAAGATATTTTTTCTCTAGATCAAATTATTACTTTAGTTATAAACGAAATAAGAACTTACGAGATTTAATTTCGAGCTCGAACGCGATCAAAGAGCGCACGCGATATTCAACTTTATTACGGCTGTGTTAGCGTCTAGCACCGTAGCGGTTTAACCGGTCTCTCAGTGCCAGTAATTATGTTAGGGAGCCTCCTCTTAACTGTTGTATTCAAGCAACGACAGTCAAACAATGGCGGACATACCTACATACAATTAGATTAGTTAACACAAACAAGAAGTAACAAATTTTCAATAATAAACTTCATAATCGAAACACGTTTGTTTGAACGAGAAATTAGTGAAACTTATGCTACACCTCATCAATCAAAGTTAACATAATATGTAAAGGTATGCCAGATCAAACTAAACCTTATTACTACCTTGTTATTTAGGTTCAATTGAAATTGACAATTTATAGGGTTGCAGGCTTGATGATTTAATTATAGTAGCTGTTAGGTAAGTATAGTTTCAGTTTATTATTATGTAAATTTACAAACAGGAATATTTATGAATGGAAATGTCTAGATCATAATAATATTAGTTTAATGAGTTTTAATGGTATTAAAATGACGAGTCATAATAGGCATTAATATTAATTTTGTTTTTGACTTAACAAAAAGTGAAAAAAGTGTGTTGTTTTGATGACTGTCTTCCGTACAAATTCAGAAATATTCATAATTATTATGGTGAATGATTATAATTTGTGAGGTATATGGTATATCGCTTTAAATAAGTAATGTCCCCTGAAATTTTTAACTGACTTTTTAAAGGAAAAAGTATTAACAACAACCTTACAACATTAATGTTAAAACATACTTTGTAAGCAAAACAGAACAGAATTCATACAATCCATTATCCAAAATAATTATTCTATTCAATAACAAAACGCGTAAAATGTTGTTCATACAACGAGGCAATAAGTTACATCAAATGGGCCGTTCCTATGGGTCACGCTATTATTTATATGACCAGTTATATTGACCTACCTCTCTCCCCTTAACTCTATAGTATTATGGAAATTACGAGGCATATAATAGTGAGATAGGGGTCAAAGTAATTTGGTCTTTACCTGAAAACATTGAAAGGATTCAAAAGGTGGTAAAGATTATAGTGTGACGATTGAATTAATATTATATTGATTATTTGTGCCATTTATCTGTTTGTATTTATAGCCTTTTTACAAAGAACAAGTTATAATGAATAAACGAAAACATATAGGAATATAATTTCATTATTTCTTTATGTAAAGAGAATTCTGATCAATAAATTCAGTTTATTCTCTCCACTGCTTTATATGTTTTTCCTACTATTATATATAACTAGATTTTACTTTACTACATTGTATAAAACAAAGTCGCTTTGTCTGTCCCTATGTCCCTTTGTATGCTTTAAATCTTACAACTACGTAACGGGTTTAGATGCGGATTTTTTAAAAGATAAGAGTGATTGAAATTTGATTTTAGACAGAGCGGGCGAAGCCGCGGGCGGAAGCTTGTTAAAAATAAATTAAAATCGTTTTAATGTAGATCAAATTAATAGGTTGGTATTTTTTAAAAGAAAATAAACACTTCATTTCTAAGACTTTTTCCATCACGGTACGGAATGGCTCGTTTTTAATAAACGACTCTGAGTGCAGCAAGAAAATATTAAATTGACTCTTTTGAAAAGCTTCGTTACAATATTACAAGGTTGCAAATTAACTGACATGGAAAAAACAAATGCTACAAATAAATTAAAATATTATGTTTCTCTTTTACATAAGTTCTGTAAGTTTTTAATGGGCATTGAAATTGTTAAGGAATCCTGAAAATATTTACTTATTAACTCAGTTGATATTTAATTAAAAACTATATCAAACGTCTTATTCTTTATTTGTAAATTGTTATTACCGTAAATTCGTTTTAGCCAACAGAAAAATTAGATTTAAATAATTTGAATAGAAAATGTAGCCTATTAGTACCATTCATATCTAATATTAATTCTTTTAAAATATAAAAATAAATACAAAAAAGTTGACTTCGACCGTGACAGGACTCGAACCTGCAATCTTCGGATCCGAAGTCCGACGCCTTATCCATTAGGCCACACGGTCGACATGCATGAGTTTGAATTTAACGATCATATTGTTTTTTTAACCTCCTTTCCAGAAAATCAGATATTCTGCATTTTTCTAGAATATAAGAAAATTAAAATGCTGATACTGTTATTTTACCACCAATTGATAATAATTAGGAATGATAAAATCTCTCTTATTTATTGAAATTATGAGTATCAGAAAATGTCCCGTGTCCCCTTGTGAGGTATGGGACAAATGCTTTAAACATAGTATGATTACTTATCGATTTACTTCTTGGACAAGTAGGCGATCACCCTTTTGAGTCATGACATACTGAAACCTTTTTTAAAAATTTTTAAAAATTGGTAGTAAATAAAGCCAAAATCGATTATATTTGTTATTAGAAACTACTATTCGCCCGTGGCTTCGCTTGACTTCACGTTACGAAATCGCGTGATAGCTTGCTTATTAATTCCATATCTACGTTATTTCTTTCATTGTATTTACATTTACAAAAGAGTTTGTCAAAATATATATTTTTCCCTTTTTTCCATAGTAAAAAAAACCATAAAAATCATAAATCATCAAAAACTTTACGATAAAAGATAGCCCATCCCTTGATTTGCGACAAAATTAATTTCAAAGCGAATTGATAGCTGATGTTCTAATATTATTGCTGCGGTTATAAAATTTATCTATCGACTATTAATTTTTCATATTGCTAAGTTTTAAAACAATTTTGTATACCTATTAATGTGTACTAAACAATAATTATATTAGACCTGTGATTAGACTTTATTTTAGCATTATGTTTTTGGAACGAACTTTTGGAACGAAGTTCCTTATTGCGCGTTGTAAAAGGGGGGGGCTAGACGGAAAAAATTCTTACGAAAATTTGTCACGACACTTTTTGCTAGAGTTGTAAGCCGTGCGGCGTGCGCGTGATTCTCTGTCTGTCTCTCTCTAACTTAACACTTCGTTCCATCCGGATGTCCCTTGACATCGCTCAAGTTTTTTTTTCTTTGTAAGTGAAGTTTCTTAAAGCTGTCGATAAGGCTTATGGATTGGTGTCACCGTTACGTTTTGTATCTTGATGTCGATTACCTACATATTTAATTGTATCCTAGGTTGTACCAAGCAATTTAGTTATTAGGTACTGTACATTTTACTGTTTTACAACATACTGCTTACAGTTTAACGGATTTTTCAAATTTGACGGTCTTAAAGTACTTAGTTGATAGTTCTGTGTAAATATAGCGTAAGGAATGAAACAGAACTGTTATATATGAACGATTAATAAATATACCTACAAATATAATTTCATATTCATACACGTTAATCCCATAAAACTGTCACGTTTTTGCGATTATTCAGCCATTTTAGATTTAATAATAAACAGCGTGACGAGAATATACGTTGGCTCAATCTCTTCTCCTTCCTCTCCTCGATTTTTCCGATTCCTGCTATCCTGATATTTATGAATATCAACTGGACACCCTTGAGAAGCTTCAAAATTTCTGCATAAGATTCATTTACGGTTTACGCAAGTTTGACCATGTTTCAGAGTTCAGGAAAAGGTTAAACTGGCTTCCTATTCGTTATCGCCGGAATACTCACGTGCTTCATCTCTTATACTGTATACTATTTAGCCCTAAGACTCCGCCGTACTTAAAAGATAAATTCAATTATTTAAGTTCTAATCATTCTATCTCGCTTCGATCTACTAATCTGTTATTATTAAGTACTCCTATCCGTAGTTCTAACTTTTTCAACAATTCCTACACAGTGCGCGCTATTCAGCTGTGGAATGCGTTACCTGAAAGTATTAGACGTGCACAATCACTCCCCTCCTTTAAAAAGCTACTTAAAGACTATTATCTATCCCAACAGTAGCTTCTTCAATTTTCTGTTACTATTCCCTTTTGTTTTTTCTTTTCCTTGCTTTCCTGTATGCCTTCTGAAGCCATTCATTGTTTTATTCATTATATTTATTTTATTTTATTTTAGTATGTGTATGTACATATGTATTATTTTATGTATTTGTAGTGTAGTATTGTATTTATGATATTGTATTTGTTTATTTTTATGTAGGTATATATGTTTATAAGTATAAATATTTTTTTTTTTGCTTTAATACTTCGTTTGTATTTTTGCACTATCCCATAATCTACTTGCATTTCCTCTCCCGCCAGGTTGCCTGGTAGAGATTGCTGTTTAGCAATAAGGCCGCCTTTTGGGCAATTTATGCTTTTGTATTACTACTTCCTTTTGTATACTATTGTTTGATCATATTTTGCACAATAAAGAATTATAAATAAATAAATAAAATATAATATTAAATCACGTTTCTTCATTATTTTATTACAACTAAAAGCTTTACATATATTAAATTGAATAAAACAAAATGCGATAAGACTAAATCGTAATTTAGTGAATATATCACTTTTAATATTTTCTCATAGAAATACAATTAATTGTATTTGTTTATCGTCATCGCAGTTAGTGACACAGAAATGAATTTAAAAAATATATATTGAAGTTCTTTAGGCGCGTTGAGAGTAAAATTTTAAGGTCACGTCGCCTTATTTGGCAATACCATCACGTCATGGAGCAAGGCGACGATTTTGGTATCTTAGAATCTTGCCAAAGAAGTTACACTTCTGACACGTGTGCTCGGTACACAGTACACACGCTCTTTTTTGTTACATTATTTTCAATTATAACGTCCGAAACAGCCATTTCGTCAATATAAATTAATTTCACCAAAAAATACAGATCCCAAGCAACCATTTAAAGAGATAAAATTCCCGGAAAGTTTTGATTAACAAATAATTGGTTTAAGTTCGCGATCCATCAATCAAGATATAATCTTAATATTTTAACGGGTTAATTGCGGTCACAATTTTATCACTTCATAATTTGATCTTTTATGTAATAACTTTTAGAAGTAGTTACTAATTTAGGTTTTAAGAGATTTAAATTTAAGATAATATTAAAACAGATTTGGTACTGGATGTATGTTTTGTTACTTTTTATTTTAATTGTTTTTATTAGACGGATTCTACAATATATTAAGTAGAAACAAGACTTTTAGTAGTAACTAGCGAACCGGGCGAACTCCGTTTCGCCACCAGAGACAGCTTTTCTTTGCTATAAGACCGAGACCTTTCCAAAAATGCAAAACCGTGTAAATCGGTTCGTGCGTTCTGGAGTTATAGCGTCAGGAAGGAAAACCCGACTTATTTTTATATAGTAGATTAGTTTCCGTATAAATTAAGAAGAAAAAATATTAAGAAATGCCTATTTTTTTTATTTTTGCCATTGGAACGTATTAATGTTAAAAGGCTTAGACTTTGTTACTTATGAAATACATTAAGAAAATAAAGCAATGTTGGTACGACATCAATCATACTTTATAAAGTACTAGAGGTCCGCCCCGGCTTCGCCCGTGGTACATATTTCGCAATAAAAGGTAGCCTATGTCCTTTCTCGGGTATCAAAATATCTCCATACCAAATTTCATGCAAATTGGTTCAGTAGTTTAGGCGTGATTGAGTAACAGACAGACAGACAGAGTTACTTAATACTTTCGCATTTATAATATTAGTATGGATGTTTAGACATTACTCACTTACACACACAACATCTTTCCACTTACATACACACACACACACACACACGGTAATGTGTCTTCGTCACTACATAGTATAAAACAAAGTCGCTTTTTCTGTCCCTATGTTCTATGTATGCTTAAATATTTTAAACTACGCAACGGATTTTGGTGCAGTTTTTTTTTAATAGATAGAGTGATTCAAGAGGAAGGTTTTAGTTTATAATTTACTGAGACAAAGCGTGCGAAGCCGCGGGCGGTAAGCTAGTCTATAATATAAAAATCGCAAAATGTGTTGGTAAGCGCATAACTCCAGAACGGCTGAACCGATTTCGTTAATTCTTTTCTTATAATATTCCTTGAAGTACGAGGATGGTGCTTATGGAGAGAAAACGTACAAAAATGTACGGGCGAAGCCGGAGCGGATCGCTAGTTTAACATACATTTTCTAGTGTTTGATTTTACGCGAGTATTCTACATTTAGAAACGGATTGTCGGGAAAATAATATAATGAATTAATCACGTTTAAAATCCGTTAAAATCTTTAATTTCTTAATACATTTTGTATACAAAAATACTCACGATTAAAATAGCCATGTATTTATCCTACTAATATTACAAATGCGAAAGTTTGTGAGGATGTGTGTGAGGATGTGTGTGTGTGTGTGTGTGTGTATGTTACTCTTTCACGCAAATACTACTGAACTGATTACAATGAAATTTAGCACACATATAGAGGGTAACTTGGATTAACACATATGATAGCTTTTATCCCGGAAATCCCACGGAAACGGGAACTATGCGGGTTTTCCTTTGAAAACTCGGGCGAAGCCGCGGGCGGAAATCTAGTTACACAATAATCCAGCCATACGCAAAATAAACTAATTTTAAGTTGTAATTGAATGTCTGTTTGATCGGATTATTGCAATTAAATCGGTCTGGTTAATATAACACGTACTATCGGTACTAATACCGCAAAAATCGTGAATGTTAAGCTTTTTACTGAATTCATTATGTTATTATGTTGATTCGTAAATCTCTTGATGTGAAATTATTTCATTGTGATTTATGTAGTGCTATTTTGTTTATTGGTTTATTAGTAATTGTTTGATATTACAAAATGGATAATTTATTTAATCCCTACTTAATATTATAAATGCGAAAGTAACTCTGTCTGTCTGTCTGTCTGTTACGCTTTCTCGCTTAAACCTCTCAACAGATTTTGATGAAATTTGGCACAGACAATCTTTAGACCCTGAGAAAGAACTTTTTTTATTGCGAAAAAACGTAGTAGTATAATATAAATAGAGGAATGATCTTGTGCTGTATTTGTAGAGACAATTATTAAGTTAGATGTATTATTTAATATTATGGTAGTCATATGCCTACTTAACTAAAAACTGTAGATTAAAAATATTACAATTATTAAAAAGGAATTTAGATACATAATAACTTATCAAAAGAACCATGTTTATTCCTATAATATACACATTTTAGAAACTCTTCACACAAAAGAAACACGTACAATTTAAAATTCAAATATTTGAATATGCTCTATTTAAATCAACGTTAAAAAAGTATCATATTAAAATGCTATTTTTAAAACAGTGTAACCCAAAATCAAACCTTAAGCTTATACACACAGGCGAAAACACGAACATGTCATTGAACCCTCATCCTAATTAGTGTTTCTAATTTGTAGTGTAGACCGGGCATTATATGTATTTGGTCTAGTTAACCCTCAATTATTCGGACATACATTACCCACGTATTTGGACAACGCCATTACAGTAGAAATTAATTGTTATACGTTTTATACAAGCGTGTATCGTTTAGATTGAGTTCTAAATAATATTTAAATTATGTTTATTTAATGGCAGATTTATTTAACGGTGTTCTGAAATAAAATACTTAATAGATTTTTAAGAATAATTCACATTTTTTTAATATAGAAAAATAGGTTCTATAATATTATATATCCATGGTAAATCGATATTTCACTGTTTACATAATAAATTCTTCCCTATCTGGAATTATCATCACCTAAAATACCAACAATATACATATTCAATTCGAAAAGAATTTTAAATCACTGTCTCATACACTGTAATGTTATTTGACTAGCAAACGTACAGCGTAGA
Source organism: Colias behrii (assembly GCA_029959065.1). NCBI lineage: Eukaryota > Metazoa > Arthropoda > Insecta > Lepidoptera > Pieridae > Colias > Colias behrii. The sequence goes on from JARWMC010000017.1 coordinate 9,718,815, forward strand.
CTCACGTAGCAAAGGTGCTACGTAACACTTGCTACGGATTTGGCGTAGCACGTTGTAGCTGAACATTTTCTTCGACGATCTACATACATAATATAGCTTCGTACAGAGTTTTAAAAGGTAAATTCGATGGATCCAGTCTGTTACCAAATTCATACATATGATAGAAGTGATCAGTCTATTATGTACAGAATGTATTATTTAGACACGTTCACATTGTTGTTTTGTATCCTACTTGCAGAAAGTAATTTATGAGAATGGATGGATTGATGTTCGTTACTCATTGCTACAAAAACAGCTTATTAGATCTGTTTTAATATGGTGAAGGATAAATGACAATCTGTGCATGTGCTTTTAACCCTAGTATGATTCTAATGAAACAATGGTAGCTAATCAATACTGTAAATGCTGCACGTTTATAAAACGTTTAACCTAATGTTGCTTAAGATTTTTTGTATCAAAAATATCTCGCGTTTGCTTTTATGCGAGTATTATACATTTAAAAATTAAAGATTTTTTATAGAAATCAAAGATATTGCTCGCTGCAAAGTGTGCGAAACATTGGGATAATAATTGTATGAATAAATCGCGATTAAAATCCGTTAAAATATTTAATTTCTAAAAATATCTCTTTCTCCAAACATCGCGAAACGCTATTCATTAAACAATGTCGCAATGGGAGCTCATAATTGTACAAATAATCTGTTCCAGCAACGTTTCAGTGCACCTGCGAACCCGCGAATAACTTCTTGTATTTATTTTATTTCAGTGTTCTTTAAATAAAGTTAGAAGTTATATTTTTCTGTAACATTGAACAATTGTCAGGTTGTTTTAATTGAAACTAAAAGAAATAGTTGATCAAAATCTGTATTATTAACGTATTTAAAGAAGACTACGAAACGTTGCAAAGTAATTAGTAGTTTAATCTGTGGCAGAGTCATCAATTTCCAAATTTTAAAATTTCTTGTAAAATGGAAAAAAAGAAAGCACTTCATTGTAATTTAACATTTCAATCCTTGTATTATTAAATGAGTGGGAAGAATTTGTAATCATAGACGACATGATATTATACAGGGTGTAATCGTTAAGTGTGCACAGGCGATTATTCCGTAACTATTGAAGATATCAAAAAACTTTAAACTGATATCGAAAGCCCTTTACCTAATGAGTAAATGAAAAGTTTTTTGATATCTGTAATAGTTACGATATAATCGCCTGTGCACACTTAACGATTACACCCTGTAGACATGACATACGAAATATTCCGCATTGTTCATTTGGTCCGCGTAGACCAAATGAACAATACGGAATATTTCGTAAAATATATTATGTACGTAATACGAACTACATACAATATGCATACATGAGCTAGATGATAGTAGTGACAACTTCAGCCCAATCATTAAGTTTTGTTTTCCAAAAAATACACAACAATACCTTAAAACACAAGGCGCGAACAAAACGACTTCAAAGTATACCCTCAACAAACACACATGCCCCACTTTATTCACCACGTGACTTTGGCTCATTGAATTGAGTTGAGCGACCCTTTTCAATATTCAATTCGTCAAGACACACGGCGGATAAATTAGATTCCGACGCTCTTTACTACTTTAAATGTATTACGAAGTTAAGTTAAAAGCAATTTATGAAATTCCCTTTTTATAGCTGCTTAGGAATTTAATAAAATGCTGGTGTAGAATATCGAATTTCTACTTATATTCATAATCGATGGAAACAAAATAAATAGTAATAAATTACGGCTTAATTTGTTGATAAAACAAATTATCTATACTATTATAAAGCTGAAGAGTTTGTTTGTTTGTTTGAACGCGCTAATCCCAGGAACTACTGGTCCGATTTGAAAAATTCTTTCTGTGTTAGATAGCCCAATTATCGAGGAAGGCTATAGGCTAATAAATATAATCACGCTAAAAACATCAGGAGCGGCGCAATGCGGGTAAAATCACGTGGCACAGCTAGTATAGTAAATAAAATAAAATTCATTCGACCCAAAATAACATATATGCTACTTTTACTCAGATAATAAATATTCATGTCCGAAAAGGTAGAGCTCAGAAAAGTAATTATAGTTTAACATAAAAAAATAAGACGAGAAGTGAGAACTCACAGACTAATGAATAAACATATATTTCTACTAGCTGTGCCCCGCGGTTTTACCTGCATTGCTCCACTCCTATGTATTGGTCTTAGCGTGGCGATATATAGCATATAGCCTTTCTCGATAAATATGCTATTTACCACCGAAAGAATTTTTCAAATCGGACCAGTAATTCCTGAGATTAGCGCGTTCAAACAAACAAAGTCTTCAGCTTTATAGTATAGATTTATAATTACATGATCATTTTATCCACAAATACTAGATGAAATAACATTTTTCATATTTTATTTCATTTTAATTTAATTCCTATAAGCGATTAATAATATTATTAAATGATTAAATAAATACAAGTCAAGTATCAAATATTTAGAATACAATATTTTCCCGCCAAATAATAACATTAAAATGTTATAAAATACCGACGAATGCGAACAATTTCGCATATTATTTGGTTATTGCACAATTCGATAGCCGATAGAAAAATATCAAATATAATTATCGCCTGTTTGGAGTGAAAACTAAAATGGAATATAAAACTAACTCTACGTGATAAATAAATAAATAAAATGTAACCGAGATTTTGAAGCTTCTATTTAATCGAAATACTGGTGCAATGACTATGAAAGTAATATAAAAAATATGAGTATATATCTATAGTGCAATGACTATGAAAGTAATATAAATAATATGAGACAGTGAACTTAGGTTTTTAATATACACAATAATACTAGCTGCGCTTCACGGTTTCATTCGCGTGGCTCCGCTCCTGTTGGTCTTTATAGCGTAGTGATAAATAGCCTATAGCCTTGCTCAATAAATGGGCTATATAAAACTGAAAGAATTTTTAAATCGGACCAGTAGTTCCTGAGATTAGCGCGTTCAAACAAACAAACAAACAAACTCATTAAACAACTTTATTACATTTTATAATTAATGTATTTAGAATACAGATAATTGCTCAAAGTAATATTATATCTCTTAGGCGATTCTCTATATAGATCTCGTTAGATTGGTCTATGGCAATTTTGTCACGAGGATATAATATTTCAAATATCATAAAAGGAAGGTAAAAAATAATAGACACACATAATCCTCCTTCTAACGCAGTCGCGCGGGTAAAGGACCTAAGACTATCAGATAATTATAAGAGACATAAATTATTGTGTAATTAAAGTATTTTTTTATTATGTTTAAAATAAATGACAGAAGTTCATGTTCAATCTTAACTAATACAATCTTATGAATCCTATCCTACTAATATTTTAAATGCGAAATTTTGTGAGGATGTATGTGTGTGTGTGTTTGTTACTCTTTCACGCAAACACTACTGAACCGATTACAATGAAATTTAGCACACATATAGAGGGTAACTTGGATTAACACATAGGATAGGTTTTATCTCGGAAATCTTACGGGAACGGGAAATATGCGGGTTTTTCTTTGAAAACGCGGACGAAGCCGCGGGCGTAAAGCTAGTATACAATATTTTTTAGACTTCATTTTTTCATAATTTCTATAAAAAACAATAAATATGATGAACAAAGGTTGTGTTTTCAAAACATCATGATTAAATATTGTCAGGTAACTTGTCAGCAAAAAAGGTTAACAAAATATATAACAGCTATTTTGTTGACATGGGTCCCTTTATACAATGAAAAAATATTTTTGATACACTTGTTGATTTTATAATAAAAAATATTATATTTTTGTTATATATTATTATAATTTGCTATGAAAATTTATTATGAATTTTATGTCGATGAAAGATGTTGAATGAGGACCTCTAATTTTAATTGATTTATTTCTTCTATTTTAAAATAGCACTCGTTAACTACAGCTGTCGCCTATAAAAATACTAAAGACCTGCCTGACGCTATATTAAACAAATAAACCTTCCTAATGAATCACTTTATCTACTAAAAAAACATCAAAATCTATTCGCTGTTTTAAAGATCTTAGCATAATATTTTGGACGGATAAACAGCGGGAAGGAACTTTGTTTTATACTTTGTAGTGATTACACCAAAGTCTAAAGTCCATAATATTATGTGACAAACGTACCTACACAAACCTTTCAAATAATCAATACCAATATCATCAGGTAGTTGGCAGTTGAAACACGTAGTTCTGGTATGTTTGCGAAAATATTCGTCCAAATTCTGCTGAATTAATTAAAATAATATTACAGTAATATGGTATTGTAATATTTGGTGAAATGTTGTTTACGTTCACGTTTGTAATATTTGGTTTTCATAATCGGTGATTTGGCAGATTTCATTATGTTTTATGAAAAAAAAAAAAAACACAATGGCATACGTATTTGTTACACAGAGCTTGTTTTTTAACGAACCTGTTTGACACATTTTTGTCGTAAATATGCATTCGTCGTTTTAACTGATAGATAAGCTAAAATATAAAACACAACATTACAGAGACGTCTCACAAAAATAAGTAGCGAGCAGGTATTATTTTACTCATCAAACAAGTACACTCATAAATTAAAATACTGGCTAGATAAAAGATAGTTAATCAATTCATTGCATACACACACTTTAACTGTATTGATCACTAGCTGTGCTCCGTGGTTTTACCCGCAGTGCTCCGCTGCTGTTGGTCTTAGCGAGATGATAGCGTACTACGCCTTCCTCGATAAATGGGCTATCTAACATCGAAAAAATTTTCAAATCGGACCAGTAGTTACCGAGATTAGCGCGTTCAAACAAACCAACAAACAAACTCTTGAGCTTTATAATATTAGTATAGATTACAAGAACAGAATTTAAAATTTAGCAGTATCATATTCTTATCATATTTTTAAAAAATGTCACGTCATCCACCAATGTCATTAGTTTTATCAAAACAATACCTCAAAATGCTAGAATACATTTCTACACACGATATTCCAGATTTACAAGCAAGTGGTATAACGCCGATTTGTCGTCTGCGTTCCGATGTTCCGAGTGTCATAATATTTTCTTAGAGGATGCTTATTGAATTCATGATCGCGTACGTGTGAAAAATGCTAGGCAGCTGGGCTTTTACTTTGTGCAATATACGACGTTTTTGACAAATCGCCCTTGTGTTTTCAAATTTTTATATGTAACGTTGTGCTCGTCGTTTCCGTACATTAATTGCAGTGTGTATTTTTATCTTAAAAATATATTGCGGTAATTGAGTTGTGAGATTTTTTGAGAAACATATAAAAATTAACAATATAAGAATTAGTTAATGCTTATAATAATTATTATTGTAAAGAAACACACAATTCACTAGTTCTATTATATTTAGATTTTTATTAAAAAAAACTACGACCGGTTTCGAAACATCATCGTCAGATATGATTTACTATAAAGTGCAGTTCCATCAAGATATAACAATACAAAGCATAAATTTATTTTAAAATAATTGCTATAAGAACATACACAGAATTAGAGAAGCCTATTTTTCGAAGAAATATACCGAATGAGTCATTAACTTCTTAGCAACATAAAACGTTGTAAACCTTAATATACATTATTATAAAACCTTTTACGCTTGGGAACGTGAAGCTGATGCAAATTACTGCTGTGCTTTGCGGATAATTTCTTTTAGTTTTCACAGATAATTAAACCTAGCTTGCTACATTGTAATAGTATGAGATAACACAATTTTTTAAACTATTTCGTACATTTTTGTGACAAGTAAATGAACCAACCATGAACCATTACACATACTCTATTATATTTTTAGCTAGAAAAATATTTTTAAACATGTGAATAGATTACTTAAAGACAAATTTAAATGAATTAAAAATGTAAATGATGCAATGAGCCTTACGTAAAGAATTACAAGATTAGCATTACCTTTAAAACGATGAAAATTTAATTCTTCAAGACAAACATAGCTATAAGATATTTATTAAAATCCGAAACAAAAAATCTCGCCAAACAACGCTACATATTACTATCCTAGACATCTCAAACATAATAACATTTGTCTGCAAACTTTAATTCTCCTGTAGCGAAATTGTAAAGGCTTTATTGACAGTGAATTCAATTTCTCTCCATGTGTACAGATCATACAGCGAGGAATCTGAATATTCTTTTTGTTACTATGACTTTGTGACTTCGCGGAAAAGATCGTTCACTCTACCACATTGTACGTATATCAATGCGAATACTTGCACACCATTTTCGCTCCATTCACACGTCTTTGACTAGCGGCGCGAAGGTCTGGAATCGATTGCATGAGTTTGGCGACTGAACGTGTCGAACCTTGAATGTTACGAATGACGGAATGTCTTTGAACGGAATGCGGGATACATTTGGGGTCTTACAGATTTCAGTTTTTGTATTGGATTTATTGCGCATTTTTGGAATCGGGTATCCATTTTGTTTTGCTTCAATAAAGGCGCTTTTACGTACGATCGAGTTCTGAGCCATTGAAGTCGTTTTTTCTTCGCATTTCATTTTGAGTGATCAACACAAGTTTCTCTTATTTATATATTATTTATTTCATTATTTGTTTTTATATTAAGATCTCTCAATTATTAAGTAACATAAACAAATCATAACTGACAGAATATTGTATTTAAAACAATACTTGAATAACACGTATTATTGAATTACTTCTGATATTAGCTAGGTATGTAAACGCACATGCAGCATCACAGCACTTAATATTTAAAAATGTTACACATTCGTCAAACCACTAAAAATCCTAGTTAACTATATTTAGAACTGCACTCAAAGCATAGCCTCAAATACGCTTTGTCGGTTTTTACCGGCAATGCTGAAAAAATGACGATCGAACCTTAGTTAAAATTTACCTTTCAACGTACCTACTGGTACTGAAAATTGAACCCCGATTTCTTATTTATCGATTTAAGAGGTTTTGAATTCAAATGTGTAAAAAAATATACGAATATTTTGTGCCTAGCTATAGGTTGATTGATGTTGTGTTATTATGCTGTTTTCATATATTAGTATTTATTTTTGATTAAGCAACAGAAGCTTTTTAGATAATAAATGAAGAAAACAGAAAGAAAGGCCTTGCTGTATTTATAATATTTATGTAATATTGCCAAATTTGCAATTGATGGCATAGTTGTTCATTTATAAAAAATACATGATCAGATATACAATTAAACTACCTATTAACCCATTGAGCCAAGTAACTATTCTCTAATCTGTGCCCGAACGGCCCGATCGGTCCGCGACACAATAGATTTTCTATTGTGTCTGTGATTCCGGGGCCTGAGTTATTAAAAAGAAATATTCACATGATTAGGTTCTTAATTAATTTATTCCACAAGCATGTTTAATCCATCCATAATAACAATATATGAAAAAGATTTATTATATTGCTATCGCAAATACTTGGATTTTAGGTAAAAACGTAAAAAAAGATTTATCTATTACTGAAGTATATAGTATATAGAAGTATATAGTATATATAGTATGAGTTTTGTATTGAATCCTATTCATATTTTAATATTTCAACAAGAACAAAGGACAATATGTAAAGAAAATGCTATGTTGAAGTAAATTCTATTAATTTTTATTCAAAGACTTCAAAATAAATATCAAATTTTTAAGAAATTTGCTATTAGGCAATTTCAGTTAAATAGTTTAAAACAAAGTTTACAAATATATACCTACGTATATACAGTGTGGTACGATCTACCTTAAATAGGTAATAATTAAATTATTAATTATTAAAATGAAATCAACTAACAGGAACGGTCATTAAAAAACGTTTCTGAAAACGAACTTCCAATAAAACTATGTTTGGGAGAAAAATTAAAAGGTATGACGTCATTGCCTGAGAATGTTCTAGAATTTTCGATTTCGATAGAAATGTTTAACGTGAGTTGTGTGACGTCATATCGATGTAGTTGTTTGCAACTGCGCTGCATGTTTACTATATTGAAAACAAACAAGAAATTTCCTAGAAGTCAGACTGAAATAGTTATATTAATTTTCATGTATTAGGTATCTTTTAAACCTGGAGTCAAATTAGGGAACCCATTTGTCGACTAATTGTAATAGTTTTGGGTTGAAATATCATTGAAGTCTCAAAAACAGATGCAAATCTATTTTTAGTGAAACTTCTTTAGGCGCGTTGAGAGTATAGCGTCATAACAATACCATTACGTCATGGAGTAAGGCGACGATTTTAATATATTTGAATGTAGCCAAAGAAGTTTCACTTCTAACACGTGTGATCGGTACACACACTCTTTTTCATAAAAGGATAGAAAACCCAATTCAGAAGCACCTCAAAATTTGAAGATTTTTACCTGCCCAATTATCATGATAGATGTCATAATATAGGAATTATTCCCTTATGTAAAATAATTTCCAAATAATCTAGTATCGCATGAGTATCGCAATAACACCTTCACGAATACAAATCTGCAAAAGGCAGAGAGAAATATTAAAAGATAAATTTCATTTTAAACTATTTTGCTCAGTTATGGTGAATATGAAATGAAGCATAAACTCTAGAGAATTATTCATTCATAGTCCTTACAACGTCGCTGCAAAGCTTCGCCATTTTCACGTTCAGGCTTTTGTTCGACGAACAATAAATTGAGCTAAGTGAGTTTTCTATAATTTGTATGGGTTCCGTATGATTTCTTTATTTTGTATTATTGGTCGAATGTTTATGTTTATTATTATTCAAATTTTGAATGAAAAATTATAAACCAATCAACGCTCGACGTTTCCTTCTGCCTACTTCGTTTATATACCTAGACTTATTTCAATAACATTATAGTGCCCCTGTGACGTCACAATGTCACTAAAACTAGGCCATTTAATTTTAAGAAATTAATTCGATTGAAAATCTACAGTTTAATTATATTATCACTAGTGAAATGAAATTACTACGACTATATACCTACGATATATAGGTATAATTCAGTATAATATATTTATCTTTATTACCTTTAAAATAACACAAAATTATATCTTTGCAGTTATCCAATTTCACAATACAGACTGTTTAACCTCGTAACACAAACTACCTACACCCAATATTCCACGTAATTCGAACTATCTTCACGCAATATTCTATAGCCTTAGTAAATTGAGAGTCAATTTAGTGGTAGAGCCACTACACAGCTAATATTCCGTTCAAGTTCCGCACCAAAGGAACCCTAAAACCTCAGCAGAGATGAGCATGTTCTTAAACAATAACCGGGATGCATTATAAAATACACTCGTTATATATAATAGTTATGTGCTCATTTACACCGTGATGTAAATGAGCACATAACTATTATACAAGATTTTCATCTTGCAACCCGTTTTATTCACATAAAAGGTTTATTATGGTGAATACCATATTTTTTACCAGGATTGTCGGATGTAGATACATTGGCATTTCTATGTATCACATAGTAAAAACCAAAGTTGATTTCGCTGTCGGTCCCTATGAGCTATGTATGTTGAAATCTTTAAGACTACCCGATTTTGCTACAGTTTATTTTCAATAGATAGAGTGATTCTTGTTTAAGATTTTAGTTAGTATATAGTTTATTATATTTAAGACAAAGTCACGGTCGGAAAACTAGTCGGCTATATAGTATGTGTCTCAATTTGTTGTCACTTTAGTTTGGTGTTATTATGCAGTAGCGGTAGTTTTTCAAGTAAATAAATTGTAGATCCATCATTTATTTTGTCAGTCCATGGTCACTATCGAGCAGTAATCTATTTTTAAAGTGAACATGATGTGTTTCAGCTAATATTGCTGCTATTCACAGATCATCTCTAGTACGAAATTATAAGTGTAGTCACTACTTGTAGGTCTGCGATAGATATAATGTATAGGGCCTTTTTTTTAAGTGGCGAAATCTTCCAAAGATACCCACGACCCCTGGGGAAGGAGCCGTGGGTTATGTCGGATTCTTACCGACTACCCTATTCTTACCCACTGTGTACCGTCGAGCCGCTTTAATGATGGGGCCGCGGGTATTGGTTGGAATTCTTCCGCGACATAATGTATAGGGCCTAATACAGAGCCCTGTAGAACACCGGCTTTTATTTATCTAAGAATAGAACTGGCATTTCCCTATTTCTCTTGGAGGAGTCTTTTCGACGTAGGGTTTGATAATCAGATAAAGAATATGCGGGAGTTCATCTTTCACATTGCACAGTCTCCCTTTGTGTTATATTCTGTAGATATTTGTCAATGAGAGATGTGAAAGTGAAACTTCTTTAGGCGCGTTGACAGTAAAATTTCAAGGTCGCGTCATGGTATTACCGTCACGTCATGGAGCAAAGCGACGGTTTTGATATCTTTGAATATTGCCAAAGAAGTTTCACTTCTGAAACGTGTGCTCGGTACACACTTTTTTTTTTGTTGTTCCTGTTTCTGAATCCCATCTTTCCTGAGTCTCCTGGAATCCTGAACGAAGTATTCATACCATTCCTACTAATATTATAAATGCGAAAGTTTGTGAGGATGTATGTGTATGTTTGTTACTCTTTCACGCGAATACTACTGAACCGATTACAATGAAATTTAGCACACATATAGAGCGTAACTCGGATTCACACATAGGATAGGTTTTATCCCGGAAATCCCACGGGAACGGGAACTACTCGGGTTTTTCTTTGAAAGCTCGGGCGAAGCCGCGGGCATAAAGCTAGTTTATTATATTCTTCAAACAACCTTTCTTATATTGTTATTTACATCATAGCAATACAAACAAGAAATACGCATTAAAGAAAACATCAACCTTCTGGTGCAATCTATAAAGCTAACAAACAGATCATAATGAAAAATAACAAGACATATTTTGTACACCAAAAAGGGTTTACACAAATAAGTTACCATTACATTAGCGTTTCTTTTAACCTCGTTAAATTTCCTTAAAATATGAAACCCTGGAGGCGGCATTAAGTGAATCATTATATAGGCTATTAAGGCGTGTCTGCTTGATGCATGGAGCTCGGAATTATCTTATAAATCTTTGGTTATTTACCGAGCACCCATGCAATCTCATCAATCTCAATTTGTCATTTCTATTGAGCGGCTTTTAGATAATTCGTGTTGTAATTAAACGATATGGGGCTGATGGTTTGTGAAAGATTCTTTAGTCTGATTAAAAGTGTTCAATTTTATTATTAATGATGTGAATCAGTATTCTTTTAAAAGAGTAAGTATAAAATATTTGGAAACGGATGTAAATCAGTCTGTTTTAAGAGATAAGTCGTGATAGTAAAAAAAAACTTTTGTTAAAGAAAAATACTTCTATTGTAGCTTGGAACAACCTTGTTTGTTAAAAGGTAAACTATGTTATTATAACAATCGATAGTGGTAATAAGGATTGAAACAAAGAAAAGAAAATAAATATTATCTTTCCCGAAAGGACGTAAACGATAAGTATTATGTTTTTTTTTTTATTTTTCAATTCAGTTTTAGTAAATATTATGCCCCTTATTAGGTACTTCAGCCAGTATCCCCTTTAGATGATAATTCAAAAATATAGAAGTAATTAAATTTATTAACTTGACCTAACCTATAAGTTATAAAAGAGACAAAAATGAATAAATTGTGACAATGATTATTAACTTCTGTATAACAACATAACAATGAATGCAATGCCTCAATTTCAATAACTCATAACAAGAAGAATTTAAGGATAATAAATGACAAAGATTGTTTACATCCAACAATATAGTACTAAATACAATTGCTATATTTCATAACTCATATTATTAATCTTAAGTCTATCCGACTACTGCGCCGAAATTGCCGTAAGAATGTTACCAACGTATGCACGAACGAGATAAGAGAAATCCTCAAATTCAAAGACTAACGAGACAAAAGACTTGAATCAGCAGTCCCTGAGATTTTTGTTGGTAAACTTATTGGATCCATTTCACGAATGCCCAAAAGTTAAAACTTTTGAATAGTAAAATTGATTGATAGATGAAAAGTTTTCTTCTTCAGTTATTGTTACAATGATAATTAACTTTTGTTTACTTCCAAGTTAAAGTTCTTAGTTAAATTTCAAACAAAAATTTCATTTTCTCAATAAATTAAACCTTCCTTTGTCTAATTTCTATTCTAACTTTGCGGCTTAACATACATTATTATTTATTGGTGAGATCACTTATACAGATCAAATTATTGTTGTAACTTATCAAGGTAAAATAAAAACAATATTCACTACTACACATGGTGGCTTTGCTATATTTCAAGACGGTAAGTCGGACTGTGGTAATAATTTCGAATCAATTGTATCTCAATCTGAGCAACCTTTTAAAATAAATTGTAATTTCCTTCGGACATTAAAACAAACACAACCATATTTCGAGTTACAATATAAGTAGGAATTCCTTCCCAAATATTCATTCATATACAATAGATGCTTGACGACGGTCGTTCACATAAAAGTGTACCACATAAAGGCAACAAGTAACACCTCAAAAAAGCTGATTTAATGAACATTTCCATTCAGAACTGACAGATGTTACCCTAAATGAAATGTATTCGCAAATGTAAGGCAGATTTACATGATTTTCCCTTGGGGACACACTGTTTATCCTAGACTAGCCTTCATTTGCAAGTCTGATTTAGAAATAAAAAGTTTGTAAGATCGTCACATCTGCGTACTAGGTTAGCATTGATTTATTAGTTGGAAATGTTGTTTAATTTGTTGTTACTGTAAAAACTGTATAATAGATGTAAACATTTTTAATTTCAATTATTTTAGAAATATTTAGAAAGATATAATATTAACCATGGTATGATTTATTCAATAGGTATGTCCCTTAGTAATAAAAGTTTTCAAAAGCATACCAAGTTTTACTTAAAAATGTCCCTACTCCATTATCGTCTGATTAACTTTTATACAAAAGTTCTGAAATTTCTTGTTCTGGAAAATAACCTGTCTCTCAATAATCACCAATAAAATCCATCTTAATATTTTTCATTATAAATCACAAAACATCCCACCAACTACATCACTCTTTTATAAAAAACCGAAACTCAGCAAAGCCTCACATTTAAATCAAAACTACTTTAAAACTTCCTTCACGTCCACGTTAAACAAAATAATGAAAACTTTTATAAAATTCAAGTTATGTACATTTATTTATTAAAGTTAGGGACGAGGTCTCGTGCCAACTGGATTCCAAAATTCTCCTCAAACTACTTTCCAAGAAAAAACTCCTTCTGTGCACAAACGACCACCGCTCGTCGCTGGAAGGCCGTGTTCACACTGAACAATACAGGGCAAAGACAATGCAGACTATTCATAATGATTTTCTTGTATGAATGTTTTTGGTCTCTTTGACTTTCGATTTGAAAACAATATGTGGAATTGAAGCTTGTGATTTTAATTAATATAATAATTTAACGTTTACATTATGTACCTATTCAACACAATCAATTCACCTTTATAGTTATTTTGATATATTATTATTATGTTGAAAACTATCGGTATATTACTACAGACTTTCTTGATAGGTCTTCTATATATTTAATGCTTGAGAAATGGTTAATCTATGTTATTACGATTCAAAAGCACTAAGCAAAATACCTTCTAAGGAGTATTATTGATGAATAAATATTTTCGTTTGAGAATTTGGTATAATAAATGCAATAATCCTTATGTTATAATGTTCTAAGTTTATTTATTTATTGGATGAAAATTTACTCATTCAGTTGACTTCGAAATTACTTATCTACTCTGTGTACGATCACTATGAACGCATCTTAACCACCCGCAGCGGAAAAAAGTCATACAAAATAGCATTAGGAACGGAAACTGTTAAGTTTGAAGCAATTTTGTTTTGGGTGTGAGCTGACCACTTACCCGAGAAATAGTGTAAATTGACTTTCATGATATTTGATATTATTTACAAGTTATCTATTTTTGTTTGGCAACTCTTGCAACTAAAACTTTCTAACTACGGAGGATGTTGTGTATAACGAGTTTAAAAACAATGTTAGCTGGGAACATGTGTGAATAAATTGAAGTTTGTGTTACGAAGACATGCTTATATTAAAACTATTTTTTATAATGTGTCCTAGTTATAATCAGGTGGTTCTTTTTAAGAAATACCCATCATGATTTATCCGATTATGGGCTGATTTTTCAATCCTTGGATAAAACTTATTCGTCGAATAATGTATAAAACTACCATTTTAAAAACGTATTCTAATTGTCCGTATTTGACAGTTTACGTGACATTTTAATATTATCGTGTAATACTTTATTGGACGGATAAGTTTTAACCGAGCATTGAAAAATCGGCCCTAAAGAAATCGAAATTCGTCTAAATAACGGATACCTAGCTGAAATATTTCCTTGTTGAGACGTTTTGAAGAACAAAGAAACGAGAATAATCAGCGTCTTTTCCCAAGTGATAATGTTTATTACTCTTTGGAGTAAAAACGGTTAATCAAATTTAGATGAAATTTAATACCGATAGATATTATAAACACTATTACCACATAGACTGCTGCCGTGCAAAAATCTTCTTAATTTTATTTATTTTTTATGTATTAATGTGTATCGGTACAAATAAATGTATTTTCTTTCTTTCTTTCTTTCTTTTGCAATTGCGATTCCGATTTTTAACGAAAGCGAAGTCACGGTCTGAAACTAGTAAAAACAAATTACGTAAGCAGACAATCACTTGCTGATTCCAGTTGCGAATCCCATACAACTGTTGACGTAAGGAATTTTAATTCGTATAGGTTACAAAGCTCTAAGGGATTTGGGTGCCTCTCGTCTGACGTGTGAAAATGTTTGGTTCGTACTTAGCATACTTTCACGTAGTAAACTATTGATTCTGATAAGCATATTGTATAATATACTTATTACTGCGTTTAATTTATATGTTTGTATGTTTTATTATGTTGCCACTTAGCAGAGCAGCTAATGTATTAAATGAGGAAAAAAGTGACATTTTTTTGTAATAGTGGTATATAAATACCAGTTATTTTAAATAATAACAGCGGCTAGTTCATGAAATAAACATTTCCATAAGATAGAAGTTTATACAAACGACCTCACATTATGGTCCATTGAATCGATAATTTAATAGATTTTCACCTAAACCTAAAGTAAGCCAGAGAAAGTGATGAAAAATTATCTATATATTTTGTAGTTATTATACTGCTATGTAAGGTAAAGGTCAGGTTGATTTACTTATATACTACACGTTAATAAAGTTTTACTATAATTTACATTGCAGTAACAAAAAAGTATTGTGGAAATTTCATTATTATTACTGACAATCACTTGCTGATTCCAGTTGCGAATCCCATACAACTGTTGACGTAAGGAATTTTAATTTGTTTAGGTTACAAGGCTCTAAGGGATTTGGGTGCTCGTCTGAATTTCAGTAATAAAATTTCGTTTTAATATTTTTACCTTTTATTATAAGCTTCTTAGAAATGTCGATTCAGATATTGTATTTTCTTGTGTTTGATATTGCTAATATGTTTATCTGTATATTGGAATCTTGATTTTGAATTCGAAGAAATTTTTGAAAGAGGCAACATCGAATGAAATACGAATACCTACAATGAAATGATTTAAACAGAATATTGTTTATTTGGAACTTTATCTGTTATGATGGAAATTAATATTTTAGTTTAAATTTTATTTCTATTTGTACTCACGACAGATTAATTTCTTAACTATTGTAAATATCAATATTTTGATAGGACATATTACCGCAATCTGAACTACTAGACTACTATCTATACTAGACAATTTCAACTCTACTTATATTTTTAAACCTCAAAAAGTATCGAATTCTTCTCAAAAAATCTTTCACAAGCGAAAATCTACATTAATCCTTATAGACAAAAGGTTATATTTTATTTCTATTTTACTTAATAGAATATGATGTAAATATTTTTAACAATATTTCCATCTGAATGCCTTTTTTGGAGTACATTAAGTGCTTCAAAACAAAGCCAAAAACAATGAATAAATGATTGAGTCTGGAATTCTGGATAACTTGATGAGGGCAAAAACATCAAGAATCGTGGGTCATTAACACCTATTTCTTCACATAAAGGAAAGTCGTTTATTTAGTTAATCTTCTACATTTTTAGCACATATAATTTATTTTTCTCAATACATAAATATTCCACCTAAAAAGTTACACGGGAAAAGTTTTTATGTAAATTTTAAGAAAAAAATATGTGATAAATTGTTAGCAAGTTCGTAAACTTCCTCGTCATTCGACATTCTGCGGTATAATTAATGAGTTTTGGGAGTGAGAAGCCTTTAGGTAGCCTGTGTGGCTACGAGCAACCCCTCTACGAGGCTACGCGGGTCTACGAAAGAGTCTACAAGCGATTCGTTTCGTAGCACATTCCTCATATTAAAATACGACTATAAATTGACCACCTATACTTTTTACTAAGAAGCTTACATATCAAAGCTGAGATAGATTGAATATAATATTGAGATCAAGCGAATAGAATATATTACAAGTGTTTTTACATAAAATACTTATGCTACGATAAAATAACATTTGTTATCGTACCAGCTTTCCTGATAAATATTTTTTCTGAAGGAGTCGAACGTTTGATTTTATTTATGAATATTTTAGGTTTGTAGTATTGCAAATACCTTCGTATCTGTTTTGAAATATTAGGGGAAATAAAACCCTCTACTCAATTTTACCTCTTTTAGTTTTCTTTCAATACTAGCTGCTATAAATAAATAATTTTTCAAATCGGACCAGTAGTTCCTGAGATTAGCGCGTTCAAACAAACGAACTCTTCAGCTTTATAATATTAGTGTATACATAGATAAGTACATATTCATTAGCAATAAAAAGATTATAAATTCAGAAACACTATGTTTTATTATTTTAATTACATTTAGTTATCTGTTTGTTCCGGTTCCAGTAGTTATTCCTTTTGTTTTTCAAAAAAATTTCCTCATCCCAGTGGAGACGAATTCAAAAAACAAAACATCATTAATATCGGTTCAGCCGTTCTTGAGATATAAATAGGGTACCAATCACCAAACACGCCTTTTATATATGAGACTAGACGATATATATTACACTAAAATATTCCGTAAAAAAGGGTATGTAGATATAAATTTATAAAGAATAGAAAAAATTCGATCACGAGGCGGGACTCGAACCCACATCCTTTCGCGCCATTCCGGGGCGGATGCCTGACCAACTCAGCCACTCGTGACCCGCCAGAGCAATCGAATTTATTCTATTCTTTCAGTTTTATGTGTCTGGAGGGACACACCGCGCGCCATCTATTGAGATGATTAACAACCATTTCAACCAATATGAAGCACTTTTCAGTGAATACAATATTGTAACGATGAAACACGACCTTTTTTGTTGAATTTATATTTTTGGTTTTATGGCATTCAAATGCTTTACAAATATAAATTTATAAAGAATAGAAAAAATTCGATCACGAGGCGGGACTCGAACCCGCATCCTTTCGCGCCATTCCGGGGCGGATGCCTGACCAACTCAGCCACTCGTGACCCGCCAGAGCAATCGAATTTATTCTATTCTTTCAGTTTCATGTGTCTGGAGGGACACACCGCGCGCCATCTATTGAGATGATTAACAACCATTTCAACCAATATGAAGCACTTTTCAGTGAATACAATATTGTAACGATGAAACACGACCTTTTTTGTTGAATTTATATTTTTGGTTTTATGGCATTCAAATGCTTTACAAATATAAATTTATAAAGAATAGAAAAAAAATGCGGGTTCGAGTCCCGCCTCGTGATCGAATTTTTTCTATTCTTTATAAATTTATATTTGTAAAGCATTTGAATGCCATAAAACCAAAAATATAAATTGTAGGTAAAATGTTTTCCCAATTTTAATTAAATTATACCATCACAATACGTTTATAAGAAAATTCCTGCAAAAATATATTATCAACCGAGCGTATTTTAGCGTAATCTTTACCGAACTTAGCGCTTACAAAAGTACATTGTTTCGGAATTCGCGACGTCATGTTACCACAGTAATGGTAAAAGCATTTCACACGGGACGCGTTTTTTTCAATGTTTTGCTTTATTTTAAGCGTTTTCAAAGATATGAAAACTTAGTATTAAAGATATTAGACTGCTGGAAGTTTGAACGATTTTTATAGGAGGTGGAGGTGTCCATCTCCTATACATATAGAGATTAATTGATTATTATTGATAAGTAAATATTTTTTTTATATTACGATAAAAATTCAGATGATTTATTATGATTCTCACAGGAACAAAATAGGAAAACGAACGAGTATACCCTTTCTGTATTAAAGCATACACGTTACACTCTTTTGTGACTTGAGTCGTTGAAAAGTGAAGAGGAATTATTTAGAAACTTGTGTAAGAAAGATGGAATACTATAAGTATAAGTAAAGAAAAAGCCATAATATCATAATAAAATTCTTTATAACTCTTTGGTTTAAACAGATTTTATGTGTCCGCTCTTTTTATTCTAGTGTAATAAGTCCCTGCTTCGTTTGTATACTTTTATATACATTCCCTTGTACCTTCTCATACTAACATTATAGCAAAAATTCTTAATAAACTAAAAAGCACCCTATCTAAACCTGCGAAACGTCGTCAGTACAACCCCGCCTCCATACCACCGTACCATGACTCGTCGCAAACTCAATATTAAAACATTCTTCCCGCGTAAATTAATTTCATTTTTAAAAGGCTTTGGGTGACGTCGGGTCATCAGATTGCCCCTTATAACAAAGTTACTTTAATGAGCGCTCTAGACGGGGAATAAAGGCTTCTGTTTTAAGTGACAAAATTATTAACATTTTAGTATAATTTTTGACGGTTCCTTGGGATGTTTCGTGTCAGAGGCAGGAAGCGAAATGTCAAGATTCGTTTTTTGTGGAGATTTTTGCATGAGATTTAAAAAAAAAATTTTTTTGTTTGAAGTTGAATCATGGTGTTTTAATATATTCAAGGGCTAATATCGATGTATATATTAGTTAAATTTTGACTTAGCTACAGTGTATCTTATGTAAATTTTATCTTGCATGCATATTTGTAAGTTGGTAATAAATTTTATTTTATTTTTTATTTATTTTTATCTTGTATTTATCGCATAGACCATCTAAAATCTAGATTATTCTGAGAAATGTCGAATGGAAAAACTTTTACCCTCGTACGCACCTCTAACTTTTCGTGTCGAATTTATTTGAATAAAACTATCACGTACAAATATTATTTAAACTTATTTATGTATTAAAACGGTTCTTCAATTTTGTCCTCTATAATTTGAAATCTAGTTTTAAATATATCTATATATATAAAAATGAAACCCGTTTCGCATTGTCATGGCATCACGTGTGAACGGATGGACCGATTTCGATAATTCTTTTTTTATTATACCTTTCATATTCACACCATCATCACCATTCCTTGAAGTACGAGGATGGTTCTTATGTAAAGAAAACGTAAATATGTACCACGGGCGAAGCCGGGGCGGACCGCTAGTGCAAAATAAAAATATTTACTATCAATTTTATCTTGTCAATTGTAGAATTTGCATAATAAAAGCTTTGCAAGAATTTGATGTTATTTTAATATCATTAAGGGCCGATTTTTCAATGCTTGGATAAAACTTATCCGTCCAATAAAGTATTACACGATAATATTAAAATGTCACGTACGGGCAATTAGAATACGTTTTTAAAATGGTAGTTTTATACATTATTCGACGAATAAGTTTTATCCAAGCATTGAAAAATCGGCCCTAAATTATTATAACTCAGCAGGCGCCTCCGACGTCATTCATATATTATTTTAAAGTGTCCTAACTAAATCTCTGGTTAGTTACCTTAAAATAAATTCAAAGAAGGACAGAAAATAAATAAGTGCAGAATTATTTTCACGCCTTACTAATAATATCACGCTTTTGAAGAAATTCCTCTTTAACATAAATCCCTACTTAATATTATAAATGCGAAAGTAACTCTGTCTGTCTCTCTGTTACGCTTTCCCGCTTCTCTCAACCGATTTTGATGAAATTTCGCACAGACAATCTTTAGACCCTGAGAAAGAACATAGGCTACCTTTTGTTGCGAAATATGTACCACGGGCGAAGCCGGGGCGGACCGTTAGTGTGTAATAAATATTAAACATGTCAACTTTGAAGTCTTCACAAAAAGTATTTCTAATCTAGTGCTACTACTTTCATCAAACAAATTAAAGAATTATGGTTTAAAAAAATGCACACTAACTTTTAAAATAATTGTTTTTTTTATTAATGAGGACAGAACAGCGACGTATTAGGTACTACGTCGCTGTTCTGTCCTCACCTTGCTTTATAATGAACACTATATTTTTGAACACAAGCCAACTTTAATCCTGTACATTACAACAAGTGTCACTTTCAAAACCTTTGAGCAATTTCCTTTAGTCACTTCGTGATGAACACCTTTGAGCCAGGTTAATCAAGACTAACTGTTTTTGATATTACGAAAATTCTTTGCGACTGGAAAATTCTTCTGGCTTAGTAATAGTTACCTTTGTAGGTGAGAATTTTATACGTGGGGTAAATATTAGTTATGTTAATAATGAAAGTTAATCAGTTGGTCGAGGAGAAATGAATGGAATAGCAAAATGACACATAGTCAAGCGGTCGGCATAGCAGAAAGTTTATACATTACCTTTTCAGGGTTTATTACTGAAATTATAGGAATAGGAGGCTTCTTCCACATTGAGGTGGAGTATCGTAGTACTTTTTCCACATTCCATTATCAAACCTAAGCGTATGTACATATTTTTCCATTACGTATATTCATGAATAACGGTTATTTGACATGTGTGTATTTCCGACTAATGAATGTGTTTATCAGACTTTCGCTTCACATTTTTAAACATTCCTCATTTCAAACTATTTATAAAAGTGAAGTCCCATGTCCCCTAGTGGGGTAAGGGGCAGATGCATTATACATATGTTTCACTGATCGATTTTCTTTAGGGACAAGTAGGTGATCAGCCTTCTGTGTCCTACCAGACCAAGACATTATTTTCTCTTCGTCTCGACCGGGAATTGAACCCAGGACCCCTCGGTGTTACGCTCACGCGTCAACCACTGTACCGAGGAGGCGGTCATACGGTCATACGGCGGTCAAACTATTTATAAGATGAGTCAATTTCCTGACTGCATGGATGTACAATTCAAAACATCAAAGTAAATTAATATAAATCGAACTTTAAATCCGCTACAACTGATAACCTGCACCAAACTGAACGCCCATGTAAAAGCAAACAAGCGAAACTATTCTTCAAATTTCCAACACTCCAACGGGCATTCGAATTACCGATTCGAAAACAATCGAACACTCACATTAAGCCTCTAAAAGCACAGGGGATTTAACGGAACAACACAAAGAATAATTTACATCCCACGAAAGCGGGATGAAAATAAAATCGACAATTTGTCGATGTATGCGTCATTAAACCAAGTTGAGAAAAACGCTTCAAACAAGTTAGGCTTTAATGTGGATTGATCCTTAAAGGGCTGCGTAATTGTCCCGTGTGTAGGCTTAGAGGGTTGTATAATGTTTATCGAGCGATTTTACTTGGAAGTAATTCCTTACAGGACGAGTGAAAAAGGATAATCTTTTTGTTTTTACTGGTGAAGTTGGATGAAAAATCTCAATATATTTTTTGGTGAAAGAAACTTATTTTTTAACATCATTTCATTGTAATAATAAGGCAAAGCAACAGCTTTAGAGAATGCAAGAAAAGTAAAACAGAACAAAAAGGAAGGAGGAGATAAATATCTATATAATACGACGACCAATATGCTATGATAAATAACACAAATTAAAACCGAAACATTGAAGTGGAAACCGCCATAAACTCATTTCTAACAATAATAGAAACATCCAAGTTATATAATCTATGGATAGAGCACACAATTAACAGCCGAATTTCGGATTAGAAGTTCTGCTCCGTTGTACAAACAAGGAAGTTGGGAAGACGATTTCGACACATCGTTTTGCTGAGCTAATTAAAGACTTGACTTGCAAGTTAATCAGTTCAATATTGAAGAGCTTTGAAGTGTAGAGCAGTGGTGGGGTAACCTCGGATAATGTGTGTAAAAAGATGAGGTTGATTTTTGAATTTATCTGCACACACAAGAAGAGCAAAGACTTGTCTAAGAACCAAACGATTCAACGACAAGTAATTATTATAAGGATCCAGTGGCAATATGGTATAGCGTGGTGGCTTTTAGTCTAAAACAGTCTTTCCCAACGTGGGCGATAACGCCCCCTTGTGGGCGCTGCAGGCCTAAAGGGGGGCGGTAAGAGACCCAGAAAAAAAAGGGGGCGTTGTGTAGGGCTTTGGGGTCGATTTATAATTTCATCTACCTAGCTAGGAAGACTCTTAGAAACCGACTGAGCTCTCGACTTCGAGAGACGACATCTTGTGAACATCAACTAATATTAATTAAGATATAGCTCAAAATCGGTTCGATATAATAGACCGCGGGCAATCATGTTTTAACAAGTTTTTGTTAAATAATCCGATTTGTACATTCCTGTATCAATCGGCTGGTTCTATAATACTTGTTCTTGCTTGTCGAGTACGATTGGGCGTCGAATGAGATAAACGAGTTTATGCACGTTTGATGTCTTATTCTTGTTGGTGCTTGCTGCTTATGCAATCCTATATAAACGACGTAAATTTATTTTATTTTCATTTGCGGTTTCGCGCATAATAGATAAGCAGTACTTGATTTCAACACTTACGTATTTCTCAAAACAAAACAATGTCGGAAGTAAAAAAGAAGAGACGGCAATACTCTGCGGAATATATTAAATTCGGATTTATTGAAAATCCCACAAACCCGTCGTCGCCTTTGTGTCTTCTATGTCTAAAAACATTTTCGAACGAAGCAATGAAGCCTTCAAGACTGCAAGATCATTTGAATAAAATGCATCCAGATAAGAAAGACAAGAATGTAGCATATTTTCAAGACCTAGAGAAGAAGCATAATACTCAGCCAAGTGTATCAAAACTATTTTCGGCGGCTGCTAAGCAAGATGACGACGGACTTCGAGCTTCGTACAATATCTCTTTGTTAATTGCTCAAAAAGGCAAACCACACAACATCGGAGAAGAGTTAATTTTGCCAGCAATAAAGGAAGTAATAACTACTGTGCTTCATAAACCGGCCGCAGATATTATCCGAAAAATTCCTTTGAGTAATAATTCTGTGCAAAGACGAATTGATGAAATGGCTGAAAACATTGAAGAATCATTGTGCAATCATCTGAGGACTAGTCAATTCTCAATTCAGCTCGATGAGTCCACTTTACCAACTAATGAAGCGTTGTTGCTATCTTACGGGAGGTTTATTAAAGATGAGAAAATACGTGAAGAACTATTGTTTGCCAGAAATTTGGAGACAGATACAAAAGGCGAAACCATATTCAATACATTGGAAAAGTTTTGTGAAGAGAAAGAGATTCCTTTGAAAAATATTATATCAGTTGCTACGGATGGCGCTCCGGCTATGACAGGGCGCCATAAAGGCTTCATAGCGTACTTAAAGAATAAAATTCCAGATGTCCTTGCTATACATTGCGTTATTCATAGACAACATTTGGTTGCTAGAAACTTAAGTGAACGACTATTTCAATCACTGCAATATGTCATCAAAGCAGTCAATAAAATCCGTAGCAGCTCTTTGAATGATAGATTATTTCATCAGCTTTGTGCTACTAATGACGAAGATTTCAACCGTTTGTTGCTTCATACTGAAGTTCGTTGGCTGTCAAGAGGCAATTGTCTGATTCGATTTTACAACCTGTTTGACTCTGTGATAGAGTTCTTGGAAACTAAAGATACAGAACTGCGCAACAATCTCATAACATCAAAGAATGATATAGCTTACATGACAGACCTGTATAAACTGTTCAACGACATGAACCTCCAACTGCAAGGCGATGAACTAAATTTAATTAAAACAAAAAATGTCGTTGCTGCTTTCGCAGCCAAACTGCTTCTGCACAAAAAGAATATGGGCAGACGTGAGTTTCACAATTTTCCGAATTTATCAGTATTTTGCAGTAACGACGACTTGTTTGCCTACTGCCAAAATTTGGAAAACCTCCACATTGACTTCACCGAACGATACCAGGACATTTTAAACTTGGAAATACCAGACTGGGTGTTGGATCCGTTTTCAAATGTCAACACAGCAATGTCACCTCAGCTGGAAGAAGAACTTATAGAATTGACAACAAACGAAGAAACAAAAATCAAGTTTAAAAATGGATATCAAGAATTTTGGCTACAAAAACCGATCCCACAATTGTACCCTGGATTGTGGTCAATTGTTCAACGATTCTTGATAGCATTCCCATCGTCATATTTGTGTGAACGTGGATTTAGTGCTGTGGCAACGCTGCTTACTAAAAAGAGAAATCGTTTGCGTGTTACCGAACGTGGCGACTTGCGGCTGTTTTTGAGTAAATTGGAACCTGATATCAACAAACTTATTGAACAGCATCAGATTCAACCTTCACATTAGTTTTTATATAAGAATTGATTATGTTTGTTTTATTTTCAATAAAAGATACTCTACTATAAAGTTGCGTTTCAATAATCAGTTATAAGTACTTAGCGTTTTTTAAGTATGTTTAAAAAGGGGGGCGTTAAAAAATAATTTATTCTTAAAGTGGGCAGTAGACAAAAAAAGGTTGGGAACCCCTGGTCTAAAACCTAATCAAATAGGAGACCAGCATCTACAGTGGAAACGAGATATGAGCTTAGTATTAGTATATTTGTTAGTGAACAAGTAAGATATCAAGAAACAATTCATTCAAACAACATTAACCAATTGCAATTACAACTGATTACTATAATAGCATTATATTTTATACACAACTAGTTTTCCACCCGCGGCTTCGCCCGCGCAGTCAAAGAAAAACCGGCATAGTTCCAGTTCCCGTGGGATTTCCGGGATAAAACCTATCCTATGTCCCGGGGTAAAAAGTAGCCTATGTCCTTTCTCGGGTATCAAAATATCTCTATACCAAATTTCATGCAAATTGGTTCAGTAGTTAAGGCGTGATTGAGTAACAGACAGACAGACAGAGTTACTTTCGCATTTATAATATTATTAGTATATTAGTATATATTAGTATATTAGTATATTAGTATATTAGTATATTAGTATATTAGTATATTAGTATAGATATTCCCTGAAACAACAAAATCATATAATATCGGCGGGACTCGAACCCGCATCCCTTCACATTCCATTCCACTAAATTTATATTTATAAAGTATTTGAATGCCAAAAAAACCAAAAATATCAAATTCAACAAGAAAATCGTATTCAAATTATTAACGTTAGATGTCACTTATTCGTATCCACATTCGAGAAAGTTCCAACGAAAAAAGACACTAGTAACTGAGCCAGTAATGCTATCCGAAAGTTTATGTACAGATTAAACATTTTACTTATTCTGGAGCCTTAATTGACTTTAACTACTGAAATCCAGATGGGAAAATTCATATTCGCAAAACGTGTGAATTCGATATTCGATTCTGTTTTTAATTGAATGATATGCAGAGTGATAACTTGCTAGATTGTTGTTTATCTTCGTTGGGTAGTGCTTTTTGTTATCTATCGGAAATTTATACTGTGTCAACGGAAAATAGGATTTATTTAAACATATTGAAAGGAGAGTTTATTTCTGAGGATACGATTGCCAAAATAATATTTGGATAGTTTGTTGATTGAAGAATTATAGTGTAGAAAATAATCTATAAAACTAATTAAGATCTTATTAGGTCTTTTCCTGATATTCAAGAATGTAAATAATACACATCAGTTTGGAATAATATAAGATTTTATTCACTGACACATTTTCGTAATACTGGTTCACCATTTAAATATCAATCAATATTCAAATTATCTACGCAATAGATCGTAACAACTTTTCAATAAACAAATACAAATCTCTTCTCAGTCTTTCTCATTCAAACAGTCAATCTTAAAATCATTCCTTCCAAACCAGAAACCGATCAACAGTACACACCCAAATCACAATATTCTCAGAGTATTTGCGCAAAACATCAAAACTAAACAAAACTAAGCAGCTATTGATCGAATGATGAAGCAGTTTTGAGCCCGGAACATGATTCAGCATATTCTCTTCATTCATTCATTCAATGTATTTACGTCACTAGATCACAAATGATACAGGATACAGTTTGAAAGATCGTAAATTGTCTGCTATATATTATACTAGCTGTTCCCCGCGGTTTCACCCGCATTGCTCCGCTCCTGTTGGTCCTAGCGTGATGATATATAGCCTATAGCCTTCCTCGATAAATGGGCTATCTAATACCGAAAGAATTTTTCAAATCGGACCAGTAGTTCCCGAGATTAGCGCGTTCAAACAAACAAACTCTTCAGATTTATAATATTAGTATAGATTATAAAGCTGAAGTGTTTCTTTCTTTGTTTGGTTGAACGCTATTTCAGGAACTATGGGATCGGTTTAGATAATTATTATTTCCCTGTTGGATATGTACGTGATCCTTGAAAGCTGTTGGCTATAACAAACGAACGATTAAACAAACAATTTATTTATGTGGTAACAAAAGATTTGGAACTTCCCTGTTTAGTTAAAAACAACCTGTGGTAGGGAAGTTACCTCTTTCTCAGTTATGTGTCACGGGAAATGCCGGGGCGGGCCGCTAGTAATATTATAGATGTTATATATAAGTAGTCGTTAGTTTCATTGGTTTAATTGACTTGCAATTACTGCTTTGGTTTGTCTTACTTTCACGTCACAGCTGAGCGATTTGTGGTATAATTTCTGTTTCCGGATATAGTTCGGTAGAATGTATTAATTTCTGCCACGGAGTCACTACCAAGGTCAACAATTAGTACACATAACATACACTACTCTTTGACATACACTTTAAAGTTCGATAACCTAAAAAAATAACAAATAAAGAAATTCATAATAGATTAAAAAAACTTCCGTTTTTTGTTTTGCCACAAACAATCAGTGTAAAAATTGGATTATATCCAAGTAAAACAGCGGGTTCTACGCAGTTAAAATAATAAATGAAATGTTTTTAATATAGCTTTGTCCATGTTCTTCTTTCTTTATAAATTTTCGTGGAAGCTGTCCTTAGACAAGAGGGATTATCAGAAACTGTCATTTTCTTGTATGTTTTGTTGAAAATAGCTTATTTTCTCTCATATATCGTAGAACTCTATTTAAAATTAACAAGTTTTTCTGAGAATAACTAGTATTAGATTTTTATAAAAGGACATGTGTAACAATTTCCTGGGTTCAGCTTCCTGTATCTAGAAAAATACCTTTTTATTTATAGTATTTATTGCATTTCATATTAAACTGAGTATACTTTTTAGTTTCCTATTTACTCTATACATTAAATATACCTATACAATTTCTTTACCAACATAGATACAGTTTTGAAAGAATGCTCAACGAAATGTAGACTGTATAATAAATATTGGGGATGTGTTGAAAGTAGAAATGCGAAATATTTTCATTATAATATTCCATCTAAATATATAGAGCCAGAGCTAGAGCAAGAGCATTTTATTCATAATTTTTGAGTGTAAACGAAAACTCGTATTCAGTGTTGTTCAGCATTAAAACATTACATAGAATCTTTTCGAACGCACTAAGAACAACGAGAGAATGCTCTACGCCTTTTTGCACTAAAAGAATTTGAAATAGTGGGGTTCGAATGAGCATTCGCTCGTTTGATGTAAATGCACCGTAATACGGAAACAATATTATAACAAAGCATTTGGATATGTAACAGAGAGAAGTATACAAAGCTATCTAAAGAGATACGTTTTCTTAACATTTGAAGAGTTCATTTCTGTATAATTTTCCAAGCCGGTATTCGGTTACCTTTATAAATACATTCCGTCCAAAATATAATCGCCCGGCTCATTTCAGACCTTATTAGATCAATTTATCTAGACGCAGATGTGACTCAGTGTTTTTTCTATTACAAAAGAAATTGTAGAATCACAAAGGAACGTTCTAGAGAAATTATTATTTTGTTTTGGGTTTTGATATCTTTTTGTAATTTTTTAGTGAGCGTATAAATGTTAAGTGGTTTATTTTTGAAATAATTCAGATGATTATTTCTAATAATTGATATTTTTTTTTGAAACATTCGTATTCTTCTTTATTGTAAGAATAAAAAAAGACAAATCTTATGTTAAATGTATGCAGAGAGCAATCAAGGTGGGTCTACGCTAGCCTATGCGATACCTGCCGGCAAACCATGTTTAATAGGCTATGTCTTTATTTTACGAATTTCATAATAAATTATGTTTCACTAGAATAGAATATTCTATAGAGCGGCTTACACATGCGCCATCTATTTGGAATGCGCATGTATAAGCCGCTCTATTTGGAATAACAGAAATAAAAACTCCTAACCTTAACACATTGAAAGGACCAAACTCTATCAGCTTATTCACAGAATTATAGAAAGTGTCCTTACTTAGGAATCTTAAATTTCATTTGTATTCCACCTATTTACAAAGACAACAGTTATACAACAGTATAACACAAACAAGACAATACTATCCTCATAAATAACTGTTTAATAGAACCGCTCAAAGAGGACCCACATCATAGTAAATACGAAAGCCCAAGATTAAGTGGATTGACATTAATATTCTCATAGAATTGTAGACCCTTAGCTTTGATGTTATGAATCAAAATTTCATGCACTATTCACGTATATACCTACGTTTGTTGTGTGTCGTTACGTCAACGTGTAATTGGCTGTTTTGTTATGAACAAAAATTAGTATGATGTGTATAACGAAACAATGATAAAAAAATAATGATCATTTATAGTAAGTTAACAACAAGTTATTAAAAAAAGGGAACGGAAAAATATTTCAATATTTTACAACTAAATCTGATTGAACCGCGATACCCTTTTTAACAATTTTTAATAAAAATCCCGGTCCTTGTTCAGTTAATCTATACTAATATTATAAAGAGGAAAGGTTTGTAATTATGTATGTATGTATGGTTTTCTCGCATAAACTACTGGACCGATTTCAAAAATTCTTTCACCATTAGAAAGCTGCATCTTCACTGAGCAACATAGGCTATATTGCATTTTCAAAAAAATTAGAGATCCTTACCAAAAATGAATTAAGGAATTTTTTACACCTTGGGTTACTAAGGTGTAAAAAATTCCTTAATAAAAATTCTGTCATCGCGTGCGCTGCGGAATCTATTCCTTGAAGTACGAGGATGGTTCTTATGAAAAAAAACGTAAACATGTAGGTACCACGGGCGAAGCCGGGGCGGACCGCTAGTACTTTATAAAAGGAAACTTAGAAACATTCTTTGAAATGCCGTATGTGTTTTAAGAATCGAAACCATAGCGGAGCGTATAAAGGAATATTGAGAACTAACGTAGATATAGAAAATATTGCAATATTAGTTTATTTGAAATCGTATTGCTATTGAAAATTCTTTCAAATTTGAGCTTTTTTTTAACTGTATGTAGTAGTACATTATACTAAGGAAATCTGAAGGGCTTATTTGTTAATATAAACATTAAATAAGGTAGAAACCGGTTTAAATACGGAACGTGGTAACTAATAATTAAATTACAGTTCTCCAAAATTAATAATGCGCATGCAGATCTTCGCTAATTATCGTATTTCCAGAAACACCCGAATCACCCCGAATCATTGAATCGTAAGTGCCCTAAACAATGCACTTGCATCTTGCACCTTGTTCGAAAGAGATAGGAGTCAATTCAGAGTCATACACAATCGAAAACAATTCGGGCGATAGGTGACGGTAGCCTGTCAGTCAAAAAATTCAAAAATCCGTCAGTCGTCTTTATATATTGGTGGTGACTACACCTATTATCTCTGTATGGAATTATATAGAGCTGCTGTTACATACCCTGCTTAGTTTTGTTTCAAAGTTGAATTCTCCGGTAAAATGATTATTTACACAGGTAGCAGATGGCAGTGGGGAAAGTGAAAATTAATAAGAGCATAATGAAAGTTCTGATCATTCTACGATATCAGAAATAGAGATAATCCCTGATTCTGTAAATCCTTTGGACTGAGATTTTAATGATTAGATTTCACAATTTAAATGTAAACCAGTGTTTGAAAATCATTTTTTTAAATATAAACTTTGTCTTATTTTAACCTTCCATACATCCATCATTACGCCAGCTCCAGTAAGACACTTTAATAGTTCTAAGTATAGAATTTTCCAAGTAAATCAATACAACAAATATATATTCGCAATCGTGTGGCTTGTCCTAGCTATTTATTAACTTACATTGAATTATCGAAACAAATTTCGTTACTTATCTCTTTTACCATAAAATCACAATAAAACTCATTATTCTTATAAACTACCTATGCATGAAGAAAATATATTTAACCACTCTATATACATATCGTCTTCGGAGGCTCGGGGAATATGACAGTTGCCGAACAGTGACGAATTTTTCTATGCGCATTATCAGTTTGGGAGTACTGTAGATACATATAAGATTATCTTCTATTAAATATGTACATTTCATACATAAAATACGTCATATTTTGTGCACAACAAGTGCACAATATTCATATAACATTCTACGTGTACATTTGAAGTTTGAACGACGTTAACTCCTTTACATTAGTTTAAAATATGTAAGTAGGTAAGTAAGGTTTTAATACTTTCATAGAAATAAACTGAACTTTTCTCGTTTTTGCAACATTTTTATTGCCGCTACTATTAGTTAAAGTGTGATTTTATTTAATTACTTATATAAGTCCTCCTCCATAAACGAACTATCCAACCAAACAATATTATTCGATTCGAACCAGTAGGTCCAAAGATTAGCGCTTACAAACAAACAACTCTTAAGCTTTATAATATTATCTTGTCTGTATATTTGAACTCCAACGAAGCATATTTTGTTTTGTATTCAATTTGACATTTATTAAGCACTTAAGCCTTGACAAAATAAGGAATAATTTAGTTTAAATTTATTGAAATGTCTACATTGATTCGTTACGAATACAATGGTTGTTTTTCTCTCAAATAATATGCTTTTAATATTGAATTTATACTCGAAAGGGATTCTGAATGATTATCCACAAGTAATAACTTAGTTGTGGATTCAAATGGATTGGAGTGATTGGACCTTTCCAATAGTTTTATTTATTTTAAACTCGAAACTGATAGCCATTGCTAAATTTGATTTATATAACGTTGCTTTTATACTGGCTGAATATAACATACCCGCATAAACAGAGGTATAATTGAGAAAATTGGCGGCAGAAAAGTATATAGAAATACTATAATAATCATGGCAATCACGTACCTACCTTATTATTTTATGAAAATGACTAGTTTCTGATAAATTACAGTCGTGTTTTAGACTAAGATGAAAGTTGTGTGGCAAATAGATTAGAAAATCTCCAAACACCACGAAAAATTAAACCACAAGACTTAGGATATATAATTATGTGTAATTAGTTTATATTATACTAGCGGTCCGCCCCGGCTTCGCCCGTGGTACATATTTCGCAATAAAAGGTAGCCTATGTTCTTTCTCAGGGTCTAAAGATTGTCTGTGCCAAATTTCATCAAAATCGGTCCTGTAGTTTATGCGTGAAAACCATACATACATAAATAATTACAAACCTTTCCTCTTTATAATATTAGTATAGATGTATGAAATACTTACATTTCATATTAAACAATAATTTCTGATCATAGTTCCTAACCGATTTAAATTTCAGTAAATAAAACATGATATTTCCTGGGATACATATAGTTTCATATAAATCTATATTCAATATTCCATTATCTACTATATAAAAATAAGTCGGGTTTTCCTTCCTGACGCTATAACTCCAGAACGCACGAACCGATTTCCACGGTTTTGCATTCGTTGGAAAGGTCTCGGGATCCGTGAGGTTTATAGCAAAGAAAAGGTGTCTCTGGTGGTGAAACGGAGTTCGCCGGGTTTGCTAGTTAATTATAAACATTATGATGTAAATACAAAGTATTTTATAAAATTGAAGAAAAAAACGACGTAGGTACGATGAGTGTGTCAAAATCACCTATTTTTATGTAACCCCATATTAAATTCCTGCAGATCGCAACCTCATTGTGATGAACGCTACATTTTTTTCCTGAAAATAATATTAGTAAATCATTTGCCTACATTATAAACTCAAAACTGATTATTGATAAAAAAAGCAAAAATGAGTGCGTGTGCCGAGTACACGTGTCAGAAGTGAAACTTCTTTAGCAAGATTCAAAGATAGGTACCAAAATCCTCGCCTAACTCTTTGTACCAAAATCGTCACCATAGTTCATGACGTGACGGCATTGCCATGATACGACCTTTAAATTTTACTCTCAATGCATCTAAAGAAGCTTCACTCCAAAAATACTTGTCTGCCTTTTATTATTAAATTGAATGCCAAAAAAAAGGGTCACAACTTTCCAATTCAGTTTAAAGTAGAAACTGAAAATGTATAGGGTGCCTGTACTAATTGGATAGGCCTTGTACCTATACTTATCAGCCAGGATCTTATCTACAGCCAATTTGAACACAGCAAATCTGATTTTATTCAGATTATAATAAAAAAAGACGTGTGGCACTCGGGGACTGCCGCGGTAAAGCTATTGCATGCTATGCCTTCAAGCCACACCTCCGCGCCCGTCGGAGTGGGGAGCGTGAGGTTTTTCGTTACTAAATTTCTGGATTCGGTCCCCGCGCTCGAGGCCCGCGATAGAAGCTATGCAATAGCTTAATACATAAACTATTGTTTTCAATAAATAAATGAAAAATGAACATTTCTTCTCCTTGTTTTAAAATTATAAGCGTTTATAACGAAATCAATAAATCAAATTGGCCCTGTTATTTTTTATTGGCATGATATTTCGGTCAATCGAAACATTTTTATAAAATTCGGTTCATTTTAATTGTTGAAGAAAAAAATGTACTAAAAATTAAAACGCGTATACTGTGTTGTATTATTTTATATTATTATTATGTGACTTTTAGCACCTTAAGTCTCTATAATAGTCTTTTCATAATCTACTATATAAAATAAGTCGGGTTTTCCTTCCTGACGCTATAACTCCAGAACGCACGAACCGATTTCCACGGTTTTGCATTCGTTGGAAAGGTCTCGGGCTCCGTGAGGTTTATAGCAAAGAAAAGGTGTCTCTGGTGGCGAAACGGAGTTCGCCCGGTTTGCTAGTCTATACTAAAAACTATCAAATGTGAAGGAAATTTAGTGACAAAAACTTTATTTGAAAATTTCCTTTTACATCAACCTATATTCATTTATTTAAAAGCTGTAATAAAACATTAATGACGTCATCAAAATTACTCCAAGTTCTTAAGGCAGGTTCCATTAACGGTCGTTAATTTTAATTTCACATACGCAGCATACCGGATCCCTTATCATGCTGTAATTGAAAATTACGCAATGTTATAAAACATGTCATATTAAGATTTTAGTAAAATCCCTGTTTGAAAATTCGGTCTAATATTTATATAATCTACAAATAAAAAAAGGATTGGATCAATACCAAAGTAATAAAACCACAAATTGCATTTTTCAACTAACTGTGCCATCCGGTTGTACTCGCATTTTTCCGCTCCTATTAGTCACTAAATATGGACTACCTATCTAACAGTAAAATAATTATTCAAATCGGACCCGTAATTTCTGAGATTAGCGCGTCCAAGCAAACAAACAAACCAACTCTTCAGCTTTGTGGTATTCTATAAAGAGTATAGGTAAATAGATTTTTTCCATACATAATTATAATCAAATTTTCTGTGAAAGATTCTTGCGAAATTCTAAAAATAGGTGTTATTTTTAAACGTTTAAAAACAATAGCAAATAAATAATTCAAAATAACGAACCCCACTCTTGAACAAGGCACTCCCTTTGTTATAATAAAAATCTAAAAGCGCCAAATTAAAAATCTCCTTCAAAATATTTCGGGGCGTTACATAAAAAAATTAGCAACTTACAAATTCTTTAGATATGCAAATGGCCGTTAGAAGTTCGTACCTGAATAATCCGAAAGAAAAATCTTCCTTTTAATACTTTGCACGCTTCTACAGTTGAATAAGCCCATTATCCTTTTATTTTGAACGTTATTTTAGTTGATTTTATGATTTATTTAAACTATTACTACTTACAATTTACCTACTACTTATGGTATAGGGAAAAGTAATATATCAATAGTTTCAACTAATTATAACAATATGCAAAAGTAAGAAATGTAGGTACCTAAGTTATATTATCTACTTCTTAAATATAACGTATCGATAATAATCATTTAACCCATTGAGCCCCGAACGGCCCGATCGGTCCACGACACAATAGATTTTCTATTGTGTCTGTGATTCCGGGGCCTGAGTTATTAAAAGGTGATTGTGCTATTTCAGTTATTAACTGGTATATATAAACTAACCCAGTAACTATAAAAGAAGTAAGTACCTATACAAAAATATATTATAACATATTTATAAACTTAAGAAGAACAAGAAAATATACACAAACTAATACGCATATCATGAAACTGCATCTTGCAAAAGAAAGAATATTCCCTGTGCGTAATACCTTGGTTATACACCCTAAACATTGGTTAAGGACCATGACAATTTAATGTACTACAATTATAAACCTTTTTGGAGTCATTTAAACCGCACAAGCTTAACATAAATCGAGCGTAAACTCTTTAGGCTTTATAAAAACCACACAGGTAAATATTTGCTACCGTCAAAGGCAACGTTCGTTTGTCCATTCGTTACGAACACAAATAAAAACTTTTCCTCGCACAAATATTACTTTTTGATGTTTAATTTTTGTACCAGGCTTACAACCAATATATTGTAGACTTATTCTTATTCTTCTATCATGTAATTTCTAAGAATATCGACTGAAATGTTTTCCATCCAATTATGATGTCAATATTAACTATTATAGGTACCTACATAATAATATTAGCTTATGTGCAGTCTTCTTAAGCTATTACAACTGAGATAGCAAGATAAAAAAATGTTTCACGCCACATATTTTTGACGTGACAACGTCTTAAATTAGGTTGCGACTGGGAGTCACTTATGAAAAAGTGTAACGCTCGGTAACGTTACGATGAGTCACCGAACGAGAGAGAGGCCCGCGGTCTGCCGCGCGCGCAGCACATAAATATTCTACCGAGAAAAAGACGTTGTCACGTAAAATCTTCGCCCGTAAAACCGACTTTACAGGCAACCATTTTTTTAATTCATTTATACACTAACGAAACGTCATAAGAAATGATAAAAACGTATATCGATTTTCAATCGGATGTCCAAATCTAGATAAAATTATTATTAGGAGTAAATTTTTGACGTGACAACGTCTTAAATTAGGTTGCGACTGGGAGTCACTTATGAAAAAGTGTAACGCTCGGTAACGTTACGATGAGTCACCGAACGAGAGAGAGGCCCGCGGTCTGCCGCGCGCGCAGCAAATAAATATTCTACCGAGAAAAAGACGTTGTCACGTAAAATCTTCGCCCGTAAAACCGACTTTACAGGCAACCATTTTTTTAATTCATTTATACACTAACGAAACGTCATAAGAAATGATAAAAACGTATATCGATTTTCAATCGGAAATCCAAATCTAGATAAAATTATTATTAGGAGTAAATTTTTTTCTCTGAATATTTTAACGTTAATATCTTTACGTGTTAACCCTTAATTTGGCACCGATAAAAATATTCAAAATATATGAATTTGACAATTTTGTGGTTTCAGGAGTATGTCATAAAGTTATCGAAAAATGAAAAAAAAAATCTACAATAGCCCACTGCTGGGAAAACTGGTGTCCGTCACAGCGGACACTGCCAAATTACGGAAAATAAAAACCACAGTTATTTTTATGTTTTTTTACTAAAGAAAAATACAGAAATGAACATTTTAGAACTATTTGATACCGAAGTACAGTTTATTTTGTATGAAAATTAAAAAAAAAACAATTCAAGTTTATTTTGTATGAAAATTAAAAAAAAGTCTCTAAATTCTTCTTCTGTTTGTTGAATTGACTTGCCGGTTTTTTGAACTGAATATAAGTTTGTCTGCTCTACGATACTAGTAAAAATATCTTGAGAAAAAAAGGGTGAAAGAAACTCAAAGGTGAATCATCTTCTGGCATGTCTATGTAATCATCCTCCTCACCTTCTTCTATTGTCGCTTGGTGACAGAATTGAGTTACTCTCCAATAATAATTGTAAGTCAGCTGAATATTTTTGTTTTTTTTTGGTCTTTTAGCTTTGACTGTGGGTGGTTTCCTAGATCTTATTTTTCGGGGTGCTAATCAAGAAGCTATTGGTGTTAAAGGCGTTGCAGGCAATCAAGGAATAGCAGATAGGGATAGAACATTTTCAAAAATGGACTCGCCAATTTCACGCACGAAAGAATCTGGTCATCAGCAGGTCTATCAGAATCTTCGGAGTGTAATTTTTCATCGTCGGATGTATTTATTGTTACGTTAGCAAGGGAAGATGGTGCAGGAGAAAACAGGGGGGTGGAAGAATTAGTACGTGCATCATGCAATTCAGTTTCCGAATCTGATATTTCGCTAGCATTGGAAGGTGCATGTTCATTCGGCACTAAAGCAATAATTTTACTTGCGCGATTAGGCTGTTGGCAAAGAAAAAAATCCAAACTCAGAACCATAATCAAACAAGCAGAAGCACACACATTTTGGCGGTGTCCGCCGCAGCGGACATAGTAATAAAGTGGTACTTTTCTATACATTTAGCAATGTCCGCTGTGATGGACATAACATTTTGGTTAATAATAAACACCATAAAAATGTAATAAAGTGTGTATGTTTTTGTAAATAATGATTGAAATGTTTATCGTCTAATAAATAAATATATAAGTCAATTCATTTTTCCACAAAAAATAAGAAAAATAATTATAAATACCTTGAGCAAAACAGGTTGCCGCCTTTTCGCAGACATTTTGCGTCCCAACTGACATATACAATGTTGTCACAATCATTACTTAATTTTTTACTATTTGTTTATGGTATAAATAAACATTTATTCGATTAGAAATCGATGAACATGAAATAAAAACTTGGCAGGATTTATTTTAAATAAGTGTCCGTCACACCGGACTATACCAAATTAAGGGTTAATTATTAAGTACGAAGAATAGACTAATAAATTGATGATTTAATTTGCTTTTCTTAGATGAGTTTTCTTCTCCGAAGCTTTTTCGCTTCGCTTAGGTAGTTGTACGATAAACTAACCATTTTTTTGTGCTGGTTTCATTTTACGAATCACTTATTATTATTACTTATTCTTATAAACCTTCGTCATTTTTAATTTCCCAAATCAATGATTAATTCAAAATCATAAGTCCAATCACGCCTCGTCAATAACTTTGAATCTTCCCTTCAATAAACTGTATACAACCCTGCTTAAAGTCAAGCCGTGGCAGCCCTGCGTAATTTCATTACCAATCGGCCCAGCCAAGGAGCCAAGAACAAACTCAATTAAAACGCTAATTGATTTTAAGATAGCGTCCTAACATAGCGTACTATTCAAATACGTATCAGGCGCCCCATTTCAGGCTAACGAGCGTAATCTTAACACCGGCCCGATCCGCTAATCTATTCCTTTTGCCTACCTTCAGTCCGCCATTAAACCGCGCACAAAAGGGTAATGTTGTTTAACCAATTCACTTTAATCTGCCGGACGAGAGTCTATAAATTAATGATGTTCTTGCATCGCTTAGTTTTTGAAATTTGCAAGGAATAATTGAGGTGAATTTGCGCTAATCTGACTTGATTCAAATTTAAACTGTGTAAATTATGTATTAAGGTTATGTATAAGTAGAATCATTATGATATAATGGCTGAGCTGCGGTTAACGTAGGCATCATTCGCTCGGTAACACTGTGCTAAGAGCCCTAGTTAGTGAAAAATAAATATTGTAAACATTCCAAATCATTGTTTTTACACCAACAAATAGTACTTATACACGAGGAAGTTTTGTTAAATTTTATAGAAAAACAATAAAATAAATTATTTATAAGTAAACACAATAAAATCAATAACAACCAAGTCAAATTATTCGTGCTAATTGACTGAGGGATTCAATGCTTCCATACAATAATGTCAGGCAATTGTATCGTACAATACACTACTATACAGGGTGTCCCACTATTGGTATACTAAGCGCGAAGGGACTTGTAGTTTTGCATACACTAATCATGTAAAAAATACTTAAACAACAAAATTACATCAAAAAATTTTTGCAAATTTTTTTCTGAAAATCCATGTTTTCTTCTCTAGCTTCGCGCAGCCGGCATATACCGCTTCGGTAATGTGAGCAATTTGTCTATGAAAACATAATCTTAAACGATAGGTCACGTGCGCGTGCTGGTAGCAGAGTTGGGCGGGTTGCTTGTTAGGGGTGTACACATAGAGTTTTAAGAATTCATCTATTTGAAAAAAAACTACGTCTGGAATTTTATAAGTATTTTTTACGTACTCAGCGTATTCAAAACCTCCTTTGAGCTTAGTATACCAACAGTGGGACACCCTGTATAATTCAATATAATTTTACTAACATTACAAATTAGTCGAATTGTTATTGTATACAATATACATGAATTGGCCTAGGCACATGTATAAAGAGAATAATGGTACAACTATCACAAATACATTCTGGCTTCTGGCTAGCTGTAATCGCCTCCTCGGCATAGTGGTTGACGCGTGAGCGTAGAACTGATACTGGGTTCGATTCCTGGTGGAGATGAAGAAAAAAAATGTTTTGTTCTGGCAAGAAACACCGACCACCTACTATGTACTTGTCCCTCAAGAAAATTGATCAGTGAACTTACAGATGTATCCATAATCCTTTCTATACACAATCTTACTTTAGTAAAATGTAAAAAGAAGGTTACAGAGTGGTTGCTGACCCAGAATTATTCAGATACTGAACAATACATAGTTCAAATAAAAATCTAGCAAACGCAACCACTATGGCCACTACATCCACTCACGCGCTTACACACTCATTCACACATATATTCACACACACACACACACACGCACACTCATACATACACACACGCTCACACATGCATACAAACACGCACACTCATTCAAACACGCACGCACAACATATGAGTATATCTACTAAACTAGAGTTAAAATGTATAATTTAAATTTTATTCTGTATAAAAAATAGCTAAATTACCTAAATCATTATTTAAGTTAATATTATGCTATAGTTTTGTTATTATTGTGTCATTAAGGAAGGTGGACCCCAAAATACAGGCTGTCCTAGTTTGGGGTCCAAATGTTACATGTTTGTACCTAACCCACAAATTGATCAATAAATGATTTTTATTTTTTTTTATTTTTTTTTTTTAATGTTGCTAAGTTTTCTACAAAATGAAATGTAAGCAGTATTGCCTGAGATTAGCCCTTTTTAAAAAAAAACAATCTCTTGCGCTTTATATTATTTATTAGTATAGAGTAGCTAATAAATACTTTGAGAAACTATTATCATGTGAAGTACCTATTTATTTGTTGTGAATACTTCATCTTTGCTCTTATAATTCTCGGAAAAATCTTGAGGTAAGTTTATTATTCATCGTACTAAGCATTGTATTGAAAAATATGATTTTATTTTATTAAATAAAAAAAAAATAATAAAATTTATTAGCAACTTCAAATAAGTATAACATTACAATATTGCTCTGCCTTCTGAACTAGGTAATTACCTGTATCTCAGAAGGCAGTGGAAAAGTATTTCCGTAAAAGCTTGGTAATAACATGTTATTGACTTTTATTTTGTAAAGTTTCATAATTTTTATTATTTACTAGCTGCGCTCCGCGGTTTCACCTTTCTCGATGACGGCTATCTAACACCGAAATAATTTTTCAAATCGGACCGTTCCTGAGATTAGCGCGTTCAAACAAATAAACAATCTCTTCAGCTTTATAATATTAGTATAGATTATTTCGTAAAGAGTTGTCCAAAATATACGTTAAAAAAGTTTTTAATACTTAACACATGGTAACATGATTGGTATGCCTGCCTGTTTAAATAATAATTATAATAACACTTATAGCGAAATTGCTTGGCCAAGACGTGGTCAGCGTCGCCCTGGAATGGCGGAAGACGTGGGTTCGAATCCCACCTCGTGATCTTTTTT
This sequence comes from Colias behrii, assembly GCA_029959065.1. Classification (NCBI taxonomy): domain Eukaryota; kingdom Metazoa; phylum Arthropoda; class Insecta; order Lepidoptera; family Pieridae; genus Colias; species Colias behrii. The sequence goes on from JARWMC010000017.1 coordinate 9,759,192, forward strand.
TATATTTGTAATTTTATATTTATAGAAGTATTTGAATGCTAAAAAACTAAATATAAAGAAAGCCTGTTTTTTGATTGAACGTTGCAAATTTATTTTTATAAACTTGTAATGGTATTTTTGTTTCAATCTGTATAGTCCATTGAAATGTTACATTTTTTAGGCCTAACCTTGCGTTTTTTAGAGGACGCAATTTTACTTTTTTGATGTGTAGGGGGGGTCAGTGTGAAGCTATCGCCAAGTTTGTGGGGTCGCCACCCTTGTCCCGCGGCCGCCATCTTGAAAATAGCGGTTGAAATGGTTTTTACGATATATCTCTTAAACTATTTATCTGATAAAAAAAAATTGTTGCATTATTTGTTGCAAATTAAATTCTCTACAACTTTTTTATTTATAGTCCTACGACAAAAAGTTACGGGACCAAAGTTTAGAGAATTTAATTTGCAACAAATAATGCTAACAATTTTTTTATCAGATAAATAGTTTAAGAGATATAACGTAAAAACCATTTCTACCGCTATTTTCAAGATGGCGGCCGTGGGACAAGGGTGGCGACCCCACAAACTTGGTGATAGCTTCACACTGACCCCCCCTACACATCAAAAAAATAAAATTGCGTCCTCTAAAAATTACGACCCCAAATGTAACTTTTCAATGGACTAGTATTATATTTACATTTTACAGTAAATGTTTATTTTTATTTATTAACCTCGTTAATGACTTACAATTCACGATTTACATTATACTTTGATCTGTTTATAAAAACATTCTGAATAAATCCCCTTTAATTGGCTGTTGATTTATCAAATTATCTGCTAACAAGTAATAATCCAGTTATTCTTAAAAATAAAATAATAAAACATAATACGCTTATTTTACATTTCATTCAGTCAATGGACCTTTTATTTTCATTAGGTATTTGTCAAAGCTTATTAAATCGGAAACATTGGTTATACTCAAAAATATTTGACTTTTTGTTCTGTTTCAAAGCCTCGGGATTCGGGCAATTAGTATTGATATCGAAACAAATATTCCTTTTATTTTATGGCAAAAAGCTTTTAATATTCCTATAAATAGAAATTGTAATAAATTTTATAATATAGAAATAACAAAAGATCGCAGAATCATAATGTACTTACGGCCGGTTTCTGAACTGAGTATTTGACGGTAAGAACGTCTCAAATCATACTTAAATGTTGCTAAAATATTTTCTTATAAGTGACATAAGCTTTCTCAAAACTTAATCAAGTCAATACTTAATTTAGAAACCGGTTCTTAGTCCCGGAAGAATACGTTTTATGAACAAATTGACTAAACAGTGATGGTTTAAGAGCCCGTGGGAACCAAATGAAATTTATTTGACTGATAGTTTTTGATACACAGAATATGCCTAGGTATGCTTGCCTACTCATTTCAGTGTATAACTACCTGGCAAGCAGGTGTAAACAGGTAAGTCAAAATAGGTGAAAAAAAAACCATACCTAGGCATATTCTATGTATCAAAAACTATCAGTCAAATAAATTTCACTTTCGATAAAAGTTAATTTAATTAAAAATAGCCATGACCACTTTTCGATAGGCAAGCAATTAGGCATATTTGTTTATAAAAAATATTTAATAAAAAATACGTCTCATCTGGTTATCAGATCGGTGAAGGACGATCTCCCACGGGCTCTCCTACTATGACGAACGTCGCAATTAATTATACAAGTCAAAAGTCAAACAATATGAAAATGCTAATAAGGAAAAGATGTATTTTCATTGATTGGCGCAGTCGCTCAACAAAAGTTACTCTAACCTTTTAATTATTCAATGCTAAAAGAGAAACTCAGTTAGCATCTTTAACATCAAACTGTATTCCTTTAATTTATTAACAGGTTCACAAATTATTTATCATTTTGGAGGAAACTTTCTAAAGGTATTTTGCGTATTCATATCAAAATGTACGAATTGTTTTGTTTTACTGACTGTAGTAATTAATAAGGATTTTTTGCTTTACTCAAAACCAGCTTTCCATCTGCTTTGATGTACTAAAAGTCTAAAAGCTTCGTCGAGAACAACTCACATCAAAATATGTCGCGTATTTTTAGATCTAAGTATACATATACATTGAGTTTGTTATATATACTATGTAATGATAACTCTAAAACTACTGAAGTGATTTTGAGAATTCTTTCGCCAATATAAAGCTACACTTTTCATGACCAACTAGTTATATACCACACGAGTAAAGCCAATAAAGGCGACTACACATTAATATCGACTTTTTAATCATAACCTAATCGAGACTACCCTCATTTCAACCACAATTTGGTTTATCCAAGTACCGATATGAACTTAATTATCTTTAAATTAGATTATTATTTGCTCTGAACACTACATATTTCGGTGATACCGATCAATTATTGGCGAAATTGGTCTGGATTACTGTCGGTATGTTGTTAATTGGAGTGTCAGGAAAAATTGTGATGTTTTGGTGTTTCGATATTTTCGGATAAAATTACTGTATTCAGGTAATACTGGTACTAATTAAGTGTTCAGTTTAAGTTCAAATACTTTATTAAGAAGTAACATTAATAATTCTAATTTATGTTTTGAGGGGAATAATCGATTTTTTATTATAATCTATACTAATATTATAAAGCTGAAGAGTTTGTTTGTTTGTTTGAACGCACTAATCTCGGGAACTACAGGTCCGATTTGAAAAGTTCTTTCGGTGTTAGATAGCCCATTTATCGAGGAAGGCTATAGGCATATAGCCTATAGCCTCATCACGACCAACAGGAGCGGAGCAATGCGGGTGAAACCGCGGGGAATAGCTAGTGTAAAATAAACTTATCATCTATCTTATCTATCTATCATGTTGTTATAATATTAGGGGAATATAATGGAACTATAGTAATAAACAATTTACGCTTAAATAAATATAAATTAATTCGACCCAGAAAAACGACACAATTAGTAAAATGATCATTATTAGTCTTCTATTAATAACTAAATACCGCTTTTATCTGAGATGATACCCTAAAAGGGTTATTCCAGAGAATGGCTTGAAGATAACTTCCCTAAAATATACCAATAAAAATACGTAAGTAATTGAATTTTGTCACGATCAGGAACGTGCTACGACGGTTCCGACCTAATAATTTTATTTTGGTACATTTGTTCGGGACTTCGTGGATTCGCTTCTATTTTAAATGTAGTTCTTATTATAATTGGTTACTTTATTTTCTTAATAAATGTCTATGATGAAAACTCTATATGAAATAACCATAGGTATGTTAGGATCATTCTTGTTTTTGTGTTTATAGTACACTGGCACTAGCTGCGCTTCGCGGTTTCACCCGCGTGGCGCCGCGGCCGCTCCTGTTGGTCTGAGCGTGATGATAATATGCCTATAGCTTTCCTCGATAAATGGGCTATCTAACACTGAAATAATTTTTCAAATCAGTAGTTCCCGAGATTAGCGCGTTCAAACAAACAAACTCTTCAGATTAGTATAGATAAAGAGAATATTTAGTTGATTTTCTTCGCAGGATTCATCATCATCGTATGATTTCTCGTGTCTACTTGTAGAATACGTATGGAATAATATCTGTTTGTGTATCTAATTATCTACTCACTTACATCGTATTGATGTACCTACTTTACAAGAAAAGGCTTTAAGGGTGAAGGTAGAATTATTAATCCTATTATGTACAATAGTGTAAACAAATAGTTCGATTAGAGATAATAAAACTATTTTATCACACTATTTAACCACCACGACTCAGCTACAGCGCTTTCACAACGAAACGATCGAACAGCCGCGGGACAAACACCGGGAAGCATGCATTATAGAAACATTAAAAACATATTTCAAAAACTTGCTATCTCTTACTTGTTTACAATGTTTATTAATGGCATAGCGCTGCATCTAGAAACTTCTTTTATTCTACAGTCTACTTGATTTATGATAAGCGCTGTAACTTCGTAACAAACACAAGTTCTGACAAACCACAAAAATATGTTTGTTTTAAACGTACCCGCTATTTATTATTCATATTCCGGTTAAGTTTTAAATGACGTTTTCTTGGTTCCACTTTCATTTGTGACGTTTTGATTTCGTTTTGTGGAGGGAATTATTTGATTAAAACTGTTTTTTTTAAGTGAAACTTCTTTATCGGGGTTGGAAAAAAATTTAGTGTAACATTTTTTCGTTACGCGTGACATTCTTCCGTTACGCGCCATCTTTTTCTTAGTAGTAGGGATAAGAAAAAGGTGAAGTGGTAACTCGTGATTCGACGTATTTTTGTAAAGTTGCATATATAGAAAATTATTTTTTGAAAAATAAGGTCATAAAGAAGTTTCACTTCTTACGTGTGTACACTAGTACACGCACACATTTTTTTTTATTGTTAATAGGGAAGCGCTTGACCTCAATCTCGCCTGATGTTAAGCTGACATGTGGTCTAATGGAACGCGCTTCCCTAGAAGGTACCTGTTCACTCTACGCTTCAAGACCATATTGTACTCGTCGGGGAACACGGATTCGGGAAGCATGTTCCAGTCCCTCGCGATTCGGATAAAGAATGTGGAATCGAACCGCTTAGTCCGGGTACATGGAACGTCCACCATATGGCGATGCCTAGAATCTATACGCCTCGATGATTGATGGAAGAACGGGAATGGCGGAACGAGATCGTGCAGTTCCACAGCGCACTCTCCTAAGTGTATCCGATAGAAGACCGATAAGCTGGCCACTCTTGTTTGATTTCATGATATAATTACGTTAAAATAAATATGGATGTAATCTGTAATGTGGAATATTTTTCAGCTCTTTATATGGAACTACATAAAAATTAATAAAAATTACACTATCAATCTAAAATTTATATTTGTTAGCTCTAAAAGTTTTTTATTTTTACACTTTTACAAGCATTTTATGTACTTCTACCCTCCATAATTTTGTTAATAGCCATTTTTGTCAATTACCGCCGTAATCAAACTATATAACCCCAATTCAGAAAATAATACTGCTGCATATTAATATTAAATTTTAAATGAAAACCATTATTATTTCGCTACATTTACCATCGCAGCGAAACTATTTCAAACAACAAGATTATGAAAAAAAATTCATAAGACGGTAAGTTCACTGTGCCAGCTCAAATAACAAATTATTTACGTAAGAAACACGTTCAGATAGCAGTATTATATAGGATTTCTTTTCCACGAACTACTTCTTTGTGACATTGAAATATGTCTGCATTACCTGGTATTCCTCGGAATTCCGCATGCACCTCGAAGGAAAAATAGCAACTAAATATCCACTTAAAATCTTTAGGATCGTGATGTGAGTGAGATTTTTAAAGAATAATATAGTATGGGTAGTCACTGAATGTTTGGATTTGTTACCCCATCCTACCAAAACTACTGACCCGATTTTTATGAAACGTTGTAACTTTTTTTTAGTGTAGAGTGGCCGGATACCTTCTAGGGAAGCGCTCTCCATCTTCGACAACACCTTCACTTACAAGGCGGCACGATCAAGCGCTTCTCTATTGTTCATACAAAATAAACCATTATTTTTCCGCGGTTTTTCTCTTAAACACACTCTTACACATCTAGCATAAATATCTAGTGGGTAGGTATAGTATGCCTAGCAGTTTTTTTTTTATTTCCTATTTTCTTTATTGGCAAGCTGTTGCCTAATAACAATCGATATCAACCGCTGTGACCAAAATTTTAACTAACTCTTATTATGTTAATTTGATATTGCACCTGAATAATATATCCCAGCAGTGACACAGCCTTGTCAATGTTAATCTCAAGGGCCACACATCAGGTGCACATACTGGGAAATCATGCTTGACTGACTTATTTGACAATATCCTAGTTCCCAGGATAGACACAATGCAGTATTCATGTGAATACGTTTCTGGGAATGGTAAAGGTAATCTAATAATTGTCAGCCTAACATGGTTTTAAGGCATATTAATTTATGTATGTAAATCGTAATACAGTGAAGGTGCTATGGTCTGAAAAATAAGTCTTATTACTTTGATGAAAAGTGACAGAATCTACGTGAATAAAATTCACATTTTAAAAATAATAATTCTACATTATATTCTACATTTCCTTATACTACAATGAGTCAAAGAAACATTGTTAATTACTCCTATGATCTAGTACCTAGGTGTTGTACTTGGCTTTAACTCTGAGCTTCATCTCTAATGTCTCTCAATCTTTAATCTTATTTTTAAATTTTAAATCTAATGTTTGTACACCAATACCCGAAAAATTGTGAAATGTTTTAATATTAATATAATATGTATGATCAACAGATTTCATAATTACGTGCCCTAAACGGATTGATGTTGTAATTTTATCAATAACTAGCTGCGCTTCGCGGTTTCATCCGCATGGCTCCGCTCCTGTTGGTTTTAAATTTTTTGTATTCGTAATGGTATATAGCCTATAGCCTTCCTCAATAAATGGGCTATCTAACACCGAAAGAATTTTGCAAATCGGACTAGTAGTTCCTGAGATTAGCGCGTTCAAACAAGCAAACAAACAAACTCTTCAGCTTTATAATATTAGTACCTATAGATAAGCTAATTTTATTCTATTGTAATGTTAACAATCTAACTTCCTATTCCACAAACTTATATACCGGAATAATAACGCAAGCAATAAAATAAATAATCTCCAAAACGAAATACGCTGCAACATTTCATACGGTCGCGTGATCGCTAAAGGAACTTTTATATAAAGCATAATCCATACTCTGGGGAGAGATTACGAGTTTCCGAACTGACAGTGTAATTTGGTGTAATGTATGACAAACTGTTATATCTGCGATTGAGGTTTTATAAGCTGTTTTTAATGTTAATGTCTTTAAATCGTTTTTTGAATGGTGTGTATTTACTGAATAAATAGTGAGGGTAGTGGCTATAATTTAGTGTGTTAAGGTTTATGAGCTTTATTTATTTACTGGTGTCTCGTTGATTTACCCGCCTTGCTCCGTTTCTATTGGTCTTACCGAGATGATATACATCCTATGCCTTCCTCGATAGATAGACTATTTAACAGTGAAATAATTTTTCAAATCGGACCCGTGGTTGTTGAGGTTAGCGCGTTCAAACAAACTCTTCAGCTTTATAATATTAGCCGTCGCAAGTTTGTATGCGTTGGTTACAAGTTTTTGTCAAGGCAACCCTAATTGCTTTTGCATAAAAAAGTAGCCTAAGCTGTAAATTGCATCTTCCTCATATTTTATAAGGGACAAAAGACTTCGTGAGTTATTAATCTTCGTACTTACGTAGATGTTGGGAACTTAATATAATTTAAACTGGCTTTTCACCCGTGGCTTCGTCCACCTTATCTAAATCTTAAAAATTTATATACTTCAACTTTTCTCGAGCACCATGCTATCAATTGATATAAATAGCATGAAATTTGGTGCAGTAGATTTTGAGTGTATCGCGAACAGACAGACAGAGAGGCAGCCTTGGATTACTTTGTTTTATAATATTGTTATGTTATGATACAACTAGATTACCGCCCGCGGCTTCGCCCGCTTTGTCTAAAACCTAATAAATTATATATCTACTAAAACCTTCCTCTTGAATCACTCGTTCTATTAAAAAAAACCGCATCAAAATCCGTTGCGTAGTTTTAAAGATTTAAGCATAGATAGGGACATAGGGACATAGGGACAGAGAAAGCGACTTTGTTTTATACTATGTAGTGATGATGGGTATGGACGGTACGGTACACATTATGAATTTTTCAGTATAAAAATTTAACAAAATTATACTGTGTAGCAAAAATATTTCAATAATACGATTCAGAACGTCGCTTGTAGTATTAGTCTATTCACAATGTATGAATTGATCGCATACACGTAGGTGTCAGATTAAATCTGAGTGTACTACTGTTTATTTGTCACGGTTATTTGCCTTCGTCCACCGATTGGGCAAACACGGGTGTGCGAGTCAATTTAGCAATAGGGTTGTCACCTGACTACATTTGAAAATAACTTTATAAACATACTAATATTCTGTTCAAAAGTTTAATAGCGTTAAACGTAACTTATGTATAAAAGTTACCGCGTTTAAAGTCAGAAATTTATATAGATTTTAATATAAAGCAATGCAGTTAGGAGAATATTCTGATTTTTTAATAAAATTTTCCTTCCTTACGATTCTTTTTTTTACTCAAGAAATTTATTTCTGGTATTAAAACAGATAATACAATACCTATAATGACACAAAGTATATTTAATTGTTTACTGTATTGATAATAATATGCCTTTGTCTAATTTTGACAACCCTAACTTCAAAAGCCATGGTATGGATACAAGTACCTAAACCTTTAAAATAAATAAAAAAAATTATTAAACGTTGAGAAATAAATTCACGATATACCTAACGCTCTTAATAATTACATTAACATTTTCGTATTTTATCTAAAACTTCAGATATACCTTTAAAAAATACACCAAGTATTTTTTCCGGAACTGTCACTGAACCCCTATTTAAAATATATTTCAACACAACAAAAAAAGTCCCGCGCAAATTTCTAAAGCCCTAATCACCTTCAATATTTCAACAGGCCACGGAAAATTTAATAAATTTCAACCAGCCGATGTCTTTCATTTAGATTTATGATGTTAATAACAACCCTTTGTAGGCGTTAACTTTATTACATTAATATTACGTCATTATTAAGTAAGTATGACCGATAAAACCCCAAATTGTAGCCGTTAAATGAATAGCTACATTTAAAAATGCGCCGTCAGCAAATTTTGGGATTGAATAGACTTGGAGTCTCTTTATATTTAAATGACCTCTGAATAAGTGTCCCAGTTTTGTCACTGATGATTGCTGTATAAGAGATCTTTTTATTTAAAAAATGTGTAGATTAGAGAAGACTTTTTCTTATAAATTGGCCATGGCCTTATCATATTATGTATGTTCAAACGTTAGGTACGTCGTAAACTTTACGTATAATCATACGTTAAAAAACTTATAACTTTTTATTATAGTAAATACAAAAATATATCTATTTCAAATACAAAAATTTTAATGTTGATGGATTTATTAATTATATTTTCTAATAAATAAAGCCTTTAAAAATCAATTGGAAATGTAATTCTTAATTTCAATCAAAGCATTTGAGAGATCAAACACAACTTCCTCAAACCAAATTGTAATTAATTTATTTCGCAATAAATATTGAGAAATAATTATAATTTTTTGTTGTTTAATTAAAATATTTAATTATGATTATTGACCAAAAAAAAAAACATCTGTAATGTTTTGTTTAGCTTGCCAGTAGATAGTTAAACTTTGCGGGAGCGATTTGACTTTTTTTAAAAAGAAATAAAATAAAATTAAAATTAAACTTATTTAATTACTTAACTATAACAAGTGGACGATTTGGAGTCACAAATGTTAATGCCCAGAATTACATACATGGTACCATCGATACAATATTGCGAAACAAATGTTTTTCAATAACTGCAATGCTTATGCTAAATTGCAAGAACTCTCCGGTGGTCTTGCTGAGGCCAGCGGAAGGCTATTGCTCAACCTAATACAGAGGGTTGGGGTGGATGCGTAACTCCGCCCTCCTTAAGTGCGAAATTATCGGTTTGTTCATTTTTAATAACTATCCGATGATTTCGCAGACATGTTACATTTAATATCTTATAACGAAGTAAGTAAAGTAAAAATAGAATTACAAGTACAAAGATTAAAAATAGAGACGTATAGCCTAAAGTAGCACTGAATCTAAAATTTCTTTCACTGTTAACCATTTCACTATCACTGAACACTGTTTGCTTTAATATCGTTGACATATATTTAACTTCGTCCAAGTTGATGCCTCGCATATTGAGTACACGTGTACTGGATAATATTGGAGTTCTATTCACAGGTAATTGCGGCAAAACTATAATTTTTGTTGGTTCTACAGGATCATTCTCAGTGATTACTTGGTGAGGGCGAATCGTTATATTCTGGATCTCGATGCTACATGGTTCGTCGATGGTCATTATGTATGTGCCCACGACAGGATATTTGCTGACATCACCATTGCAAATTTGAGTCAGAGTATTTCTGTATTTTGAGAAAAGTATCCAACTTATAGGTGTGATTCTTTGAATTCTCACATTCTCTATATTGATTAGCTGTTGTTCGCAGTGCATTGGGTTTCCTTCAAATTTAAGCAGTTGTTCTATACAAGTAGTTTCAGGATATGGCGTTTGATTTTGTTCATCGCATAGAAATTGTTCTCCAGCAGCGAGCGATCGGCACGGTTTTTCGATCGGTAAGTATTTCATCCCCTTTGCCAACAGGTAAGGATATTTAGGAAAAATGGAAACGGTTTTATTATCGGATGCACGGTATATAGGTATAGAGTATAATTTGTAATAGTTATAAGTATAATATCTGTAATTGGAACATCCATTATGAACGTAATCTGGTTTTGTTTAATATACGATTTAACATTAATAGTTTCTTCTAGTTTTACTAAATTTGCCTCACTCGCTTTAAACACTAAATTTTCAGTTCGAGATATAAGAATTAAATGTTGCAACAACTCAGTAGAATTAATAATACTTTGATGTAATATGGATACTTTACTAAATGCTAGAGCAGTCTCTATTTCTCCTAATTTTATAAAAATAGTACGAAAGTTACTTACAAATAAATTTAAAAGGCTTACAACATAAGTAGTATAAACCCAATGATTATCCTTAGATGCTAATTCCTTAATCATAGATTGTACAATTTTTAAACGCTTATCTAATTTATTAGAATTTTGATTTAAGACTTCAGTAGAATTGACAAAACTATCGAGCATTTTAGATATTAAAGTAATTTTATTTCTAATGATAGTTTGATCGCTTTCAAGTTTAGCTGTAAGTTTATCGTATCTCATTGCGTCACTATAGTCTAAATTTCCGGTTATAATTTTAATTAAGGAACCTAGAGGATTGAGGATACCTCTCTTGACACGTTTGTGTGGGACTAACTGCTCGTATTTCTGAATCGTTATGTCACGAATATATTCAGCGTGATATTTTGCCACTTGAAAATCGTGTAAGTATGAAATATTCTTATTAATTAAACTATCAAATTCACTGTATTTGCTAATAATAAAATTTAAGTCATCATTAATCTTATCTAAATTTAAAACCTTAATTATAGTCCAATAGTCTGTTTGGAGATATGCTTGCCCTTCTTTCACAGGATAAATTCCCGGGTTATGTTGAAGAGGTTGTAGTTGAAGGGCCAGCGCGGACCTCATCACTATCAGCCAACACCACCTGCGGAGGGCGTTTTACATTTTTAATAGGGACCTTAGTCTTCCGTTTACCAATCTCTATCGGTATAACGTTCCTTGAACCTTGTCCTATAACCTTAGCTTTATGGAATCGCGGCTTATCCTTGCTTTTTCGCTTATTAACGTCTTTCGCAAATATAATTTTTCCTGATGGGAGACTGATTTGGTCTTCACCACCTCTCCTATCCTTTACCTTTTGCTTAGTTTCGATCATTTTCTCTGCTCAATGTTTATATAGAATCTTTAAACGTTTTGCATGGTCCTTAACCAATTGCTGTATATAATGCTGCTCGAAATCAGCGTTAAATAAGCTACCTGAATCCGTGTGACCAAATACGACTTCAAAAGGGGTTAAGCCCGTAACTGAATGAATTGAACTATTATAGGCAATAATTGAATACATCATTACTGATGCTGCATCCGTGAATTTCTCTTCATATTTCGCACATCTATAAATTTCACTAATGGTCGAATGTAAACGCTCAATTAATCCCATTGAATTAGGATTATTAGGTGAGCCGATATGAAGCTCAATTTTATGTAAATTCAAAAATTCTTTCATTAGCTCGTTGTTAAATTCACTACCGGGATCTGAACTAATCTTTCTAGGAGTGCCGTAAAATGAAAAATACTTCATGAGTGCACGCACTACCTCTGCCGTTGATCTATTGTCTATTGGAATGGCTTGACCTAACTTACTAAATGCGTCGATAATAGTTAAGTAATAATTTCCTTCTATCTGAAAAATATCAATAAATATTTCTTGGAACGGCGCGTCTTGTGTTTAAGTTAATTGTAAAATAGGTTTAAAGGGATTACGATCATACTTCATTTTGCAACACGTTTCACAGGCATTAATAAGGGCTGAAATAATTTCCTGCATATTGTGCCAAAAATAATTTCTACGTATACTTGCTAGAGTCTCTTTAATACCGCGGTGACACGTTTTGCCTTGATGGTGTTTTATTATAATAGCCTTTTGTTCCTTCTCATCTTCTATAAAAACTACACGCTCCGTACATTCAAATAACAATACTGTATCCTTTCTAAATAATTCTATGACAATGCTAGTGAACTGTTTGCGATGTTCATCATCTTCGAAATAAATGAAATACTTAACTTTCGGTTTAATATACTCTTTTAAAAATTGTTTTACTAGATCTGGGTTATTAGTGGGCAAGAAAACTTCTAAAACCTTTTGCTTTTCACGTGAAAGGTCGTGAACTTGCATTTCGTTCTTAAACCACGTATATACTAAAATTTGATTTGGTTTCGTATCTATTGCTTCATGTAATATAGGTATACCGGACGATTCTACTATATTAGCTGAATGAACTGTATCCGATTTTGACGTTACAGATGGTGACCTGACTGGGTAGTCACATGTTCTAGGAGAACTTAGCGCCGATAGAGTTTCAGAGTCGGGAATAGATATCGTTTCACTAGAATCGCGTTCTGGTATAGAAATTGTACTAGAGTCGTTACGCGTTCTTGGCCTATTGTCTCTATCGCCTATATTAACAACCATAGATTCGTTTTCATTATCGGAATGCGTAGCGTTAACTCTAATTCTAGATAAAGCGTCCGCGTTAAAATTTTGCTTCCCAGTATCAATCATAAATTTGGAATTAGTTTCAGGAATATAAATGTGTGGAAATTTCAGATTTGGATCGCAATTTAATTCTATGATTTTTTCTTTGTAGAGGCTTTCGTTTGAAAATTTTCTTCATCAGACGGAAGCACATTATCGTCTTGAGTATCGTCAGTGGGGGCCGAGTCACCTTCGTCCGTAGGAGTATACCCGAAGTATGGATTCCCTACACGTGGCCCCTGGGTGGTGCTAATCAGGTGACATGGTGGGAGACATTCGTCGCGGCTATAAAGACCACCCATCAGCTGAAGCCGTGTCGCCAAGCGTCCGCGTTCCGACACGATGAAGCTGATGTAGCCCTTGTGAAGACGGGTCGAATCAGTTGCGCTTATACAACCTGGACGATTTGACGCACACTTATGTTGTCGCACCTGGAGACTAGTCATGGAGGGTAGCGGGATCCGAGGCACGGTTCACCGCTGGCCGACCGCTAGTCAGTAGGGGGCCCAAGTAGCGTGCTAGCCACATGTGAAAGGCTGCCCCGCCAACTAGCGAAAAATCCCAAGATGCGCCATAGTGCCGGTTGGCGACCGGACGAGAGGGCCCTATGGACATCTTTGGGGGGGCTCGGGCGTCCCCGCAGTCTCCAGACTAGTCCCCATCAGTGTAGCTTCTGAGTGTGTGTCTCAGGTCTAGAAGTATAGCGCCTCGATTCACTGCCGTCTTCACACCTAATTCACTCCTTAAATTATATGAGAAAAGCAAGGTACAAGAGTAAAGTTGTACAGCGGCAGCACTCCCTCTCGCTGAAAGTAGACCTCACTAACATCAGAGGTCTACACTCCAATCTCGCTGCAGTCCATTTCCACCTCGAGACTCAATCTCCTTGTATCTTGTTCCTCACGGAGACGCAGATAAGATGTCCGTCTGATCAGGCGTACTTAACGTATCCCGGCTACACCCTGGAGCATAACTTTAAAGCTCGGTCTGGTGTGTGCGCGTACGTACGTGACGACATCTGCTGTCGGCGTCTCCGTTACCTTGAAGACCCCCATCTCTCTGTACTATGGATGCTGGTGGACACAGGCTTAGAGAAACTCATCTATGCTTGTGTCTACCGAGCGCACAGCGGAGACCAGGAGACGATCAGGCTCACAGAGTACCTAAGTGAGGCGGCGGATACTGCTCAACACAAATACCCTTCCGCTCAGCTAGTGCTTCTGGGGGATTTTAATGCCCACCACCAGGAGTGGCTATACCCATACCAGAGCACTGACCTAGCTGGGAGAGAGACGCGCAAACTCGCTATAGCGTTAAATCTCACCCAGCTGGTTCAAGGAGCGACGCGGGTTCCTGATGTTGAGAGTCATACAGCCAATTGCTTGGACCTTCTGCTGACAACAGATCCAGACCGTTACTCGGTGGCGATTTCATCGCCGCTTGGCAGCTCCGATCACTGTCTGGTGAAATCTGTATCCGTCTACTCGCCGCCCGATCCCAGTCCCAGGGGCTCTCGGCGCGTGTGGCGATACAAGTCGGCAGATTGGGACGAGATGCGTTCTTTCTTTGCATCTTTTCCCTGGCGGCCTGTCTGCTTTTCTTCTGAAGACCCTTCAACCTGTGCGGATGCTGTGACTGATGTGCTGCGGCAGGGAATGGAGTACTTTATTCCATTCTCCGATGTAGCCACATCCAGCAAAGCTCAACCCTGGTTCAGAGCCGATTGCAGACGCGCTGAAGCGCTTAAGCATGAAGCATATCTGGCTTGGGTTGATGCTCGACACCGCAAGGCCAAGGACGTGTCAGAGAAGAAGAAAGCCTTCAACCGGGCCGCCAAGTCCTGCAAAAAGGCTCTACGGAAAGCTCGATTCGACCACATCAGCCGTATAGGGAACAAACTGGCTTCTTACCCCTCTGGTAGCAAAGCGTTTTGGTCCCTGGCTAAGGCGGTTGAATCAAATTTCTGCCGCCCCTCACTTCCTCCACTGCTGAAACCGGATGGGTCGCTGGCTCACACCGCCGTAGAGAAAGCGAACCTTTTTGCTTCTCTTTTCGCGGAAAATTCTCGCCTTGATTCCGCAAATGCGAAACCTCCCAGTCTACCTGGATGCGAGGTGAATATGCCGGAAATTTGCATCCGTCAGACTGAGGTTCTTAAAACGCTGCGGAATCTTGACGTGAATAAAGCCAGTGGCCCTGATGGAATTCCAGCCATAGTACTCAAAACCTGTGCGCCTGAACTTGCTCCTGTTCTGACGCGCCTCTTTCGCCTCTCGATGACGACTGGAATAGTACCGAAATCTTGGAAACTTGCCAACGTGCAGCCCGTGCCCAAAAAAGGCAGTCGTGCCGACCCCTCCAACTACAGGCCAATTTCAGTCACGTCCATACTCTGTAAGACTATGGAGCGTGTACTGAACAGCCGGCTCCTGGCACACCTAGAAGCGAACGACCTCCTCAGTGACCGACAATACGGGTTCCGCCGAAACCGGTCCACTGGGGATCTTCTAGCGTACGCCACCTACATCTGGAGCGAGGCCATCGAGAATCATGGTGAAGCACTTGCTGTCTCCCTTGATATCTCAAAGGCCTTCGATAGGGTCTGGCATGATAGTCTTATTGGCAAGCTTCCATCCTACGGTCTGCCTGCTGGTCTCTGCGCCTGGATCTCAGATTTCCTGAGAGACCGGTCGATTCGAGTAGTCGTCGACGGTTGCTCGTCCGACCAATTGGCCATTAATGCCGGGGTCCCTCAGGGATCAGTTCTCTCCGCAACACTCTTTCTGCTACACATTAACGATCTGCTGAGACCCGGTATCTATGGGTACGCAGACGATAGCACTGTTGTGGAGAGATATGTATCCAGCGCGCGAGCCAGTGCGGCACAAATCCAGTCGCTACGGGAGGCGATGGTCGAACGCATGAACTTGTCCTTACAGGCTGTCTCCGAGTGGGGCGAGGCCAATCTGGTCAAGTTCAATGCGACCAAGACCCAGGCGTGTCTATTCTCCGCAAAACGGAGTCCATTCAACCTGACTCCGTCGTTCCAAGGTGTATCCGTGCCGATAACTGACCACCTCGAGCTTCTTGGAATCACCTTAACGCCTACTCTTAATTTTGGTTCATACATTGAATCCAAAGCCCAAGTAGCCTCGAAAAAGCTTGGTATACTGGCGAAGGTGAGGCAGTATTTCAGTCCGGGACAGTTGCTCAATCTGTACCAAGCACAAGTCCGTTCGTGCATGGAATACTGCTCTCACCTCTGGGATGGATCTGCCAAGTACCAGCTGGAGATGCTTGAGGCGATAGAGAGGCGTGCCAAGAGGCTCATAAACGACGATGTGCTAGTAGGCAAAAAACTCCAGAGCCTCGCTCATCGCCGCAGAGTGGCAAGTCTATCGGTTTTTTACAGGATACACTTTGGAGAGTGCGCTGCGGAATTGCACGACCTAATTCCGCCATCCCCGTTTTTCCATCGTTCGTCGAGGCGCACAGATTCTAGGCATCGCCACATGGTTGACGTTCCGTGTACCCGGACAAAGCGGTTCGGATCGTCATTCTTTATTCGAACCGCTAGGGACTGGAACATGCTTCCTGAATCTGTGTTCCCCGATGAGTACAATATGGGGGTCTTCAAGAGGAGAGTGAACAGGTACATTCTAGGGAAGCACGCTCCATCTTAGGCCACATCTCAGCTTACCATCAGGCGAGATCGTGGCCAAGCGCTCCCCTATTGCAGCATAAAAAAAAAAAAAAAAAAAAAAAAATAAATCTCATTCGCGTCGTATTCGTAATTCGTATCGTAAGGATTAAAGCCATAATAATTCGTATAGTCGTTAGGATTATAGCCATAGTAATAATTATCATTATGTAAGTCGGTTTCATTCACTCTAAAACCTGGCTGAGTTATATTTTGTGGTCGAGGGGGTGCCGTCCTCATGGAAACGTCAGTAGACTCAAAGCGGTTATTTTGAGGAGGTCTTTGAAGGCCTATACCCGAACTGTGGGTTTTTATTAAACGGTGGCTTATAACCAAATTGTGGATTTTTATTAAACGGTTGTTGGGGTATAAATTTAAAACCAAATTTTGGAGGTACATTTGGTATCCCAAAATTAAATCTTTGTTGAGGATTTTGTAAAAATTGGGGCACCGTAACGTTAGGCGTTTGTTTCGGCACCGTTGTATTATTGTGGATACGATTGCGCGACTGGTACTGCTCGTGAAAGTTAACTTCTTCTAAAACAATTTCTAGAGCCTGTTCCAAAGTATTAGGTGATTTTAGTCTCACAATACGCACCATGCTTTCGGGCAAATTATACAAGAAAACGTTCAGGGCTGTATGATTATAAATCGCAATTTTCGCGCGTTTAATTTCCGTATCTACTGATAAATTAACCTTCGATATTAGTAACGATCTAATATTCTGTATCCTATTACAAAATTCAAGATAACTTTCCCCGGATTTTATTTTACAGGACTCGAGAGAGATTTTTATGCAATCCTCACTACGAGGATCACCAAAATGTTGTTCCAGTAATTTTTAGCGCGGGCCAAGTATTAATATCTTCGCGCTCGGATAATAACGCGGCGGCATCGCCTATTAATCTACTAGTTATGGCATGTAAAACGTAAATATTCTGCTCTTCATGCCCTCTAAATTTATTAATTATATATTCACATTTTCGAAAGAATAGATTCAAAATTCTTTTGTCTCCACCAAAAAGGGGAATAAGCTTTAACATATCACTCGGAATTGTTATTACGTTTACGCTTTCCATGTTAAATAAGTACAGAGTAATTAAAGTTCTGAAGTCTTTAACCAATTACAATAATTTCGAATTATAAAAATCACACACACAGAAATCAATTAAAAACACGATATAATAAAAATTCGTAAAATATAGCACAATAAAAAAAAATTGTATGTTATTAATTTACTATAAAAATTAAAACTTGAAGTAAAATATAAAATCACATATATAAAATATAAAAATTATTAATTGAATTACGATCGATTTTGAGATCAATAAAATCAATTAATATTGATATTTCTTTATGCAAAAAATCATTTAATTTTCTAATTTAAAACTTTTAATTCAGTTACACTCTATAGTTAATTAGTCTGTGCAGAGTTTTATGCAAGACAATTACTTAGAATTAAATACGATATTTCTTACGTATAACTAACTAATTACTGATTTGATAGAATTTCATATCAAAACCAGATCCGTTATAATGCGAGACGTTCAATCCCAAAATAACAGTTAAAAATAGTTAAAAGTCAAAATTACACTCTCGTGAAAAGGATACGGGAATATATCAGAAAGGATGGCAAAAAGTTTTACTCACCAACCGATCGCCGATCCCATGTCCTCGTCGTGGTCGTTTAACAAATTTATATTTCGGTTCTTTTAGGATAGCACGGCCTTTATAGCAATGTTCTAGGGCTAATTTTTGAAGACCTCTAGACATGCAGACCTTATATGGCTATCCTACCGGCTGCGCCAGTTAAACTTTGCGGGAGCGATTTGACTTTTTTTAAAAAGAAATAAAATAAAATTAAAATTAAACTTATTTAATTACTTAACTATAACAAGTGGACGATTTGGAGTCACAAATGTTAATGCCCAGAATTACATACATGGTACCATCGATACAATATTGCGAAACAAATGTTTTTCAATAACTGCAATGCTTAGGTATGCTTAATTGCAAGAACTCTCCGGTGGTCTTGCTGAGGCCAGCGGAAGGCTATTGCTCAACCTAATACAGAGGGTTGGGGTGGATGCGTAACTAGATATTATGTTCATATAATATTACCTATGTAGTATGTATGTATGTTTTTTAATATTAATAACAGAAAGATAGATTTATAGTTCGGTTATAAGTAAACATTTTGTGACCTGATGTCCAGAAATATTTTTCAATTATTTTTCTCACTGTAACCTTCTCTTTTAGATTCTCCGACATACAGTTTGTATTCGTATATATAATATAATTCATAAAGTTACGAATTCTCACAGGCTAAAGGATTGATAATCAAAATATGTATTTTTCTTAACTTATAATTAAAAAATAACGTATACACTACACTTGACTATAAGGCAATAAAAGTATACTTCCATTTGTAAAGGAAAAAGCCTGCATGAGACAAGTGTAGGACCACAATACTAATTAAATTCCTAATTAGTACAACTCGGTCAAGACTACACGTCTAGAAGTATTCTAATGAGATCTAAGGACATTTGTACCGCACAGGAATAAGGAAAAACCCATATGTAAATGAGTCCAGTCCAGACTATGAAAAAGACTCTTTGAAAAAACTATGTATGTTTGTTACTTTTCACGAAAAAACAAATGGACCGACTTTGATAAAACTTTAAAGTTATGATATGAGCAGAATTCATCAGAATGACATGAGCTATAGAAATACATGATTTTGCGGGATCGTCCGCGGGGGAAACCGCGCTGCATAGGTAGCTAGTAAATAATAGTTGTGGGTTTGGTATAATATTACAATAAATCTTATATTATTAAATAAAACATGCGAAATAAATAAGGTACATGACATATTCATAAAGTTGTTAGCACAGCGATTGAAAATCAAAATAATAAAAGAAAATTTCTCATAATATTACGTGATAATGGTCAATTCTATTTCAGGAATACGTCTTCAATTAGGCACGGAGCTCATTCAGCTTGTTGGTTTTAGTTATTCTACTGCAATTACAACAAAAAAGAAGTCTATATATTTCATCAAATTATTTAATTCTAATAGTGTACAGTACTCCCAAACTGATAATGCGCATAGAAAAATTCGTCACTGTTCGGCAACTGTCATATTCCCCGAGCCTCCGAAGACGATATGTATATAGAGTGGTTAAATGTATTAATTTCTTCATGCGTAGTTTATTAGAATAATGAGTTTTGTTGTGATTTTATGGTAAAAGAGATAAGTAACGAAATTTGTTTCGATAATTCAATGTAAGTTAATAGAGAGGATAAGCCACACGATTGCGAATATATATTTGTTGTTTTGATTTACTTGGAAAATTCTATACTTAGAACTATTAAAGTGTCTTACTGAAGCTGGCGTAATGATGGATGTATGCAAGGTTAAAATAAGACAAAGTTTTTATTTAAAAAAATGATTTTCAAATACTGGTTTACATTTAAATTTTAGAAATCTAATCATTAAAATCTCAGTCCAAAGGATTTACAGAATCAGGGATAATCTCTATTTCTGATATCGTAGAATGATCAGAACGTTCATTATGCTCTTATTAATTTTCACTTTCCCCACTGCTATCTGCTACCTGTGTAAATAATCATTTTATCGGAAAGTTCAACTTTGAAACAAAACTAAGAAGGGTATGTAACAGCAGATCTATATAATTCCATGCAGAGATAATACGTGCGGTCACCACCAATATATAAACTGACGGATTTTTGAATTTTTTAACTGACAGGCTACCGTCACCTATCGCCCGAATTGTTTTCGATTGTGTATGACTCTGAATTGACTCCTATTTCTTTCGAACAAGGTGCAAGATGCAAGTGCATTGTTTAGGGCACTTACGATTCAATGATTCGGGGTGATTCGGGTGTTTCTGGAAATACGATAATTAGCGAAGATCTGCATGCGCATTATTAATTTTGGAGTACTGTAATTCAATAAAAATGTTCTTAAATGGATTCAAATTTCAAACGTTATTATAGACGTTAAAAGTACGTACACCCGCGCCATATTGACCTAAAAATTACAGTTTTACAGAATTACAAGCACTTTTTTTCAAATTTTTATTAAAATTATAGGTATGACATCAATAGCTAGTGAACAAATTAAAAGCATCGATCGAATCGAAGATCGAATTTTTTCTATTCTTTATAAATTAAAAGCAACATAATTGCTTACCTCTAAAGAACTTCCCCGTACCATGATGTTAAGAAGCAGTATTGTTTCCACTGTGGAAAAATGACAGCGCTATATAAGCCGTCTATCACCATCACTTTCCTATACTGGAAATAAACTCCGATAAGACATTACGGTACTGCTATGCTAAATCTGAATCAGTCAAAAGTCAAGAGTTGTTCAAGATGATCATAACTATGTAAAGTCCCGTGTTCCCGAGTAGGGTAAGGGGCAGATGCATTATGCATACATCTGTTTCACTGATCGATTTTTCTTCAGGGACAAGAAAGTGAGCAGCCTTCTGTATCCTGTATCAAAAGTGCTCCTAGAAGAAGTCTAATTGAATAAATAAATGTTTGAGTCTGCCAGACAACTCCATCTCCACCAGGAATCGAACCCAGGACCGGGTTCTACGTTCACGCATTCACCACTGAACCAAGGAGGCGGTCATAATCATGATCCTTTCAAAAAGCACTAGAGATATATGAGTCCAGATTCTGAATACGTTGGAATGAAATAGAACCGATTCACAGTCTGTTCATGAATACTAAATGCGAGAAGTTTAAGAAATGCCCTTTTTATTACCATTCAGCATTAAAAGGAATTATTCGCTCGATAATTTTCTTGGAATTTCGAGATTTGTAGTGAGTTTTGTCAGTTTTGGAGATATTGAATTGTTTTTAAAGATTTGATGTTCTTGGATAGAATAGATTTCCTTGTTGTTTTTTGGACTTGTAACCAAATCGCTAGGTAAGGTGTAAATGCTTAATGTAGATATCTATCAATGTTTTATGTATTTAATATGCTTCGGTTTTTACAAGGAAAACGTACCAAATACCTTTGTGACAAAAAATTACATTTTATCTAGTAGGGTTAATGCAGCATTTATACAATTTTAGCACATACATTACAATTAAGTAAATAATTGACAAATAGAAACAAATTAATTGAGAATACACCTTCACCAATGACATTAAAGCCTAAAATTGATGGGCACGATACCTAATTCAAAATATTATGGCTTGTATTATTAAAGCCCCAATTGAAAACACTACACTAAAACAAACATTTATTTCACCGAACTCCATACAATATATTTTGATAAAGGGAAAGCCAAACTAGCAGGGTTCAATGAACGAAAACAAAAGATGTATTTGCTTTAATCATTATTGAAAGAAGAATGCTCTGGTGTTTGTTGTTAATTTGGAATTAGTTATTTGTATTGAATATAGTGAATGAATGAATGAACACTCTTTATTGTACGTACCTATACACAGAAATATAGTTTGTTACATGGTTGAGATAGCTTATAATGTAGATGTACAAAGAGCGACTTTATCGCCCATGAGCGATTTCCTCCAAGCAACTCGATGTTAAATATATGATAAAATATAAAACTAATAACTAATTGTTCTAATAACAATAAACACTATATTGATGCAAAATAGAGAGATATTGCTATCGATAAGAATTTCAAATGTGTATCATTTCACACACTTCATATTCTTGTTATAACGCGCTTTAGCTTGTAAAAAATCTATTTTATCAATCGTTAAAAAGTTAAAAACCCGATTTTCAAGGCACTGAAAAATGAAAATGAAGCCAAAAACACCTGTTAATAATCGCCATACATAATTTGTATCGAAAAACATGAGTACAAGCAATATAAGAAAAACGATTTTTAAGCTATTGCATAGCTTCTATCGCGGGCCTTGAGCGCGGAGACCGAATCCAGAAATTCCGTAACGAAAAAACCTCACGCTCCCCACTCCGACGGGCGTGGAGGTGTGGCTTGAAGGCATAGCATGCAATAGCTTTACCGCGGCAGTCCCCGAGTGCCACACGTCTTTTTTTAATCTAAGACTAAGTTTGTATATCCTAAAATTTAATTCTAAATCGTTCTGTTATTTCAGCGAATTCAATACAATTAATTGCGCACAAACTTTTAACGCTAATGTGTACAACATTTAAACTAAATGCAATGAACCAATATTGACGAAATTGGAAACACAGTTTGTGTTGGTTTGATCTCTTTAAATAAGTCAACCATTTTGCAAATAAACTTATTTATTACTACTTAGCTATGCCCCGCGGTTTCACCCGCATGGCTCCACTCCTGTTGGTCTTAGCGAGATGTTATAATATAGCCTTCCTCGATAAATGGTCCATCAAAAATTTTTCAAATCGGACCAGTAGTTCCTGAGATTAGCGCGTTCAAACAAACAAACAAACTCTTCAATATAATTTTTCACGTTAGTAAGGCTGGCGAACATAATATAAAGAATAAATATATGATGTAAGTATATTAAACCACCTTTTCCTATTTATGTATGGATGTAAATAAATAAATTTCAATTTGAATTCATATGCATTCAGAACATCGCAAAAAATTCAGGTATGCGTAATATATTTCGTGTTCAAAATTAATATTTTCCTGATTCAACTCTTTCGCAAAACAGAAAGAAACCTCCTTTCAATACAAAATACTGGAAAAGTGAAAATTAGCGTCATATTTTAGAACGAGAAATATTAAGCAAAGCCAGAAATGCAGAAAATACATTTCTTCAGATAAATATACGACAATAGATAAAAATGAGTTTATATCAAACTGACGACAGACTAAAAGGTTTTCCCAGTAATGGTAAAATCATTTTTTATTCAATATACGTTTGCCATAATTATATTATAACAGGAAACTTGAATTATTTTTAGGATGATGTATGAGACTTAAATTCTGTTTATATGTACATATATATCACAACTTTAAAATAATTTAATACTTTTATAGTTAAATTAGATCTACACTAACGTTTTAAATCTGGAGTGAATGTTAGTTTGAATGTGCTCATCTCGAGAACTGCTGGTTAAAATTCAATATATTACCTATCTTTTATTTATGTTGGATATTCTATTTCTCCAGAAATGTTATAGGCTACCTATTATTATAATGTTACAATCGAAGCCTTTGAAATATTAATAGGCATTATTTGCAAGATACCAGAGTCGAAAGTAAAGTTACTGAAGATACTTTACAGAACTATTAGAATATAATCTATATCTATATCTATATATACGTACATATAAAAATGAAACCCGTTTTCCTTGGTCACGGCATCACGCGTGAACGGGTGGACCGATTTCGATAATTATTTTTTTATAATATTCCCTGAAGTACGAGGATGGTTCTTATGGAAAGAAAACATAAATATGTTAAACAATAAATTTCAACAGCTATTTATTATGAGTAAAATAGAATAAATTGTGCCAATCTTTCAGACATTTTACTCCACAGAAAGGAATATTTTTTGCAGAAATTCTATCGAACATCAACTTGTACATTTTAAAACCTCTTTAACAATTCATACACAAATTGAAATAAGTTATTTTTTATATTATTAAGTACATAAAGCCTGCAAAAGCCTTATTAGCATAAAAGCAAGTTGAATGGCTACCAGTTTTATTCAATATTCATAGCGAGTAAGCGAGTAAATGCCGAGATTGGTTTTCGATTAAAAACTGTTTAATATTTAAGGTCAGAAGGTTATTAAATAGTTATTGATTTCAATCGAATTGTTATAATATAGTTGGTTTTTATTAAGAGCAAGGGTTGACCGGTTGATGTCATTTTTAAAACAACTTCTGATAAAAGTCTGATTATCTTAATTATTGAATAAGTAACTATGTAGCGTTAAAAGCTTATTGATTCAATATATTTTGATCTATCTTATCCGTACTTATTTCTACTACAATGTGTAATAAATAATGAAGAGAATATAATGCTTCCATACGCTCACGTAAATATAATATTCGTGGCCGACGTTGGCAAAAATAAACCTCTAAAAGTACAAAAAAATGCCTGCAAAAGTTTAATTCAAATAAAAGAAATAGGGCATGCAGGAAATAAATCAACGAACACTGCATTAATCCATAGAATTCAACACCATTTCGCTCCAAAATTGGCAGTGCGACTTGAAAAGATTCTATCATAAATCGTCCGTAAAACTATTTGAACGGGAAATCACGATTTAACAACGGCTTAAAGACTTTCTCAATATTAATTATGCAGTCAGTGGATCCAATGTTGAAGTTCAGGCGACTTCAGCAGCTATTTATCGACAACAATATTAAATTTCTTTTGTGTTGCTGTTTTCTGTAAGACATTTTCTCCTTTTGATTAAAGTTTTCATATTGGAGTTTAAATGCTACTTTTGTTAATAGGATATTAATTGCCAGACTCGTTCGTAGTCTGTTGGGACTAATTAATTATTTTAGTGGTGGCTGGGTAAAAATAGAAACGGATGGATATAATTATACGAGTCTGGGCGCTCTATGTCCTGTCTCAGGAGAATTATAATGGAGGATAAAATTGTCTCTATTTCGTAGTCGTTATGTTTCACTACTGATAATGTTTATAACAAGAGAGGTTTAAGGTTGAGTGAATTTTCGATATTATTTATAAATTATATTTTGGTGCCGCTAATGTGACCACTGTAGCCACATCCACTGCTTCTTGCGGGCGATTAATAACATTTAGGGCGGCCGTACACGGACCGCTCGAGCAGTTAACAGCTGAGCGACGTACACGGACGGCTCGAGCGGTCGGCGTCAACTGCTCGAGCCGTCGGTTGTTGACCGCTCGAGCCGTCGCTACCAACCGCTCGAGCGGTTGATTTTTTTGACTAGTCAAGTCATTGATTTTCAGGGGGGAAGGGAGCCGTCGACGGCTCTAGCGCAGTCAACGGCTCGAGCAGTCAGTGTATGCCTCACGACCGCTCGCGAGCCGTCAACGGCACGGTGGAATTTCGACATGCAGTTGACGGCTTGAAGCGGTCGCGACGGCTCGAGCTGTCACGGGTACGGCGGTGAATGAATGCCTATAGTACACCGCGCGGTCGCGGCTTCAAGCGGTCGGTCTCAACTGCTTGAAGCGGTCCGTGTACGGCCGCCCTTAGTAGCAATTTAAACAGACGAATTGAACCATGCTTAAATTCGCTTTCCAAGAAAAACAAGGTTATCTACCTCTGTTTCGTTACCGTGTTCGTGGTGTCTATTATCGATGTTTGGCATAGAGTATGCAAACAAAGGTTGTCAAATTATTTTGCAACTGTCATGCACCACGACACTTGTACTTCCGCCTTCAATCGGGCCGCTCATCTGCTGTGCGCGCGCGGCGACCATCGAAAACACGTGTATCGCAAATCGGATAATTGGCGTAAATTCATCGAGTGCTGCAGCATCTCAAAGGTACGTGGTGCATTGTTTTTGCTGCTCACTATTTCTGAACATCGATTTTGTGTTAACGTAATTTTCCCTAATGTAGTAGAAGCCACCCGCTATTTCGGCTTGGTGCGATTCTACATTATTTCTGGTGCCGAAACCCGGGAATTTGCGTATCAATTATCATATTCAAAAGCTTATGGTATTACTGGTCACACGTAATTCATAATCTAAAATCAAATTCAATTCCGTTCGTATTAGGTTCTTTGTTTAACAAAGTAGGAAGTTGTTATAAGATCTATTTAAGCAAACACTTATTTTATCGGTGCTTAAATTCAATCGGCTTAAAACAATTTCATATTTTAAAACTTAATACATATTCAGAAGTACAAGTCAAAAGTGTTTAATTATTGTAGGAACTAGTTAAGCAATCACATATTTCATCGGTGCTTAATTTTACATCGGCCTACAGTAATTTCACATTCCGAAACATAATTCATTCACGTTACAGTTTATCCTAACTACATAACTAATATTAAAACATAATATTAGGTTAAATCGTAATATAAAATAATTTCATTTTATATTAATTCTCGCGGGGGTAAATTGACAATCGAACGTCGAACATTCTAGCGGCTCGCGCAGCGCATCATCATTGTAACTTGTTATTGTAAGTTATAATCTGTATTCATTCACATTACCGTTTCACGCGATTTTCATCCTTAACTTCATACACGTAAAGGTGAAATAATAATTTCATTGTTTCATTTTATTTCATTATTTGAAAATTACATAGAAGATTAACTTTGTTTTTCAATTGTTTGTTTTTAAACGTTTTTACATTTTGTTTATTCGATATTTAAATTTAAATTTAACAAGATGTCTTTATTAACTAAACATACAACTCGGAAGTTAGGTTCTTTGAAAAAATTAAAATCTAAATCGGTGGATGAATATTATACCACTAAGGACTTATCGACATTGCGTAGATAACGTACTATAGCGCTTAAAAGATTATCGAAGGCGTTAGAAATAGGTAATGCAGCTTTGAGCGATCGTTCACAATACGACCTATTTTTATCATATCATCAGGAAATTAAACAAATCGTTTCAAATTTCGAAAATGCTCATTTTAATATACTCGATCTGACGGACGACACGGATTAATGAAACTGAAATTGAGGAACAATTCGACGATTTATATTTTCAGATACAGTCTATTTATATTAGTTTAACCACAGACTAATAATAATATACTACGTTTAACTAAACATGATACAAATAATTCGATTAACTCGAACATCAATTCATCGAATATCCGTTTACCTAAAATTACGTTGCCACATTTTTCGGGCAATATCAAGCAGTGGCCTGTGTTTTATGATACGTTTAATTCTTTAATTCATAACTCAACGTCAGTTTCGGACACGGAAAAGTTTCATTATTTAATTTCTTCTCTTAGCGGGGATGCGTTATCGGTGGTTATGGCGTTCCCTATGACTCACGAATATTATCGCGACGCGTATGAAGCTCTTATTAATCGCTATAAATGTAAACGAACATTAGCTTTTACTTGTTGGCAAGATATTTTAAACACTAACTTCATGCATAACAATGCAACTGAGTTTCAAAAGTCACTCGACTTATTCGATGAAAATTTAAATATTTTAAAATCTATTGAGTTACCGATAGATCAGTGGGATTTCGTCCTGGTTTACCATATTTTATCAAAACTAGACAGGAACTTACGCCGCGATTTTGAGGAGAAATATTCTAACGTGGAATTGCCGTCTTATGATCAATTAAGGGGTTTTTTGCGTTCTAAATGCGAAGCCTTATTACGAGATACACATTTTTCTGGTGTGAATAAATCTTTAAAGCATTCGACTACTCAAAATCAATCAACGAAACGTTTCAATTCAAATGCACTTGTTGCTATGAACAATAGAGGTAATTCGAACGATAAGTCTAAAGTTTATTCAAGTAGCTGCGCGTATTGCCATAAGTCGCATTCTATTTTTTCTTGTCAAGATTTTATTAGTAAATCGATTGACGATCGTATGGCTATTGCCACTCAAAACAATTGGTGCTTTAATTGCCTGAAGCCATCACATCAATTAAAAAATTGCAAATCGATTTTTTCGTGTCGTATGTGTAAGCGTAAACATCACACCTTACTCCATCGCGATCATAACACTAAGATCGAATCAAATCAAATCGGGTCGTCGCTGGTGTCAAGGTCACATACGAATCATACAGTGCTGTTGGCCACAGCTATCGTTCAGGTTAAGGATGCTTCAGATAATATGAAATCGTTTCGTGCCCTGTTTGATACGGGCAGTCAGAGCAATTTCATAACGGAATCAGCAGTAAAACTTTTAAATTTAACGCCGGCTTCATCAACCGCGGCAATTAGTGGCATAGGAGAAGCGGATGCACCTATTATTGGTGACGTCACTTGTTCTATCGGCACTAACGGTCGAGTTCTATTTAACTTAGATATGCACGTCATATCTAAAATATGTGGCGATCAACCTATCGCTCAACTTAATTCATCAAGTTGGTCCCATATCAAATCGTTGCCGTTAGCGGACCCTGGTTTCGATATACCTGATCCCATTGACATTTTGCTTGCTGCTGATGTATTCGCTAACTCTGTTCTTAATCAACATATCAAGGGAGGTGTCAACCAACCAACCGCGTTTAATTCAATCTTTGGTTGGCTACTTCTAGGTAAAACTAATATTTCATGTAGTAGTCTGTTGCAGACGTTGCCTGTAATCAATAATGATTTAAATTCATAAGTTCAACGTTTTGGGAATTAGATTCAGTACCGCAAACTTCAATGCTAACTCCAGATGAGTTATTATGCGAACGTAAATTCGTTGATGAACACTCACGTGATGAATCTGGGCGTTATATTGTTCGTATTCCATTTAAGAATAATTCAGAACCTACATTTGAGGGCTCTCGCGAAGTTGCTTTGCGTAGGTTCTATGCTACTGAACGTAGGTTGTCACGTGACGCTTTGTTAAAATCGCAATATGTCGACTTTATGTCTGATTACATCGAAAGTGGTCACATGACAGTGGTTCCTGCAGCACAAGTTGGTACAGAAAAATACTACATACCTCATCATTGCGTTCTACGCCCTGACTCTGCGACCACACGCCTCCGCGTCGTATTCGACGCTTCTGCGAAGGATATGCATTCTAAGTCACTGAATGACACACAACTTATCGGCCCAAAGCTACAACCGAATATTTTAAATCTACTTTTACGCTTTAGGGAACACAACGTTGTCTTCATGGCTGATGCTCGTCAAATGTTTAGATAGATTGTAGTAGCGCACGAACATCGTGATTACCAACGCATTTTCTGGAGGAGTTCTCCTGATGAGCCCCTTTTAGAATATCGTTTAAATACAGTCACATATGGATTAGCTTCGTCTCCGTTTCTCGCTTGCCGTACGCTTCGACAGCTTGCTGAAGATAAGGGAGATTCTTATCCACTCGCAAAACGAGTACTACTGTCTGATGTTTATTGTGATGACGTCACAACCGGATTTTCATCGTTAGAGGTCGCTCGGGAAGCCAAGTCGCAGATTATTAAACTTTTTAAGTGTGGACAGTTTGAACTTAGGAAGTGGGCTAGTAATAAACCGCAGTTATTGTCAGATCTACCCAGTGATAGTTGTTTGACTGGATCCGTATCGTTAGACAATTCTGATAATCAAATTCTTAAGGTATTAGGTCTTAAATGGAATCCATCCACAGATACGTTCGTTTTCGAAATTGAATCTACTTATCGGCCATGTACTAAGCGTTCTATCCTTAGTGAAGTCGCTAGGGTTTTCGATCCGTTAGGTTTTCTATCTCCCATCACAATTCAATCAAAATGTTTAATTCAGAAGTTGTGGATTCTCGGCGTTGGATGGGACCAAACGCCGCCTAACGAGATCATCAATACATGGAACAAACATTGCACTCAACTTAACCTTTTGAGTGAACTTCTAATTCCTCGGCAACTTACCTGCACGGATGCTGTATCGTATGAGCTACATGGGTTTTGTGACAGTTCTACCCTTGCATACGGAGCTGTCATTTATTTACGTGTTACAGATGCTGTTGGTAATATTCATGTTTTCTTCGTTTGCTCTAAGGCTCGAGTTGCACCTCTTAAGCGCGTCACACACGGTGAAGATACTATAATATTTTATGTTAAGACTAGCTGCTCCGCGCGGTTTCACCCCCGTGGCTCCACTCCTGCTGGTCGTAGCGTGATGATATATACCCTATAGCCTTCCTCAATAAATGAGCTATCTAACACCGAAAGAATTTTTCAAATCGGACCAGTAGTTCCCGAGATTAGCGCGTTCAAACAAACAAACAAACAAACAAACAAACAAACAAACAAACAAACTCTTCAGCTTCATAATATTAGTATAGATACTCTAATATAAAACGTTATAGTATCTTAAGGTATCCGGTATCAGCGTTCTGACCATCATTTTTCTTTTTGTCATTGCGTACTAAGACCCCTGTAGAACCGCCATCCTGTTACAAATGACCCGAAATTTTGTGGGT
The DNA here is from genome assembly GCA_029959065.1 of Colias behrii. Classification (NCBI taxonomy): domain Eukaryota; kingdom Metazoa; phylum Arthropoda; class Insecta; order Lepidoptera; family Pieridae; genus Colias; species Colias behrii. The sequence goes on from JARWMC010000017.1 coordinate 9,789,833, forward strand.
CATTTGTAACAGGATGGCGGTTCTACAGCCAGCACGCGATAAAAATAGTTAAAATAAGGTGGACTTTAATATTCAAACACTATCGTTAGTAAACTAAATATTCCATTGAGTTCCATAATTACTAATCACCCATTTAGTAAAGAAATCAAGATACCGTCCAAGTTTCAGAACCACAATGGAATTGCTTGAGAAACTAATATCGAATAGCGTTCCTTCATATCTTGAGACCAATCTAACGATAATTCTGGAACAATCTCGAATAACAATTGGACGGAAATAATCTTTATAAGGACTAATAATTGAAGGCAGTAAGGCATAATACAATAAAAAAGTAATAAAATCAAGATGGCTAACGTTTCCTTTAAATAAAACGACTCGAGTAGACTAGACTATAGGTCTAGTTACTATTAAACGCTGGCTTTGAATTTTCCTTGGAACTTTCCTAATTTATGAAGGATTAGTTTGAATGCTATTGTTAAAGTTCTAAGAAATTAAATTAATTTTAAAATACAGAAAAATAAATTTCTCAACACAACTTTAATAAATTTCTCTATTAATACTATACTACATAACATGCTATTAGATTAAAACCTATTTATATGCGAAAATAACTCTTTCTGTCGGTCCGCATACTATAACGTTTTCACGCCTTCGTTGGGAGCATATACAAGATAATAATTGTACATTATGTATCTACCTATATATATAATATAAAACTCAAAGGTGACTGATATAGTGATCTATCAACGTACAGCCCAAACCACTGGACGTATCGGGCTGAAATTTGGCATGCAGGTAGATGTTAGGACGTAGGCATCCGCTAAGAAAGGATTTCCCGAAATTCTTGCGGGAACGGGGAAAAACGGGGATGCACGTACAAAGTCGTGGGCGGAAGCTAGTGTATCTATAAGCTTTTTTTTTCAGGAAAGTAAAACTGTACATAATAAATGAAATAAGCAATGTAAATAAATGAGTCAGGAGTAAACCACCTACAACAACCTACACTAAACTCAACTAAACGAGGGAAATCACGACGAAACCATAACCATAAACAATACACCCATAATTTAACCTAAACAAATGACACATACACATCAGTTCAACATTTGACAGATATCAATACCATGCCTGTTTACTGTAGATGAATTTGACGCGATCAAATAATACAGATAATATAATGCCACAGATAGTATACTATATTAGATAACTAGCTTTCCGCCCGCGGCTTCGCCCGCGTAGTCAAAGAAAAACCCGCACAGTTCCCGTTCCCGTCGGATTTTTGGGATAAAACCTATCCTATGTCCTTCCTCAGATCTCAAGCTTGTACCAAATATGACGTAGATCCATGCAGTACTTTTTGAGATTAGCCCGGATATACATACAGACAAACAGACAAAATTTCTAAACACTATATTTATGGTTTCGGTATCTAATATAGATAACCACCCAAGTAGGTATTCTTTAAAAAAAAATTCAATGTACAGTTTTGACTTTCCTACTATTTTATTAATACCAACTAATGCTACCGTACATACCTACTGCAATTGACAGCTGGAATCGACATAAGAGGTTCAACATATCTCAGGCTGAAGGAATAAACCTGTTTGTAAGTTTCTAGTGGTTTTATATAATAACGTGTTCATTGAATATTCTTTATTCGAACCGCTAGGGACTGGAACATGCTTCCTGAATCTGTGTTCCCCGATGAGTACAATTTGGAGGTCTTCAAGAGGAGAGTGAACAGGTACATTCTAGGGAAGCGCGCTCCATCTTAGGCCACATCTCAGCCTACCATCAGGCGAGATTGTGGCCAAGCGCTCCCCTATTGTAATAAAAAAAAAGACGGGTTGCACTCCGGGAGTGCCGGCAGAAGTGAAAACTTGATTATTAACATTGAGCATGTTTGATATCCATCCGTCTTACGCTTTTTCGATCAGGTCACGTGTCCTGACGCGAGTTTAAGATTTTATACCCAACGCCGCTAAAGAAGTTTTCACTTCAAAAATTTTGAAATAGACTATCTGGACGGTCGTAAATTGATTAGTTTCTGAATAAAATAGTCCGTCTCGAGTTATCAAGACAATAAGGACTATCATTTAATACAAATAAGGACAGCGCTAGTCGTCCGCTAAACGGATGAATAAAGTAAATTAGTCGTCCGAATATCGGATGAATAAAATAATTTAACACGTTCGCGGACAGTAACGACCACAGGCGTCTAGACAGCTAAAAGTGATACGACAGTACGTCTGTCGACGTATCAGTTTTTACTTGCATAAAATCAGTACGCCACACGACGAGCGATTTTTCATACTATCATAAAGAACGGCATGTTGTACTGTCATCACAGGTATAATTACGACTTTTGTACTGTCACTGCATTATTTACAAAAATTCGTCAAAGGAAGGTACTTCCACACATACATTCATATTTTTTTACCCCTCTCCCCGCGCACACTACGCCCGTGGGCGTCATGTTTGCATACGGTTAGTCGAGTACTGCGCCGCTGCGGTGATCCCGCGTGCCGCGTGTGAATTGTTGTTTAGAAAGTGAGTATTTTGTTTCCAACGTAATTTAATTGTTTTACTCATACTGGATGTACTAATTAAAGTCTAGTTGCTTATGTAAACAACATATTTATGTTGCTATTGTTTGTTGTGAACACGATTTTGTTGAACTAAATTTGTAACGAATATTTTTGCAGATGGCGTCTCGAGACTCGTTCGAAAAAGAACAAAAACGTCTTCAAGACCTGTTTGATGCAGCGTCTACCCCTGAATCGAGTCAAGACCCATTTGCTGATGATGGTGACTATGAATCTGACGCTGAGTACTTACGACGTTTACGCCTATATCCGTTCTGTCATATCATATGGTTTTTTAACCATGTGTTGTGACACTACGCCCCTGGGCAATGTATGAAAAAAAGTAGTGTCTGTACCTGTAAGATATACTGTCCGCGAACGTGTTAATCGTCCGATAACATCTATTTATCTATATAGTTAGGTTAACGGGGTTTCTTTAGAGAACTGCCGCACGTATTATAGGTTTTTTGTGGGGGGAGGAGGGCACACGTAGGTATTTGATTTTTTTTTTGCGCGTCGACGGAGCCCCGCTTCGCGGGGCTCCTATTTCTGTGTAGTTTTTTTTTTAGGAAACCTAACCTAACCTAACCTAACGGCTAACCTAACCTAAACTTGATTTTTTTTGCGCGTCGACGGAGACCCGCTTCGCGGGGCTCCTATTTCTGTGTAGTTTTTTTTTTTAAGAAACCTAACCTAACCTAACCTAACGGCTAACCTAACCTAAACTTGATTTTTTTTGCGCGTCGACGGAGCCCCGCTTTGCGGGGCTCCTATTTCTGTGTAGTTTTTTTTTTTAAGAAACCTAACCTAACCTAACCTAACGGCTAACCTAACCTAAACTTGATTTTTTTTTGCGCGTCGACGGAGCCCCGCTTTGCGGGGCTCCTATTTCTGTGTAGTTTTTTTTTTAAGAAACCTAACCTAACCTAACCTAACGGCTAACCTAACCTAAACTTGATTTTTTTTTTGCGCGTCGACGGAGCCCCGCTTCGCGGGGCTCCTATTACTGTGTAGTTTTTTTTTTAAGAAACCTAACCTAACCTAACCTAACGGCTAACCTAACCTAAACTTGATTTTTTTTTTGCGCGTCGACGGAGCCCCGCTTCGCGGGGCTCCTATTTCTGTGTAGTTTTTTTTTAAGAAACCTAACCTAACCTAACCTAAAGGCTAACCTAACCTAAACCTAACCTAACGAATTGAGGGCGAATATCTCGGCCATTTTTGATTTTAGAGAAAAGTTGTTCCTATAAAACATGCTTATATTAGCGTAATCTTTACGATAAAACAATAATAAATAGGTGTTATAATGACACGTCCTGCGCCCCCTTTGCTTTAGTCCAACCCAACTAGCTTTAGTGTTAAAAGGTTATCTAGTAATCCGAATAATCGGACGATTAAATTATTTTATTCATCCGGTAATCGGACGATTAAATGATTTTATTCATCCGGTAATCGGACGACTAATTTATTTTATTCATCCGTTTAGCGGACGACTAGACACTTCGTACAAATAATTTATACGGTAAATTTTTATTATAATTTATGAAGTAATCAGTATTTAAGTTATAGCCCTCTTATCAGTAAATCATAGAAAAATATTCATTAACAGTAAAGAGGCAGTAAAACAGATAGAGTTACCGAATAAAAAAAAAATTGTTATACGTACATTGATATTAATTTATACCTAAATAATAATTATAGTATGAGATCTGAATAACCGTAATGTCAATTAGAGCTCTCACATTACGCCTTATGTTACAAGTTTATAATATTCAAACATTACTGCTATAATATCTCTTTTAATGTGTAATTTCACTTCTAAAATTTATCATAATTAAACAAATGAAGTATCCTTAAAAGCTGTATCGTGTGACATTACACAGAAACAGAAACAGAAAATGGCACAATATCTTAATAAAATCTTCTCTTTATATAATATTTATTTACAGCGTGGGTGTTCAGAATTGGGTTTTAGGCGTTATTTATTTCCTAAAATATTATTTTTCTTAACTGATATTAAAAAACTTTATTTCACAAATGTCAGAAAACAATCCTAAAGCTGAAAACATCAGATTATTTCTGATAAAATTATTAAGATTATCCAAAAGATATTCTGTCTGTCTCTTCTTGGTCTTTCTAATATCGTCAAATGAAGGAATAGGTTTAGTTACAAAATGACATGTTAATATAAATTAATATTATCAAACTTTGAGATGGTAAATGTAGGTACTTATTTATGGCAAGAAGCTGGTTCCTAAACACAGACGAGACCTTTGAAACCCAGCCGAAAAAGGGAATTGGAATCATTTCTTTCATTTTCAATCATTTTTTTCATTGGCTGACCGGTTGGCTTGGTTGGTAGTGGCCCTGCCTTCCAAGCCAGAGGTCGTGGGTTCGATTCCCACCCGGGGCAAATATTTGTGTGATGAACATAGATGTTTGCTCTGTGTCTGGGTGTTAATTATCTATTTATGTATTTATTTAAAATTATTTAAGTATGTTTATCAGCCATCTGGTTTCCATAACACAAGCGAAAGCTTAGTATGGGATCAGATCGTGCCGTGTGTGAAAATTGTCCCGAAATATTTATTTATTTTTATTTCAATTATAGGTAGTCAAACTGTTTGAGCTTGAATCAATGTTTCATTGGAGTCACAGTGATACGAGACACAGTAAAAAGCTACAACGAACCGTAATACAACTGACGATATTTACACATATTTATAAGTCACAAAGAAGATAAACTACAAACCATACAATTGACAATATTAACTTCATTGACAATCTCACTCTGAGTTCCGTACGTATGTCAATATCGTACACACGAGTAGTTACACCACGTGTAGTTCTAACCAAAGTTCATAGTTCACCCTTACCACGAGTTAATCGAATCTCGCGTTCACTTACTGCATTCGAGTATTCATTGACAGTAATCTGCAATTGCACAACTATAATATGCTCCGTTCTTTTCTTATTTTTATTGCCGACGAATTGTGTTGTTAAATACAACAATCATAACAGTATTTCTTGAGAGCTTTCAAATTACTCATAGCACCGATTATTTTGTTTATTTTTCTTTATCTGGGATAACAAATAGAATAATAGTAATATTACAATAAAACTTAATCTAGATACAGGAGTGATTGCGCAACCAACAACAAGATCTCTGTAAACTCATGGTAGGTCCACTGCTCTACCAAACTTCATAGCATTCTGATCAAAGCGAAGACATCATTTGAACTAATAGATTTACTTGCTCTTTGCCTATTTGGCTATGGAAATTTTTGATGCTCAGGTATTTTATATGCATCTCTTTGTCTAGGTCTTGAAATTTATTCGTTCATTTAGACAGTTAAGTTATAATTATATGACACTCGTGCTAAACATCATTATGAATTCATTTTTTCGTAATTAAAACGTTTTTTCACAAAATGCAATAGCCTTGGTTGCAAACCGCATTCAATTTGGTTCGTTAGATATAATAACACTTGAAGAAATATAAAGACAGAAGGGGACATAAAAAAAGAGAACATAGTGAATCGTTTTTCTAATTAAAATATTCGGTATTTGTTAAAAATAATACCGAAATTAGTTTTCATTGTTTTTTAAGCCTAATGACAATTGAGTTAACGGCTTATTAAGATACACAATAAAATAGCAGAAAAATATTTTGTAATTTCAAAAGAGGCCAAGAAATTTTTCAATCTTTTAGGTTATTTAAATTGCGAACAGTCAAAATCAACTAATTGCATATTATTTAGTGAAGTTCCCGTCTCCCGCGTGTCAAGCGAAAATCCCCCACTCACGTCAAGGAGTCAACTTATTTTCCTCTAAAGAAATCACTCTAATGTCTTTCGACGGCCCTACACGTCACGTCTGGTTCGCAACTCCACCCTTGACATCACTTCACAACGTGTCTTACCTAATTATATCTAAAAACCTCCCATCTACAACAATATGAACTCTATCTCCAAGTTGCAGAACACAAATTGCTCTAACCCAGTTATGGTTATCAGAATTGAACTCGTCTCAAGTTGTCACGGAAAATAAATCCCATTTGTCAACGGGAGAGAGGCGAAATTGCTCCGGCGTAGTTTCTTAATTGCCAGGACATCGTAGAACTCGCGAATGTATAGAATAGAGCCCGGAGCGAAGCGGACGCCGTCAAGCGTAGTTGGCGAAACTACGCTTTACGATACCGTTCAATTATGTGCGAATTCCTATTCAGTTGCTTTTTATATTTCTTCTCACAGGCAAGTGAAAAGTGCACTCAATTCAAATGCATTCTTAAGGTAGCATTCGGATCTGGGCGGTCGCGACCCGGCAGCCGCTGCCCCGCAGCCGCGACCGTGGTCGCGCCGCACCGCTTCATAGGGAATTGTATGCGATAGTTACCGACGCAAGCGACCGAGCCGCGCGGCCGAGGGGCGTGGCCTGCTCGCGACTTTGGCAGCGCCGCCGGGCCGCTTCGGAAGCAGTACGGTCGCGCTGCTCGTACGCGAAGAGTCACAATATGGCAACGTTTACCGATGAAAACGACGAGTTTTTAGTTGAATGAATTGCTAAAAATCTACCACTTTACGATCCTCGACTCAAAACCTATAAGGATAATGTTATGATATAATGAATCGATTTTATTCCTCTTTGATAATAGTAAGACCAACATTATTTGATCATCCTCTTCTTCGTCCTCTATCAGTCTCTTCACGAGTTCTCGCTTTCGTATATTTGACTATTATTTTGAGTGCTGTTTGACTACTGCGCGTGGCAGTCGCTGCCCGGGTCGAGGACGCTGTTATCCGTAAGCTTCTGGCAGCGCCGCACAGCAGCGACAATGTTCCCGGCTGCCAGGTCGCGACCGCCCAGATCCGAATGCTACCTTTACGTTGTTCGAAATGGAATGTTTTGAAGTGAATTTTTCATTAACACTGTTGAAATCAAAGGGCCATTTAATAATCGCTTGTATCTCGTAGAGAGTACGGTAAATGTATTCGCCTTCCGTTTTACTAATCAATTTTCTTTACAGGCAATTAGGCGATCAGCCTTCCGTGCCAGAACGAAACTTTTTGTTTTATTGGTCTTCCAAATGAGTCCAGGAAACCTCAGTACTAAGTGTTATTTTTATTACTTTGTCATGGTTTTAGATGATATTATCTTGTTGTATAATTTTCCGGGTTAATCTTTTTTCTACAGCTGCCAATTTCAATGTATAGGTACTAACTGGATTCTGGGATATAAGATATACCTAGTAGCATATTAATTTAACAAAGTAATTATAATGTCAGATTAAATAATATAGATATTCGTTAATGATACACTTTATGCCCCCAGGTCTACAACCACCGTGCGTGGCTTCTGTTTCGGCTAAGTAGTATAATATAACAAGCCATCAGACTAATACATATTTGGTAATGGGTTATAATTAACCATTTTAGCTACACCATGTGTGACGTAATTAGGCGTTCTAAATATATTACACTAGCATTATCAAAAGAGCATTTTTGTGTAGATATGCTTCGAAATCAGAAGCTGCATATCAACAAAAATCGTGATGATAAAAATTGTACTGGGATGTACAAATTATCATAGTTAATCAATTAATATAAAATATAATCAATTGTGACGTATGGATAAAATCACTCTTCAAAAATGCCCATCTAGTTACTTGCTGACTTTTGGTAGAAGATACATTTAATAGAATATAATATTATAAAGCTGAAGAGTTTGTTTGTTTATTTGAACGCTCTAATCTCAGGAATGGTCTGATTTGAAAAATTCTTTCGGTGTTATAGATAGCCTATTTATGGAGGAAAGCTATAGGCTATATATCATCACGCTAAGACCAACAGGAGTGAAGCACTGCGGGTAAAACTGCAGGGCACAGCTAGTAATGAACACAATGCTTAGTTAATAACCACCTCATTGTTGTGTTTTTAATGTGAGCGTCAATCGACAGGTCCTGAATTTGATGCACGGTAAGACAAAAATGTATTCTTCTCACAAAAGAGAAACTACTGATAGCCTAGGAAATGAAGCCATCTCATTACTCTTATTATGTTAAAATTGGAAAGTATTGTGTATGTTAATCAATAAATATCCATCCTAGAATTAAAACTACTTCTGTAATTAGAACTGATAATGAAAGCTATGCATCAGATATTATATCTCCAACGAGAGATTCAAATCGATATTTTTTAACAACCAACATGAAAAATAAAACACAAATCTCGGTAAAAACGTGTAGATAAAGTTGGAGCAATGACGAGGTTTTATTACCCTTCCATATACTGCAGGGTGTACTTGCATCAAAATACCTCGGATTTTCAAGTGTTGTTTACTTGACTGTACTTATAAATTATCTGTTTAATGCTATTTTGTTAATGTTTGTTATTAATCGGTACGTGCAATCTTAAATAGTTTATAACCATTTAATTTTGTTTATTTGAAGAATAACACTATTGATACATTATGAATAGTAGTAAACATGCTCAAACATTTAAAATGAATAGTTGGTTAACCTAAGCATTTGGGACGAAGTAATATTATTGTGAACAATATTGTTTATTTTTAAAGTTTTATTCCATTTGATATAGAGAATCCAATAAACACTAAAGCCCACAACAAACTGAAAATAAAGAACATGTTTAATCTGTGGTATTGCTGAGCTATCATTCCCAACCAAGTTCCCAACCAACAACAAAATAACCAAGTGCAAGTGTAAATATCCCTTATTATCATACCATTAAGACTTATAATTCTAATCGTGTCTTTAATTTCACATAACAGTTCCGAGTATCGGTAACAGTTTACAGAACTGTGTAATATGATTTCTGTAGAGTATTCGTTTCATTGCAATTCGCGACTTCATTCTTCAGCACGATTTCCATTGCTTGTTCACTATTGCCCTTTCTAGTCTTCCTTTTCCTGGGTCCTAGTAGATCAGCAATGGATAGTAAATTAGTTATATTTGAAGTTATGTTGCGTTTATTGGTACATCTAATCAACCTTAGATGGTGGTCTCTTTGCAACCGCTTCCATCACGCGCCTTGTTCAATGTTCTTAATAAAATATACGTTTATCTTTTATTTCCTTCCAATATCATTCTTGAACATACATGTTGTTTTTATTGGGAGATTGAATCGAAAATTAAACAATAAAATTTAATGAAGTTCGAATCATTTTGGAAAATTATAATTGCAATCGTGTTATAATTGAATAAAATGTAGTCTGAGGTTGTATAATTATAATTAACTAGCGGTCCGCCCCGGCTTCGCCCGTGGTACATATTTCGCAATAAAAGGTAGCCTATGTTCTTTCTCAGGGTCTAAAGATTATCTGTGCCAAATTTCATCAAAATCGGTCCAGTAGTTTATGCGTGAAAACCATACATACATACATACATACAAACCTTTCCTCTTTATAATATTACTAGCTTTCCACCCGCGGCATCGCCCGCGCAGTCAAAGAAAAACCCGCATAGGTCCCGTGGGATTTCCGGGATAAAACCTATCCTATGTCCTTTCTCGGGTATCAAAATATCTCTATACCAAATTTCATGCAAATTGGTTCAGTAGTTAAGGCGTGATTGAGTAACAGACAGACAGACAGACAGAGTTACTTTCGCATTTATAATATTAGTATGGATTATAGTATAGATGGGAGTAACTTTCTGCTCATTTGCGTGAAAATTCTCGGAATACGTTAATATTATTATTTTAAACCCTCTCGACGTAATCCTAGTAATTAAAAAGTTACGATAGATCTAACTAATTACGTGTCTTGTTTTTTAGCTTAGGCTAATGTACCTATTGGGGTAATGCGTACAATATTTAGAAAAAACTGTTTATTAGTTTAATTTGTATGATATGTAAAATCAGGTAAACGTGGAAACATTAATAGTCTATCGGTGAAGAGCTATATTATATTGTTATGTCAAGTTTTTTTTAAGCTATTGCATAGCTTCTATCGCGGGCCTTGAGCGCGGGGACCGAATCCAGAAATTGCGTAACGAAAAACCTCACGCTCCCCACTCCGACGGGCACGGAGGTGTGGCTTGAAGGCATAGCATGCAATAGCTTTACCGCGGCAGTCCCCGAGTGCCACACGTCTTTTTTTATAGTCATCATTTCGAAATTGAGACAATTACTAAATTGTAAAAAAACTATTTAAAATTAATAATTATAGTTCGTTTCAATCAATATACAAAAATAAGTTTCAACCCAATCGTGCCAAGAATCGCCGTTTTTTCTAAAATTACCGTCCAAGACTTCCAGCAAAGTGAAAAAAAAAAAAAATTACTTATCACAAAGTATTATCTGGATTTGTAAAAGTCCATTTGACTTGTGAATCTAAGTGAAAGTGATAGCTGCGACGTGCTACGTTAACGAGATTCTCGATTTTACCATTTTTACACTATACCTACTATACGACGAAAATTTGTCGTAAGGATTGAGCTGACTATTGGTTAAAGACATGATGGTGTAGTGCAGTATAATAGGGAGTTAGGAAAAATTCACTTCACACATCGTAATAATAATTTTAATTAGCCAACTTTTTTGTACAAATTACTACTTTACAGCTTTACTCTACAGCTAAATTGCTCAATACAAAGTTGTAGTGTTTTCTTGCTTTAAAGTTTATTATCTACTGTTAAACATATAAACTATTTAACTGATAAAATTTCTATGCGTGTTTCCATAACCTCCTAAAATCCTCAATTATATGGATATGCAAAAAAAATGCATGCGCACTAAGTATTTAAAAGTCATGATTTGGTGGGATAATTCTCGGTGATTCCATATTCCTGATTGAACCTTAACAATAACAATATTTACATTAAATAAACAATAATCATCATTCAGTATCGCACTCGCATATCGTATCATATTATCGTGTCGTATCGGCAAAGCTAAAAGCACCCTTATAATAACGTTTATTACGTTCATTGTTTTGTAATGATGTCTCTGTTCGTCACAAAATGTCCTTTCAAATGAAACAGCCATAACACTTGAGAATAAGAAAATATACTTTATGTACACTCTGTAAGGTTCAATTTGTAGTGACGTTTAGGGAACTCTGAAATTAATACGGAACACGTGATTTTTTCTATATAATCCTACGACATACGTATTCAGCTAAATATGAATGAATGAATGAAATGAATGAATGAAATGAATGAATGAATGAAATGAATGAATGAATGAAATGAATGAATGAATGAATTATTTTTAAATATGGTTATTAATATTAAAAACATAATTACTTATCTTCATTATGTAAATCTCTTTTTTTCAAATTACATGCTATCTCTTGTCTATAAATTTGATATTATTTTATACTTTTAAAAATAAACACAAAGAGATATCATATTTAACAAGTAAAACATTTCATTATTTAATTTTGTCTTTATTCTCTAGCTCTCAAAATACATCTTCAGCCTTCCCAATCTCAATTGAACCCGTAGCGCCTACTGTATCAATAAAAACCAATCAGAAAGGACAAACATAGTATTATCACGTATTATTAACTATCTAGTCACGATCCAGCCTCAAATCCCTGATTAGCATTTGATTAACTCTACGTCTAGTTAACACATGGCTTCATTTATTATTAAGATCATTTATCAATGTTATATCGAGTATAAAGGTCATATCAATACTATATCGAGTATAAAGGTCAATGAACCTTGATTATTTAATAAAAAAACACAATTCTTAAAAAGCTTAATGTTGTGAGAGATAGTGAAAAAATATTATAGGACGTGGCCTTATCACAAAAAAAAATATTTTTTAGGCAAGTTACTGCATAAAGTAAAGAAGAACGGCCGCCGAAGAAAAAACTATTAAATAATACAATCATGAAACAGCTGAATATGAAAATTAGTTTTATTCCTTCACACCTGAATTCGTTTAGAAATTTAAAAATAATCAACCCCTTTATTTAGCACTACTAACACCGGATAGCACTAATTTAAAACAATCAACCTGTATGACTAGGCCATTTATACAATATACAGGCCATTTTATATAGTTTGCAAAGAAACCTTAATTTCGCAATAAAATATTTGCTTGACGCTGTGTAACAAGCGACCTTTTGAATTTTATACTACCTCTTATTATCGCCAAGAAAAGAAATTTCTTTCGTAATAACTCATTCGCTAAGACAACGGAAGTTCCAAGCTTGATTCTCAATCAATCCCTGCTTTGTGCGTCTAAATAATTTATCGCTCTAAAATAAACATTGATTATTCAACCCTTAATAAAGATGTATTTCCCAGCCGATAATGCTCAGACCAATTCAGAATATCGTAACGAATTAATATCGTAAATAAATCAGGCGTACCTTGTAATTTGTACTAGCACACCCAATCACAGAGCTGTAGGGTTTAATTATGCTGTCAGGACCGTACTCAAATCGCTGGGCCCTAGATATCTTAGCTTAGTGAAAATGTTTTAATAACGCATAAATTATAGACTAATAGAATGCTTACGTGTTTCTACCTTTCAACATATCAAGAAAGCAAATCATAATGAATCCTTTAAAATTATACATGCATCACATTGCAATCAAGTTATTCGCATAAATAGACTAATGTACTATATACATCAAAAATGTCAATGAGAACGAATTTTATATCAGTTCTATTCAAGGTTTTTTTCTTACACGTTGAATGAAAATAACGCTCAACTTGTGTACCAACCCATAATTCTGTAGAGCAGAAAAATAAAAGTATTTTTATCACAAACGTTATGGCGATCATTAATTGTATACTTTTTCTTCGCAGGTTTCAAGCAACTCTACAAGCTATAACATCTACAAGATACGAACCAGGGCCCCAAAACACCGGCACAACATCGCAATATCTAATAACAAACTAAGGCCCCAGAACTCCACCTCGATCCAGCCCTGTCACCATTAAGAAAATTCAGATTACATAGCCTTAAAATGAGGTTTCAGATAGGAACAGGCCCAACAGATTGCTAATTTGTAATTAAGCCAAGAATGTGTACCCTGCGCTGATTACATCACTTAACTGCCATTAATTTTAAGCTACTTCAGCTTGAGGTGGAAGTACCTTTACCTTGTTTGAACTATAAACAAATTTGTTATTCGCGTTAAACCAAACTTTGGTAAAGGTTGTTACGTGCTTTAATGTGATGTGAATTTGTAACTTTATTTAAAGAACGATTTCTGTATTTATCTGTAGTATAGCCGCGGGTATTAAATTAAGGGGCGATTTTTTAATCCTTATTTAAATATTATTCGTCGACTAACGTTATTACACGTTTTAAAAATGTGTTCTATTGCCAGACTTTCAATTTTACAGGTTATTTTTTATATTATTGATTGAAATTTTCCCTTTAAATTAAAAGAATTAAATGCTTTACAATGGCTACAATCATATCAGTAGAAAGCTGTAACACATAGGAGTACAACTTACTATTGTTATTTAACCGGCTAGGTTGTTTGAAGTTATTTGTAAAATCGGTTTTATGTAAAATCGCATTGAATATTATTATAATTTTTAAGACATACTTTAAGAATAAATAGACACGATGTGTTAAAGTTTCGTATAGGTAGGTATATTTATTCATATTACAAAATACCAATATACAGTTTAATCCATATATTATTATTTCAACAGATTTTGTCAATTTATTAGAATTGCACTCATAATCATCAAAAATCTATAAATTCATAATGTTATGAACTTTATGCAAAGGTAAAACTAATAATACTCATGTTTAGATTTAGCGCAGCTAATATTTTGCTAAACTGATGCCTGCAGCTATTATTTTATCGGTATCTAATTATAATAATATTATCAAATTTACATTTCAATGGGTTGAAAGCTTAAATATGGAAGAATTTTAGATAATTTAACAATGTTGATCGTATAAAAAACTACCTATTATAATCACTACATAGTATAAAACAAAGTCGCTTTTTCTGTCCCTATGTCCCTATTTCCCTATTTCCCTATGTCCCTTTGTACGCTTAAATCTTTGAAACTACGCAACGGATTTTGATGCGGTTTTTTTTAATAGATAGAGTGATTCAAGAGGAAGGTTTATATGTATAATAACATCCAATAAATAGTGGAGAAGTACTGTTATTTTTGAGGTTTCTAATGTGATGTCGTAAATAATTACATTTTTTCCGCTTACATTGCAAACGCAGGCTGAACCCTACGAGTTTTATCAAAATAATGTACTAAGTATTGTACACATTGAAAAGGTCTACAGAAAAGTCCGCGATGGTATATGTCTATCTCTTATGGATAACCCACAATAACTTTTTTTGTCATTTACTTTTTACGACAAATAATGGTTAATTTTCGAAGCGATTTTAACCAATACAGCATTAATCCTTAACCAATTAAATACCTTGAATACATTGTTCATTTAATATAGATCTATATGGCCCTTTACACCGTATGATTTAAGTGAATATTTTCGAAGATATTACAGTTTTAAAAATTGCGGGACGTAGCGTTTGCGGCGGTACCGGCCGGCCGCCAATGCACCCGTGCGAAGCCGGGGCGGGTCGCTAGTATTATTAAACGATGTTTACGTTTTTATGCAATAATGCTACTTTCTTTCATACTATGACTCTTCAATACAAGAATTTAAGCCGCTCTAATAAAGAAACAAATCTAAAATGGCGGTCCATACTTAAAATGACATTTCAAATTCATAAGTGTGACTAAAGACAGATGTAGTGTGTGAGTAAAGACGGAATGATTAGTGCCACCATTTTGGATTTGTTTCTTTATTGGCACGGGTTATAGCCATTTTATGAGGCTTGTACTAGACATATAAAAATCATACAGTACGATATTTATATGATCCACTAACTACTGAACTAGTTACTAGTAACTTATAGTAAGTAGAATAAATTAATAGAAGTGTTTCTATTAATTGATTGTATCAAATGAAAATAAAAAGTAATTGTAATTTATAATTTAACATATAATTGTATATGTAAGTGTAAATGAAATATTTTTAATTGTATTTTTGTTATCTTACAAAATCTAGCGAATAATCTCCTCTCAAACGAAGCCGGGGCGCACCGCTACTTCAAGGCTACTTCAATTTATTATCTACGAACTTTTAGGCTTATTATATTTTTCCTAAGGTTATAATTATCCTCATTAGATATCATGTCAGTATAATAATTATAATACTGATTAATATCCCACAATACCTAATATAATATGCGTGGTTTAGTCGCAACATTTGCGGTTATGGTATTAATAATTGTTAGAGTAATCTATACTTATCTATACTAATATTATAAAGCTGAAGAGTTTTTTTGTTTGAACGCACTAATCTCAGGAACTGGTCCGATTTGAAAAATTCTTTCGGTGTTAGATAGCCCATTTATCGAGGAAGGCTATAGGCTATACCATCACGCTAAGACCAACAAGAGCGGCGCCATGCGGGTGAAACCGCGGCACGCAGCTAGTTTATACTATTACCTACCTATAAACTAAATTTTATTTGTTGGTTTTTAATAATATGTTTAACCCGTTTAGACAGCATGGGAACGTTAAAGCATTTAAAATGCTTTATATAAATATGGAAGAATTTTGAAAGAATAGAAAAAATTATAATATCATGAAGTGGTCTTCATGCAAACATAAAATAAGGAAACAATAAATATAATTACTTTTTATGTAATTTATCTTGATTTATCCGCTATGAATAATATGACAAAGACCACTTATCATTTACTGAATATTACTAACAACTAGTTAGTTTAATATAGCAAGTCTAAACATTTATAAAAAATCTGTTTCACACATGAATAAACAAGGACAAAGTCAGTTTAACTTGCAAAATATATAAACAACACTTTAAAAATTACTTAAAAACTAGTCAAACCTTATAATACTAAAAATTTCCTACAAAAAATGGAGTAGTCGAATACATCTTACGCTACATTTAAAGATTTATAAAAAAAATTGACAAAGGATTTGGGAAAACCTTGGGAAAACAGTTTGAAGGGTACTTGGTTTAATACAAATTCAATAAACCACATAGCGTATAAAGAGTCAAGTTTGGGTTCCCAAAAGTAATCTAGGTTATGTAGACAGAGTAAGCGTTTATTCCTTCTGCAAATACTTTATCCTACGTGCCAAGGCACGGAGTTCTTGCGGTTTTATTTGACGATGTAATCGCAACAATGTTATATTATATATACGGGTTTAATAAGATTTATTTCTTAGCTGTAATGTTTTATCAAATCTGGTACATGTTACTAAGTGTAAAAGGTTAATGCAGTTATACCTAAACTACATAATAGCTGACCCAGATTTAGTATAACCCCCAATGCTATAAAATAATCCCAATACAGTAAATAATTTGTATTCTCGAGGCTACCAAATATACTAAATTTCATAAACATCAGTCACGTTTCGGAGAAGTTGTTAGAGTGACAGATATTTTTGTACAGTACCTACTCCAAAATTAATAATGCGCATGCAAATCTTCGCTTATTTTCGTATTTCCGTATACACCCGAATCATTGAATCGTAAGAGCCCTAAACAATGCACTTGCATTTTACACCTTGTTCAAAAGAAATAGAAGTCAATTCACGGTCATACACAATCGAAAACAATTCGGGCGGTAGGTGACGGTAGCCTGTCAGTGAAAAATCCGTCAGTCGTCTTTAAATATTGGTGGTGACTGCACGTGTTCTCTCTGTGTTGAATTATATAGAGCTGCTATTACATACCCTTCTTGGTTTTGTTTTTAAAATTTGAATTTTTCGATTATATTATTATTTACACAGGTAAAAGCACACACAAGTGAAAATGAAGAAGAGCATAATGAAAGTTCCGATGTATCTACAATGTCAGAAATAAAGATAATCCCTGATTCTGATTGTGTTATTTTTTTATTTTCTTTTTGTAATTGTAATAATATTGTGGAATGATCAATACTGTAAATACTTTTGAACTGAGATTTTAATGATTAGATTTCTACGATTTAAACATAAACCTGTTTTTTTAAAACCATATTTTATACAATATAAACCTTGTGTTATTTTAACGTAACGGTAGGAATGGTTTTATATAAATAAATAAATAAACCTTATTTTCTTCCATCATTACACCAGCTTCAGTAAGACACTTTAAAGTACTACAAAATTTTCCAATATAATCAATTCAACAAAGATATAGGTATATTATTCGCAATCGTGGGTTTATCCTCGCTATTTACTTACAAGTAATTATCGAAACAAAATCGTGCCTTAAAAATCAACATTAATCTCTTTTAGCACAAAACACATAATTTTACTAAATTTTGCATGAAGAAAATGCATTTAACCACTCTATATACATATCGTCTTCGGAAGCCGCGGGAATATGACAGTTGCCGAACAGTGACGAAGATTTCTATGCGCATTGTTACTTTTGGAGTACTGTATACATATACATATTATAGATGTTCTATCCATTTTATTCATAACTAGCTTTCCGTCCGCGGCTTCGCCCGCTTTTTCTAAAACATAATAAATTATATACTAAAACCTTCCTCTTGAATCACTCTATCTATTAAAGAAAACCGCATGAAAATCCGTTGCGTAGTTTTAAAGATTTAAGCATACATAGGGACATAGGGACAGAGAAAGCGACTTTGTTTTATACTATGTAGTGATTTTAGCTGGATATTCATGACATTAGCAATAAACATATGGATTTGTTTTTATTGTAGAAAGGGAAGCGCTTGACCACAATCTCGCCCAAACATAATATGGATATCGGCAAATAAGGCACTATTCGTTGAAAAATAATCTCATAAAATATATAGTGTCCTATTTATACAAGCAGTCCTATATTATGAGTATCTATTCCTTTTTTGTCGCACACAAAAAGAATACAACAACAAGGTCGTAATTAAAAAGTTTGAACGTCAACTTCGTATAGGTATACTTATAATTGCAACATTCAAGACAATCGAAATGGCCCACATAAAAGAAAAACTTTTGCCATTAAAAGAGAATTTATTTTTAATTAATGACCATTAAAGCACAAAGGCCATAATGAGACAGTTAAGGAGCTGGAATGATAAATTATAATATTTCCTGAAAATAATTTCATTACGATAAAGTTCGCGCGGTTTTTAGGGTTCCGTACCTACCGAAAAAGTAAAAAGAGCCTATTACTAATCCTCCGCTGTCTGTCTGTCTCTAGGCTGTATCTCGTAAATCGTAATAACTAGAGAGCTTAAATTTTCACAAATGATGTAAATACATCGGAAATCCGTTGCCGTTTTAACAACAAACACAAAAAATATATAATATTAGAGGACCCTGATAATAAATGTTTTTTTACCTACAACAAACGTGATTTTCTATTATAGATGATAGTACGGAACACTTCGTGAGCGAGTCCGACTCGCACTTGGCCGGTTTTTAATTTATATTTAGCTTTAAGTGTACTAGAGAAAATCACAATTATTTTAACGTAAGGGCATATTATCTTTTTAATAAAATCAAGGCTTGTTTGAGGTATTTTTAACACGTTCACTGCGGCATGTCCAGTATCGGGCCATCAGCGACTACACCACAGTGCGGCGCCCAAAATCGCAGTTTTCACCGTGGTGCGGCGAGGTTTTTTATATGTTAATCAATGACTAGAAAAGAGACAAATATATTTTTGTGATCACAGTTTGAAGTAGGACTCAATTTCGTTTAAAAATCGTATGGCAAAATATTGGACACACGCATAGAAAAGAAACCGTTTCTTTTGTGTGCGGCATGTCAAATATTTTGCCATGGACAAGCACCTCATGCCGCACTGTACTGCGAGCGCGCCGCGTGTCAATCTCGCATAGTGATGTACCAGGACCGCACGCGTCGTTATCAAATTTTTAAATGACAATGATACCTTAGAGGCTTTAGTTTTTTTACTTTCTTTTATTTCGTAGCATAAATGCAAAAATGTGATGACAGTTGTGAAAATAATATAAAACATTAAAACAAAAGTTACTGAACAAATTAAAACAAAAGTTACTGAACAAATTAAAACAAAAGTTACTGAACAATTTCCTGATAGTACTCTATCAAGTACCTTGTTTTATATGTGTTTTTTTTTGTATCGACGATCTCGTTATCTGTTAACAAACAGACTGAAATATACAAAATTGATTTATATCGATATCGATGTTTTATTTTACAGTGTTTCCCATCGCTATTACTGTAAACATGCCGTATCAACGCAGTGCGGGATGGCAAATAATTTTTCACAAAATCAGGGGTTTACATTTTCCCTCATATCTTTTAAACTATTGAGTCAAACTAAAAGCTATTTATGCGGTATATACAAGACTATATATACTATTATCCGAAAAAAAAATTTTTGAAATATCTTGAAATTTCATGAAATTATTAACCTTCAAAGTCAGTAGGTGCGATGTGATAAAAATGGCTCATGACGCACAGTGGTGAACTTGCCGATGTGAAGTATTGAAGACATGCCGCAACAACGGTAAGTTTAGCATTTTAGGTGCCGCAGTGAACGTGTTAATAAAAAACTTTTCAAATTATTGTCAGTTGAAGCATGTAGGAAAAACTTTTGTAAATATATGAAAAGCAATTTATTTACAAGAGTCTGGTGTATTGGTTTCTTCATAAAGAACCTCTGAGAGTGATTTTGATTCTCACTGATTTTCTCTTGAGTATATTATGTTATATTATAATGCTGATCCTACTCCTATTATAAATGCGAAAGTTTGTGAGGATGTGTGTGTGTTTGTTACTCTTTCACGCTAATTCTACTGAACCGATTACAATGAAATTTAGCACATAATATATAGAGGGTAACTTGGATTAACACATAGGATAGCTTTTATCCCGGAAATCCCACGGGAACGGGAACTATGCGGGTTTTCCTTTGAACACGCGGGCGACGCGGACTCCGCGGGCGGAAATCTAGTAATATTATAAATGCGAAAGTTTGTGAGGATGTGTGTGTGTGTGTGTTTGTTATTCTTTCACGCAAATTCTACTGAACCAATTACAATGAAATTTAGCACACATATAGAGGGTAGCTTGGATTAACACATAGGATAGGTTTTATCCCGGAAATCCCAAGGGAACGGGAACTATGCGGATTTTCGGGCGAAGCCGCGGGCGGAAATCTAGTATATTATAATTTTGACAGACAAACAGTTAAAAAAAAAGACGGGTTGCACTCCGGGAGTGCCGGCAGAAGTGAAAACTTGATTATTAACGTTCAGCATGTTTGATATTTTGGAATGGTATCCGTCTTACGCATGGAATATAAGGGATAAAAAAAAAAAACATCCGTCTTACGCTTTTTCGATCAGGCCACGTGTCCTGACGCGAGTTTAAGATTTTATACCCAACGCCGCTAAAGAAGTTTTCACTTCAACAACGGGACAGGACTTTCAATTTCAAAGAAATAATCCATTTTTTTCGTCCCTTTAGTAGGTATAATGGTATAGGACAAACCACATTGATCTATATTAATCTTAATTAATTACATTTTTCGTTTTCACTTGAATAGAAAACACGCCTACACCTTTCTAATATTTGAAGAATAAGCGAATAAAAAAAGGGTTTCGGTTGTTGACCTTCTTATACTTAAAATAACAAGGGATAACAATTTATTCAGTCAAATCTTCCAAATGAATACCTATAGGTATAAATAGATTTTTTTTTGGTTAATGAAACCGTTTGAACAACATATTCAATTAGAATTTTATTTTCAAGTAAGTATAAATTAGTCGCACATCTACTATCGATGTTCTAAATATCATTCAAATCGGTTTATTCATTTGAAGCAAAAAACCGGGACATACACAGAGCTTTTGCATTATTTATAAAATTGGGGATTATTGCATTACATTATTCATTCCTGAAATTAAAATAATATAAGATAGTATATACTTCACAATCTTGGCAACAGTTTAAGTAGGTATTCCCTAATATTCCTTAATTAAAGGAAATATACCAAGATGTAATAAGGTTTGTAATAAATTACAATTCTACCAAGAGTTCTATTTGTACCAAAAGGGATCATCAAAGGGACTCAATTATAGCGAAGATTAAGCATAATTAATTTTAAAGCGAATATCTTTGTGATTACTTTGCCTAATAAAATACAATTAAATGCTGCCAACAATAGTTATAACTTTTCACGTTTTTGTAGAATTTATTAAAAGCGCCCATACAAATTTCAAATAGTTAACGTTGTCGAAAATGACTTACAAAATTGTGATAGGTATAATTTTAGTCTTATTTTAACTCCGAAATAGCTTTACTAATTAGTTCTAATAAAAACATAGAAAAATTGCTTTAAATCTAGCAAAAACGCCTACGTTTTCTTAGAAAAGGTTCGAAGTTTCAGTACTTACATGAAAGAGCCGGTTTATATTTCACAGGAAATTCAAAACAGACCGATAACGTTTGTACAGGAGTTTCTAAGGGATTTATGCCTTTTGAAGATTTCAAGGAATAATGAACTTTTAAATATTAGACTACTTGTATGCGAAAACTTTTCGCGTATAACATATTTCCAATATGTTCCTGAATGAATCATAATATTATATTATAAGAAATAAACGAGAGGCCGGGTTAAATATTAGTTTGAATGTAATAAGAATGTACTGCGATTCTACACAGCTACCTAATTGATGTAGGTAGTTGATAACAAATCGCAGCAAGTCAACGACTATTAGCAAAGTGAGGGTAGTTGGGTCGAACGTCGTATAAACAATAATGCGCCACGAGTCAAAGGAAAGCGGCAATTTATAGTATTCGACAGCTTAACATGTTTTGACAGGCAATAGTGACAACTATTCATCCACAAAATTATTAAATTGACTATTGAATAAAAGATAGAATATTTATCTGAAATTGAATAGAAATTTAAATTGATATTTTATAGAAAATAACGTTGGCACAATCATCAAGTATTGTTGAAAACGAATAATATCACAACCTATGGTTATGTATGGCTGTTTGTCCTAAATCACGGCGAAACGATTGAACGGAATTGGATGAAAGTTTGCAATGCTGTAGCTTACTTACCAGATTTAAACATAAACTATAAAAAAATCAGCTAGCAATTCAGTAACATAATTAGATGGTCTATCTCTTTCACATAGATAATCCTTATCTTAATCCAGTAAATGTAACATAAAGAAAGGCTTCAAGGAAATGTGATGAGGTGTTTAGAGTTGTTCCGGAGATAATTAGACGGCTTGCGAACCGTGAAATGGAACGCGTCATAGCTTTTATGATGGCCACGCTTTTGGTCTTTGTGGGACCAGAATTTATAGGTTTCCGCTCGCGTAGTCAATAGAAATTCCTATAGGAATTATAAAAAAGATACTCACAACTCTCCTATTTGAAGTATAATATATCACAGTAAATAAAACAGTTTGTATGTAGTTTCATTTCAAAAATAACCACTAATAATTATAGGTATAAGTTATTTGTATATGTAGAGCTTATTACCTGTAGAGGATATAATTTGATGATGATCATCAAACCAATTCACTCGATACAAAAGCTTATTACTGAATTATAATACTATTTATTTCCTTATCAGACAAGATAATATTATTATTATAGAGCTTTCTTCTTCTTTCACATTGTCTAATAATGATCGAAATAAACCATAGAATTAAGAAATTGTAGACACCCTATAAACAAGGGATTTCCGACTTAAATCGCACCTTACCTATCCGTCATGGCCTTGATGGAAAGATATAAACCCGTTTCCTCCTTATCGATGTATTATCTTGTAGCAAAATAAATTATATTTTTTTTACGAATCACTCGTCCCTTTACTACTATTTTTATCGTTATTAAGAACTAGTTGCTTATTTCCTAATTCCTAGGTAAAAAATTCCTTTGCCTGTGGAATAAAATAAAACTATAATAAGTATTGTGATTAAACATGAAATAAACGTGTCTATTAATTAATTAAAATACACCAAAAACAAGTATTAAAATTATTTTGCAAACTATTATTTATTCAATCTCTTTGAATATTTTCTACAAATTTCTATTCGTACATAAATTGAGCATATTTCATACAATTTTGTAATTTCTAAGAACAATTGTTTATGTGTTTAATTTCCGATGAAAAAAGAGTGATATAACTTTGCAGTTTGTTTTCATTGGAAATATATAAAAATTCTCTATTCACTACCTACATACACACCTACTTGTCCATACATAAAATCGATCAGTAAAACAGATGTTTAATGCATCTACCCCACAAACAAACACACAAAACAAACACGGGCTTAACTTAGGTAGGTACTCAATACAAATAAAATGATTACTCAATTTTCAGGCTCTCTTTGAATCGTAAACTATAGATATTATAATATTATGTAAATCAAAATTAAAATGACAAATTTTTATCTAGCCTACAATCAAATAATACCAAATAAAAACCAAAAAACAAGTAGATTAATTTACAATCCAGTTTCCCATCAAATCTAACACAAAATTAAAACTTCGTGAAATTTAGATTAAAAAAATTCCAACACGCGGGAATTGGCGGCGAAAATTTCGCACCGCGAGTGTTGCCAGTAACGCAACTCCGAAACATATTTTTGGGACATATTTCACGTCTGACCAAATTTAATAAACTGACATCTGACATGCTTTTAGTTGTTTTAAAATATAGGCCTTTATGTTAGTTATTGACGGCTATAATATCGGAATTCTGTCTGGCTTTTATAGAATTTGCACGATCATTTTGTACATTTAAATATTCACTGAATTTGTATTATGGATACAATATTCAGACAATATAAAATGAATAATAAAGGGAAAGCTATTTTACAGTTTGGAAACGAAATAAAATAGTGACGATACTACCTACTTATTTTGTGTTGGTATTTATAAATTGAATAATAAAGGAAAAGCTTTTTTATAGTTTGATAACAAAAAATAGCGAGTTATTTTCTCTACATTTCTTAGAAATATTTGAAAAAAAAAGATGTTATATGCAATAAGCATGGTAATTACAATTTATATTAACGTTATATTTTTATAATATAAGTTAATTTATTCATAAGTTATCTCAACCATGTAACAAACTGTATTTCTGTGTATACGTACAATAAAGAGATATTCATTCATTCATTCATTTTAATAAATAAAGAAACAATCATTATCATTCATAATACAATATTGATTTAATTAACGTAGTTTCAACAATAATTATTTTAAAATCAGATAAATACAATCTGCGATATCAATTAATTTACTACTGATTTATATATTACATTATAATTGAGAATATATTGAAATTTAACACACATTTACGTTATTATATTTCCGAATACATGCTATTAAATTATTGTATCAAGAGTGCTTCAACAATGAAAAACGTAACTCGCTTATATGACGATTTTGCTGCCTATAACATAGTTCTGTATTTTTATAATGTAAGGTAGTTTATTATAGTATAGGGTACTTAGGAATAGCAACTAATATATAAGTGAAGAATTCTTGTGTTCGTCCTATTTTCGTCCAATAAATGCCGTATAACAGTCAACTCGAGTTTCATTACATCACCTGCAAAAAAACATCACAATATCTACCTATTAAAAATAATTAGTGTTTGAGCATATCTATACTTATAATAAATCTGTAGAGAGGCCAATTCTGTACATGAAATATATTTAAAAAAAAAACTATGAAGGAGTGATAAGGGATCGCTACTGATGCCAAAAATGCAATTAGTAAAATTTTTGTCTGTCTGTCTGTCTGACTGTCTGTCTGTATATTCGTTATAGAAACAAAAACTACACGACGGATTTTAACGAAATTTGGCACAATTATTCTTCATACTCCTGGGCAGGTTATAGTATACTTTTTATTACGCTACGATCAATATGAGCAGAGCAGTGAAGGGAAATATTGGGAAAACGGGAGAAGTTACTCCATTTTTTAAGCTTCCGTCGCGTGTGCAGCCTTAATGGTTAAAGCTACATAGAAATCGTGTAAGACACAAATGTTCTTAAATTATTATTATTATATAAAATAAATTCCTAGACAGCATATGTCTATCTTTTAAAATTGACTCACAATAACACGTGAAACTTCAATAGCTTAGCAATTCGGAGCTTTCTGATTATATTTGTCTACTCTTACGTTTACAACACTCACACTCATCCCTAATTAAAAAAAGTTAACATTCCCTAATTAATGAATAGGTCACGGGGAGACAGTCTCCCCAGAAAATAATATAATGAATAAATCGCGTTTAAATCCGTTAAAAAGTATTTAATTTCTAAATGTAATAAGTATCTACCATAAACATTACATTTCATACTATATTCACTATTTACACTATCACATCTAAACAACAGGAAAACAATTCAAAACCGAACCGATTCTCAAAGTATCCTTCCCAAAACATTGAACCCGATAAAAAACTAACCAATCTTCTTCATAACCTAAATTGTCCGTATCTCCCTTCGAGATCAACGCAAACAATCTTCAGAGAACGTTCTAGAGAAAATATTTTGCACATCGACTCGACTGTTGCTGTTAATAAAAACAAGTGATAAATCAACAGATTTATCACTTGTTTTTATTAAATCGCTTTTGAGTCAATGTTTGCATTACATTTGGTTGAGCAATTTGGGGATATGTGTCTTTTGGAACATACTCTTCATGTTTTTTGGTGGAATTTTTATAGCTAGAGCGAGTTTGATCATGTGGATAATTTGGAAGGAATTTTGATGTTATTTTGAACGGATTAAAATTAAGAGTCGTTAAATTGTTCGACATGAAACAATGTTCGTACATGGGGTTCTTAGAAATCGATTCAGCCACATGTACAACATGTCTATTAACATAACTAAATCAAAACA
Organism: Colias behrii; assembly: GCA_029959065.1. Classification (NCBI taxonomy): domain Eukaryota; kingdom Metazoa; phylum Arthropoda; class Insecta; order Lepidoptera; family Pieridae; genus Colias; species Colias behrii. Next base: position 9,816,298 of record JARWMC010000017.1, read on the forward strand.
GTTTAATATAGGTTAAGTTATATAGGTTCAGAACAGGGTATAACTTACCTCAGAAAATAAAATGACTTAAGCTCATAAAAATCGTTTCAAAATTTTATATCTAGGTAAAAATGAAAACAACATTTATTCAACCAGACTTTATTTAGCACTATTCAATCGTCTCAACACATAGGCTCATATTACATTTACTACTAAACCCGGATCACATATACAGCCTCACACTCCAAATTATCAAAAGCTCTGTACTCGGAATCGGAAATTCAAGATAAATCTCCATCAATCGTTTACATTGTCCCAATCCAGCTTCAATACAGCTTCAAAGGCAAGCTATCCATGTCGAAGTAACTGGTTTACCGCGACGCTTTATTTGGCTTTCCTCTGTAATTTGAAACAATTTTACCGTCACTATAATGATTTGAAAATATCAATGAAATGTATATTCAAACTTCGATATAATAGAGTCTCGATTACATTGGATTTTTCAAAAAAACCTTTTACCTGTTTCCATTTGAAGCAATTGTAAAAGACGCATAGCAACAGAAAATACAATGAATAAAGCTTTTCCTATTATAAAAATAACATATTTAGGTCGTCTTTTATAACAGTTCAAAACGTACATTCTGTAAGTATAACTAAAAATACCTATCTACGTTTAATTTTCCAACTAAGTATTGATTGCTATCGTTTGCTTGCTAGCTTTAGTTTAAAAAGTAGCGAACAACTGTTTGTAAAAAGTATCTAAAATAAATTAGTTTAAATGAGAATCTACTAGAAAAGAAGAAGATATCATTCGTTAAACTTTAGTTTTAATTTGATTATTTTTCCGACCCAAATATCGACCAATAGAATTGCACCATTCGACGTCACGTGGTACAACCTACATGGTATTATACTGATAATTTTTTGAAAATTTTCTCTGGTCGTTGACGTCAAACTGACAGGTTCAATTCAATTGTGAAATTATTGGCCGACATTTGGGACGGAAAAATAATCTCCCGAATACCACACGAGCTTCAAAATTATCTGGCATTTCCCTCAAGGTTCCCTGCAAACAAATAAAGTCGTCAAGTTTTTCAGGAAAAATCACTCGCGCTTCGCGCTCGTGATTTTTTAACCTTGACTAAAAACTTGACTCCTTCATTTGTTTGCAACGAACCTATCGGAAAATACCCGATAATTTTGAAGCTCTTGTGGTATTATAAGTGACTATTATTAAAAATACTCCTGTCATGTTTTAAACATAAAAATCACTAAAATCGAGAATTTCCCCCTCGATAGTCTAAATGGCTAAATACAAAGTTACACATTAAAACTATTTATCCAATATTTGAACAAAACTAATTGATTACTCAAAAGTGACTAATGAAGCGCAATTTGATCATTTCCTAACGATACAATAAATTAAATACATGTTACTGGCAATATGTTCAAATCAATGTATTTATTCAATGATATGTCTATATTGCCTTGCTTTCTGGCTCGGACTATAAATTTATACAAATATATAATTTAAAAACGTATTTTTATTAACATAGGAAAAGAATTTATAACACGTATCGTAATAACTTTAAAAATGGATAGGATATTAAATTTTTCGGGTAGCAATCTCTACATAAGAGCATTTTGGTTATTTCGTAGATTAAAAAAGTGAAAAAAAATATTCATATGATAGTAATTGCAATTACCCAGATTGTATTATTGATTGATAATAATAAGAGCATAATATCATATCTATGAAAATCATATCATCTAGGCCTTAACTCATAATATATTACAATTCACCTCATACATTTTATACTCATAACTTACTAACAACATCTTAAACATTTTAAATTGAATGAAAAGTGCAACACAATAATAAGTATAAGCAGTATTTCAGTCCGGGACAGTTGCTCAACCTTTATCAAGCCCAAGTCCGATCGTGCATGGAATACTGCTCTCACCTCTGGGATGGATCTGCCAAGTACCAGCTGGAGACGCTTGAGGCGATAGAGAGGCGCGCCAAGAGGCTCATAAACGACGATGAGCTAGTAGGCAAAAAACTCCAGAGCCTCGCTCATCGCCGCAGAGTGTTTTTTTTCCGCAGTTTATCGGTTTTCTACCGGATACACTTTGGTGAGTGCGCTGCGGAATTACACGACCTAATTCCGCCATCCCCGTTTTTCCATCGTTCGTCGAGGCGCACAGATTCTAGGCATCGCCACATGGTTGACGTTCCATGTACCCGGACAAAGCGGTTCGGATCGTCATTCTTTATTCGAACCGCTAGGGAATGGAACATGCTTCCTGAATCTGTGTTCCCCGATGAGTACAATATGGAGGTCTTCAAGAGGAGAGTGAACAGGTACATTCTAGGGCAGCGAGCTCCATCTTAGGCCACATCTCAGCTTACCATCAGGCGAGATCGTGGCCAAGCGCTCCCCTATTGTACTGTAAAAAAAAAAAAAAAAAAAAAAAACAAAATAAACACGCTGTACCTTTTTAAAATTATTGTACTAATAATAATACCAAACGAAGAGGCTCTATAAAATGAACAAAATTCACGAAACAAAACCACCTAGACAACAAGCATAGAAAGCATACTAAAAAGCCCAGTTTTATTCCCATTGCGAATTCAGAAACACTACAGTCTGTATCTTACCAAAATCAGCGCTGCCGTGTACTAAATAAACAGTTAATCCAGCACCATAGTCCATTCGGCTAGAACAACCCTTACCATGAGTTAGCAATTGAATCTTGCTTTCGAAAGCGAGTTATCATGGATCGAAATGCTAGCGAATTAACTACAATCGAAACAGCATTTCTCGAACGCAAATAAGTTACTCACATAGATCTTTGTACTATTTATTTACTCATGTGCTCATGGTACCTATTATTATGTATAGAAAACTCTATGTTACGATAGGTTTTTTTACTTTTAAGGACTCTATCAACTACAACGTATTACTATGACCGTAACAGGAATGTATCAGACAAAAGAAATTGCATTGAAAAGTATGAAACTATAACCACTAGTTCGTTCCTTCATCGATCAATTGTCCACGCTCTTGATTTGTCGGCGAGAATATTTTGATGCCGATACACACGGTTTTGATACATGGTATCCTCTAGCTAGGGGGAATACTAGACCATATTATCGTGTCGCTTTCCGATCCTCACACGTTACAATGATAGCATGGTACGTCGTAGTGGCTAGAGTCCTGAAGACTCATAGTTACTACTTACCGGTCGTAAAACGTTAATTTTAATAAAGTCACGGCTAATTTTTCATGCAATCATTTTAGTCACTAGCGAGTAAGATCACTATACTCATGGTAGCCTATCATTAAAGCTCTGTGCGGTTTGTTTCAACGCACGGCGTGACATTTACTTATGCAGCACTGGACTACGTGTCTGTGGCACGGTATTTCAATTTAATAGCTTTGCTCACGCTTTGTCCGCTCACTTGGCGTCACGCGCTTCTGTCTTGCGTGACAGTGGGACATCATTGAAATAAGCTTAAGAATTATCCAGGATTGTGAATTGTTAATAATATTTAAAGAATTTACCTCTAGAACTACAGGTTTGAATTGAAAATTGTTACCATCTTGGATAATCATTTTATATAACCACATGTTATATGGATGAATAGGATCGGGGCATCAATGGAAAGTGTTGCAAAATATTCCTTTTCTGTGTAGATGAAGCTGTGTAAGACACACAGTAAATAGATTATAGCTAATAATAAACATTTTTTGGATAAAGAGTGTTTATAATTCACGAATAAAATTACTTCTAGAAACGAAACACATACTATAACACACATATTTCAATAGATATTCTTGCTATGTATATCAATACAAATTTGGATAGTACCGTATGTAATATGCTTGTACAACAATGAGCTACTGTGTTTGTGGCTACAATTTCAATTTAATGACTCGCTACGCTACGGTCGAGTGTCATATAACAATAACTATGTAACACACATAGTGATGGGAGAGTGTATGTAGGATTCACATGAGTCCGTTCGTCTCTGCTATTAATAGTTACGTTAGCTTATGTGTAATTTTAGACAAATATACTATGAAGGTAGTAGGTACATTTAGTGGAAAACTAACTGTAAGACCTTGTATGTACAAAAACATCGGATTTTAATGTTAAACTAGCCGCTCGTCCCGGCTCCACCTGGTCAGACCCAGTTAGAGCTTATTCAAAACAAACAGATAAAAATATCTTTCCTCTTTATGATATTAATGTAAATAAAACACTGAAAGCTTAACTATGCTATAAAATTCAAATCATTTTAGATGCATTATGTGTCCATTCCAACACACAAACTATTCAGCTAGATTAGGATCATATTATTAGGAATTTGCATTGCACTATTTTACTCTATATTAACAAAAAAAAAATATTTTACTGTTAATAAATTACAAACATGCACCTACACAAATTAAAGACAATTAAACGGAATTAAAATATGATTTATAGTTTCAATGACTTTACCGTGGTTAGGTAGACATCTTTTACTATATTGAATAAATCGTTTTAAAAATCCGTTTAATTCTTACTTTATCTGAAGGTAAACTCGATCAATTCAAACACAAAAATATGCTAAGTACTTAACAAAATTGACATAACATTAAATGCAAAATACTCCAGTAAAACCAAACACAAGAAATAAACCGGGTTTTTAAATATGTATCTCTTTTTTAATATAGTATAATATTATGCAGCAGAATTACAGTATCTACTGTGATTTCAATAAGGCTTTCGCTGCTTCAGTTTACAGTCATAATGAAATTGTCACGCTGGTAATTGATTGCGTGTTTGATTCTGTCATGCGTGACGTTTTAGCTTAACGTTCGGCTACATAGGAAATGTGTACTGTATAATTTTCTAGCTACTTTATAAATTATCATCGATTTTATTCCAAAGCAAAATTTTTATTGTAACGACAGTATTTTTTTTACTGATAAATATTTACTGACTGTCCAATATTATACAAACGATAAAACACTTCAATAAACATTTATAATGCATTAAATGAGAAGAAATCATCCTTACTAATTGAAAAATATTTTATTATTGTTCAATGTTTTTAAACATATTTCATACGAATATCATTTTATATCTTTAGGAATTAAAATGAAAATACCCATATCAAAACAGTCTACGCAACTTTATTGCAAAGCAATGAAATAAAATATCGTTATTTTATCTTTTTATCTCGAACATATTTTATATTTTTTTTCAATTTTATGTATATAAATTGGTACTTTGATTAATTTATTGTTTTTTAGTGTTGAAGAACAGCTCTAAGGACAGCTCTAGTAGTCTTTGTTAGTGTCATTTTTGAGTGTCAGTACTGAAACTTCTTTGGCAAGATTCAAAGATACTAAAATCGCCTCACGTGACGTGACGACCTACAGAAGCTTCACTTCAAAAAAAATATCAAGATTTTTGCATTTTGCTTAAAAAGGTAGTTTTAGCCTGTGTTTAAATACTCCATTTCTCCTTACTATCTTTTTAGGTAGGTACTTATCTATACTTAATATTATAAAGCTGAAGAGTTCGTTTATTTATTTGTTTGAACACGCTAATCTCAGGAACTACTGGTCCGATTTAAAAATTCTTTCGGTGTTAGACAGCCCATTTATTGGGGAAGGCTATAATAGGCTATCATCACGCTAAGACCAACAGGAGCGGAGCTATGTGGGTGAAACCGCGGAGCGTAGCTAGTAATATATAAATCTATTGACTATTGAACCCGACAAAAAAATATTTTCCTCTCCACACACCAAATATCGATATTATCTAAATGAGTGTGTCTGACAGCTCACAATTTGTCACACTAATCACCCGCAAGCTTCGTCATTTGACAGTGACAGGTGATGCCTAGCCAGCGGTAATTACAATTTCATGAATATATATTATTACCATATTTGCTAACCTCTGTGTGAAATTTTAATATTGATGCTCGTTTTTTTGTTGGGATTTGCCCGTTTATAAAAGAGATTGATTGTGATTTCGAATCAGTGTTCATTGGAGTTATTGAAATTCGGTCAAACAGCTTTCGCGAAAAAGGGTATCCTTGTATAATAAGCTTTTTGCCAGGTAATATCTGTAGAAACTGCTTTCGAAACCGGTGGTAAATTGTAAAACTATGCTATGACGATTCGAACGTGCTTCTAGGAAAAGACTTATTGAATAAATAAGTGTTTGAGTTTGAATGTATCTATATTCATACTTATTACTAATTACTAATACTTATTACTATTTTAATTATCTAATCAAATTTATTTTACCAATTGTCAATTAAGTGTAGGTGTGCCCGCAACTTTGTCACGCGTAGCATGGTGGCATATTACCTATAATATATGGCTTTATATAGCCAATAGAGGCGGTTAAGCATAGGTAATAGAAAATCACATAAGCTTTTTCATTTACAATATATTACGTATGTATTAAGCATAACTGGTTTAGAGAGCAGATTAACCTGATTTTTTGTATGGATGATAGGATACAAAAATGTCTAATAAATTCTTGAGTACTCCATGTTTACGAAATATAGGGAAAAATAGCATTCAATTATGTAATAAGTTATAATTCATTAATATACAAAACTCGCATAAATTCAATCAAGAAAATACTAACAAAATTGTTGAAAATTTATTTCAAAGGGCTCTCGTGCAAAAAAAAATTCTCCAAGCAAAAGTAAGCTTGATACAGCATTGGCCTTTCCAATAAATTAATTTTATTTCGAAGTGACTATTCATACGTCTATCGGACGAATATGTTATTCATACAGTAACTGAGATGGATTGAAGCTTTTTTATTCCTGATTCATAAAAATGCATGTTAAAATACAAAAGTGTTATTTAAAAGTTACCTTCCAGTCATGACTTTTTGTTATATGAATGGATTTAAACAGGATTAATAATTAAAGAAATACAAATATTATGAAAGAAAGGAATATTTAACGGAATGTAAGGAGGTTCTAAATGCAACTGTATATTTTAGGTTTGTTACCTCAGAACTTTTGACTGGGTGAACCGATATCGATGATTCTTTTTTTATTTGGTAGCTGGTGCCTTCTGCTTGATTCAATCTAAATTTTGTGTACTTTTAACAACTTGAAGGTGGTATAGGTTTTTACAAACTAATTGGTGATGATTAATGGCAGGTTAAATAAAAAGAGTGAAATAAAACCATATTTTATATGTAAAAACATATTACGCATACTGCTAATGCCTATCTACCCTACCTTACCTTTTCAATATCTATACGTTTTAAAGGCACACGCATTAAATAAATTCAAAGTATTCCATATAAATGGCAAAGGCTAAGCCGTAAATACTCTTTTGAGAAGTAATTTCCCCTGCGACTGCCAAATTTTATTGTAACCCCTGGATTCTGGAGACTTACAAATGTAGCCAGAAGAACATTAAGACATGCTGATAAATTATATCAAAATATTAGGTTTGCAATTGCATCTCATTTCGACCAAAAATTTCACCAGTAATTCAAAATCTTATTTCTAGGCATTTATATCTATTTTATAAGGAATATTTGCTATGACATCAGGGGATAACAATAGAAAAGAGCGTGTGTGCCGTGCACACGTGTCAGAAGTGAAACTTCTTTGGCAAAATTCTAAGATACCAAAATCGTCGCATTAGTCCATGACGTGACGGTATTGCTATGATAATATTTGCTTAATATACCTAATTTAGGTAATGATGTCAATCTTCCAAATATTATTCTGTTTCAAATACAATTTCATCCCAATTCTATTTTATAGGTAAACCTAATATTATGTAAATCTTATCTGATTTTTCTTATTTTTACAAAAAATACACGTGACAAACTAAATACTAGTTTTTATTTCTTCTGTAAACATTCAACTGTTTTTACCTTAGGGATTGAAAATAAAAAATCTTCTTATGCAGGCTTTTTATCGTCTTATATTGTAAAGACAAAAAGGTAGGTAAACATATTCTAAATACTATTCTCTATCTAATCTATGTAACAATATAGTAAATAGCAAATATTATGGAGACTATTTATTTTGATTAATTTAATTTTTTTTCAGATACTAGCGGTCCACCCCGGCTTCACCCGTGTTTACGTTTTCTCTCCATAAGAACCATCCTCGTACTTCAAGGAATATTATGAAAAATAATGAACGAAATCTATTCAGTCGTTCTCGAGTTTTGCGTTCAGCAACACATTTGGCTATTCATTTTTGTCATATAGAAGAAGATTAAACATAAATAATACAAACAATTTTACCAAGTACCTAAATTTAAAACTAAAATTTTTAAATCGTTTCCTTCCCCTTTACTTATTCAAGTAACATTTGGTTACTTCATCCGTGAGGTCTTAACTCTTAAACTTACTATTTAAGTATTCTCAATGGGAAAACTAAGATATAACATTAAAAGATATAACCCGCTGTGTTTTTATAAATGAGCTTAGAAGATTAAAGCAAATGTTATTAAAACAACTTAGATAGTCTACTAAGTAATAACTTGAGGTAACTTCCAGCTTACCTGCAACTTATATTAATCTCAAATACGAAATGCTGAGGGCGTTTTAATATTAGATACTACCGTGAAGTCGAGATTCTAGACTAGGTTATTAACTAAGTAAATGCCTTTGACTTTGTAAAGTTGTGCAATACGAGTATATGAATCTATAATAACTTAAGTATAAGCAAATACTTATTTTAATACTACAGCGCTAGACGTGACTCCGTTTCAACTGTGTGCTCGATCAACTTAAGGTAATGTAAAATCCATACTAATATTATAAATGCGAAAGTAACTCTGTCTGTCTGTTACTCAATCACGCCTTAACTACTGAACCAATTTGCATGAAATTTGGTATAGAGATATTTTGATACCCGAGAAAGAACATAGGCTACTTTTTACCCCGGGAAATAGGATAGGTTTTATCCCGGAAATCCCACGGTAACGGGAACTATGCGGGTTTTTCTTTGACTGCGCGGGCGAAGCTGCGGGTGGAAAGCTAGTATTGTCATAAATTAATAAAATTAGTTCCTGAATTTATTTTTGATAGAAAGAAGAATACTTAATGTTTGTGGTATAAATATATCTATTTGCTATATTTTACAAAGATAATACTCTTCTTTAACAATAATATAACATAACTAGATTTCCGCCCGCGGCTTTGCCCGCGTTTTCAAAGGAAAACCCACATAGTTCCCGTTCCCGTGGGATTTCCGGGATAAAACCTATCCTATGTATTAATCCAAGTTACCCTCTATATGTGTGCTAAATTTCATTGTAATCGGTTCAGTAGTATTTGCGTGAAAGAGTAACAAACACACACACATCCTCACAAACTTTCGCATTTAGAATATTAGAAGGATTAGTAGGATAGGATAGGATAAACAGACTTATGACATTTTTTCATAATATTATTGTAGACTCATATTACGAACCATTTAAAAAATATAACAACTTTACCAGAGACCTCACAACCCTTTCCATAAGTAAGTTAATATTACCATAATTTAACTTGTTCAGGCAATATATTTCAAAGCCTATCCGTCCCTGGGGTATAAAACTTAGTGTTTTAGTAACTCTCAGTGGCTTAGTTACTAAACAGGTTTGTTAAAACCCATTTCATTATTATTTAAAGAAGTTAAATTCATATGTTTAACAGTTGTTAAGTAGGAGGGATCGTGGGTTTGATTCCCGGTACTAAAAATAATGTATCTGTATAAGAGAAGACTATCTTACAATCTAACAGTGAAAATCTGCCCATTCCCCACATGGGGACATAAGATTTCACTTAAACAATTTAAAACTGTAAAAGAATATTTAGGTGTGTTTATTTAGTTCTATCGTAGTATATTATTATTAGTCTGTGGTTCTATATACATCATATTTTTTAGGTTTAAAAACTTATAATAAGCAGTTTTATCAAATCACAAGGCATATTGTTAGCTTCAGTTGATATTTTATTTGTTTATTTCAAGATAATTAGTTCCTTCCCAGCGTATCTTCATATTTATCTTCTCTTTTTCCGTATTTTTAAATAGAAAGATTAAATCATATAATAATATTAAAGGTAAAATTCAATTTGACTGACTAATGCAGTTGCAATGACGTGAATACGTGGGTTCGAATCCCACGTTTTGCTCTATTTCTTTATTAAAAAGTTGCATACTTTCAAGTCAATGAACTGCCGGCAGAAGTGAAAACTTATAACTTTAGAATTATAGTACTAGTATTAGAATATTATAGTTTAGTATTTAGTATTATAGTATTAGAATTTTAGTACTAAATTTATATATTAAACTAGCTGCGCTTCGCGGCCTTTACCTGCGTGGCTCCGCTTCTGTTGGTCTTAGCGTAATGATATAATAATATAGCCTATAAGCCTTCCACGATAAATGGGCTATCTAACACCGAAAGAATTTTTCAAATTGGACCAGTAGTCCCTGAGATTAGCACGTTCAAACACACAGACTCTTCAACTTTATCATATTAGTATAGATAACTTACAAAAATTTTGATTTTTACCACAGTAGCGTGTCATGTCGTTGACGCGAAGCCTTTTCCATTGCCAAAAAGTGCTCAGCGGCTAAAGAAGTTTTCATTTCAATAACATGCGTTCCCGAACTCTGCGAACTATGCGTTCCCGTTTCCGTCTAATTTTCGGGATAAATAGTTAATAATAATATCCTATGACCTATGTGTTAAAGTTACCCCCTGTGTGTGCCAACTTTCATGAAAATCGGTTCAGCAGTTTTTGCGTGAAGGAGTAGCAAACAAACACGTAAACTTTCACATTTATAATATCACTAGTTATGTATTTTGTGAATGTGACATAATAATAATCAGTACAGTGGTAGAGAAAGTACAATCTTTCTCATCGAGTGGTAAGTACGTTCGATTACAGTAAGAAGAAGTAAGAAGTTTCCTCTTAAAATCAATCCAAGTATCGGAAACACAAAGGATTGATAAAAAAGTCTATATTCAAGATCTCATTAAAAATCTCTAGATTTCTTATCCCTAATAGAAATCTTCAGACAATCTTTGGTTGACAGAGATGTATTGAAACGGTACAAATGAAACTAAGAATTCAACTGAATAACTTTGACTCACGCAAAGCATACATTGAAATAACTTTAAGATGTCTCATTCCTGTTTCGTTTATAATAATTGAAATACTAGATGCGTGTTGGTTTGCCTTGTACTGCTTACTTGATAAAACGGATTGAAATTTTGAATTGAATACTGTTAAAGTTCTCTTTATATTTTTTATATCAACAAATCTAATAATATTTTTCTAGAATATTCTCATTGCATGAACTCTCTTCAAAAAAGGAGGACGTACTAAATTCAACTGCTTAATATTTTGTAGGTTTGTTACAACAGTTTTCGAGTGTGTGAACAGATTTTGATGATCCTTTTTTTTAAGATCCAACCCTTGCAGTAGTTGGTTTCTTCTAAAATTTGTTCAGTTCTCACCATGTGAAAGTGGTTTAGTTAAAAAATACATTTATTAGTAATAATACATTTATTCCCACTTCAAAACCCTAGAAAACTAAAGCCCTTTACGAGAAATCTAGTTAAGTCTAAAAATATAGTCTACGAATTCAACATTCCCCGCAGTTCTAAAGCTACCTTTTAATCAATGTCACTTGCTGATCTCTCTATATAGACCTGCGAGATTGCCTAGACGATATCGCTTTTTATCGACAAGGCCACGTTTATTTCACACATTTAACCTTAACTGTGTTAACGTAATCTATTACAAATTACTAATATTATAAAGCTGAAGCGTTTGTTTGTTTGAACGCGCTAATCTCAGGAACTACTGGTCCGATTTGAAAAAAATCTTTCGGTGTTGGATAGCCCATTTATCGAGAAAGGCTATAATATATCATCTCGCTAAGACCAATAGGAGCGGGGCAATACGGGTAAAGCCACGGGGCACAGCTAGTAGTATTATAAATGTATTTCACACATTTTTTTATTCTCTATTGTACATATTTACCTGAACACAGAATAACAAAAGACAATAATTTTAAATCATAGTAACACGTAGGCGTACAAAAAGGTAGCCTTATTGCTCAAAAGCAATCTCTTCCAGGCAACCCTAAACACCTATTAACATAATATTTTGTTTATTATGTAATTCTAACTAATATTATTAATGTGAAGGTATGTTTGTTTGTCTTTCTTTTACTTCGCAATGGAGCGATTTTATGATTTCATTTTTTGTCTGGAGATAGTTTGGATGCTAGAGAGTGACATAAGCTATCGGTCAATTAAGGAAAGCTGGCATGTTCACAGTACTCACACTTATGCAATTTCACTTACAGTATGTTCAAAAATAAATGCGACTCTAGTTTCATTTTAGACTTGAATTGTAAAATGGGTGCGTTGTAGATAAATATATGCAAATATAATTATGAAAGCTCTCATAATTTACCTGTAAAATTATAATTTAAAAGTAAATCAATTGATGAAGTTAATTATTTATTCTAATAATAATCAATTGGATAAAAGTATTAATAATCATTCAATTATCAAATAATAATTAAATTTCAGGTCATAAAAACAATACAAATAACACGTGCGCTCACTCCCAACACACGGATGGTTGTTTTGATAATGATTTAAATAACGGACGTCTTCTGCAGTTGCGGAGCAGTCTTGTCCTGACTTTGGTCGAGTAAAGATATCTAAGAAATATTATAACCTATATATGGTACGTAATACCTACCAATACGCGCTAACAAATATGTGTTACATGTTTATTGTACATATAATTTTCACATTATTGGTTTTAAACTCAAACTCAAACATTTATACAATTAGACTTCTTCTAGAAGCACTTTTGAATCGTCATAACAGTTTAACAGTTTTAACATTTACCACCAATTCAGAAAGCAGTATCTATAGAGAAGAAGAAGAATCTATTTAATCATAATCGTAATCTTCTACTTCACTGAAACTTTCATCGCTCGAAGAACTCGCCGTCGGAATTTCTTAATGTTATTATAAATGAGTCTTACTTTTGGTTCTAATTGAATATATCTGTGGCATCTGGGAGAAACCTGTTAACTCCATTTTTGGCAAAATTTTGTTAGATACATGTTTGATAAGTACAGAAAGCGCAGATTTTTTTGATCCAGACGTGATATCTCTACGTCCACGGGAAGCAGATGAAAAAAAATGGTACACTCCTGTTAAATCCAAGATTTTTTGCTACAATCAAGATATATTATACTTATCATTAATAACTTTTGATGCTAAACCTGATAACTAATATAACAAGTACATAAATGTTAATTCCAAGCTTTATGCCTATGGACTAAAACTTGTTAAGTCCCAGTTACCGCGTATGTACCAAAAACATGAGATACCTACATGTTAATTATTGCAACTTATCAGATTTGGATTTACATTTCCAATTTGATATATATAACGGTGACTACTAAATAATTAAAATACAGTGTTATTTTAATGTAAATATGTATTTATTTTCAAAATAACCACCTTTAGCTTTAATACAAAGGCTTAAACGTTTCCTGAAGTTTTCGACGATTTTCCGTACCTTATCTTCAGATATTGTCCACTCACGAGTAAGTGTTGCCTTCAGCGCGTCTACACTTCTGTGTGAAGTTGCACAGGCCCTCGCCTCTAGAATTGACCATACGCAATCCATTGGATTAAGGTCTAGTGAATATGGAGGGCATTCCTTGGAACTTATGAACTCTGGGAAATGGTCCATACACCACTGCTGCACATTTGAGGCCCTGTGAGATGGAGCAGAGTCCTGTTGAAAAGTCCACGGTTGGTCGCCGAAGTGCTGCTGGCTCCAAGGAAGAACTACACTCTCCAAAATATCGCGTCGGTATATTTCTTGATTCATTTTCACACCTTTTTTTACGAAAACGAGAGGAGTTTTTCCTGTTGCGCAAATGCCACGCCAAACCATGACTGAATCAGGTTTTTGCCCGATGGGGGATAATTGATGTGGCTCCAGGGCGACTAGAAGAGTAAACTCTATCGTTTTGGTGGTTATGAGACTGTTCAATCGGAAAAATTTCTGCATATTATGTGAAAAAAATATTTTTCCACGCTTCACCAGCGGAGGCACAATATAAGACCAGTAAGCGACATATTTCAAGGAGTATTTTTTATCCTTATCACCTAACCACTGCGCTTTTCGCAGCTTGTAGCATACAAGCTGCGAAAAGCGCAGCGGTTAGGTTAACTTGAGCTCATTTTTAACAACTCGTTGCAACGTTGAATGCGACTTACACCTAAATCTCGAGCCATTTTTCTTACCTTGGCGATTTCTATTCTAATTTGAACCAATCAGCTTCTGTTTTGGAAAACTACTCAGATAGCGAAGAAGATTATGATTAGTATCCAAATGAGTGATTCTTTTGTTCTGGTATTTATTTGATATGTGCCTTTATTTAAATTTTTCTTTGCATGTACACTCCTGTTAAGTCCATACTTTTATTAAAATTAGCCATAACAGTGATTCCATTGTGAAATTAACTTAGAAATAAATAAATATAACAAAAATATCGTAAAATTGTTTTAATTAAATGAATAGCAATGAAATAATAATTATTTTTATTTTGCTCATTTTGAGATAAGTCCATTCCACTGCAGTATTTTTTTTTTTTTGGTTAAAATCTGATAAGTCCATTATTCGCTAAACTAATGCGTCAATTTTGTAAACTATACAAGCGAAAATATGATTAATATATGATATTTCATTAAAGTATGACATAATTCATTTATATCTTATATCCGATTTTTAGCAGCCAATAATGTGTTAAATTGCTTCTCCTGAAAATTTAACTTTTTGGAGTTAACAGGTGTCTCCCAAATGCCACAGATATTTTTCCTCATGTTCTCGCGTCTTTCTCCAAACGTCACTAAACATATCCAGACTAATAGCATTTGCTTCCTTTCTAAATAATTCTTCCACAGTTTTCAAGTTAAAGTTCACATTTTGTGATGCTACTTTCCCTTTAATTATGCCCCATAGTAACTCTATTGGGTTGAGTTCTGGATGGTATGGTGGAAGGCGCAATACACTATGTCCATGATCTTTGAGGATTGCATCAAGTAAAAATTGTGTATAGTTTGGCTTATTTTTTTTAATAATGTGATAACTCTGATTATTAATTAGTAATTTGATTTTTGAAAAAAAAAATGCCGATTTTAGTCAAAATTTATATTTTTATAACAAGATCCTTATCATCCAAATTTCCACCTTGGTGAGAAAAATTGACATTTCTAATGAAAATGAATAAAAAAATTAAATGATTTTATTAAATACTGTAAAATAGTCTATAATTCTTCCATTTACTGTATCACAAAATTCTTCATAGATTTTTAGATATTCGTACTACACCAATTACATCACCCTGTATTTATAAACAATTGCAAAATGTGACACATACATAGGCCGGGAGATACTGACACAAAATTTCGGGTCATTTGTAACAGAATGGCGGTTCTACAGAGGTCTTATTACGCAATGACTAAAAGAAAAATGATGGTCAGAACGCTGGTACCGGCGGACTAGTCGCGTGGGCGTTAGTCGAACTCGTCGGATAAATAGCGAAAGTCAAACGATTTGTAACACAAAAATTTTAGAATTTACCGATAGCCCATAAAAAAGATGTAGGCGGTAGTGCGGTTTGGAATCGGAATCGGAATTGGAATTTGGAAGCGGTTTGGAATCGTCCGAAAAGTATGGCATGGCGATTTTAGTAAATGGCTGCACGACGATGGTTACCTGTGCAAAAGTTAGCCCGGTACAAATGGTTGAATTGTTTTTTTTAAATCAACGCATTCACGTCGGTATGGCGGACTGTAAGTCACATCGTAAAAGTATGGCATGACAATACCGCCTACATCTTTTTTAAGGGCTATCGGTAAATTCTAAAATTTTTGTGTTACAAATCGTTGGACTTTCGCTATTTATCCGACGAGTGTGACTAACGCCCACGCGACTAGTCCGCCGGTACCAGCGTTCTGACCATCATTTTTCTTTTTGTCATTGCGTACTAAGACCCCTCTAGACCGCCATCCTGTTACAAATGACCCGAAATTTTGTGTCAGTATCTCCCGGCCTAACATGTGCAATGTGTAAATGTGTTGACGTTCCAGCTCTTCTTAATGGGCCTATACTTTAACCGAGGTGAAACATCTTATACCCATGGGAATTTCCTTCGAAAACGCGGAAAGCTAGTTTCTTAAATCCTTTATAGATATCAATGATTATATTAAACGACTATCGGTCTTATCACGTCTTACCTTTGCTATCCATCCATTTCATATAATACTTACATATTTTGGTTATATAAGTTTGGAGTTATACCGCAACCGGAGTCCCTCGATGTTAAGCAGCGAATTTAGTGAATACGGAACGGTCGAGATCATGTCGAGATTAACCTAGTTGGTGATCGATCCACCGGGCAACGCTAGGGTTGTCACATTTGAGAAAATATTAATAACTTGTCCAAAAAGTCTTTTGGAAAATGAAATATGTACCTAAATATAATCTTTAATTATTTTTACCTATGTGTTTAACAATAATAATAAGTCTTCTATTTTAGGAATTATATTATAGCAAGCTATCGCATATTACTTGACAGTGATTACATATTGATAACATCAGCTGTTTATTATTGTAATTTTATTCTTTGGTCAAGTAGGAGATAATTCATCTGCATACTAAAAAATATAATAATCTCTCTGGGATTCGAACCCAGGAACTCTCCATGTAACGCTTACGCAATAATCACTACATAACTTCCTATTATGAAAACTGCTCTAATTGAGGAAAGAGTTTAAAACGGCGGCATTCTAAGTTTCAGCAAGATAGCGAGCTATTGACCTAAAAATTCGCAAATGGGACAACAAGCGAGCGACCATTATTTGTGCCTTTTTTTCTTATTATCGAAAACATTATTTTATTTACTGTTTCTTTGCTGAAGCAACCCTAACTGATATTTTGTAGAGATTATCGGTTATCGCTTTAGAATTTAATATCACTCGATAATTGCGCATATTTACTTTGTCTTTGACCGCAGTATTTGGTGCAATTCACATTATTAAATAAAGGCTCTATTTTCCGTGCAAACTTTGATTAACCCTCTTTCATCTATTATACATACATTTACTTCTAAAACTTTGATGGTTACTTGTTTGCAATTCAAAGATAAGTACTCGGGCGATAAAATAAACTCAGCACTATGTGTAAAACTTTATTAAGTAACAAATCATGTTCAACCCAACAAACCTATGTGAGTTGTCACATAAACACATCGTCTGGGAGAGTATGTCCTGGGACCTCGGCTATCGACCGATCGTCCTCGAACGTCACCATTTTATCACGTTTGTCCCTTCGAGTCTTTTCCCCGAAACTGCTTATAGCACAGAAATCATTACCCGCACCACTCAAATTGAATTCACTCAAACTTCTCGGCACAAAATATTCGACGCAGCGATCGGCGTGTCCGGCTGAGCGGCGCGCTGGCGTGTTCCTTTGAAAACTTTCCTCGCCGTACGCCGCCGACTTCCTCCTTGGCAAGCTATTGAATTTCGTCGGATTAGTGCTGTCTATCTTGAAACTAACTTGGGGTCGTTTCTCGTGGCAATTCATTGACGGCCCGTCGGCCGTCTCCCTATGTCAGGAAACTACGGTCATCGATATTTTATCGTCGCACGATTCGACGCTGTGGACAGCCCGCGATTTGGCACTGCCCATCGACAGCGCAGTAAAACCCCGCACCGCTATACTCATATCCTCTTGGATTAAATTGAAACACATCGCAACGACGACTATGCCCACTAGTATATAAATACAACACACCCCTACAGCAATGTCCTCAGCTTTCGCTGACACTGTGCTAGCGTATAAACCGGGTTTCAAATGTCCGAAGCCGATCGTTGCGAGACTGGATAGGGAAAAATAACACCCGTCTATTAGGTTCCATTTTTCCGTTGCGTGGAATATAAATGTACCTAGCGCTATGTACAAAGCGATTAATAGTAGACTAAGTAAAATTGGCACTCTCGTGTGGCCCCGACACGTCCAATGGTAGCCTCCTCTGAAGCTATCTAGGTTAAGAGCGGCTTGGAATGGCGTACGTTTTTGTCGGTCGTACAATTTTTCTTTTCTGTCGCAGTCTGTTATTTTGGGTATGGCGTATCTACTCAAGCATTCAGCTTTTGAGTGAAAGTCGCCGCTTCTGAGTCGTGTTGGACAGACTTTTGAGTAGAGGGACCGAAAGTTTCTTGCAAGAGCTTCACCTATGGTGGAGAGGTACAGCATAATGAGGGGAATGCCGACACACGCGTAGACAATGGCCACCATCTTCCCCGTGGACGACTTTGGAGCGACGTTGCCGTGACCTGTTGAAATAATAAATCTAATTAATATTGTACACGTAATAATACACCTCCTTGATATAAAAATTTCTAATGTATAAACATGATTTCTATCTTAAATAAATGCCGAAATTATAAAGCAAACTACTGAATTTCTATTGATAAAATAGATAGAATTTACAAAGACAATTACAGCGATTGCTGTACAATTAACAATTGATTTTTCTGAGTATTAATGAAAAAGAAACAGAATTAAAAAAAATAAACACAAACAACTGTCACTATAAACTTCAAATATTAAATTCTTTACGATTTAATATTAATAATTCCGTTTACAGCATGAATGGAAAGCTTAATCGGTTTATTTTCATGAAAAATGTTTTCCCGATTCAATTTTAATCGCCGTCTCTAACAGTTGCGAATTTTATTTAATAATACTGGAAAACATGTTTATAGATGTCATGGCGCCATCATAAAACTGCCTATAATTCATTGAAATGTATGGCGAAACATAAATTAATGTATCGTAAAATTTGTTGCGAAATTCTTAATATTCAATAACAACCTACTTCCTACTAATATCTATTTCACGCAAACTATACTACTGAACCGGTAACAATGTAATTTAGCACACATATAGACTTTGATTAACACATAGGATAGGTTTTATCCCTGAAATCCCACGGGAACGGGAACTATGTAGTTTTTGTTTGAAAACGGAAAGCTAGTTATGTCTAATGTTAAGAGCGATACACTTTTGAGTCTACACTTTGATCTTGGATAATCTTGACATCAAAATATATCATAATTAAAGATACATTAATGAACATAATGGAACAAGTTGAAATAATTGAGTTCAGAATATCATAATTTATAGTCCTCATATATTTTACAAGTCTAAATGTAATTACAGACAATATTCATATTAAATACCAAATTAGAATGTATCTAACAAATATATAAACTTAAACATAAAGTTAATCACAGGATAATTTGCCAGATTAGTAAACCAACAACCGGGTAACCAATAACTCGAGTCAACAAATGTCAAACGTAAATGAGATCCACGTGTATCGGAGTTATAAGATTATGTAATGGGCCCTCTTCACAATGGGCAGTGTTGGCCCAGTAAATGATCGTCGATATTTGCCGCCATTACGGCGATTATGAATAACCATGTACAATGACGACTAATCATAGACACAATTTGGCTCTCCACACCATCGTGATTGCGTCTACTCGCCCAACGTTACCCATTGTGACGAGGACCCTTGATACGCGTATAACTAACTAACTGATTATTTAATAATCTAAGTTTAGCTTAAGGGTTTGTATTTAAAATTTAAACTTGAGTTTGGCAAAAGCCTACGATTACAAAAATACAAAAAAATCAGTGAATGTATTTCCAAATGTCATAAAGACATAAAGAATGAACGCAAGGGCTTTTAAAGATCTTATTCTTTGTTGGTATCAATCATAAAGTACCTACACATAATATGTACGTTATACGATAAGAAATAAATAAAAAAATACCACAATACTCACCAATAGTTGTTATTAAGGTCAACGCGTATAGAAAGCTGCCGGCAAACGTCCAGCGGTACTCCGCATCTTCGTAATGCGAGTGACTGCCCAACTCCACCCCTCTCACCGACTTCATCAGAATATTCTGGAAGTCCATCAGCTCCTTCGCGGCCAGCTTCGTCCAATTCTCCTTGTAAAGTATATTCAAGTCTTCCGTTATCGACCACAGTTTTTCCACCGTCTTCGAGCGCAGGTCTCCGCTCTCTTGCGAACTGAGGTTCGGTTTTGATTCTGCCACGGCCGTTTCTACCACAACCGTGTTTCCTTCTATGGCTAGAAAGAGGAATCCTCCTAGGAGATTGTATGTGAGTACTAGGAAACATATTGCTAGGCATGTGAGAGGGGAGGCACGGCGTTTATGCGCACACTTGCAGCAGAATAGTCTAGAATCTTCTATACGTTCGAAGCAGCAGCTCGGTTCTTCTATGAGTTCGTTTTTTCGGTAAGCGCGCTTTGTCTCGCGGCTCCCGTCCTCTATCATCGTGGTTACTGACACATCCTTTATCGGATCTTGTATTTTTTATCGTGTATCCTCCTTGTCCTCATTTTGTTGACCGCTATGTTGTTTCATCTGGAACAAAGTGATATGAGTGAATTAGCATTCCTCTGATGTATTTTATCTTTGTTATCAAGTCATGGGAACACAATAGATAAAAAAAATATTTAAATTTTTGAAAACTCTTTTAGTTAGAGGTTTTGGATTCCATCTCGGAAAGGTTAATTAAAATATATCGGAGTACCTGTCAGAAAGCTGACCTTATTGCATAGTGAAAATTAATCATTGAAACAGGTGTGAAATGCATCACCCATACCCCACAAGGGGATACGGGACTCCACACAGATAATTAATATTCGAATTTATTTCATACGCACATTTCTGTTAACAAACTCTTCGTTTTCACAGTGTAAAACGAATTTATAATACGCCACGAACAAATTAAATTCGTATTGAATGAAAAATATTGCAAAATGTATTTGCGTTGAAATACATGAACATTGAACTTCGTGCAAACAAATATTCATCAACTGTATTCGAAAAAAAAATCTGTTAAAACTCGTTGAAAACTGTTCGGTAACTTCGTGGAATAATGGCTATAAAACAAAATAGCTGATCCAAAAAGTTGTATCACTGGAGGGCACCTCTTAGGGAATACAGTCTAACCGAAAGTAACACAATAAATTGTGACAACCCTAGTGAATACGACTCATGGAGAAAACTTTTTAATGGCCTGAACACTATAACGTTCTGTTAAAGTTCAATTCTAAACAAAAATTGTAAGGATATTGGAACAAACTCGTTTCAAAGGGTTGACACGTAATCGAAAGCTGTCTAAGATACAAAGGTTTCGCAGTCTCTGTAGTATTGGGTTCTAGTTATTTGCTCGAACAAAATACACAATTGTAAAGCTAGTTTAGATTTTTGTAAGTGTACGAATGTGCACTATGTTTGCTTTGTGAAATTGTAATTTTTAAAGTATACTTATTTAACAAGGCTTATGAAGGCTAGGCAATAAATTAATAATAAATTTATCGATACTAATTAAAAAGCTATTAGTTTGTTTGTTTGTTTGTTTGAACGCGCTAATGTCAGGAACTACTAATCCGATTTGAAAAATTCTTTCGGTGTTAGATAGCCCATTCATCGAGGAAGGCTATATATAGGCTATAATATTATCATCACGCTAAGACCAGCAGGAGCGGAGCCACGTGGGTGAAACCGCGGAGCGCAGCTAGTGTTTAATAATGGAGCAAAAAATTAGCCACTCCCTGTCCTCATTCATTATAATTTCATAACTTCATTTTATAAAAATGTAATAAACGTTTTTCTTTTTATACGAAAAAACTGCTACCTAGTTATTTATACAAAATACTAGTGCCTAACTTATTTTAAAGAATTTTATTATTTTTTTCATTGAGATACAAATTTCTATCTCGCCTAGTTCGACTATGACTAGATAACTTTCAACTTGAGAACAAAAATTATTGTGAAATAATATAGAATAATAGACGAAAATAAATCATTTCGACAAAGTTAGTTAAAAGCTACCGGAGCTTGCGATCGCCCGCATAAATCTGTACTATCTGAACAAATACCTACAGGCCATGTTCAAAGACAATGTTTTCTATTACCTACTGAAACAATATTAGAAATTATTTATTAGTTTTTATCTCCGACGCAAAAAGAGGACTGTTATAAATGTATGTCCGTCTGTTTGTATGTATATAATATGTGTATGTGTATGTTTATCGTAGCTCTCAAACGGATGGACTGATTGCGATGTGGTTTTTGCATAAGAGTGCTAGTTTCCTTGCGCCTTGCGGCCGCCTCAAAATGTCATTTTTTCACAATTCCCTACTAATTAAATAAAAGGTATTTACTAGTAAAATACTTATACTAAGTATATTATATTTTTAAGGTAACATAACAGACAACACTAATGGGTTAGAGTTTTAAAAATTTCAATATCATATTATAGTTTAGTACTATCCTTCAATATTAAATCATATTTTGTTCTAGAACCTTTACAAGTACATTATACTACAACTTCAAACATTTTTATTTACATGTTACACGTGCTTCTTATAAAGGATGTCGAGTAAGGTCGAGCCAACTGCTTACTGGATAAAAGTATATTTTGTCACATAATATACATTTCTGATCATATACAGGGAATATTAATATTATGAAGATAGCAGATTTATGTATTATATTAATCCCTACATATTTTTCTGAATATTTATTTTAATAGAATTATTGTAAAGATTCAAAATATATTGTAGTAAATATTATATACGAGATACGTAGTCAATTTATATGTAAAAAGTTTAATTTATTAAATGTTAAGAAAAATTAATACTTTCACGAATTTTAAATGCAATTTATTCATAGTAATCAGTATTCACGTTATTAAGCTAGCTGCAGTGTTCAAAATTTTGTAAAATAAATATTACTTTGCAATGAATATACCTATATTTAATTTAAATGCCATTAAAAGTATCTAAAT
Source organism: Colias behrii (assembly GCA_029959065.1). Classification (NCBI taxonomy): domain Eukaryota; kingdom Metazoa; phylum Arthropoda; class Insecta; order Lepidoptera; family Pieridae; genus Colias; species Colias behrii. Next base: position 9,839,282 of record JARWMC010000017.1, read on the forward strand.
TCATAATAATCGACACTGTTCATAAAATTTATTTGATACCTATTGCGTATTCCCCCATCAAAACACACATTCTGCAGGTAAGAGAAATAAGAAAAACTATAGCTATAACTATACATAGTATAAAACAAAGTCGCTTTCTCTGTCCCTATGTCCCTATGTCCCTATGTCCCTTTGTACGCTTAAATCTTTGAAACTACGCAACGGATTTTGATGCGGTTTTTTTAATAGATAGAGTGATTCAAGAGGAAGGTTTATATGTATAATAACATCCATTAAATAGTGGAGAAGTACTGTTATTTTTGAGGTTTCTAATGTGATGTCGTAAAAAATTACATTTTTTCCGCTTACATTGCAAACGCAGGCTGAACCCTACGAGTTTTATCAAAATAATGTACTAAGTATTATACACATTGAAAAGGTCTACAGAAAAGTCCGCGATGGTATATGTCTATCTCTTATGGATAACCCACAATAACTTTTTTGTCATTTATTTTTTACGACAAATAATGGCTAATTTTCGAAGCGATTTTAACCAATACAGCATTAATCCTTAACCAATTAAATACCTTGAATACATTGTTCATTTAATATAGATCTATATGGCCCTTTACACCATATGATTTAAGTGAATATTTTCGAAGATATTACAGATTTAAAAATTGCGGGACGTAGCGTTTGCGGCGGTACCGGCCGGCCGCCCGGCTATATATTTTACTAGCTGCTCCGCGCGGTTTCACCCCCGTGGCTCCGCTCCTGTTGGTCGTAGCGTGATGATATATAGCCTATAACCTTCCTCGATAAATGAGCTTTCTAACACCAAAATATTTTTTTAAATCGGACCAGTAGTTCCCGAGATTAGCGCGTTCAAACAAACAAACAAACAAACAAACAATCAAACAAACAAACAAACTCTTCAGCTTTATAATATTAGTATAGATACCCGTGCGAAGCCGGAGCGGGCCGCTATGTTTTTATATACAACGTTCACAGTTTTTCTGTGGTGTATTTAGTATCAGCATTGCACCCGTGCGAAGCCGGGGCGGGTCGCTAGTAAACAATATAAAAGAGAACAATAACATTAAATCAAAGGAAACAAAACAAACCCTAATAAAAGGGCAGTTAAGAAACTCACGTGAACCTTAATATGCAATAAATACTAACTTCCGTAGACGTTTAAAACATAAAAGGAAATTTCCGCTTGTTGTCATTTTCACGGTATAAATAGATAATTCTATAATGCACGATAATATACACAAAATTAACATAAAACATAGTAAACAAAGAAAAGTGTACAAATGGCAGTTTTATCGCTAGGTAGCTATATCTTCCAGATCATTATTAATATCCTACTAAAAGTCCGGTCGCGGAGCAGGAAGAATTTCGTACATTAACCTGTTATTACCTGTCACTGTCACTCCCGCGTAAAAATAATGTGTCTTGCTCGCACAGGTGCAATGACCGTCGTCCTTAGGGATTGTAAACCTTTAACCTGAGAGCGTAAGGTTTGTGTTTGCTTGATTGGTGTCCAATTATGATTTTGTGAATTCAAAATTTATAAGAATAAACCTCAAACTCTTTATGTCCAATCAAAATCCGCCTAAGTCGAAATCGCGTGTTAGACTAACGTACACAGACATACATTAAGATCTTATAGAGCGATTACACCTAACGAGTACAGTGGCGAGTCAGTGTCCTCGGCCGAGTGCTCGGTTGGTATAAACACTTTAACGAGTGCTCGGCCGAGTACTCGGCCGAGAAGAACGGCGAGACAGTCACTAGAATCCCAATTTGTTTACTCGGCCGAGTACCCACCTCCCCGCTTCATTCTTCTGCCCCCGCAGCGACTCGCTATCCCGCTCGGCAGGTATAAACACGCACTCGTCGCGTCACTCGGCCACTCGCCACTCGTTCGTTTCGTCATTGTATTTTATCAAAGATTATTATTTTTATTTATTATTTCTAATAAATCCCACAATTCGTTAATAATATCTGGTAACAGCCGATTTAAAACCCGTTTAAATTCTTTTTTTTTTCGATCCATTGCAGACGTCCGTGTCGTGATCAAAACTGAACTGACTCGCCACTAGTGAAATACGTGTAAACACCCACTCGGTTCGGCAACTCTCTCGGCCGAGAGCGTATTTACTGACTCGCCACTGTACTCGTTAGGTGTAATCACTCCATCAATGTATGTATAAGATCTTAATGTATGTATAAGATCTTAATGTATGTCTGTGCTAACGTATTTCTGTAATATTGTATATAGTAAATTATTTTTTGAAAAATAAGGTCATAAAGAATTTTCACTTCTTTTTGTGCACACGCACACTTTTTTTTATATAATATATCGTGGTTATTGAAAAAGTTAAAATGTAACTAACTAATAAGTATTGTAAATGAATAAAGGACATTTATTTAATAAGTTAGTAATAAACATTTTCTCCTCCAAATATTTCATGTAAACTGCACTTCATTCTGAAAAAAATGTTTGTGACCACTGTCAGTAGGTAAAGAGGTCATTGTACGAAATTCTTTCTGCTCCGCGACCGGACTTAAGTAGTATTACTTTGTGGGGATGGATGGATGTTTGTTACTCTTTCACGTAAATACTACTACATGAATGTTTGAGTTTGAGTTTGAGTTTGAATAAAATTTGATATGTAGCTGAAGACCCAGAATAAGACAGGCTACTTATTATCACGGAAATCCAACAGGAACGGAAACTATGCGGGTTTTTCTTTGAATACGGGCGAAGCCGCGGGCGCTAATCTAGTACAAAATAGAATGTGAAAAAATCTTCGATATCTTAGCGATTGACACGTAAAGAGTATCTCAATATCTATATTTAGGTATATAAAATGTTCCGCCAGTCTAATGTTTTAAATACTTGGCGATAGCCTTTTAAAAATTACTTAAAATATAAATATTTTCGAGACTACTGTTTCCATTGGTAAAAAATGAAACATTAGAAGTAAACCGAAAATAATTTCAATAAAAAGGCCGCCAAAAATTGTGCTGAATCCGTTTGGTAACCACAGATACAAAAAAACTTATAAAACCTCTTTTTTGTTGGAGAATATAAAATTATGTCAAGGGGTCTTTATACTCTTTGGACCATTGTTAACTGTATCGCTTCAAATAAAATATAATATTAAATACCGTATTTCTTGTGTTTTATTTTACAGACCTTCTAGAAAGTACTTAGCTATCGTCGTTCAGAAACTAAGGAGGTTCTTAATTCGACTATTTTTGAAGTGAAAACTTCTTTAGCGGCGTTGGGTATAAAATCTTAAACTCGCGTCAGGACACGTGGCCTGATCGAAAAAGCGTAAGACGGATGTTTTTTATTTTTTTTTTTTTAGCCCTTATATTCCATGCGTAAGACGGATACCATTCCAATATATCAAACATGCTGAACGTTAATAATCAAGTTTTCACTTCTGCCGGCACTCCCGGAGTGCAACCCGTCTTTTTTTTTTGAAGTGAAACTTCTTTATCGGAGTTGGACAAAAATTTAGTGTAACATTTTTGCGTTACGCCGTACGCGTGACATTTTTGCGTTACGCCGTACGCGTGACATTTTTGCGTTACGCCATACTCGTGACCTTTTTAAGGTCATAAAGAAGTTTCACTTCTTACGTGTGTACCATAGAAATCTAAATAACAAGACACATAGAAGTGCTATAATGTCATAATTCGTATGAAAACCGCTGTCGCCAAAATCAACACATTTAAACCGATAGCTAAACAGTACACACAAGTAAACTATGCCTTTTATTGGACAGCTTGATTTTAGTGAAAACTAACTTAAATATTAAATGAAGCTTTTTAATATGTATCCTAACGCACGAATTTACGGTTTATTTTAGAATAACATCCCTAAGTATATGAGACGTTTTGTTTATTTTTGCTCCAATACGCAAAAATTCGGCTTTTCTACAACAGAGGTTGTCAATTTTCAATAGATATAACTTTGAACATAAACTCATAGAAATAAGGTTGAAATTTGTGTTAAACGTGATAATAAGAATGGTCGACTGTGTCATTCATTGTTATTTCGATTACTATGGTGACACTCGTAATACTTGTAAATATTCTATAATTTTAAGGAAAAACGGCAATATTTATAAACAAAAATACTTACCGGTGAAATTTTATTCCTATAATAGTATAATTACAATTTATGGAAGAATTTCCGCACTAGGAAATGCTGTAACACACCATGTTTACTCACGCACGTGTCAGGAACAACTGAACAAGCGACCACCAAGCGACGAACAGACTTGTGGCATGGTAACCACCTGAGCGGCGACAATGTCACGCGCGCTTACGACTTCTATTGCCTTGTTATTTAGATTTCTATGGTGTGTACTCTAGTACACGCATACATTTTTTTTTTTGTTGTAAGTATGTCAATTGTCGACTGGACAATCTGTTTTAATGATTTTTTTTTTATGTGAAAGCATTATTAATTATTTCTGGTTGTTCTCATTTATTTATTTTTTTAGTTATATCAAATTGAAGGGGATCTATTGTTATGTGAAATTAATAAATGAAACTAGTGAAATTAATTGTGTGTTTCTTTAAAAATCTAAACTATAAAAAGCAGTTCCATCAAGAGGTTACAATACAAAGTATAAATTATTAAATTATTTGTACAATCTAAAGACAGACTAAAATACTAACATGGCCTATTAAAAACCTCATAAAATTGTTTGCTGCAAATTGTAACTGAAAGATCATTAAGCCCTTCACAAAAGTGGAGATAAATCTTCTTTAATTACTTATTTTAATTAGTCTTAAGGAACTTTTAACAACTTCCATTCAACGCTAATATAATTTTTTCTGCAGAGTAAAATCGAGAACTTGGAAAACTGATTTTATGAGGAAAAATGTTCCCGCTCGGAAACCGCTTTCATGACGTTTTAATTAATTATAAATAAAATATTGTTGAAATTATAATGACAAAAACTGGCCGTTGGTAAAAGGTACGTGTGGCCTTGGAATAAGGGTCAAGTTCGTATGCTTCTATAATTGCAAATAAAGTCATTTACTTCAAGCCACGAAGTTCCTATAACAGTGCATTTACATAAAACGAACATAGAGCTAGAGCTAGAGCTAGAGCAAGAGCATTATTTCTTTGATTTGATTGGTCTTTTAGAGTAAAATACGTATTCAGTGTGATTCAGTATAAGAACATTGCACAGAATATTTTCGAAAGCACTAAGAACAACGAAAGAATGCTCTACGCCTGTTTACACTAATATAATTTGATATATATATGTTACCGGAAATGTATGAAATCAAGGAATTGTATACAAATCCTAGGAAATGTGTACAATTCCGATACCATGTAGGAAATGTATAAAATATTGTTTAATAAACTATTTAATGCATAGATATCCTAGGAAATGTATAATCTTCCTCGGAATTGTATATAATTCCAATATCGTATTAGGAAATGTATAAAGTAAATGATTTCTGTAATAAAACACGTTGTTATTTTTTTTTATTATAGCACTTATTGAGACAATCGGGTAACAGTCTTACCGTAAAATAATAATAATATGTTCATATTATCTTACTAATTAACATTTCTTAAATCAACTTATATTCAATCAAATCAAATTTTCATTTGGTAAGTAATCAGTCCCCTCGTCCCGCTGTCCCCGTGTACATGTCGCAGTCGGATTGTATAATCCGCCGTATTATAAACGGCAGGCATTTTGTAATATGCCGAAATTCGTCTTTTTCCAAAATTCTACAAAGACGGTCGCGAGCCGACGGAGCCCCACTTCATGGGGCCTATTTCTGTGTAGTTTTAAAAAACACGAACCTAACCTAACCCACCCCCTTATCCAAACCAAAAATTTCTGATTACGAATTTTCGGCATATTACAAAATGCCGGCCGTTTGTAATACGGCGGATTATACAATCCGACTGCGACATACACACCCCTCGTCCCGCGTACCTTCCAATATGTTAGATGTTTTACATTTCCGATTGCTATTTAGGAAATGTATAGATTTCCTAGGAAATGTGTATAAAATAATTTATTTCACACATTTCCGTGCTATTTTAGGAATTACATACATTTCCTAGGAATTTTATACAATGACGGATTACATACATTTCCGTTAACATATATATGTATATATACATATAGTGGGGTTAGAATGAGCATTCGCTCGTTTGATGTAAATGCACCATCAAACAATTGGTATAAACTAGCTTTCTTTTCGTGACTTCGTTTGCACTTGGTTTGCACGAATACACTTATAAATTTGACGTTAACAAACGAACCATCTATGCCATTCTTTTTCATCCCATTAGAGCTCGATATTATCGTTTTGTTACAAAACTTTCATAAATACCTCTTTCCCCTTTCAAATAAATCTATTAAAGTTACTACTTTCGGGTCGAAATCTTAATCAGAAAGCTATTTAATGAATCTATTCACTTCGGCTTAAAATTAGCACCAAGGCTCCTATTATGCGAACTCAATGAAACCTGGTGCTTGAATTAATCAGTTTCCAAGCCCTTCAAACAGCTTAATCTAACACCCAAGATTGACATCCACATGATCACGGAAGCATGGTGCACTGAGCGGTGACCCATCAATACTGTGACCGCAGTTAACGCTGCTTAACCCGATTACCACTGTGTGCGTCTAGCCGTGACGCCTCAAATTAGGGTCAAGGTAGGCGTTAAGTGCTTAATTAGTTGTTAATTAGGGGTGAAAGGTATTTGTTGTTTTAAATTATTATTTCTTGATGCATAATTAAAAAAATCTATAAGTACATAGATACACTATTTCACTTCAAATATAAATAAAAAGGTAGGTGAGTGTGAATGTATTTTCATTAAATTTTAATTTTAATCGGAAACGCTATTATTAATTGTTAAATTTAATTATTTACATATATTTATCTACACATAAGAAATTAATTTGCATCATTAAAACATGTAAAACTGCCTTGCCTTGCCCTATCATCCCGCTGGTACCCCTCTATGTTAATCACATACAAAAATAATGAATTATATGAAAAATTATGCATTGATACTCCAATGGAAAAGTTATTCATAACCCAAAGGTTACAGTCATTTACCTGAATCCCATTACTTTGGTCCAGGACACCTAACACATTAACCTATCCTATCCCATTCTGATAAATGTTTTTTCTAACGCTGATGAATCTTTGATGTTGTTTCTAACGCTGCATACAAACGTTTAGGATTCTTACTGCGCAACTCTGTCGGACTTTCAGATAGCGCTATTAGAGTTCTCTACTCGGCACTTGTTAGGAGTATTCTAGAGACTAATTCCATTGTCTGGAGTCCCTACGAGAAAAAATATATCCTTATGTTGGAGCAGGTCCAAAAGAAGTTCTTAAGGTACTTGTATGCGAGAAGTTTTAATTATTACCCATATCTGTATCCCACAAAATTCTTGCTGGGTAGTTTGGGTTATAACTCGCTGGAACTTCGTAGAAGTCTATCAACTGTTAAATTTGCTCTTAACGTTTTATACAATAAAATAGATTCTAATGATTTATTAGAAATGCTCTTACGGCTAAATGTGCCTGACAATTATACACGGGCTCGTAGCCACCAACTGTTAGCTGCTTGGCGCACACGCACGGTTCAACGCCAGCAGTCTCCGGTGCCTCGCATGCTTTCACTGCTGAACTCAATCCTCAATTCTGCACCAGTATACGATTTGTTTGTGTCAGGGATGGGAATGATAGGTGAAGAATGTAAGAGGTACCTAGAACTAAGGACATAGTGATAAGTTTAGAATTAAGTTTAATATATGTATGGTTTGGCGTATGCCGTAAATAAATAAATAAATAAATAAATAAATGGGTTCCGTGTTAAAAGCGCTTATGGGATAGGTCATTAGCATTGAATTATGGGCCACATGAGCATTTGACTTTCCGCTTTTAAAATGATTAAAAGTATTTCTTATGAATTCATGTTTATTTGAACTGAACCTTTTTGTTGTTAAGATGTAACTCAAAAACTACTCGACTTCGCTATTAGCAAGTAAATTTTTTTATCGAATAACATGTGTGCTATGTTTCTTTTTGTAACCATTTACAACCCGGGCAAACCTGTGACGAACACTGTAAAAAGAAAAAAAAATAATAATTATTTAATCAATAAGAAGAAAGAATTCCTCCAACACAATTCTTCCATATACATAATGCTGAAATATTCTTACTTTTTAAAGTATCACTAATTTCTTCAATATTTATCTCCAACCACTACTTTCTAGAATTTATTTACCTACTATTTTTATATCAAATCATAGATATTTTAACCTTGACACTGTACCTTGACATTAAACTACACTTTATAAAAACGCTAACCCATCGAATTTCTCAAATAAGGTGCTTTTATAATGATTGTACAACTTATAAAAATACCAAAGCTTAAAATGAATAAAACAAGTTTGGATCAGCTTGAAGCACACTCGGACGAGCCTCGATGGAAAATTGTTGCAGTTTTTCTTAGCAGTTTTTATACTGTTTTTTCTCTGTTGTAATACTTAGATCGTTATCCGCCCTTACCAAGGTATTTTTACGACGCTTCTGGAAACCGATAAAAAGAAAACTTCAATATTTTTCTATAGTCTATGAAATATAGAGAAACTACAGAATTCGTGCTTCATTTCTGTAGATTCTTTGTCTTTCTTAATAAAAGAAAAACTATTTTTATACAATTTATGTGACTGTAAAACATCATTGACTTCGTCTGCAATATACAACTATTTTTAGCTGACAGCCCTTATTATTTAAAAGTTCTAACTGTATATGACTTCTTTATTAAAAAATCAGTTTATTAAAATCTTTAATACACTAAAACAATTCAATACTATTGAAAATCAATTCAACAATCACCTAACAGATCACGTCATCAAAACCAAGATGGCGCCGATACAGAAACGTCAAACGTGTTTTCCCGCCATAAGTTACCTTCGAGAATTCCAGTAAAATTGGCTTGGATATTCGAAAACCTCGTGAGGCGTTCCACAACGGTTGTAGTTCACATAATGATTGGTATTAGATTGCTATCGCTGTTATTTACATCCCTGAATTGGTAGATACCGAAATATTTATGTGTATAAAAAGAAGAAAAGTGGATTTGGAAAGTATAGTTTTTCTTACACCAGTATAAAGTAAATGTAATCATAAATAGTACTTAATTAGTATTAGTAGTAGAGAGTAAAATTTCGCATTTTTTTTTTTTTTTTTTTATATATATTAGAGTGGGCAAACGGGCTTGTGGAGCGCCTGATCGTAAGCGAGTCCACCGCCCATATTCATCTACAGGGGTTTCTGTAGTTGCGTTGCCGACTTTTTGAGATGGAGGTACACTCTCTTCTTGAAGAGACTCAAGTTGTAGACATTAGGAAATGTCGCTGCGGGGAGGCTATTCCATAATTTGGTAGTGCGTGGTAAAAAGTTACGAGAAAAACGCACTGTACTCGTACGCCAAAGATCTAAGTGGTGAGCATGAAACTTTGCCTTGTGTCGGGCAGAACGATGGTGGAATTCTGCGGCAGGTATCAGTTCAAACAACTCGTCAGAACACTCTCCATTGTACAGACGATAGAATACGCATAAAGATGCGACGTCTCGTCGTAAAGCTAGTGAATCCAGCCGATCAGTAAGAGCCCGGTTGCCGATAACTCTGACCGCTCTTCGTTGCACGCTATCGAGTGGAAGGAGTTGATATTGTGGGGCGCCAGCCCAGAGATGGGAGCAGTATTCCATATGAGGCCGTATTCGCTTTATAAAGTAACAAGAGATGGCCTGGCCTGAAATACTGCTTCGCTCTATTAAGGACGCCCATTTTTTTAGAAGCTATTAGTAGCTTTGCCTTCCAAATGATAGCGGAACTGAACGTCATCAGATATATCGACACCAAGAATTCCGATACTATAAGGCTTTATTGTTAGGGGAGTGTTCTCAAATAAGGGAGCTGTGAGAAATGGGGTTTTCTTGGCTGTGAATGAACATACTTGCGTCTTGCCAGGGTTAAATTGGACAAGATTTTGTCGACCCCACTCAGAGACTTCACCAAGGAGAGCCTCAATATTGGACACAAGTATGTTTCGGTTTGCATTGACGTGTTCTCGAGAAATATTTGGGCGGCCGGAATATATAGCATCTCCAGTACTGTCATCTGCATAGCAATGAATGTTACTGATTTGTAACATGTCATTGATATGCAGTAAGAACAGTGTGGGTGAAAGGACGCAGCCTTGAGGGACGCCAGCGTTGACAGGCAGTAAGTAGTACAGAGCTCGAACCGTCAACCAAGACCCGGATACTACGAGATGTAAGAAAGCTGGCAATCCACTTACATAATTTCTCTGGGAGTCCATAGGCTGGAAGTTTCGAGAGAAGAGCCCGATGCCACACCCGATCGAAGGCTTTTGCAACGTCCAGATTAACCGCTAAGGCCTCCCCTTTACTCTTGATTGCCGTAGCCCAATGATGGGTTAAGTAAACTAGGAGATCACCAGCTGACCGTCCATGGCGAAAGCCATACTGTCGGTCACTAATCGACTGGTTTTCTTCCAAATAACCCAGAAGTTGGCCGTTAATGATGCTTTCCATCACTTTTGAGAGTAAAGAGGTAATCGCGATAGGTCTGTAGTTGCATGGATCAGAACGATCGCCTTTTTTAGGGATCGGGTGTACTGAGGCAGTCTTCCACGAAGCAGGGACTACGCCAATGTTATAGGAGTACCGAAACAGCTCTGTGAAAACCGGTGCCAGTTCCGGAGCACATGTTTTGAGAACAATGGCGGGCATACCATCAGGCCCACTCGCTTTGTGTGTTTCGAGACAGAGAAGAGCCTTTCGCACAGCATTCTGTCTGAAATGAACATTAGGCATAGAACTCTTGCACCGCGAGATAGCGGGCGGTACTTTCTCTCCGTCATCCATGGTTGAATTAGATGCAAAGAGAGCACCCAGAAGATCGGCTTTCTCTTTGGAGGAGTGGGCTAAAGTATCATCTCCCCGGCGCAAAGGTGGTAATGATGGCTTGCAGAAGTTGCCTTGGACAGCTTTGGCGAGTGACCAGAAAGCACGGCTCCCAGAAGGGTAGCGTATAAGTTTCTCACCAATGCTGCCAATAAACTCAGACTTTGATTTGGCTATTTCCCTCTTATAGACCCTGGAAGCAGAATTATACTGTTTTTTAAGAGCACCAGCATTTGGATCCTTTTTAGACACAGAATTTGCCCAGGCATGGAAACTCTCTTGCTTCTGGCGGGATGCCATTTTGCAAGAGCGACCATACCAGGGCTAGGACTTGCCGCCGATGGGGACTAAAGAGTTTGGTAAGAACAGTTCCATTCCCTGCAACACCACATGGCAATACCGTCACGTCATGGAGTAAGGCGATGATTTTGGTATCTTTGATTCTTGCCAAAGAAGTTTCACTTCTGACACGTGTGCTCGGCATACACGCTATTGCCTTTGTACTTTTAGATCATTAGATTCATCTAACGCAAAATATTCACCTCTAAAACTTTTAACACATTTATAAAACCGTAAATATAAAACATTATATTTTAGAAAAGCCGTTAAGTGTGACATAAATAATCAAACAAAATGCTTGCAAACGAAAATGAGAAGAGGTCTCGAGAGATATAATTTTAAATTACATTCAAATATGAAGGGGGACATTTTCAACCAGGTAATTAATGTATAAATTTAAATTCACGTCACAAAGGTAGATTCGTCAAACCAAATTTTTATATTAAATAACACTATAAACACATTTTGTGCAAATTTATTTCAATTATATAACCTCTTTAGCTTGGTTGTTTAAATTAGAACAGATTCAAAAATAAGTCATAGAAAAGTCTAGAAACTGAATCCAAATTCGAGAATCTTAGCAAAATACAATTTTATTATGAAATTAAATACTTTTATATCAAGGATGCTTATCATTAAATTACGACCAGAATTATTTAAATTCGTCAAAATCTGTCCAGTTATTCCTTCGAGAAAGAGTAACAAACAAACGTACATACATCCATCCTCATAAACTTTATATTTATAATTAGGATTATCATCACAAAACCGGTGGCAAAATCCCGTCCATTATAATCTCAAATCCACACTAATTGCCTACATTTCGAACGTGACCAGATAAAGAATTATGAATTAAACCTTTTATCCGACCTTATTATCTAATATCTGTATTGGGAATTTCAGCTAAAAGGATGACTATCGTATTTAGAAATGCTCAATTTCATATTGGAAAAGATTTCTATTACATCTGACGTGATTGGCCGTCTATCTTACAAATTTTTATTGAATAGACTCCATATTGAATTATGTCCAAACAACAAACGGAAAATTTCATTTCTTATTCAATGTCTTTTGAGAACCTTTGATGCTTATATTTCGCTTTTCATTGTAAACTAGCGGTCCACCCCGGCTTCGCCTGTGGTACATATTTACGTTTTCTCTACATAAGAACCATCCTCGTACTTCAAGGAATATAATAAAAAAAGAATTATCGAAATCGGTTCAGCCGTTCACACGTGATGCCGTGACAACGCGAAACGGGTTTCATTTTTATGTATATAGATTTGGTATAATATTTTAATTAAAACTCATAAATTCCGAAGTAATAACTTAAATAAGGATAAATACTTATTTATATTTCTTCTCATATTATGATGTATTAAATTCCTACTAGATTTATCACTGAAATAAGAATGTGATAAAATTTTAAATCTGGGACAGCTCCGCAATGCTAAAGGGCGAACGCAAGAAAAGGGGAAGAAATAGTAGTGTCCTACTATTCATAAACGAAAGAAAAATATACCAAAATGTTTGTAAGCTCTACATTTAGTCCATTGAATGAGTCCCTCCAAGGGGGGTCTAGAGTGCGTGAGTTAGTAACGTAAGATGTTTCTTCGGAAACATGTCAAGAGTCCCTAGGTAATAAACATACTAAAACCCCGGGACACTAGGAGGAGCCCCGGAGTGGGGGGAGGGGGGGAATGGGTCCATTTTTTCATTTTTCGCTTAAATCTCAAAAACGGTACATGTTAGAGAAAAACTTTCAAGGAAAAGTTGAAAGGCCATAAAATTATCTACAAGTTGTACCTAAATCATTTTTTTCTATTCGCAGCCGTTTTCGAGCTACATCCCATGAAAGGTGAAAAATTAAATTATCGTAACTACCCTAATAAAATTCAATTCCTCCTAAACGCCTCCATGGTGGAATTTGGTATTTTTATCAATGATAGACCTAATTATGAGCAATCTATCTGTACCAGTCACAAGTTGCACTTTTGAGTTTTTTGGAAGAAAAAAAATAAAAAGTTCAAGTACCGTAACTACCCTAATAAAATTCAATTCCCCGTAAACGCCTCCGTGGTGGAATCTGGTATTTTTATCAATGATAGACCTAATTATGAGCAATCTATCTGTACCGGTCACAAGTTGCACTTTTGAGTTTTTTGTAAGAAAAAAATAAAAAGATCAAGTTCAGTAACTCAAACTAACCTAAAATAATATTTTGACAATCGATTCCTCCTAAAGGCTTCCATGGAGGAATGTGTTTATTTTACCAATTATAGACCTAATTAAGAGCAATCTATCTGTACCGGTCACAAGTTGCACTTTTGAGTTTTTTGGAAGAAAAAAAATAAAAAGTTCAAGTATCGTAACTACCCTAATAAAATTCAATTTCCCGTAAACGCCTCCGTGGTGGAATCTGGTATTTTTATCAATGATAGACCTAATTATGAGTAATCTATCTGTACCGGTCACAAATTGCACTTTTGAGTTTTTTGGAAGAAAAAAATAAAAAGATCAAGTTCAGTAACTCAAACTACCCTAATATAATATTTTGACAATCGATTCCTCCTAAAGGCTTCCATGGAGGAATGTGTTTATTTTACCAATTATAGACCTAATTATGAGCAATCTATCTGTACTGGTCACAAGTTGCACTTTTGAGTTTTTTGGAAGAAAAAAATAAAAAGATCAAGTTCAGTAACTCAAACTACCCTAATATAATATTTTGACAATCGATTCCTCCTAAAGGCTTCCATGGAGGAATGTGTTTATTTTACCAATTATAGACCTAATTAAGAGCAATCTATCTGTACCAGTCACAAGTTGCACTTTTGAGTTTTTTGGAAGAAAAAAAATAAAAAGTTCAAGTATCGTAACTACCCTAATAAAATTCAATTCCCCGTAAACGCCTCCGTGGTGGAATCTGGTATTTTTATCAATGATAGACCTAATTATGAGCAATCTATCTGTACCGGTCACAAGTTGCACTTTTGAGTTTTTTGGAAGAAAAAAAATAAAAAGTTCAAGTATCGTAACTACCCTAATAAAATTCAATTTCCCGTAAACGCCTCCGTGGTGGAATCTGGTATTTTTATCAATGATAGACCTAATTATGAGCAATCTATCTGTACCGGTCACAAGTTGCACTTTTGAGTTTTTTGGAAGAAAAAAATAAAAAGATCAAGTTCAGTAACTCAAACTACCCTAATATAATATTTTGACAATCGATTCCTCCTAAAGGCTTCCATGGAGGAATGTGTTTATTTTACCAATTATAGACCTAATTAAGAGCAATCTATCAGTACCGGTCACAAGTTGCACATTTGAGTTTTTTGGAAGAAAGAAATATTTTTTGATCGATTGATGAGCCAAAATCATTTTTTACTGCGTGTAACTCAGAAACGGTAGGATATAGGAAAAAATGATTTAGGTACAACTTGTAGATAATTTTATGGCCTTTCAACTTTTCCTTGAAAGTTTTTCTCTAACATGTACCGTTTTTGAGATTTAAGCGAAAAATGAAAAAATGGACCCTTTTCCCCACTCCCCCCACTCCGGGGCTCCTCCTACTGTCCCGGGGTTTTAATTTGTTTATTACCTAGGGACTCTTGACATGTTTCCGAAGAAACATCTTACGTTACTAACTCACGCACTCTAGAACTTTTTATTCAATGGACTAATTACTGGGGATTATGCCTTATTACTTACTAGCTTTCCGCCCGCGGCTTCGCCTGCTTTGTCTAAAACATAATAAATTATATACTAAAACCTTCCTCTTGAATCACTCTATCTATTAAAAAAAACAGCATCAAAATCCGTTGCGTAGTTTTAAAGATTTAAGCATACATAGGGACATAAGGACAGAGAAAGCGACTTTGTTTTATACTATGTAGTGATAATATATTTTATTTACACAGGTATGCAAGCATGATAACCAAGCACGATTGCCAAGTTTCGGCAGTGTCACATGTCGTTGAATTTTAACTTAACGGTTTCTTCCGATGTTACCTGTAAGCGCATTTTTCTTAACTATGAGTTAAGTTTGAAGAGTTCCTTTTATGTCCTTGGAAAGTACACTTAGAATCAGACGGTGCTATTTTAAATATTCGGCTTTATTGAATCACCAATTCCACTTTAAAACAACCTATAACAATTTGCCGGACTGGAACATCGAAACCAGTTCACGTTCACTAAACTTCACTAACAAAAAATAATTTTACAACTTAAACACCAGGCATACGTAACATATTGTACACACTATTAAAAGTTCCTAAAGCCATTCGATAAAGCTGAAAAGCTTTCTGAAAAGTAATTTACACAGACCGGTAAACAATTTTGTTTCTCGCTTCTGTTATTAAGCCGTATTGAAGGCTTTTAAGGGCTGTAGGCAATAAGAGGTTCTAGGTCGTAGGCGTTTTATGAATCGTCTATTTGATGAGATATGATATCTATGGAAGTTTGTGTAACAGCTTTTTGTGCTGACATCCTAAAAAATGGCCTATATTATAATAAATTAATTTATTTCCTCCAACTCCTCATATTATCTTATTCTTATATTATGTCCTTATTCAAGCTATAATCTATTTCTTTATCAAATTTTACAATAATACATTGTATTAGTAGAAATTAGTAAGTAGGTACTGTATCTTAGATACGCGATAAACTTTTGTATATAACGTTATTAATAGGGTAATCTACTTAATTAATTACTATAGACAAGTTTTCATTATTAAGGTTATTTTTTCCTAACTATAACTTGTAAATACCAATAATAACCAACTGCTAACAAAATACAATTTTCCATATAACTTGGTGAAAACTTTAGCAAAATTTAAACGATCGCAAAGCTATCATAAAACAATTTAATCGATACTGAAGCGATAACAATTTCTAAATGGATTGTATAGCTTTAGAAAATGGCTAGTCTTAAGGGAAAAGCAATTTAAACGCGTCTGAGTTTCTTCCGGTGATTTGCAATAACTTCTATGAAATCCCCTTTCCTCTGTTTAGTGGAACTTACATTACTTCCTAGTATTATATTCGAATCTATAGGAAGAGTTTGCTTATTTTTTATTAGTATGAATATCAATGTTCAATATTGAAATATTCATCTTATTCGATATATAGATTGTAAGGCTTTGCCAAGTATGTCTCAGATACTGTTTCACCGTTTTTTTAAATCCTTCATAAGCGGAATGCCGTTTCATTTAGTTACGTAGGCTATATTTTATCTTTGTTGTAATTAGTTGTGATTTTTATTCGAAGCATAAATGTAACCAAAAATTATTTAACATTTTGGTAATGTATCCCTAATAAAACTTAGCATAACAACACATTTTTTTTTTTGTCTTTCTTACATTATTAGCATGGGTTTTCACAGAAAATTACAATCAAACCTTTCCAGATGCCCTTGTATTATAAAATTATAATAAAAACTCTATTTCAATAACCATTACCATAATACCAGTTCATTAGAGCCATTGTGGCAACAAGATATCATCAGGGGCTATTTGAATACATTCCCCATACATTATGTAGATTTAGAATTGCAGCAAATTCATGCTCGCATACATTACTAATGATTTGTGGAAATCTTGGAATGTTTTATTTAGTTATGATTAGTGTTTATTGTTAGGAATTGTAGTTTATTAAATAATGTGTATGAAAGAAACTCGTTTGCTTATAAAATTATGTAATAAAGTGAAGTCCCATGTCCCCAAGTGGGGTAAGGGGGAGATGCATTATACATCTGTTTCACTGATCGATTTTGTTTAGGGACAAGTAGGTGATCAGCCTTCTGTGTCCTACCAGACCAAGACATTTTTTTTTCTTCGTCTCCACCGGGAATCGAACCCAGGACCCCTCGCGCTACGCTCACGCGTCAACCACTGTACCAACGAGGCGGTCGAAAATTATGTAATAACATGATAGGAAAATACTTTATTTCTTCATTACTTTAAGATATGATTTCACTCATCTTTTCACCTAAATCACTTTATAATTATGTATAGATAGCTATATTAAGCTATTGCATAGCTTCTATCGCGGGCCTTGAGCGCGGGGACCGAATCGAGAAATTCCGTAACGAAAAAACCTCACGCTCCCCACTCCGACGGGCATGGAGGTGTGGCTTGAAGGCATAGCTTTACCGCGGCAGTCCCCGAGTGCCACACGTCTTTTTATGATAAATGTTGTAGCTGTGGTTGTAGTATTTATTACATTAGTAGGTACTAGGTGCATTACCTTTATACACTTAAAAATATTACGAAGAAAACCATGCTCTGACTTCTGAAAATACTCCTAGAAATTAAATACCTACATTCTAGTAATAACGATACACTTACGTTAATTGAAAAAGCTTAATAAACTTGCAACACCCACACAAGCTCACCTTACACATACACACAAATACGTATAGAATGACCAACTCACACTAAGAACTCATTCGTGTTTGGCTTATAGAAATACCAAACACAAGCTCACCAACACATACATTCACACCATTACGTACATATTATAATCTATTTAGGACTAACTCGCACTAAAAACTCTCATTGATCTTATAAAATACCAACACATTCTCAGCTACACACCCTTACATATAATTCATTAATGACCAACTCACACAAAGACATTCGTCTTATAGAAATACCAACACAGGCTCACCTACACACACACACACACACCATGTATAATCAGTGAATGACCAACTCACACTGAAACATTGGTCTATAGAAAAACCAAAATATTGGTCTATAAATGATTGAAGGAATGACCGATAATTCTTACTAAGAGGTACTCAAAGTTCATACATAATAGTGATTGATTTCTATTACGGAATGGCATGAATGAGTCTTATGACCACTTATGTAATCGCCCTTTATACAGGAAAAGTTTGGCTTATATTTAGGGTATGGATAATGAACGGAATGTCGTAAATAATTCTGCAAAACTATCTTTTTGTGGATTTTTATTGCTATACCTATTCATAGAAGAAAAATAAGAGAGAAGAGATATTTTGTTTGGTTTTCAAGTACAATTAATTGGATTTTCTTACTCATTATATAATTAAGAAAAACCCGTGAATTTTCCTTAGATTAAACTTAACTTTTCAGTACAACAGTTATAGCAGTATTTTGTTCTGTACAAGTATTATAAAACATCATATAAAAATCTATTTGGATATTGAGAACGTGAACTTGAGCATAGCCAGAACATAAAAAAATCCTCTTTTATCACAATTTTTATGTTTCTACACCTTTAATATAGTACGCCTTTTATATTTATTTAAAACATACTACGCTTTTTATATTATATCTATAAACAACGATCCCATACACAAACACAACCATCACCAAAAACATGAATTTTAATTAAAATAAACGCTAAATAAATCCAACAATATTTTCATTGCCATATCTCCACAGTCTATTAATTATTTTTTGTATTGAACCTATGCAATACCGGCCTCCATAATATGTTTTCATGCAATATTCCGTTTGCAGAAGTCGATTTATTTCCAAGAGCCAAAAGCATTAAAAGTTAAAATGTTTATTTCTTCTAATACATTAAATTCACTCCACATTTAAAACTGTAAATAGAATTTAGAATTTAGACTTTAAAAATTTTCTCTAGCTAAGCGGATTTTTATGTGGTTGTATTTTAGCTTTTCTTACAGAATTTTTGGCGGGTTTATTCGGGTTTCGTACCCAAAGGGTAAAACGCGACCCTATTACTGAGACTTCGTCGTCTGTCTGTCTCCAGGCGGTATCTCATAAACCGTGATAGCTAGAAAGCTGAAATTTTCACAAATGATGTATTTACGTTGCCGCTGTAACAACAAATAGTTACTAAAAATTAAAAAAAGTAAAATATTAAGGGGGGGTCCTCATAGTACGGAACCCTTCGCGCGAGTCCGACTCGTACTTGGCCGATTTTTTTTATTTTTTCATTGTTTTCTTTATCTCGATATAGAGCGTAATGACATACTTATCCTTTACAGCTACATAACATAAAAAGGCAAAAAAGAGACTGTATTTGATATAGTACAGGAAACAAAAAAGGACCTTTTCCAGGCGATTAATTTCAAGTCATAACAATCATAAATACAAAAGGTTTCATTGTATAATGAATGAATGTGAACTTAGGAATTTATTATTATATTACATATTTTACTCTTATAAACCAAATTCTTTTTGTTATATTTCAATTACCTCATCATTGAAGCATACTACGAAAGGATATTCTCTAGTACTACAATAAAATTAGCCACATTTAAAACAACTTGACAAATGACAGTATACAAAATTAATCTTAATTTACAAGAAAAAACGTTGCTACATTTATCGAAGTTTTATCTTTAGTTTTTTGTTAATTCGAGTATTCAGATCTCTTTTAAAACCCAGGTAAACCGCGATTAAAGCGACTCCATTGTTTCCAGAAAACTCAGACAATAGAGACTTTCCATCTTATCAATTCAAATTCAAATAATCTTTATTTGCGGAATAAATTTAACGGAATTTTGAGGGGACACGTGTTCTTAGTACCTCATACCGAAATATACCGAAACATTATTAAATTCCATGAAAGTGTACTAGGAAAAACATTGTTCTTCATATAATATTAATCTGATACACGTGAATACTGCTGTTCTTTAAATGAAACTACGACTATACTATACTATCTACTAATTCGTTAAATACAACAAATACTGGTATTAAATAAAATTATTATAGGGTCTTTAGCGGCCTACTTAAATACCTACTGATTGAGGATTCTACCGTTTCGTTGCAGTAATGACACATTTTTGTGCACTTGGTTTTACATTGTTGATTGTTATATTAACTAACACCTTATAAGCTAGGTATTATTATAATATCATCACACGTAGATGATACACTTTAAAATATATACGAGAAGACGAACCAGTGCGTATTTATACAAAGAAGATATGACACAAAGCTTTATTGAAAGAAAAGTCAACAGTAAACTTTCAACATAATAATATTATCTATATCTATCATGGCATCACGTGTGAACGGCTGAACCGATTTCGATAATTCTTTTTTTTATAATATTCCTTGAAGTACGAGGATAATTCTTATGTAGAGAAAACGTAAATATATACCACGGGCGAAGCCGGGGCGGACCGCTAGTATCACATATAATCTCGCCATGTGCTCTATCCAATATATCGGAAAAACATTAAACCGTTAACTGACGCTAATATTTTAATTTTATTATTTTCCATGAATGATCGAACATTTAAAAATATTTTATGATCTCGCATAGACAGGTGCTGCAGATGAATTTAACTTGACAAAATGTACTCTAAACAGTTTCATGGAAAAGGCATAAACATTTTTCAATATATTTCCAAGTATTTGATGTTTCGACAAATAAAATGTAACTTTTTGACGTTTATTTTAAACAAATATTGAAACAAAACAATTGGCATGTCAGTAAATAAATAATTTAACATTTTAATGTTAAAGTGTAAAGGATTTTTATCTGTGATTTTTATACAAGTTTTATTTAGACCTAATTTTTAACAGAGTCAAGAATCAAAGGTAATACATTAATCTTTGAAATTATGGAAGTATTCTTATATATCTACAATTTGTAATCATATTTATTTAAACATTGACATTAAAAAGCTTAAAAAGTATCTTATTTGCGGGATTAATGTCAAGGTCTCTTTTTATAATGAAAAAAGTATCTTTGTCAAGGTTCTCTTGGAAGAGATTACTAAATTACTAATCCCAAGTTATCTTGTATTTTTACAATAAGTAATGTATCTATTTTTCCAAACTAAAAGTGTCATTGAACCTACGTCATAAACTTAAACCACCCGAATATATTTTCATTTCCAAAAATAAACTACGGACTTTTGGAAATGGAATTTTCACTCGAGTAAATAAAGTTTTTATCGCGACATCTAAAGAAATTTAGATAAAGCGCAGGCCGCAAGCGCTTTCTTAATAATCTGAGCACAAATAGCTTTGCGAAATGTTTCTCAGTTGACAGATGCTTTGAACCTCAATGCTGGCCCTTTATATTCTACAGATAATATACTATTCTCACTAATGGTGAATGATTTTCAAGTATTGTTGTGTGAGTAAGACACTCGTATATTCGCTATGTGCGAAGTGGGTGGTGGGGAAAGGCAAATCGATCGTAGCGCACGACGTGGCAGAAATGTGAATTAATTCTGGGCTGTCATGTGTCAAATTGCTTTATTTTCATAACTTCCTTTATAATTTTAAGTAAAAACGTAAAAATTTGCGATATGGGTCATAGTACATGCTGTGTCGTAAATTGTAAAAACAACGGGAAAAACAGTTCGTGCAAGTTTTATTCGTTTGTAATGTATCAAAGCAACAACATGCTTACACTTGCCACTTTGGTTGTAAACACAGTCGCACTTAACATTTGTAACAACACGTTCATCATTTATCTGGAATTAAAATAAACAATAAAATAATTAATATAAGTAAGCTGACATGAAGCTAACTCAAATATACTATTTCTATAACTATCAAGTTATCAATGTAGGTAGGTATGTACTCACATTTAATGATGTTTTGTAGGGAGTTTGTGTAACAGACGTTTGTCTTATGATCAGAGCTCTTATTAAGAAGCTTTTCCCGTTCGTTCTAAGCTCTTCCACTTCTCTCACATGCTGTGCTAATACTTATTTTTTCCCTTTTTGCTCAGTTTGAGGTTGGAAATGTATTTTATGCTTAATCGATTCAAATCCCGTACGTATTATAATATCCATATTTTTCACGAGGAAGAAAATCGCTAGGTATAATATACACACTCACTTTTTACACTATTTTTTTCAATTTCGTTGAAAAACTAGTCGAAAATCAATATCACAAAAATATCTTATCATCTAGTTGACATGATTTGACCGATGACAAGTCCTGAATAGTTGCGGCCACTAGGGGCGCTGTCATCGCGCACACAACGAATACATGGAGTTTTAATACATTAATATTTATTCTAAAATACATTAATACTTTAATTCAAACGAGCGTGGATGACATAATACATAGTTCATACAAAAGTCGATATTTTAAGAAATAAACTTAGGCGAATATTACACTATTGAGAGAGGGAACAATTAAAAATGTCGAAAAGATTTTATTAAATTGATTTTATTCTATGATTAAATTAAATTTTTAATATTAAATGGAGCTGTAGAGCAACCACACTAAAAATAAAACAAAATATCCAAAAAAGTTTAGTAAACGAATGCTCTAAAAACATTCAAAGTGAAAGTAAAAATAAAACTGAATTTACATTAACATTTACTTCTCATAATAAAAATACATTATTAAAAATATTATATTATTAATTTCCACTCTAACCTAGAACCATATTCTTCAAATACTTCATACTAATAAAACTGAAACACTATTCATACTAACAAAATTTCATTAACCACTAATTCTAGCATCAAGAGCGTAAACTCAAAGTTGAGTTAATGATGTAAAAATCCGACGTTTTACTTTAAAAGACACTTTGGACTTGCAAAGTGCAGACATTAGAGTCTCGAGATAGTGGCACCTCATTAGACCGCTAATGCTTGCAAAAAGTGTCCACCACTTCGAATAACACTTTAAAACTTTAGTAGAAATTGGTGTTTTACCTTTGTATAACGCCATCCACAATATCAGAAAAATATGAATAACTAGAGCTTTTTCATACGTAATAAAGAAAAATCAATACTTTCGAGCTTTTTCATGGGTTAGCGAAAACATAAAAAGATATTTTAAAGCCACTGTTAGTCCTGTATTATTAAAATATACAGCACAGAATCTTCATAGTATTTGTTCCAAATTAACTAAGTTAAATTGTTGATGTTATATTATTTTAGTATATAGATTAGATATTTATTATAATTGCGTGCCGTTATTTACTTAGAAATATAATATTACTTATGTACATAGGTAAAAAATCTTTCTATATAAACATCATCTAGGTAAATAGCAGTTGTAAAATTCAATAATTCGATCCACTAAAATCCCAACGCAAAAGTTATTAACAATTTTAGTTTCAACTTTGATAGTATACTTACCCCTGAGAGTGGCCATTAGACACCATCTGGCTATTTCTGACAAATTGTCATCCCTTCCCATTGAAAGCTAATCAAAGGGAAATTTTTTCCAAATTGAATATTTAGCCCGGTCAATTTAAACATTCGGTGCTACATAAAGTCCCAACAGGCTGAATTTCTGTGAAGTTGTTGAAAACATAATTATAAACAATGTCTAAAAGTTCCCCATCATTCCCCTGTAAGCTAAAAATTTTATTCACGGTCAAAGGTCAAAAAAATGAGTTTTTCGCGATTTTCAGCAAAACGGTAAGTTTTATCATAAAGTACCTCAGGCAAAGATTGTAGATCATAAAATTATCTATAACAAATGTATCAATACTTTTTTTCTTACGAGCCACCGTTTCTGAGATATAACGATTCAAAAAGTTATAAAAGTTGTTATCGTCATAATATGCATGAGTACGCCACGTATATACTAGACTACAAGCCCGCATAGGAAAAAAATATGGGTCAAATGAACCACCAGGGGACATATCTAGAACGATAGAAGAGCAAAAAATAATAAGATTCATCACTATGCCGTCACTTGTAAGCTGTCCAACTGAGTGCAGATGAGAATTGAAAAGTACAGGTAGACCCGGTAAATTTTGGTCATATATTTTTGTACGGCATTCTTAACCATCGATAGATCCATTAAAAATAATAAGAAACCGCTCAGTGCCGTACAAAAATGGTGGTCCACCAAGTCGAAATTTTTATTTAATTTCCGAGAGTTACCGGGGGTAAATTTGGTCATTTGACCATGTACGGCATCTGTGTCATACTATTGCTATACTGCTTTTAATCCATTATTCCGCAACGCCGTACAAAAATCATGGGGACAAGGGGAAAAAATCGAGAGTTGTAATCCCCTCTCTTTCCCCACTCCAGGGGGTCATTTGACTAAGTACGGCTTCGGTTCCAAAACATTATCTAGCACTCAAAAGTACTATTAAAAGCAATGCCGTCAAAAAATAATTGTTCTTTTAAATGTATACCAATAATCATCTTAATTTCATCGAATTCTTGATATAAAGAGCTGTAAGGTCATTTGACCCTGTACGGGAACTTTTTTTTTAACATGATATTGTAAAATTCAATTGTTGTATAGTATTGCCGTTCAAAAGAAACCGTTCTAAAAAAAGTTATAGAGAAATGCAAAAACTGAAATTTTGTAAAAGTTTGAACATCGTAGATTAATGAAATATAATAGTTTTCTACACTTTATTCGTTGTTTTAAATAGTATTCACATAGATAAATTAGGAAAAAACCGATGCCGTACATTTTTGTGCAGACCACATCTTTTAGGCTGATGAAAGCGACGCTACAATTTTAAGGGTACTTTATGGCCATCTGATACAGTATGGCATTAACATATTTTTACCCGACTACGGCAAAGCAAAAGGAGGGTTATGATTTTGACAGGCCATGAATGTATGTTCATCTATTCTCTCGTAACTTCGAAACTACTTATCAGAATTCGACAAATGACATATCATTAGAAGCGTCTGAATTGTTCACTGGATAACCAGCGACCAGCTAGCTAAAGGCTATATGGGGTTTCACAAAATCTAATGTGGCGCCCTCTAGCGGACAAAACATACAGAGTAAAAAAAATAAGTTAAGATAAATATGCCGTGTTTGGTATCATTTGAAAGCGCTTTACTTGTACATTTTGAATATGTATATATTACTAGCATTTGCTTGTGACTTTACCTGTATTCATGGGCTGATTGCATATAATTCACATCTTTTCGTTCATAGCTTCTTTATTAGTTCATCAATTTAACGGAGTCCATTCCACCTGACTCCGACTTTCCAAGGTGATAATTAACCACCTCGAGCTTCTTAATATTAATGTATATTTATATTTTATTATCAAAATATAAAGCAAACATTTCGTTATATGGATTTTTTTCTTTTTCAGATTTTTCCCCTTTGAACCAACGAAAATGTACGGCACATGAAAAAATATTATCTATGCATAAAATACTTTAAAAATAAATTTATTTCGTGTTGTGTCAAATGACCCCCTGGAGTGGGGAAAGAGAGGGGATTACAACTCTCGATTTTTTCCCCTTGTCCCCATGATTTTTGTACGGCGTTGCGGAATAATGGATTAAAAGCAGTATAGCAATAGACACAGATGCCGTACATGGTCAAATGACCAAATTTACCCCCGGTAACTCTCGGAAATTAAATAAAAATTCCGACTTGGTGGACCACCATTTTTGTACGGCACTGAGCGGTTTCTTATTATTTTTAATGGATCTATCGATGGTTAAGAATGCCGTACAAAAATATATGACCAAAATTTACCGAGTCTACCTGTACTTTTCAATTCTCATCTGCACTCAGTTGGACAGCTTACAAGTGACGGCATAGTGATGAATCTTATTATTTTTTGCTCTTCTATCGTTCTAGATATGTCCCCTGGTGGTTCATTTGACCCATATTTTTTTCCTATGCGGGCTTGTAGTCTAGTATATACGTGGCGTACTCATGCATATTATGACGATAACAACTTTTATAACTTTTTGAATCGTTATATCTCAGAAACGGTGGCTCGTAAGAAAAAAAGTATTGATACATTTGTTATAGATAATTTTATGATCTACAATCTTTGCCTGAGGTACTTTATGATAAAACTTACCGTTTTGCTGAAAATCGCGAAAAACTCATTTTTTTGACCTTTGACCGTGAATAAAATTTTTAGCTTACAGGGGAATGATGGGGAACTTTTAGACATTGTTTATAATTATGTTTTCAACAACTTCACAGAAATTCAGCCTGTTGGGACTTTATGTAGTAGTACCCTCATTTTTTGGTTTAAATTGACCGGGCTAATTAATAGCAGATGAATTTGTGAAAGTCATTCGGAATATTGAGAATTGACGCTCGTTTTATCTTCATTTAAGTTACACAGGAAATATTTTTAAATAATGTTATTTTCCAAAAAGAGGATGTCTAAAATTTGTACAGTATTTTTTTATTTACATGAGATCTTTGGTGGTTTTCTAATTTATTAAATTCTATTATAAGAACGACGATGGGTAATTTAGCTATTAGGTATGCTTTAAACTGAATTATTTATATTATTGTATAAATAATAATCGTACCTATCATCTCCGGATAAAAGTTATTAAACCAGATTATATATTAAACCAGAAGCAACTGTAAAACAATTTAATCTTTTAATACTTGTAAATATTAATATACTGTAGCTGATTATAGTAAATACCATTAGCTAATATTTACAAAACATACAAAATTATTATTTATACATTAAATAAATATTATAATTTATAAAGTGCAAACTAATGAAGTAATTAAAAAAACATACCTACCTTTAAAATGTTTTCATATTTTTCTGAACCTATTCCAATTTCCAACATTATTACATAAACTTGTAGTTACAGCGTTTTAATTAAGGCACATTAAAAGTTAAAACCAAGCAGCTGTATCGCTCATAAGCGATTTCTTCTAAGAGCTCTGATTACTATATAATAGGAAAGAATTTTAATACAATATCCTGCTAAATTTAATCTTATATCTATACTAATACTAGCGGTCCGCCCCGGCTTCGCCCGTGGTACATATTTATGTTTTCTCTACATAAGAACCATCCTGGTACTTCAAGGAATATAATAAAAAAAGAATTATCGAAATCGGTCCACCCGTTCTCGAGTTATGCGCTTACCAACACATTTTGCGATTCATTTTTATATTATAGAAGATTATTATAAAGGTGAAGAGTTTCTTTGTTTGGTTAAACTTCTTCATTCGTCATTCAAGCTCTGGGTATTATTTATTTCTGTATTATTTCATAACTAGCTGCGCTCCGCGGTTTCACCCAAGTGGTTCCGCTCCTGTTGGTCTTAGCGTGATGATATATAGCCTATAGCCTTCCTCGATGAATGGGCTATCTAACACCGAAAGATTTTTTTCAAATCGGACCAGTAGTTCCTGAGATTAACGCGTTCAAACAAACTTTTCAGTTTTATAATATTAGTATAGATAGATAATCAAAAATTAGAACTAAAGCAATTACGTATCACTACATAGTATAAAACAAAGTCGCTTTCTCTGTCCCTATTTCCCTATGTCCCTTTGTATGCTTAAATCTTTAAAACTACGCAACGGATTTTGATGCAGTTTTTTTTTTATAGATAGAGTGATTTCAGAGGAAGGTATATATGTATATATATACTTAAATATAATTGATTAGGTTTTAGACCAAGCGGGCAAAGCCGCGGGCGGTAAGCTAGTTGTGAATAAAAAAAATCTAAATTCGCATTTAATATTTAATTCAATCACCATTATCCTGATGATTTTATAATTTTATATAATTAAGTCCATAATTTATTTATTGAACGAATAATTCGACGAAGTTCGTTCCACTTTAATAAGGGTTTCCAGGAAATGTGCAATTCTGTTTAATTCGCAAACATTCAATTATTGCGCGTCACGTGTCACCGCCGTAAATTTGATAAAACCTTTATTATCTTAAACAAAGCCTTTGAACATAGCAACACAGAATCGCGTGATTAATTTAAAAACGTTTGACTGTGGTATGTTTGTTTTCAGTAATAAAAATTATTGGGATTTTAATGGAGTCATAATATCATAATAAAGTCCATTTATTTGAGCAACTATAAAAACTAACTTCTGTTAGTAACTAATGCTTAAAACTATGTTCTGAATAACATTATATTAAAAAAACTATTGGTAGAAAATATTTTAAAACGTAATATTGAGTAACACAGTAAGTAGATAAGAGGGTATCAACCGGACTACAAATATCCTATTATCGAGTTGTCCTTACCGTCCTGTATAAAGATTTAATGTGTAAGCCATGTGACTTATTCCTTATGGGAAAAAAAAACAATTTTCGATTCACTTAGTAATCTTCATTCTCTTAACCACAAACCTAATAACTAAGAAGCTGTATAAGAAAATATCAAGCCAAGAAAATTTAATCAAATTCTTACTCCATTTTAAACGTAGTTTGTGACTCTAAAGTGCTGTTATTAAGCCACTTTGCCATCATAAATAGGGATGTAACGATACCGATACCGATACCGATATATCGGCCGATATAATCGGCAAGCCGATATATCGGTATCGCCGATTATAAAACAACCGATACCGATATCAAACAATTCAAAAAACCGCGCCCAATGAACGATGCGGGAGGCCGCCCGCGCGTGCGCACTTTGTTTTTTGAAAAAACTCTACCAATAGTAAACTTTTAGTAGTGTGTATAACTTAAAGTTTAACTGACTTTGCAAAATAATAATACTAAAATAAATGATTTTCTTGTTTTTTGATTTGGCATTGTTATTTAAAAGAATACGATTTACAGTTGAGTCTCTGTTAAATGTTGGTAACTTTTATGCATAATTCACTATTTATTTTTCTACCAAGCCATCGATATCGGTATCGGTATCGGTATCGCCGATATTTTATTACAAATATCGGTATCGGTATCGTATCGGCAAAATCATGTATCGTTACATCCCTAATCATAAACTAGATTTTTTTATTTTTAAAAAGTATAAAATACTTAGAAGAGTATATTATGTGGAAAGAATATCTGAATATATAATAAAATATCTGTAAAATTAATAACAACTTATTTACCGATAATAATTATTAATATTTAGAAATCTTCCATTTCTATATCTTCGAAATAGCTAGTTGGTTCACTTATTTCATTTGAATTGAAATAGAAAGTACTTATCTTACTGTTAGAATATATATTTTTCTTCACCGTGAAGACTTTCAGAAAAGGTAAAAAATGCTACATCATTTATATGTTTCTGACTAAAAGTTTTGTTATAATATTTAACTATTTTCTTACTATTTATATAAATACACAACATAAGGTCAATAACCCACAATTCAATAAACACAGATCAAAACCTATTTGTTCAATAATCACACAGTTTAAACTTTAAAGTCTACACGCTCCATAAATACGCTTGCCATAAACATAAAAAATCCATGGACCGAAAAACCTACATGCAGGGAATCACCCATTCAGGACGCTTCATTACATAATTAATACTGGCAGCACTTGCGCTGTTTTTCATCTATAATGTTGCCGTTTCGCTCATTAACCCGTTTATAATGATGGGGTTACACGATCAAATGTGCGCAATTTGCATGAGTGACTTTTTTGTGAAGCTTTTTCTTTATTCTGTGTTGATAGAAAATAATGTGTTAGGGCTGAATAAAACTTTATTTTAAACTGAATGGTTAAAGCTTTACTACTACGTTATATAAACAGTTTGATTAAGTATTTACATAGTATTTATGTAAGAATATTTACTGCCTATCCTTTAATACACACGTAATTTTAATTAATGGAAAATGTCTCGCCAGTGAGTTTTGGCGTAGCGATCATCATTGTTTAACTTATCCGTACAATTTATTCATCATTACTCTTAGAGAAAATAAAAGCAAATTTTTATTTTATTTTTCCTCGATTTAAAATTCACAAAGCCATTTTTAATTAGAGGCGAGCAAACAGCATTCAACTATGTTAAAACTTTTTGAAGAAAGAGGTTATCCTCGTAGAATGGATTAAATGTACATATTGTTTTTAAAACTATCTTTAAAACGACTAGAATGTCAATTTAATACAATTAGAATTAAAATATTTATCACTTAATCCAACTACAAATTCTACCATTGCATTTCTCTTGTCTTTTCAAATTTAACAATTTAATAGCAGAAAACGCTACTTGCAATTAAATTAAAACTGTCATGCAAATTGTATAAAAAGTCCATCGTGTGGACACCGCATTATAAACGCTTCACGGATCTAAATATCAAAATTTCAGTAATGTAAAATGTTATTACGCAAATTATGTTAAAACCCAGCAACTTTACTGCGTTTTTGTCTAACTATTTTAATGTAATTTCTTCTCACAATTTAGAATTAATTTTACTTTATTTGAGCGTTAGATCGAGAATTTCAATAACACGGAATTGAACAATGTTTTTAATAGCTCTCACATGAGTACAGTTAAAACATAAATTCCTTTTGTATTTAATATTTCATCCAGCATTGCGTTCAATTCGCATTGTGTTAAATGGGCTGCGATTTTTGAATTAACAATGATAAACTATTCATTTATCGATAAATATTACGTCGCACATCTATCGGATCTGACCCACATAATGGTCAATTTTTAGGCAGCTTTTTATCGCAGTGAGCAGGCACAAAGAGCCCATAGCGCTATCTCTGTAAAATATTTCATACTTGAGTTGGCACATCGACACAAAATGCCATACTTCATCAGCGTGGAAACTATTTGTCTATCGTAAATTCGCCTCCCGGGATGCCGGCGCAGGCATTTTCCCAGTCATTTTGGGTCGTGCACACATCAGCTGAAAGCGAAACTTGCCAGAGTTGAAATGTAGACACGTCTTTAACAAAAACGGGATCAGTTTTGAAGAGAGAACATAAACATGGAACGAAACATATAAAAGCGTCGACGATGCCATAAAGTAGGGCCTTTATTTGTAGAGGAAGAAAGTGAACGGAGTTTATCGTGACACAAGTGAGATCCCGAATTGCAAAAACTAAGGCTTGCTATGTTTTCAATATAATACAGTGGTGACTGAAAAAGCAAAATGGAACCTAAAATATAAGAAAACGTTTCTTTTATTTCGAAATAAAATACAAATCTGACTCTTAATTTACAAAAAGAGCACGTCTATATAAATATTCATTATTTTCCCAAGATATTAAAGACAAATCCTTCATAATTTTGGCCTGTTTCAAACCTATAACTACAAACGTTTTTATTTTTTCTTAAGTTCTTATTGGTCTTTAAGACCAACCAAATCCTTTTTTCCTAAAAAAAATTTAAGTCAATTCAATAAAACAAAACCATGACAATTTACTACGCAATAAAAAAAATCCAAGATGGTCGTCGAAATTGAAACGCAGCAGACAATAATGTTGTTAATTAAGTTCTCTTGCGGTTGTAAGTGCTCGGGATCCCATATTGTTACAAGGGATGGGGAATCAAAATTTTATGGTTCCGTACAATAATCTTATTTGCATTTGTACGTGCTTTGGAAGGATTATTATTCTATTTGTCACGTTTTGGTGGATTTAGGTAACATATTTCATTTATAGAGTAAATAAAAATCACTACATAGTATAAAACAAAGTCGCTTTCTCTGTCCCTATGTCCCTTTGTATGCTTAAATCTTTAAAATTACGCAACGGATTTTGATGCGGTTTTTTTTAATAGATAGAGTGATTCTCGACGAAGGTTTTGGTTATTAATTTATTAGGTTTTAGACAAAGCGGGCGAAGCCGCGGGCGGAAAGCTAGTATAAATATAATTTGCTATAGGAAATACCATGAATGTCATAATATTGTACTTTATAATTTTTATTTCATGATAGAAAATGTTATATAATAAAATATATGATTTGATATAATCTAAACTCTACTTGCTTCGCGTCGTCGTTGTTTATATTCCAAAAATGATAACTCTTATTCTCTTAAAATATTCTGCCAATAATTGTTGTAATTTAAAATTAAACTAAACTACTAAACGAAGAGCAAGGTTTTGTTATTATTTAATCATCATGATTAAACCAACAAAGTAAAGTATTTTATTTTTCTCATATCCTTCTTGCAAATCCCGAATTACTAACAGCATATAAAATCCATTTGTTTAAGAAAAAACGCCTACCTAATAAGATAAATACAACACAAAACCTCCGCAAAATATTTTCAGTTTTCACACAGAGAATGTGTGCGTTGATCATGCATGAATTTCTCGCAGAAACTACACAGTCACAGTTGGAAACTACATTGTTGTTACATCTGTCCAAAGTTAAATGCAAAAATGCACAAAAAAGTTATACGTTGTAAAGTTTATGTTATATATCAAAGAAAATAGTAATTTATTTGTGTGCTGAATTTATGTTTCTCTGTATGTGGAATTTGAAATCAATCTTTTGTTAATTCGTGTTTTAAACAATTAAATCAAGAAAGTTTGAGTCTAGTTTTGACTTAATAAAAACTAATCATTCATTATGAAAATAGTAACTCAAAATATGATAGGTACACTGCACGATTAACTATGAAATATGATTTGTACAATTATTATATTTAGTTAGACGTACCTACGTATTACTAATAATATCTCCTATAGATACTAATAACATTCCCTGTAAATCTATCCTGTAATATATCTTACCTGAAAATTCCTACGTCATTGGGACAAGCGGCTAGAAATGATATAAACAAAACATTAATTCTAAAATATTCCTTCCACATATCCACAGTTTTGGTGCTTACCCAATCCATACCTTTAAAGCCAATACAAAAACATAGTTATTTCGGTCAAACGCCACACAATCGTTGCCATAGCAACGCCACAGTATTACAATATTTCCTACAGTATGGCAACAAATGTACTTGCACAGAGAAACTGAGGGGAACTGGCGGGGGGTCGGGCGACGCGGGCCGCGTAATGCAATCACGCTTAGTTTGCATTACCTAGCGCGAAAGGACGACGCATTCGTATTTTTTGTGTAATAATTTTATTATACTTACATGTTCTCTAATGGCGCGCATAAACTATTTTGTGTATGGATGAAAATCTACATCGAAATCCCAGAAGTTATTAAGATATTTTATTTGTATCTATAGAATTTTAATCAAATCTGTGTATATATTGTTCTCATTCTTGTCTTATCAGATTGTACATCCCAATGCGAATGCATTACTTAGTTAAATGTTGTAATAGACAATTAAGAACATCCAAAAATAAAGTGTCACGTAAATATTTAGCAGTGCAATATATGTAATTATATATTTATGAACAAATAATTACATCAGATTTAATAATCGCAATTATTTTGAATGTACATATGAATAAATGATTTCATCATAAATTAATAATCACAATTGTTTTATTTCCCATTTGCTGCAACCCTAGCATATTTTCGTGTGGCAGCGTAAGTACCTACACTGGTGGCGGCATCGCGCGACATCAAAGGCGTTTCCTTACTGTAGGAAATATTATTGTAATACTGTGGCAACGCCCAATCGTGGCGAGAAGCTGTATTCAATTAGCAAGTGCAACTAGCCCAAAATTTTTTACATAGCTTTCAGAGAATTTGTAATTCAGCGGACTGTGAAATTGTTCCTTTACCAGGGGATTAATTGAAGCTCCTTTATCTTTAAATAATTACAACGTGCGAACTGCAAATAAATCAAAGGATTTCACACATAAAAAGAACATAAACTGTACCACGCAACTCCAGTCTTCATATTACTAGCTGTGCCCCGCGGTTTTACCCGCATTGCTCCGCTCCTGTTGGTCTTAGCGAGATGATATATATATATAGCCTATAGCCTTCCTCGATGAATGGGCTATCTAACACCGAAAGAATTTTTCAAATCGGATCAGTAGTTCCCGAGATTAAGGCGTTCAAACAAACAAACATACAAACTTTTCCGCTTTATAAATAAGTATAGATATAGTTAAAAATATAATAAAATAAAATCATGCTTAGCTAAGATAAACTCAATAAATTATGGTATCGTCACTGATTCTTGATACTTAAGTATGCAAAGTTTGAATTAAATCCATCCGTTTAAAGTGGGTCAAAAATATAGAGTAAAACAGTCGGTTATATACAAACATTCCAACATAAAGGTGAAGCTAATAAAAGCGTTTTAAAAACCGTAATTTCTGGAAACCTCGCATAGGTACTATTTGGATCATTACAAATTAGTTAAAAGTCAAATTCATATCATATCATATTCATTTAAATCGGAAAGAAAGAACTTTATCCCTAACTAGCTGCGCTCCGCGATTTCACCCGCATTGCTCCACTCCTGTTGGTCTTAGCGTGATGATATATAGCCATAGCCTTCCTCAATAAATGGTCTATGTAACACCGAAAGAATTTTTCTTGAGATTAGCGCGTTCAAACAAACAAATAAACTCTTCAGCTTTATAATATGAGTATAGATTTCTTGTGAAATAAACTAGATTATCAATCTAAGATGCTATTATCTATCCTATATTTTAATCGCCTCGGGGAGGCCAAGATCCTTTGCAATGTTTATTAAAGTAGACATTTTCAAGATTAACCGCTTGTGCGACATTTTCCGCAATTTCCTATAGGAAAACAATATTGTGCAGATCTTATTAGTTCCTTGTTGCATAGAAAATGGGTATACAACCAGTATAATTAAATTTTTGAAGCGAAACTTCTTTAGGCGCGTTGAGAGTAAAATTTCGAGGTCGCGTCATGGCAATACCCTCACGTCATGGAGTAAGGTGACGATTTTGATTCACTTCTGACACGTGTGCTCGGCACGCGCGCTCTTTTTTTAAAGACGGATGATAAGCAAAAACTATAAAATATCATTTTTTACGTTATAATTATTTAATTAAAAATATAGGTTCTTTTAAATATAATATCTAAACCTACGGCTACACAGTCTTTCGTTAGCTCTGTCATTACGAAAAGCCACATAATAATTATAAAAATTGTTGAAAAAAATATAAAATATACACAGTATTATTCTTATTTACTTCCTCGCGTGTATCATTTTAACACAGATTAAAAATTATTCAGCAATCAATAGAATAAATAATACAAGCTAAAATCTCGTTTCCAGTCTCTAATTTCTATAGATTTATAGAACACTAGCTTTCCGCCCGCGGCTTCGCCCGCTTTGTCTAAAACATAATAAATTATATACTAAAACCTTCCTCTTGAATCACTCTATCTATTAAAAAAAACCACATCAAAATCCGTTGCGTAGTTTTAAAGATTTAAGCATACATAGGGACATAGGGACATAGGGACAGAGAAAGCGACTTTGTTTTATACTATGTAGTGATAGTGATGATACGGAAATACGGAAAAATTGTAATTCAATATTATTCTCAGAACAGAAGACTACCCCGAAGCGACGTGCTAATATAAAGATAACAGGATTTTAATACTCAATCTTCAAGCATTATATTGCTGTATCATTTTCAATGAAGATTTTTAATCAGAAATGAATATCGTTTTATGGATCTGCCCCAGGTGTTTTTTCTTTAATGTAAACTAATCCAATTTGTTTCTAACCAAATATTGTTTACAAAATACTTAAAGGTATAAAACCATAAATATAAAAATGGAAACATGATAAATTAAATTAATATTAGTTTTATATGAAACATTTCCTTTAAAACTAATGTTAATTTAATTTACTAGAATTTTTCCTTACTAGGATAAATTATTATTAATTATTGTAAACTCAAATCACGTTTTAAAAGGATAACGAACTCTTAAATTTCTCATTGTTGACATAATATAGTAACTATTTATAACTATATTACAGTAATCCAAAAGTAATAATGCGCATGCAAATCTTCGCTAATTGTCGTATTTCCGAAGACACTCGAATCATTGAATCGTAAGAGCCCTAAACAACGCACTTGCATTTTACACCTTGTTCAAAAGAAATAGAAGTCAATTCACGGTCATACACAATCAAAAACAAATCGGGCGGTAGGTGACGGTAGCCTGTCAGTCAAAAAACTCAAAAATACGTCAGTCGTCTTTAAATATTGGTGGTGATTGCACGTGTTCTCTCTGTGTGGAATTATATAGAGCTGCTATTACATACCCTTCTTGCCTCTTGGTTTTGTTTTTAAAGGTGAATTGAATTAATCGATGAAATGATTTACACAGGTGATGGCAGTAGGGAAAGTGAAAATGAAGAAGAGCATAATGAAAGTTCCGATGTACGTAAAATGTCAGAAATAAAGATAATCCCTGATTTTGATTGTTTTTATTTTTATTTTTTTGTAATTGTCATAATATTGAAGAATGATCACTGTAAATACTTTTGAACTGAGATTTTAATGATTAGATTTATATGGTTTAAATATATAAACCTGTGTTTGAAAACCATATTTTATACAATATAAATTTTGTGTTATTTAACCTTCTTTTCTTCCATCATTACACCAGTTTCAGTAAGACACTTTAAAAGTACTATAAAATTTTCCAAGTAAATCAATCCAACAAAGATATATTCGCAATCGTGGGGTTATACTCGCTAATTTACTTACAAGGAATTATCGAAACAAAATCGTTACTTACAAATACATATTAATCTCTTTTAGCACAAAACATATAATTTGACTAAATTACGCATGAAGAAAATGCATTTAACCACTCTATATAGATATCATCTTCGGACGCTCCGGGAATATGACAGTTGCCGAACAGTGACGAAGATTTCTATGCGCATTATTACTTTTGGATTACTGTATAGTTTATTATTTACATTACATATATCAAAATAAAAACTTCTAAAAGATGTTATTCTAAGGGCCGATTTTTCAATGCTTGGATAAAACTTATCCGTCCAGTAAAGTACTAAACATGATAATATTAAAATGTCACGTAAACTGTCAAATACGGGCAATTAGAATACGTTTTTAAAATGGTAGTTTTATACATTATTCGACGAATAAGTTTTATTCAAGCATTGAAAAATCGGCCCTAAATGATTTAAGCAAAATTAAAACATTAATACTTCACGCTCACTCGAAATAACAAAATATTTCATCATACGTTTGCAAACAAAAGAAAAAACTCCACATTATAATTATATGCATGCTCCTGGCCAATCCTGGCATATTTGTTTAATGAAAGCGTCACCTAACGTCAGTTCATAAAAACTATTGTTTGGATCCACAATAATTGTATACAGGGTGGCTCTGAAATACGTTGACAAATTATTTTACGATTTATTTTATTTTTCTTTTACACAGAATAACGGTGACTACTAAATAATAAAAATACAGTATTATTTTAACATAAATATCTATTTATTTTCAAAATAACCACCTTTAGCTTTAATACAAAGACTTAAACGTTTTCTGAAGTTTTCGACGATTTTCCGTACCTCCTCTTCAGATATTTTGTCCCACTCACGAGTAAGTGTTGCCTTCAGCGCGTCTACACTTCTGTGTGAAGTTGCACAGGCCCTCGCCTCTAGAATTGACCATACGCAATCCATTGGATTAAGGTCTGGTGAATATGGAGGCCATTCCTTGGAACTTATGAACTCTGGGAAATGGTCCATACATCACTGCTGCACATTTGAGGCCCTGTGAGATGGAGCAGAGTCCTGTTGAAAAGTCCACGGTTGGTCGCCGAAGTGCTGCTGGCTCCAAGGAAGAACTACACTCTCCAAAATATCGCGTCGGTATATTTCTTGATTCATTTTCACACCTTTTTCTACGAAAACGAGAGGAGTTTTGCCTGTTGAGCAAATGCCACCCCAAACCATGACTGAATGCGGTTTTTGGCGATGGGGGATAATTGCTGTGGCTCCAGGGCGACTAGAAGAGTAAATTCTATCGTTTTGGCGGTTATGAGACTGTTCAATCGTAAAAATTTTTTCATCTGTGAAAACAATATTTTTCCACGCTTCACCAGCGGAGCGCGCTTTCAGTAAGCGACATCTTTCAAGGCGTATTTTTTTATCTTTATCATCCAACCGCTGCGCTTTTCGCAGCTTGTATGCTGTTAACTTGAGCTCATTTTTAACAACTCGTTGTAACGTTGAATGACTTACACCTAAATCTCGAGCCATTTTTCTTACCTTGGCTTGTGGATTGCGGGTCAATCTTTGTTTGACGATATGTCGTAGCCTAGGCGTCCTCACAGTTCTTTTTCTGCCTCTTCCCGGACGATCACCAAGATGGCCAAGCTCATCGTAACGTTTAATAGCAGAAGAAACTAACTGCCGACTGATACCGAGAAGTCGCACTATCTCGCACTGCCGCTTACCAGCCTCATATAAGGATATTATTGCACCTCGATGAGCAGACATAGTAAAAAATAGCTATTTTTTTATTTATTCTCTTCACAAATAACGTTAAGTTGGCGCCAAAACATGTGAAAATAATAAATAAAAAACAAAAGCAACGCAGCATGTTCCATTTTTGAAATTTATTATTTTTAAATTTGTCAACGTAATTTAGAACCACAGTGTATTCTATGGTTAAAATACTGCCTTGATACTTTTAGCGCGTGTTAGTTTTAAATTAAATTTGGTGCAATGTAGTTATTCGCAAAAAGTTAAAAATATTGACAGAATTGAAATACTCGTATGGAAGTGAATCTCTTTGAAATAATATTTTGATGATAGCGAAGGAGGAAATTAATATTTTGATGATTAGGAGAGATAAAAGATGCATTACGTTTATCTACTATACTCATTAAGAGAAACTAAAATGATTTTCAGTTGCCAATGCAATACTAGCAGTGCCCCGCGGTTTTACGGTTGGATTAATGGTTGGTCTTAGCGTGATGATATACTTATAGCCTATCCTTCCTCAATAAATGGGCTAACTAACACCGAAAGAATTTTTCAAATCGGTCCAGTAGTTCTTGAGATTAGCGCGTTCAAACAAACAAACTCTTCAGCTTTATAATATTAGTATAGATTAATATTTTGAGGAAAACAATTGATAAACTAAACGGAATCACTACATAGTATAAAACAAAGTCGCTTTCTCTGTCCCTATGTCCCTATGTCCCTTTGTATGCTTAAATCTTTGAAACTACGCAACGGATTTTGATGCGGTTTTTTTTAATAGATAGAGTGATTCAAGAGGAAGGTTTATATGTATAATAACATCCATTCAATAGTGGAGAAGTACTGTTATTTTTGAGGTTTCTAATGTGATGTCGTAAATAAATACATTTTTTCCGCTTACATTGCAAACGCAGGCTGAACCCTACGAGTTTTATCAAAATAATGTACTAAGTATTGTACACATTGAAAAGGTCTACAGAAAAGTCCGTGATGGTATATGTCTATCTCTTATGGATAACCCACAATAACTTTTTTTGTCATATACTTTTTGCGACAAATAATGGCTAATTTTCGAAGCGATTTTAACCAATACAGCATTAATCCTTAACCAATTAAATACCTTGAATACATTGTTCATTTAATATAGATCTATATGGGCCTTTACACCGTATGATTTAAGTGAATATTTTCGAAGATATTACAGATTTAAAAATTGCGTACGTAGCGTTTGCGGCGGTACCGGCCGGCCGCCATTGCATCCGTGCGAAGCCGGGGCGGGTCGCTAGTGTAAGAATAAATAAGAGATGATTACGTTACATTAAGAGAAACTAAAATGATCTTTAAAAAGCCTAATTTTAGGTTGTCTTTTTATTGACTATTTAGTATTTACTATTGAAAATTTAAAATTGGACTAGCAAAAGACTGCTCAAATGCTCATGCAACGAGACATCCTACCGTAGTGTAACTAATCCATGTACAAAATACGTACCACAAAACGGTATTGCGAAATTTGTCAAATTGTCGTGAATCTCTATGGTTTACAGCTACTCTCCTGACCGGCTTATAAAAGGAAACGTCAGCTGTAAAACCGATGTCACAGAGATTAGTACTTTGCACTCTATTTTCAGATAACAAGAGCTCACTTTACATTGTCTGTTCCTTCGCTTTTTGTTCTAACGTTACATCCATTATGTACAGGACAATTTTAAATGACAATAGATGTGGAATAGCATTATGTAAGTTAAGTATTTAAAGTGAATAGAAGTTTAATATGTACTACACAATTACATTTAAAACGAGTTAACGAGTGTGTGTGTGTGTGTGTGTGGTGTATATTGTGTGTGTATATGACGCGTGAGTGCGTGCGTTTGTGTATTATTATTTAATAATTATATTATGATAATAAACTACTTTACGTTACGGATAATCTATAACATTAGAATATCCAAATTTAAATATTAAATAATAAAAAAGCTTATTTCTTGTTTAATATTTAGTACTCGTAATATTTTCTATACCGCATTACTCGGAGTTCTTTATAATTTTGCATTTATACTTATTCTTTGTAAATAGGTAGTTCGCCAAAGACTTTTTTGTAACGTATTTGCTGTGGCTTCGCCATCTTTTAAGTACACCTAGTTCATGTTTAAAACGCTGTTTATCAAGGATTTTATTTACTTTTACTTACAGCTGGTAGAATTCCATGATTTCTAGGAATATATAATACAGGTTTTTATGTATGTAGGTATGTAGTTCGTAGCCTACTCCGCGTGAGCTCATAATCATGTTATCGCATTCAAATTAAATTTGTAACCATAAACTTAACTATATCATATTATAGTTAAAGAGATACATAAATCGTATTTCATTCTTTAGCACTGCAAGGATATTTCTTAAGGAAATCGACATGCTACAATACCGGAAATATGAATTGACGGCATAATGTTACGAAATCTGCCAATCTACTCTTGGCCAGCCAATGCTAGTACAAAATATAAACCATAAATATAACAAGCACCTCAAAATTTGACATTTATTTATTCAATCAGACTTCTTCTAGAAACACTTTTGAATCGTCATAACATAAATTTAACCGTTTACCACCGACTCGGAAAAAAACCTGTCTCCCTACAGCGGGTAAAAACTGGTAATACCTGATATTGTTTAAAATGTATCCCTATATTATTTTTATATTTTATATTATGACTTATATGGATATTAATAAAATGTGTATTATGTTTAAACATCATTTATTAAATAACGAAACACTTAACTATCAATTTGCTCCTCACCAATAATTAATTATTAAAAATAAAATTTCTACAATAATCCATTTCCAGAAATAAAAATGAGAAACCAACATCTCGTGAACGATTACAATTTACGTACGTCTGAAACAGGAAACGATACAATCAACGAATTTTTGCTTACTCTTTGTGTTGTAACCTGTGTTCGC
This sequence comes from Colias behrii, assembly GCA_029959065.1. Lineage (NCBI taxonomy): Eukaryota > Metazoa > Arthropoda > Insecta > Lepidoptera > Pieridae > Colias > Colias behrii. The sequence continues at coordinate 9,880,572 of JARWMC010000017.1, forward strand.
GTTTTTCATTGAAACTGTTCTGAATGTTTTTGTTTATGTGCAATTGAAATTTGTATAGAATTGCATTCTAAGCATAAGATATTTGGATATTTAACTGGAGATTTAAGTTGGAACCTTGTATTTGTTACAATTACATAGAAAACTGAAACAATATTGTAGATCTTCTAAATTTTTCTTTGTCCCTACAAATCATGATCAAAGTCTATAGAACATGTTTTTTTTTTTTTTTTTTTTTTTTTTTTATAGCATTGGAAGGCAAACGAGCAGACGCAATGGCCGATGTTGATGGCAAAGTGCGTCGCCCATAGACGTCCATAACATACGTTATGGGTGTTGCCTACCATAGAGGGGAATGGGATGGGATAAAAACGGTCTTAAGGAGAAAGGTGGAGCTAACCGTGAATTAGGTAGCGGTGTGCTTTTGGCCTTTAAGAAACACATATGCTTTTTTCTTGAAATAACTCAAGTCGTAGTTCCTCGGAAAGACAGTCGATGGCAGATTATTCCAGATCTTACATGTCCGTGGAAGAAAGCTACGGTTGAAACGCACCGTTGTGCTGCGCCAACCATCCAGGTGGTGAGGATGGTATAGGCTTTTGTGGCGGGCTGTGCGATGATGGAATTGAGCGGCTGGAATAAGCTCAAACATAAATTTATAAAGAATAGAAAAAATTCGATCACGAGGCGGGACTCGAACCCGCATCCTTCGCGCCATTCCGGGGCGGATGCCTCACCAACTCAGCCACTCGTGACCCGCCCGAATGATCGAATTTATTCTATTCTTTCAGTTTTATGTGTCTGAAGGGACACACCGCGCGCCATCTATTGAGATGATTAACAACCATTTCAACCAATATGAAGCACTTTTCAGTGAATACAATATTGTAACGATGGAACACGACCTTTTTTGTTGAATTTATATTTTTGGTTTTTATGGCATTCAAATGCTTTATAAATATAAATTTATAAAGAATAGAAAAAATTCGATCACGAGGCGGGACTCGAACCCGCATCCTTCGCGCCATTCCGGGGCGGATGCCTCACCAACTCAGCCACTCGTGACCCGCCCGAATGATCGAATTTATTCTATTCTTTCAGTTTTATGTGTCTGAAGGGACACACCGCGCGCCATCTATTGAGATGATTAACAACCATTTCAACCAATATGAAGCACTTTTCAGTGAATACAATATTGTAACGATGGAACACGACCTTTTTTGTTGAATTTATATTTTTGGTTTTTATGGCATTCAAATGCTTTATAAATATAAATTTATAAAGAATAGAAAAAATTCGATCACGAGGCGGGACTCGAACCCGCATCCTTCGCGCCATTCCGGGGCGGATGCCTCACCAACTCAGCCACTCGTGACCCGCCCGAATGATCGAATTTATTCTATTCTTTCAGTTTTATGTGTCTGAAGGGACACACCGCGCGCCATCTATTGAGATGATTAACAACCATTTCAACCAATATGAAGCACTTTTCAGTGAATACAATATTGTAACGATGGAACACGACCTTTTTTGTTGAATTTATATTTTTGGTTTTTATGGCATTCAAATGCTTTATAAATATAAATTTATAAAGAATAGAAAAAATTCGATCACGAGGCGGGACTCGAACCCGCATCCTTCGCGCCATTCCGGGGCGGATGCCTCACCAACTCAGCCACTCGTGACCCGCCCGAATGATCGAATTTATTCTATTCTTTCAGTTTTATGTGTCTGAAGGGACACACCGCGCGCCATCTATTGAGATGATTAACAACCATTTCAACCAATATGAAGCACTTTTCAGTGAATACAATATTGTAACGATGGAACACGACCTTTTTTGTTGAATTTATATTTTTGGTTTTTATGGCATTCAAATGCTTTATAAATATAAATTTATAAAGAATAGAAAAAATTCGATCACGAGGCGGGACTCGAACCCGCATCCTTCGCGCCATTCCGGGGCGGATGCCTCACCAACTCAGCCACTCGTGACCCGCCCGAATGATCGAATTTATTCTATTCTTTCAGTTTTATGTGTCTGAAGGGACACACCGCGCGCCATCTATTGAGATGATTAACAACCATTTCAACCAATATGAAGCACTTTTCAGTGAATACAATATTGTAACGATGGAACACGACCTTTTTTGTTGAATTTATATTTTTGGTTTTTATGGCATTCAAATGCTTTATAAATATAAATTTATAAAGAATAGAAAAAATTCGATCACGAGGCGGGACTCGAACCCGCATCCTTCGCGCCATTCCGGGGCGGATGCCTCACCAACTCAGCCACTCGTGACCCGCCCGAATGATCGAATTTATTCTATTCTTTCAGTTTTATGTGTCTGAAGGGACACACCGCGCGCCATCTATTGAGATGATTAACAACCATTTCAACCAATATGAAGCACTTTTCAGTGAATACAATATTGTAACGATGGAACACGACCTTTTTTGTTGAATTTATATTTTTGGTTTTTATGGCATTCAAATGCTTTATAAATATAAATTTATAAAGAATAGAAAAAATTCGATCACGAGGCGGGACTCGAACCCGCATCCTTCGCGCCATTCCGGGGCGGATGCCTCACCAACTCAGCCACTCGTGACCCGCCCGAATGATCGAATTTATTCTATTCTTTCAGTTTTATGTGTCTGAAGGGACACACCGCGCGCCATCTATTGAGATGATTAACAACCATTTCAACCAATATGAAGCACTTTTCAGTGAATACAATATTGTAACGATGGAACACGACCTTTTTTGTTGAATTTATATTTTTGGTTTTTATGGCATTCAAATGCTTTATAAATATAAATTTATAAAGAATAGAAAAAATTCGATCACGAGGCGGGACTCGAACCCGCATCCTTCGCGCCATTCCGGGGCGGATGCCTCACCAACTCAGCCACTCGTGACCCGCCCGAATGATCGAATTTATTCTATTCTTTCAGTTTTATGTGTCTGAAGGGACACACCGCGCGCCATCTATTGAGATGATTAACAACCATTTCAACCAATATGAAGCACTTTTCAGTGAATACAATATTGTAACGATGGAACACGACCTTTTTTGTTGAATTTATATTTTTGGTTTTTATGGCATTCAAATGCTTTATAAATATAAATTTATAAAGAATAGAAAAAATTCGATCACGAGGCGGGACTCGAACCCGCATCCTTCGCGCCATTCCGGGGCGGATGCCTCACCAACTCAGCCACTCGTGACCCGCCCGAATGATCGAATTTATTCTATTCTTTCAGTTTTATGTGTCTGAAGGGACACACCGCGCGCCATCTATTGAGATGATTAACAACCATTTCAACCAATATGAAGCACTTTTCAGTGAATACAATATTGTAACGATGGAACACGACCTTTTTTGTTGAATTTATATTTTTGGTTTTTATGGCATTCAAATGCTTTATAAATATAAATTTATAAAGAATAGAAAAAATTCGATCACGAGGCGGGACTCGAACCCGCATCCTTCGCGCCATTCCGGGGCGGATGCCTCACCAACTCAGCCACTCGTGACCCGCCCGAATGATCGAATTTATTCTATTCTTTCAGTTTTATGTGTCTGAAGGGACACACCGCGCGCCATCTATTGAGATGATTAACAACCATTTCAACCAATATGAAGCACTTTTCAGTGAATACAATATTGTAACGATGGAACACGACCTTTTTTGTTGAATTTATATTTTTGGTTTTTATGGCATTCAAATGCTTTATAAATATAAATTTATAAAGAATAGAAAAAATTCGATCACGAGGCGGGACTCGAACCCGCATCCTTCGCGCCATTCCGGGGCGGATGCCTCACCAACTCAGCCACTCGTGACCCGCCCGAATGATCGAATTTATTCTATTCTTTCAGTTTTATGTGTCTGAAGGGACACACCGCGCGCCATCTATTGAGATGATTAACAACCATTTCAACCAATATGAAGCACTTTTCAGTGAATACAATATTGTAACGATGGAACACGACCTTTTTTGTTGAATTTATATTTTTGGTTTTTATGGCATTCAAATGCTTTATAAATATAAATTTATAAAGAATAGAAAAAATTCGATCACGAGGCGGGACTCGAACCCGCATCCTTCGCGCCATTCCGGGGCGGATGCCTCACCAACTCAGCCACTCGTGACCCGCCCGAATGATCGAATTTATTCTATTCTTTCAGTTTTATGTGTCTGAAGGGACACACCGCGCGCCATCTATTGAGATGATTAACAACCATTTCAACCAATATGAAGCACTTTTCAGTGAATACAATATTGTAACGATGGAACACGACCTTTTTTGTTGAATTTATATTTTTGGTTTTTATGGCATTCAAATGCTTTATAAATATAAATTTATAAAGAATAGAAAAAATTCGATCACGAGGCGGGACTCGAACCCGCATCCTTCGCGCCATTCCGGGGCGGATGCCTCACCAACTCAGCCACTCGTGACCCGCCCGAATGATCGAATTTATTCTATTCTTTCAGTTTTATGTGTCTGAAGGGACACACCGCGCGCCATCTATTGAGAGATGACCATTTCAACCAATATGAAGCACTTTTCAGTGAATACAATATTGTAACGATGGAACACGACCTTTTTTGTTGAATTTATATTTTTGGTTTTTATGGCATTCAAATGCTTTATAAATATAAATTTATAAAGAATAGAAAAAATTCGATCACGAGGCGGGACTCGAACCCGCATCCTTCGCGCCATTCCGGGGCGGATGCCTCACCAACTCAGCCACTCGTGACCCGCCCGAATGATCGAATTTATTCTATTCTTTCAGTTTTATGTGTCTGAAGGGACACACCGCGCGCCATCTATTGAGATGATTAACAACCATTTCAACCAATATGAAGCACTTTTCAGTGAATACAATATTGTAACGATGGAACACGACCTTTTTTGTTGAATTTATATTTTTGGTTTTTATGGCATTCAAATGCTTTATAAATATAAATTTATAAAGAATAGAAAAAATTCGATCACGAGGCGGGACTCGAACCCGCATCCTTCGCGCCATTCCGGGGCGGATGCCTCACCAACTCAGCCACTCGTGACCCGCCCGAATGATCGAATTTATTCTATTCTTTCAGTTTTATGTGTCTGAAGGGACACACCGCGCGCCATCTATTGAGATGATTAACAACCATTTCAACCAATATGAAGCACTTTTCAGTGAATACAATATTGTAACGATGGAACACGACCTTTTTTGTTGAATTTATATTTTTGGTTTTTATGGCATTCAAATGCTTTATAAATATAAATTTATAAAGAATAGAAAAAATTCGATCACGAGGCGGGACTCGAACCCGCATCCTTCGCGCCATTCCGGGGCGGATGCCTCACCAACTCAGCCACTCGTGACCCGCCCGAATGATCGAATTTATTCTATTCTTTCAGTTTTATGTGTCTGAAGGGACACACCGCGCGCCATCTATTGAGATGATTAACAACCATTTCAACCAATATGAAGCACTTTTCAGTGAATACAATATTGTAACGATGGAACACGACCTTTTTTGTTGAATTTATATTTTTGGTTTTTATGGCATTCAAATGCTTTATAAATATAAATTTATAAAGAATAGAAAAAATTCGATCACGAGGCGGGACTCGAACCCGCATCCTTCGCGCCATTCCGGGGCGGATGCCTCACCAACTCAGCCACTCGTGACCCGCCCGAATGATCGAATTTATTCTATTCTTTCAGTTTTATGTGTCTGAAGGGACACACCGCGCGCCATCTATTGAGATGATTAACAACCATTTCAACCAATATGAAGCACTTTTCAGTGAATACAATATTGTAACGATGGAACACGACCTTTTTTGTTGAATTTATATTTTTGGTTTTTATGGCATCCAAATGCTTTATAAATATAAATTTATAAAGAATAGAAAAAATTCGATCACGAGGCGGGACTCGAACCCGCATCCTTCGCGCCATTCCGGGGCCGCCTTCCGCCATTTTTTTTCTATTCTTTATAAATTTATATTTATAAAGCATTTGAATGCCATAAAAACCAAAAATATAAATTCAACAAAAAAGGTCGTGTTCCATCGTTACAATATTGTATTCACTGAAAAGTGCTTCATATTGGTTGAAATGGTTGTTAATCATCTCAATAGATGGCGCGCGGTGTGTCCCTTCAGACACATAAAACTGAAAGAATAGAATAAATTCGATCATTCGGGCGGGTCACGAGTGGCTGAGTTGGTGAGGCATCCGCCCCGGAATGGCGCGAAGGATGCGGGTTCGAGTCCCGCCTCGTGATCGAATTTTTTCTATTCTTTATAAATTTATATTTATAAAGCATTTGAATGCCATAAAAACCAAAAATATAAATTCAACAAAAAAGGTCGTGTTCCATCGTTACAATATTGTATTCACTGAAAAGTGCTTCATATTGGTTGAAATGGTTGTTAATCATCTCAATAGATGGCGCGCGGTGTGTCCCTTCAGACACATAAAACTGAAAGAATAGAATAAATTCGATCATTCGGGCGGGTCACGAGTGGCTGAGTTGGTGAGGCATCCGCCCCGGAATGGCGCGAAGGATGCGGGTTCGAGTCCCGCCTCGTGATCGAATTTTTTCTATTCTTTATAAATTTATATTTATAAAGCATTTGAATGCCATAAAAACCAAAAATATAAATTCAACAAAAAAGGTCGTGTTCCATCGTTACAATATTGTATTCACTGAAAAGTGCTTCATATTGGTTGAAATGGTTGTTAATCATCTCAATAGATGGCGCGCGGTGTGTCCCTTCAGACACATAAAACTGAAAGAATAGAATAAATTCGATCATTCGGGCGGGTCACGAGTGGCTGAGTTGGTGAGGCATCCGCCCCGGAATGGCGCGAAGGATGCGGGTTCGAGTCCCGCCTCGTGATCGAATTTTTTCTATTCTTTATAAATTTATATTTATAAAGCATTTGAATGCCATAAAAACCAAAAATATAAATTCAACAAAAAAGGTCGTGTTCCATCGTTACAATATTGTATTCACTGAAAAGTGCTTCATATTGGTTGAAATGGTTGTTAATCATCTCAATAGATGGCGCGCGGTGTGTCCCTTCAGACACATAAAACTGAAAGAATAGAATAAATTCGATCATTCGGGCGGGTCACGAGTGGCTGAGTTGGTGAGGCATCCGCCCCGGAATGGCGCGAAGGATGCGGGTTCGAGTCCCGCCTCGTGATCGAATTTTTTCTATTCTTTATAAATTTATATTTATAAAGCATTTGAATGCCATAAAAACCAAAAATATAAATTCAACAAAAAAGGTCGTGTTCCATCGTTACAATATTGTATTCACTGAAAAGTGCTTCATATTGGTTGAAATGGTTGTTAATCATCTCAATAGATGGCGCGCGGTGTGTCCCTTCAGACACATAAAACTGAAAGAATAGAATAAATTCGATCATTCGGGCGGGTCACGAGTGGCTGAGTTGGTGAGGCATCCGCCCCGGAATGGCGCGAAGGATGCGGGTTCGAGTCCCGCCTCGTGATCGAATTTTTTCTATTCTTTATAAATTTATATTTATAAAGCATTTGAATGCCATAAAAACCAAAAATATAAATTCAACAAAAAAGGTCGTGTTCCATCGTTACAATATTGTATTCACTGAAAAGTGCTTCATATTGGTTGAAATGGTTGTTAATCATCTCAATAGATGGCGCGCGGTGTGTCCCTTCAGACACATAAAACTGAAAGAATAGAATAAATTCGATCATTCGGGCGGGTCACGAGTGGCTGAGTTGGTGAGGCATCCGCCCCGGAATGGCGCGAAGGATGCGGGTTCGAGTCCCGCCTCGTGATCGAATTTTTTCTATTCTTTATAAATTTATATTTATAAAGCATTTGAATGCCATAAAAACCAAAAATATAAATTCAACAAAAAAGGTCGTGTTCCATCGTTACAATATTGTATTCACTGAAAAGTGCTTCATATTGGTTGAAATGGTTGTTAATCATCTCAATAGATGGCGCGCGGTGTGTCCCTTCAGACACATAAAACTGAAAGAATAGAATAAATTCGATCATTCGGGCGGGTCACGAGTGGCTGAGTTGGTGAGGCATCCGCCCCGGAATGGCGCGAAGGATGCGGGTTCGAGTCCCGCCTCGTGATCGAATTTTTTCTATTCTTTATAAATTTATATTTATAAAGCATTTGAATGCCATAAAAACCAAAAATATAAATTCAACAAAAAAGGTCGTGTTCCATCGTTACAATATTGTATTCACTGAAAAGTGCTTCATATTGGTTGAAATGGTTGTTAATCATCTCAATAGATGGCGCGCGGTGTGTCCCTTCAGACACATAAAACTGAAAGAATAGAATAAATTCGATCATTCGGGCGGGTCACGAGTGGCTGAGTTGGTGAGGCATCCGCCCCGGAATGGCGCGAAGGATGCGGGTTCGAGTCCCGCCTCGTGATCGAATTTTTTCTATTCTTTATAAATTTATATTTATAAAGCATTTGAATGCCATAAAAACCAAAAATATAAATTCAACAAAAAAGGTCGTGTTCCATCGTTACAATATTGTATTCACTGAAAAGTGCTTCATATTGGTTGAAATGGTTGTTAATCATCTCAATAGATGGCGCGCGGTGTGTCCCTTCAGACACATAAAACTGAAAGAATAGAATAAATTCGATCATTCGGGCGGGTCACGAGTGGCTGAGTTGGTGAGGCATCCGCCCCGGAATGGCGCGAAGGATGCGGGTTCGAGTCCCGCCTCGTGATCGAATTTTTTCTATTCTTTATAAATTTATATTTATAAAGCATTTGAATGCCATAAAAACCAAAAATATAAATTCAACAAAAAAGGTCGTGTTCCATCGTTACAATATTGTATTCACTGAAAAGTGCTTCATATTGGTTGAAATGGTTGTTAATCATCTCAATAGATGGCGCGCGGTGTGTCCCTTCAGACACATAAAACTGAAAGAATAGAATAAATTCGATCATTCGGGCGGGTCACGAGTGGCTGAGTTGGTGAGGCATCCGCCCCGGAATGGCGCGAAGGATGCGGGTTCGAGTCCCGCCTCGTGATCGAATTTTTTCTATTCTTTATAAATTTATATTTATAAAGCATTTGAATGCCATAAAAACCAAAAATATAAATTCAACAAAAAAGGTCGTGTTCCATCGTTACAATATTGTATTCACTGAAAAGTGCTTCATATTGGTTGAAATGGTTGTTAATCATCTCAATAGATGGCGCGCGGTGTGTCCCTTCAGACACATAAAACTGAAAGAATAGAATAAATTCGATCATTCGGGCGGGTCACGAGTGGCTGAGTTGGTGAGGCATCCGCCCCGGAATGGCGCGAAGGATGCGGGTTCGAGTCCCGCCTCGTGATCGAATTTTTTCTATTCTTTATAAATTTATATTTATAAAGCATTTGAATGCCATAAAAACCAAAAATATAAATTCAACAAAAAAGGTCGTGTTCCATCGTTACAATATTGTATTCACTGAAAAGTGCTTCATATTGGTTGAAATGGTTGTTAATCATCTCAATAGATGGCGCGCGGTGTGTCCCTTCAGACACATAAAACTGAAAGAATAGAATAAATTCGATCATTCGGGCGGGTCACGAGTGGCTGAGTTGGTGAGGCATCCGCCCCGGAATGGCGCGAAGGATGCGGGTTCGAGTCCCGCCTCGTGATCGAATTTTTTCTATTCTTTATAAATTTATATTTATAAAGCATTTGAATGCCATAAAAACCAAAAATATAAATTCAACATAAGCTCAAACAGCTCTTCAGAACACTCCCCGTGATACAATCGGTAAAATATGGAAAGACACCCTAAGTCCCTTCTTAACGATAGAGGGTCAAGCTTTACGGTCAATCTGTGGTCGTTGATAATTCGAGCCGCTCGACGTTGGATGCGGTCAAGTGGAAGAAGTTGGTAGTTCGGGGCTCCAGCCCATAGATGAGAGCAATACTCCAAGTGGGGTCGCACCTGTGCTTTATATAGCAGCAGAAGGTGATTTGGCTCGAAGTATTGCCTCGATCTATTGAGCACACCCAACTTTTTAGAAGCCAGTTTAGCTTTTTCTTCCAAATGACCGCGAAATTGGACGTCTCTCGAAATATCAACGCCAAGGATTCCGATGTAGGGTGAAATGCTTAGGGTAGTGCCCTGAAAGCGGGGTGCATTGCCAAAGGAAGACTTTTTTGCCGAGAACACGCAGACCTGTGTCTTCTTGGGGTTGAATTCCACGAGGTTTAGTCTACCCCATTCTGAGACTTGTTCCAAGGAGGTCTCAATAGAAGAGACAAGGCTCGTTCGACACTCATCAATAGTCTCCTTAGAGGATTTTGCATGGCCGGAATAACTGGCATCTCCAGTGCTGTCATCCGCATAGCAATGTATGTTGCTGGTTTGCAACATATCATTGATATGCAGGAGGAACAGCGTTGGAGATAGCACGCAGCCTTGGGGCACACCAGCATTTATCGGCAGAAGTGCGGAGCATGAACCGTCGACAGCGACCTTGATGCTCCTGCCATTGAGAAAGCTAGCGACCCAATCGCACAATCCCCCAGGTAGTCCGTAAGATGGAAGTTTGGAGATAAGTGCCTTGTGCCAAACCCGATCGAAGGCCTTGGCGATGTCCAAACTTATAGCCAACGCTTCCCCCTTACTCTCAACTGCTTCCTCCCATTTGTGGGTTAAATAGATGAGAAGGTCTCCAGCAGAACGACCGTGTCGAAAGCCATACTGGCGATCGTTTAGTAGCTGGTTTTCTTCTAAGTAACCCAGGAGCTGGCAGTTAATAATGCTTTCCATTATTTTGGAGAGTATGGAGGTTATGGCGATAGGTCTATAGTTTACCGGATCAGTGCTATCGCCTTTTTTTGGGATCGGGTGCACCAAGGCAGTCTTCCACGAATTCGGAAAGATACGCGTTGAGTATGAGAGCCGAAACAGGCGCGTCAGAATCGGTGTAAGTTCGGGAGCGCACGTTTTCAGTACAGATGGGGAAATGCCATCAAGCCCACTCGATTTAGAAGTGTCCAAAGAGAGGAGCGCTTTTCGTACAGCTCTTTGCGTGAACCGGATTTCTGGCATCGAGAAATTGCACTTTGGGATGGAAGGCGGTGAGGCGTCTTTGTCGTCCAAGTTAGAATTCGCTGCAAAGATAGAGCCCAAGAGGTCAGCCTTGTCTTTAGCAGAATGAGCCAAAGTGTCATCTTCTCTGCGCAAAGGTGGATATGAGGATCGACTAAAGTTGTTTTGAATAGCTTTAGCAAGCGACCAAAAAGCCCGGGTTCCTGATGGAAGTTTGGCAAGTTTCTGCCCAAGTCTATTTATATAACTAGCCTTCGCCATGGCAATTTCTTTTTTGTAAGCCCTGGAGGCGGAGTTGTACTTTTTTTTAAGTGCTCTAGTGTTGGGATCACACAACGACTGCGCATTAGCCCAAGCTTGGAATTGCTCCTGTTTGCGGTGAGATGCCTTGGTGCAGGAGCGATTAAACCAGGGCTTAGTTTTGCCACCGACGGGAACTACAGAGGGTGGAATAAAAAGTTCCATACCCTGCAGGACCACATCGGCAACAGAGTTGGCGCAGTCGTTCGGATCATCTGTCGAAAAGCAGACTCGGCCCCATGGGTAAGATGCGAAGAATGTACGCATCCCATCCCAGTCGGCTGATTTATAATGCCAAACTCGGCGGCAGGCAGCCTGTGCTTGCCGTTGGACGTGACTGACAGGGGCTACACTGCGGATCAGACAATGGTCTGACGATCCCAACGGTGCCTCAACGGATACCTTATAGTCACCAGGGTGTGTGGTCAGGAGCAAGTCCAGTAAAGAGGGGCTATGTTCGTCAATGTCAGGTATACGTGTAGGTGCGGTGACCAGTTGTGTGAGACCATATGACAATGCGAAGTTATAAGTTGTCCTCCCTGCGTGGTCGGTTACCCGAGACCCAAGCCAGTCGGAGTGGTGAGCGTTAAAATCGCCCAACACAATTAGCTCACTAGATGGGAATTGCTGCATCAGTCTGTCGGACGTCGTCTGAACATGTTCGAATAGTTGTTCCGTGGCTGTGTTTCCGCTATGGGACCTGTAGAGGCAAGCATATATACGGGAGCGATCCCTAAATTCAATATGTAACCAGATAATGGACAGACCCTTAGCTTCATATGTACAGAGACGTCGGCAGCAAATGTCATTCCTAACATACACGCAGACACCAGCGCGTGGGACGAAAGAAACGTGTAACGTAGAGTCGTTTCCTGTGAAGGTATAATTCTTAACTTTTAAAATACTTGTTGTTAAATAATTATTAATACTAAGTAAGTAATTGGAGAATACCACAACAATCTTACTTTAAAACAGTATGATGAATATGCTTTCGCAATTTACTTGATAACTATTCAGAAGCCGTTTTGAAATGTTTATTTCCATTGAAATAGATTGAGCCTACAAATGTACTAAAACCCACTTTATGAGGCACATAAAACTTTTATGCTCGATTGTAAAAGATGAACTCATTTCCCACAGGGACGTTTTAATAATACACTTTACAAATATTTGCGACCTTGATTCTATGAAATAAGCAGTTCCACTTACTTACTTACTTACTTACTTATGCCACTTACTTATTTTCTATAGTTATAATATTGTATTGACCAAAGGCCTACCTATTAATTATACGGTAGAAACAAATGAACATAGAATTAATATCCCTTCTTTAAATTAATATATTAAACTACGATTGATATTGATTGTTTTAAATGGAAAAAACTGGTTTTCATATTATGAAATTTAATTAAAAAAACAATAGAAGTCTTCACAGCAATTTTGCGAAGTCAAAACATTGTACAGAAAGGTGCAGATATATTTTTAAATAAATGAAAATCTGAATTAAAATAACTAAAACACCCCAAATTAATTGTAGCCGTCCAAATAAACAATCACTGAATTAAGGGCCATGTAACTCAATACTGTTTATCAACAAAACTAAATCAATTTAATTCATCAGAATCCGATATCCCTGGATAATTGGAAATTTTGTTACTAATTACATCTAAAATCAATTTAAAGTAGCCAGATACCGTACCATTTAGTAATTAATGAAACGTGAAATTAAATCTATTAATATTATAAATTTAAAGTCTATCTGTTTGTTTGTAAATGCATTGCTCCGATTACGATGAGATTAGTTGAAAACCCAGGCTTAAATATAACATTAAACATGTCATGCAATAAAACTATTAAATAATTTATATTTGAGATTACCTTAATACACTATTCATTAAATGTAAACAAAAATAATCATTATTAAACGATTCATTAAATTCAAATAAAATACTTACTTCATTAACAAAATCAAACAACATAAATCTATCACCTATTTCGTGCACTAGCCAAAGGAAGCAAGCCTTTTGGTGTATGTAATAGGTATATCAATTTAAGACTATTTCCATTAGGGCTGTGCTCAGCTATCACTACAAGCGATAGCGATTGATCGAAACGAATAAATTTATGAAATAGCTTCATAAAAGATAAACACCTGAAAAGTCTCCTTATTTTAAAATCTTCATTTTATTTCTTTAATTTAACAAGAGGTTAAACAACCGATGATTAATGCTATATATGTATCATCAGAAGCACTTAGTTTATTAAAAAAAAAACTGCAAGATAACATGTCCATGATCTATTAGTTTAAAAAATATTTCATAAGCTTCAGCGATTTAAAATATTTATAATTTCATAAGTGGTAAGTAACGAATCTGTTAAATAATTAAAATATGTATATACTTATCTAATTAAATCATTCTCTTTTGTATAATGCAAATAATACGCTTCTTCTATTCGCTTATCGCTCTCGCTGTTACAATAAACGCAACCCAAGAACCACTCTATAGATAATGTATTCGGGCCGTAAATAATAATATTTAGCCATTTAAGCCATCACTAAGGTGGTTTAAAATATGGCGACCGCTAGTTTTGTGCCAAATTCTATTAATTAATTACGCTTAGTTTGCTAAATTATGTTAAAAATTATAAAATACTAGCTTTCCGCCCGCGGCTTCGCCCGCTTTGTCTAAAATCTAATAAATTATATTTTACCTTCCTCGAGAATCACTTTATCTATTTAAAAAATCGCACCAAAATCCGTTGCGTAGTTTTAAAGAATTAAGCATACATAGGGATGTAGGGACAGAAAAAGCGATTTTGTTTTATATACTATATATGCAGTGATTGTTGAATGCAAAAATTTTAAGCAGACTTCATATCACTTAAAATTTATTTGTCTGTAATTTTTCGCGTCTGGCTTTTGTTCGCGGATTTATTCCATCGATTAAGGGCCGATTTTTCAATGCCCAGATAAACAGTCTAATAACTACCCCTCGAATAGATTTATTCAATTATTTATCTAACTCATAACGGCTCGCCTATTTTTCAATCGTGATTTATTTGATGAATAACTATCTGACCAAATATTTCCATATTGGCAGCTCTGCTCTCGGAGTGGCGAAACAAACATATTAAATTAGTCAGGTTAGAGCGGGATAGAGTCAACTCTTGCAATTTGTCAACAACCGTCATTATGACTCACGTCAGGAGTGCATTTTAAGTTTGTCTTGTATTGCTCTTGTCTTCTATGATTGTTGATTGTTGTTTTGATTCGAGTAAAGAGTTTGGATAAATTTGTGTTTCAATTTATATATTTTACGATGGAAACGACATACTTAAAGGCAGCGTTCGGCAAATTTTCAATGGCATGGTCATCAGTACTATCAAAAACATCAATTTCAATATGATTTTAATTGATAATAATTATATAGAAAGAGGTTTAATTGTTAATAATTCTACGCTCTATGTTATGACATACGAAAATATCCCAAATTTGACGCATCAGTTGTCAACTCAAACGCCTAACCGTCGAATAGCGCGCTATCTGGCCGTTGGAGCGGCAAATAGATTTATTCCTCAAATAACGTAGTTATTCGATAGATAAGTCCTATTCGTCAATTGAAAAATTGAATATTTTGTTAACTGAAGAATAAAGTCTATCTAGCTGTTTATCTGGGCATTGAAAAATCGGCCCTAAGATAAACCGAATTTATACTATTAACCAAGATCATAAACTTCGGTTTGCATTTCACCAACATAATCAGATTTAATTTTAAGCAAACCTCTGTTCAAAATAGGAGATTATCAGAAGTTCGAACGGATAGTTCAGAACCTCTACCACCCTCTACATAGCTTAATGATAAACTTAAAAACTACTGCACCGATTTTAATAATGTTTTCACCGATACATGGAACGCCATTAAAGATCGGATCTTGGAGAAAGTTTTAATATGTAATTTGATAAGTTTTAGACAACATGCGGAACGCTAGTTTGAACTTATATTAAAAACTAGTTGTACCCCGCGGTTCTACCCGCATTGCTCCGCTCCTATTGGTCTTAATGTGCTGATATATAGATATTAATTTAAATTTATATCACTGTTAGATAGCCCATTTATCGAGGAAGGCTATAGGGCATATCATCACGCTAAGACCAACAGGAGCGGAGCAATGCCCGTAAACCGCGGAGCACAGCTAGTCGAATAATTAATAAATGTTTGAGTTAACAAAAACTTTCTATTTTATTCATAATTCCCTTGACCTTAAACACAAACACACATCACGAAGAACGGAACGAGCGAAAAGAATTTTCTTTCAACATAAAATTTTATATCCCTTTATGTAACATACTTTTGCTTATTCCTGCAGAGATGCGGTAACGATCCGATTTCAATGCGGTTTATAACGCTGAAAGCTTTCGTGTTAAATCCTTTACACTTATTAAAATATAGTGCTTCAAGTAATTTTTACTTAAACCACTTGGGTTCATTAATTGCGATGTACGTTTTCGGTTCTTGTTAAAATCATTTTTGGATATTGTATATTTATAATCGAACTAGCTTTCCGCCCGCGGCTTCGCCCGCGTTTTCAAAGAAAATCCCGCATTGTTCCCGTTCCCGTGGGATTTCCGGGATAAAACCTATCCTTTGTGTTAATGCAAGTTACCTTCTATATTTGCGTGAAAGAGTAACAAACATACACACACACATCCTCACAAACTTTCGCATTTATAATATTACTAGGATGTTATTTTACTTTAAATGAAATTAAATCAAGGGACTCTTTGAATTATAAAATTTAAGGCGCGGGACAGACACAAGCGGCGCGGCGCGCATCGGGCGCACTGCCGGCGCGCATCGGGTGCGCTATTTGGCTATTTCCAAAGTTCTTTCATACAAAATGTAGAAGAAGGACGTGGTGCAAAACAGGTTGAAGAGTTGCGCTTATGGCACGCCCACGCCCGCGCCGTTTGTGTTTGACCCGCGCCTAAAGGAACATTTTAAAATTTTTGCGTAACATATCAGCAGCTCACATTTTAACAAATTTTATAAGTCTACTAAAGATTTTTTTATAGTTAAGCGGGCAAACGAGCAGATGGGTCACGATGGAAAGTGATGCCTGACGACCAGTTTTCAGAAATCTTGTTTTATCTCAATTAAATGTACCGTATTAAAAATAATAAATTCCAAACTTCATTAGTCATAATAAAATCTGTTTATTAATTATTGTGTTACTAAAGATGTTGTTAATAGATTGAGTTTTGTTTCATGTTTTGATGTATAAATCTTCTTTTCGTTTTATATTTATTTTTCCCTTAAGCCTATGAGAACGTTTACTAATTATACAAATTATTTATAGAAAGACGAATGAAAATACTTATTTTTGTAAATAGGTGAGTTCGTAAGTCATTTCATAAAAACCAAGTCGAAATTATAAACAGGTAAAGTTTTAATAATATATTAAATTTTACAGTGACCTTCGCAATCAATATTGTACAATAGAGAAATTTACACTTTATACTGGTTTTTGTTACGAATTAACTCAAAAGCAGCAATTAATATAAATATAATATTATATAATCTAATCTCTAAACATCTCTATATCATTCGCAAACCACGATCAAATAATAGCCAGGGTAGTAAGTATCATACCTTTAAACAACTCCAATTTATCGTCTTATCGAACAAAAACCTGCTTACACCTCTATAAATTATAAAAAAACTGCAATAAACAGCACCATTAGCGCGGACAGCGCTGCAGCGCTGCATCAAGCGGAGCTGTCAACCGCACACCTTATTCATCGTCCAATGGAATAGCGGGACTGCAGCGCGTTTTGTGCTGTGTGATTGAAATGGGAGGTATGTTTTGTGTGATTATTTATTAATGCTGATGGGGTCTAAATGCAGATAAACATGCTGCGTTCTGACTCTGAGCGGTTTATAATATTTTTACTCTTTCTTTAATAAATAAGTTTTTAAGTATACTAGTATTTAATTACTTGTTAGATGTAAGTATTCATCAGGTGATGAATATCATTAAATCATGAAACAAGTATTTTTGGTGCAGAACTTCGCATCGATCGATTCTTTATTTCTTTCCGATAGTGTTATATTATTTGTAAAGAGGCAAACAGATATTTTCTTTAGTTTGTTTACAACTAATAAAAACTCATATTTAGTAGTACTGTAGTCGCAGAAGACATTATATTTCAATAAAAAAATAATAAAAAATATATTAAAATATTTTAGGTATCATATTGTTGTATACTATGAATTTACAAATAAATATAAATAGATATAGGCCCATTAAGAAGAGCTGGAACGTCAACACATTTACACATTGCACATGTTAGGCCGGGAGATACTGACACAAAATTTCGGGTCATTTGTAACAGGATGGCGGTCTAGAGGGGTCTTAGTACGCAATGACAAAAAGAAAAATGATGGTCAGAACGCTGATACCGGCGGACTAGTCGCGTGGGCGTTAGTCACACTCGTCGGATAAATAGCGAAAGTCCAACGATTTGTAACACAAAAATTTTAGAATTTACCGATAGCCCTTAAAAAAGATGTAGGCGGTAGTGTCATGCCATACTTTTACGATGTGACTTACAGTCCGCCATACCGACGTGAATGCGTTGATTTAAAAAAAACAATTCAACCATTTGTACCGGGCTAACTTTTGCACAGGTAACCATCGTCGTGCAGCCATTTACTAAAATCGCCATGCCATACTTTTCGGACGATTCCAAACCGCTTCCAAATTCCAATTCCGATTCCGATTCCAAACCGCACTACCGCCTACATCTTTTTTATGGGCTATCGGTAAATTCTAAAATTTTTGTGTTACAAATCGTTTGACTTTCGCTATTTATCCAACGAGTTCGACTAACGCCCACGCGACTAGTCCGCCGGTACCAGCGTTCTGACCATCATTTTTCTTTTAGTCATTGCGTAATAAGACCTCTGTAGAACCGCCATTCTGTTACAAATGACCCGAAATTTTGTGTCAGTATCTCCCGGCCTATGTATGTGTCATATTTTGCAATTGTTTATAAATACAGGGTGATGTAATTGGTGTAGTACGAATATCTAAAAATCTATGAAGAATTTTGTGATACAGTAAATGGAAGAATTATAGACTATTTTACAGTATTTAATAAAATCATTTAATTTTTTGTTCATTTTCATTAGAAATGTCAATTTTTCTCACCAAGGTGGAAATTTGGATGATAAGGATCTTGTTATAAAAATATAAATTTTGACTAAAATCGGCATTTTTTTTTTCAAAAATCAAATTACTAATTAATAATCAGAGTTATCACATTATTAAAAAAAATAAGCCAAACTATACACAATTTTTACTTGATGCAATCCTCAAAGATCATGGACATAGTGTATTGCGCCTTCCACCATACCATCCAGAACTCAACCCAATAGAGTTACTATGGAGCATAATTAAAGGGAAAGTAGCATCACAAAATGTGAACTTTAACTTGAAAACTGTGGAAGAATTATTTAGAAAGGAAGCAAATGCTATTAGTCTGGATATGTTTAGTGACGTTTGGAGAAAGACGCGAGAACATGAGGAAAAATATTTTCAATTAGAACCAAAAGTAGATAATTACACTGACTCATTTATAAACATTAAGAAATTCCGACGGCGAGTTCTTCGAGCGATGAAAGTTTCAGTGAAGTAGAAGATTACGATTATGATTAAATAGATTCTTCTTCTTCTCTATAGATACTGCTTTCTGAATTGGTGGTAAATGTTAAAACTGTTAAACTGTTATGACGATTCAAAAGTGCTTCTAGAAGAAGTCTAATTGTATAAATGTTTGAGTTTGAGTTTAAAACCAATAATGTGAAAATTATACAATAAACATGTAACACATATTTGTTAGCGCGTATTGGTAGGTATTACGTACTTACTAAAAATATAATATTTCTTAGATATCTTTACTCGACCAAAGTCAGGACAAGACTGCTCCGCAACTGCAGAAGACGTCCGTTATTTAAATCATTATCAAAACAACCATCCGTGTGTTGGGAGTGAGCGCACGTGTTATTTGTATTGTTTTTATGACCTGAAATTTAATTATTATTTGATAATTGAATGATTATTAATACTTTTATCCAATTGATTATTATTAGAATAAATAATTAACTTCATCAATTGATTTACTTTTAAATTATAATTTTACAGGTAAATTATGAGAGCTTTCATAATTATATTTGCATATATTTATCTACAACGCACCCATTTTACAATTCAAGTCTAAAATGAAACTAGAGTCGCATTTATTTTTGAACATACTGTAAGTGAAATTGCATAAGTGTGAGTACTGTGAACATGCCAGCTTTCCTTAATTGACCGATACGTTTATCAATTATTTCGTTTCCGTTACACGCGTCATTTCATTTCCTTTGACCTCTTTCGGGGTCAAATAGGGCCCAAAATTATCAACGCCCTTTTCTTTATTATCTAAATATACTGATATTCTTATAAAAATAGATTTGACGGTGTCTTTGTTACGATTTAAGTCTAAAAATTGTCGACTGATTTTAATTATATGTAATTAGGTATATATAATTATATATCACTTACCTACCCATCTAACAAAATCGTAATTTAAATGAAATAATTACAAAAATTTCAGTAGTTAATTCGGTATGTACCAAGATACATTTTAGCCCAAAATAACGAATTCCAAATGTAAATAACAACGTTAAATTTGGTTTATTTTCGTAAACTCGAATGTGTACACTTCATTTTATAAACTCTATTGCAATTCATTTATTCGTATTTCCATACTAAATTATCATACTAAAATAATACCTCCTAACTTTGCTGGGGCAGGGAAAATCATACATAACTCTCTTGAATTATGACCCTAGAAATTTTCTTGTAGAATTATTTATTTATTTAGGTTAGGTATTTTGTTTGTATAAGCTTCGAGTTCCAGAGTATTGATGCTATAAATAATAAAATAGGTTGTTTATTTAATTATGTACATATTCACTTAATATATGTACACAGGTAGCTTGTAAATCTTAAACTAATACTAACTTATCTGGCAAATGTTGTAGATCAGAACACCTTTATATCTGCCGAGGATAAAAAATAGTATCAGACCTATCATATACACATATCATATACCTATCACATACAAAAAAAATCGTAAAAGCTTAGCTGTTTCGGAGAAATTCTGCAACGACAATAGAAATACGCACATTCATATGAATAGATTGAATTAGAAAAAAAAATAATTTTTCTCCATAATATTAGTATGATATTAGTGAATATTATGAACATGTACCTAGATATTATTTAAACGGTATTCCCAAATACAGCATCCCTTTAAAACAACCCCCTTCTACCCCTTGTCCATCTGGCACTGATGACTCCTTTTCGGAACGCCATTTGACAACCAACTGACATTCAAAGCGAACAACAAAAACAACTCATCAAAAGAAACACAAAGCCTGTTAAAAAAGCAATTGTGTTCTTGCGAACAAAGTGGTTTAAATATAAAGCGGGAACGACTGTTGCGGTCAAGGAATAAATTAAAACGTTTTGCTGGGTTTGATTTTACAAGTATTGGTCAACCGACTCCGCCTGCTTTGATAATAAAAATGTCAGCTATGTTACACAGTTTTGATTTGTTCTTAAGATTTATTTATTATAATAAGATTACAGAGTAAATAAAAATGAAAAATACAGTCACAAATTAAAAATTACATTTTAGTCTTAGTTCATCTTGATGTAAAGAAACATAGCTTGCAATGGTATCTCAATTATAGTATTAAAAAGCATTCAATTATTTTTTAATCTTTCTACTATAAGGAAATAATCAATACATATTTCTAAACTTAGTATATACAATAGAATCAATCTATCCGGGTAAATGTCACAAATGACGCCACATTCTTTATCTTTATTCAGTCCTCACTAATTGTAATAAACCGTTCGCAAAGCCTCCGAGCAGTGTACAATTAACGGCCAGTCGAGTCTGACCGCGGTCAGTTAATTATGTGACCCTTTACGCGACAACCTGCCGACTTAATGACATTTACCTTATGTATTTTTAGCTGGAGTGTACATTTTCATAAAGATAAGAGGTTAATTAAGTGTTTAAAATATTTGTGGGTGTATGCGGTTTTATTACCGTAAAAATGTAACGTCTCAAATAAAAAGTTTGAACTTGGTTTAATCCGTGGATGTTATCGTGTGTGACTTTGATAAAATACTTTTAATTTTTGCTATATTAGTGCCTTTTTACAAATCCAGACTATAATTAGCTTTTTTTTAAGTGGGGAAATCAGACTATAACTACCTAGTCTATCTTTGTGTCATAGAGATGCGATCAGCGCGGCGGCTTGAGTTAAAAACCTCTATTCATATGATAGATATTCTTCTCTTTGTAAGTAGATATACTCACAAACTAACTATTATTATTAATTAAATAGAATATAATAAAGCTGTCGACCCGTTCAGCTTGATAAAACGAATAATATTTACGATCTTAATTAAATCAGTTGATCAGTGCTAAAATGAAACCGTAAAAAAGTTGTATATTGTTGTACAATTTCCACATTAAGGGGAGGCTCCCTAAATTTTATGTGAATTTGCATTAATATTCTGAAACAGTCACACAAACAATCAAAATGGAACTTTAGTATATGATTTATTGGGTCTTTTTCTTTCCATGCACAAGACAGTTACGTAATTGTAACATTTTCGCTTGATTCATTTTTTATTCAAAAATTATGTATTATTACATTTTTTTTAAGATTTACTTGGACTTTATGTCTAAAATATAGTTTACTATTGAATCACAAGATATTTTTTCTCTAGATCAATTATTACTTTAGTTATAAACGAAATAAGAGAATTGAGACTTACGAGATTTAGTTTTGAGCTCGAACGCGATCAAATATCGCGATATTCAACTTTATTACGGCTGTGTTAGCGTCTAGCACCGCGTAGCGGTTTAACCGGTCTCTCAGTGCCAGAAATTATATTACGGAGCCTCCCCTTAATCTACCTAGCTTTTATATCAAAATAACGATCAATCAAAACGATCACATTATCAATAAAAAACCTAGAATCTACGGAATGTTAACAAATATTTCATACCTAAAGCGGTGCTCCGTCTTATTTTTTATGAAATGTGATATTACAGTTTCTTCACTGAAATAACGTAGAAACAAAAAAGCCTTTTCTACGAAAACTGCTTTTCATTTTGATAGACATTTATGTTGAAAATAGAGTAAGGAAGCCAATGTTTATTTTACAATGTTTTCATAATGATCTGCTGTATTCTTTAAGCGTTTAAAGCGCTTTATATTTATAGAGAGATGTACTTGTATGCACTTAAGTAGAGGTACTTTAGCATAATTTTATTATAATAATATTATCCAAGTGATAAAAATTCAAAATAACTATGCAACACCATTAAAAACATTGCAATCTTAGTATCGAACATAAGTCCAATTTTTAATACAAAATTTATCTTTATACTAGCTTTCCGCCCGCGGCTTCGCCCGCGTTTTCAAAGAAAAACCCACATTGTTTCCGTTCCCGTGGGATTTCAGGGATAAAACCTATGTGTTAATCCAAGTTACCCTCTATATGTGTGCTAAATTTCATTGTAATCGGTTCAGTAGAATTTGCGTGAAAGAGTAACAAACCTCTCAAACTTTCGCATTTATAATATTAGTAGGATCTACGGTACGTAGGTACTAAATTTTCTGTAATTTTAGAATATCTCATGGACTTCAAAAACAAATTTTCTGAACACATCAAGATAGCTCCGGAGAAAATTTACAACAAAAAATTACAAATCAAAAAGAATTGCCTTTATACTCAATTGCTTTTCTTTATTAGCACCAATTGAAGCCACTTCATACGAACGTGGCTCCACAAAAGAGGACTCGTATTCAATCATTAGATCCAAGTGGTTACCATTTCACTGCCCTCAGCATTCTAGTAAATGTACTAAATGAGCGGAAGAAAAATCGTGAGCTAATATTTTGTATGTGATATGATTCGATAGTGTGCGTGTGCGTGTGACATTTGTATGTGTATAATTTGTGATATGATCGGGAGTAGTGTAGGATGTATAGTGTGATATGATTGGACAGTGTATGAATATTTGTGTGTTTGTGAGCGTGGGGGAAAGGTGTACGTATGTGTGCGTGTGGTATTTGTATCTGTGTTATGTGGATATAAATTTTTGTGTGTGTGTGTGCGTGGAATTAGGGTGTTCGTGTGCGTGTATAAATGTTCTGCTTTCATTTGAATATGATATGCATCGAATTGAATTTGTTTTAAAGCATTCTTAAACAAAATTAAAGCATTTTTTTTCGAGAATAACAGTATGAAATGCGTTGGTTACAAGAAAAATATATTATAACATAATAAATATAATTCATCCATTATATAAATTTATATCAGTTAACTGAAAATGAATTTGAATTGTTAATTCAACAGAATCATTAAGATAAATCAACATTTAAATAATGTGGTGTTGTTGAGAGAGCCTTCTGAATACAAATTTCGTTAAACAAATAATATAATAATTATTCAAAGGATATTCCACAAAATAAATTAAATTAAGATTTTTCTTAAAATTGGACTTGTATCATTAAACTTAAGGCATCGAATGAAAAAAATGTTCATAAAAATTGGTCCAGCCGTTTCCAAATTGTTTGTTAAAGAAAAACAACATCACAGTAAGACGTTGTAAAATCATAATTGAACATTTTTGGAAATAATTTTCATTTCTTTTAAATACTATTAGATAATAGATATATTTAGCATAGCTTTAGATTGATATTAGATATAATTAAAGCCCGAAATATATCAAAAGAAAATGGATTCAAACTTGAAATAAGTGACCTAAATTAGGTCCAAATATAGATAAAACCTATTAAATTGCTTCGCATAGTTTATTCTAAAATACGAGAACTAAAGCCCGGACAATTCCTAGTTGTGAAACTCGTTTGCCAAATGGATAGTGTTCTTATAATTATAGACTGAACCATTAGCTGAATTGTTAATTACTTTTTAGCGGATAAAGTATTATTTATTTCTAGTAGGGTTTTTATGTTTAATACTGTAATGGTCTGATTAGCTTAAGATGGTGTTGCTTGTAAAATAAATAATAGTTTATTATATTTATAGATATTGCTTATTATTTTTTTATCTATCCAAATGTTATAAAGCTGAAGAGTTTGTTTGTTTGTTTGAACGCGCTAATCTCAAGAACTACTGGTCCGATTTGAAAAATTCTTTCGGTTTTAGATAGCCTATTTATCGAGAAAGGCTATAGGCTATATATCATTACGCCTAGACGTATTAATAGAGCCACGCGCATAAAACCGCGAAGCGCAGCTAGTATAAATATATAGCTCTACAATTCTACATATTGTTTGATTGTGCGCTAATCTCGGTAACTCAATAGTTCGAAATAAAAAAAAATTGTGTTGAATTCCTTTGACCTTGGAACCAAAGATTTTTTTTTAAAGAATACGGAAGAACTCTTAAATGTGACCGCCGAATACAGTCAATCGTAGACCAGTACAAATTAAAGTTATTTAATACAAAACTAATTAAAATTATAATGACGGTCTTTCAGACGGCTTAATAGAGCCCATAAAACAATTTATGAATTTCCTATGAAATCAGTTTGCTTTTTCCATAATACAGATTACATACGTTAATGAATTAAATTATTTAGTTATTAATATGTATTATATTTACCCCAAATCCTTTTCACTCGTATTGTAGATTATAATTATTTAATTATAAACCACAAGCGTTGTATTTTGAGGTTATATTCTACATATTTCAGGCTTCATTACTGTTTTTTGTTTTTATTGATTATCCAACCGAACTATGATAAAGTTATGTTCAAGTTAAACCATACTAATGTAAAACTATAATTATATTATATATAAGTGTTGTGAATTCCCGTGTGGGGTAAGGGGCAGATGTATTATGCATACATCTGTTTCATTGATCGATTTTCTTTAGGGACAAGTAGGTGATCAGCCTTCTGTGTCCTACCAGACCGAGATATTTTTTTTTCTTCGTCACCACCGGGAATCAAACCCAGGGTTCGGTTCTACGCTCACGCGTGAACCACTGAACCAAGGAGGCGGTCAAAACAATATAATATACAATTAAAAGGCCTTTATCATGATAAACTACAATAATATGTGACAAGGACATAAAAAACAAGCATTGAAATTAATTAAAAAATGACTGTTAAAAACTTGGAAATGCTTAATAATTAAAATTAACAAGAACTGGTCCAGTCGTTTTCGAGTTAATGAATGAACCAATTAAAGAACAGGTAGAGTGAATAATGTAAAAAAATATTTTCTTTTTTCCATTACAAATAATCATAGACTATTATTTAATTTTTATTGTATGTGTGAGTGTGTGTGTGTGTGTGTGTGTATACTCTGTGTAAGAAATACAGATTTTTCCTATTTATCGTAGCATATTTCCTAACGACACAATACTGGTTCTACGAATCGCGCTACAGTGCTACGATCGTAGCATCGCTACGCCAATTCTAATCTTATGAACGTACAACGGAATCAAGTTAAATTATGTTGCATTGAAGGTTATACAAAAGAGAACTTATCTTTAATAAAACAATTATAATATAAAATACAAGTTCTGAAAGGCTTATAATATTAATTAGTAATTTACGCGTTGTCAAATTTTTGAAAGTGGTTACAGGAAAAAATACTATATTATACTATTGTGTATGACATTTTTTATTCTACAAAAAAACGACCTTAAACGAGAACTTCTAAATCTTATTTTTATGTAGTTCATAAAATCTATGGAAATTAAATCCTGCTAACTAAAACCACAATTTATTCATTCAAGTATTATTTACTAAGCATCATTCTCAATACTCGAAAATAATTTTCAACAAACATTTATTAGCACACTAATGATAGTAAAACAGAAGTTATAAATATTTACACAAGAGAATTGGCACAACTCCAAAAAAACAACATGACCTTGAAGATTCCAAATTATCCTATAACAGTATTAATAATCAAATATTACGTTATTGTAACAATACCACAAACTATTTGAGTCCAAGCAGAATCAATAACAAGTCAATGTCAAACATTCGATAGTTGGCACGAAATTCAGATGTCAATATATAGCCTGACCAAACTGAGTTATCGAGAAACCTAAGGCTGCATGCAAACGAAGCGTTTGTTAGCGGCGATTATTCGAAAAACAAGCGTTCCGCCCGCGTAGTCATAGACCGCATAGTTTCCATTACCGTCGGATTTCTGGAATAAAACCTATCCTTTCTCAGACCTCAAGTATCTCCGTACCAAAATTCATTCAAATCGATTCAGGTTGAGGCTTAAAGAAGAGACAGACAGAGAGGTAGAGTTACTTTCGAAGGAAGCTGTAAAAGAACATAGGTACCTATGGCATGCATTGTGATTTTGAAATTTTAATAAAATTTGGAGAAACTAAATTATACAATTACCACGTGTTAACGTAAAAAATAATAGCTATTAGCTTATTCACGTTGATTAACGAAAAACGCGAAGTCCTCACCTGCCACAACAGTGTACACTAACTTCATTACAGCTCATCACTCAGATAGAGCATTGTCTGGAGAATATTCTGTCTATAGCAGACAATATATAATCTTCTTGATGATCTAATTATTACGTCGTGGACAATATTCCACGTCATAACAATGTTACGACGTATTTCATTTTTAGGATTCCGTAAGAAAAGGGTAAAAACGAGACTTTGTTATTGAGACTTCGCTGAGGACCCTGTTACTGAAACTTCGTTTACTATCTGTCTATACGTCCGTCTGTCACAAGTCTGTATCCCATGAACCGTTCAAGAAAAGAGTGAACAGATATTTTCTAGGGAAGCTCGCTCCATATTAAATCACATCTTCGCTTACCGTGCTTCCCTATTTTTCATAAAAACCCGTGATACATATACCGTTGACATTTTAAAATATGATGTATTTATGTTGCCACTATAACAACAAATAATACAAAATCGAGGCTAAGCAACGTTTGGCACAGTCATAAATGGAAACACCAATTTCTTTTAGTTTTTGTACAGAACCCTTAGTGTCGCACGCCCGACTCGCACTTGACCGATTTTTATTACTATCTTGATGTCGTGTCATATTTCGTTTTGTTATTGAATATACGATGGAATGGGTCATTGAAAACAAAGGTTATATGAATATCAGTATAATCTAGTTGGTTTATTTGTAGAATTATTATATTATGTCTGCGTCATGAGGCTTTTGTTTTTCCAATGTCGTATAATATGCCGTAAGGATTGATTTAAATTGGACAGGTGCGACTCATATTAACTCGAAGAAATTCGTATTAATCTTGTGTTTATGTGTGTTTGTTAATTTTGTATCGAAATCGTAAAAAGGTTAAATGTTAATTATTAAATTATACGTTTTTTATTATATTTGTGTGACGATTGTAACAGCTACAGAATTTAATTTTATCGATACAAAGGTCGCGAGGACGGCATAAATAAAACACAATATCCACCCATAAATGGAAACTAAGATTTCAGATCCCATGAATGAAATCACTACAAAAAACTCTCCGATTTTTGTTCAGATATTCAAATGGATCAAACCAGCTTTGCAACGAAAGAATGTCTATAGAATCGAAATCAATACTCGAATCGCGATCCACCCCGTATCACTAAAAATAACTTTAATAATAGGCCCCCAAACCGTTATTGAACTTTGGGTGTTATTACGTTATCAGTAGATATGTAATATGAAACGTGCGATATTACGTAGGGATCTTGAACCATGCAACCAGTATAGCTTGAGCTCTCTGTGGTAGCATATTGCATACCTACGTAATAGAGATCGTCCCATAATTGTCATTTGTTATCCAATCTTGCTATCATGGCATACTGATATAATCACTTTTGATAGAAAAAACAATGTTCAATGTTATTTTAGACTAAAAATTAATAGTTCAACCTTAGCTGGAAACGAAATATCTACTAGTTAATTTTTTTTTTCATTCCTGATAGAGTTCCTATCTTCACATAGGTACAATATAATATATATTACATCGGAATATTGTACAGAAATTATAGTGAGAATCCTGTCTGAACAATTAGGCTGTTCAAATTGTAAAGTTCTCAAATCCAACTTTTACTTTCTGTTTTTGCGTACAAATAAACAACAATATTTATACTTAACTAACAGTGCCCTACGGTTTTACCCGCAGTGCTCCGATCCTGTTGGATTTAGCGTGATGAGCCTTCCTCGATAAATGGGCTATCTATCACCGAAAGAATTTTTCAAATCGGACCAGTAGTTCCTGAGATTAGCGCGTTCAAACAAACAAACGAACTCTTCAGCTTTATAATATTAGTATAGATAAATAATTATCCCATTCAGAAAGCTTTCATATATTTTGTAGCATCATTTCATATCTTGGATTAGCAACTTTCCAAGATAAAAATCATTTGAAACGGGTGACCTATTTTATTCTTTATAATAAATACTTTATATTTAATTCCAGAACATTCTAGCTGAACAAAATAAAATTATTCACAATATTATACATTTCAATGTTTATTTGAATAAAGTAACAGTAACATATTATAATACTTAGTCGTTATTTTATGACTGTAATGTCGACTTTATTACTTGGTGACATAAATTACGTATAAATAATATGAAAATATTATTACTTAGCATTTACGTCCATGGCGGTTAATTTCTTTGGAAACTAGCCAAGCTCGTAGGAGATATTAGTATATACGGAAACATAAACTATATAATGCACTAGCTATGCTCCGCGGTTTTACCCGCAGTGCTCCGCTCCTGTTGGTCTTAGCGTGATGATATATATCCTAGCCTTCCTCGATAAATGGGCTTTCTAACACTGAAATAATTTTCCAAATCGGACGAGTAGTTCCTGAGATTAGCGCGTTCAAACAAACAAACTGTTCAGCTTTATAATATAAGTATAGATTCATTACTCTTAAAAAGGAAGATCTAACAGGAGAAGAATATGCTCAATTCCATGATCAACAGCTCTACTTACTCTCTGAAATACTTAGAAGTTTTTACTTAATACACTACAATTCTACACTATTTACTTCTTATAAATTTATAAAATACTTTCTACTTACTACAATTTATTGCCAAGCGGCTATCAAAATGTATGAATAGAAAATGTCTATGACAATTTTTGCTATCCACTTTGCCAACTATGAAAAAGATTAACATCTATTGAACGTTTCTTTAAAAGTGTCACTACAAAACCGCGTCTGGTCTGAAGTCTGGAGAAGTCTGGAGATAAAAAATATTATTAAAATATAATTTTGCTAGAAATTTCTTTCAAGTTATTAATTACAAGAAGTAATAAAAAAGCTTAAATGTAATTTTTTATTAAATTGGATTTTCACACAAGACATTATAAAAGGAAAGTAATTAATTTATATTTATTACGATTAATTTATATTTTACAATATTAAAAGCTGAAGAGTTTGATTGTTTGTTTGATTGAACGCGCTAATCTCAGGAACTACGGATAAGATTTCAAATATTAATTCAGTTTTAGCTAGGCCATTTTCAAGGAAGGCTTTATGCCATATTTCAACACGCTAAGACCTATAGGAGTTGAGCAATGTGGGTAAAACTGCGGAGCATAGCAAGTGTACATAATATATAAGCAATCCATCAATTCTAACTCTATATTTACTTAATATACTAGTAAAACCTTACTTAAAATATTATTCTAACTACTTATTATTCTACTCCATATTTAGAGACATATTATGTTACGAAAAGAAAACTTTCTGCTTCGCAAATCTTTATCGAAAGATTGACAAAGTTCAGTGGAACTACAATAGTATCTACTGTACCTTCATATGTAAATATTAAGGGTAAAAAGAAATATACGCGTTTGACATTAAAATATAATTTACATCTACTTTTTAAATTATTATGAACAATTAAATATTGTCGTCCGACCGTGTCATAATTATTATCATTACGATAATTCAATGATTACATGTTGATGTTTATTTTGGTACGTGATTTAAATATTTTATTATACATTATTATGAGTGTTACATTTTGTCAACATAAATCATGTATAAAAAATTTACGTTAGATATCATAGCACGTTAAAATAAATGCAATAGTAAAGGTATTTAATTAAAAACATCAAGCCTAAACCTGACCTCAGAATCTTCACTTTTGATATTGGAAGTCTGACTTTCGCAAAAGTTCGCGAAACAAGTTTTTAAACTTCCATTTCTGTTAAGTTTTATTAGTTTTCGTATTAATCTTACGTAAATAATATAAACAAATACTTTGAAATTAGCTTTTTTTCAAGATTTATTACTTTTTGTTTTGATTTATTTTGACGAAAATACAGTTTAGAATAAAAAACAACATGAATTAAATGTGTCCATATTAAGTTGGTCAAAATCGAGTCAAAGAGTCGGTAACATATAAACATGTCGTTTACATACAAACATACAGATGAAACTTATAAAAACGTGTTAATTAACCCCTTGACCACCGAGCGGCCCAATGAGACCGCGACACAATAGATTTTTTACTGTGTCTGTGATTCCGGGGGCTGAGGGATTAAAAAAACACTCAAGACATACTACTCGACGACTCATATACTACTTTCACACAAACATTTTCATCAAATGCGGGTATTTTACAAAAAAAATCAAAATGAATCCATCATTAAATCTCACACGCTAATCCCACTAATCCGTGAAACCTTTCATCCATCTTGCTGACGTCAATATGTTGAGTGACAATTTTTAGCACAAAGAAAACCATGGAGCTCTTTCACCATTAAACTCCAATGGATACTGACTTCCATCAATCAGTACGAACACTTAGGAATCCGTATTATTCGTGTATTACGTCTCCTTTTGAATGTAATGGATTATTCCAGTTTCTGCGTGACGTCATACGCTTGTAGCTAAGGTAAGCTTAGTTAGAGATAGATATTTTAGATACTGTAATATTTTAAAGCTGAAAATTTTTTTTGTTTGGTGGAACGCGCTAATCTCAAGAACCACAGGTCCGATTTGAAAATTAATTTCAGTGATAGATAGACCATTTATCGAGGAAGGCCATAGGCTATATATCATCACGCTAAGGCCAATAGGAGCGCAACAAAGCGGGTAAAACCGCGGGGTACAGCTAGTGCTAAATAAAACACAAATTCACTTACATAACAGGGCTCCTGAAGCGCTCTTGTTAGTGAATAAAATATAGACACTGTCAGATTTTGTAATCATTGATGTTGCTTCTGAAAAATGTAAGAAAAAGAGTTCTACATTTATAATCTGAGTTCTAACTCATATAATAGTATTCTAGGGATATGGGTACACGGTTTAATATACCGTCGAAAGTTCAAAATTCGTTTAAGATGTTTAGAAACAGTTTAACCCCGTTTAACTTAACATGTGTTGGACAAGGGTTTAAATTGCTTTCAATTAAGACCTATTGAAACTAAATCTTGGTTATATACACACTGTTAAAGGGTATTTCAAATTTCAAAAAGTGTACGGATACCTTCGGCAGGCAAACGCATTCAATTTAAGGCCAGATCTCAGCAGACTATCAGATGAGATCGTGGTGAAACGCTTCCCTATTATCAAATAAAATAAATAAAACCATATCTAGGCATTTATACCACTGCATTATAATCAGAAATTTCACTCCAACACACCACTTCTGTCTTTAGCAAGCATCTCGCTTTTCTCAGTACAAAACTGGCTTTTAGTCAGAATTTCCGAAAGCCTTGAAGCCGGTCCATAATGACGTCACAGCACAGCATGTTTCCCCATTTATCATGATAGCGGTATTTCAAAGTCGTAAATAGTTGATTTGACCTACTGACTCGCTTTGTTGGACATTCGGAAAGAGGAATTTTAAAACGGAATTATTCGCATTTCCACGGAACGAATGTTTGTGAATTTTTCAGTCCTGGTCCAAGTTAATATCCATGATTTGTATTGCTAGCATATATTACTCGGAGGGAAATGTATGTACGTAATGAGGCACTGATAGCGATGTCGTACTGAATTGAAGAATAAAAATAGGTTAATTGAACCCGTGTGCAACGAAATGTGTACATAAATTTTTTGCTGTTTTTCTTATTTTTATTTAACGATTGATAGACCGAAATTAACAAGGAAGAATAATATAATAAATAATAATAAATCATTTATTTGCACCAGTGAACCAGAATGAAGTGATAATTATCACAGTTACAGAGAGATTAAATTTTCATAATTGAATTGCACTTGCACTTACTACAATTACAAAACGAGATGTAGAATACATTCCGCCGCGTCTTTCTGTGTCTCTGTTGGCGATAATCTCAAAAACTACTGCACCTTTTTTCATTCTATTTCACCAATGGATAATGTGGTTCTCTAAGAAGGCTTTATTATATCTATACTAGAGGTCCGCCCCAGCTTCGCCCGTGGTACATATTTCGCAATAAAAGGTAGCCTATGTCCTTTCTCGGGTATCAAAATATCTCCATACCAAATTTCATGCAAATTGCTTCAGTAGTTTAGGCGTGATTGAGTAACAGACAGACAGACAGAGTTACTTTCGCATTTATAATATTAGTATGGATATCTAGCTGCCCCAGTAGACGTTGTTTTGCCCCATTAAAACCTTTTCGTATGCGGTGAACGCAAGCGAAGCCACGGCGGAAAGCTAGTAAATAATAAGTAGGTTAGTTTAGTCTCCTAAACATAACTATATACTATAGTATAACCATCTGAGAATATGGTGAGAGCCCCAGTTAGTCAGCTTGACCTGATTCGTGTCGAAGTATCTCCCTCTCAAAAGAAATAATAAATCACATTTTAAAACCATTAAAATATTTTGCTTTATTGGCACGTACACTTTTTTCAATCCATATTTTACCGACATAATTTATATATTTTTTCCTTAATTTAAATAGAAATTCAAGTGATACTGCTGCGTATTCTATTAATATTAGCCATGCAAAAGTTGGATGAATGTTTGATACTCAATCACGCCAGAATAACTGAACGCATCTATATGAAATATGACACAAATAAATTACAGTCTGGAATACCACATAGGCTACTTTTTATCTAGATACCTCACGACCGCAAGCCAAAGCTAGGTTTACATAAAAATACTCAAGGAATATATCTCAGAAAATTAATATGAGTAGTATCTTATCTTTAGAAAAACTTACTAAACAAATTGATTAAAAAACGTTCCTATAATTTTCTATTTTATATTTCTTTAGTTCTCCATAGTATTGTAATAAAAGAATTCCTTTCTTGCCAACATTAATTTCAATGCAGTAAGTAAAGAATGCATAAAGAAGCGTATCACGTTTTACATTTTAAATAACTAGCGGGTGGCATTACTGGGACTAATTAATGTTTTTTACGCGCCATTTTTCAAGTCTAAAATTACACGGCACAAAGATATTCATGGGAGCGGCGTGCGTTAATTTTTCAGTTGTACTTACAATGCTGGAGCGAGAACAAACTGGGACAGAGTGTAACATGAACGTATTCTGATTATAAGATGACGAATGTAGTTACACAACTTTTAGTGACAACAGAATTGCGATATTTATGCGTTTTCTGTAAATATAAAGAGCATTTTTCAAATAACGACGAAGCCTCAAGGACAATATGCAATCTGTAAAATCTGAGAAAGAAACTACTATGCAATCTTCCCTTTTTCACAAGAAGGATGAATCTTCATTACTATATGTACGATAGATATTATATCTTATCAGTATTTGTGCGAACGGACGTGTTCCAGTAGAAACTACGTTTAAAAATCTGTTTTAATTAAAAAATACTCATATTTATCATTTCCAATAATATCATAACCTTTAAAAGTGGTAAAACTACAGTTAAAAGTAAAATTCAATAAACTTTAACAGTGGACAAGTGTACAGTAATTAAAATAGTGAATAAAAAGTTTAAAATCTGTGACAGTTGATACAGTGAAGTGTACGGTTGACCTTGAATTATCAACGACTAATAGAAACCGGTTTAACTGCACTGGATAGTACGAAAGATAACTTTCAATATTTCACTACAGAGTGGCAGTGTTGAGACGGTCAAGCGGTATATGACTCATAGAACACCTTGATGATAACCAGCTAGTTCGCGATCGAATCCGAGTACGCAAATAACTATTTTTCCTTTTTTTTTTTTCTTTCTTTTCTTGTAATCTAAAAGCATCAAGCGTGCCTAGATACATTGAACATCAGAAACTATTATAAAATTTATTATTGAAAAGATTATAGAAATTTTTATTTGCTTATAAAGATGGAATCACAGAATGTTACATTACGAAAACATAAATTGAATAGAAGTATGGATGATATCTGCTTGGAGCAGTCACTTAGTTATGAGGAAGACTTAAAAAGTTTACCGGATCTGTCTACCATGAATTGCGAATTCGACGAGCTAAAAGAAAAAATGAACACATTACAAAGTTTATTAGACAGTGCTAATAATGAAATTGACCAACTTATACTAGAAAATAATAGTTTAAAAAAGAAAATAATGGAATTAGAAAAGAAACTATTAATTTTTAACAAAATATACACGGAACCAAAAAGCAATAAAAAAATTAAATATTTTTCGTCACTTAACATCTTAAAAATTAAACGTCGGATTGATTTTGATACAGAATATAATGAAATGAACATAAACAGTCCTAAGAAAAATCCGCCAGTGCTGGAGAAATCTAATTTTTGTTCTAAAAATAAAAAACATGAACTGAAAGCTACTAAAAAAGATCGCCTTTTTATATTTGGCGGCCAACAATGTGTAGGATTGGCGTCTCGTCTCCATGCATCCAAGTATGACCTATCTTCAAAGTATCAAATATCATCTATTACAAAACCTTTCGCCAGCACAGATAATATAGTGGAATCGTGCTACAAGATAGAACCGGATGCTTCAGACTATTTTATACTAAGTTTAGGTGAACATGATAAAAATCCACTTGATTTTATATCTGAGACCGCTTCTATTCTTCGGTACTTAAAAAACGCAAATATAATCATATTGTATGTTGTAAAAAATCCCTATTTAAATGAAATCTTAATTAACAATTATTTAAAACAAATGTGTCAACGCTATCCAAAATGTATATTTTTGAATGCGTATGAGAATTGTAATACTAATACCTTTCAGTATAACTATCTGGATAGAATCTGTTACAAGATTAATACAGAAATAAATTTCTTGCATTACCGTAATGAATTCTTAGTTGGCAAGAATTGGTTGAATAATCTTAAATCTAAAAATAAAATACAAACATGTAACACGAACTTGAAAATTAATTATTTTAAAGAAATGTCTACCCAAATTGATAAATCATTACTATGCATAAACATTAATTGTGATAAAGCTACTCAAACGTGTAATACAGAAAATTCTATTGTAAATTTAGATTTTTTTCGAACCTAAATCGTGTGAAGCTAAATACCTTTTGCATCAAAACATTGCGGGAATATTAAATAAGATTGAAGGGCTTGAGTTGTGTTTGGCAGAAATGGAAGTAGATGTAAGTGTAATTTGTCTCACCGAAACTTTTATAAAAAGAGGAGAGGAAGATAATCTCAGGCTAGGTAAATTTAAATTAGTTTCAGCATTTTGCAGACCAAATGAGAGGAGAGGGGGTAGCTGTATATTATTGGATAAATCAATTGATTGTAAAGTTCTCGATTTTTGCGACGACTACTCAAAAGAAAAAGTGTTTGAATGCTGTGCTGTTGAGGTAGGTGCATTAAATTGTCTCATTATTTGTATTTACAGAACTCCAAACTCAAATGTACTAGTATTTCTCGAAAAGTTAGAACTTATTCTCCATAAAGTAACCACATATAAAAATAAAAATATTATTTTAACCGGGGACTTTAATATAGATATTCTGAAGGAAAATCAGATATCAAAACTGTTTAAAAACTTATTAAGTAACTTTAATATAGATATAACTATCACTCAACCTACCCGCAAACAAGCATGCTTGGATATTATAGCCACTAACATTCCAAAAGCAGAAGGAAAAATACTGAAACTTTTCTTATCTGATCATGAAACGTGTCAACTGGTAAGACTCCCGAAAAATGTTATAAAAAAACCAAAATACTGTTTTATGACACTGAGGGATTACAGTAAAGAGAATATTGATAAATTTAATATGCATTTAAAATCGCTTAGCTGGTACAATGTAACTAATGAGTTAAATGCAAATGAAGCATTCACAGCTTTTCATGAATTATTTTGTTTGCTGTACAATCTCTGCTTTCCAGTTTTTAAAAAAAAGATTACCAACAATACGGGTCACATGAAGTGGGCGTCTAAAGGTATTAGAATAGCTTCTACTAAAAAAAGACAACTAAGATTTCTATATTACAAATCGAATTCTGCTGAAACAAAGATAAAATACAAAAGATATAATAAAATATTGAAATCTTGTATCGACTGTTCTAAAAGACTTATAAACAATAAATATATAGTAAATTCTAAAAATAAAACGAAAGCAACGTGGAATGTAATAAAAAATAAAGGGACATATAATATAACAAATAATAACTGTATTGACATAATAACATATAATGACATTAATATAACAAATCCATTCCAGATTGCTGATATATTTAATAAGTCTTTTATAAATATGACAAATACTAACATTATTAAGAACGACGAACAACATTATAAATACAAAATAAATGCAAGTAGCAGTACTATATTTCTCAGTCCATGCACAAGCCAAGAAGTAATTAAGATCATTAATTCTCTTAGAAATACTCAGGCAGTAGGCTATGATTCTATATCTACAAAAATTCTTAAAGAATGTAAACATAACTTATGTCATGTGATGGCTCACCTAATTAATCAATCTTTCACGCAAGGCGTATTTCCAGAATCTTTAAAATTATCAGTCATAAAGCCTTTATTCAAAAGAGGAATAAAAACTGACATACAAAATTATCGTCCTATTACACTAATATCAATTTTCTCAAAGATAATTGAAAAAGCTATGTTCGTCAGAATAATGGAGTTTTTAGTTAAATTTAAAGTTTTAAAGAAAGAACAGACAGGATTTCAAGCCAATAAATCGACTACATTGGCAACTTTTTATTTGATAGATGAAGTTACTAGATGCATTAATCAAAAGATTCCTGTTACGTCAATATTTTTCGACATGACAAAGGCTTTTGATTGTGTAGATCATAAAATTTTAATACATAAATGTGAGAGATTTGGTATTAGAGGTCCTGCATTAGATTGGATTCAAAGCTACCTTAGTCAGAGACAACAGATGGTTGTAATTAATGGAATCAATGAAAAGCTAGAAATGACGACTTACAACTCACCTTTTTTATTTAATAGATACGGTGTCCCCCAAGGCAGTTTAATGGGACCTTTATTATTTTTGATATATTTAAATGATTTACCTGACATTATTGACTACAATTGCGTATTATTTGCTGATGACATTTCTATAATTTTCCCTGACGACCGTAAAGTAATTGATTCTAATTATAATATGATAATTGACAACAATTTAAATATAATCTTGACATGGTTTAAAAATAATAATTTATCTGCTAACATGACGAAGACTAAATATATACAATTCTCCAATTACAATACTAAGAATAAACCCCTAACTCTTGCGCACTGTGGTGGAGCGTTGGAGCGGGTGAAATCAATGAAATTTCTCGGATTAAACATAGACGAAAATTGTAATTGGAAGGCACACTGTGAAGCGATGGCTGGGAGAGTGAACAGGTTTGTCTTTGCGTTAAGGAGGTTGAGAAAAACTGTAACTTTTAATGCTGCACTAACTGCATATCACAGCTACGTTACCTCAGTTTTAAGGTATGGGATTATATTTTGGGGTAACTCTACCAATGTTTCCAACGTATTTCTAGCACAAAAAAAGTGTATAAGAGCTTTGTGTAATATTGGTCCTCTTGATTCTTGCAGACCTCAATTCAAAGAAAAACGTCTCTTAACACTTACTGGTTTGTATATATTGGAAATATGTATGTTTGTAAAAAAGCACAGTGAACTCTTCAAATCAACCAAAAACAATTCACAATTGGGTTTTAGGGATCCTACTCGCCTATTGATGCCAAATTGTAGATCTAAGCTCTTTCAAAACAATGCTAGTGTGATGTGCATAAAGGTATTTAATCACATTCCTAAAGAACTACGTGAAATGCCAAAAAATTTAATGAATAGAAAATTGAAAATATGGTTAGTGGAAAAATGTTTCTATTCTTTAAATGAATTTTTTAAAGCGTGATATGTATTAATAAAAACCTGTTAATTTTAATGTTATTGAATGTAACTATGTATGTTTATATAATCTGCAATGTAATCGTGAAAATTTGTATGCCAATTGTCTGGCGAATTGTGTGGACTATCTTATTAATTGAATTATGTGACCTTGTATATTACCACAATTCTGACAAATAAATAATTTGAATTTGAATTTGAATTTTACCTACCCTCTTGTTTGATAGGAGGGTAAACTTGTAGCACCTTGTAGGTCCCGACGACTTTAAAACAACAAACTTATGTATGTTCAATTTACTAATAGGATCGAAACTGTTAAATTTCTTTCTTATTCTTACCATTCAGCTACATAATCTATTCGTGTGACAAATCTGTAGAGTTATACAAAACTACGTTAAAATGTTATATATAAAAAAGCCTGTAAATAATACGCATAATAACATACATAGAATATACTACTACTTGAAGTGTTGGTCAAATTATCAAATTTAACGTTATGTTACGCATCCATCGAAGCTTGTGGTGGCTCCTCAATAATTACCAGCGTTATAACTACGCGATGTAAAGTAAAACCATATTTAGTTGGTTAAATTCGAAGCAATACAATTGCTGCAGTAATTATGAATGTAATATGATAGTGTAATTGGTCGTTACGTTATTAAATTCAGAGCCACGATAAATATTTCGTTTTTGAATAAAATGTTGTTTATAATAATATTTTTAAAGGATTATATTTCAAATTGTTATAAAACGGTGAAAAAATGGTGAAAATGATATTATTGACAAGATTTATATTAAAATATTATAATATTAAAATATTATAGACAAATGTTGGAATTATAATAAGATTAATAGCTCAAACATAATTTTTACCTATATAAATTAACAGCCAATAATTCCACACATAATCATTACACTGTCTACATATAATAATTCAGTCACAATTATTGCCATGCCAATCAAATACCGCAGAACATAGGCTCTCGATATAATTGTGACCTGTTTGTTTAGACTTTGCCCTATGTAGCGGTGGAAATCTATTCAACAGTAGGTTACAGTACTTAACAATGCTGTATTAACGATCAGATTATTACAATAAATATTTAAAGAAACTTCTAAAAAGAGAGCAATTTAAATCGGTAGTTTATCCATGTTAAATTTCCTTTTGTACGAAAGTATTGATTTTTCTCGAGAGTAAGTTACGTAGGTAGGAAGGAAGTAAAGGTGTATTGGCCTTATTTTTAAGCTATTGCATAGCTTCTATCGCGGGCCTTGAGCGCGGGGACCGAATCCAGAAATTCCGTAACGAAAAAACCTCACGCTCCCCACTCCGACGGGCGCGGAGGCTTGAAGGCATAGCATGCAATAGCTTTACCGCGACAGTCCCCGAGTGCCACACGTCTTTTTTTTTTAATTTAAAAGCTTTTTGCAACACAAATAATATCATTGTATATTTATATGCTACTTACGCTACTAATCTTTGAAAGTTCTGTCTATTTGTCCAATTGATATTCAAAATGGCTTGGACGATTTTGACCATTAATTCATAAGTAAATAGTAAAATGATTACTTTTGGATAAGTTAAAACTATGACATACATTCTGAATTGACACTTAAATAAAAAAAATGTGTGCTTGTACTAGTGTACACACGTAAGAAGTGAAACTTCTTTATGACCTTATTTTTCAAAAAATAATTTACTATATGCAATTTTACAGAAATACGTTGAATCACGCGTGGTAGGGATAAGAAAAAGATGGCGCGTAACGGAAAAATGTCACGCGTAACGAAAAAATGTTACACCAAATTTTTTTCCAACCCCGATAAAGAAGTTTCACTTCAATAAACTTTACATTCAACAAGAAAATTGAACTTATATTATGTTATTTCTATTAATAAACTCCATCTTTCTCACTAGGTATATATTTTCGCGGCAAAAGAACGGATTAAATATATTATAAGTTAACTAATCACAGCTTCGCTCTATAGAGCGGAATATATTCCGGTCTACTTGCAAACCATATTTTAATCCGATTTCCGGTCCATCACATTTTGAAAGAGCAAACAAGTTTATACTTACTTTTTACTATGAACGTTTTTATGTTAGGATATTTCAAGAAATATGTTCAGGAATTTAAAACTTTGATTCGTATGATGTTTTTAATTACTTACATTAAATATTGTTTATCAAGACATTATTACAGACTTAACTACACTAAAACAAGAATAAAACCCGATAAAATGGATTTAATTTCTTTTTTCTAAGGGCTGATTTTTCAATCCTTGGTTAAAACTTCGTCGAATAATGTATAAAACTACAATTTTAAAAATGTTTTCTAATTGCCCGTATTTGACAGTTTACGTGACATTTTAATATTATCGTGTAATACTTTATTGGACGGATAAGTTTTAACTAAGCATTGAAAAATCGGCATCAGAAAAATAGAGTAACAAACACACACACATCCTCACAAACTTTCGCGTTTATAATATTAGTAGAATGTAAAACCCTAAGTATTCATACTAATTGTATGAAATATATATTTTACAACCTAATCTACTGAATAAAAACAAACAAAAACAAGCATATAATGATAAAGATGTATTTTACTAATACCTACCGTAATAACTATTTAGTAATCTGTGCTAATAGCTACGTAATTAAATAATAACTCTAAATATACCTACATATTATTTCAACGGAAGCTTAAAGTTATATAGGTAGCACCAAAAATAACAGAGTGAGCTAGCCCACTCTATATTTTTCACAGTATTCCTACGTAATCTGAATTTACGCAGGAAAAGTATTATCGACTCCCACGGGAATAAAACCGAAATAATAATACAGTGAATTATATTACAAAACTCATAATAATTAACAATGATACCATAGAAATTATTAGCATCTTGAAGGTTTCCACAATCCTTATAAAGCATTTGAATGCTTTATAACTAAATATTGAAAATGCCTACACACGACTTTCGCATTTATAATATTAGTAGGAATAATATAGATTTTTAACTAATAGTCAATTTTAAGTTCTTTACTTATTACAATCTTACTTTAAAGTGCTATAAAAATATGTTTACTAGCTGCGCTTCGCGGTTTCACGCGCGTGGCTCCACTCCTGTTGGTCTTAGCGAATGATAAATGAGCTATCTAACACCGAAATAATTTTTCTAAACGGACCAGTAGTTCCTGAGATTAGCTTGTTCAAACAAACAAACAAACTCTTCGTCTTTATAATATTGGTATAAATTAACTGGTATAAATAAATGTTATTCTTTCGATAAAATGCCTACTTGAATACAAACGGCGGCTCACACCAGGGTACTCCATAAACAAGAAAAGTTTACCATTTCTGACATATCTAATACTCCCAACTTCTAACCCGAGTCAGTCCCAAAGAGATTTGTTCTTTATAATAAGGATATAGGCTTACAAAACCTTTCCTCCTGCTACTTTTTTGTTTACTTTGTAACTTTGTGAATAATTTCAGTCAGTGACAGTTGTAATAAAAATTGACTGGATAATTGGAATTACTTAGAAATATAGGACTAATACTTCTTAATTTTGCTATAAAATAACTGGCTGATCCGGTAAACATTATTTTACACTAGCTTTCCGCCCGCGGCTTCGCCCGCGTTTTCAAATAAAAACCCGCATAGTTCCCGTTCCCGTGTGATTTCCGGGATAAAACCTATCCTATGTGTTAATCCAAGTTACCCTCTATATGTGTGCTTAATTTCATTGTAATCGGTTCAGTAGTATTTGCGTGAAAGAGTAACAAACACACACATACTCACAAACTTTCGCGTTTATAATATTAGTAGAATTTAAAACCCTAAGTATTCATACTAATTGTATGAAATATATATTTTACAACCTAATCTACTGAATAAAAACAAACAAAAACAAGCATATAATGATAAAGATGTATTTTACTAATACCTACCGTAATAACTATTTAGTAATCTGTGCTAATAGCTACGTAATTTTTTTTTTTATTTATTTATCAATAAAAAATACATTTAACATAATTGAACATGCCAAAAACCACAAAGATTTGTCCGGCATGCAAAGCAATCCATCCACGACAAATTTGATGCACAGCGCGCTCGTGTGCTCGCGACAAGTTAAAGACAATTATACCACTAATAGAAATTACACGCGAGACTGGGTTAAATATTAGTTTGAAATGTAATTAGAATGTACTGCGATTCCACACAGCTACCTAATTGATTTACAAATCGCAGCTAGTCAACGACTATTAGCAAAGTGAAGGTAGTTGGGTCAAACGTCGTATAAACAACGTCCGAGCCCCTAGGCACGATCCGTACGATTGCGCCACGAGTCAAAGGAAAGCGGCAATTTATAGTATTCGACAGCTAAGCATGTTCTGACAGGTGACAGTGACAGCTATATTGACAACTATTCATCCACAAAAATATTAAATCAAAAGTTACGTCTAACACGGCCATACTGACAAACGTACGTCCTCGTACGCCTTTTCTCGTATTACAATACAACGGTAGTTCATCTCGGGATTTCAAAAACACACTGCCTCGGCCACACTGACCATACTTTTCTACGCACTCGTTAGTAAAACAGCGACTAGACAATACCTCAACGCTCAAATCCGACTAGCGAGTCAACTCACTACGGACATACAGACGGCGACTTGACGGTATATCTACGCTCGTACGACTAGTGAAATACATCACTACGATACGTCAGCGACTAGACAATACCTCAACGCTCAAATCCGACTAGCGAGACAACTCACTACGGACATACAGACGGCGACTTGACGGTATATCTACGCTCGTACGACTAGTGAAATACATCACTACGATACGTCAGCGACTAGACAATACCTCAACGCCAGGGTTCGACTAGCGATTTGAATCACTACGAGCCAATAACACTCATCGTCAAAAAAATTCGGCACATGCTTCGGGACACCACTCGCCACGCCAGGGCACCATATTATGCTGTGCCGCGGCTTGAGTCTTCTTTCCGTAGTCACCACAACGAGTTTCAACTCGTATCGACCACTAGGCAGGATGTTCACTACTTCGTAGGGCCCTTGCATCCCTGAATCTAATTTACCTGTGAACTGAGAGGTTTTTATTACAAACACTGGACCGCAGCCCAGATAGCACACACAATTTCTTCGATGGACTACATTCCCGTTACAATAATCCACGTAACAAACTTTTAATTTACACAACGCACGAAAAAAAAACACAAATGCCAGTTACAAAACTACGTAAACTTAAACACATTTAAAAATAGTGGGCTTGAATTCTATCCCGCTTCTGATAATAGAAATTACACGCGAGACTGGGTTAAATATTAGTTTGAAATGTAATTAGAATGTACTGCGATTCCACACAGCTACCTAATTGATTTACAAATCGCAGCTAGTCAACGACTATTAGCAAAGTGAAGGTAGTTGGGTCAAACGTCGTATAAACAA
Organism: Colias behrii; assembly: GCA_029959065.1. Taxonomy (NCBI): domain Eukaryota; kingdom Metazoa; phylum Arthropoda; class Insecta; order Lepidoptera; family Pieridae; genus Colias; species Colias behrii. The sequence goes on from JARWMC010000017.1 coordinate 9,924,880, forward strand.
CGTCCGAGCCCCTAGGCACGATCCGTACGATTGCGCCACGAGTCAAAGGAAAGCGGCAATTTATAGTATTCGACAGCTAAGCATGTTCTGACAGGTGACAGTGACAGCTATATTGACAACTATTCATCCACAAAAATATTAAATCAAAAGTTACGTCTAACACCACATTATACAGGTTGTTTATAAAATGCAATTTTAATTTAGATTTAACATTATTATTATTTATGGTTTTTTTTAAGTTCAAATCAAGATTATTTAATAATTGAGGAACTAAATAACGAGTCGTTCTTTTACCATAAATGTTAATTATTTTTGGAATGATTAAGCGTTGGTTGGTTTGTTGACGGGTAATGATTACGTTATCAAGTTTTTTCTGCAGGTCAAAGTTAAAGAATTGTTCTTTTAATATAGTGTAATGCAGCTATACTCTAAGTGTGTTCCGCGGAACCCTAGGGTTCCGCGATACCTCTGTAGGGGTTCCGCAAGAATTTAGAAAAGAAATCAAAACACCTCTCTCTGGTCGAACGTTTTGACTCCGCGGCCGCGCGTAGGTATATTTATTTATTTGTATTTGTAGAAACATGTGTTACCTAGAATAGCTGGTACAATATCTCATAAGTTTGGAATCAACATGTATACTTGTGTACACTTGGGCGCGCGCAGTTCCTTTGATAAAAGCCGCCTCTGAATTAGACGCTATAGTAATTGTCAACAAGCGACTTTCGACTCTAACTTCAAAAAATAAAGTCGAGATTGTTTATTGTTAATATCTCTTTTTATTTTTGCTTTTTGTTTATCAAAGGCGCCGACTCGAGTATTTTCGAGAATATTCGAGATCGAGTCTAGGACTAAGAATAAAAGCGGCGATCGCGCGTCGCGCCTCGTCAGTAACGATTGTGCATTATTTAGACCCCACCATCCTAACGTGTAACATTATAAATAAAGAAGAATGGAACGTTGGCTTAAAGGTGTTAAACGTGTTGCAACAACATCTTCTAATGACGCTGAATGTTCGAAAGCAGTACGCGCGGAGAATATAGCAATCACCGATCCAAACGATGATGCCACGACGTCAAGCTCGACGGTTTCAAAGACGAAAAAAGGGAAGTATGATGAATCATATATCAGTTTCGGATTTGTTGATTCTAACGGCTCACCGCTTTGCATGCTATGTAGTAAACTGCTTCCTAATAGTTCCATGGCACCTGCCAAATTGCGCCGACATTTAGAAACTGTACATCCCGAGTCTAAAGACAAGAATAAAGAATTTTTTGTTCGTAAAAAAGATCAGTTATTGGACAGTCAAAAAAATATGATGCATGTAACACAAACTATCAACGAAAAGGCCACGGAGGCATCATATTTAGTTAGCTATCGCATTGCACAAGCAGGTGAAGCGCACACTATCGCTGAGAATTTAATAAAGCCATGTGTATTAGACATAACAAAATGTATGCTCGATGAAAAATCTGCAAAGCATCTTTCTACTGTGCCGCTATCAAACGATACTGTTTCACGGCGAATCCATGATCTGGCAAGCTACGTCAAACAAGAACTAGTTACACGTCTACAAAAAACACGATTCGCCTTGCAAATGGACGAGTCGACTGATGTCGCTGGTTTGGCTATCTTGCTGGTTATCGTGAGATATCCATATGAAAGTTCTTTTGAAGAAGACATGCTTATATGTTCACCGCTGCTCACAAACACTACCGGGGAAGAAATTTTTAATAAAATAAATATATTTTTTGAAGAAAATAATCTCAGTTGGGGCAATTGCATTGACATTTGCACAGATGGGGCCAAGGCGATGACAGGCAAAACAGCAGGAGCAGTGTCACGAATAAAAAATAAAGCGCCTAATTGTAGTTCCAGCCATTGTATTCTGCATAGACAAGCACTTGCGATGAAGCAAATGCCATCAAATCTAAAATTAGTTTTGGATGAAGCGGTCAAAATAATAAATTTTATCAAATCACGACCACTACAATCCCGATTGTTTTCATTATTGTGTGAAGATTATGGCAGCAAACATAAAACACTGCTGCTCCATACAGAAGTGCGATGGCTGTCTCGGGGTAAAACTTTAACAAGGCTATTTGAACTTAGAGCCGAGTTACAAATGTTTTTTTCAGCAGATACTTCTTTTAATTTGAAGGACCGTTTGTATGATAAAACTTGGTTGTTCCGATTGTCTTTTATTGCGGATATCTTTCAAAAACTGAACGAATTGAATTTATCATTGCAAGGTAAACAGACAACAGTGTTTCAGGCCTATAACAAAATAACTGCCTTCAAAAGAAAATTGGATTTTTGAATTATTTGCGTTGGTAAGAAAGAAATAGAAAGCTTTACGTCACTCAGTGAGTTTGTTAGCGATAACGACTCAGAAATGTTTCAAGTCGATGTGTTTGAAGAATTGGTCCAATATCTCAGTTCGATGCGCGCATCTTTTGAAAAGTATTTTCCCGAAGAACAGAATACAAAAATGAAACTGAATTCATGGATTCATAATCCTTTTTTACCCAACTTGCAAAAGCCTGAAAGTATGTCAAACGAGATATATGAATCTCTTTTAGAAATGTCATCAGACACAAGTATGGAGTCACTGTTCAAAACGACGCCTCTCAACGATTTTTGGTGCAAAATCTGTGATGAATATCCAATGCTTGGCAAAATGGCTCTGAATATTCTTCTCCCGTTCCCAACAACATATTTGTGCGAAACAGGATTCTCAACCTATGCAGCCACAAAAACAAAATATCGGAATAGACTGGACGCCGAACATGATATGAGACTTCAACTGTCTTCTATCAAACCTTTTTTTTTTTTTTTTTTTTTTTTTTTAGTGGGGAAATCTTTCATAGATACCCACGGCCTCCGGGGAAGAGGCCGTGGGTTATGTCGGATTCCTACCGACCAAAACCCCACTGTGTTCCGTCAAGCCGCATCAGCGACAGGGCCACGGGTATGTGTAGAATTCATCCGTGACCCCATCAGCGGCAGCCCGTCGCCGGGCCCAAACAGTCTTCTATCAAACCTGATATCAACCAATTGATGAAAAATAAAAAACAGTTTCATACCTCCCATTAGTTAGATTTTTTCTTTTTTAATAGAATATATTCTATTATTGTATTTGCCATGTGGTAAAGTAAGTAATTATTAGTACCTAACTGTTACATTGTACTTTTATTATACTTGTTAATAAAGAATACACTTTTAAAAACTATTGTTTTATTGTAGGGTTCCATCAAGTAGTTTGCTTCCCAAAAGGGTTCCGTCACCAAAAAAGTTTGAGAACCACTGGTGTAATGGAACAAAGATTCTACCGGCAAAACTTTACAATGGTGAAAGAGATTTTCATTACTATTTTTACATAATTTTTTTATCTTAGGAGATACTATTTGTTTTAATATTCTTAGTTGTAGTGATTCAATGTTCTTCAAATAGCTTTTAAAGGTTCGGGCGTAGCTACTTATACCGTAGCTTATAACATTATTAACTAGGGCGTTATATAGCATTAGCAAAATTTTGAAAGGCATTTTATTTTTAATAATTTTTATATTAGCTAGAATAGCTCGGAATCGAAATTAAATAATAACTCTAAATATACCTACATATTATTTCAACGGAAGCTTAAAGTTATATATATATAGGTAGCACCAAAAATAACAGAGTGAGCTAGCCCACTCTATATTTTTCACAGTATTCCTACGTAATCTGAATTTACGCAGGAAAAGTATTATCGACTCCCACGGGAATAAAACCGAAATAATAATACAGTGAATTATATTACAAAACTCATAATTAACAATGATACCATAGAAATTATTAGCATCTTGAAGGTTTCCACAATCCTTATAAAGCATTTGAATGCTTTATAACTAAATATTGAAAATGCCTACACACGATTTTTTCTTTTATTAAAAACCAGCTATGACCCACTGTTTTAACGTGTTATACCCGCATTGCTCCTCTCCTATCGGTCGTAGGCTTTTAGGGCTTTTACACTAATAATGTGCGAGGATCGTGCACATTACTGGTTGAAAAGCACCCTTAGCGTGATGATATAGCCTATAGCCTTCCTCGATAAACAGGCATCTAACACTGAAATAATTTTTCTAATCGGGCCAGTAATTGCTGAAATTAGCGCGTTCAAACAAACAAACTTATCAGCTTTATAATATTAGTATAAAGATATACTCTTTCACTAGCTATAAAGGTAAATTTTCATAATAAATAATTTAATATTATATACAAAGGATTTAATATATTAATTATACATCTGTAGCCGGCGGGCTAACATGATCCCGACAAATATCTTATGACATGTGACGGATACGTAGGTTGCTTTTGGGCATAACAAAAACTGCTTCACTACATAGTATAAAACAAAGTCGCTTTCTCTGTCCCTATGTCCCTTTATACGCTTAAATCTTTGAAACTACGCAACGGATTTTGATGCGGTTTTTTTTTAATAGATAGAATGATTCAAGAGGAAGGTTTATATGTATAATAACATCCATTAAATAGTGGAGAAGTACTGTTATTTTTGAGGTTTCTAATGTGATGTCGTAAATAATTACATTTTTTTCCGCTTACCTACATTGCAAACGCAGGCTGAACCCTACGAGTTTTATCAAAATAATGTACTAAGTATTGTACACATTGAAAAGGTCTACAGAAAAGTCCGTGATGGTATATGTCTATCTCTTATGGATAACCCACAATAACTTTTTTTTGTCATTTACTTTTTACGACAAATAATGGCTAATTTTCGAAGCGATTTTAACCAATACAGCATTAATCCTTAACCAATTAAATACCTTGAATACATTGTTCATTTAATATAGATCTATAAGGCCCTTTACACCGTATGATTTAACACGTTCCCAGCGGCACAGATATATCTGTACTTTCCATTACTGCGTTACGGGTCGTTTTAAACCTTGTCCTATACCAGAGATTGTGGCGGCACGAGGCATATTAAACCCAACCGCACGTAGGAGACCAAAATCCTTTTTTTGGCGCCAAATAAGACAAAGTGTGCGGCTTTTGTCGTGATTATTATTAACAATGAGTTCATTAACCTAAATCTACCGTCGCCCGTGGTTAGATTAGTTAGTTTAGATTCTATGGGTAAAATAAAATGTGGGGTCTGATGTACCCCATTCCGCACTGAACAATAGCAGTTTTTCATATAATTTAGTGATGGGAATAGAAATATCGACTTTATTTAATTGTATTTATTTATCAAACTTATGGATGTTTTTCATTAAAACAGGCCAAGCAATAATATTTTTTCAGATTTCAGATTTTAGAGTTTCACCACCCGGTTTTTCTTCATCTTCCTCCTTGATTAACTTTTTTCGGCAACGTTTCGACATAATCGGCAGCAGTCGTACTTCGTCGCGTGCTCAGTCTCGAATGCGTTGCACAACACTAACCGCGTGAAGCTAGCTTAGGGTGCGGTACGAGGTTCGCGGGGTACGAGGTGTTCGCAACCTCGTTCCGCACTGTGTTAGAATTTTTATTTGTTCAGTGCGGCACGAGGTCTAAGAAACCCGGTATTAAGGTCGGTATACCATTGAACTAGGAATCAATAGCACATCTCAGATATATAGTTATCACTTTCCTACACTGAACCAGATGGAAGTTATGCCTCCCGCACGACAGAGAAGTTTAAGTTTTTTCCTACCGCTATAACGACGAGACACGGACAGGGTGTTTCAAGCCCTGTTTCGCACCTAACGTGTTAAGTGAATATTTTCGAAGATATTACAGATTCAAAAAGACGGGTTGCACTCCGGGAGTGCCGGCAGAAGAGAAAACGCGCGTAGTAGAGAGGGGATAGCTGTCTACTCTCCATCCGTCTTACGCTTTTTCGATCAGGTCACGTGTCCTGACGCGAGTTTAAGATTTTATACCCATTACAGAAAAAGTGCTCAACGCCGCTAAAGAAGTTTTCACTTCAAAAATTGCGGGACGTAGCGTTTGCGGCGGTACCGGCCGGCCGGGGCGCTATGTTTTTATATACAACGTTCACAGTTTTTCTGTAGTGTATTTAGTATCAGCATTGCACCCGTGCGAAGCCGGGGCGGGTCACTAGTATACAATATAGTGAAATTTGTAAGAAAATACAATGTTTAACAAAAAAATTCGATCACGAGGCGGGACGATTGATCGAATTTTTTCTATTCTTTATAAATTTATATTTATAAAGCATTTGAATGCCATAAAACCAAAAATATCAATTTCAATAGATACCTATTGAATGAATAAATCATGATAATAATTAATAAATATTGTTTACTTACAACTAAAAATATATATTACAATACGGTAAATTTCATCGTATTTCATGTTCAATATTAGTAAACTAGCTGTGCCCGCGACTTCGTCCGCGTGGAATAGTGACTGCATAGTAGTTACTACTTAACTTTTATTGAATAAACACGTACTACCATAAATAATTAAAAGAACAGTTACTAAAATTTATTACTAAACTGAGCTAAAAAATAAAAAAATAAGTGCCTAATTAATTTTCTACGTAAAATTTATTTTAAATTATGGCATATTATTTTTTAGGCACCAGGAGGGAGAGGAGCAAATTTATTTACCTTCCTTCCTTGTATGGATGTTTTTGACAATATATTGTGCAGCAACTGAGTACCGAGGCAAACGTCAAAACGTAAAGGAATAGAATCCGCTATCGATACTAATTGACATAACCGTATGATGTTTTGCTAAGGATTTGTTCACCCTACCAACGACGACGACGACCACGAACAAAATTTTCATCCAGTCGCAATTTAATAAAATTGTGCAAAACACAATTAAAAATCAATTATTAAAATTTCCTGTCGTTCTGGTGATTGGAATTTTTATTTTTGAGATCAACGATGAATGAAAAAATAGATTTTTCGTAGAAACAGTGGCTCCTAGAAAAAAATGTATGTGAAGTTTTTTAAAGATAATTTTATAATCTACAATTTTGGTAAAAGTTAAGGATACCATACCATACCATCATTATCATAATAATATATCTTATATATATTTTTTTTTATAATGGTACTTAATTTTAAAGATCGTCGGGAAGTTTGTAAAATTATATATATTCCTTTTCCTTCGTTGCGTTGGGTTTTTTTTTTTAATTTTTAAACTTCGGTTTCTTATTTTCATTTAATATTTTCAAGTGAGCGAGACCTACCTCTACCTCCATAATACATTCCTACATCTGACATCTTTTAAGTTGGGCCGTAACCGTGCATAAATTGTAATGGACCACAGTGGCAAAAGTGGTATATTTAAGAAAAAAAATTGCCAAGGGCCAGGCCTATGTGGCTTTGAGAAGAGTTCAAAATTTCCAGGGTGTGGCTATCCTCTCGCTCCCATGTCCCCCTCTTCTTTCACAGACTTTCAACCCTTCCCTTTCCATCCCTAGTAAATGGCAGAACCGATTTTGATGTAAATAATATTATCTAATTGTACCTATATGTACACGTCATATCCTATCGTTTGATGCTCCATTTGGTTTATTTATCTAACCACTGTCACCCCTAAAGTGCCCTATATGTAAAAAACGGATGAACCTATTTCGATAAAACATTACTAATTGTAATTCACCCGTTATGCACATTCATTTGATATATCACTTAGGTAGGTACTATCACAATATTTGACAACATTCGTTTCTTTCATTCCCACTTATACCTATACAGGGTGTAATCGTTAAGTGTGCACAGGCGATTTTTCCGTAAGTATTACAGATAACAAAAAACTTTAAACTGATATCGAAAGTACTTAACCTAATGAGTAAAATGGCGGTAATAAACGAGAAATATCAAAAAAATTATCTTAAAACCCTCCCATTCATTAAGTATGAAATATGAATATCCCATATACCTACATTTAATATGAAAGATTTTAGCTTTTTTTTCTTTTTTTGGTTTTCTGCTTTAATTACTTCGCAAATTTGAAGTGACATTTTCCACATTTTTCCGGACATTTTCACGCATTTTCCGGATATTTTCCGGGAATTTTCCAGGCATTTTCCGGACATTTCCCTGACATAGCCTGTAAATGTCTGGAAAATCCCCGGGAAATGCTCGGAAAATCCCCGGAAAATGTCTGGAAAATCCCCGGAAAATGCCAGGGAAATGTCCGGAAAATGTCTGGAAAACATCGGGAAAATCCCCGGGATATGCTCGGAAAATCCCCGGAAAAAGCCTGGGAAATTCCCGGAAAATAACCGGAAAATGCCTGGGAAATACTCGTAAAATGCGTGGAAATTTCCGGAAAAACCGTGGAAAATCCCTGGAAAATGCCTGGAAGATATCCGGAAAATGCGTGAAAATGTCCGGAAAATATCCGGTAAATGCGTGGAAAATCCCCGGAAAATGCCAGGGAAATGTCCGGAAAATGTCTGGGAAACATCCGGAAAATCCCCGGGAAATGCTCGGAAAATGCCTGGGAAATTCCCGGAAAATGTCTGGAAAATCCCGGAAAATAACCGGAAAATGCCAGGGAAATGTCTGGAAAATATCCGGAAAATGCGTGGAAATTTCCGGAAGAAGCGTGGAAAATGCCTGAAAATGCCAGGGAAATGTCTGGAAAATATCCGGAAAATGCGTGGAAATTTCCGGAAAAAGCGTGGAAAATGCCTGAAAATGCCCGGAAAATAACCGGAAAATGCCAGGGAAATGTCTGGAAAATATCCGGAAAATGCGTGGAAATTTCCGGAAAAAGCGTGGAAAATGCCTGAAAATGCCAGGGAAATGTCTGGAAAATATCCGGAAAATGCGTGGAAATTTCCGGAAAAAGCGTGGAAAATGCCTGAAAATGCCCGGAAAATGCTCGAAACATGCGTGGAAATTTCCGGAAAAACCGTGGAAAATCTCTGGAAAATGCCTGGAAAATATCCGGAAAATGCGTGAAAATGTCCGGAAAATAACCGGTAAATGCGTGAAAATGTCCGGAAAATATCCGGAAAATGCCTGGAAAATCGCCGGAAAATGCCTGAGAAATGTCCGGAAAATGTCTGGGAAATGCGTGGAAAATCCCCGGAAAATGCCAGGGAAATGTCCGGAAAATGTCTGGAAAACATCCGGAAAATCCCCGGGAAATGCTCGGAAAATCCCCGGAAAAAGCCTGGGAAATTCCCGGAAAATAACCGGAAAATGCCTGGGAAATGCTTGGAAAATGCGTGGAAATTTCCGGAAAAACCGTGGAAAATCCCTGGAAAATGCCTGGAAAATATCCGGAAAATGCGTGAAAATGTCCGGAAAATATCCGGTAAATGCGTGAAAATGTCCGGAAAATATCCGGAAAATGCCTGGAAAATCCCCGGAAAATGCCTGAAAAATGTCCGGAAAATGTCTGGGAAATGCGTGGAAAATCCCCGGAAAATGCCAGGGAAATGTCCGGAAAATGTCTGGGAAACATCCGGAAAATCCCCGGGAAATGCTCGGAAAATGCCTGGGAAATTCCCGGAAAATGTCTGGAATATCCCGGAAAATAACCGGAAAATGCCAGGGAAATGTCTGGAAAATATCCGGAAAATGCGTGGATATGTCCGGAAAAAGCGTGGAAAATGCCTGGAAAATGCCCGGAAAATGCTCGGAAAATCCCCGGAAAATATCCGGAAAATGCGTGAAAATGTCCGGAAAAAGCGTGGAAAATGCCACTTCAAATTTGCGAAGTAATTAAAGCAGAAAACCAAAAAAGAAAAAGAAAGCTAAAATCTTTCATATTAAATGTATTATTATTATTTACGATATTCATATTTCATACTTAATGTATGGGAGGGTTAAAAGATAATTTTTTTGATATTTCTCGATTTATTTTTAAAAATTTATTACCGCCATTTTACTCATTAGGTTAAGTACTTTCGATATCAGTTTAAAGTTTTTTGTTATCTGTAATACTTACGGAAAAATCGCCTGTGCACACTTAACGATTACACCCTGTATATAGGTATAGTAAATGGATGAACCGATTTTGATTAAATATGTCTAATTATACTTTACACGTCATGCCCTTTCATTTCATATGTCACTTGAGTCAAAATTCACTTTTTTTATTATCTACCACTTTTATACCTATATCAAATAAATGGATGAACCGATTTTGATAAAATTTGACTTATTTTTACTGATAGGTCGTTCACTTTCATTTAATATATCACTAAAGTATATTCGACAACTTTAGTTATTTTCATTCCCACTTTTACACAATAAATGGATGAACCGATTTTGATACAGTTTATTTAAGAACCAGCGTCGGAAAATATGCTGCCTAACAAAAAAACATCATCTAATTCGGATTACCTGCTAGCGAGCTACGGTGGCACAAACACACACACACACAGCGGTCAAACACTTATCACCCATATTTTTGCATCGGGGGTTAAAAATATAATATTATAAATACGACATAATTTAAAGGACATTTTATGTATAAAATTTACCTAGAAATAAGTATAATTTTAATTTGACCCCTCCCCCTACTACCTCAGCTTACCCCCCCCCACCCTTGGGGACTTTCGATATGATCACTTGGACATAACTGTAGCGTATAACAGATAACTTACGTTTTATCGTACACTGTATGTGTACCATAGAATGCCTTAGCAAATGTTCATCGCGAGTACTTAAATGGTCATAACTTTTTTATTTATGAACCGATTGACATGAAATAAACACTAAATGTTAAATGAAGATTACCACAATATATTAGTGAAAACCGCATCGAAATCGGATAAGCCGTTTCTGAGATTAGCGTGTTCAAACAAACAGACAAACAGACAAACAGACAAAAAATTTTTTAACTTCAGTTTTGGGTTTGGGATCGATTTAATAATAACCCCTTCTAATTTTTTTTTACATATTTTCATTGTACAGACACCACTTTTCTAGAATTTTATTATATGTATTGATGATATATTATTTTTATGTTACTCTTGTATAATATTTTATCTTTATGCTATCCCTTTAATTATAATGCAAATGGAAACCCATTTATTCTTATTTATACGTTCACATATCCCTTGTTTGTAATTCATTATGTTTGTAACTCAATTACGCCGGAACGGGAAAATTGAACTAGATGCTATCTTATATAGAGATTGATTATACATGGAATGCGAGCGAAGCCGCGGGCTAAAGCCAGACAACTTATCTACATACCATAGTTTATACTATGTATACATACGTTATGTTAACTGTTACATATAGGTACCTATATTTATTTATTTAAATTAAATACACATAACAGATCACGATATATAATATAATAAGTTAATACTAATAATATAAAAACCTGAATTATGTTTGGATATTGAAATACAAAATTAGCAATATATAAATATAAATCGTTTCTTAATTATTTAATTAATTATTTAATCCGTTGTTGTATTTTAATATCCAAATATAATAATTTACTAGTTAATAAACTCTGACACGCGTGTAAAATTTTTTAAACAACCCATTAAAAAAATTAATAAACATTTTGCTAGCTGTGAAACGCTAACACATTAAATTCAAAAGCTTCTTTCAAGAACCATATGTAATGAAAAATTCCATCAAAATATGCTTAGAAAACGTCTCTTTAAATAAAGATCGCACACACTCACTTACTCAAACATCATCCCATACATTAAACACATTCCCAACTGAAACACTAAAGTAGTTTTTAAATTAAATAAACACAAAACCTCAACGAGTAAACTTAAATAGAATTCAAATAAATCTTTGAAATTAAATGCTGAGAAGCAAGAACCGTGAAACGCTTTTACCGACAGTTAAGACAAATTAATTATGTACCTTGAATACAATTGCGCTTCTTGTGTAATACAATTTGTTGAGAATCGAGATGCATTTCTTTGAAACGTTTAGGCAGAACAAAGAAGAAAAGGCATTATGATAATCCTTGATAAAATAAGCTTAACTGAAATAAAGATTTGGTAACGTTCTCAGAAAAAATAGAAACTTCTGGAAAGACAAATGCTTGTATGCGTACTCTTTGTTTGTATTCGAAATCGGTTATATACATTTTGGGCATGAAAGGAAAACAAGCAAAGAAAATTGGTTGATAGCACAGTATATAGATAGGCAATACACCCTGAATAGTGCACAAGAATGAAAAATATGAAATATGTGTTGAACATTGTGGTTTCTTGCTATATAGGTTTCCTACAATAAATAGCACATGAATTGCAAAAGCTACTTATAGGGAATATAAACAACCAAATTGATAACCTTTTTCAAAGTCGCATAAAACAAGACTTTTCCTCAAGGGAACCTCAAGAGACCTCAATATATCATCATTTTCAAGTACAAAAACAGTTTTAAAAAGTTAAGTCAAGCCTAAATCCGTCGGAACGCAGATAAAGCGCGAGTAACAAATGGTTATGTCCAATGTAACAACCATTTCGGATTCAGCGCATACCTTAGCCAAGAGGCGATAAATTACTATGAGCAAGCTCATACGTAGCATAAATTAATCACGGAACTTTAGCATTTTTGGACCATTTTGGTAAAAGATTGGGAGAAATGTTGGTTGGTAATCTAAGAATGTGATAAATATTTTTTAACAATGTATTGATCCATAAAAACAAATGTATTTAGACACATGCCGATAAATTACTGTGAAATAGTTCATACGTAGCATAAATTAATCAAGGAACGTTAGCATTTTTGCACCATTTTTATTAAAGGTCGGGAGAAACGTTGGTTGGTAATCTAAGAATTAATTAAATATTTTTAACCAATTTTGAATCCATAAAAACAAATGCCTTTATATGTATATTACCTATGCAATAAATTTCTATGAGCTAGCTCATACGTAGCATAAATTAATCACGGAACTTTAGTATTTTTGGACCCATTTGATAAAAATTTCGGTATTATTGCAAGTATTTCGGACAGGAGTTTTAAACATAAATCCTGTTGTATTGTAATATCTAGAAATCTATACATATATTATATATTTAACAAATATTATGTGAGTCCATATAAGTTGCTTTTAGACAACTGGTAATAATATTCTATGAGCTAATTAGCAATGGTCATGCTTGGCATAAATAATTAATCACGTAAAAACATAAGAATGTTGTATTGGAAAATCTATAAATCGGTGGAAATTTATAGTATATCGACGTTTAAGGAATATATCTACAATGAATACATTTAAAATGAATTCCTGTAGGACAAGTAGTGATAAATTACTATGAGCTAGGTATATAGGTAGGTGCTTTGGCAGCTACCTGCACAGGATAGGTCGGGAACCGGCCCCCACCTGCCACCACTGCAGTGACCAATTGGATACGGCACATCACACCCTAGCCGAGTGCCCGGCATGGACGGCGGAGCGAAGGCCTCTTGAAGACTTGCTGGGAGAGGAAGAGCTGACCCTGCAGGGTCTCGCGAAAATGATGGTCAGTGGCGACACGGAATGGAGGACGGTCGTGGCCTTTTGCGAGGCTGTGATTAAAGCGAAGGAGGTTGCAGAGAGGGCCCGGGAGAATGACCCAACGGCGGATCCTCTGCGCCGACGCAGACCCGGCAGACGCAGGCGTCTCTACGCCCAGCGTCAGCCTTGAGACAGGATTTGACGAACACACGCAGGGGGAGGTTTACGTAGAAACGAGCATACTGTAGCTATGCTCGCTGCAAGTAAACCGACCCCCCCTGCGACATAAGGTGGAATAGCCCGGCAATAGGGCAGCGATATCCTTATTGGATACCGACGCCTATTGCCACATTATGGGCTTGGGAGAGTCGCCAAGTCGCGGCACTCACCACGTAGGCGGTGGGGGTACAAGGCCTGGCTGTTAACCCCTGCCGTCGAAGGCGAATGGTGGCCACCGTTGGGTTTTAGTGGGTATGGCTTCTCGCGAGTCCCACATACCCCCTCACGCAGAAAAACTGCAGAGGGGGATGCGTAAATGCATTTCCCAACGTTAAAAAAAAAAAAAGGTATATAGGTAGGTATATAGGTACATAGCATAAGTCAAAACATTATATCAGTTTACCTATGTGAAGTTGGCAACTAACTGAATAAAAATGAGTGTTTCTCAATTCTATTCGATTGTACTAGGTTTGTACCGGATTGTACCGCTTTTTATTTCGTTTGTACCCCAAAGGGGTGGGGAGAAACATAGGGTCGTAGTTATATAGTTCGCTGCAAACTGAATAAAAATGAGTGTTTCTCAATTCTATTCGATTGTACTAGGTTTGTACCGGATTGTACCGCTTTTTATTTCGTTTGTACCCCAAAGAGGTGGGGAGAAACATAGGGTCGTAGTTATATAGTTCGCTGCTAACTGAATAAAAATGAGTGTTTCTCAATTCTATTCGATTGTACTAGGTTTGTACCAGAACGTACCGCTTTTTATTTCGTTTGTACCCCAAAGAGGTGGGGGGAATCATAGTTATATAGTTCGCTGCTAACTGAATAAAAATGAGTGTTTCTCAATTCTATTCGATTGTACTAGGTTTGTACCGGATTGTACCGCTTTTTATTTCGTTTGTACCCCAAAGAGGTGGGGAGAAACATTGGGTCGTAGTTATATAGTTCGCTGCTGACTGAATAAAAATGAGTGTTTCTCAATTCTATTCGATTGTACTAGGTTTGTACCGGAACGTACCGCTTTTTATTTCGTTTGTACCCTAAAGAGGTGGGGAGAAACATAGGGTCGTAGTTATATAGTTCGCTGCTAACTGAATAAAAATGAGTGTTTCTCAATTCTATTCGATTGTACTAGGTTTGTACCTGAACGTACCGCTTTTTATTTCGTTTGTACCCCAAAGAGGTGGGGGGAAACATAGGGTCGTAGTTATATAGTTTGCTGCCGACCTAGAAATACAGCATTTTTTTAATGCTAACTCAAAGCATTTCGTTTGTACCGGATTGGCCGTTATCAGAACCGAAAAAAATATATATTAAAAAACTAATATTCACGTTTATATAAATATACATGAAGATACTAAAAAAAAAATTCGACTAACTGAATAAAAATGAGTGTTTCTCAATTCTATTCGATTGTACTAGGTTTGTACCAGAATGTACCGCTTTTTATTTCGTTTGTACCCCAAAGAGGTGGGGAGAAACATAGGGTCGTAGTTATATAGTTCGCTGCTAACTGAATAAAAATGAGTGTTTCTCAATTCTATTCGATTGTACTAGGTTTGTACCAGAACGTACCGCTTTTTATTTCGTTTCTACAATCCGGTACAAACGAAATGCTTTGAGTTAGCATTAAAGAAATGCTGTATTTCTAGGTCGGCAGCAAACTATATAACTACGACCCTATGTTTCCCCCCACCTCTTTGGGGTACAAACGAAATAAAAAGCGGTACGTTCTGGTACAAACCTAGTACAATCGAATAGAATTGAGAAACACTCATTTTTATTCACTTAGCAGCGAACTATATAACTACGACCCTATGTTTCTCCCCACCTCTTTGGGGTACAAACGAAATAAAAAGCGGTACAATCCGGTACAAACCTAGTACAATCGAATAGAATTGAGAAACACTCATATTTATTCAGTTAGCAGCGAACTATATAACCTTGTTTCCCCCCACCTCTTTGGGGTACAAACGAAATAAAAAACGGTACGTTCTGGTACAAACCTAGTACAATCGAATAGAATTGAGAAACACTCATTTTTATTCAGTTAGCAGCGAACTATATAACTATGTTTCCCCCCACCTCTTTGGGGTACAAACGAAAAAGAAAGCGGTACAATCCGGTACAAACCTAGTACAATCGAATAGAATTGAGAAACACTCATTTTTATTCAGTTAGAAGCGAACTATATAACTATGTTTCCCCCCACCTCTTTGGGGTACAAACGAAATAAAAAGCGGTACAATCCGGTACAAACCTAGTACAATCGAATAGAATTGAGAAACACTCATTTTTATTCAGTTTGCAGCGAACTATATAACTACGACCCTATGTTTCTCCCCACCCCTTTGGGGTACAAACGAAATAAAAAGCGGTACAATCCGGTACAAACCTAGTACAATCGAATAGAATTGAGAAACACTCATTTTTATTCAGTTAGTTGCCAACTTCACATAGGTTATCAGTTTACTATAAAATTCATTTTAGAATTCGATTCATATTTTAAACAATAACATTGAACTTTAGTTATTCAAAATGCAATCTACGAAGTTTCATGTACATGTTGAAATTTGATTATATTTACGACTAGCTTTCCGCCGGCGGCTCCGCCCGCAGTTTCAAAGAAAACCTCGCATAGTTCCCGTTCCCGTGGAATTTCCGGGATAAAACCTATCCTATATTACTCGTGGATAATGTAGCTTTCGAAAGTTGAAAGAATTTTAAAAAACGGTCCTGTAGTTTATGAGCCTTTTCATTACAATCAAACAAACAAACAAAGTTTTCCTCTTTATAATATTAGTGTAGATAGGTATACGATATAGGTAGGTTCATAACATACCATATTATTTTAACTTTTATTTTCAATTCATGTACATTTTCTCGATCTGTTTTTGGTTAAAAAAACGAACTTAAAGGAATAATGATATTTATTAAGATTAGAATTTATATTGTGCTCGTATCCAGTAATACATTATTGTGATAAAAATACAATTACAGAGCTGTGTAGTACCTACTTTCCTAAAATTGATAAAACGATGGACGAAAAAAATGTAATAAAATCTATTTAATTTTAGAATATTCATTTATTCATTCATTTATCGACGAATGTAATTAAGGACAACGTTAATCAGTCGAAATGTAATAGTAATTTTAAATCGACAAAATTTCCAAATAAATATTTTTAACAAAAAACTAAACTAACTTCGAATCAGTCTGAACTGAACAAAATTTAAATGGAACTAATCGGAGGGTAGAAAATGGTTTAATAAAAAAAGAATCATCGAAATCAGTTCACCCAGTCGAAAGTTGTGAAGTAGGTAACAAACCCATAAAATACAGTCTAATTGAGAATCCTCATCCTTTTTTTCAACAATGAAAAAAAAAGGATAATAAACTATAGGGCAAATAAGTAAAACGTAAGCATAATCACTAATGGCCTAAGTCCTAACATGCCCCAGTAGTTGATGTTTTATAGTCTATAAAGCTAAGTAATTGCCCGCTGAATGAAAAAAATATTCATTTTCTCCGATCTCATCCCCTTTTATAAAACCGTAGTGCTCTGTATTTAATATTTCAATAAACGTTAAAGTAAAATAAATATTCTTTATTTTTATATCTTATAAGAAAACTGAACTATCGAAAAATACCCGTGAAAATGTCTAATAATATTCTCGTCTCGAACGTCACCTTATCGCGGAACTATTACCGAAAAATATAATTTTCATTTCAATATTACAAAAAACGTTAACATACATTACACTTTCTAATCTTCGTATTTTCCAACACAAAGCATACTGTGATTTTTTATTTAATTATTCTTCTTCTTTCTTTCTGTAATTCAAACCTATAAAATTAAAAAGAAGCAAATTAATGGTTAAATATTTGATTCGATGTCCCCGAATTTCATTATTTTGTGCTGTTTAATCGATAGCTGGTAGTGGATTTTCTTAACAAACTGCTTTTCTTTTCTAACTAAAATGCGTAGTTTTTGTGAAAATCGAAAATGAAAATTATTTTTTTTAAGGTTATTTTTGTACTAAAAACGACACTTTTATACCATTGTCGTATTAAAACTTCTAGTAATCTCGCACACAGGCAATATTTTTAAATATATTGCCGTATTATTAATTTATTTATAACAATTTCAAATTATATTACCTGAAAATGTATATAATATGTAGTATAGCCAAAAATTTAGGTTTGTATTTACCACGTATTTACGACATGCCATAGATAATAAATGTTATATGACGCGTTCACGATTGTAGATAATAAATATAATTAGAAAGTGATTTTTAAAATGAATTTGTCAAAAATAATTTTAATTTAGAAAGCATTTGATTATAACAAAAATTTTACGATACATAAATAAAATACAAACAGGTTGTTTAAACCTACGTAGTTTTTTTTTGTTTGAGTGGGAATCGCCCTAAAGTCGCTTCTGGCACTCGCCGGCCGCTGCCGCGGCACGCTCGCTTCGCTCGCTCGGCTCGTGCGGCAGTTCAAGGGTTAACCTAACACGCTCGTCGCTTCGCTCCTCGCTACCTATTCTGATATTAAAAATAAAAGTTTAGAAGTTTTTTAACCTACGTAGTTCTTTTTGTTTGAGTGGGAATCGCCCTAAAGTCGCTTCTGGCACTCGCCGGCCGCTGCCGCGGCACGCTCGCTTCGCTCGCTCGGCTCGTGCGGCAGTTCAACAGTTAACCTAACACGCTCGTCGCTTCGCTCCTCGCTACCTATTTGAATTCTAAAAGTAAAAGTTAATCGATTTTAAAACTGAGCTATAAAAAAATTAAAAAACATTAAAAATTAAAATGTATCATTTATACTCTATGATAAGCTGGTATATTTGTATTGCTAATCTGTGATCTGCGTTATATTAACTAATCTGTGTTATCTGTCTGTGGCTTGTTGTGAATACAAAATATGGAACGATTTTTGGCTATACTAAATTGTTAAAATAATATTTTAACAAAATAAATTGTAATATGTAAATAAAGTAATAGGTACGTAAATATATTTAAAAATAATGCGTGTGAGTGTGATAATTAGACATTTTGATACTATAATGGCTTAAAATTTTACTTTAAGTTGCGTTTTTAGTACAAAAATAACCTTAAAAAATATCATTTTCAATTTCGATTTTCACAAAAACTACGCATTTTAGTTGGAAAAGAAAAGCAGTTTGTTAAGAAAATTTACTACCAGCTATCGATTAAACAGCACAAAATAATGAAATTCGGGGACATCGAATCAAATATGCAGCCAAATTAATTATTGTATAAAAGTGTTTTAAATAATAAATTAAATTATTAACTAATAACCATTACAAAAATATGATTTAAAATAATTAAGGAAAACCATTCATTTATCAAGAAATAAAACATACATAAAACTATTTACTTACATGTATTTCGTGTTAAAACAACACCAAATTTATCCGTAAACACTATTGATTCACACACAGCAGTACATCACCAAATTCACCCAATTCACAGTCGCAATTCGATTATTTAAATAGTTTAAACTGTCACTGGAAGGGCGTTAAACTACGTAAAATATTTATTAACGGACTGACGCACTTTCACCACCTTCGACGTCTAAATGAATACTGATATGCTGGGTGCACTGTACGTTGTACCCTACGCGGGTTACTGCGCGCGCATTTCACGACTACCCTATTGCTCTTTGACAATATGAGATCTTAAGTTACAAATTAATATAGAGTTATGACATATTTAAATAAGTAATTTATTATATTTGATAAGTCTTGAACAGAAAAGTTAAGTATCAAAAAAAATATACAAGTATACCAATGCAGAAATTCTCACAATAAGGAATATTTTATGTACCTAAATAGGTACACATATAGGTAATAAATTATTATTAAAGATAGATCTTAAAAGGGTGTAAATAAACGTATTGCAAAATTTCTGACCAATAGTGAGATATCAGTCATTAAGACAAGCCCTATAAAGGAAGGCTATAAGAAATAAATCTTTAAACATGATACCATGGATCCTTAGTTACAAGGATACGCAATTTCAGTGATTGATCGGGACCTCAGAATGTCAGGGTGAAGGGTTTGCTTCATTCATGTTAGACATCTCAAAGTATAGACCCGTCTTTATATGGCTAGAATATCAACAAAACTTATTGAGGAATGCTGTCTATTCATCTTGGTGTATGATGACGTGGTTGGACGGTTCGAGCTTACTCATATGCTTAAAACTAAAATAAGGATAAATAGTACCTACGTCAAATAACGATGAAATGGGAGACTCATCAAATAGATTTAGATTTTATTATAAATAAAATCTTTATTTTGCCAATAATAAAAAATAATAAAAATATTGATTTAATAGTAGGCACTTATAATAATGCGCGTTAGCGTAGGACCAAGCGATCCTAGGTTTGATTCCCGGTGGAGACGAAGAAAGAAAAATGTTTCGGTCTAGCAGGACACAGAAGGTTGATCACCAACTTGTCCCTAACGATAATCGATCATTGAAACAGATTTATGCATAATGCATCTGCCCCTTACCCCATTAGGGGACACGGGACTTCACTTTACTACTCATAATGCAATCCAGTCCCTATACACATTGATATTATAATAACAGCATATGGATAATATTATGATGAATGGATGCTTCCTAACAATAAACAATGCACACAACTTAACAAACAACCTTTCTAACTGGGCAACTGCAAGTAAACCTTTAAAAGGAGCACTTCATAGCTGAACTCTCGAAAAATAATTTTCAGTGACACCATTTCGCAATGCCTTGCACCTGGTGAATATTGCGAGTCGCATACAAAATACAGCTTATTAAATTCTATGTTATTATTTCAGAGTTTTGGAAGTGTTTTCTTGTACAAAGGTATAAGTATAATGAAAAATATGACACGGCTTTATATCATAATATTTGGTCTTATATTTTGTACAAATGAAGGAACAACGAGCGATTTCTTTTTGCCAAGTGAGAGGCAATTATTTATTTTTAAATGATTATTAACATAGCTGTCTAATGTCCATAGCTATGATAATAACACACACACAGATACAATTAATGTTATAGCACAATATAATGTTGTTGCAATGATTAATTAGGATCAGCCTCTACTATAGAAAAATTGAAGAATTGCTGGTCCAAATTTGTTTTTAAATGTTTTCAAATTTCTTTAAATTGCCTTTAATATTCGTCTTCTATATTTTTAAGACTAAAACTAGCTTATCTAGTGTGAAATGTCAATAAAAAAACAACGTGTGCCACTCGGGGACTGCCGCGGTAAAGCTATTGCATGCTATGCCTTCAAGCCACACCTCCGCCCGTCGGAGTGGGGAGCGTGAGGTTTTTTCGTTACGGAATTTCTCGATTCGGTCCCCGCGCTCAAGGCCCGCGATAGAAGCTATGCAATAGCTTAATAAACATATTATAAACAGTTTTTCACATCATGCAAACTATAATGAACTATAGATTAAAATTTACATAAATTGAACAGGTAGTATTAACTTCTATTCATACTTTTACCTATTAGCCAATGAACTACTACTACTGTTTAACAATTACCTACCAGATTAAAACCAAAAAAAACCGCATTAATTAACTCCATTAAAATTCCCAACTATATTAAACTAAAACCCAGCACACGTAAACCGGCTGTTACTCAAGTTCCATATGCAACTTGCGCATACTAATTACTCCAAAGGCTTTACTTTAGCCACTGTAAGATTTTAAGCCTCTATTTTGTGTTGACAGCGTCAACTCACTACAATAGCGCGCAGCGCCTCTAGCGGGGAGTTTGGGAACTACTCATTTATTTATAAGGAAGTTATAGATTTAGTTGTGGTAAGCTTATGAAGTTGAACATCCGTCCATTGTCAGTTAAGTTGGTAGAAATACAATTTAAATCTCTGTCTCTTATTAGAATTTTATAAGCGTAGAGCGAGAAGCTTTTATAAGCCATTTAGAAATAGTGTCGAGTTTTAATAGTAAATTAAATATCAAAATCTTACAAAAGGTTACGTCTTACAGTAAAATAAAATCTTTTTTCGAAAATTTTCTCGAAAATCAAACTGACAACGCTTTAGTTTCAATACATATTATGGACCAATAACAAAGTACAATCAGCAAAATCAACATTAATAGCACTTTACCTGTGAATTAAAAATAAAAATCTTCTAACAAATAGACAGAAATTTAATATGTATAAAGAAACTAACAACAATCCCTTTATTTCAATGCATCTTCGATTCAATTTATCGTATTGCCAGTACGGTCAGCAAAATCAATTACATTCACTTTGCATATAAAGCAAATAAACAAGTATTAGTGCAGGAATGCAATAAACAAAGGTCAAACACAAGCATTCTCATATTCAACCAGGTAGCATGCATTGTTTCTATTCAAATATTAAACTTCACACTCTCTGGAAGCTATTGTATATGTCGACTTGTCGAATATACCGCGAAAAGGTGTTTTAATTGAATAATAATTTAACATTTATTTGTTTAGCTACTATGCTGCTATCTATGTGTCTTTAAATTTTATAAAGCTGAAGATTTTCTTTTAGTAAGTTTAGACCACTATATTCAGGAAGTTATTGAAAGTTAAAGTCATCGAGATCAGACAAAAATGCTCATAAAATAAAAACTACTGGGCTTACCGGAATGAAATTTTTATGGGACCAACTCGAAACCATTCCGCATCAAACATTAAAAGAATCAAGTAAATTGGTTCAGAAACCTCGGCGTAATTGGTGTACATACATAAAAAAATACCGGCCGAATTGAAAACCTCCTCCTTTTTTTTGAAGTCGGTTAAAAATTAATACCTCTAAATAAATTTACGAAAGCTTTAATTTTCTACAGCGTAAGTATGTAACCTGCTACGTCTACGTCATTGTTTTAAACCGAGCTAGTATTAAGAGGTAGAACTTACCTTACTTACCTATCAAAAGAGAAAGCTTTTAAAAGAACTGTAGGTATGTCACAGTGCTTAAAATCAAACATAATAAAGATACCTCCAACATAACAATGGCTTGCAAATTCCCGCCATAGAACCTTCTAGAACAGTCTTTCCCAACGTGGGCGATAACGCCCCCTTGTGGGCGCTGCAGGCCTAAAGGGGGGCGGTAAGAGACCCAGAAAAAAAGGGGGCGTTGTGTAGGGCTTTGGGGTCGATTTATAATTTCATCTACCTAGCTAGGAAGACTCTTAGAAACCGACTGAGCTCTCGACTTCGAGAGTCGACATCTTGTGAACATCAACTAATATTAATTAAGATATAGCTCAAAATCGGTTCGATATAATAGACCGCGGGCAATCATGTTTTAACAAGTTTTTGTTAAATAATCCGATTTGTACATTCCTGTATCAATCGGCTGGTTCTATAATACTTGTTCTTGCTTGTCGAGTACGATTGGGCGTCGAATGAGATAAACGAGTTTATGCACGTTTGATGTCTTATTCCTGTTGGTGCGTGCTGCTTATGCAATCCTATATAAACGACGTAAATTTATTTTATTTTTATTTGCGGTTTCGCGCATAATAGATAAGCAGTACTTGATTTCAACACTTACGTATTTCTCAAAACAAAACAATGTCGGAAGTAAAAAAGAAGAGACGGCAATACTCTGCGGAATATATTAAATTCGGATTTATTGAAAATCCCACAAACCCGTCGTCGCCTTTGTGTCTTCTATGTCTAAAAACATTTTCGAACGAAGCAATGAAGCCTTCAAGACTGCAAGATCATTTGAATAAAATGCATCCAGATAAGAAAGACAAGAATGTAGCATTTTTTCAAGACCTAGAGAAGAAGCATAATACTCAGCCAAGTGTATCAAAACTATTTTCGGCGGCTGCTAAGCAAGATGACGACGGACTTCGAGCTTCGTACAATATCTCTTTGTTAATTGCTCAAAAAGGCAAACCACACAACATCGGAGAAGAGTTAATTTTGCCAGCAATAAAGGAAGTAATAACTACTGTGCTTCATAAACCGGCCGCAGATATTATCCGAAAAATTCCTTTGAGTAATAATTCTGTGCATAGACGAATTGATGAAATGGCTGAAAACATTGAAGAATCATTGTGCAATCATCTGAGGACTAGTCAATTCTCAATTCAGCTCGATGAGTCCACTTTACCAACTAATGAAGCGTTGTTGCTATCTTACGGGAGGTTTATTAAAGATGAGAAAATACGTGAAGAACTATTGTTTGCCAGAAATTTGGAGACAGATACAAAAGGCGAAACCATATTCAATACATTGGAAAAGTTTTGTGAAGAGAAAGAGATTCCTTTGAAAAATATTATATCAGTTGCTACGGATGGCGCTCCGGCTATGACAGGGCGCCATAAAGGCTTCATAGCGTACTTAAAGAATAAAATTCCAGATGTCCTTGCTATACATTGCGTTATTCATAGACAACATTTGGTTGCTAGAAACTTAAGTGAACGACTATTTCAATCACTGCAATATGTCATCAAAGCAGTCAATAAAATCCGTAGCAGCTCTTTGAATGATAGATTATTTCATCAGCTTTGTGCTACTAATGACGAAGATTTCAACCGTTTGTTGCTTCATACTGAAGTTCGTTGGCTGTCAAGAGGCAATTGTCTGATTCGATTTTACAACCTGTTTGACTCTGTGATAGAGTTCTTGGAAACTAAAGATACAGAACTGCGCAACAATCTCATAACATCAAAGAATGATATAGCTTACATGACAGACCTGTATAAACTGTTCAACGACATGAACCTCCAACTGCAAGGCGATGAACTAAATTTAATTAAAACAAAAAATGTCGTTGCTGCTTTCGCAGCCAAACTGCTTCTGCACAAAAAGAATATGGGCAGACGTGAGTTTCACAATTTTCCGAATTTATCAGTATTTTGCAGTAACGACGACTTGTTTGCCTACTGCCAACATTTGGAAAACCTCCACATTGACTTCACCGAACGATACCAGGACATTTTAAACTTGGAAATACCAGACTGGGTGTTGGATCCGTTTTCAAATGTCAACACAGCAATGTCACCTCAGCTGGAAGAAGAACTTATAGAATTGACAACAAACGAAGAAACAAAAATCAAGTTTAAAAATGGATATCAAGAATTTTGGCTACAAAAACCGATCCCACAATTGTACCCTGGATTGTGGTCAATTGTTCAACGATTCTTGATAGCATTCCCATCGTCATATTTGTGTGAACGTGGATTTAGTGCTGTGGCAACGCTGCTTACTAAAAAGAGAAATCGTTTGCGTGTTACCGAACGTGGCGACTTGCGGCTGTTTTTGAGTAAATTGGAACCTGATATCAACAAACTTATTGAACAGCATCAGATTCAACCTTCACATTAGTTTTTATATAAGAATTGATTATGTTTGTTTTATTTTCAATAAAAGATACTCTACTATAAAGTTGCGTTTCGATAATCAGTTATAAGTACTTAGCGTTTTTTAAGTATGTTTAAAAAGGGGGGCGTTAAAAAATAATTTATTCTTAAAGTGGGCAGTAGACAAAAAAAGGTTGGGAACCCGTGTTCTAGAACAAAACATAACAATGACTTGCAAATTCCCGCCATAGAACCGTCTAGAAGAAAACTACAGCTTCTTAATTTCGAATATCCGCTGCACCATATACAAACTTCATGATGGATGGGTGTTACAAGACGTATACATTAATCTAACTTCGGTGAAGGTTTTACATAACATTTCAGTGAAGTTCTCCACTGATAAGAGTTTGATAACCCAAGTTTGCGTCAGCTGTGAAAGCCTTTGTACCGTTTTTGTGTGTGAATACCTAGTTTGTGTGTGATATCGGACAATGCAGCGTATGAGTTGTTAATTTATGGCAATTTAAATATGTTTTTTTTGACAAAAGATCACACGACTCACTTTCTTGAAGCTCGTCGCCGCCCATGAGCGTTCGCATGAGCGTTAGAGGACTCTACGAATGTTTTATTGAATAAAGCTTTACCTTTTTTTCGTGATAGAACATAGTACATATATGTCCTTATCGAAGAGCTAATAACTTAATCTATAACTATACTAAAACTCAACGGCATCGCTTATTCAAGCAGTAGCGGTTAATAAGCTATTGCATAGCTTTTATCTCAGACTTTGAGCGTGGCGACCGAATGTAAAAATTCCGTAACGAAAAAACCTAACACCCCCCCCCCCACTCCAACCGGCACAGCGATGCAATGCTATGCTTACCGCGGCAGTCCTCGAGTGCCACACGTATTTTTTTTTGCTATAAGTTAAGCTTCGACGCGGACGGTATACAATACATACTAAAAATAACAGTATTAATATTATGTGTGGTATGAGTATGAACAATATGATAAAAAAAAGTCCATTTAATTCGATGATTTAATTTTACTTTTATACAGATTTATCATGCTGTGTGAATTTCAGCAAAGTTGTAGCACAAAATACTTTAAAGTTTCATGCAACGCGCGGCTTCCATATCCCAACTTTGGTCTGTATTCCACACAAATCAACAAAAACTAGGTAATTGTAATCCATACTAATATTATAAATGCGAAAGTAACTCTGTCTGTCTGTCTGTTACTCAATCACGCCTAAACTACTGAACCAATTTTCATGAAATTTGGTATGGAGATATTTTGATACCCAAGAAAGGACATAGGCTACTTTTTATCCCAGGAAAATGACGCAATCCCGGAAATCCCACGGGAACGGGAACTATGCGGGTTTTTCTTTGACTGCGCGGGCGAAGCCGCGGGCGGAAACCTAGTATGTATATTATAACATCAAAGCGTAGTATGTCCCTCTTTTTTACGGATTTTATTATTTTTTCTGCAACGTAATAATAATGAATTATGTATGTAGTCAAATCACAAGATAAATATTATTTTTACAGTTAGTTACAATTTAAAGATACATGAATAACTATGCAACCGGCCTCTTCTTCTCTTCCAACTCTAAAATATAAACAACATCCATACTATAATATTATAAATGCGAAAGTAACTCTGTCTGTCTGTCTGTTACTCAATCACGCCTAAACTACTGAACCAATTTTCATGAAATTTGGTATGGAGATATTTTGATACCTGAGAAAGGACATAGGCTACTTTTTATCCCGTGAAAATGACGCAATCCCGGAAATCCCACGGGAACGGGAACTATGCGGGTTTTTCTTTGACTGCGCGGGCGAAGCCGCGGGCGGAAAGCTAGTAAATGTCATAAAAATAGCTATGGCCTATGGCAAGTATTATTAATTTAGCTACGTTTATAAAAAATCTAAAATCTAAATCTATGCAAAAAAAACAATCTCCGATTTCGACATCAAAAAAGGAAAGCTATATATTAATTATTACATCACAAAAAAGCATCCAAAATCGGCACAGCACTCCATTATTCGATTGCTCAGAGAACAAACCAAACGCTGAGATTTCGGCAATATCCAGCCCATTCATGGTTCCCGTGAATAAATAAATGCTAGAACGTTCTATGTAGGTCGCCTTCCGTTTTACTTCGTCATTTTTAATTAAACGTCTGTATTGACGTAACGTTAATAATGCAGTTAATTATTTCACTGCGGATGAGCTTAAGCACATCCTGTATCTTATCCTTATGGTGCTTTTCCATCAGATGTGCGAGGATGCGTTGCGAGGATGTTGTAAAGGACCAATAGTATCGCTTCCACCAGAACTGTGCTGACCGAGGCGAGGTAAATAAAGCAACAGAATTGGTTCAGGCATCCTCGCACGTATCTGGTGAAAACGCAGCCTTAGGATGCTTTTTCACCAATAATATGCGAGGACGTGTAGCGAGGAATGTGTTTGTAAATATCCAATCATATCGCTTCATTTAGTTTGAAGTTTGAAGCGTTTAGTGTTTGAAGCGATACTAGGTATTGCTTATTTACAAACATTCCTCGCTACGCATCCTCGCACATCTCTGGTGGAAACGCAGCCTTATTGTTTGTTTTCTTGGCCGTGATACACGTGTACGGGGAATCCATTACGTGATTCTCAGTGTCCTGTATGGAATGATTTATGTAGAAATTTATAGCTAATTTTGACACGTATGAGACTTCTGTGAATTTTTCGGTCTGGTTGGTAGGAAGATGTTTTTACTAGGTCAGTTTTGATTTAACTCAGGCAGTTTTGATTAGGACTAGGTACTTGTTATGATTTTCAATGACAGTTATTATTTTACTACAATAATGACAGTGTGCAAATTATCTTATCTCTTATATAGAATATAAATTAGTTTTAAGCGTGAATGACTCTTCTCTTCTCTTTTAATTGTAAATATTATGAAAGAAAACATAGAAGTTACATTTGTAGAAGAATAAGAAAGCATGTTTACGTGATATTTATCAGTACATATTAAAATGGCGATATTGTATTGATAAAATGGAAACAATATCTGACAATCAGAGCACACGATAAAAATAGTTAACGCTAATAAAAAATAATCGGGTCATGTTACAAGAATAAAACAAAAAAGCAAGTGTAACGAAAATAAATATAAAACAGTAGGTAATTGTAATACTGATAATACATCAATTTGCAACCATAATATACTAAAAATACAATGCCACTGCGCCAAAAATCCACATTAAAATATTACAAAATAATACATTAATTAAATAATGTTATTTGCACAAAAGCTTTGTAACCAGTGATTTATGAATTACGTTTTAATAAGGCAATTTAATTTCACAATTATTCGCACAATCAGTTATTTCATGGCGAAACATTAAATGCACTTTTTAGGCCTGCGGTTTTGCATGCATATTTTGATCACTAGGAAAATAAACGAACATACTTTAAAAGAATACACAATAATATGTATAAAAATATGGCCTGATTCCCGAGTTTTTTTTCTAATGGTGGTAGAAATTCAACAACATCATCAGAATTTCCTACTTAGAACATCAAACTTCGATATTAGGTACTCTATATCTAATACCAAGTAAAGTCATGTTACAAAGGTAAAGGAAACAGTATTTACTTGGCAGAATATAAAAGCTCTTACTTTTCCATGCTGTAAGCGAAAGAGATTCAAAATGCATTTACACCCCACAAGGACAAAGTTCCTATCTAATCCCAAATGCACCATGCATCCTATTAAAACTTTCTTTCACTCAAACAAATTAAAACGTTTATAAATCCCAGCCTACTTTACATCTAGGGCATTGATCTGAGCTCTATCTTTTATTCTTCAGTAAGTTTAGTAGGTCGCGACTCTTTACAAGTCATCTATATTTAATACTGTGTAAAGAAGACTCGTAAAGGCTCTTTATTGTACGTTTTTAAATTGGACCTGAAATTTTGAGTCTACAATTTCTACTATTTCTACTATCGTACTCTGCATTTCTACTATACCATCTACTAATCTACTACGATGATATTTTACCAATAGCAACACTTTGTAATAATGCTCGACGAATGTATGCAAATATTTGTAACTATTATTCGCAAATAATGTTGTTTTGAACCGGATTGCCCGAGCTGAAAAAAGTAACATAAAAATACTATGATAATATAATCTTTGATAAGAAATTAACATTCTAAGCTCTTCTTGATATTATTATTATATTATATTTATTTATTTGTTTAACATATTCGTGCTACAAAGGGGATAAGAAAAACATTACAAAATTATGTTAAACCATGTTGGGGCTTATCTAAACTGTTAAGAGGAAAAGCGGTAAAACCATAATAACCGTAAAATAAATAATCATAATCATATTGCCGGCTTTTCCTTAAAAAATCTGTTATAATAAATTTAGTTGAAAATATGATTTGTTTTCTTATCGTAGGTATTTTGTGGTAACAACGAGTAGTCATTAGAATTAGACAAATTACTAGACTTGGATACCTACATACTTAATTATTATATTTACGTGATTTATTTTATCAAACGAATTTATTAGCCTATTTTTACGCTTTATATAATAGGTATGTTTATTCATAGATAAAGATAATATGCAACGATCCCAAATAAAAAATTAACGTGTAAATGTTACGTGTTTGAATAAGGTTTGAATACAAAAAAATGGCAAAGTAATATATTTTGTACTTATTATTATTTGATTCGACCGCCTCCTTGGTACAGTGGTTGACGCGTGAGCGTAGAACCGAGGGGTCCTGGGTTCGATTCCCGGTTGAGACGAAGAAAAAAAAATGTCTCGGTCTGGCAGGACACAGAAGGCTGATCACCTACTTGTCCCTAAAAAGATAATCGATCAGGAAAAACAGATATTGTATGCATAATGCATCTGCCCCTTACCCCAGTTACCCGATTGTCTCAATAAGTGCTATAATAAAAAAAATAACAACGTGTTTTATTACAGAAATCATTTACTTTATACATTTCCTAATACGATATTGGAATTATATACAATTCCGAGGAAGATTATACATTTCCTAGGATATCTATGCATTAAATAGTTTATTAAACAATATTTTTTACATTTCCTTAATGGTATCGGAATTGTACACAATTCCTAGGATTTGTATACAATTCCTTGATTTCATACATTTCCGGTAACATAGATAAATAAATGTCAAACTGAATATTGTACAAGCAAGTAAAATCTCGAACACATTACACAACACAATACCACATAATTTTCTTTAATAGACGAATTTTTATGGTACAAAATAGTCGTTTACTTGACAAGGTTCTCGTATAATGTTATGGCGACACCATACCGAAACGTTGGTTTTTATGTCCATTTTATATGAACAAACTTTTAACGAATTCCCGGGACACATTTTAATTAATTTTAAAAAAGTTTTAACATAGGAAATCTGTGAAATTCGAATGTTATCCATGCACATGTGGTTGTGAGTATGTTACGATGTCATATATTTATAAATAAATAAAAGTTCATTTATTTACTACTGACTTAAAAAAAGGACTTGAAGCTAGTTATTATTATACATAGCACAACAGCTTTAATTAAAGTTAAACCAATCATACACAATCTAAAGGGACTCTTAAACGCAAATTTCGATGTAAACTGAATTCCGTGTTTAGGTACTTATTACAACAACATCAATTACCACTAATTGTTTATGAGAGATTGGTATATATAGTCAATCACTTCTGTATGCATAAATAGTCAATCACTTCTGTAGGTATGCATAAAATCATTTTAATTTGGTAGGATAATAATTAATAATTAATAACTGAGGCCCCGGAATCACAGACACAATAGAAAATCTAGTGTCGTGGATCGATCGGGCCGTTCGGGGCTCAATGGGTTAATGCTGTGCTTAGATACCTAATGTAGGAAACAGATTTGACAGGTACATGACTTATTATTTGCCTACCTTCGCATCTTCAATGACTATGAATATTACATGATTCGGATAGAAGTTGAAAATTTAAACAAAGTATTGTTATGTTAACATTGTTAGGAAACCACGTGATAAAAGTTAATTTATCTATACTACTTTATACATCAGCTACTAATCTCATTTAGAATGAAGTAACTAGGCACTTAACTGAAAGAAAAAAAAATATACGTAATTATTAATCTCATCTTTCTTAATTTTGTGAAAGTTCAAGGGTCATAAAAGTTGTTAAATGATTGATTTATTAGATACTAGGACCCGCCCCGGCTTCGCACGGGTGCAATGGCGGCCGGCCGGTACCGCCGCAAACGCTACGTCCCGCAATTTTTAAATCTGTAATATCGAAAATATTCACTTAAATCATACGGTGTAAAGGGCCATATAGATCTATATTAAATGAACAATGTATTCAAGGTATTTAATTGGTTAAGGATTAATGCTGTATTGGTTAATATCGCTTCGAAAATTAGCCATTATTTGTCGTAAAAAGTAAATGACAAAAAAAAGTTATTGTGGGCTATCCATAAGAGATAGACATATACCATCACGGACTTTTCTGTAGACCTTTTCAATGTGTACAATACATAGTAGGGGAGACCGGGTACAAAAGTAACACTTTGTACTTGTACCTTGATTTCTGACTGGGTGTTACTGTTATCATTAAATTAATATAACCATATATAAATTCAGTTTATATTCTTTACATTAGCAACTCGATTTATTTTATTATGTTGTGTTTTATATTAATAAATGAGATTTAAAAAAAAATTGTCAGTTGTTACTTTCGACCCCGCAGGCAGGTCGAAAGAAACACGGTGTGGGTCGAAAGTAACAGGACAAAGGGGTTGGTAATTAATACAATATAATCATGGTAAATCAACAAATTATTTATTAATAGACTTTGTATTAATAACACAAATCAATAAAATATTATACTTTTGTATTTTAAATATTATACTTCAACAAAACAAATCAATAAAAAATATTTTTAGTTTAGGCATCCATCCACTAGCATTCCCAGCTCTAGCACAACCAACAGGACCCTCACGTATCATAGGGTCTTGAAATCGTTTCAGTGGCAATACGAAAAAAGGCGGAATGTGTCCTCCTTGAGCATTAATGGCAACAGCAACAGTTACTTATTCTCCAGGCTCTGCTGAGGTTATGGCACCTGCTTGTTTAATCCCTTTTTAAGCTACAATTTTGCTAGGTTTTTGGACAGTGGTCACGAGACCGGTCGACCATATTCCAGATATCTTTTGGCTAATAGTACCTGGTACCTATCAAAAAATTTATTCACATTATGCTCGTTGAAACTTGAAGCCCGCGACAGACTTGTTCCTTCAGGATATCTCAAAGACAGGCTCGGGAATCGTTTAAAAAACCCCGTCAAAAAACCATTGCTTACCCGCCATTCGATTATCGTGCGTCTTTTCTCTGTCTCAAAAATCTTTTTCCATTTTTAATCGCTAACTCGTATGCTAGTTTACGTACTTCAGATGGAGATAACCCAAAATACTCTGCAGAGCAATCGATTGATGCAACGTTAGTTCACAATTGCACTAGTATTACTGGCTTTTATTTTTTTTATAAATCTATCTAATGTTACATGCCAAACATTATATTTTTTTGCAAGGCCTCTAATTGTTGTACCATCTTTCAAATGCCGCTTAGCCATTTTTCGATACACTTCCGTGTCAGTGATTTCTCATTCAGTAGTTCTTATGCGTTGGCGCGGCATTCTGTTGAAGTAAAGATGCACATAAAAATATTATAGAAAATTTAATCATTACAGAGACGAAAGTAACATGTTACTTTTGTACCCATAGGGCTATGTTACTTTTGTACCCGTCTACATTTTTGTCAAAACATGCAACAAAACTTTAAAACGGAACGTGCTACATAAAAATGATTATGTGCAATGTACAATCACTCTAATCAAGCATGGATATGCAAATATTCAGATTTCTATCATCCTTTTAAGACTACGTTTACATTTAATAAAAAATTGTCGAAAAACTTACTTTTGATTCGTGAAAACACGTTGCGTCCTGTCACACAGCCTAACAGTGCACGGCGCACGCGGTGACTGAATACAATTAAGGGGGGCGCTCCCGGCTACCGCCTGACGGAGGCTAAGCGGGGTTGGCCCATTGGATAAATCTAGAGAGCATTTGTTACTTTCGACCCACCGTTACTTTTATACCCGGTCTCCCCTACATTATTTTGATAAAACTCGTAGGGTTCACCCTGCGTTTGCAATGTAAGCGGAAAAAATGGAATTATTTACGACATCACATTAGAAACCTCAAAAATAACAGTACTTCTCCACTATTTATTAGATGTTATTATACATATAAACCTTCCTCTTGAATCACTCTATCTATTAAAAAAAACCGCATCAAAATCCGTTGCGTAGTTTCAAAGATTTAAGCGTACAAAGGGACATAGGGACATAGGGACAGCGAAAGCGACTTTGTTTTATACTATGTAGTGATAATTATAATGTAGATACCTATTATATTTTAAAGAAATTGTTAAAAGTTTGATTTTAACTATAGTTATTGCATTATCTATATTCAAGAAAGTACAAATTAAATGTGACTTTGTCTTACATCTAAAATTATAAACTTACTACGAAGTTTCTCTATTTTCATCAAATGAAATAGAATTCTCTTATAAAGGAAAGTTGCTTACGTGCAGCATCGTGCAGTTAACTTGATAACAGATTGCCGCCTTTAAGCATAAGCAGCTTGAACAAGTGCTAAGTAATTACATTGCTTTTCCCTTTGAACAGAAATTGTATTCAATTAACAGGCCCAAACTAATCTTGGTACGTTCTAGAATGTTCTAAATCATTTTCGTACATTAGACTATGGTAATTATTGAACTGTCTATTATGAAAACATTTGATAAATTATGGTGGCAAATTTAAATTTAGAACTGCAATGGAATGCAAATGACATTCGCATAATATTTTACCATTTTACCATAAAAAATACAATTGTATACCATAGATAAAACCAGAATGCTTTTTGATGAAAATGAATTTGTAATTACCACAGTAATTACTGAGAAACACAGATCTAGCACTACTAGATTCCGAACATGCGTGGCCACCTCAGTGCATTTCGCTCTATCTTCGAGTGTTGCCATTTTATAAACATTCCTACATTTTAGGGAAAATTTTCATTAAAAATACGTCCTCAAGTTCACTCTAACATTAATTATTTATTACAATTCAGTGTAATAAATAAATAATATTAGGTGAATTTGAGGACGTATTTTTAATGAAAATTTACCTTTGTAGTTTTTATATACATAATATACATTCGAGAAGGGAAGACCACAAATAAAGGAATATTAAATTCAGATACAGTTTCAATGTGTTTTATTATCATAGGTTATTTTACACATGTATAAATTTCTGTGCTAAGGGCCGATTTCAAATATTGGAACATAAAAATCAAGTAGGTACAAAATCTACATAGCCCGATGTCGAATGTTTTTCGTACGTAAACGTACGCTTTTGGGCTTATGAAATTTAGATATA
This sequence comes from Colias behrii, assembly GCA_029959065.1. Classification (NCBI taxonomy): domain Eukaryota; kingdom Metazoa; phylum Arthropoda; class Insecta; order Lepidoptera; family Pieridae; genus Colias; species Colias behrii. The sequence continues at coordinate 9,959,424 of JARWMC010000017.1, forward strand.
AGGAAAAGTTGCGTAATTGGCTTGAATATCGTTTCCTTGAGTTTTAGAAAATCTTTATTTCCGTTTTCGATGCTGCGGAGAACTTCTGTTTCTTCCATATTTATAAGCATTTAACAAGCAATTTCTTAAGACGATTAGCTGATATCTGTTTTTGCTTCTGCAACTGAAAAAATAAATTTTAGAATATAAAATATTTTTTGTGTCAAGGCCATTATATTAATTATTTTAATACCAATATATTGGTATCAAAGTATAACATTAATATACATATATAGCAAATAATTAGAAATAAAAATACTTCAATATATTAAATTTGAAACTATGGCATCAAAACAACTCTGCTTTTAGAAATAAAAACAATTTTTAAAGAGAAATGCTAACAATTAATGGCAAATAAAATGGAATTAATGCTTAATTTACTCCGGTTATAATTTTCTATCCATTATTAAGTATGTATTACCAAATAACTTGTTATTTTTATTAATTAAGATGTATTTTTTAGTACAAACCAGTTTTCGAGTTTTAGCACCTGGGGACACATTTTAATCATTTGATTTCTGTCTATTCCTTTTAACTCCTCTATAACTCGTTGATGGTATTGGAATTTGGATCATCATTTTGTGTTGCCGATACTGACTGCACAGATTCAAACTAAAAAAATATAAATTCTTAGATTTATATTTTACTTTTATTTTACTAGAGAGTTAATGTAAAAAGCAATTTAATATGTAACAAAGTTTAATAAACGCATATGAAAATAATCTATCTTAGGGTTATAGGGAAATCTAACAATGGAATTTGATTGTGATTTAAAATCAACTTCTTAAAATGTAGATAAGTAATTACATTCATGCTTATTGTTGGCGTGGCATTTGACTGAAGGAGAGATAATTTAGGTTTGCAAACAAAAAAATTGCGTTAAAATTCTTTGAACATATTCTCGCTTTTTAGATGGTACCCAATTTTACCGACTAGCATCAATCCATATTTTACGAATGCCAGAATACGTTGGAAAACTATTGGACAAACATTTTTTTGCAATTTTGTGGACTTTTTTTCCCATATGCAGGCAACATTGTGATTGAGGTTATCTTACACTTAAAACCTAAAACTACCACGAAATATTAACAAAAAGAATGATCAGTTGATAGGAAACAGTCAATTATAATGATTCTGATATTATGTATCTATATTTAATTGTTTACTTACGAATGAAACGAAATTCCATCGGCGTTTGTTTCCGTGCGGCTGTTATAGCCTAATACGCTGCAACCACCCATAATTATAAACACTCAGTACACGTAGGACATTCAGAACACTTTTATAATTAACTTCCAAATGTATTTATCACCAAAAAGAACAGTAGACACAAGAAAACTAATTAAATATCAGATCTGCTTTGTTTGTTTGGCCCAGGTTTGACAGTAGGCCATCTAAAAAGTGGCCACGCAGTAAGGACAAAAAAAACGTATCTACATCCCCTTCACTCACATAATGAAAGCGTAGCTATCTATCTCGTTTCACCATAGCATTGCAAATCTACTAGTGCTAGATCTGTGCTGAGAAACCAAGTTCATAGATTGTTAAGTCAGCGATATTGTGTTCATCTTGTCGAATATTTGAATTAATAAAATTTATATAAGATCAGATAATTAGCAGAAGGATTTTGCATACGAATATTTTGGAACTAAATCTGCAGGTAGGTACGTGTGTTATTAACCAAAATAATGTTTGGGTTTATAAATTCCCATTATAATAATACTAAGTATGTGTTATTTATTTATTTTATTTTCTGTGTTATCTGGAATTTGATAGAATATTTATTACCTATGACTAATTAAGATATTATTATGATCCCACGTTACTGCGAAATAATAGTTAAAAGCCTTTAATACCTTCACTCTTTAGTAGGTTCTTAAATAACATGTCTAGAGTAATAAGTCCGCTAGATATTTATAATTATAATGTCAGGGATTGAGTAATGTTATTATAATAAAGTACTGAAATTCTCATGGAAAAGAGATGTTTGACCGCGGTAAAAAGCTTTCTTAAGCTTCCCAACTATCACAAGATTAACAAAAAGCATATAATGTAATTGCTTCGTTTCGACGTGAAAGAAACACAAACAAACACACATTCGTATTTTATAATAATGTATGTAAGGATTGATATGAATAAAAAGACGGCAAGTTAAGGTGGATGTTCCGACCGTCCCTCCATACATTTTTGATTACCTCTAAACACTTAACACAGACACTATTTCTTTAAAACTAATCATTTTATCACTTCTCTATAATGAAATGTGTGCGCGTTCGACCTTTTTAATCAATAATTTACAATATTTACTTAGAAAAACAACAGTAAAATACCGGAAAAATTTGACACTTCTACAGTAGTGTGCGTGACTTTTGCCAAGCGAAACACGACATAAAGCACGACATCTAGCGCATAGACTATATACTTATTACAGATCTAGCGCGTCAATGTCTAAACGAAAGGCGATGTTTAGACATTGACGCGCTAGATGTCGTGCATTCGCGTTCGTTATCTTATACATAATGAGCATAATTCTAATAAATCAAAGTTCTGTGTAAAAATTGAGTAATTTCATTTCCAATCGTTCAAAGAAAATAACAATAAAATAAAATAAAACTAATGACCTTAGAAACTATGTTTTTTTTTGTAAACAATTTATTACTCATTATTGTTCGTCCGTCGTAGGTCTGTAAACTGTATTGTACACTGAAGGTAAATGGTACTGTAGGTACTTTAGTTCGGCGTCGTCGTCGGCTTGATATAAAATTACATTCTTGATTTCATTGACACGCGCTATGATTTGCGCGCGGAATTTCTTGTGTTGTGAATTTATTTTTGTATGCTATGCATTTTAATTGATTCAAATTGCAATGTTTCTCTAGTATGCATTTGAGACTATATTGTAAATTGTAATAATTGATCGTGGGTATAGTAATTAATTATTCTAATAACGCAATTAGTAATATATGTATTTTCGGTGGGATTCAAAACAAAAAATTGGCCCGTGATTTTTATGAAATTTCACCACATTGCAAATCACATCAATCATAGTTCATACACATGTATGACGAAAGTGATTAGTATTGTGGCTAACATTGACTCATCAGTTCATCACTGAAACCAGTGATAAATCAGTACCTATATCATATTGTGTTTGAATATTTTTAAACAATGATATAAGTATACAATTATTATAAATCGGTAAACTATCAAAGTAATCACAAACTTGCAAACATTGGTAAAATGTCCAGTAGTTTATGAGCCTATTCATTACAATCAAACAAACAAACAAAGTTTTCCTCTTTATAATATTAGTGTAGACAAACACTATGAATACGATCACGAATGCAAATTCGGGGATTTTCTAATTATTGCTAAATAATAATTGAATTCGTTTTGAAATACTCTATAATTTTTAGTGTATAAATAGACATTTATAATGTGGTGCTCATTTTTTTTGTACTGCTAACGCTATTGTAGGTACCTATTTTCGTTGTTTTATTTCAAGTGAACACGGCCATACAATTTTGTCACGAGCCGCCTATGATTGTAGGTACTTTTGTTAGGCTCCTTCGTCGTCCGCGTCGCGTCGGCTCGAAAGTTCTTGATTTCATTGTCACGCGCTATGATTTGCGCGCGGATTTTCTTGTGTTGTGAATTTATTTTTGTATTATTATTATTTTTTATTTTTTTTTTATTTTATTGATTCAAATAAAATATTTCACTAGTATGCATTTGAGACTATATTGTATTATGTATAATTTATCGTAGGTATAGTTATTCTTATAACGCAGTTATATTTTCGGTGGGACAATTTGACCCGTGATTTTTCTGAAATATCACCACGTTGCAAATCACATCAATCATACACACGTATGACGAAAGTATAGTGGCTAACATTGACTCATCAGTTCATCACTGAAACCAGTGATAAATCAGTATATCATATTTTATTGTGTTTGAATATTTTTTAAACAACGATATATACAATATTATTATAAATCGGTAAACTACCAAAGTACTTCCGAATTTTCAGACAGACAAACAAGTAGTTTGAACACGCAGTTTTCTTATACTAGTAGCAAAAATCAAAACCATAATATTATGTTTACCTACTATATTTTACTAAAAGTCGAGTGCGTCGAAATCGTAAATAATAGGTAATATAATGTTTTTCACCTTCCTGGTTATTTTCCCATAGTAAATAGTGTTTTAGGTTTGTTGTTGTAGGTAGGAATAATAATAATTATTCTTACTTGTTGGTTATGAAATGTATATTGAAATAATTTACTTTTACAAATCATTAGTGATATTAGTTTTGAGTGAAAATGCTTGGATCAGCATAATATTATATGGTACTTCAAATACATGTTTTGATAAAAAAACAATAGTGTAATAAAATAAAACTGCGTTTTATTGTAATCAATGTTGACAGTTTTAAATTCCAAAATTATTGATCAATAAAATAGTTTACACCAACAAATATAACTTTTATTTTTATAACCATCGTTCATAATATAAACCGTAGCAGGTGGCGTTTTGAAGTTCTGTCTACTCATACAGAAAAATGGAAAACTTGTTTTTTTTGTAAACAATTTATTACTCATTATTGTTGTTTGGCTGTGTGTTTGGCAACTCGAAGCGTGGTCGTCCGTCGTAGGTACTTTTGTTTTGTTACTCAGGAGGATAACCTCAGACTGTAGACACTGTAGTGATGTCAAGACAAATGTGCGAAAGACTGTAAAGTCAGACGCTAATTTAGAAGACGGGCTACCCATTGGGGCTGTTGAAATTGTCTGGAGATCCTTTTGGAACTCATCCATTCTGTGGTTAAACACTTCAAACATCTGATCAATAGACTGTGTGATGGATTCCATATTAGTTTTAGTGCAGTGGCAGTGTAAATGTTGTTGTTGAGGTTATGTAAATTTAACACTTTAGTTAACTACCAAGATATAAAGAAATGAGGATAGGACACAATAACTATTGGTTGAGGTATTTATAAACTCATAATATACTTTTAAAAAAATCACGTTTTAATAAATTTCTAGAATTAAATTAGAACAGCTGATTCAAAATAGCCTAAAAAATCTTAATAATAATAATTACGCTTCACAGCAAGAAGAAATGTACCATATGTACCCGCACAAAGTCGATATTGTGTTGCCTACCGTTCGACTCAATGGCTAGGGTTGTAACTACCTTTAATAATTATTACCAAACTAATAAACCGAGTGATGCGAAATAACCATAATTCTTTTAGAGTTTGATAAAATGATCAGGCAGGTATTTTCTTTAATCCTCTGAATTCTCGGTTACTAAATTGTATCGTTGAAATTATTCTTAATCGCGTAAATTTAATAAATAATCATATGGAAAACACTTTTCATTTGTTTTTTTACTTTCACGCCCAACTACTATACAATAATTACGTTGTTTCGGTATTTTGACGAGAAAACGCAGGAAACATCCGTTGTATCATTTTAGATAGATTGTATATTTTGTATCTGTAGAATTGAAATCAAAGCTATGTATATGTTGTCTCCATTCTTTTCTTATCGGATTGTTGATCCCAATGCGAATGCGTCACTTAAATTTTATAAAAGACAATTAAGAACATCAAAAATAAAGTGATACGTAAATATTTCACAGTGCAATATATTATGTAATTAATAATAATTATATATTTATGAAAAAATAATTACATCAGATTTAATAATCGCAATTGTTTTGAATGTACATATGAATAAATGATTACATCATAATAGTAATAATCACAATTGTTTTATTTCCCATTTGTTGCAACCCTAGCATATTTTCATGTAGCAGCAGAAGTACCTACACTGGCGGCGCGGCGGCATCGTGCGACATCAAAGGCATTGCCTTACTAGGTAAGTTTATAATGATTAACTCTTTAATAATTATTTTTGACTTTACTCATTTCTTTTATTATATAATTTACGTTTTACTTTTACAGAATCCGATTCAATGGATTATGAAGACGAGTCACACAACGCCATACGATAGTGATGATGAATGAACATTTCAATAAATGCATGCGTGTTTTTTTATGTTGTTTTGTAATTGTTAATTGTTTCTTAAATAAAGAAATAAACTAAATATTTAAATGATGATTTGTTATTTGCAACACAACTTTATATTTGAGATTCTTTACAAATGTATATTTAGTTTTGTATCATCAAATTTATAAATTTTATTCCATAGTTTTCAAAATTAAATGTAAATGACCATAAAAACATTAATAAAGTAAATCATTGATGTAAGGTCAGGGAACGTAATACATATATACATCTGACCATGTAGAAGCTAAGTCTTGTTGACTGCTGAAGTCTGTAAAGTTTTGTTGTCTGCTGAAGTCTGTACGCAATGAAAATGTCTGCCGTTTCGAAAATAAGTTTTTAAGACCCTAATAAATAAAATATATGAATGGCAGATCTGGTCAAATACTTTCAAAATTGTATTTTTTTCAGCACTTTCATAAGTGTCTGCCAGAATGTTATCCGCGTGATAATGGTCTGCCATTGTTATTTTCCGATAGTAATAATAATCTATTTTCAAATATCAAAATGGCAGACGTGGTCAAATGGTTTCAAAGTTCGCCAAAAATTTCCACCTGTCTTACCTAAGCGCGCGCCCCGTCCACCACTCTGGGCTTAGTGACTCCTCATCTCATGTATAGTAGGTATAGGGGAATCAACACACAAAAATCCAGGTCTGGTCAAATACATACAGGTAGCTTTGCGCTAGCTCTCTAGCTATTACTTCTTATGGAGAGAAAACGTAAACATGTACCACGGGCGAAGCCGGGGCGGACCGCTAGTAAATAATAAAATAATAAATAGTGTATTAGATTTGTTATTGTATCTTGTATACCTACGAATAATTATTCTTACGTCTTGTTGGGAAATGTTCAAATACCTACCTATTGAAATAATTTACTGTTACAAATCATTAGTGTTATTAGTTTTGAGTGAATAGGCATGGATCAGAAATTCAGAATATAATATGCTACTAACTACTCAAATACATACATGTTTACACAACAAACACCACTGACCTCTATAACTATAAGTTATAGAGGTCAGTGACCGTCAGTGACAAACACTATGGATACCTACGCTCGCGAATGCAAATTCGGTGATTTACTAATTATTGATACCTAGTCATTGAATTCGTTTTGAAATAGCCTGTACTTTGTAATTTTTAGTGTTATAGACATTTATAAAATGTGGTGCTCTTTTTTTTGTAATAAATCATCCCGAACGCTATTGTATTTTCGTTGTTTTATTTCAAGTGAACACCTATACAATTTTGTCACGAGCCGCCTCTGGCCTCTGCACTGGGTGAAATAAACAAGTCAAATGATTTTTGTTCTAATTGTATTTTGGTAGTAGTTTGTTTAGAATTTACATTACCATTGTTTAATTTTTACCTACTATATTTTACTAAAAGTCGAGTGCGTCGAAATCGTAAATATCTTTTTCACCTTCCTGGTTTTTTTCCATAGTAAATAGTGTTTTAGATTTGTTGTTGTATGAATAATTATTCTTAGCATAATATTATATCATAGGTATATGCTACTTCAAATACATGTTTTGATAAAAAAAAACAATAGTGTAATGTAATAAAATAAAACTGCGTTTTATTGTAATCAATTTTGACATTATTTATTTCCCAAAATTACAACAAAATAGTTTACGCCAACAAATATAACTTTTATTTTTATAACAATCCTACTTCCTACTAATGCGAAAGTTTGTGAGGATGTGTATCATGTGTGTGTTTCACGCAAATACTACTGAACCGATAACAATGAAATTTAGCACACATATAGAACGTAACTTGGACACATTGAATAGGTTTTATCCCGGAAATCCCACGGGAACGGGAACTATGCGGGTTTTTTTTTTTAAATGCGGGCGGAAAGCTAATCGTTCATAATATAAACCTTAGCAGGTGGCGTTTTGAAGTTTTGTCTACCCATACAGAAAAATGGAAAACTTGTTTTACATTCACGCCATCTAGACTTAAATCTTTATCATTTTTGTATACGTCTGTGTGTGTAAACGACCCTGTATGCAATGACAGATGTTATAATGCATTTTTTTACCGAATTGGGTGGATTTTAAGGCAATGATATGACATATTTCAATAAAATATAATATTCAGTAACCGCCATGACTATTCCTACGACCTTAATCTTTTCCAATTACGCAAAAACTCAAATAAACTAGAAATGTAGAATTCAGCGCCATCTAGCGGGATTTTGGCTGGGAACAGATCGTAGCAATCACCTTAACAAAATAAGCCTTGTTCAAGGATAATTCGCATTTTTCGATGTACCTACTTACAATATAATATAGTTATTCCAAAGAGGCTTTTTTGTCTTATAAAAATCTAAGTATTTTAATCTATAACCCCCCATCCAAATCCACCATATTTAATTCGGGTGCTAATAAATCTTATATTTTCATGTTTCCCTGTATTTGCAATCACTTAGATCGTTACAAAGCCAGCTGGACCAATAAAATGTTCAAGTGTTTCATTCAAGTGAATGGGCAGTTCGAGGAATTATAGTGGTTTAGTGTAATTTTCGCGAAGCGCATTCAAAAAAGCAATCAAACGTAAAACCGAAGCCTGCCATTCTGACCGCATGTTTTTAAAAATAGCAACACTGCAATCTGTATTGGGACCATGCAGAGTAATTAAAATAACAGAGACACACGTCCCTGACCGCGTCAACCGCAGTGCTTAGTTAGTCTGTATGGATATGACATTTGGATGTATGCTTTTAGAATCAAGGTCGTAGACGTGGTCGTTATGCGAGCTTCATGTGAGAGCTGAAGCCTGAAGTGTTCTAGTTTAAGTACTTTACCGCTTTTGAGTGGTGTAATTCTTGTTTCATACGATGATACCGACGTTAAGGCTAAATTTCTTTCTACACTCGTTCCATTTGCATGTTCTGCTGTTCTCAACGATACGAACTTTAAAAAATATGAACATATTTTTTAATTGATATACAGTTGCTTTCAATTATTTTTATAAATTTTAATATTACCTAGATCTCTCTGTTTTTTTTTTATATTTTTTATATAAGAGTGGCTATAAATCAAAATTACCAATCTATTATACTATTACTTAAATGATACCTGTTATTAATGTAATATTCAAGACCAAATCTAAAAAATAAAATATACATCAACTAGTTACGTCTAGATGATATTTTCGAGGGTTCTATTTGATCAAAAACAAACATTTTATAAATTGACTCGATAAAAAAATCACAAAGTATCTTCTAATTTTCACACTTTTACGTTTTCTACTTGACATGGAAATCCCTATCATGTGTTTTTTATAAAGAATAATAATTATTTAAATACAATTATTGTATTAAAACAAGAGCATGGTCTAGGCATTTAAAGTTTTGGCTTTATTAGTGTATAATCTATGGTTTTGTCACGAAAAGGCCATATTCAGAAAGAAAGCTGGAAACTTATAAGCGCTTACCGGCGCTTGACAGCGCTGGTTCGTTCTACACAAAGGGTCAAGGGAGCTGGCTGCAGGTTGAAGCAGACCAAGACAAATTTTATATGGCAGCGCCCAGTGCTGACCAGCGCGTGTAGAAGTTTGTCGGAACTTGTCGGAACCGTTCAGCGCTTATCGGCGCATGTTCACATAATATTTTCCTGTGCGGGTTACCAGCGCTGTCAAGCGCCGTTAAGCGCTTATAAGCTTCCAGCTTTCTTTCTGCATACGCCCTTACTTACCACTTTTTTAATTCCGCAAGAAGCCATCTTCCGTCGCAACCTTGTCGCAACAGTCGCTATCGCACCGTTGAGACTGAAAGCTGGGTTTATGCACAACTTTTCTTAACTAAAATATATTGTATAATGTATATTCAAACATTTTATGAGCCTACTAATATATTATGCGAAGTTTTGTATACATATAATTTTTTTATATTTTCACGCAAACATCTATGATCGAATTCGTACGTTTAGCCCACAGTTTAGCCCAGAGATAGAGAGAGGTAGGTACTGACTAATATATATATTCTGTGGGTTTATAATATTATGGATTATGGAATTTACGATTCATATGACCAAGAAGCTTATATCTAATACCACTACACTGGAGATTTCAGTATGAAGATTTCACCTAACTTGGCAAGTGGGTGTGAAAGGGATAAAAAAACATACAGGCGTCATTCAAGGTCATATTTTCTTGTTACAAGTTAATGTTCATACTGAAATCTCCAGTGTATTAGATACACAGAACAGTAAAGTAGATAGAAGTGTGATGTGGGCGTGGCCCACGTGTCACTGGTAAGGTAAGATCACCTAACTTGCTCTCAGTTGTGCGCAGAAAAATATTCGAGTCGGTTGTCAGCTGTCAAACCTTTTTTCCATATTTATTCATTAATTAGGACGTGTTGTTCGGTATTAGAGTGCAAAAATGATAGCAGACGAAATAATATCAGCAATGGAGGCATTTCATACCATCGGTAAGTCTTATTTTTATTTATTTTAATTATATTTTATGTTATAACTTCGCTTGTCGTAATTTGTCAAAATTGTATACAAATATCTAGTCAAATGAACCTTAATCCGTAAGAAATTAGTACTATTATAGATTGAAAAGCAAACAAGACTTTCTGGAATATTATTGCAATAAACAAACGAATGTCGCTTTAGTGATGCTTGTGGCGCATATCGACAGTATCGATACTTTAGAAAAGACAAACATTATAAATATTAAATTTTATTTTATTTTTCCTTAGCTTTCATTTGTCCAATTTATTTATAGATTTACCAAAGAGGCTAAATTAAAAGAGAAATGGATAAATGCAACGTGACGAGTTAACTGGATGCCGAGCAGCACTAAGCGGTCTAACAAAGGCCACCGATACAGCAAACCTACGGCAGTTCCAAGATTTAAAATAATGCATATTTTCTGTTTGTATTTTGTAAATATAGATTAATACTATTCTATTCCGTTTTTTATTTAATAATAATAATATAAAAAGACGTACTTAGTAGTAATAAACATACTCCAAAATGTGACACATTATACTATACTCATATAAAAGAAAGAAAAAAAAAATACACAAAAAATATTTATTTGTGAATTATCGATAACAAGGCTGACATCCCTCAGGGCATAGCATCAGATAAATATCAAGTTAATGTCATTAATGTTAGGTGACACAAATTTCAACCTTATCTCTATGTGTTCAAAGTTATATTTATCGAAAACTAACGCCCTCTGTTGTGGAGTAGCTGAATGTTTTCGAATTTGGAATTTCTGTGCAATGAGAAACAAAACAGCTAATATACCTAGGGATGTTATACTAAAATAAACCGTAACATGGTGCGTTAGGGTACATATTGAAATGCTGAATTTATAACCTAAGTCAGTTTTTACTCAAATTAAGCTGTCCAATCAAAGGCATAGTTTACTTGTAGTGTACTGTATAACTATCGGTTTAAATGTGTGGGTTTGGCGACACTGGTTTTCATACTAATTATGACATTATCGCACTTCTATATGTTTTTACTGTTCTGTGATTAGATATGTATAAGCTTCTTGTACATGACCTGTGAACATGACACTAGAAATGTTCATAAATATATTTGTTTTTTTTTGCTGGTTGACAAACATCAACTTCAGCCCATAACTGACATTTGACAAACTGTCAAATATGGAAGCCGCTAGCGTGTAGCCATCTTTTATTTACATAAAAATATTTAGATTTTAAATTGAATATTTACTTAATAAAAGTTTTCGCAGCTTAGGTTTTTGTGCATTTACATAAAAATAAATATTACTAACCATATTTTCTATTTCAAGCGATTAAATAGACAGTCGACACTATCGTTCAAAATCCACCACGAATTTTTCGTTACGTACGCTGCGTGCAAACAATACAATTGAATTTAAAATATCTTCTGTACCCCATACGCATTAATAATGTCTAACGTGGGCTATGACTTGGATACATCTGGTGGGCTTATGCCGGTGAGTTTTTATTTCCATACTCAATATTATAACAATCCGTAATAACAATCTAACAAACGCTTCCGTTTTTAGTTGATTCGAGCGCTAATAAAGCCGCCTGACGAAGAGGTGACCACTCAGAAGACTAAGAAACCTCAACATCCGTATTACAAGCGTCCTGGAAAGGGCCATAATCATGATTCCTGCGACGCGTGTGGGGAAGGAGGTGATCTTATATGCTGCGATCGTTGTCCAGCCAGTTTTCACCTCGGTTGCTAGTAAGCAGAACAATTTTATACTTTGTAGCTTGTTTGTTGTGTAAATCCCTTGTTACAGTGTGTTCACTTCCCCTGATATAGCTTGGCAATTTGTGTAACTTTGATATTAAAAAAGTAATCAAATTGAATTCTGCATAATGAATAATTCGGCTTTACCATAACCTTACATTCTAGTGATCCACCATTAGACGAAAATGATATACCCTCCGGGCTCTGGCTGTGCAAGCAGTGTACTGCTAGCGATGACAAGCCAGCAAGCACTAGATCCAGCAGAGCACAGTCCCCTGTGGATGCTAAGAATGAAAGCGAGAAGAAATCTAGGTAAATATATAAAAAAAAGACGTGTGACACTCGGGGACTGCCGCGGTAAAGCTATTGCATGCTATGCTTTCAAGCCACACCTCCGCGCCCGTCATAGTGGGGAGCGTGAGGTTTTTCATTACGCAATTTCTGGTTTCGGTCCCCGCGCTCAAGGCTCGCGATAGAAGCTATGCAATAGCTTAATAATGTTTACTTGCATCAATGTGGCTTTACAAGTTCTTATTCTTAAATATATAGTACAACACATTCACCAATTATTGATATGCAAATATAAACACAGCTTCACAAAGTTGTTTACAATTTTGTTGAATCTTGTCTAAGGTTAAAGAGCTGTCTCCGTAACCTAAGTATTGGTATATTTTCTGCCATTTTGTGAAGTATTTGAGATCTGTTTCAATACAATACAAACAAAATACACTATGAAATAGTTCCAAGTAGCAAAAATATGTTATTTCCACCAACAAGTTATCTTTTTATTTGCATTTTAAACAGATATTTGCTCATTCATGTGTTTTTTATTTTAATGAATTCAAAAAGCAAACATTCATGCATAATAAAGTAAAGCAAACTAAAAAGTGTGAAAGTCTTGTGTCTATGCAATATGATATAGTAAAACATGGTGATAATCTTGTTTTAAATAAACTTAATTATCAAAAAGTTGAACATCTTGAAGTCACTATATCAACTTTGTTAGAAACTTTCTATTTACAAACACATTCATTGGTATATTATAATGTATTAATTATTTTTTTCATATTTAACAGACCCCTCCGCAGTAACCGCAACTCCAAGAAGAGTAAAGATGAGAAAGAAGAAATGGAAGAAGAGAAGAAGGAACAAGAAGAGAAGGAGCTGTCTCCAATGGAAATCCTGGTTAAAGCGGCTAAGATTATGAATCCGAAGCAGTTTGATCTGCCGAGGGAAATGAAAGTACCATTTCTGTTCCCTGGTACTGATAAAGGTATGTTTATATTTTAAAGTAATTAATGTTTAGTTAAATTATTACTCATTGCAGAAAAAGGTGCATTTTTAGAATTTGTATCTCTATTAAACGTAATATGGAGTTGATGATTACATTAAAATGATGAATATTAGTGTTGCAAGGGAAAATAAGGGAAATGAAAACAATTTAGAATTTATGTTTTAATATTTTATTGCTATGATAGAAATAGTTTTATCCAACAAAATCTTGTTTAGTTATTTACAAAGGACTTTTTATGTGCTAAATTCACTCGATGCGCACATATGCATACTAATGAAAGGCAACCAATTCCAGAGGGCAGCAAGAATGGCAACGCATCCCTCGTAACTGTAGACTCATGGGGCTGTGTCCCACTACCAGCGAAGACATGCTACGTTTGCCAGTACACATGCAAGCTAGCGCCACTGCTGCAGTGCGACTATTGCCCCGCTCTGTTCCATCTGGTGAGTGCCAGTTTGTTGAGTTTCCAGCAAGTTTGCAGAAAAAGCAGTTAAATATGAGTAGTAGTAGTCAGTCGTATCCTTCGGAAGATTATGCTGCTAAGAATTCAACCTCAAACTCAAACATTTATTCACTCAATAAGACTTTTTCTAGAAGCCCTTTTGAAGATTCGGAAAGCAGTTTCTACAGAGAAGAACGGGCAGGAAACTCCGTAGTTACTCTTTTTTTTTTTTTTTTTTTTTTTTTTTATGATATAGGATAGCAAACGAGCAGACGCGTCGCCTGGTGTTAAGCGATACACGCCGCCCATAAGCATCCACTCCACTGGGAAGTGGATGTGTTGCTGTCCTTAAAGGGATTTGGAAGGAGTTAGGGAGAAGGGGCGAGGATGGGAGGGAATGAGGATAGGGAAGGAGAGGATGGGTTGGGGATGGGAAGGGATGTGGGCCTCCGGACTCTTTTAAAATCATGTCAATTAAGTTGTCATGGGGAGTTGATACAAAGGTGTTGGAATAATCCAATATAATAGACCTTTTTTATTATTAGGTAATAAATATTAGGTATATTCTAGTTCACATATTAATTTGATATCAACATTTCATATAGCATAAGTAAAAAATGTATCTTTTTCAGGATTGTCTCGATCCACCATTGACAGCATTGCCTACTGGACGTTGGATGTGTCCCAATCATGTGGAAAACTTTATTGTGAGTAACTTTGAATATTTCAATGGTAAAAGTTAAGGGGCTGACAAGACCAAATTGAAGTTATTTGAGCAGTTTTTTAAGAAAAGATATTTATTCTAGCCCATCAAAAAAAATATATGTTAATATTCATCATATTATTTCGAAGAACGTGGACGGACTCGGTACATAATTGGACGAAATCGGCTCGATAGAAAATAATTGCAAAGATTGGTCTTAAAATCATCATTAAACGATTCTATGTGTTTATTTTTTTGACGTACGTGTCTGCAATTTAAAACACGAAGTCAACATGTTCATACCTGAACCTCTAACGAGTCACATTTCGCATATGACCCACACTTTTCCTTAAATCACATATTTTCTTCTACGACCTGGCCCCGCCCAGTAACAGTGATATTGCGCTCTCGTTTGCGCACACTGTCCAATTGTATGGGAGTAAACGAGAGCGCAATCACTGTTAAATTTGGTCTTGTCAGCCCCATAACATGTTAGCATGTTCGGGTCTGACAGATGGTTTTGCAATTAATTATAGTGGAATAAACTAATAGATAAAGCTAATTGAACAGCACTATTAAATAGAGACAATCGGCTGCAATATATTTTGTATGTTACAGTAAAAAAACGTTTTTGATTTTCTAGTTAAAAGCACTTTTGACGCACAGTCTTTTTTGACAGATTTTTGGAGCATGAACATTAATTATTCTACAAAGAATTAACATTACTTAACAACAACAACCGCGGTATTCGCCTTACATACATACTAAACATTTTAACAATAAATAGAGAATTTTTAAGCTATTGCATAGCTTCTATCGCGGGCTTTGAGCGCGGGGACCGAATCGAGAAATTCCGTAACGAAAAAACCTCACGCTCCCCACTCCGACGGGCTCGGAGGTGTGGCTTGAAGGCATGCTATGCAATAGCTTTACCGCGGCAGTCCCCGAGTGCCACACGTCTTTTGAAGTGAAAACTTCTTTAGCGGCGTTGGGTATAAAATCTTAAACTCGCGTCAAGACACGTGGCCTGATCGAAAAAGCGTAAGACGGACTTTTTTTTTTTTTTTTAGCCCTTATATTCCATGCGTAAGACGGATACCATTCCAAAATATCAAACATGCTGAACGTTAATAATCAAGTTTTCACTTCTGCCGGCACTCCCGGAGTGCAACCCGTTTTTTTTTATTAATCAACACCCTGTATACCGTTCAGGACTGGAAGCTGGTGCGGTCGATATCGGCGGTGGAGCGCGGCGCGCTGTGGGACCGGTTCGGCGCGCCGCTCGACCAGCACGCCGTCAAGGTGGACTTCATACGGCGCTCGCGCACGCACCGCCACCGGTACGTGTGCACGTGTTCTGTGGAACCCGGGATCCCGTTTCAAAGTCACAAAAGAAGAAAGAAAATACATTTAATCACAAATACAATATTTTAGCTTACAACTAATACGTTTTAAGAACAATAAAAAAAAGACGTGTGGCACTCGGGGACTGCCGCGGTAAAGCTATTGCATGCTATGCCTTCCAGCCACACCTCCGTGCCCGTCGGAGTGAGGAGCGTGAGGTTTTTCGTTACGCAATTTCTAGATTCGGTCCCCGCGCTCAAGGCCCGCGATAGAAGCTATGCAATAGCTTAAAATTACATTGGATATATTCTAGTATTTGGTCAGTATTTGTGACAAGGTGGACTACTCAGCATTTGCCTCTCCGTATTAGTGGAGAGGCTAAATTAATTTGAGTAGGTTTAATTGTTAAGTCTGATCCTACAATATAAGAGTTCACGTAAAGAGCTTACTATAGAAATGATCCTATGAAGTAAGAAAAAAAAAAGACGTGTGGCACTCGGGGACTGCCGCGGTAAAGCTATTGCATAGCATGCCTTCAAGCCACACCTCCGAGCCCGTCGGAGTGGGGAGCGTGAGGTTTTTTCGTTACGTAATTTCTCGATTCGGTCCCCGCGCTCAAGGCCCGCGATAGAAGCTATGCAATAGCTTAAAAAGCGTGACCGTGCTAGACAATCCTGGCGTCGATCGGTAGCGGCGGAGGCTAGGGCGATTGGGTTGACGTGGCAGGAGGTGAAGAGCGTAGCCCAAGACCGAACGCGATGGCGATTTGATGATTTTGATGCCCTCACGTATTGCCCATAGGACCTTAAGTCAAGTCAATTGTTAAGTCAAAAAAACGAAAACCTTTAAGGACGCGTTTACGAATCTGACAAAAATAAGCAGTTTTTCGGTGCATTTTGCGGCGAAATAGTACAAAACCAAATTTAACTAATAATTACCATAAATAGATTACTCCTTAATCTTTAAATGGTACTAATTTTTTAGTCGAAAATTTTGGTTTATAATATTGAAAAAAATAATTTCCGTTGCCTCTTCACACAAAATTGACAATATCGTGCTGAATAAACGAACATTTTTCTTGTATTTAATAAAAAAAATTGATTTATTTAAAAATATTTTAAGTAAGTAGACATGTCTAACTCAAAAAGGTACTAAAAAAAACTATCAAAATGTTACAAATAGGCTGAGAAAAAAATTAAAATCAAATCTTATTTTTTCACATATTTAGCTGTAACGCGTGATACTTATGCTCGGACGCCGTTGTGAGTAGACACTGTGACGCTTGTAAGCAGCTCCTCGTTTACGAAAAGATCGCTGTACGTATACAAAATATTTGACCTAATAAACTTGATCATTGACGCATTCTGCACCGACAACCAAGGCACACCAAGGAAAGATTTTATTTATAGTTTTTCATACTTATGGGATTATAAATTTCATATTTAGTTTCTGACTTGATGGAGTGACCTGCAGGTGTACTTCGAAGACTGCTACTGGAACTAATAGACGAGTAGAGCTAGGTGTGCCGAGTTTGGGCTCGTTTTGTTAGTTATGTTGAGACCTTACCTCCGGACTTGATGGAGTGACCTGCAGGTGTACTTCGAAGACTGCTACTGGAACTATTATACGAGTAGAGCTAGGTGTGCCGAGTTTGGGCTCATTTTGTTATTTATGTTGAGACCTTACCTCCGGACTTGATGGAATGACCTGCAGGTGTACTTCGAAGACTGCTACTGGAACTAATAGACGAGTGGAGCTAGGTGTGCCGAGTTTGGGCTCGTTTTGTTAGTTATGTTGAGACCTTACCTCCGGACTTGATGGAGTGACCTGCAGGTGTACTTCGAAGACTGCTACTGGAACTAATAGATGGTTAGAGCTAGGTGACCGAGTTTGGGCTCATTTTGTTAGTTATGTTGAGACCTTACCTCCGGACTTGATGGAGTGACCTGCAGGTGTACTTCGAAGACTGCTACTGGAACTATTATACGAGTAGAGCTAGGTGTGCCGAGTTTGGGCTCATTTTGTTAGTTATGTTGAGACCTTACCTCCGGACTTGATGGAATGACCTGCAGGTGTACTTCGAAGACTGCTACTGGAACTAATAGACGAATGGAGCTAGGTGTGCCGAGTTTGGGCTCGTTTTGTTAGTTATGTTGAGACCTTACCTCCGGACTTGATGGAGTGACCTGCAGGTGTACTTCGAAGACTGCTACTGGAACTAATAGATGGTTAGAGCTAGGTGTGCCGAGTTTGGGCTCATTTTGTTAGTTATGTTGAGACCTTACCTCCGGACTTGATGGAGTGACCTGCAGGTGTACTTCGAAGACTGCTACTGGAACTAATAGACGAATGGAGCTAGGTGTGCCGAGTTTGGGCTCGTTTTGTTAGTTATGTTGAGACCTTACCTCCGGACTTGATGGAGTGACCTGCAGGTGTACTTCGAAGACTGCTACTGGAACTAATAGATGGTTAGAGCTAGGTGTGCCGAGTTTGGGCTCATTTTGTTAGTTATGTTGAGACCTTACCTCCGGACTTGATGGAGTGACCTGCAGGTGTACTTCGAAGACTGCTACTGGAACTATTATACGAGTAGAGCTAGGTGTGCCGAGCTTGGGCTCGTTTTGTTAGTTATGTTGAGACCTTACCTCTTGACTTGATGGAGTGACCTGCAGGTGTACTTCGAAGACTGCTACTGGAACTATTATACGAGTAGAGCTAGGTGTGCCGAGTTTGGGCTCATTTTGTTAGTTATGTTGAGACGTTACCTCCGGACTTGATGGAATGACCTGCAGGTGTACTTCGAAAACTGCTACTGGAACTAATAGACGAGTAGAGCTAGGTGTGCAGAGTTTGGGCTCGTTTTGTTAGTTATGTTGAGACCTTAACCTAACTCGGCACACCTAGCTCTACTCGTCTATTAGTTCCATTAGCAGTTTTCGAAGTACACCTGCAGGTCACTCCATCAAGTCCGGAGGTAAGGTCTCAACGTAACTAACAAAACGAGCCCAAACTCGGCACACCTAGCTATACTCGTCTATTAGTTCCAGTAGCAGTCTTCGAAGTACACCTGCAGGTCATTCCATCAAGTCCGGAGGTAAGGTCTCAACATAACTAATAAAACGAGCCCAAACTCGGCACACCTAGCTCTACTCGTCTATTAGTTCCAGTAGCAGTCTTCGAAGTACACCTGCAGGTCACTCCATCAAGTCCGGAGGTAAAGTTTCAACATAACTAACAAAACGAGCCTTAACTCGGCACACCTAGCTCTACTCGTATAATAGTTCCAGTAGCAGTCTTCGAAGTACACCTGCAGGTCATTCCATCAAGTCCGGAGGTAACGTCTCAACATAACTAACAAAATGAGCCCAAACTCGGCACACCTAGCTCTACTCGTATAATAGTTCCAGTAGCAGTCTTCGAAGTACACCTGCAGGTCACTCCATCAAGTCCGGAGGTAAGGTCTCAACATAACTAACAAAATGAGCCCAAACTCGGCACACCTAGCTCTAACCATCTATTAGTTCCAGTAGCAGTCTTCGAAGTACACCTGCAGGTCACTCCATCAAGTCCGGAGGTAAGGTCTCAACATAACTAACAAAACGAGCCCAAACTCGGCACACCTAGCTCCACTCGTCTATTAGTTCCAGTAGCAGTCTTCGAAGTACACCTGCAGGTCATTCCATCAAGTCCGGAGGTAAGGTCTCAACATAACTAACAAAATGAGCCCAAACTCGGCACACCTAGCTCTACTCGTATAATAGTTCCAGTAGCAGTCTTCGAAGTACACCTGCAGGTCACTCCATCAAGTCCGGAGGTAAGGTCTCAACATAACTAACAAAATAAGCCCAAACTCGGCACACCTAGCTCTAACCATCTATTAGTTCCAGTAGCAGTCTTCGAAGTACACCTGCAGGTCACTCCATCAAGTCCGGAGGTAAGGTCTCAACATTACTAACAAAACGAGCCCAAACTCGGCACACCTAGCTCCACTCGTCTATGAGTTCCAGTACCAGTCTTCGAAGTACACTTTGGCAAGTACTTGTTTACCAAACAATCACTGTCCAATGAAATTAGATAAATGGTATCTACTTTTGTGACCATTCAACGTTACAAACTTTACAAATCAAAGTAAAGTTAAAAAAAACATAGCAATAAAAATAAGCTCAATTATCAAGTCGTGTCAGTTTACTCATAATTTCGCCGCTTCGCGCATTTCGATGTGTGTGTGAGCCGTGCACGTGTAGTAGTAAGACTCAATACCTAAAATTGATGCGCGTCAATTTGTAAATACGTCCTTAAATATGTGGTATTGAGATGAATAGTCTAAGCATAATAATTAAAAAGTTACGTGAATTTTAAACTTTCAAATGCGTTTTCCCAACAATTGAGATTTTGTCTTTGTCACGTTGTTGTCGCAAATGAGCGAATTGTTATCTATTTTTTCATGTAATCTAATAGTTTTGGAAGTGTACTTTTTTTCGGATCAAATATTTACATTCTCCATATATACAAATAACGTTTATAATTATACTATATATTAATATTTCAGAGTACCACGCGGTATCCGCGGTCGAGTGGTAGTACCGCGAATGGTGAGAATGCACTACAGAAAACCACCACCACTGCTACCAGCGAGACGGGAACATGTTAGGTGCAGGAATGGTGAGAATAGTGTATTTATTTATAGTTTGTAGCTCACATAGAATAAAGAGAAATACAGAAAGAAAGTGAAAAAGAGATAAATAATAATATGTATGTAGGCGTCAGGCTCCGAGATTGATTTAAAAGAACACGAAGGTCTCCACAAAATCACTTGGTATTACAATTATGACCATTATGACCATTAATAAAAATAAATATCACAAATAAGTTATAGTAAGCTCGAAATAGATGTGCACTCGGCAACGGTCGGCGAACGAATGACCCGAGTCGTGCGCGCGCGCTGCTTTATATTGGTTCGCCGTTCGTTATTTTTTAAAGCTTCGATGGTGGCGCCGTCATGTACAAATGCGGGTAATAATAATATCAGTATAAATATACTACAAGTGGAAAAAAAATATGCTTCATTCACGAAGGGTTATGATATCACGTCACGATTTATCTTTAAGGTTATTTCAGTGTAAAATATAACATTGACATAAAAGTACTCTTAAGAGCAGAGAAATCATGATTCGGCTAGTGTCACATATTTCTTGAAACAGGTCTATGTCCTCTGCAAACTGCATAGTGCGTTATGCTTAGTTAATTTTTAAGGAAAAACTATTTATTTTTAACAATTTATATTATAATCATTTTCCAGTGGCAAAAACGCGCAACCTCTCCGACTCAGACACAGACAACGAAGAAACACCAGAAATAGAGCGCACACACAAAATCTGCCTCAACACAGAGTGCCCCAAGTACACGGATAGCGGGGACTGCCCCGTGGAAAAGCCAAAGCTGAAGGGAGTCAGCGAACAAGATGCGGAGGATGATCTAAAAGCTATACGAGAAGTTGAAGATACGGTAAGTGATAATAAAGGGGCAATCTTCAGGGGCAAAGTTGTCTCAACACAGAGTGCCCCAAGTACACGGATAGCGGGGACTGCCCCATGGAAAAGCCAAAGCTAAAGGGAGTTAGCGAACAAGATGCGGAGGATGATCTTAAAGCTATAGGAGAAGTTGAAGATACGGTAAGTGATAATAAAGGGGCAATCTTCAGGGGCAAAGTTGTCTCAACAACAAGTGCCCCAAGTACACGGATAGTGGGGACTGCCCCATGGACAAGCCAAAGCTTAAGGGAGTTAGCGAACAGGATGCGGAGGATGATCTAAAAGCTATACGAGAAGTTGAAGATACGGTAAGTGATAATAAAGGGGCAATCTTCAGGGGCAAAGTTGTCTCAACAACAAGTGCCCCAAGTATACGGATAGTGGGGACTGCCCCATGGACAAGCCAAAGCTTAAGGGAGTTAGCGAACAGGATGCGGAGGATGATCTAAAAGCTATACGAGAAGTTGAAGATACGGTAAGTGATAATAAAGGGGCAATCTTCAGGGGCAAAGTTGTCTCAACAACAAGTGCCCCAAGTACACGGATAGCGGGGACTGCCCCATAGACAAGCCAAAGCTAAAGGGAGTTAGCGAACAGGATGCGGAGGATGATCTAAAAGCTATACGAGAAGTTGAAGATACGGTAAGTGATAATAAAGGGGCAATCTTCAGGGGCAAAGTTGTCTCAACAACAAGTGCCCCAAGTATACGGATAGTGGGGACTGCCCCATGGACAAGCCAAAGCTTAAGGGAGTTAGCGAACAGGATGCGGAGGATGATCTAAAAGCTATAGGAGAAGTTGAAGATGCGGTAAGTGCCAGAAATAGCGCAATATTTTCAGGGGCAAAGTTGTCGCAACACAGAGTGCAGTGTATTTGGGGATAATGTAGCGTAATGGGGATCTGAGGTGGCGGCAAGATGACGCGAATATCATAGTAATTCTATTCTTTAAAAATTTATACATCACTCTATTTGTTTATTTACAGTCTTTGAACTATATAAAAATTGTATTAACAAAATTAAAAAAAAATGATCACCTTTTAAAATAATTCACTGTGAAAGTCCTGTGTAAGAAAAATGTGAATTTATATACGTAATTTTCACGCATTCAAAAATTGACCGTTGCAAGACAAACTTGCATTTTGCAACAAACATGTCTAATAAGCCTATCGTCATTTGTGGGTTGCAAGCATTTGTTTTATCCGTCTGTCTATAGTAGCCTTTATTTTCTTTCTGTCATCATATTTTTCTAATTTGGCCAATTATCATAATATGTCTTTTCTTCTGTATCTTTTTAAGCTATTGCATAGCTTCTATCGCGGGCCTTGAGCGCGGGGACCGAATCCAGAAATTGCGTAACGAAAAACCTCACGCTCCCCACTCCGACGGGCGCGGAGGTGTGGCTTGAAGGCATAGCATGCAATAGCTTTACCGCGGCAGTCCCCGAGTGCCACACGTCTTTTTTTAATAAAAGAGTAACAGACATATGCACATCCATCCATCCCCACAAACTTTCGCATTTATAATATTAGTAGAATTTGAAATAGAAAGACACCCGTAGACAATTCTAAACGATAGCATAATCTATCCCTGTTTAGTCTGTCTTTTATCGGTGCGAAATAAACTTTTGTCTCATTATCAAACTATTATCATTCAATAACAAATATCTCAACGTTTCACAGGAGATAAAATCCGACAAATCCACATCGGACTCCGACTCCGACATCGACACTTACTCCCTACGTGCCAAGCGTCGAGCAAGCACTGCCAGTCCCAGTGTGAAGGGCAAGCGGGAGAAGCTGACCCTGCGCGCGGGGGGGGAGGTGGACGAGCTGCTGGCGGTGGTCGAGCGGCAGCTGGACAAGCTCGACGAGCGGCTCGTGCGCGTGCTCGCCTGGCAGCGGCTGCAGGAGGTATAACATGTCAATACACGACTCAATATTAAAGTTATACTCATTTTGCCAGATTTTGTATTATGATAATAAAACAACAAGAGGTGTTATAAAGTGAAGTCCCATGTCCCCTAGTGGGGTAAGGGGCAGATGCATTATACATCTGTTTCACTGATCGATTTTCTTTAGGGACAAGTAGGTGATCAGCCTTCTGTGTCCTACCAGACCAAGACATTTTTTTTTTCTTCGTCTCCACCGGGAATCGAACCCAGGACCCCTCGGTGTTACGCTCACGCGTCAACCACTGTACCGAGCAGGCGGTCAAGAGGTGTTATAACGTCTAATATATTTTATCTATGTGATACAGCGGATAATGTGTGTAGATATTAGTTGCTACACTCATGTTTATGAATGCTAGATAACCGATATTGCTAGATAGATAATTTGGAAATTCTTAAATAAATAAATTGAAGCTTGTCTCAGCGTTGCTAGAAATGTAAATTTATCTATGTTACTTCGTAACGATGTAGCTTTTTAATGGTTACATATTTTTTTTTTAATCAATAGAATAGTTTTTGAGTTAAACAATCTATTTAATCGAATTTGTCCCTAATGTGGCAGTAGTATAATCGTACTTTGTACTTTTTTGTCTAATTATTATTATGCTACTTATTGTTCTATAAGTCTTTTCTCTAATAAAATGTGTGCAGGTGGCGCTAGGCGAGCGTGTATCCGGGCGCTGGCAACACTCGCACCCCGCCCTCAGCGCGGGCTTCGCCCTCGGGGCGGGCAAACAACTCGCCCGCCTCGGGGTCCGCCTCGCCCCTCGCCCCTCCGACCTGCTCGCACGAGCTGATAGAGAACGTATAGCACGGCTGGTTTGGGGACCCGCCCCTCCAGTGACTAAGGCAGAGCCGGTGCCTAAAGAGAATGAGGTGCAGGCCCCTGCGTGTGCTGCCATTACACGGTTGAGGAATGTAGCCAGGTAAGATGAGTGTACCCCCCCTCTGATCTGCTTGCAAGAGCTGATAGAGCTATTGCTCGTGTGGGGACCCGCCCCTCCAGTGACTAGGCAGAGCCGGTGCCTAAAGAGAATGAGGTTCAGGCCCCTGCGTGTGCTGCCATTACACGGTTGAGGAATGTAGCCAGGTAAGATGAGTGAACCCCCCCTCTGATCTGCTTGCAAGAGCTGATAGAGCTATAGCGCGGCTCGTGTGGGGACGTCCCTCCAGTGACACAAGCCCCGCCTGTGTCTAAAGAGAATGAGGTGCAAGCCCCTGCGTGTGCTGCTATTACATGGTTGAGGAGTGTTGCTAGGTAAGATAAGTGTACCCCCCCTCTGATCGGCTTGCAAGAGCTGATAGAGCTATTGCTCGTGTGGGGACCCGCCCCTCCAGTGACTAAGGCAGAGCCGGTGCCTAAAGAGAATGAGGTTCAGGCCCCTGCGTGTGCTGCCATTACACGGTTGAGGAATGTAGCCAGGTAAGATGAGTGTACCCCCCCTCTGATCTGCTCGCAAGAGCTGATAGAGCTATAGCGCGGCTCGTGTGGGGACGTCCCTCCAGTGACACAAGCCCCGCCTGTGTCTAAAGAGAATGTAGTTCAAGCGCCTGCGTGTTCTGCCATTACACGGTTGAGGAGTGTCGCTAGGTGAGACGTGTATAGTGCGGCTGGGGGGCCCCGCGCCCTAAACGGCGCCCCTACCACTTGAGTTTTGTGAATTCATACAAAGAGACTGACTGACTGACGCTACCGGGACACGCTCGCTTTACTCACACAACGGTTCAAAGTCAGCGTCAGGCTGACCATCGTGTTGTGATAAATTAATCAATGATCAGAATGCATCGTAGCTTTTCTTCATTGCCACGAATTTCACGTCGTGGCCCTTTTTACTACAATAAAAACGCATATTTGTTAGCTATGCAAACAAATAACAATGATAATGAACAAATGATAATGATATGATACAATCAAGATATATTGTATAAAAGCATCTATGAATCTATGTTACTTTAAAATTGTCATATTATGCAATTTTATTCTATCTCATAATAAAACATTTTTCTCTAGCAAAACGGGTGACGTCACGCTGGGTGAAACAATTCCGATGCGACTCTCGTCTCTGACAATCGGCACGCACGGCGAGTGCGGGGTACAGCTCGACCAGACTTGCCGACACGCGTCTGGCCGACACGCTATTATATTTAGAGATGAGGTAAGGAAATATCATCAAATAAAAATTTATAATTTTACTCATATCTACTGTGGGTAACTTATATTTTTATTTTTTTGTCATTCAGTACATAGTAAACATTTTTATATTACAATTATTTTTTCTTTTGGTGAAATGTGTTGATTTACTGTAAAGGTGTTTTTCCATAAATAATGTGCGTGGATGTTTAGCGAGGAATGTGTTTGTAAATAACCAATAGTACCGCTTCAAACTTCAAGCTAAATGAAGCGATATGATTGGTGCTTTACAAACACATTCCTCGCTACATATCCTTGTACATTATTGGTGGAAAAGCACCCTTAAGCTCTCACTAAATAGTTTGGTATAATAAACCAAATCTAGCTTTTATATTGGAATCGTTATTTTTTGTGAAATAATGTTTTTAATCGCTACAGTAGAATCCTGATCAACAAACAAATTCTTCAGTTTATTTTTTATATTAAATATCAGGTGACAAACCACTTCGAGCTGATCAACTACTCAGAGTGGGGTAGCTGCGTGAACGGGGTGATGTATGCCAGTGACCTATCACACTATGGTGATGAGCCGGAAGAGAAGAACGGTGAACTAGCCGGGCTCATTAAGAAGACCAAGCCAGCGTTCAAGTGAGTTGCAATTATCATATTTATTTACACAAATTAAGTTAAGTGAAATATCACACTATGGTGATTAGTCAGAGGTGAAGAACGGTGATTTCATTAAGAATATCAAGCCAGCGTTCAAACTCAAACTCAAACTCAAACATTCATTTATTCAATTAGACTACTATTTAGTAGCACTTTCGAATCGTCATTACATAAGTATTTTTAACATTTACCACCGATTCGGAAAGCAGTATCTATGGAGAAGAATCGGCAAGAAACTCCATAGTTGCTCTTTTAAATCATGTCAATATTACATAATATGTAACTTACATCTAACTACATAATATATCATAATATGCCAAAGAACTGTCCTGTGGTTTTTACGCGATAACCCTCCATGGGTCTTTATCGTCTATATATTCCTGAATACTGTAGTACGCTCTCTGAACTAGTACATTTTTTATATAAGTTTTAAATTTAGAACTACTAAACTCTTTAATATTGTGAGGAATTCTATTATATAAGCGTATACCTTGACCCATAAATGAATTTTTAACTTTAGCTAATCGGAAAAAAGGCATTTCAATTCTATTCCTGTTCCTTGTGCCATAATCGTGTCTATCTCCTACTCTTGTGTGTAAGTCGGAGCTTTTGTGTACATGCAAAATATTATTAAATATATACTGTGATGGTACAGTAAGGATACCAGTATTCTTAAAATGATCTCTTAGTGAGTCCCGAGCACGTAAATTATATATAGAGCGAATGGCTCTTTTCTGTAAGATAAATATAGTTTCTATATCTGCAGCCTTGCCCCACAGTAGAATTCCATAGGACATAATGCTATGAAAGTAGCTGAAATAAACCAATCTAGCTGTATCTTCATCGGTGAGATGCCTTATTTTTCGGACTGCATATGCAGCTGAACTGAGCTTACCTGCAGCGGTGTTGACATGGGCTCCCCACTGTAGTTTCTCGTCCAATGTTAACCCTAGAAATACAGTAGACTCAGTAGGATGCAATACCTCCCCGTTCAAGGTAATATCTGTGTTCAACTTTTTTACATTAGGAAGTAAAAATTCAACACAAGTGGTTTTTTTGGCATTTAATAATAAATTATTGGCAGTAAACCATTCAGATATGTGTAAAAGAGCACTGTTCACTTCGTCAACATTTGGGTCATGCCTATCCACATTAAAAATTAATGAGGTATCATCTGCAAACAGAACTATTTCACACCTATCCTGCAAATAATAGGGAAGATCATTGATATATACCAAGAACAAGAAGGGACCTAAAATTGACCCCTGTGGAACACCAATGTTAATTGACGCACCGCTAGAACGTTCTCCATTAACAACTACAGTCTGTATCCTATCATGCAGGTATGACGCTATGAGGTTCTGGGCTTTTCCTTTAATTCCATAGTGATAAAGTTTACGTAACAAAGTACAATGTTCAACGCAGTCAAATGCCTTGGAGAGGTCACAAAATATCCCCAGAGCATTTTTTGAGTTTTCCCATGCTTTATATATATGTGTTAGAAGTGCAACTCCAGCATCTGTGGTTGAGCGCCCCTTTGTGAAACCAAACTGTTTGGTGTGCAGTAAATTATTAGATGCAAAATGACTACTCAATTGGTTTAATATTAACTTCTCGAATACCTTTACTTAATGTTGGTAAAATAGAGATAGGTCTATAATTGTTACAGTCTTCTTGATCGCCCTTCTTAAATAGAGGTATAACTTTACTAAGCTTCAGTAAATTAGGAAGTGTACCATAGTCACAACACTTATTAAATATGAAAGCTAAATTTTTCGCAATATTTTCTATTATATTATTAACTAAATTTACGGACATTCCCCAAAGATCACAAGTATTTTTTAGATTAAGCGTCTTAAAGGCAGTAACAATATCACTAGCAGTTACGTGTCGTAATTCAAATAATGTACTGCACCCCGCAACATGGTCCCTCAAAAAGGTTTCTGCAAGTGCTGAAGACGAATTTAAACTATTAGTAATAGTAGCAGGGACACTACTGAAGAATTCTTCAAAAGCAAGCGCAACATCAGCACTTTTGTCAATAACCCTGTCATTATTTACAAGTTTTACTTGATTTGCTTTTACCCATTTCACCATTAATAATTGACCAAACTGTTTTAACTTTATTATCAGAGTCGCGTATTTTTTCTTTGATATATAAACGCTTTGCAGTAAAACAAACTTTTTTAAAATTTTTTGAGTAATTTCTAACATAACTAAGAAAAGATGGGTCTTTATTATATTGCTTCATACCATATAATTCATAAAGAATGTTCCTGCACCTATGTATACTAGCTGTCGCCCATTTACTAAATGGTAAATCCTTGGTAATATTTAAAGATTTAACTTTAAATATTTTTTCAAATTCATTATGTACTAAATTAAAAAGATTATTAAACATTTCACAAGGACTATTAGGAAAGGATTGATCATTTAGTACGGGCAGGTTTTTATTAATATTATTCCTAAATTTATTAATGCCTTTTTTAGTTATAGGCCTAACATTAATCCTTTTAAATGTAGGTATGCAATCCCATTCAAAAACTACTTTCTGGCCACAGTGATCCGAAGTCAATGTATTGAGAATATTTTTCTCTAAACAGATGCAGTCACAGTATATATTATCAATACAGGTTGCAGAAGTAGGTGTAATTCGTGTAGGTTCGTTAAAAAGTTTATATAGATTAAATGACTGAAATAAATTAACAATTCGTGTAGCCGTTTGTGTTTGTAAAAGTAAATCAATATTAAAATCACCACATACTATAACTTTTTTTTTACTCCTGCTTAGACGCTTTAATATTTCTTCCAGGACTGTCTCAAACATATTATAGTCACTGGAAGGGGGTCTATAAACGCAAACAATAATATAACGCTCCAGCTCCACACAGGACAGTTCAATGGTCCGTTCTACAGAAAGACTAACAATGTCAGTTCGTTCTTTACATTTTACACTATCATGTACAAAAATAACAGAACCTCCGTGAATAGCCTGTGTCCTAAAGTATATACTTTTTAATTTGTAATTTTCAATATTTACTAACGACTGACATTGTTTAAGCCAATGTTCTGTTACACAAAATATTTTAATATTGTTATCATTCAAAAACAATTCTATTTCTAACAATTTGCTAGCCAAGCCTTGAATATTTTGATGCACAATGGAAAAAGACTGCTTAGCTGTTGTCTTATATACTAGTTTAAATCTAGCTTAGGGCTAGATTGTCTGTCAACACTTAACCTAGGTTGATGTATATAATTACTACTACATAAAATTATAGTAGATTGATGGTCTGATACCGAACATGTACCAGACTGGTTAATATTATATGCTATTAACATAGCAAGTTCACGCTTATATCTAGATGGCAGATACACTGTATTCTTTGTCAAAATAAAAGATTTAATACATAAGTTAATGTCAAAGTAAATAAATGCATCACGATGATGATTTGTTAGGTTACTTTGTACATAGTTTACTGTTCGTCCTTTATAACAATTAAATTAACCTGGTGTTGGGAATTTATATATATTGTGTGTGTAATTTTTTTGTTGTAGATATCTGCGCTTGACTGATACATTTCAGTTTCTTATAAATCTATGAGATGTAAAACTATCCACAACGTGACATTGGCAAAATTGTGGCAACGCAGCACTGCCATTTATAAAATAAATTGAATTGAATTGAATTTGTTAGGTTATACAATTTTAAATTCATATTATGAATTAATCTATTTTGTTCTTGTGTTAAACCAGGTAGGTATGGCAAGGTACACAACATAAATTTACATTTAGTCTTACTACTAATATCTAACATTTTTTTAAATCCTATATCAATATCCTTATTATTTATATTTAAACTGTCCCCATATAATATAATTACAATATTATTCTTATTAAAGCTGAAATGATCCAATGATTTGATTATATATTTATATGAGCTATTAGGCGTACAAACATTAGTAACTTTAAGCCCTAAGTTGTTAAGCATAGCGCCAAATCCCTGACCAATATTATCAGACAACATAATAATTTCCTGCTTTGAAAGGTATTTAGTATTACTGGTTGGAATTGTGGTAGTGGGTTTAACACTATGTATGTCTGTGTAGTCAGACTTATGGGGCGACGGTTGCTCATTGTCACTGTTTGAACACTGACATACATATTTATTGGTCAGGGACTCAAAACGATCCATATTCTCATTGCTCAACTTAATAAGATAATCTGCCTCTTGTATATGCTCGTTAATTTGCATTTGGGCAGAAGAGTATTTCTGGTTCACATCATTTAACATTTGATTTAAGGAGTCTATCTTCTCCTTAAGTTCAGTTGTTTCTACATCATACAAGATTTTATAATATTCAAGATCCCTATGATATTTATCTAACTCCTGAACAAGGTTTTTGTTGTCTTTCTCTAGTTGAACTTTTTTTTTTAAAGAACTCTTTCTAACAATAGATTGCGTACGCTTAATGAACTTACTTAATCTAAGATATTTTTTTAACTTCTTTAACTTCTTAAAGTTCAAGTGAGTTGCGTTTATCATAGTTAGTTATTTAAGATAAGTGGCATATCACACTATGGTGATGAGCCAGTGGTGAAGAACGGTGATCTCATTAAGAAGACGGAGCCAGCGTTCAAGTGAATTTTTAATATTCCCAGTTCCATGTATCAGGTGCGGTAGTTATTAAATGAATGTTAAAATTATATAAATTTAATTTAAAAATCGGTTTATCATGTGTATAAACAAACATTAATAAAAAAATAAGCACGAAACAGAAGCAATTTATATTTCACATATTCCATTTTGTCTCTAATTTTTAAATATCAGTAACACTAATAAGATTCATTTTACTTATCTTTATTAGGGAAATGATCACGTTTATACCTACTATCACGCATTACAGATTATCTATGACATTATTTGCTAAATGGAAAGGAATAAAACATATTATGCTTCACAGGTTAAACGGCGCCCTAACTGCGCCCTCGGGCCCCGCGGACTGTGCGTGCGGGACCGGCGCTCCGCCCTCCGCAGCTTGGGAGGGCTCCGCGCTAGTGCCCCACGGCGCCCTACTGCAGTTTGGCTGCTTGCGATACGTGTTTAGTATAACTGACCCACGTCGCTAGTGTTTGGCGCCCTAGTCTGAGTGGAGATTAAAATGTTATTTAAGAGTGGAAATAATTGCTTATATGCGGCGTTAGTGTGGTGGTAATGATTAAATATAATAAGTGTGAGGTGAAAATGGCGCCCTACTTCAGTTTGTTAGCGATACGTGTTTAGTATTACTGCATCGCATCGATAGTGCGTTGGTAATGGCGCCCTGGGGCTGCTATCGAGTTTACTTGTGCAGTGTAGACATAATAATTTAATAACTAATAAAAGCGTCGCTAATGTGTGTTGTAGAAATGGCGCCCTAACCGCGCCCTAGGGTCTGTCAAGCCAACTTGCGCATGAGATAGACGCGCTGTTGTGTAATTCTGGTAATTGGCGCCCTAATAACGCCCTAGTGCCTTTGGGCCTCAATGGAATCCTAATTGTGTATGAAATGATTTTTCGTGACTTTGCCATAGACATTGCATGTATGACAAAAACTGTGCTCCATTTCTATTTTTATTTTTGGAGATTCGTTATTTATAGTTAGATATTATGTTGATATGTTATTTTAATAGTTTTCGATAATTGTGACATGCACTTAGCAAGTTTAAATTGGTAAAGATTGAAATCTAGAAATGAAACAATAAAATGTATAGACTCTATACTATAGAGAGATATAGAGTATTTGCAAAAAATACATTGAAACAGAAAATAAGTTTTTTGTTTGTTGCATAATTTAAACATTGTTCAACTCTGTGGTTTATGATTTATGGTCCGGGAGCCAGAAGCAGATTTTATGACCAAGTTCCTCTCAAGCGGTAATTAGTAAAATGCATCAAAGTATAGTATTATGAAGCCTCGTGAACGTCAGCTGGAGCTCGGTTGGGGGGGTGAGCGGTTGTAGCCTCCCACGCACGTAAGAAAAAAAAGTATATTCATTCATTTCCTCTCAGCTAAAAATTTGTCAAATTGTAGCTAACCCAATATCTCAACGAAAAATAATAATCAGCTGGTTACAGCATGGTGTATTATACGTCAGCTGGTGTCTCGAATATAATGAGACATTAACAAAATCATCGAGATACGTGGAATTCCATCAACATAAGTCCCCGTAAAAGATAAGTAATAACTTTATTAATTATATATTATACTATTATTTTTTTAATAATTATAGTTAACTAATGTTTTTAGTGGGTTATTTCATATTTGTTACACTTTTAGGTAGTTATGTGAATTTGATGATATGATAGTTATTTTTAAATGCAGTTTATAATATTTGTAAAAACATGTTTACCGATGTGGCTGAATGTACGTAGTACCCCGATCATGCGCACAACTAACCACCTCCAAGTACCTTATTACTGTCTATATTATGCTAGCGTGTGTTGCTTGAATTTTTAAAAATAACGATAATAACTAAAGATACGTCATTTCATCACAGATGAAAATTTGTGAGCTGATTGTTAATATACTGATGCGATAAATAAAAAAAATCAGCTAGCAATAATTCGAGGAAAACCTAGTCAGTTGATGCATATAAATTGGCAATAGATGCTTCTGTCTAACTCCTATGTAATAAGTAATAACTTTCAAAGTATCAGCTGACGGTTTTTCCACCAAGATACAGCCAGCTGACCTATATATATATCCACAGTTACATATAAGCTATCATCAGGTAAATTTGTGTTTGAGAGGAAATCACGGAAAATAATTTTATTTTTTTCATGTTCGAGACACCAGCTGACGTATAATACACCATGTTGTAACCAGCTGATTATTTTTTTTCGTTGAGATATTGGGTTAGCTACAATTTGACAAATTTTTAGCTGAGAGGAAATGAATGAATGTATTTTTTTTTCCTACGTGCGTGGGAGGCTACAACCGCTCACCCCCCCAACCGAGCGCCAGCTGACGTTCACGAGGCTTTATAATACTATACTCTGATGCGTCTGACGAATTATCTCTTGAGAGGAAATAATTAACCAAATTTGCACCTGGCTCCCTAACCATTATATAAATAGTTGAAATTTGGATTTTTAACCGACTTCAAAAAAAGGTACCTAAGTATTTAAGTAATAAAGATAATTTTTGATCTATGGTTATTCCCTTGCAAAATAAGTTATACTTACAGCTTGACTAAGCGTAAAATATTCTGTAAAAATATTTGAAATGAATACATGTTTGTGTATAAGATATGCCTTAATTTTTAAATAAGTTTTTCATTTCCTATTTATAGATTTAAGTATTATTATACTTTAGTTAGGAATTGCTATGAAATAAAATAAATTAGAAATAATCTCTGATTTTCATTTAAATTCAAAAATATGTACCTACAGGAATGATGTTAATGACTGAAAATTTTGCAAGCCGTGGACAAAAAGAGGTAAGTATACATTTTTAAAGAACAATATAATTCATGGCGAATAATGCGTGTTTCCAATCTTGAACAGAGGTCGAATTTTTTCTATTCTTTAAAATTTATATTTATAAAGCACTAGCGGTCCGCCCCGGCTTCGCCCGTAGTACATATTTCACAATAAAAGGTAGCCTATGTTCTTTCTCAGGGTCTAAAGATTGTCTGTGCATGTTTCATCAAAATCGGTTGAGAGGTTTAAGCGGGAAAGCGATGCCTAATGCCATTTAGTTAAAACAAATATCAAAGTGGTAAGTAATGTTCTATTGAAATAAAAAAACAGTTTCAAATCAACACTTTATTTCACGATTCATCTTCCTCAGGGTCTGGTTCGTCAAAATCTCGTATTTTAACATCAGCACCTTCACCATATTGTATTATATTATCTATGGTTATTAATATATTATCTATTCTTTCTTCATCCTTTATATTTAGCGGGTAAAAACGTACTAGACTAAAGTTTTCAATAACTTTGCCGATTGCTTCTGTGAGTTTTGCATATTTCTCGTGCCATCGAGATTTGACGTTCCTCATGTCTGCTAGTATTATGTGGGGATCTGGGTCTAGATAACTGGAAAAAAATAATTTTCATATTATATAACGTTAATAAAACTTACAGGCTACTAGCACTCTTTGTGATACAGTTTAAAGAATAAAACAGAAAGCCATTAACTATTTTTGAATTATATTTCCTTAAAATCAGGTCTGAATTCATAGAATTACAATTTTTTGCTCAGAATATAACTTATATACTCCCTTTTTACAATAATGAATACTGATATACCAACATTCTTAACCCTACAGGTAAAAATATCTTTCTAACATCCCTAAAATTATTTTAAATAAATAATATGTTATGTGATAAACAATAAATAATTGTATAAAGATAAAGTACTTACTTATCAAGTTGTCTCCTTGCTGATTTACTCAATAGATCAATCTTTGTTAAAATATTAACATGCGGCAGTTCTAAGTTCACCATCACACTGAGAGCAGCCATAGTACCTGCAAATAAAAGTTAAATGTTTAAATTTTAATATCAAAGAAGTTGTATCAATTGTAACTATCTATACATAGTTACTAGAATAATAGTATAAAGCTGAAGAGTTTGTTTGTTTGTTTGAATGCGCTAATGTCAGGAACTACTGGTCCGATTTGAAAAATTCTTTTGGTATTAGATAGCCCATTTATCAAGTAAGGCTTATAGGCTATATATAATCATGCTGAGACCAACAGGAGCAGAGCATGTCGGTAAAACCGCAAAAGTGATCCTATCAAATGTCTTGTCTATTCTTTTCAGATTTAAGTAACATTTTTAATAAAAAGCTATTGAACAAAAACCTTAAGCATTCATTAGCACTTTTATATTTTCTATATAAACTACTAAACATAACATACCTGACAAAAACTTAGCCCCATCGACCATAAACTGAGAATCGATCATGAACACAACACATATCCTAAAGTTCCACTTTTCTAGCTGATCCACGAGCCTCTTGATAACAGGTAAGTGTGTGTATAACTCAATTTGTCCCGGACAATCAAATAATATGTAATCATCGTCCACATCACCTAGTTGTTCTTCTAACCAGTCACAGTTTTCTAATAATGTTCTGGAAGTAAATAAAATTTAATAAGATCAAGTCTAATCAAGCTTAAGGTCATAGCTGAATTTGATTCCTAGAACTGACCAATGTACACTTACTTAAAATCTATTTGTTCACCTAAAAAAATAACTTATAAATGAATAAGGGTAAATGCTTTATCATAAATGAGAATTTGGATACATTTGTATGAAAT
This sequence comes from Colias behrii, assembly GCA_029959065.1. Lineage (NCBI taxonomy): Eukaryota > Metazoa > Arthropoda > Insecta > Lepidoptera > Pieridae > Colias > Colias behrii. Next base: position 9,995,140 of record JARWMC010000017.1, read on the forward strand.
TTTGTTAAAATATACCTAGTTTAAATAAAAGCTAATACTATTTAGAAGACTCATTATCTCATTTAATAATTTCATAATCCATGATTAGTAAGTACATAAATACTTATGACCTAGAACCCATACTATATCAAACTAATCACTTAAAAGTATACAATATACATAGCTACATACTCCATACAAAACACAAGTCCCCCATTCGGCCCAAACTGCAGTTCCTCATCTTCCATAGCATCATCTAGGTGTATTAACTCCCTGATATCCACTAGAGGCTGATAGTCAAAGTGTTCCGCTGCAGGGTCAAGATTCACTACCTCTATGAGCCTTTTGGAGTCGGTAGCGTGTTTCACCATTGTGGAACAGTAGGTGGACTGTGGAAAATGTATTTATGGTAAAATTATCTGAGATAGGTTTCTCATTTTAGTTTTGCTGAAGAACATTTGGTGTCAATTATATAGACATGCTAGAGTCTATATTAATAACTCTTATGTACTGTGGAGTTTTTATTAATTATCCTCAGAGATAAAATAGGAATTAACATCAAATAGGTAAGAACCTATTTTTTTGAACGTATTACGTCGGTAAAAGATAGAACGATTATTTGATTTTAACTTACTTTTCCACTGCCTGCAGGCCCAACAACTAACTGTGCGTAACGCATTTTTATTTAAATTATTGCAAAAACGATGGATCAGGTTATATTTATTTAACAAATCCAATACAAATTCGCCATACGTAACTTTCAAATTATTAAAATCAACATTGATTATTCTATTCTTCAAAGGGTTAATATTTCTTCTTAGAATAAATATATGTATATGCAATCACACTTTATTTTATTACATGCGCCGCTATTTTGTTTGGTTTGTACTGTACCCAAAACACTCGGAGCAATTAACAAGCCTGGAGAAGTAACAATTAATTGAACGTTTCTTATATAGTGGCTCTCTTTTATTCAATACCCTAATTAATGCGATAGAAAGAGACAACATACTGTTATCGGCTTGGCATTCAAATCCACATGTAGCCACTTTTTGTTCTAAAAAGGTAGTGCTTGCCACTTTATCGAATACTAAAATATCGATAAATAAAAAAATTAAGTTATAAAATTGCTTGAAGATAATTTAAGATTCTTTTAATTTTGAATTATGGATAGGTAATTCCAAATTTTAAGATTCGTTTAATTTGGAATTATTCATTTACGATGCGTATTGACTGCCTTGCATTGTATGGTAGTGGTATTTATAAAAAAATATTATTAGGTATTTCGGTTTAGGTTGTTTTTTATGGTTTCGTAAAAAGGTACGTATTTTTTCCTGTTTTCATAGATTCATTCATAGAATTATACGGAACCCTTCGTGCGCGAATCTGACTTCCACCTGGTTGATCTTTTTACAAATCAATAATCGTATCCTACTAATATTATAAAAGCAAAAATATATAAGAATGGACATTTGATATTCTTTCACGTAAAAACTACTGAATGAGTTTTTATGGAACTTTACAAATAAACATATTATAGATTAAACATCAGAATAACATATAGGCTACAATTTACCGCGGGAAAATAACTCATTCCCACAGGAAAAAATTGGTAAAAGTTTAAAATAAATTGCTTCAAATAAAACAAATAAAATTTAAAATTTTTTTTACAACATTTTATTTCGATACTTAATTAACAAATTACAATATTTATTATTTAAAATAGATGCCACCTTAACTTGTGGCACAGCATCTCTGCAAAGCACTTTACTTTTCTTCCCGTCTGATTCGAAATGATTTGAACAAGGCCGAGAATGTTTTGAAGGCTTCCAATTTTCCCTGTGCTATAGCTTTAACCCAAACATCTTTTAATTTTTCTCAAGCCAGAAACCTGCAAATAACAATAAAATCCATACTTAAATACCTTTTTTTTTTCTCCTAACCTAAAGCAGTCATTATCAATGAAGTACTTCGTAGTTCGTACCTACTCAAGTATCGATAATTGCACAACACTATGGAAGTTATATTTTGCATTTTTTCTAAAAACTAAGCTGATTATGATTTCATTTCAATGATTACGGTTAGATAAAACATAGATGATTATGAAAATAACGTAAATTAACTTATTTATAATACAATTAACAAAAAAATTGATCAAAACACTAACCTGTGAAAAGACAAATTCCAATCTTCATCCGATTTCCCAGTACTACGGCTTTTACAGCCGTGAACAACACAAGCCATGTAATCTTTAGTAAATTATCTTTTCAGAAAATAACATAAGAAACTAGAAAACACGTTTTTCACTTCAAAAACAATAATTAAAATCACCATGCGTTAGTGACCAGACTGGTCACTAAAACAAATTGAAATGGCTACATGTCATTTCAAACTGTCGAACTGACATATATCTGTCCTCTTTTTTCGCATGACATTTTGCCATAAGCCAAAAAGGCCAAACTAGTGCTTTATTGTTCAATTAATTGTTACTTCTCCAGGCTTGATAATTGCTCCGAGCCAAAACATGTTTTGCAATTTGCAAATCTCTTGCCAAATGTCATTGTGACTTTGACATTTGAATAACGAAGGAAGCGTTCATAAATTATTACAAAAGTAGTTATATTTTGATTGATTTGATGATTCGAGATTTAAATAACGCGATCATTACTTTGTTTTTAAGAAATATTAAATTTTACCAAATTCTACCATCGATGCTCTTAATTCTGTAAACTTGATCAATGATCATGTAAAATATGGGTTTTAAAATTTAAATACATGTTTATAAAAGTCCTGGCTTGAAGTAAAAAAAGTTGAAAAATAAAAAAATAAGACATAAAATCAAAATATCAAACATTTTCGTGTTCAAAAGTTATCAAAAGCGTTGGGAGCAAAAATATAAAAAAATATGCCAGCAATTGGAATCGATTTGGGAACAACATATTCATGCGTTGGTGTGTGGCAGCATGGTAACGTTGATATTATAGCTAACGATCAAGGAAATAGAACGACACCTTCATACGTAGCTTTCACTGATACTGAACGTCTCGTAGGCGATGCCGCTAAGAATCAAGTAGCGCTTAATCCAAGCAATACTATATTTGATGCAAAGCGTCTTATCGGTCGTAAATTTGACGACCCAAAAATTCAACAAGATATAAAACATTGGCCATTTAAAGTGGTTAATGACGCAGGAAAACCTAAAATTCAGGTGAACTACAAAGGTAAGACCAAAAAATTTGCACCAGAAGAGATTAGCAGCATGGTCCTAGCGAAAATGAAAGAGATCGCTGAGGCTTATATGGGAACATCAGTCAAAAATGCCGTTATAACGGTCCCTGCTTATTTCAACGACTCTCAAAGACAAGCTACTAAAGATGCAGGAGCTATAGCCGGTCTTAATGTTCTTCGTATTATTAACGAACCCACGGCTGCAGCTTTAGCGTATGGTTTAGATAAGAATTTAAAAGGGGAGAGAAACGTTTTGATATTTGATTTGGGTGGTGGTACATTTGATGTATCTATACTAACCATCGATGAAGGATCCCTCTTCGAAGTTAAGGCTACAGCTGGTGATACACATCTTGGCGGAGAAGATTTTGATAACAGGCTAGTCACTTTTTTGGCGGATGAATTTAAAAGGAAACATAAGAAAGATTTGCATTTAAATCCCAAGTCCTTACGACGTCTGAGAACTGCTGCTGAGCGAGCTAAGCGTACACTTTCATCGAGCACAGAAGCCAGTATAGAAATAGATGCCTTATACGAAGGTATAGATTTCTTTTCTAAAATATCAAGAGCTCGTTTCGAAGAGCTCAATGCAGACTTATTTCGCATTACATTAGATCCAGTTGAAAAAGCTCTCAATGACGCAAAATTGGATAAAAATTCCATACATGACATCGTTATGGTTGGAGGCTCTACACGTATACCGAAAATACAAAACCTTCTTCAAAATTTCTTCAATGGTAAAAAGCTTAATATGTCTATAAATCCTGATGAAGCTGTAGCTTATGGAGCAGCCGTACAAGCTGCAATTCTGGGTGGAGAAAAACATTCTAAAATAAACGATGTATTGCTTGTTGACATTACACCCCTATCAATGGGAATTGAAACGGCTGGAGGTGTGATGACAAAAATAGTAGAGCGCAATGCTAAAATACCTTGCAAACATTCGCAAATATTTACAACCTACTCGGACAACCAGCCAGCTGTTACTATTCAAGTTTATGAAGGTGAAAGAGCACTTACTAAAGACAATAACTTGCTTGGTACTTTTGATTTAACTGGTATCCCGCCAGCACCAAGAGGCGTCCCACAAATAGATGTAGCATTTGACATAGATGCGAATGGAATCCTCAATGTTACCGCTACAGAAAATAGTACTGGTAAAAGCAAGAACATTGTTATCAAGAACGATAAAGGAAGATTGTCGCAAGCGGAGATTGATCGCATGTTAGCTGATGCTGAGAGATATAAAGAAGATGATGACCGTCAACGCGAGAGAGTCGCTACTCGTCATAAGTTGGAAGGATATTTATTTGGAGTTAAACAAGCTTTGGATGAAGCTGGTGGGAAATTAGGGGACACTGAATGTGCGAAGGCTCGTAGAGTTTGTGACGACGCGCTAAAGTGGCTGGATAGTAATTCTTTGGCTGAGAAAGATGAATATGAAGATAAACTCAAAGAAGTGACAACAGCGTGTGCGCCTTTGATGAAGAAACTTCATGGTGCTGGAGCCAAAAATCGTAAATCCAAGGACAGTGACGGCCCTGTTATTGAAGAAGTTGATTGATTTTGTATATTTTCTTTACTGTCAATGTAAAATGTGGATTGTAATAAATAAATTGTGCAAGTGACTCTCGAAGTTTTATTTATTCCCTTTTGAGTAAATTTTTATGTTCGTAGGTACGAGTAGTTTTCACAAAATTAATAGATTTGACCACAGATCACAGAAACTAAAGGGAGATATGGTTAGGGGGCGGGGCCGGTGTCGCAGCAATATGCCCAAAAATAGAACACATGCTGTTTGTTGCATTCAGTTGACGTTCGACCGTCGGCCGGGTATTATTTGACAATGCCGTGTTGTTCCGTTACTGTAACTTTTTTATTTATAGTTCTACGACAAAAAGTTACTGGACCAAAGTTGTAGAGAATTTAATTTGCAACAGATAATGTTAACAAATTTTTTTTATCAGATAAATAGTTTAAGAGATATATCGTAAAAACCATTTCAACCGCTGTTTTCAAGATGGCGGCCGTGGGACAAGGGTGGCGAACCCACAAACTTGGTGCTAGCTTCACACTAACCCCCCCTACACATCAAAAAAATAAAATTGCGTCCTCTAAAAAATGCAACCCCAAATGTAACTTTTCAATGGACTATAGTCAAATTATTATTATCGACGGAATAATCATTCATACCTCTTTCTAAATATTGTCTTATTGTAAAGATTATGAAGGTAAGGTATACACATTGCCCTATGGATATAAATGTTAATAGCTAGGAGCCTGAAGGAGCGTAATATCTAGGAGCAGTAAAAAAATATTTGTATAAAGTTATATTGATTGAAACGCTCATCATAGGTAAAATAATAATAATTAAAGCGTTTTCGGACTTATCTCTTTTCGGGCCTAAATTATATTAATTGCTGAACCGATTTTCATGGCATATGGAACAGCAGGTACCTACCTATATACGAATCTATGCAGAAGAATTCTTAAATTCATCAATCATTCCTAAAGTAAAATCGACCAGTGACACAAAGCAATACGCCAATCGGACAATAGATTCATTATAATAAATTATTAAATAAAGATATTTAATTCATCTAATTTTACATTAACGAAAGCTTATATAGGATAAGTAATGAGCTAGACGTTATTTTGAAAAATTTATGTTCTGATCTTAATATGCACCTTTCAGTGATATTACAGCTGAGCCCAAAATGAAGTATGTATTTCTATAGCTCATGATTGCTCACTATTCTGATGTATAGTCTACATTACTGTAAAGTTTCATTCAAATCTGTCCAGTAGTTTTTTCGTGAAAGAGTAAGAAATATGTTGTATTTATCATTTTATGATATTTCTAGGACTGTAATAAGTCGTGGTAATTCCAGATACATATGCGAGGAAACAACGTTGCTCATAAAATTCCGCAGGCGTTAAAAATTTCAATAAAACACAAACATCGATTAGCAATTTCTTTATTTTAATTCAATAACTTTAGAAATTGTTCAGAAAGAAGACAATGGTTCAGCGTCATTAATATTATGATATGAACAATAATAATTACTGCTATAATTTTATCACTATATTATAATTTATATAATGGAGATAATGTACTAATGATTCCTATTTCCTACGAGACATATACACGGCCTGCTACGTTGAGACCAAAACGTCTTTAACAAATCAATACAAACTATAAGATAAAATTATAGGTTATCACGAATATTCTGGATGCATTGTATTTTATTTAATAAAAGCGCCACTTTATTGGTTAAATTAGAAAAGCAGTCAGTCTTTTCATACAACAGTTTGCTATTTTTTAAGGTCTAAAAATAATTAATTGAATTAAAAATAAATTACACCTATGCTTGTCAAATAAAAAATAAAAAATTATGTTATAATAAAACATGTAAGTATCTGTTTATCACATAATCAATATTTTTGTGGAATTGATAATAAAAATATTTTATTTCAGAGTTTGCATCACAGAATATTCACACCCATTTCAACAATGATAATTATAAATTCTGTAAATATCCACCATAAAGCAAAAGCTACTTCAAAACACAGACGAAAAAGCAACGTACCATAGATATCGTTATATTTTAAATTAAACTCTGTCAAGTATCATTCGATACATTTATGAAATAAACAATTCGTTTACTGTTAAACAGCCTAATGTAATATTGACTATTACATGCTAAACCTTACTTCTAGACTTAACTTCATATTTAACATCGATATGTATGGAGTTGGTAATGCTATAAAACGGAAGTATTGAAAAATTGCATTTAAGTCTTTCAAAATTCAATAATCAACCTCGGGAGGGGCCTAGCGCTATTAAGAATTTCGTTAATTTGTTCAACATTGTCAAAAGTTAAAAATTTTCCTTTATGATAACCCCGTTTACGTATAATTTTGGGTTCACTATACCTAATCAACTATTTCGCTAACTAACTTTATGTGGCATTTTATATATACACAATAATAACTGAATATTATTTACATCGATGCAAGGGGTATGGTTCCCGTTTAAATGTACATTTCAATTATCGATACGATCTAATTACGAGAAAAATAAAAGGGAAAAGAAAAGAAAAAATAAAACAACCAAAATTCAAAATAAGATTAAAAGCAAATTTATTGCTAAAAATAAAATAAATCTATAACCACAAGCAATACATCATTTGCTTATCTGTAGGATAATTTGTGTTTCGATTTGTACGTTCTCTTTTTAAAATCACTAAGTCTGTTATAAAAGTAGGGTCTATAGATCTCGTAAAGAAAGTGTCTATGATACGGTGACAGATAATATACATCACAACTTTGAGCCATACTGCTTAAGTATTACAATATAATAATCGTAGAAAAACATAAAATTGTATAAAATAAACATCCATAATTTAAAGTGAAACTCACATAACCCGATAATAATATTTTTAACCTCACCGGTCCATATAAACATAATAATACTTTTCAACTGGGATACAGTATACCGTTACTTAAATTTACATCTGATTGCACTTTAAAATTTATTTAACAATAAAACGAACTCTACACTTAACTAACCGCGACGGGTCGCGTCATCGCGCGTCGCTCCCTACGTACATATATACAGGACCGCGTCTCCGCTTCGACATATTTGGTATATTTATTTACAACAATCGGATCGAAAGCGGGACGCGCTTAAAGTATTCAGTTGTCCGCGCCCCTTTAGGGCGCTAATACATATAAAATTAAAGCGAAATGCAAATTTTGTATCGCAAGTTACCCGCGGGCGGCGCTCGCGCTAACGCTATATACAGAGTCTTTGGCCTCACAGTCGAGTCGCAACCCTAGCTACACTGCACTGGCGGTCCAACCGTCCGGGTCGCGTGGAACACTGCACTACACTGGGTCTCTAGTACTCCCACTGGTCCTCCGCTTCAGTTTTGATATCATCGGGCGCTAAAGCAGCCGGCGAGGGCTCGGGGGCGGGCGCGGGCTCAGTGGCCGGCGAGGGCTCGACGCGCACGGTGGGCTCGGCCTCGCGCCGGAAGTCGTCGCTGCGCATGACGCACACGCCGTTGATGATGACCTCGTCGGGGTTGCGCGGCTTGTCGTCCTGCCAGTCGGGGTTGACCCACTGCGGCGCGGCGGGCTTGCGGCGGCTCGACCGCGCCGGGGTGGAGGTCGCCTTGGGCTCGCTCTTGTCCTCGTCGAGCGAGTCCTCCGAGCCGAGGTTGCTCTCCGCGTCGTCGTCCTCGAAGTCGTCCGCGTCGGGCTCGCGCTTGAGCGGCATCGACAGGTCGAGCCCGCTGGCGGCGTCCTTGCGCTCGTCGGCCGGCAGCAGGCCGCGCCCGATGAGCGCCGCGAAGTTCGAGTTGGCGGCGAAGTAGGGCGGGTAGGGCAGCGGCACGCCGGCGAGCCCCATGCGCTCCTTCTGCAGCTCGAGCAGGCGCTGGTTGAGCAGCAGGCGGAACTGCACCGGGTCGAAGGGCGCGGCGGGCTCGCGGGCCGGCGGCTCGGCCGGCAGCCCGTGCGGCGCCTGCTGCTTCAGCCGCATGCGGTGGTTGTGGAACCAGTTCGTTATCGTCCGCGTCGACAGGCCCAACTCGGCGGCTAAGAATTCTATCGTCGGCATGTTTGGATACGGGTCCAGGGCGAACGCGAGCCTCAACGCTTCCTTTTGCTCTTCTGAAAATAGGACGCGTTGTTTCTTGGCAGACGGTGCGCCCGTGGTTGGGCCCGGCGAGCTCGAGTGGTAGAACTCGGAGGTATCATTGGAGGAGGTGTCGGACGAGTTGTCCTGGCCGGGCCCGCTGGATCGCCGCCGCTTGTTGGCCTCGCGCCGCTCGTTCTTGAGCGCCTGCAGGCGGTCGATGTTGTGCGCGTCGCTGAGCCACAGCTGCATGCGGATGAAGGGCTCGCGGCCCTTGATGCTGAGCATGTGCCACGGCTTGGGCTTGGACAGCAGCTCGCTGACGGAGCCCTGCGAGAGGCCGAGCACCGCCTCGCCGAAGATCTTCTGGCCGATGTTGTTGGCGAGCAGCGCCTCCTTGATCTTGGTGGTGATGGTCTGCGTGTCGAGGTCCTGCGTGAGCGCGGCCATCTCGTACACGCTGGGCGCCACGTGCGGCGGCAGCGCGCGGGCCGGCTTGCGCTCCTTGCCGTCGGGCGGCAGGTGCGGCGCGTGCGGCGGGGCGTGCGGCACGTGCGGCAGGTGCGGCGTGTGCGGGTGCGGCGGCGCGAAGCCGGGCGGCGTGAGCAGCAGCGCGGGCGGCAGGTGCAGCGCGCCGCCCAGCAGCTGCTCCTGCTGCATCTTGCTGAGCAGCGACGTCGCCTCCGACAGCATCTTCTGCGTCGGCGCGAGTGGCTTGCTCATGTTCGGCGGACACGCTGCAATGGAACGGGATTATTAGTATACTGGCAATACACTATACAGTGTACGCTTGTTAAAATACTTTACTCATAATTATTAATAGACTAGAGAAGATAATTTTTGAAACAAAAAAAAATCGCAGTCGGATGAAACCTATTAGAAAAGGAGGGGAATATGATAAAAATGTAAGGAAAAATAAATTACGGTCAATCCGAGTTCGGGAAGCGGGAGGGGGGAGCTTTTAAGAGAAAAAAATGGTTTCTCTCGATTTCCGACAAAACTACAAGTCCTATAGAAAAAAGTTCAATGGCAAAGTTGTAGGTAATTAAAAGTTATACAACTTTTGTATTCACAAATTTTTCACATAACCTAAAAATTTAGGTGAAAAATTCAAAAAACCAAGTTTTTGGTCTTTTATTTCTATCTACTTCAAAATTTATTTTTTTTCTACGAAATTTGGTGGAAACTTACTTTATTTTTTCCCAAATACACTGTAATTTATTTGATTGAAAATATTTATTTTTTCGCCTTATTTTGAATTAATACCAAAAAAACAACCTAATTTTCAATCGAAAAGTCACCCGTCAAAATATCAGCTTTTTTCAAAAACTTGGGGTGCCTTTTATTCATTGAAATTTCTACTTTCATATGGTGTAAAAAAAATAAACACCACCATAGTAAATGTTCTCAGGAAATGCATACAAACAGTCTGAAAATTAGCTTTTACCAAATCAGGCACACTTCTCGAACTACCTGAAATGTTTTTATCGACATCATTTTGCTTTTGAATATGCTGTAAAATATTAAACTTAGAACAGATAATTATTTTTCTTTTGAAATATTACCGAAAAGCCGATACAAGAGAAGATATAGAGTTCAAGAAGTGTGCCTGATTTAGTAAAAGCTCATTATCACAGTGTTTGTATGCATTTCCTGAGAACATTTACTATAGTGGTGTTTATTTTTTTTTACACCATATGAAAGTAGAGATTTCAATGAATAAAAGGCACCCCAAGTTTTTGAAAAAAGCTGATATTTTGACGGGTGACTTTTCGATTGAAAATTAGGTTGTTTTTTTGGTATTAATTCAAAATAAGGCGAAAAAATAAATATTTTCAATCAAATAAATTACAGTGTATTTGGGACATAATAAAGTAAGTTTCCGCCAAATTTCGTAGAAAAAAAAATAAATTTTGAAGTAGATAGAAATAAAAGACCAAAAACTTGGTTTTTTGAATTTTTCACCTAAATGTTTAGGTTATGTGAAAAAATTGTGAATACAAAAGTTGTAGAACTTTTAATTACCTACAACTTTGCCATTGAACTTTTTTCTATAGGACTTGTAGTTTTGTCGGAAATCGAGAGAAACCATTTTTTTCTCTTAAAAGCTCCCCCCTCCCGCTTCCCGAACTCGGATTGACCGTAATTTATTTTTCCTTACATTTTTATCATATTCCCCTCCTTTTCTAATGGGTTTCATCCGACTGCGATTTTTTTTATCTTTTCATTATTTTCAAAGGCTTCTACCCCAGTCTATAACTTTAGGAAATGTTATTTAAGATAGTTTAGAATGCAAAATGTTATCGTAATGTAGTTGTTACGATTGTAACACAATGTTACAATCTATCATGATGAAAATCGACAATATTTTAGTTGTTCCAAAAATGGAAAAATATTAAATATGTGACAACTGTTGAATTTCATAAAAAATATAAAATAATACTTACGAGGCGCTCCACTATAGTTTCCGGTCCTCATCAGTTTTTCTGGCGCTATCTTGTACTGTGATGCAACTAATTTATGTACAGCGTTATCATCTTCCAGGAACATCTTCATTCTAATGAAGGGTTCCCTTCCTTTCTGTGTTAACATGTGCCAGGGTTTGGGCCTCGCGAGCAAGTCACTGACCGAGCCTTGCGACAGCCCTAACACCGATTCTCCGAATAGCCTCTGACTTATTGAGTACTGACTCAACGCTTCTTTCACCCTTTTCACTATATCTTCTGTATTCAGGTTGTTAAAGAGATCAAACTGTTGTTGCGTGATCGGTGGAAGCACGGCCTTCATCGATCTCTGGGGAGGGGCGTGGTGGGGGGGATTTGGAGGTTGAGATATTAAGCTATTCGTTATTGACGCCATTCGCTGTAAGGGGCTCGCTGCCGCTGAAGTACTGAAGTCTTCATTGGGCGTTATAGCCGGCGGTAGGATGGCGTTCCCGAGCGGGCTGGAGGCCGACGAGCCGGTGGACTGCTGGCCCGGCTCTAACTTCGGCCTCACGAGCGAGAAGGCGCTCCCCGCGTGCCGGATCGCCTCCTCCGCGTCCATCTGTCTGTCCTTATCGCTATCAGTCATACCGTTTATTTTGGCATTTTTGTCTTTGGGCAGGGAGAGGTCTTGGACCGCTCCTGAGCCGTTCATGTGCTGATTCTGCGCTTGCATCGCTTGATGTTGTAGCGCGATCAGGTTGGGGAAAGGTGGCATTCCGGGTATATTGTGTAAGTTGGGCATGTTTCCTCCCGGCTGGATCTTGGCAAGTTCTCTGTGGTACGCTTCGATGGCCATGCGGATGTCTTCTGGTGGCCGCTCCATGTGTGGTGGCATGCCGCCGCTGAAAAATGGAGGAAACATGCTATATGTTAGTTTAAGATTTGCTGTTCTCATATAACTTAAGATTTTTGAATGAGGATTTTCTCTTATTGTAATAATTCCATTTGGACATTGTTCTATGTATTATTTAAAAATAGTTGATATATTTCAGTAGTTCTAAGCTAGATATTATAAACTAATAACATTTTATGCGACATCACTAAAGTAACTTTGTCGAAATCAAATTTTAAATAGTAATAATAATTGTTAGTATATTCTACTTACCCAGGAAAACCTTCACGATTATGTCGCATATCATCAACTCGCCTCGTCATGATTTTGGCCAGTTCTTCTTGATATATGCGAACCACTTTCTCTTGAGGAATGTCGTCGTTTTCGTATTTTTTCAGCCTTCTATTTTGACTTGAATCCTGAAATTGAAACAAAGAATATTATTATACAAAAAAAAACTCAAATATATCATGGAATATCTCTATATCAAAGCAGTTCACTTTAATGATCCATTTCTTTTAATTAATGACTAAAAAACAAACCTTATTCGAGAATGGGGAGGGACACTGCGTTCTGGGTGAACTTGAGTCTTCATTACTCCTAGAATCGTCATTCGTGTTCTGTGTTTTTATCATGTGGGAAGCCTCAGTGAGGATATGTGCGAGCCGTTCATCACCTTCGCCGTCTGATCTTCCGAAGCCTGGCGCTGCTGTGCCATCTTTTGTGCCCACTGGAAAGAAGAAGAGTTTTCGTTAATAAAGAATGAAGTTTGGGTAATTATAGGACTAATGTAATATAACGGACTTCAAACATGATTAAAGATGTCGAGTACTTTAGTATAGAATGAAATACGCTGATTTATTCAAAGTGAGCAAAGATAAAAATACATGTTGATATCCGTTACAGTAAACAAGTTCTAATAAAACTAGAAAAATAAGCCCATCCATTTCAAACATAAATAAAGGATTCGATGCATAACAACAAAAATATCAAGCATCTACAAATACTATTTTAAAGCTCGCATTTGTAACAATATTTCATCGCATACAATTTTAATTGCGGTTGAATTGTGTTGTGTACATAGGCCGGCGACGCACACACGCTTGCCAAGTAATAAATACTGAAGTTATATTTGCCACAATTGAAATTAGGTGGGTCATTAAGACGCGCAGTGCAACGTATGGTACATTAGCGATATCCGTGAATGGGGCCGGCCAGTCGTCGCCTAAGCCGATCCTAAAGCGCTCGCGCAGCCATAAACAACGGGAGTTACGCGCGAAAACCACCCGCCATATTGCGGTCATTCATCTGTCAACATATTGTCTCTGGTTTCACAATGTCACTATGGATGCTGATGTACGCGTCACATTTGTTTATGAAGACGTGCAATTAATTTATCCGCGAACGCCCTGCGTTAATTGGAGTCTTTTTGAGTTGAATCTTTGTTATTATATACAATTTATATGAAATTTCTAAACGCTTCGAAGTTCGAACAATGTAAAGACAGTAACTGAGGCACACTTGACCGTCATAGCTTATTTGTTATGACTGTACTGTATTTAATTGCAATTTAAGATAGTTTAATGCAATGTCAAATTGGAATTTTCAAATAACCGTTTCTTTTACTGTGACAGTTAATAATAGGCAATACTTGTCCGTGAGAACTTAATATAATAGCACATCATTCGACAATATGAGCATACGCCATTTTAAAGTATAGCCTATGGCTTGTGGTTAGCGTATTAGTCATTTTGCTATAATACCCTTAGGCATATAGGTACTATATTGTTGTCTGTTTATACTTTTCTCTATATTTTCTACTTAGAAAACAAAAAAGTCAAAACTACAAACGCGTCTTAATCAAGATGTATACTTTTAGACAATACTAAAACGTTGGACTCATAATTAAAAACTAGAAAAATATGATTTAATCATAATATGCTTCATCAGATTTCAAAAACTATATGCATGTTGTTTAGGAGTAAATAACGATCATGCAAGCAAAATTTATCCATCTTTTTTTGGAGTTTGACACATGACATCTGCCGGCACACTTTCCCGCGTTTTCGGAAATATTTACTCTGTGGTCGTCTTAACGACAACCAAAAGGAACACTCGAGATCACGTATTAATTTACAGATCACAAAGACTTAATTGCATTCTTAAATTTTATTTTAAAACCGACAATATGTTCAGTGTAATTCGTTTATTTTAGATTTTATTTTTCAACGAAGAGTCACACTTGATCGCGGGTCATAGAGATTAAATTGCAATGGACTTTATTGTTTTAAGGAAAACTGTTTTTATTGGGATGTTAAATGCGTTTTATTTATTGTAACGTAAAAACGTCAATTTGGAAAATTTCTTTGTGAATTAATGAAACTGGCAAAGTACAATTAAAACGAGCGTAGGTAAATTGTTTAAAAATGAAAAAGCAATTATGTTTTAATGATGTGCATCATTTCTTTGTTTTAAATTAAGTACATGAGAATAAATGGGATAATTATTGGGTCATACAATTAAGAATATTTTGTTGATAACTGAATGATGTTATTATACGCAAAGTAGGTAGGTATATCTTCAATTATTTGTTACTTAAATTATAAATATAATATGCATAACCTCGGTATATTTGTATAATTTTACTGACATTAACACATTTAAATAAAACATGTATTTCATTATAACAACAGCAACCACTTCTATATTTAGAAAACCTACACCGCAATCTCAACAAATACTAAAGTGATTTTATATCTGATCATAAACAAAATAATGGCCGAGATTTCCCGCCATAATAGCCTGATCTGTCAAAATGACATTGCTTAAAAAAATTGACATTGGTTTCATGTACAGCATAATTGTGGGAAACGACTGTCGCACGCATTTGCTTGCTAGTCCGGTACAAACGCAACTTTCGCCATTTTAAAGCGCCGCATTTCTCACGTACCACTTCGATACTTATTACGTATTCAAGCTACAATCTTATCCCTCAATTCGTTATTTTTTATACATATTTACACACGATTTTTTGTGAAATCACCGACGGTTAACGACTTACAGCTAAACGTGGTACATTTCAAAGATGGCGGACGGGCACAGATTACATCTACATGACCATAATGTTCACGGTTTTTGAGTCATAAAGCATAGACAATAACTCTATATACGTGATTCGGTTTTTTAATTGCCTAGTTTGGTTTTAATGCCCGCTTAATTGGGCATCAATGGTTATCTTTTATGTATCCGTTCGGTCGATCTTGATAGCAGCTACGGTTAGTATAACCTGGTCATTACAAATGACCCTATACGGTTACCGAGAATAGCTATTTCGTCATTTGATAACATACACAAAAATATTTTACGTAAACCTCCTCGTTATAGGCACTTAAGAATACAATTGAGTCGTACAAAGCGATTCATTTTTTATTATTTCATCTTTATTTATGTATTTGTACCTGTAATCACGTCCACGCCTTTGTTAAAAAATATAAACCGAATAAAGGTCCCACTATTTATAAACAGTCTCTATGAAACAGGTGTTCGCATTATCTAGTTTAACGAGCCAGCATCGTCTATACACTAATTAGTCAATCAGTGACTATACAAGCGCATGTAGTAAATTGAATAAAACGAAGTAATACAATTAATATTGCGAACGTGACGACCTACCGCCAACGCTGTAACCGCAGAATTTATCAAAATAACAACCCGATAGATTAAAATTTCATCCGCGTCCCAAATGTCGGTGACAATCAATTAGTTTATTTCGTCTGCATTCGATTAATCCGTCGATAAATTTCAACACACGTCTATAAGTTCCTTTGATCTTTTACAATATGTTTTGTTATTCTGCGAACGCGGCGACGGCAATTACCGATACGTGATCCGCGGTATCTTTAAATCGTTTTGCTCAGACCAGAGACTTGTGACTTGCGACTTGTGACGTCCATGTTGTGCGTGTCTTCAAAATGGCGGGCGGCGCAATCGATCTATCTAGATTAGTTGTTTATCTTCCTTTGGGGTTATAAAGTGTGAAGCGATACAATCACTCCTTTACAGTCGCTATAACGATGTGCATTTTTGATGGCTATTGATTGTAAAAAAGAAAGCCATAAATTTATACCGTCCGGTCACGAAAGTCTTATTTATCAAGAAACGTCTAACCTGAGGCATTCTATAAGAAGTTAATAATTGCTATTGCTATTTCTTATTAAATGTCTATCGCTTTCTTCCGAACGCTCTAAATGGCATTTTCTATGGATGGATACTTCGCGTTAATCCGTTTCGAAGATAATGTTTATTAATGCTTGACGTACGTAATTTATTTTAGATAACAATGAGGCGAGTGTCACTCCGTAATTAGTTCAAGTTCTTAAACCGTAGTTTATAGTACAATAATAAAAGTGGAGAAATTATTTGTTTATACGATGGCAAGTTTATCGCGTGAACGCACGCGAAAAGTAGGTAATACCTCTGTGGCCGTTATTGATTGCTAATGCCATATGAATATTCACAACTTTGAAAGTAAAGGCGCCCTAAATTATCGTGTCACTGTGACAGCAAAAAATATAGTTAATTTTAGTCGAGCCACATATCGGTTCGGCGGCGAATGGGAAACACGATTCCGGGATTGTAAATCAAGGTGGGTAGTCGGAAAGAAAGGGGTGAGTGCGCGTCAGACGTCACCGCGTAAATCGATGCTCATTTGCATTTGAGTCGTCCACGGAGGCGGACGTCAGGGCCGCTCGAAAGTGTTGCGGGAAACCGAAAAAATGCCCGCATTTGAATTGTTAATGAGATGCAAAAGAAATAGTTGCATAACCGGCGACTGCAGTCGAAATTAGGTGCTAAATGTTAAAACGAAACGTGCATTCGAGATTCCGTCCGCAATTGTGTCATATATGCGGCTAACTAACGCGATTTTATTATTCAATTGTTTACCATGCCTCTACAATTAAACAACAAAAAACGTTGATTTATATCGTGGCTCGTGTGAAAAACAGTAGAAAGTAGTTAATGAATCTAAAAAGCCGTTGCATTCCTGTCAATAACTCACTCAACTCCTGTGGCCTTTCCCATGAATTATGAGAGCGAGCGTTACGTAGTAGTACATTTCTTTTGTCCGAAGTTTCGTGGCGTGCGTAGGGGCAGATGATCGCGTGCTAGATGGCAATCAGGCGGGGGCAGCGACCACGATTGATTCCGTCGAGAGGCCGAATGATTGCCTCGTGTTTTGAACTAGCAAAAAGTTACTAGGAACGGCCTGCACGTATCGCCCGCGATCAAACTTTTATGCCAGCTTTCTCGGTTCCGTGTTTCTGTTTTGTAAACAGATCATTTTTTCCGTAACGTAACTACGAAGTCAATAATAAGGGAAATACTTTTAAATTATAGCTTTATTTGCTATTAACTTGTTTCTCGGAGTTATTCATAAAGTTGAAGCATAAATTGAATGAACGTTTGAAAAAACGGACAGTTTAATCGCTTTATATATTGGAGTTAACTGTATTTTTTAAATTGTTATTATTACGATAAAAACAGAATAATCACAGACCATTTTGGAATTCTGTCAATGCATTTTGTACAATTCTTCGTAGTGTTGCTGATTATTTCCCCGGAGTAAAGATAAAAACATTACCGTTTGCGGACGAGCGTAGTTTCTAACTAGATTCGATAATCAATTTTGTGCTGACGTCGCAACCCTCGTATTTTGTAAATGTAAGCCATTTTTAACGTTACAAGAGCCATTTTTAATTCCTCGATTCGTAATGTCTTGATGATTTGATAGGTATATAAAACCTATTTATTGTTTTTAATGTAATTTTATTAATGTGAGTAACTTTGATACATATAAAGTTTTATAAAGTATACCTACCGTGTATTCATTTATCTATCTAAAGAAGCAATCCTTTTTTTCAGTTAAAACTCGAAACTCTTTCATCGACTACAAATTATCTAAGCACACTTTAACTTTAGCAAAGGGCATCGACAGCGAAGTTTTTAAGTAAAATAAACTAATTCCGACACCGGGCTTAATTCGTTTAAACACCTGATCGTCGACAAAGGCTCCAATTTGCTTCAATATACCTTTTATATTCATTCCTATATAAAATATATTTATAGTACCGATATAGCCAATTTCGTCGTGACTATAAATGCAAATTAAATCTATACTAATATTATAGAGCTGAAGAGTTTGTTTGTTTGTTTGAACGCGCTAATCTCAGGAACTACTGGTCCGATTTGAAAAATTCTATCGGTGTTAGATAGCCCATTTATCGAGGATGATTAAAGGATGATTATATTATAAGGTAATATATCATTAGGTACGCTAAGACCAACAGGAGTGAAGCACTGCGGGTAAAACCGCAGGGCACAACTAGTAATCTATAAACAACAAAACAACTTCATAAAATTTGTAGAATTCATATAGGTAATTAACCAATCTATTCAATCGTGAAATTACGTTAATAGTTGTCAATTATACATTAACATGTTGTGCCTTCAAGGAATAAACCATAAATATTTGGTTAATATATTTTACATGAGCTCTATTAATGTCAGTTTAATTATACCAATAAATCTTCTATTTTAATACTTATTTGACTCAATCTAAGTACAATAACATATTTACAATATACAAAGATAAAAAAGTTATAGTAAACTACGAGCGGTATCAATAAATAGTTTTAAAGTTATTAGAGAATTGATTTGTATCGATTACAAACAATTGCCACACCGCACGCAAACATTATGCATATCGCAATTAACTAACTCAATCGTATCTACTTAACATCAATTGATTTACCGAACCGTTGATTTGTAACGTGAGGGAAATCGGTTTTTCTTAATAGAGCAATTATAGCTGCATCTATTGCATTCTAATGTTCCATATTTAAAATGCGCGCGAATATTGTTTTCTAATCGCCATAGATAATAGAAAAAAGTGAGTGTAAGAAGTTCCGTTCAGCATTCTTTGTATATATTATTTCGTTCTACAACCGCAAAGAAGTTATAAAACTCGGATATTTAGGTACTACGTTCAATGTGTTGCAAAAATGTGTGTAATTTTACATTAGCCTCCCTTCCTCGTTGAAATAGTTAAACATAGTCAACGTGATTATTTTAATGAGTTTGCAAAGTCCCGGCAATTTATAAACAGGTCGCCTGGAATTAGCTCGTTTTGTAAAAACAAGTCATTCATAGCCACACATTAATCCTTACTAATTATGCAAGACAAGGAGCAAAGATGCAAAATGGCCGCCCACAAATCGCGTCCGAACTGACAACTTAAACAGGCCATCTACTGTGACAGATCTCTAAATTATTGTCCGCTTTCCCTGAACATACGTGTATTATTAATTATTTCGTAAAATATGTGGCGATTCACTTAATTTCCTAGACAACAGCTTTAGTTGGGTCGAGGAAACAAGCGAGATGATTTAATTGGCGCCAACTTCGAATTCCAAATGCCAATGTTTTTTTTCATCGACAATACAATATGTTACTGGCCGCGGTAAACCTTTAACAATGACATGTATTAAAATTAAATTGCAGCGCGCATTCGAAATTCAAAATATTTTATTTTTAAACAGCAATCAATACAGATAATACATTAAAGTTGCCAGTAAATGCGGTTACAATATTTCTCGTGCGAGTATCGTTTAAATCAATCTTTCTGAGTGAATAATGCAACTGTTTTGTTCCGAATCGAATTTTGTGACAAATCTTATTTTGCGTTACCGAGGAATCGAATGCGTGGGCGTCTCGTGTTTACGGTAGTTTGGTTATAATTGCGAACGGACGACAAATGATTCATGTTTAATGGGTTTTGTGTATAAAAATATACAAGATTAATAGTAGTTCCTTCCACGTATCATTGGATTTAATATTTTCATGTGACATATTTAAGACGTAACCTATTTTAATAGGGTTGAAAGAATATAATGAAAGCTCTCATTATAATGATAACAAAAACTACAACAATATAATAACATTATTGTATTCAAGAACGACGTACAAACCATTAAAGATTTGCGTCGAAATTCTTATTACAATGCCCTTAACACAATTAGCGTTTAAAATGAACTAATATTAGCGCATTCATGTCGTTTCTAGCGCAATGCAATATATTCTGAAACGCGAATATACATAAATGTGCGCATATCGTCATTCCTTTATCTTTATATCTCACAGGGATGCCATATTCTATAAAATGCAGTACATTTCATAAAGAATATTGGACGAATACTTAAATGTCAAGACGAAAAATGAACTCTAGTTGTCGTTCCCGCAAATAAAAAGTGAAGGCATCGTTTCGAATTTCCAATTTTGTGTTTCATATTACCGTCGACGTTCCTTTTACGAGTGTTGATCGATTGATGAAATAATGTTTGTTTTTTTTTATATTGATGATTTATATTGATATATTTCAGTTGTATGCTAACCCTAGTCTCTCGGATGTGCGTATTAATTAATTGTTTTATTTTCGTCCTCACTGAATATCGCATCGCTTCTACGATCAACGTTGGTGGCAAAGTTGGGCAAACGATCAGCAAATGTATTGAATGTTTATGTATCCTGTATGAGTATCGCTAAATCTGTTGCACCTCCGCCATATTGTAATTCGAGTATTTTGTAGAACAATCTAGTTATTACCTTGGAATATAATTAACACACTGACATTCCTACTTAATTAAACATATGAGTAAAATAATAAAATAAATCCTTTTTTGCGTATGACTCGCGCGATGTTATCGTCGAGATATATCGCGAAAGAATAATAATTAAGCAGAAATGATGATTAGGTTCGGCGTTAGAGCGAGAGGCGCGCGCGATCGTCCGCTCTCGGCTCGTTTACGCGACAGGCGTAACAATTACTCGAAGGTTATTATCCAGGACGGCCAGTTAGGTATAAAATCATAAAGTATATAATGAGACACGGTATTATAATCATAAATATGCCCGTAAAGAGGTCTGATTGCTTCGTCGGAAGCCATCAAAGCGGCCGCGAGTCGGCGAGCATTCTTGGCGAAATGACTCGTTGACCCCTGGCCGCTGCCGCCGCTCCACAACAGATGGCGTTGCCGGAACATTGTTGCCCGCATACCGCGCTTTTTCTGGCCTTTTCGAGTTATTTCAGCATAAACGCTCTTTAAGCGGCCATTTAGTTTTTCAAAGGCGCTTTCTAAGTGGCTACCGTCGCTGTTTGTTTTTGCGCCGTCTTTTGTAGTGGTTGCCCCGTAATAAATGCCGCGTAAATTGAATGCGTCTCTCGGTAATCGTAGTTTTATAATTGTTCGTGTAAGACGCCCGTGTTAATTTTCCCCGTTTAGCGCTGTCTATGTTAGCGATTCGGGGATTAACATTTTTTCCCCTACTCGCGGGTAGATGGCGGTAGGCGCTATGCAAGTACGAACAAAGACTTAAACGTTCCGCGTATTATCATAAACATTTTTCATTAATAATTGACGATGGATATTTTTATAGTATGAAATTACAGCGTCGAAATGATTATTACTCGATTATCCGTTGTTAATATTTTAATGTTTGTTTGAGAGTTTATGATTTATGATATAGGATCGAGCCCAGTTGTTTAAAAGTTTCGATGTGTTAGACCCTTTTACGGGTATCGTTTGTTCCCTTATTACTAAAATATCATTAATTTTCCATTTTAGATATTATGCACACAAATTGAAGGCAAATAATAAACACATTTTTAGCATAAAAGATGGCAACTAAAAAGAAAAAAATAGTTTGGAAAATCCAAAAGTGCACGCCTCATAATTTTTTTTAATAATTATTTATTAATTATTATTTTTGTTTATTTAATAACAATTAAACCACATCGAATCAGACCCTGAAAAATGAAAGGGTTCTATTCCTGAGCATACTCAAGCGTAAGAGAAAAAAAAAGACTCGATTAGTAAAGTATTTCGGTCGCTATCGTGTTAACAAGAAAATCCTCCGCACATACAGACACACGGACGTCCAAGACAGAACTTTTTTAAACTGTTTTTTAACTAGTTTAAATAACAACAATGACATCAAAAATATCATGAATGTTAAAAATAGTGTTTTTTCTTAATATGTGTGTGTATGTATTATCTTACAAGTGCAATGTATGATACATAAAGAGATTTTAAGTTTGAAAAATCAGATGTTTTGCGCGAAGTGACAGTAGTACCCACCTCAACGCTTCGCTTATGAGGCGTGCAAAAATGGAACGTTTCATGCAAGACTTCAAATACAATTTAAATTTCGAACTAACGTTCGGAAAGACAAGTTGGGATGGTTCGATGTGTCGGTCGGAGCATTAATGCTAACACACTCAAAACTTTGCACAGCTTAAATGCTTTTGACACTATTGTTTCTGAACGCAACCACTAACTTATTGAAGCTATAGGCGAGTTAAATTTGTATTTTTAGCATTATGATTTAGTAAAAGGAAAAATAAATACGATGTCTTACAAAATAAGCGCCGTTTAAATTATTAAGTTTTAATATTAAACATTGTTTGCTATAATGTTAACACTTTTTTATAATCCCCGTAGATACATTGTGTGCAAATCGACGCTAAAATAGAATACAATATAAACAACTAATTGTATTAACATTAACTAAAAACGTCTATAACACGTCTATGTGTCTAATTAACTAGTCTAGTTCCGTTTCATTACACGCAACTTAAACAATTTGGAAACAAAAGCCGAATTGAATATTAAAATTTGCTTAGCGTTTAAGAGGTGTATGGGGGTAAGAGCATCGAGGGTTAACTTCGAAAGCCTTGCTGTCCTGCGCCGATAGTGGCCATTGAAAATAGATTTTCACGCTTCGCTTTAACCCAGACCAACTTTATCCAAATATTGCTCAAGCGCTTTACATATTTGATTTTCAAAAGACCAAACGGAATGCGATCTGAAAAACTGGTGTAATAATTGTTGCGTTCCATTTCACGCGAATCGTTCTTTGTTTATAATTGCATGTAAACTTTTTATTCTGAACGCCATTTATGGCTGTCTTTTTGAATTAGAGACGCATCGGCCACGCTGTTTGAGTTTGTCGATAAAAACGCCTTTAAATCGACGCAGCGTATTGACTAAAGGTTATTACGATGGCTACATTGGCCATTCTATTATTGCCCGTATGATAATTAAAAAACACCATTACGATACATAATTGGATGGATGGATGAAGTAAATAAATGATGCTCGGTTAATTTATAATGTATGTTTGTGTGAAAAAGTTTACATGATGGTCATGCTCTTTGATATACGTTGATAGCTAGCCGATTTATTCGCTTCGCCCGGGAATTGAACCCAGTCACGATAATATCGGTTATTCGCAACGGACGTCCACTAACAAGTGATCAGTAATTTATTTTGAAAAAGTTGAATTTACAATTAAAGAAAGTATCATTGTTTGCACGCGATACATTTTCAAAATGGCAAGTTTGTTATGCTTTCACCTTTAGCTCTATTTATACAACACATGCATTTTATGAAGAAATTCGAAAAACAAATTAGAATCTGAGCGCGCGAACGATTATTCGATGTTCATTCGACCATAAAACTTTTTATTGATAAAAATGGATTGTTTATGCGCTGTTTTGTATAATTGGCATAATACTCGTATGTATTCCGTGACTTAGAACTAATCAACTAGAAGGTGGAAAAAACACTAATACCAGTTTGCAGTTCACGCCGTTTCCCGCCTACCGTTTTAATTAATAAAGGCGTTTTTGCTATTCCGCGATCGCTATTACAAATGGTATGGGCGGCGACTGTAATTGACTTAATAATCTAATAAGTGTGTACACAATTTTTTTACATGATAATGAAGATTTAGTCAGGCTTCAGTAGTCATAGGCGGGTATCATTCATCGATTTTATTGAGTGAGAAATGAGTATTGCGAAGTGCATTCGAGTGTTGAATACAAGTATATTAACAAAGCGATTGCCTCTGTTTATAGTATCGTAGCTTTTTGTATCGATAGAATTGAAAAACTATCTTGTTTCCAATCAATAATCTGCTTATTGTAGGTAATTGAAACTGCAATCGTTAATGTTCAATGAATAAATATTGCTTCATTTGCTAATGGAATTGTAGTTTTTGTTGTTTAATCTCTTTTGCTTAAAGAAAAATAATAGAAAAACGGGGAAATATAAATAGGAAACGTCGATCTGGCAACACTCGGACGGGAGAACTAAACGTGGGAAACAAACACACAATAGTGCACTGTAATTGTGTTATTACTGTTATGTAAGAGTACTGTTATCTGCAGTCTATGTTTGTTTGTCCTCAAGGGCCATGGGACATCTATGGAATATTAGTTAAAAACATCAACCATTTACTTAGATTTATAATATCATCAAGGCGTAAAACTCAATAAAACATAATATTCAAAACAGTATTCTTACAAGAGAACAGTAAAAAGATGTAAACAAAATTTACGTGTCACGCCCCTTGCATATAAAACGGCTAAAAGGATACTTTTATTCAAAAAATCAGAAACAGTTGACGTGTAACATCATGCACTCAAACTTATTCTGTAGAACAACAAAGGTGTTCTCACGGTTGCGTGCTGTGACCGCTTATTATTCGCTTGTTATTACAGTCCGTCATTACGCTACTCGAATCGATATTGTCAGAAAATCAATCTTTTTTCAAATTTGAGTCATGGCAACACTCATTATCTGTCATTTGTTATCTGTGGCGAACGCGGGATCAAGGACCGTCTTTGTGCTGATAGCGCGCTAATTACGAAATAGGAAATTGATCTTATCGCGTGTTTATTTTATTCATTTTACCTGAAGACTACGCATAATACAAAGGTCATTTGATTTTGAAATTGGCAACACACTTTTACCCTGTCATCATACACACACATACACACATGTGTTAGTGCATTACGTGTTCTTTCTTTAAACATTTGCTATTGTTTTTTTAAACATTTGACGCAAAGGTCACACGGTCAGGTACGTTTTAGAGACAATATGTGTTTTAGTAACATAATTGTGTGCCGTTTTTCGTAAAACACACATCAATAAATCATTTTAACAACATCAAGACATTAACATTCAAATCCTTTACTCTTTAGCGTGTTTAAAAACTAAAACAAAATGGCGGGCGGCATTAACAAAAGCGACACGTATTAAAACTATAAATCGAAGTCGCGGTACGCCTGGGAGGGGCTTGACCATGTCCCCATTCCTCCCACCCCCCTTTATGTAGCAAGGGAGGGAATCTCGATTCTCTGAAGATAGTTTCCGCACAGGATACGACGGGATGAGGAGACGGAATAAATAAAAGGATAAGGTTCGGAGAGGAAACAACATAAAAAGTATTAAACAAAACATAAGTGCGGAACTTGAGTTGCCATCTTCGAGTGCGAAAAAGTATCTTACATATATTTCGTTAACTGTTATCTTAAAACACGTAACTTCGGATTTATGGGTACTTACTTCCAACGATGTACTAATTAGTACTAATTGACCGTGCTTGTGAATCGTTACGTGTTTTAAGACAATATTTTCCAATGCATTAGTGCGAGTTCGAATGACCTATCCTATTAATCGGAATGATGAAAGCCATTACAAGTTAGCCGATGGCAACTCGGTTAAAGCGTGGCCGGGTGATCATAAAAAAGTGACAAATTGCAAATGATCACCCAGATGAATGTTAAGCGCAAGCGTTCGCAAAGTTCGACCAAAAATATCTTTTGTTCTGCGGTTAATCGCTCGGGTTCACGTCTAATAGCTATCGTCGGATTCTCCCGGTGATTGATGGCGCGTTTGACAAGCTCCGATAGCGGCGCTAACCGTTCGGAAGGCTACGGGAACATGCGTCGAGTCTACCGGCACGTTACAACAACGATAGGTACCTTTCTTGGGAATGAGCGACTTGAGCAGCATGATGGCGGCCTCGTCGCAGGCCCACGCGTGCATCTTGCGGTACGAGTCGCGGCCCTTCTCCGTGAGCTTGTCCCAGGGCTTCGGCTTGGACAGCAGCTCGGAGACGGTGCCCTGCGACAGGCCCAGCACGTACTTGGCGAAGAGCCGCTGGCCGATGTTGTGCACGGACAGCAGCTCGCGCACGCGCCGGCTGATGTGCAGCGTGTCGAGGTTCGAGTTGGCGTATTTGTCCATGTTGTAGCGCAGCATCTCCTGCAGGCGCGCCTCCATGGGGTCGCCCTTGGGGATGAGCGAGTCGCCGAGCCGGCCCACGAGCGCGCCGGGCGGCAGCGGGCCCATGTCCTCCGCGAAGCGGTACGGCCGGTGCTCCTCGAAGCGGAACGGGCTGGGCGCCGGCGCGCCGTTGTGGTTGTGGTGCGTGGTGTTGTTGTTGAGCGGCGGCGGCGACGCGGGCCACTCCTCCGCACCTGCACACACGGCACGGTTACGCGGGCACGGGCTCGGGAGGGGGGGTGGAGGAGGCGGGGGGAGGCGTACGGCGCGGGCGACGGGCGCGGGCACTGACCTGGCTCTCGCCGCTCCGTGCTGCGCTCGCGCTCGGCGGAGCTGCGCTCGTGCTGCGAGGCCGCGGGCGAGCGGAGCGGCTCCGGCTTGCGCTCCCGCTCGCTGCCGCCTAGCTCCATCGACCGCAGGAGGCTGCAACAATACAATACACGTTCAGTTCATGCGATACGTTACCAAACTATCTAATCTTTTGGGGAAAATTCTATGCAATCAAATTACTTTAATTTCTTCAAAAGCAGAATAGTTTCCTAATAGTGGATTTATGTTCTAAATAAGATCATTTTTATAAATATCCTTACTGATTTTGATGACCGAATATGTCTTTAGGGGGTGGTATTGTGTGTGGCCGCTCGTTCGGGCCCAGCTCCGAGAAACGGAGCATGCTGGAACAAGGAAAATACACATATAACCTGATAACTTATTACTTTATCTTCTATGCTATGATGTTTATATCTACATTCACATTTTAAATTTTGAACATAATTTTTAATAACACAAATTATTAAAATATAGATTTTTAGACACTGTACATAATCTACAACTAAAATATTCGTTCGAACATTAAAGTCTACCTTCCGATATAAATTAATTTACAATACGCGCTATCTGAAACATTATCAGGACAAGGTGGGGTCTTATCACTTAATATACCTACCGGGTTCGAGCCCAAAGGGTTCAATCTCAATAAATTTATGAAAGGAATATCGGCAATAAGGACCGGCATATCGTATTAATTAAAATACTTAATTAATTCACCTGAAATGGTTTTAATCAATTCCTCTGCTCAATTTATTAAGGGTCTTTGCTAATTGTCGCTTTGATTTCTTTATTAATATTCGATACTTAAGTAATACCTACGTAATGCCTTTTAACCCGACGTCTAAAGGTACTTTTCAGTAATATAATTGTCGATTTGACTAAATAATGTGAATGTGTTTGTCCATCTTTCATGTAACAACTGAGCAACTTATTTCGATATTTTTTCTGCATAAATACAATTATTAGTCTTCAAAAATTATCATAGCATCACTTCACTTTAAAACCCTCACCTATATTAACAAATCTTAAAATGATTGAATATAAAAAAAGATTTGATTTAATTTGAATAAAAAAAAAGACTTATTTCATATGAATTAAAAAATTAAAGAAATGAAACAAAATCGACTGAATACACTAAACTAATAGATATCATAATTAGCAACATTATCAAAATGCACTGTCCACACGATTCCAAAGCATGCACACACGAGGGACTCATGCCACTACATCGTTTAATTTAAACTCCGATCAAAGGTTTAATTGATATATATTAAACTGTAATTAAGGTACGAGGTGTTTACGACTGTATGGTAGCAATTGATCGGGGTTTAAACTTTGGTTAACGGTTAAATATCGATATTGACTTGAATAATTAATAGACCGTAATAAGTGTGAATGAAAAGCTTAAAAATTGTTTATAAATTATCATTTGTTTTTTTTTTTTGTGTTTGAATGTTTCTTATTCAATTACATTAATACGGCTGATTCGATGTTGATTACACTCGGTAAAGCGATAGTTTACAGCCTTAATTTCAATTTTAAAGATATTTCACGGCCTTGAGTTGTTTTAATAAGTATTTTATTATGTTCTAAGTTTTTATTTTCTTTTTGACGTGACAACGTCTTATAATTCGATAGAGCCGGCTGCACGCACGAAAAAACATGACTCATGCGGCGTTACCTCGCTCTGAGGCGTTCCATAGTGCAAGCGAGAGCGCGGAACGACCGACAAAGAAGCACAATCGGCCATAAGACGTTGTCACGTTCAACTATCGTCAGTAAACCGACTTTACAGACAACCAATTTTTTTTTCTTCTAAAACATCATTAATTGTAAGAAAACAAACGGGAGGCAAATATGTTTTCGCGTTAACCGTTAATTAAAAGAAAACATCTTTGTAAATTCATTCAACGACATAGGAAGGTTCGTAATATTTAATGTGCCACCTTGAAGGTTTTTGGATGAAGAGATACCTATGCTTTTAAGCTTATGTAGACTAGCGAATGCGTGGAGTCGGTTAGAACTATATATTTTTTGGTATATTTTTTACATAAATTATTGTTTATTAAGTGTTAATAATGTCAGTCACGCGATATGATAAATTGAATTATTTATAGATTTATTTCATTTAGGTTTGATAAATCCAAATTTATTAGAATAAATAAATAGGTAGGTATTTATCAACTTTTAAGGACAACATACAATGAATTATTTTTATAAAATATTCAAGAAAACCGCAATACCTATCTATACCTAATTA
The DNA here is from genome assembly GCA_029959065.1 of Colias behrii. Classification (NCBI taxonomy): domain Eukaryota; kingdom Metazoa; phylum Arthropoda; class Insecta; order Lepidoptera; family Pieridae; genus Colias; species Colias behrii. Next base: position 10,024,088 of record JARWMC010000017.1, read on the forward strand.
CCTAATATTCTTGCAGTAAAAATTTGTTCAAACACAGAATCAACTAAACATATTTAATTTATACAGGTTACACAGCATGTCACGAGGCAAAGCTAGATAAAACATAAACTTTCCAAGGGCATGTAAAATAGTGCTAAAATCCATAGAGACGCTCCTAGTCTAACAATATTACCGTACTAATGCACTTGGAAAACTTTTAAAAGCGACTCCATCGTAACGTCGCCGTAAAATATTATCATGACACCAAGTTTTTACCTTAACACACTTATAAAGTGTTTCGATTTTATGCATCTTTTATAGTTCACTCGGTTAATAGGTTCCGTTAATATTAACCCACTTCTTGTAGAGGATACAGTTTTAGACTTGTGAATCATAAAATTCATCCAACACTTGAAATATTGTCTATGTAATTGAGTTCGATTTAAAACGAGATGTATAAGCTATCTAGAGATCTAATTGTCAGAACAGAAATCCCTTTTCTATTGATAATAAACTACTAAATATAGTTAAGTTTACATAGTTATCAATATATAGTTATAGGTAACTAATATTGTTTCGAAAAAAACCTCATCGATTCACGAAACTGGCTACTGATGATGATTATCTCTATTTAATATATATGTATATCTATCAAATGTAAAAAATATTGAATATACGTTAATTATACTTTCTTTTATATATTTATTACTACTTATATCATATTTATTCTATTAATTATTGTTTATCTCTGCACATAGACGTATTATTATTAGTATATTTTTTATTTATTTATTATTTATTTTTATTTTATTATTTTCTTACTGTAATGGAGGTCACTCTGATTATTGCGACAACATTTAGGGGCCACTGAAAACCAGCGCTGTGCGTGCATTTCTGTCGTACAGTATTTAGCTGAGTTGGTCACCCTTTTTCGAGGACATCCTACCGTGCAAATTTCGTTTTATTTTTTATTTTTTTTTCTCTTTATAATTTTACTTTTTTACTGTTTTGTTTGTTATGTTTTTAAGACTTTGATTGATTATGTCCTTGAAATAAATGTTTTTTCTTTCTTTCTTTCTTTCAAACAACTCAAGCCAATCAAATTTCGCAATTCGTGCGCAATCAAAAAAGCAATCGCAATAACAATTGACAATCACTGGCGTCTTATCTCCACGATTGTGTTCCATCGACACAAGGCTTCAACAATACGCTGACGTCACAATCGAACGTTATCAGCCAAATCATCTGAGAGCGATAACGCACGCCCCGCCCAGCTGGCCCGCTGACCAATCGCGCCCCGATTGATTGGTCAATACCGATCCGTTACGCCTTTCCGAACGCATCGACGCGCTGTCGAAGCCCGCCTGACGTTTGACGTTTCTTTTTTTTTCTAATTTCAAACCGCGTGTGGACTAAGGCCGCGTTCCATGGCATAGACAAACAGCCAGTAAAAAGCTTAGACCGTTTATGGTCCCCAAAAATGTCGGGAAGCGTAAATTAGTTGATAATTTGTGTGTGACTAAACTTTCGTTAAATGTAACACAAACAGCGCCTAAGCAAATGGAGACAGGTGTCCACGATAGGTTTATTGATATATAGAACGCCTCGTATGTACCATGTACCACGCTATTTGCTTTGTCCTGGGTAATATGTAAATCGTGTGTGCTCAGTTTTTAATTAAACAAGAGATAAGCGCTCTCCTATTTGCCTTTTTCAGTTTCTTAGAGCGTCAACATTGTTAAGTTGAAAAGTTGAATCGACTGCGTTTCATCGTGGTCCTTATTTTTATGTCTTTACAAACTTTAATTCTGTGAATTCAACGATGTTAACCGAAAGTCTGATTGTTGACACACAGCAATAAACATTTAAAATTCGTTCCCGACTGGCTTTCTTTCGTAAAGGCTTAATTTGACATGATAGTTTGCTTTTCGTATTAAGACACACGTATCAAGATTTATTGTGGCTCGACTGTAAACTAATTTGAGGGTCTTAACTCCGAATGAACACAGATTAATAACCAAAGACACGATCCAATTTAAATTTGGCATCTTGGAATCGCAATCAAAATTCAAAAAGCGAACACTCGATCACGGCATTAAGCGGGATTTGGCGCGGTATCGTCTAGAAATCAATCTATCCCGCCATTAAGCTTTAATCTTCGGAGGCTGGCAATAACTTAATCCCGACTTGAGAAACGGTATAAATAAGCAATAAACCGCTACAGGTGCTTCGAACGGTTGCTATTGAGCACAGATTAAATATAGAGGATCATAGATATTCGCCACAGATTACGTAAGATTATTTTTGGGCGATAATAGAGCCGGCCTGATCATGGGAAAGTCGACAAATGTTCGCGATCGCGTGTCCACGGCAATAATTGAAACGGGGTGGTTTTCTTTTTCTATTGTGTTCGTTATCTATCAGTTTCCGTGTAAGTCGATAGTTTTCTGATGTCAAAAGAAACGCGAGGGTGAAGGCACGAATATTTCGTACAAATACAACTGATATTTCGAAGTGATTTGTCGATTTTGCACTCGTTTTATTCCATGTTCACGATTTATCGTTTTATTTAGGTTTGATGTATTCTTTTACTGTTTTCTTCCGAAGTAAATCCTTTTTGAATAGAGGGATTTTAATGTTTCCTATGTACATATAGTAAGTATTTCTCCTATAGTTATATCAAAGAATATGTTATTTAACGATTAATTTATGGATTAGACTCTGGATCCCGTAAGACTATAAGAGTTATGAAATAGGGAGTGTACCTACATATAACTATTTAGGCCAATAGTCAAGATTGGCCGTACCTAAACTCGGTCAACAAGACCATCCTTATAATCAGAACCGTTACAATTAATCACATAATTAATAATCACGCGTCCGTTGAACGATCATAAACTGCTACATCAAAGTAACATTGTTTATAACAAATTCGAAATTCATCGATCGATAGGTATTACACATTTTTTGTTTACGATGTTTGCACAGGCGCTATTTTATGTCGCGGTGTCTCTTTGATGTCACTCCTTTGACAGATGAAAGACGCCGCTCATAGGTCGGCCATATTGGTAAAAATAACACGTTAAACTATGAAAAACATTGGTTACGAGTTATCCGCTATTTATAAATGGGTTCGACAATAGAATGCTTGTCACAGCTGGGATGAAGGAATTGTTTGTGTTACACTTGTTCAAGTCCTTTGGTTCTTTAACGTGGTTAGTTATTGCCTGCGACTACGTATGTTTACGATTTTTTATAGAACTTTTACCGATTTATTTCCGATTTATAACCGATTAGTTTCAATCCCGTTTGATACGCAAATCCTATATCTACTGGTCGAGTTTCAAATAATGCAAAATTTACTTACTCATAAGAAAGTGTATGTTTATCTCATATATTATTACCCCAAAATGATTGTTTTTGATAAAACTTGGAGTCTATAATATAGTAAAAATACCTTTATAGGAAAACATACCATCTTTATCCTGCGGTTCTGCCCTATTCCGAGCTATCTATCTGCATTTTTTCAGCAGTTTCCTAACAGCATCACATTTTCCTGCATTTTTTCAGCATTTTTATTTATAACAGCATCAAATTTTCACACCCGAACTCTATAATATACGTTTATCAAGACGAATGACACCTGATAGCAGGCAGGTGTTATCAATTGTTTAAACTAATCTGTCTATCTAAGGCTCTTCCGGCTGATTACTGAGAATCGTATGGGAATATAGATATAGCTAATTTGATAGTTTTAAGGTGATTGGCTGTGTCAATATTAATTATGGAACAGACTGCAATATTATTGGAATAGAAGACATTTTTGTTGATGTGGATTTATTTGCGTGAGTCTAACGTTGTAACTTAGGTTTTAAATTTGTAATGTTTATCAAATTTCATACAGATTCGATCAGCTGTCATTGCATAAAATAATTCCTTTACAACATTGTCTAAAGTCGATATTTTAGAATTAATAATTTATTAGGGATGCTGTTTATTTTCTTAACACTGTCTTTGGTTACAAGTAGAAAGTATGAACTTTTTCTTAACTTCAATGAAACTTCAGAAAACGGAATCGAACCTACAACCAATAAATCAAGTTCAAAAGATGTTTGGACAAACTGTGATTACTTTAAACGGTGTTTACGTTCGCGGTTGAGTTTTGTACGTGTTTACTGTAAACAGGCGTTAAGTGTTAACTGTAGTTTAACTGAAACATTAACTTGACGGCTCTATTAGTAGCTAAAATCACATCATTAAGGATACAGTCAATATCGTCTAGAATAATTAAATAAATATCAAGGTTTTTAAGATTTGTTAGTAAATTCGCAAGCAAAGTCGAGGGTAAATGCAAGTTTTACTTATCAGCTGTTTAAAATTCATAATAGAAGCAAATTAGCATCTTAATATTGCTTGTAATGTAATCTAAGAAATGATTCAAATCAACTTTATATACCTACTCGCGTGTGTTATAAATACAATGGGTAGGTATGTTGATTTTATGCAGGAATTTCGATAGATAGATACTATTTTACAGTAAAATTAATATTTTTTTTTTCTTAAAACGATAATATATAATTTGATGAATTAAAAATAGTAATAACAGGTTTCAAATAAACATATTTTAAATCAGGATACAACCAAAAGGTTGCTTTTTTGGTAGGTATATATAATAATGCATAGGTGTTTTTTTTCACACTTCGGCTTTAAAAAGCTTGGATTTAAACTTGAGAGATATATCGTTTATGCTGTCTTCATTTTAAACACTGGCAAAAATATTAACAAAAATACCTAACAAAAAAGTCGAATTTTGGCGCCAAATAAAACCAACAGTATTTCCAAAACTACTGAGCGGATCAGCGGAGCATCAACAAATCAAAATCCTTCGAAACCCTTCCATTGACGATTTTTTCCAATTTCTTTTAGTTTTTTTTAATGTTTGTACAGTATAGCAACGTTCAGTATGTAAACATACCACTTGTATGTTAAACGGTTCGAGATACGGAATTTAGCAGCCGACCACTGTTTGTACTGTGTATTGATTTACCAAATCGCTCCCAGGGTTGTTTTTTTGGCTTCCTGTAGGTGGGAACATTATCGATGTGGGGTAAATTAAAGTATTTTTTTGGGATAAAATGTGTGAAATAATAAAGTGGTAATTCTGGTATTTTTTTAGCTTCTTAACCGACTTCAAAAAAATGATGAGTTTCACAATTAGTTCGTTTTTTGGCAGTTTAGTTGTGAAAATTTTCATCTATTTTTATAATTATTCGTTGTGTAAATAGTGTTAATATAAACGAATTTTCATAATGCAGACCTAAATCTATACCTAATTATGATATTTAAACACTTTCTTAAAAAAATTGAATCTACAATTACCTATTAACAATCACAATCTCTACAATATTATTTTATTCAACATACAGACAACGTATTTATACTCTAACTAGCTTTATTCCCGCTGCCCGCAGCTTCGCCCCCTGTGTCTAAAACTTAATAAATTATACAAATAAACCTTCCTCTTCAATCACTTTAGAAAACCGCATCAAAATCCGTTGCGTAGTTTTAAAGATTTAAGCGTACATAAGGACATAGGGACAGAGAAAGCCACTTTGTTTTATACTATGTAGTGATAATATATAACAAGGCGCCTGTAATGTTATCAGTCAAAGGTAGGGTCAGCAAACAAACTGAACAAAGATCACTGCCGTTGTTTGTAATTATTTCCTATTCTCTGTTTATTGTGTTACTCATTTTTGTGCAATCTGTACATCTGGAAATTAGTGATTTTGATTGTTTGTTTGAACGCGCTAATCTCAGGAACTATTGCACCGATTTCGAAAATACTTCTGCTATGTACGTACCACGAGTGAAGTCAGGAGCGCTAGTTTGTTTTAGTAGTATAGGTACGCTTGCTTGAAATTGACATTTCTTATTCCAGGAACTAAAGGTAGGCAATTTTATAATTTCTTCTGTTATCCAAAACCATGTTTTTGAATGCACTTAATCTCAGTTTCCTATCGATTCATAATAATTTGACGAAATATAGAAATACATACAATCTCATCCTAAAAAAATCTCCTTAACCATGTGATAATTTTAATGAAACTCTGTTCCACTGATAGATTCCTACAAGATACGGTGATGTTAATAAACTTGATAACGCCAGGTCGTAGACCTTTAGATTAGCTGTGTTTACATCTAACGTAGGCCTTGAAATACCTTTGAGATCAGTGGTTAAAACAATGGTCTAGGGTTCGATTTTCTTATGTTTTTGGTTATATACAGTGGTGAAGCTGTAAAGCAGTATAGGTTCGAATTCCTATTTATTTTTGGTTATATAGATTCCTGCTTAGTGTAAAGGTCTGTTCAGGTACTGTGTGAAGGTTGTTTGTATGTAGGTATGTTTCTTTGTCCCTCTGTAACTACTAAATATTTCTACAGATTTAGACTTAATAGCAATTAGGTATTGTAGCATCGTTAAAAAATAAAACGTAGCTAACTTTCAAAAATCGACGAAGTTATTTTTACGTTATGCATTTAGACACATAAACCGCTATTAACAAAATCATTCTCAAACAGTAATCAGTAAATTAATTTATGTGTATAAATGTATTTATGTATAAAACGGTCTAGCCGTTTTTGCTCTATCGTAACATATAATAGCAAGATCAACTGATTTACATTAGTCGGTTAGGAAACGCTTGCAAGAGTGTGTCGCAAAGTAATTATTAATATTATCTCAAGAGAATATTGCACATTCTTGTATCAATATAACTCATATTATGGTCTTTTTATCTTTCTTCACTTCTATATATTATTAGCCTTATAACTCATAAATGATTAAGATATTAATATGATTTTTTTATACATCACACCATTGAACATATTATACTTGAATCGAAAATGTGATAGAGCTGCTCTATGTTTTCTTAATTCTTCATTTAATTGTGTTACGATTACGATTATTCATATATGTATTATGTACCTGATATAATACGTATACGCCCTTTCAAAGAAAAACCCGCATAGTTCCCGTTCCCGTGGGATTTCGGGGATAAAACCTATCCTATGTGTTAATCCAAGTTACTCTCTATATGTGTGCTTAATTTCATTGTAATCGCTCAGTAGTATTTGCGTGAAAGAGTAACAAACGCATACATATCCATCCTCACAAACTTTCGCATTTATAATATTAGTAGGACTGTCTTATAGTTTAGCTACAACCTTCATCTACCTACCTGATCTCTCGTTTAATATCATCGTAGTCCCTCTGCGTATCCAGCCTCGCTTCAAGCCTGGCTATGTGCTGTTTCTTTTCATCCAGCCTCTCTTCTAGCCGCTGCAGCTGCTTCGCGTGCGCTTCTTGAAGCGCTGACAGCGACGCTTGTAACCGTCTCACGTCTTCTACTAATTGCGCGATCTGGAAAGAAATGGATTTTATAGATGAGGAATAATTTATGTTTATTATTGATTTTCCTAAATATAGACAAAGAAAGAAAGAAGGAAGGAAAAGAAGATAATTCTTATTTATATAAATAAACTAGGCAAACTCCGTTTCGCCACCAGAGACACCTTTTCTTTGCTATAAACCTCACGGAGCCCGAGACCTTTCCAACGAATGCAAAACTGTGGTAATCGGTTCGTGCATTCTGGAGTTATAGCGTCAGGAAGGAAAACCCGACTTATTTTTATATAGTAGATGAATTTTCTTTCTTGGATATATCTTTAGGTAAATGGGAATTTATGTTATGTTGTTCAGATATGTTATGCTTGTAAATATCCATTTATTTATTTGTAACTGAGACGATGCTTTCTTTCAATAAATACAGTTTAGAACATATTGTACGTTTATTTTCAAAACAGTTCCTTTACGTCAACCATTATAAAAATAATCAGAATAATATATAATACATGAGTAGTAACAATTAGCTGAAAAGATAGTACCTAAATATCTCCATAGGATTTTCCTGTTATTCATTTAAAATTGAACCTTGGACTTTCCGAATTAAACAGTAATTACTTATAACAATATAATACGTAACGCAGAACAAACAATCATAAAGCATTATCATTTATTACAGATTAAATCTAATATCTTATAGTCAAAAATGAAGCACCAATCTCACTATAATTGTACTAATTAGAAGTGTCATAAAAATATTAACAAATAAGTAGAATTAAATTGTAAAATCGTATAAAATAATTTAACGCGTCATTTAGTTAGTAAAATAATGCTTAAATAAACTAATAATAGTAGATACATCGTGTTTGTTTATCTGTCGTCATATATTTTTCATGATCATAATTGAAGAACACTATAATATGTGGATTGTCGTTATAATATGATTAATCTGAAAAACTACTTTTTCTACACATTATTTTCATTTTCCTTATTTTTTTTTTTCAAGTGTTTATGGGCGGTGATGACCACTTATTACACTGAGAGAAAAAATTTCGGCGTAATTAATAACAATGTTATTAAATGGCGTTATTATCAAATTTTATCAATTCCTATGTATTTTTAATGAAAACTACAAAAAATTTAATTTCAAGTACAGTTTATTAATTTAGTAATATAATACCAATAAACGGGTTTTATTAAATTTCGAAATTAATATTCTTTACTTGGGATTGTAGGATTTTACATGTATTAATAAATATTCCTTGAATTTGTAGGTACTGTACTAATATCAAGAGGTACAGATTAGTTATGATTAGTGATGGGCCGAATGTGGATTGAACCGAATTCGAACTTCGGCCGAACATTCGGTACATGACAACGCCGAATTCGAACTTCGGCCGAAGTTCGGCCGAAGTTCGGCAGATCTTCCCGCTCTCGTTCCCTATGTTAAAAATAAATGATTGATTTGATTACATGTTATGATTACCTAACATTATGTATGATTAAAAATAAATAATTATTTCCTTTTCATACCTAATTCTGCGTTTTATTTCATTAAAATAATATAATTCCATTGACTTTGAATACTCAAGAAATAATAAAGTTTGTGACTTCATAATACATTTCACCTAACTAAACCTATAATTAAATAAATTATTTTAATTGAACATAATTATTATCGATGCTCATTCTCTCTCGCAAGGGATATCAGCGTGATATGTATGTATGCTGGTCCACCTACTACTATGACGATGATGTAACGAATTTCGGCCGAAGTTCGGTATTATGAACCGAATTTCGGCCGAATGACGAAATTCGGTTTAATGTGCCGAATTTCGGTTAAACCGAATGTGAAACGAACTTCGGCCCATCCCTAGTTATGATTATAAAAGAGTTTTACTAAAATGATCGATTACAAAAAACTATAATATCTAATATGGCATTTCTTATTTCTATAATTTTTGAACTTGTAATTAGAACTAGTTTTATTTTTCCCTCAAGAAGTAAACTATTATTTGTCATTACAGTTATGGTTATTAATGTTTATATATACCTTTTATTGGAATTAGTAAAGTTTACTAGTAACAAGATACATGCCTACTTTGATCTGCCGGCGGCCGGAGCGGCCGGGACGTTGCTGCTCAATTGCTCATTAATTGCTTAGCGTCAGTGAGTGCACGTGTGTTTAACACACAAGTGAAAATAATTTGTGCAGTGCAAAAACAATTGAATGACTCGAACAAAAGAATACTCATGGATCAATTAACCAGTGATCTCCTTAAGAGGTGGGGATTGCAGGAGTATGTAACCCAATTTCGTGGTAAGTAGGTACCTAATCAAACTACATAAGTAGATAGTTAGAAGCTAGATAGTTTTATTTATTCTTTGCATCCCAGAACACAGTACCAAACTATTCTTTGTCAGAACAGTCGATGTATTAATGTTGATAATATTACCTTATTCATACTTAAAGTAATTTGGTATATTGCGTTGTCTAGATGGAAGAGTGGATTCTGGAACACTCAGAATTTTAACCAACGATGAAATAAGTCAGTTGATCAGTAAACTAAAACCGTTCTGCTATTTCATACTAAATGTAGGAGAGTGTTTAATGTAAAATTTTCGGATATTTCACTTCTATTTTTAAAAAAGTTATTATTAATGCCATTTTACTCATTAGGTTAAGTACTTTCGATATCAATTTAAAGATTTTTGATGCAATCGCCTGTGCACACTTAACGATTACACCCTGTAGATATGATGTACACTTATGGTCTTCTTTTAGTCATCATTCAAATCAGTGTTATTATTTTAGGTTCTGAAAACTTTGAAGTTGTCGATTGATGGTAGAGCAGTTGCGTAGTCGTGGAATTATCGAGAGGGCCCGTTCACATTCCTTGACAAGAACATCATCTTCGTCATCGAATTCTGATGTAGCTCCATTAATACGATTGCCAGCAGCATCAGCAGGCAATGTATATTTTAATGAAAAGCGAGTTTGTTTACTTTTACGGGTATTGCTGTTTTCAATTTAAATGATAAATGATTCCTTTCAGAATCCGACGAAGAATTAAGGGAGAAAGTCGCATGGCTGCGGAATTCCTTAGAGCCGTAGCACCTAGTGGAAGAGAAGTGGGTGGCCACAGCGGCATTGAGACTGAATACAAACTACTTGGTTGGTGGCAGTGTTGTTGCCTAAAAACTAAAAAACTAAAAATTCAGCATCGGTTGGGCAAGTTGTTTGTTATCATGAATACTATACCCAGGATTTTTTAGTTTATTACTTAAAATTATGTTGTCAATGATTATTTTTTGGTTAATTAGAATAAATTTATTTCAGGAAAATATCAAATTTTATTTATTATGTCCACCTATCTGCAAATGAAGATTTCGAACAATTTTTCACTATTACTTATCTGAACAATTTTAAAAAACAATAAAGTTTTGAATTACATTAGTTATTAGAGCTTCGTATAATAAGAAGAAAGTTGATCGAAATCATCAATATGTAAAAGTAATTAGTAACGTTACTATACTTATACCGCTAAATTTAAATACCCAAAAAAACTTTTGGAGGAGAATCTGCACATGAATATGAACAAATATAATTATAGGACCGACTCTAAAAGCACAAATGTTAAGTAAAAAACATGATTGTTTTTCGCGCTTTTTGGAGTCGGTTCCATAGTTAAACGTGTTCATATTCATGTGTAGATTCTCCTCCAGAAGTTTTTTTGGGTATTTAAATTTAGCGGTATAAGTATAGCAACGTTTCTAATTACTATTAAACAGAATACTAGAAATTATATCACACCTCAATGAATTTCAATAAAAGATATTAATTACAAGTCAAAATTTTAATAGGGCCTATAAAAAAATACTGGTCATCACTGCTTTATTATTTCCACACATTAAATTGTGAATCCTAGTCACAAGATTCTTAAGACAAGTAACAAGAGTAGTAAAACCCAAGAAAAAAAGTACTAAGAATAAAAAACATATTACGCGTAACCAATATATTTATGTTATTGGCCTTAATAAAAACATATTAACAGAAAGTATGTTGGATTACTTGCACTAAATAAACTTTACTCGTTATTAGTAAACAGGCATTTTTATTCCAACTAAACTTGGATTTTTGGCGTCAGTAAATGCAATAAGTAAAACTCGTTTGTAGCCGTTAGAGAACTTTAAATGTCCTAGGATTTATATGAATTTTATTAGTTATTAATATTTTTTATTGAATTTTTTTCTCAGTGTAGATGACCAAGTCCTTTGCTTGCTCTGATATAAAAAAAAAAAATTCAAAATGGCGGAATTGACCTTCGGCAATCAATTGTATCAAGTGGTCATCGAAGCGTAGAGATGGCTAACGGATGCAGGAAGTCTGGTCTATGGGTGATGTATACACTATATTATAGGTAACTAGGTATTTAGGTAAATAATATGTACCTAGGTAATCACTGTATGTGATAATTGAAATGTTTGACGTGATTTTTTTTATAATATTAAGCAGATTTGTTTGTTTGAACGTGCTAATCTCAGAAACTAATGGAACGATTTAAAAAAAATTTTCACCTTTGGATATGTACGTAATCTCTAAGTGATATGTACCACGGGTAAAACAGGGGCGGACCGTAAGTGCTAAATACCTAATGTATTGATGGTTTTAGCGAAAAGTAAACAGTGTTGTCAAGGGCGGATCCAGCTTTAGTGCCAGGGGGGGGTCACATAGACGTGGTCAATTTTCAAAAGCTATATTTTGGTAATTTAATTGATACGTAGATTTAAAAAAAAATGGTCAAGTGCGAGTCGGATTGGCGAACCAAGAGTTCCGTACAAGCATTTTTATATGTTTTAATATTAAATTTATGCTTTTTGCGATTTTTCCTTTATCTGTGCTATAAGACGTAAGTTTCTATTAAATAAAGATTAAATATCAAGATTCTGTGTTCACGGGAAGTACCCTGTAGGTTTTGATTCCTGGCAACACTTGCGAAATGAAATGTATGTTTTAGCAATTTTTCCTCCATCTGTGCTGACATTGTTTTTAACCAAATTTCAGAACTCTGTGTTCACAGGAAGTAGTACAATACCTATAGATTTTGATTCCCTTGCGATAATGTCGAAATTTGCGATAATTTACGGCATAAATGGCTGTATCTTTTGATTGCGTTGGCTTATAAGTTTGATTTTTTCACAGCTATAAGGAACCGTAAATTTGAGTGAATCGGTATGAATTTCAGATTGATACCTCCACGCGTTCCTGAGAAAAAGGGTCTTCACAGGCAGACAAACTTGAAAAATATATATTTTTTGCAATTATTCCTGTATCTGTACTATAAGATGTTGCTTTGTACCGAATTTCAAGATTCTGAGTTTACGGAAAGTACCCTGTAGGTTTTGAGTTTTGATTCCCTTGCGAATGTCGAAATTTGCGAAATTTTTGGCATTTACGGCTGTATCTTCTGATTCGTTGACATAGAAGTTTGATTTTATTATAGCGTAAAGGTATTTTAGACTTGAGTTTTTGGTATGAATATCAAGTTAATACATGTCAGCGTTCATGAGTACAGGTAAATTAGCTTGGAGAAATTTTTGCGTTTGTAGTAGTGTATGGTCAGCAAATAAAATAAAACAACATTTTATTTTTAGTTTTTATTTTATATATATAAGGGATTTTAAATTAAACTATATGTGTTTCTCCTCTGAAAAAGATGAGACTTTATTTTAATATTTGCACATTTAACATACGTATAACTTTTACATTAACAATGTTACTAAAATGAAAAATTTACTAACCTGAAAAAGAAACGACATTTAAAGTTTAATTCTTTAGTTTGAGAAGTCAAAGGCTTGCCTCGACCATGTTTTAACACTGGAGCCATTTTGAATTAACAATATAAAGTTACAACACTTACACACAAATTAAACACTTCAACAAATATTATAACAATAGAAATAATAACAACAATCAACAAATACAAAATTTAACAATTAAACTACTAGACCGGGAGATATTGACACAAAATTTCGAGTCATTTGTAACAGGATGGCGGTTCTACAGGGGTCTTAGTACGCAATGACAAAAAGAAAAACGATGGTGTGAACGCTGGTACCGGCGGCTTAGTCGCGTGGGCGTTAGTCGAACTCGTCGGAAAAATAGCGAAGTCAAACAATTTGTAACACAAAAATTTTAGAATTTACCGATAGCCCATAAAAAAGAAGTAGGCGGTAGTGTCATGCCATACTTTTCCGGTGTGACTTACAGCCCGCCATACCGACGCGAATGTGTTGATTTAAAAAAAAACAATTCAACCATTTGTACCAGGCTAACTTTTGCACAGGTAACCATCGTCGTGCAGCCATTTACGAAAATCGCCATGCCATACTTTTCGGACGATTCCAAATGGTCGCCATACCGCCGAAAATCTGCAATTTTTTTTTTTCGCCGAACCATTTACCACCCTAAATTTTTTTTTCAACAACTCCTGAATGATTATAAATAGAAGTGTGATAATGTCATACCTGTGGGAGGTGGCGAATGTGTATAAGATTTTTTTTTATTGTAAGATTTTATTCGTATTTTGAACGATTAGTAACAGTATGGCACTAATTTTTCCTGTAAGTTTGAGGTTCAACGAATATAAATACATAATTTCAAAGATCTAGGTGGTGGAAATCTTCACTTATATAAATTAATACTAAATTAATTTTTCAAGTATGGCAGCACTTTTTCCCCCTACTAGAAGTATGGTAAATATAATAATGGTCACATTTTATCAAATACTCTCCAAAAATCCAAATGCAATACTGGTACAAAAAGTTTGGCGAAAAAAAAAATTTTGCAGTTTTTCGGCGGTATGGCGACCATTTGGAATCGTCCGAAAAGTATGGCATGGCGATTTTCGTAAATGGCTGCACGACGATGGTTACCTGTGCAAAAGTTAGCCTGGTACAAATGGTTGAATTGTTTTTTTTAAATCAACACATTCGCGTCGGTATGGCGGGCTGTAAGTCACACCGGAAAAGTATGGCATGACACTACCGCCTACTTCTTTTTTATGGGCTATCGGTAAATTCTAAAATTTTTGTGTTACAAATTGTTTGACTTCGCTATTTTTCCGTCGAGTTCGACTAACGCCCACGCGACTAAGCCGCCGGTACCAGTGTTCACACCATCGTTTTTCTTTTTGTCATTGCGTACTAAGACCCCTGTAGAACCGCCATCCTGTTACAAATGACTCGAAATTTGGTGTCAATATCTCCCGGTCTATACGTAATAATTATAATTTTTGAATGAAATGTGTGCTTTATGTTCTAACGGTACCAAACGACTGCACGTGGCACCTGCGGACAGCGTAAACTGGTTTATTCTGTTTTTGTGCGTGTTTCCACTTTCCACTATCAAGTGACGATTTATTTATTTGTTTTGTTTCGTAATTATTATGGTCAAATATTAATTATGAAACAAATTATTATGGACACGATATTTTATTGTTTCACGGTAGTCGTCTTGTCGTTTGCTCTAGGACGTGAAATTGAATGATATATTTTTTTTTATAAAGTCAAAACCATATTCTTTCAAATAAAAACTTGTTTTTATTGAAAACAAAAGTGTTGCTAGGAATAAGTATGAAATTAAATAGTAATGTTAGGATATCGAAACATTTTTGTATAGGCCAGAACGATATAGTGGAAACGCGCTCTAAGATCTGAGTAATATACACACCACTACATATGCAAAAATTTCTCCAAGCTAATTTACCTGTAACAGGGTTGTAAGTTAAAATTTTTTTTAAATATTTTTTTATGTTATAATCTAAGGAAAAATTGGTGCTTTTCGCAATTAGTAAACAAAGTCGTTGTCTCTGTGCCTATGTCCCTATGTATGATTAAATCTTTAAAACTACGCACTATATGTTTTTAGGCCCGAAAAAGTTTCATCCTTGTTTTATTGGAAATATCTAAGGAGCTTCTCTTTTTAAATGCACGAGTAGAACACCCAGAGTTTTATTTCAAAAACACGATTTTTAAAAAAATATTTAAAATATTGGAATTCTCGCGGCCGACTGAGCTAAATAAATTCGCATAAAAAAAATAGATACACTAGATAATTTATTATGTTGCTAATATATGTAGTGATTACAGGCGCAAATTATCCCTTTTTGAAATTTTCGATATTGTCGATAGAGGCGAAAGTATTGTAATTTTTACTGATTTTCGTTTTTATTTTTTTATATTATATGCAGGCGTTAGTAGAATCTCTGTTTAGTACCAAAAGAAGCCTTGAACTGAGGGCTACATGTGACAAAAATACCACATTCTAACCACGAAGTTATTACGAGATATCGATTTTCAAAGAATTCAATGTCAGGGTTGTCTCTAATAAAGAAAAAGTCAAAGCTGTTTTTTAACAATTATATAAATCGTCTATCTATTACCAAGTTTTTGTATATGGTTTAAGTCGTTAGTTATAGTCGATATTTTAATATTATTCAACGATTTTTAATAAAATATTTAAAAAATTGGAATTTTCGCGGCCGACTGAGATAAATAAATTCGTATAAAAAAAAAAAGATACACTAGATAATTTATTATGTTGCTAATATATGTAGTGATTACAGGCGCAAATTATCCCTTTTTGAAATTTTCGATATTGTCGATAGAGGCGAAAGTATTGTAATTTTTACTGATTTTCGTTTTTATTTTTTTATATTATATGCAGGCGTTAGTAGAAGCTCTGTTTAGTACCAAAAGAAGCCTTGAACTGAGGGCTACATGTGACAAAAATACTACATTCTAATCACGAAGTTATTACGAGATATAGATTTTCAAAGAATTCAAAGATAGGGTTGTCAATGTTTTTACCGTTAATTCCGTTTGACTTTTAATGAGATTACTATGATCAATGCTCAAAATATTGACGAAAAAGGAGATTTATTTGTATTAATTTGATATTATTGAATTGTCTTAAAAATCTAAGATTTTTTTTTATTCAGTTAATTTATTACATATCATATGGATTACCTACCTATAATAATATATTGAATAATATTAAAATATCGACTATAACTAACGACTTAAAACATAAACAAAAACTTGGTAATAGATAGATAATATATATATAATTGTTAAAAAAAAGCTTTGACTTTTTCTTTACTAGGGTCAACCCTGACATTGAATTCTTTGAAAATCTATATCTCGTAATAACTTCGTGGTTAGAATGTGGTATTTTTGTCACATGTAGCCCTCAGTTCAAGGCTTCTTTTGGTACTAAACAGAGATTCTACTAACGCCTGCATATAATATAAAAAAATAAAAACGAAAATCAGTAAAAATTACAATACTTTCGCCTCTATCGACAATATCGAAAATTTCAAAAAGGGATAATTTGCGCCTGTAATCACTACATATATTAGCAACATAATAAATTATCTAGTGTATCTATTTTTTTTATACGAATTTATTTAGCTCAGTCGGCCGCGAAAATTCCTATATTTTAAATATTTTTTTAAAAATCGTGTTTTTGAAATAAAACTTTGGGTGTTCTACTCGTGCATTTAAAAAGAGAAGCTCCTTAGATATTTCCAATAAAACAAGAATGAAACTTTTTCGGGCCTAAAAACACATAGTGCTACGCAACGAATTTCGATGCAGTTTTTTTAAAGATAGAGTGATTCTCACACATAAAAGCACATCTTTCACGCAAACACACACACACACACACACACACACACACACACACACACACACACACACACACACACATACTCACACTCACACTAACACACACTCACACTCGCTAACACATACACACACAGACATTAAAGCGCTTTCCACCTTTACTTGTAATTTTTAAAATTTTCTTTTGTATAACGTAGGTATACTGTTAAGAATTTAATGGGAGAAGCCACTTGCTCCTGAGACACAGTATTTAACTAATTCAGGAGCCTATGGATTCATATATAAGCTGTACCTATTTCTTTATGTCAATAAAGTTTTTATTATTATTATTTATTTATTATTCAAGAGGAATAGTATATAATTTATAAGGTTTTAGAGAAAGCGGGCGAAGCCGCGGGCGGTAAGCTAGTCTGCGTTATAAGACGTTTGATTGTACTAAATTTCATGACTCTGTGTACTCGGGAACTACCCTGTAGGTTTTGATTTCTTAGGGAGTGTCGAAAAATTTCAGCAATTACAGCTGCATCTTTTGATTGCGTTGGCTAAAACGTTTGAATTTTTCACAGCATCAAGGGACCGTACACCGTAGGATTTCGACCATCCCTGGAGCACCTATATCTTATCTATATCCTAGAGCACCCTGTCCCGTAAACACAGTCTTGAAATTGAGTAAAAAGTATCGTGTTATAGCACAGATGTAGTAATAACTGCGAAAACCCTAATTATTTAATTAAATTAAATAAAAATATATTTTTAAATAATTTTAAACTTACAATCCCTTTACTCATGAACGTCTACATGTATTTAATTGATATTCACATCAGAACTCAGGTCTATAATAACTTAAATCTGTTATTTAATTCAAATTCTATGTCAACGCAATCTGAAGAAAAAGCAATTAGAGCCGCATATTCTGTAATTCGCAACTACATACTTGCAAGGGAATCATCAATCAAAACCTACAAGGTACTTCCCGTGAACACAGTCTTGAAAACGACTTAAGCACTTACAAGCACAGATAAAGAAAAAAATCCTTTAAACAAAATTGTAAGATACAACATAATGAAAAAATATGTTTGCTCGGAGTCCTCGGTGCGCGAGTCCGACGCGCACTTGGCCGATTTTTTGTTGTAATTTGACTGTATTTTATAGTGTTCATTTGAAAAAAAAATTTGCTATTTATGTCTTATCCACGAACTGGGATATTTCGATATTTGAGGTTTTGTGTGAAAAGTGTAACAGCAAAAGTTGTAGAAAAAAAATTTATTACATACATACAACTTTACCATTACACTTTATTCCGCAGTTATAGTTTTTTTTTTTAAATCGAAAAACCTGTTATTTGTCCTTAAATTACGACCACAGGTCGACCCTTTTAAACTTTTTCTATAATTTTTGTTATATTCTCTTCCGTTACCGTTTGTAATTGATTTCATTGTTCTATATTACTTTTATGTCTCAAAATTCAATAAAAACATCATATTGAACAGTATTAATTTAAAAAAGTTAATATTAAATTAGTGGTCCACTTAGGTCGTGGACCTAGCCCAGGGGGGGGTCATGACCCCGTGACCCCCCCCTGGATCCGCGCTTGAGTGTTGTTAACTTGTTTGTATGTCGAGTTATCATCGGAATGGCTATACTGATTTTAGTAGGATTTCTTGAGTCTGTAAGTTTTTGGATTTGAAGTGATCGAAGTAGAGCACTAGGCCGAAATCTTATGAGGAAAGAAATACGGAAGAAAATACAACTACTTAATTTATCAAACAATTGTTTACCATACAAATTGGACGTCTTTTTGATAGACAAGTTAATCTTCACAAATATTGACGCATTGTATACTTTATTACAATTACATAAAGCTGAAAATGCCTCAATTTGTTGACACCTTGACATATTATATGGTATCAGTTAAAAAGAACAAATATCAAGGAAACCTTGAATTTGACACGTTTGAAGAAGATTAAGGTTTTTAGTAACGTATTTGATTATTTTTATGACAATCGAAGTTGTATACCTAAGCCTTAATTGGACTACTAGCTTTTTCACGCGGTTTTATTTGAGTTAATATAGTTACCTAAGAATATTAATTAAAAAAATAATTGAAGTTTGGTAACTAATAAACATAATATTATAAGAAAAATACTGAATGTCTAAATACGAAACTTTATCGTAAGTGTATATTATGTACTGAGATTTTCTTTTAAGGGCTGATTTTTCAATCCTTGGTTAAAACTTATTCGTTGAATAACGTATTAAACTACCATTTGAAAAATGTATTCTAATTACCTGTATTTGACATTACAGGTGACATTTTAATATTATCGTGTAATACTTAATTGGACGGATAAGTTTTAACCAAGGATTGAAAAATCAGCCCTAAAACGACTTAAATATAACTTGGAAAATTCCTTCAAATAAATAGAAATGTCATGAAACTCGATAGTTGCTCTTTATAAGCAATATTTTAATTAAATTTGAATTAATTAGTGGCCTAACTCCTGTTGTGTCGTGTTTTTTATCATAGATATTATTTAATTGTAATAAAAACATTTAGAACATCTTATCTAGTAAAACCCACACATACATAATGTTAAAAGTAAAACCCA
The DNA here is from genome assembly GCA_029959065.1 of Colias behrii. Lineage (NCBI taxonomy): Eukaryota > Metazoa > Arthropoda > Insecta > Lepidoptera > Pieridae > Colias > Colias behrii. The sequence continues at coordinate 10,043,768 of JARWMC010000017.1, forward strand.
CACACACATATCGTTAAATTATAATTACTTATTAACACCATTAATATCTTAATCTTAGATTACAAAATAAAAGGCAGATGGAGCATGTCAATCGTCCATCGCCCTTGTCAAAGAAATTACGAAATCAAAAACGAATACGAACCTCCGCCAGTGCTATAGCGATTCTAGTGTCATGCAATACGTCAAAAGGGGTTTGCTATTTTAGTAAAAAATGCTGTCTTGTGATATTAAAACGCTGTAAAATTTGTTCTCGAAAACAAACAAAAAGATAAAACATCGTTTTACAGGTTTTCTGTAGATTATTTGGCTTATTTAATTTTGTATACAAATAATAATTTTACATATACGAAGGAATACAAAACTTCAACGTATGCTGCCAGTATTTTGAAAATGAATTTGCCATTTTTATGGGTAAAACGGTAAAATGGTTAAAAGATCTTCGGGGTAGTGCTGTTGGATTTTTCGATCGTGAATGTGATTATTTGTATAGTGGTTCATGATCATTATTAGATAATTTTAATAAGCATAATTCTTTTTTTTTTACTTTTATATAGCTTAAATAAAAACGCCAGAGTCGTTTTCGCCCGCGATTTAATTCAATTGAACTCCGTGATGGATAGGACAAAATTATTATTATTCAGGAATTATATTTATTTATTATCCAGTAAAGCAGCTGACAATGTGGATGTCGTAAGGTGTCACTGAAAATCAGTGTTAAGGTATTATGCCTCAGGTATCCTGAGTGGCTTCCTTTTTAGAGCAAGCAACCATACATAAATTTATGTTTTCTATTACCTAGTATGAATAATATATTCATAATTTACAATGCTATTGTTGTGTGTTTGTGTGTATTGGAATAAATGGTTTCTTCCTTCTTTCTTTCTAAAAATAAAATGTCCCGTGTTCTCGACTAAAAACTACCGCTATCCGCATTCATATATTTTGAAAATAAAAAATAATATAGGTAATCATTGTAATTTTGAAACATTTTTTTTATGTAATTTATTTAATTAAAAATTTATCATTTATGTAACAAAAAATTTTTTACAATACATATTATAAAAAATTATCATAAACAAGAATTTATATTAAAATTAAAACCTGACAGCTAATTTATGTAGCCTACGTCACTAAACACCACTACCATAATAATTCAGATGATTGCAATGTCACCTCATAAATCAAAATCGGTTCAGCGGTTTATACTGCAGGGCGTGCCAAAGAAATATTATACATAGATACACTCGAAAAACATAACCCTCTTTCTTCCGTAGTCGGGAAAAATTTTGGGAAAATTTTCAATATCTGGTAACATAACACCCACACAGAAGCACCGTGTACGTACAGTGCAGCGGCGAAATGACAGCACACATAGCTTTATGGAAATGACGATAAATTATTCGGTTTAGTTCGGCAACGCTCCATCTGTCTTTTATTTTGTAATCTAAGATCTTAATATTGTTCGAGAGCAATAAACTGAAAATTTTCCTAAATTAAAGTTTCCGCGAGTTGTAAAAAATATTACTTAATTTAAATTAAATTAGAATTATAGTTGAATAGATAAACAAAATATTTAAATATAAGCCATTATCTAAATTTGCTTTTTTCAATTACAATCAAGCTTCTAACAAGTAATTTAAGCTATTCATTTTAATTTATTCGTTCATTCTAAATAAACTGGCGTAAATACGGTCCGCACAAAAAGCTTGTAAACACAACGCATTCAAATAGTACAGTTCACATAAAAAGTATTAGCCGAAACGAAATTTCCGTCGGACAGAACCGCGAGTCATTATTGTCTTAATTCGGCCCTGCGTTGACCGCTATTAGACGATCGGTGTAGGTTATAAGCGGAAGCGATGCCATCAGAAGAAGCGATTCAAAAATGCACCAATCGCTATTTTCAAATAAAATTATTTTAGATTTAAAGAAACACTTCAATTAGTTTCTTAATCGACTTGTTGGATAAAAAAAACTATAACATTGATAATGCCTTTCTAGGATTAATAATTTGACAAAAGTTATTAATTAAAAATCCTGTATTACAGACATTTTTAAACTTTTATTACACTTAGGTACATACTTATCGATTACAAGTAAATAATTCCACAAGTTTTGTGTTTTACTTCTTTAATTGTAATTTTACTAAATCTATTAATATCAAACACGCTTCTACCCGCTACAGCCCATCCCTTAAGCTAAGGGTTCCTTCAGGAGGGTTAAAGTTCAACCCCGACAATTACCTACAATCATTACTATGGACAATTATGTTTTCGACCGTCACAGTTACAGGTTTTTATTGGGCAGCTTTTTAGTTTAATTACTGGTATTTTTCAACGCGTGGCTGCATGTCTGATTTGCGTCCTTTTTGACTTTTGGCCTAACGTGTTGATGGGTTAGCTCTTCATTTGTATTGGTAATTTCTTTGTTAGTCGTTGTTTGTTATAGGTAAGATATTGCCTCGTAAAAGTCTATAACTACAGAACCTAATAATAACGAATATTGGTGATTATAACTTTCATTACGTCTAAAACCGGGATATTTGATTTAAAAATTTACATTCCCTCTAAAACCATTAACACATCAAAACGCACTCAAACCGCCAGCATAGTACCGAATGAAACACATTAACCCATAACAAGAAAAAGATCACGACCGAAAACAATGGGGAAGCGAACGTCAATAGCAATAGACAATTGGAATCTAATAAAGTAACAAAACAGAACCAATTCGTCCCCTGACAATCCATCGTCATAAATTTGTACAAGGCTCAATCACAAAAGACGTGATGAAAGACAAGTGAACGAATAAAAAACGCATAATACGCCATTTTCGCCGTCACAAAGTGGAATCCATGTCGGCTATCTGTCAAACTGGTCAAACATGAGAATTGGCGGGTTACCATTATTAGCCGACCGAATTTAAACGTCCACCGGACGCAAGGCCCGGCTACGACGCGACCCCTCTCTCGATTCCGCCGATCTGCCCAGCGATACCAACTGTTGAAAACAAAAAAGACGCTCGGATAGCTTCTACGGCGTGTTCCTTTTTCTTTTTCCACATCTATTGCTCACTGTATAGTTCCGAGCGAATTTCATTTCGAGGAAAAATGATAAATGACGTGAATGATTGAACAGCCGGACATGAGTTTTGAATCGCCAAAAGAGATTTCGGCCTATCCGCTTCACATTTCATTCGAATTATGACGGGAGCGGCCGACAGCGCATCTATTGAAATTAAAATGCGAAAATTTATCGGCCATTTAGTGGATTGTCACGACATCACTAGCAATTCATAAATATTCACAACAAATGTCGCGGTGCTTTTACAAAACGGGCCGTTGATTGACAACATACGTCATCACATCTATCAAGTATGCGTGATCGGAAAACCGCATATAAAAATACCCTGCGAACGCTGTATCCATTGCATATCTTTTACAATGGTGATTGTAAATTGCAGTTTTGCATTTGAAATTCGAAACATGACAATGACGTTGACAGCGAAATTGGCGGTAAATTTGTCTATAGCTTGACGTGACTCGGATTCCATTTTTGAAATGCATTGACAGGAGCCATTAGTAGTTTCAACGATTAGTTTCTGTCAGATGTTCGTTTTTCGCTTCGACGCGAGTCGATCGCTCGAAATTCACGCGGCATAGACAATTGGAATGCAATTGTAGTTTTGTGGCAGCCGACAACGAAATGAAGCAATTATAAGTTCGGGGAGCTCATTTATTGCCTGTCTATCGCTGCAGTTATAAAACAGAATAGAAAACTAAGTTCATGTTGTTATTAGTTCGTATTATGGAAGGCAATGTATCCTGCGCTTTATAGGTTTTGTCGTTTATTTTCTAACTTATCGCCTTTGTTCCTTGTCTGGTTTAGTCATCGAGTTGTTTTTGCAGGTAATTTGCATTTATTAGCAAGCTAGATAGTAGATACCTATTATGGAAGGTAGGAACGTCTTGATTTTGGGGCATAAATAACAGAGTGTTAAGGTTTATATAATTAACAAACAGAATGGTTGCAGGTGCAATTTTTCAAAAGAACCAAAGACAAGTAAGAATTAAATAGGTGTAATAAATAACCGAAGCAGACAATTTGGTCAGCAACGGGGCCGACACGTGATTGGCCGCACGCGATACGATGCAATTATACGAACGTCATGAGGAATTAAAAGAAATGCTTTTTTCGCGAAATGAAAATTTTGGCGTTAAGGCGATGTGGTGCGCGTGAAAATATAAACTGTGTGTAGGTTGGAACAACAGCTGTTACTTATTATCTAGGTGTATGTAATTAATTATTTTCATGAAAACTTAAAATTATGTGAAATGTATGTAGAAGATATTATTATGTATTTAGAAATTAAAGACTTTTTAACGGATTTTAAACGCGATTTATTCATTCTATTATTTTCCCGACGTTTCGAACACTTTACAGCGAGCGTGGTCACGGGGAGACTGAGATGTTATACGTCTTGACGGTCATTCAAAAATTGCTGTTTGTAAACTACCTCCACCTATTCCTCCGTAGTTGGTATGTGGAGTATTTTTCCGGATGTTGGCAGTATTGGCTGATCGTGTCTTCTAGTCTTTTGGTATGTTTGACATGGGGTTTTAAATTCTTAATAACAGGATCCCAGGTGTTAGAAAGTTTCAAACCATCTTCTCTATTGAAATTTGGGTGTTTTTTAATTTCAATAGCCTCGCGCACAAGTCTTGGAAAAAATTTATTTTCTCTGGCAAGGATTTGTGGTTGGTCGAATCTTATGAAGTGGTTGTTGTCCAGTGTGTGTTCACATACCGCAGACTTCTTGTGACGCCGATGCTTGATATCCGCAATGTGCTCCTTCAGTCGGTTAGCAATGCTTCTTTTTGTTTGGCCGATGTATGAGAGTCCACAGTCACAGTCTAACTTGTACACGCCTGCTTCTTGTAGAGGAATATTACTTTTAATTGGTCTCAAGAATTGGTTTATCTTCTTGTGCGGCTTATATATAGTTTTAATTGAAGCTCGTCTTAGGATTCTTCCAATTCTGTCAGTAACTCCCTTCACATATGGTAGGTAGGCCGGTTGTCTTTCAACTGTATGTGGCTTCGTTCGACTCCTGTGATGCTGTGGAGGCGCCTGCAGCTTGTTGTTACGTAGTACTCGCTTGACATGCTGCAGTTCCCCGCTGAGGTGGGCAGCATCACAGAGGTGGCGGGCTCTCTGAAACAAAGATTTACCGACAGAAGCTAGTTGGCAAGGATGGTGGTGAGATTCACCATTGAGGTACCTATCAGTATGAGTGGCTTTCCTATACACTGTATGGTTGAGCATGCCATCCCGTCCCCTCATAATTAAAATGTCAAGAAAGGCTAGACGGTTGTTAGTTTCTAACTCCATAGTAAATTGGATGTTTTTATGTATGGAGTTAAGATGATCTAAAAATGCAGGTATATGTTCAGTAGGGAGTATTGTGAAGGTGTCATCTACATAGCGTTTGTAAAGTCTCGGTTTGACTGGTGCTGTGGCCAAGGCTCTCTCCTCGAAGTCTTCCATAAAAATATCAGCGACAACGGGTGACACTGGAGAGCCCATGGCCACCCCATCAACCTGCATGTAAAATTCACCATTCCACAATAAATAGCCAGATGTAAGGCAATGTTCTAAGATCTCTGCATATTCTAATGGCATATTGTGTTCCCCTAACCTTTTCTTAACAATATTGATGCAATCAGTCACCGGGAGATTAGTAAAAAGATTTTGTATCATCTTAACTCCATACATAAAAACATCCAATTTACTATGGAGTTAGAAACTAACAACCGTCTAGCCTTTCTTGACATTTTAATTATGAGGGGACGGGATGGCATGCTCAACCATACAGTGTATAGGAAAGCCACTCATACTGATAGGTACCTCAATGGTGAATCTCACCACCATCCTTGCCAACTAGCTTCTGTCGGTAAATCTTTGTTTCAGAGAGCCCGCCACCTCTGTGATGCTGCCCACCTCAGCGGGGAACTGCAGCATGTCAAGCGAGTACTACGTAATAACAAGCTGCAGGCGCCTCCACAGCATCACAGGAGTCGAACGAAGCCACATACAGTTGAAAGACAACCGGCCTACCTACCATATGTGAAGGGAGTTACTGACAGAATTGGAAGAATCCTAAGACGAGCTTCAATTAAAACTATATATAAGCCGCACAAGAAGATAAACCAATTCTTGAGACCAATTAAAAGTAATATTCCTCTACAAGAAGCAGGCGTGTACAAGTTAGACTGTGACTGTGGACTCTCATACATCAGCCAAACAAAAAGAAGCATTGCTAACCGACTGAAGGAGCACATTGCGGATATCAAGCATCGGCGTCACAAGAAGTCTGCGGTATGTGAACACACACTGGACAACAACCACTTCATAAGATTCGACCAACCACAAATCCTTGCCAGAGAAAATAAATTTTTTCCAAGACTTGTGCGCGAGGCTATTGAAATTAAAAAACACCCAAATTTCAATAGAGAAGATGGTTTGAAACTTTCTAACACCTGGGATCCTGTTATTAAGAATTTAAAACCCCATGTCAAACATACCAAAAGACTAGAAGACACGATCAGCCAATACTGCCAACATCCGGAAAAATACTCCACATACCAACTACGGAGGAATAGGTGGAGGTAGTTTACAAACAGCAATTTTTGAATGACCGTCAAGACGTATAACATCTCAGTCTCCCCGTGACCACGCTCGCTGTAAAGTGTTCGAAACGTCGGGAAAATAATAGAATGAATAAATCGCGTTTAAAATCCGTTAAAAAGTCTTTAATTTCTAAATGTATAATACTCGCGTAAAATCAAACATCAGAAAATACTATTATTATGTATTACAATTTGATTATTGTAGGTATAGATACATATTATATACATACTAGCGGTCCGCCCCGGCTTCGCCCGTGGTACATATGAAAAATAGATGTTGGCCGATTCTCAGACTTACCCGATATGCACAGAAAATTTCATGAGAATCGGTCCACCCGTTTCGGAGGAGTATGCAGACTAACATTGTGACACGAGAATTTTATATATAAGAGATTATAGGTTTAGATATTATATACATTTGGATAATATACAACATAAAAATATGACATTTTTGATATTGATGATTTCAATAATGATTTCTTATTTTGTATTAATCAGGAATCTAATCAAGCCAACACAGATAATAAATATCAACTCTAGACAATAAAAATTTAAAATTTAAAAAACAAAGGGGATGGTAACGCCTTAAAATTTTCGCGTTTTCGGCGCATATACATCAAACCGGGGGTTTTGCAAAGATATCAGAAGTAGATAATTTTGAGTAATGTAGTGAGGGTAAAAATGTGGGTTTTGGTAAAATATCGTTTTTGCCCAATTAAAATTTGGATGATTATTCATGCTTTTGGAAATTATCTTCACATTTTAGTATCTAAGAAGCAAGATAAATGAATTAATGAATTAATATTCCTTATGCATAGATATATAGTGTGTTACATGGTTGAGATAGCTTATAATAAAGATATACAAAAGCGTCTTAAATTCTTTCAGAAACAATACATGTAGACACTAATCTCCAATTAAAAATGAATCTTAAAATAACTCAAATAAATGCTATTTTATACCTGTTACTAAAATTATTAAGTAATCTATAAATATTTGCAGGAAAATAAGGGAAATTTAACACAATTTGGATATTCGATGTCAAGGATAAATGACTCGGCTGAATTTAGTTCCGATCCGGGAGTACCGGAGATTGATGGAGTTATGACTTCAGATGTGACTCGGTTTATTCAGTTTATAGGTTACACTGAGGGCATATTTAGAAAAAGCAATGTATTGAAAAATTAGCTAAAGTATTGAAAACCAAAAGAAAACTGGAAAATGGGTCAAAAGCACTCGATTTATTGAAAAATTAACTAAAGTAAACCGAAAGAAGATCAGGTTTTAGTTAATGATGACGTGTATTCGGATGGAGAAGAAAATTCATAGCTGAAATCGAAGAAAATCAGTGCATTGCATTACATATAAAAGGAAGTAAATGTTAATAATATTAACGAGCTGTTGACAGCGTTAAAAGAAACAAAATAGACAGGAAAACTTTATAAATATTGTTTCACCTCAACGATATTTACTTGCAAAATAATTCATAAAAACACTTAGTACTTCTCATTAGTAATAAAAATACAATAACATTTAACGTCCAATAGTTGCTACGGCCTTCAAAAATTCCGATGCTCAAATGAAAAAAGGTACCCATATTACAAAACAATTTAACGCAATTATATTTAACAGGTTTAAGCAGCAAAGCATTTAAGATCTACAATAACATCCTCAAAACGAAAACAACAGTAAAATGAATAAATGACAAAATTCGATATACAGCAATTAGTAGGGACTTTTCTAATTAGACAAATCAAATAGAAATAAGGTATAAAGGAATTGTGCAAATAGTTTAAAGAAAGGGGAAGCTATCGTTCAATTGCAGACAGTGGAAACACCACTTTATGGTAATGATATTAAACATGTAATTGAGTCTATTGACGATAGAATTACAAAAGCAACTAACTTGTTAAAGTTTTTATTGACATATATATAGGAATAGATAGCATACTCTCAACAATGAATAGTACACAAACAAGTTATTTTAAAGCAAATTTTTCCATCTACGCATGTATCTTTGCAAAAATACCCCACATAACTTATAAGCCATATCCAGTATACAAAACGAGCATAAGGGAGCAGCAAAAAGCATTTTTGAATATAAAAACACCAACAATTTTATAGCACAAGATAATTCAATATAATCTAGAGTGCGTTTAAGATCCAGGCTTTAATTACAGTCTAGATGCCTAGTACTTATCATTCTTGCTCAGCAGATGGTCAAGTTATGTTGACACATTGCAAATCATTTTTTCATACAACACGCTCGCCGCCATTATAATTATAAATAAAATTGACATTAATTACCACATGAAGTGGGTTAGCGATTTCTAGAAACATTTCCATTTTATGTCCTTTTTTGATTGTAGCAACATTGTGATCGTTAGTCGCTATGAAATGTGGCCGGGAATTTTAATATTTGTTTCTGGTAATTGCCCCTGATGTTAGAATATTTACGGTGCTCATAATAAACTGAGATATGCTATTTTCTTTATATTGCACAAGTATCTACCGTGATTTACTCTTTCATTTTAATCTTTCTTAATTGCACTGAGTAATTGCGCAACTTTATTATTTTTCGATTATTAAACCTTCCATATAAACAAACATCGTAGTCGTAATTAACGACAAGCTATCAAAACTGAAACACAAAATCGTACAACAGCTAATTAGAGTTAAAATGAAAATGCGGTCGCTCACATTCGTACAACAGATAAAAGCGAGACACACATTAAAAAATCAATACTAGAACACAACACTCACAATTAAGACGAATCCCTCAAACGTCATAGCACCCTTATACGCGAGCTTACACACGCGAAAACATCCCCGCAACCTTATTTCGTAGACGATAAAACTCACTTTCCGATAAACTTATTTCTCCTACCCGCAAAACAGTAAGAACCATCCCGCAAGCGAAATTGTCACATTACATCCTAAACAACTGTAAAAGAAGGTAACAAAATCGAAAATCGAATAGCAACAGTTGATGCGGTAAAGAATTATCCTACCAGCAAAAATATACACCCCAGTGGGGAAGTTTGGGCAATATGCAAAAGTTGGGGAGGTTGGGGAGACTGTGATTAGGCCGTGTGTGACGATGCGCATCTTATGCCCGCATTACCCTTTCGTTTTCCTTCCGATAGCGGCCTTTGTATGCCCCTTTATCTGTATAAAAAGTAGATCATACGATACCAATTTTCTTCTAGCTTTTCATAAACGTTTCGTATTGGCGCCTTTGATACTCGGCCCTTTCATCTCGCTCGATCGTCGCTCCATTACGTGTTGTAATCATCGAGCTAAACTTTCAATTACGTTGCGAATACGTGACAAAAAGTTCTCGCATCAACCAGTTATTGCGTCAAGTTTTTGTCCCGACGAAGTTACACCGCACAATCGACTGGGTGTAATCCCCATTAGCAAAATACACTACGGGGTGGACTCGTTAACACACTTTCCGAGTTTCCCATCGAAACTACCCCCGTTTAGACTTCCAAATACGTTCGAGGACAAACTAATAAACGTGAATGTTTAATATTCTACCAAATCTTCGCCCCCACCTAAATTTCAATACGAGCTTAAGTAATATCGGATTCGGGACCGCATTCAGAAGACGAACGGCGTAAGTGACGAGCCGGTCCGCTGCTTGCGACGTTTCGCTTCTGAGCCTCGCAAGTGCCTGATACAGACGTTATGGACGATTCAGAGAGTGATTTCCCTTGAAACCAATGTAGCATATAAATACCATTATTCTGAAACAATACACATTTTCGCCCTCGTCGTGTTGTTTTCAAGATGCGAACGCTTTCTGAATATTCAAATTGATTCTTGCGTCTGCAGAACAGATATGTTATAATCAACAATTACTCGGGATCTTGCTAAATCATTTTTAACGACGTAACGTCGCCCATTATCCTTGACATATTAAAAGTAAGCAATTTTTCGTTAATGTTTACGGGGAGTAATTCCTCGCTTACCCCTCCCGCCACTCACACATCGGCGTCTAATGAAATCAGACATCCCAGCGCAATTGTAGATTCAATTAGTACACAGCAGTTGCCATTCTTATCGGAGGAGACGATTTTACGAACGAATTAATCCGAAAACATACGATTCCTATCTCCCCTCGCCCCCACCGTCTTTGGAAGTGTCTATACGTATCGGCTCAAGTTGTTTTATTTGTCGTGTGTAATTAAGTACCTAACATAAATGAGAACGACGTATAAAATTCATTACAATCAATATCACGCACACAGCCTCACAAATCGTCTCGTAAGTTTTCATTTACATTGATAAGGCAATTATCATTTTTCAAACATAATAAAGTGTCGCATTTATCAATCGGTATTTATAAAAATGTCGCACACAAACCGTTACGAATGTTCTAAATTCGAACACATTTTGAATTTCGAATTTAATCGAATTAAAGTGACAACTCAATAAAGGAATCAATTTTATAATTCGAGCGCGCAATCAAAACAGTGAAGCGTGACCGATCGGTAATCATCGATGGATTATAGCGAGGGGTAGGAAAAATAGGGTTTTTTAATCTGTGGCTCATTGATCAATTGATCGCGTCTCAATATTGACGATTATTGATATATTGATATTAATGCCACTCGTGGGGTGACTGTCGACGTCACCACAATTGAATATTGTGTAAATCTTTTGTACACAATTTTATTGTGGTAACATTGTTTGCGTTACGTTCCATTATTGATGTTTGACGTTCTAAAAGGTTTGTTTACTCTGTTTTGATTTGGCGCGCAATTTAGACGTTTTTATACAATTCCTTAATTTATTTAACTTCAATTTTAAAAACTCAACGTATGTATCACATGACATGTATTTGTTCGCAGATAAGAGTAATAAAACGTGACGTTTCCATTTCAAAGGAGCGACATGTTGGATTCGATCCGAGTTAATATGGCGACAATATGTACCATTCCATATTCAAACTTCAATACTCGAAATTGACACCGCAATATTCCAAATAGAAATAAGATTGCCTCGGGGGGTGCGTGGAGGCAGTTTATTATATCCAGGAACGTCTTCACGATTGAAACCAATTGTTAATTGAGCCATATCTATGAAAATTGCGTCTGTGCGAGTCGATTCTTATCGTACCCGTTAAATTTATTGTACAACGGCGGCTTTACAATGCACGATTCGGAGGAATTAGATGGTTTCCATATTTGAAATATTAAATTTCGAATTTCGAATGTAGTAAGACGTTCTAGAAATTCAATTTTCGAATTTGTTAATCGTTTAAGAATGTTGTATACTTAGATTACAAAATAAAAGGCAGATGGAGCATGTCAATCGTCCATCGCCCTTGTCAAAGAAAATACGAAATCAAAAACGAATACGAACCTCCGCCAGTGCTATAGCGATTCTAGTGTCATGCAATACGTCAAAAGGGGTTTGATATTTTAGTAAAAAAATGCTGTCTTGTGATATTAAAACGCTGTAAAATTTGTTCCCGAAAACAAACAAAAAGATAAAACATCGTTTTACAGGTTTTGTGTAGATTATTTGGCTTATTTAATTTTGTATACAAATGATAATTTTACATATACGAAGGAATACAAAACTTCAACGTATGCTGCCAGTATTTTGAAAATGAATTTGCCATTTTTATGGGTAAAACGGTAAAATGGTTAAAAGATCTACGGGGTAGTGCTGTTGGATTTTTCGATCGTGAATGTGATTATTTGTATAGTGCAATAAAGGTTCATGATCATTATTAGATTATTTTAATAAGCACTTTTATAAAAAGCGTCATAATCGTTTTCGCTCGCTTTGAAATGAAAATAAAATGTCCCGCATTCTCGACTAAAAACTACCAGTATTCGCAATCATGTTTTGAAAAATAAAAACTTTTTTTAATGTAAGTAATTTATTTCGTTAAAAATTGAATAAAATTATTTTGTCCATATATACTTAACTTTAGTAGATAGTTGCTTTATGTAACAAAATAATTTTTACAATATTATAAAAAATATCATAAACCCGAATTTATATTAAAATAAAAATTAAAACTTGACTACCACTACCTTCATAATAGGCATGACGAAAGATTTTGAAATCCTCTTCCATAATGTGTGTATACGTTTACTAAACAAGAAAAACCCTATATTTCGGTAATATACTTAAATTTAACGAAGATAAAAGCCATTTTTCAAAAAATATTTATTAACTGTGCCAAAACAGCTCGCAGGTGTCATGGCGTAGGCGTGACGTCAAACTTTGGTAAATACGTAATTATTTGTACGCATTGCGAAGAAAATTAAAAAAGTATTTATTTAATATGTGTTATAGAAACGAATTTCAAAGTTTATGAGTGATGTGCAGTATTGCAGTATGAATCCACATAAAAATAATGCTCAAAAATGTGTTAGTAATTATTTCAAGCGAGAAATAATAAGAAATGATTGTATAAAGTTGGTGCGGAGAACCCCGAACCACGTATTCGTGAATTCGCAATTGTATTTCTGTTCTGAGTCGATAAAGCATACGTGAAACAATAGAAAATAAATAAAAATGCGTATTCTCAACATATTCATAACAACAAAACACATCTGACGCGAGTTGTTTATTTAAGCGTGACGTCACGCGTGTTTTAGTCAAAATGGCTAACTGCAGAATTTCAATGTTTTATTTTATTGATAATCTCATTAATCTTAGTGGTTTTAAGATTTCTAAGTCACTATATTGAATTTATTTATTGTACATTTTCCCTTAAAAACACTAATACGATCATTTATGGATACTGTCGTCATGCCTATTCAGATGATTGCAATGACACCTCACAACTCAAAATCGATCCAACAGTTTATACTGCAGGGCGTGTCAAAGAAATATTATACATACATACACTCGAAAAACATAACCCTCTTTCTTCCGTAGTCGGGCAAAAATTTGGAAATTTTTTCAATATCTGGTAACATTACACGCACACAGAAGCACCGTGTTCGTACAGTGCAACGGCGAAATGACAGCACACATAGCTTTATGGAAATGACGATAAATCATTCGGTTTAGTTCTGCAACGCTCCATCTGTCTTTTATTTTGTAATCTAAGGTTGTATGTACAAGACGTGATAAAAAAACATACGTACATAGTACATTTTAAGTTCTATTTTCAAAATTCTAAATCGTTTGAAAATGTAATTATGTATCTAAATAAATAAATAAAATACTTCCGTAAACACATTCGTAAACATAAAAAAATATTTTCGTTTTCTTAAACAAACGAATAAGACGCATTTGTTTGTTCGCACAAAACTATAATTTATGGGAAAACTTATTTGCTCTATATAAGCGAGTTAGTCGAGTTATCATTTCTAAATTGGAAGTTCCCGACAATAGTTAGACAAATGAATAAATTCGAATGGAAATTTCCTATCCGTGAACAATAGTTAGATTTTAGAGGCTTGTATCTCATACAGACAGATTGATTGGGGCCTTAGCAAGGCTCCCAAGTATGGAGGAGGCTTTATTTTATTAATTTCTATTTTGGTAACATTATTTCCAGCCAGCTTTTGAAAATAGAATTGTTATAATTTAATTCTATTCTATTTTTGAATGTTGTTTGTCAGATTAGTTTTTAAACTGAGAATGTATTTTTGGAATAAGTATGTACAATAATTATAGTATGTGGTATTGCGTGTAAACCAGACTTTAGATAGTAGTTGAGCTGTATGATTGTAGACGTCTTGTTATCGGTATCTAATACTGCGTGAATCATGGTGTATTTTTTTGTATTATTTTGTGTTTTTATTGTTTACAACATGTTAGGTATATCACGAGTTTAAAATTACTTGTACTAAATATAACTAGCAGCAAAATGTATCAAACCCAAAACACCTTGCTACTTGTAACATAACCACAATACCAAAGAGGGTTTTATCTGAAATATCAAATAAACTACCATTCGATCCCACCAAGTACTAAATCATAACATTGCGTTCTCATAAATTCCGATTCTCTCTCCATATTTCGCTACCTGAGTCGTTTGTTACGATTTTATTATGAAAATGAATGGAGTGGGTTGTGGAGGGGGGGGGGGTCGATCAAAAGGGTTCCTAATTCGTTGCACACTATAGCAACTAGAGAGTTTTATGGACCGAGTCTTTTATGGGATAATCAAATTTTGTAATATTAATGCGATGGGTGTATCGATTTGTCTTGGCATTGATAATTAAGTTTTACTAGGATAGGAGTTCAATTTAGAAGTATGATTGTAAAATTATAGTTGAGTTCGGAAGCTAACCCGTGAAGTTCATATGATATAAATACATATAGACAATGTTTATAGTCGTTCATTGCACTCAATAGGTAAAATAATTTTCAACATAGGTTTATTCTTTATCGACATACATATACTTAGTATTGTCTCATGACATTTGATTCAAGATACAACATTATTTTAGACATAACTTCAAAACAGTCAAACTTCAAATCATTTGCCATACATATTGTTTTAATAAATAATAATATACCCCACACGTATCCCCAAATTGTCGGAACAAACATAAGTCGTTTATTTATTTCATTCAAACGTTCGTTATCAAACAGCCAATACAAACTTTCTGTATCGAGTCGAAACTCTTATTTGCGTCAAAATTAATTTGCGGCGTGCAAAATTTCAAATAAATACTCATATTCAAGTACGCTTTGTCGTACATCTAGTTAAGAATTAATTGGAATTTTCATTGTTAAGAATACATGTGTAATTAGAATACAGAGAATGTTCGAAGAAAATAATTCTTGCGTGTATCCCGACGCGGAGTAATTAAAAACGTTACCTTTGCTGTATAAGTATTAAACTGACATTTATTTTTAGTGTGGCAATACTATACAATATTGGGAGATTGGCTTGTTTGAAATTAAAAAAAAAGAATTCGAATAGAACGGCCTGTTCTATTTTCGAATTGCGAATCAAAGAATAACAAAACAGAAATACCTATTAGGTAAGCAAACGATGAGTTGTAGTTAGCTGTTAAAACAATACGTTCTAAAAATGAATTCATGATTGTAACACGTTTAATCGCCTGTCATAATGAAGCGTGCATCTTGAATCTTTTGTTTTCATATACGTTACATATCAAACATTAAATATAATCGAGGAAACCTGTGAATATGTAAATTGATCCTTGGAGATGCCTGACCGGAGTGAGTGAAATTTGAATATAAACTTTCAGCCGCACCGTATAAGCGTCATTTATTTTGGCCGGCCATAAAATATAATGATTTTTGACGTATCCCCGGTTATATTAATTTTGTGGGTGCCGTATTATAAGGGGTGTTGATGTATCGAAAGATATCTGTACGGACTTTATAATTAAATGCGCAAAATATATTGTTTCCAAAACTGTATGTGTATAAAAATCTCTTATTTCATCATTAAACAGAGTAAGTACTTATAATATGAATTTTTTTGAGTACCAAAAATATTCAATACAACGTTCAACATATCCGCATTTAGAATTACAATACGACAAATTAAAATATGTATTCGTTATACGAAATTCACAAAACCAAAGTCGCTTTACGCACCTGGTTTTAATCACCGCCGTTCAATTTTAAGCACGTAAAAAGTAGGAAAAAGTACACGGTAAAGCGATCTCCTCTCACCGCTAAGAGATCCGACTGTATTTACATAAAAAACAAATAATACACACCGAGACGGGATGCGCGCATAAAATTAAAATCGATGAGAAATTTTACCCTTCGAATTAAATATCATTGGCCTGTTCCACACAGACGAACCCGTACATGCACACTTAAGATCTAGATTACAGTGAAGGGTCGAAGGGCTGATGTTTTAAAAACTGGCAACATTAATTCCTTATTCAAAAATCATAACCCGGCTGGCAACGTTTAATGTTTCGCTATTTGATCGCGCGATTCTAGAATCGGTCTATTCCATTTTCAAAAATTACAAATTATTCTTACGACTCATTGAGAACAGATATTTTATAAAAAATGGCACAGTCCCAATGGGGTGTAGCTTAAAATATCGGTCCTTACTTATTTGCATACTAACTAAAATATTTTATTATTTTTTCTCGGAGGGTCGTCTATGTGGGGTGAGATACACAATGGGTATAACTAGAAACTGAGTGTTATTGGCATGATCGCGTCGCCGGTTACATTTTTATGTGTTTAAAAACATTCATTGCCAACCTTACGACAGTTGTTTCGCAGATCTTAATAAAAACTCATACGATAACGTAAACATGAAGATAATCCGTTCAAAAGCAATCTATCGAGCAGTTGGAGTACTACAACAACAACTAACAAAACAAATATCATATTAAAACATACGTGGAAATGCAATATTCGACGTCAAAACTGGAGATGCTTAAAAGTTGAAATCAAAGCGGTTCGGAAATCAAAGTACGGTCGGCAAACGAGCCGCTCGGGCGCATCCTTACAAAGTAGCGTGTGATTGCGAACAAAGAGGCGACGACAACTTCGCGAACGAGTCGGAAAAAGTTTGCCGACTGAACTCCGCTTTGACTCTCCATGTCATATTGTTCGACGTTTCAATCTCGTGTCAACAGTTATTAATTTCGGAACTGATGCGCTCCGAATTCCAAATTGGCATCTCTGCATTGTTTATCTATGTCGTTTCCGAATTTGAACTTTTAAATTAGCAATCGGATGATAGAGATATAAACTCGTTATCCGACCATTTTAATAATGAAATTACGGAACGGATAAAATTAATTCGAACAGTTCTGCGAACGGTGCAGACGTACCGTTGGATTGCGAACGAAATTATCATTCGTATCAAAGGGAATATTTTAAATATCTATACATAAACATGGCGGAGTTAGGTCCAGACTCACCCACACCACGCCCGAAGATTTACGCTCGCTTCATGCGATACTGTCTAAATGCTCCGGTTCACAAATGCATAATATTTAATTCTTTTTTTACCCGTCTGGACGTGCCTTTGTTTTAATATTGATGAAAATTTCTTTCACATATGAAAATATTCAATTCATATAAAATGTTTATAAAAGAAAACGGTTTATAAAACGCATAATGAGGCTCCGTGAAAGCTCGTGTTCATGACGCAAATAATGCGGACGTTTCTAATAAGTAATAGTATTCTTATATCCTCTGTCTTGTTCTCGGTAATAAATAGTTTAAAGGTGTTCATTCATATGCAAATATCGAATGTACAATGGTCGTCGATCTAAGATCGAGGGACTTACGCATAATAGTTTGTTCCCCTTCCGAGACCTGTACTTAAAATAATTGTATATTACGATTTGTAACAAGAAACTTTACAACTTATCAATTGTTATATCAAAAAATGTACTATTATAAATTACGTACCTATATTGGAAAATGTTTACGAATTATTTCTTTTATTTTTGGAATTACGTTGCCAGCATTTGACATTAGTGAACGCGCCAAAACCACACACAGATAAAAAATATAATTAAAAATAGAACCATCAAAAATTCCATAACATAGATTCACAAAACAAAACAGACGAAGGGTCTGGAAAGATATCGGCAGAAAGGGGTTGATTTTGATTGAATATCTGCTATTAAGGGCCCACCCCACACATACAGACATTAAATAATACACGTTTAGTTTATAAATATGCATGAGTTTCGTTAAATTTTGTGCACCTTGAGTTTGAGGGTGAAGGCGTGAGCGCTGTTGCTAGTTTATATTTCTAGGACTGTATAAAATATTACGTCATTGTCTATTTGAAAGATTAATAATTTTTTTATCGCGATTGTATCTTTTCCAGACCCCATTTATTATAATATCAACTACCATTCGCTTCTATTGTCACTTATGCTAAAAGAATTGTAGCTTGACATCCGTTCGACCTCTGTTTTTTGTTATGTCCGTAATCCATACATTTGAGTGATAAGGGCATGACCCACTCAAAAAATCGCAGACAAATCCAGCTTCGCGAAATAGACATCTATAATTATACGCTCGGATCGTTTTGATTCCCGTATTCTATACATTTTAATATGATTTCCTCTTGTTAGCGAATAATTAATGAGTCATATTTCAGCGATGTGGGGTTTCCTCCGTCTTATTGTTTTCAGAGCTATTTATTTTTTGCTTCATACCAAATTAATTTGCTGTATTTATTTAGCTATCATACGCAGGCGTCTTTTCATTACGACGTTAATATTTGAAGTTTGTTTGTATTGGTTAAGAGCAAAACATATTTTTGTAATTGGAAATAGAAAAACATTTTTTTCATTGATGTATTTTATATTCTTTTTTTCTATTCCTTTCAGCTATGATACAAATCAAACATCGCATGAACGTATTCATGACGTGCGAAAGAATTGGCAAGAAACTCTAACATATTGCGCTTGTTACGTGACATCTGTCACCTGTCACTCTTTGTCAAACATTTTGTTACAATTAATGATTGAAATTAACAATTAATTTCTAATTTTATTAAAGTATTTATTAATCCACGCGACATCAAATTGTACGTGTTTTAAAAATATAATGACACATCTGCTCACTTTTTCTTCTTTTAAATAAATTTAAATGTCGAATATTAGAACTTCAACACAAATCGAAAATCGAATTCGACGTGTGTCATGTGAACAACTACAGTAAATTTATTTGATATCGCCCCTGTTCCGCAACATTCAATCTAAAACCAGAGGCATAAAGTTGAATTTATCTTGCACACGGAATTCGGAAACTTTAAAACATTTTCCTCTATGAAACTATGTCTTCATTTGATAAAATATATCAATTTTAATTAAAAGTGCGGTGTCATAGCGATGGTCGTTTTTTGGCGACCGTCCAGTATTTTTAATGAAGGTTTTTTCACGAAAACATAGAGATATGAATATTCGATAGCACGTCGCGGATAAGTACGTGTGTGACCTGTTTTATAAGCTACAGCGGTTTTTTAATTTTATTTGGTAATTTCCAGCACTTTCTATTCAACGGTACGTACAATATTTTACGTAAATGAGCAATTACTAATTTCGCGTACTTTGTATTCAATTTATTTCCTACGTTTTTACATTCTCGTATTAATTATTAAACTAACTCAACTTTTGATTTGATGATTTTATATTTCCAAAAACACAAAGAGATGGCGCGAATTTCTGACATTCGCGAGATTGGCGCGCGTTTTTCTACATTATATATGCATACCAAAAGGCGCTTCAGAAAGCACAGATTACACAAGATGCAATGCGATGACAGATCTGAAGAATATTTGAAATAGCCGTGTGTCAAATATTGCGGTAGGGGTAAGGTTGTTCACCTTGGAAGGGTTAAATTAAAGGGTTATCATCGTGATTATGTACATTCGTTTGTGCATGCGTGGAATGTTATTTTTTTGGCCGCTTTGTTTTTCATTTGATCGATTAAAACGTTAGCAATTGTAGACGAAAAGAATGGCGCTATTGATTTGACAGTTGCGTATGGAGAAGAAAGTAAATTAGTACGAAATGATTGTTTCTTAATCAGTTTGATTTGAAATTATTTTAAAATAAGATCTATTTAAAAACAAGATATTGATGAATTAAGGAACCTACAGATAACAGGGTGAATGCATTTCAGGTTTTAAAATTTAGTTATAAGTACCACAGATTATTAAATGTTAACTACGATTTGTACCTACAGACATTAGATTTAATAGATTTAATTACTTAAAATTTAAGTTTTATAAAGAATTAATAGCCTAATTTTTTACAAACATCACAGGGGGTTAAAAGTTACAATGTATGGCTATATATAATTCAGTTAGAATATGAATGTCTTAAAGGGGATATATCCCATGGGATGTGGGGTTCAAAAATCGTGATTGGTCGATATCGAACGGATTGGGGGTCCCTAATTTTAAATATATATCATCGATTGTATATAATTATGTTTGTTTGGGAGTATTGCGACATTTTGACGGGTTTAAATCGGTTTTTTGGAGTGGAGGATTGGAGATTATACCTATTTAGTATAGTTAAAAGTGATTTAATAAGTTTTATTAGATATGTTGTCTACCTTTCAATAATTATTTATGTGGGTATTAACCGGTTGTATTATTGAGGTGGAATACTTATGAATTGTACTATTTAATTTATCAGAAAAAAAAATAGAGAATATTTTAAAAATTGTTTCAGGTATGAAAATGTTCGTCGCTCTATCTTTCCAAAACTGCTCAACAGAAATAACTGAAATTCAGTACACACTATACATTATACAATTAGACGTAATATTTTTGAATCAAGCAAATCCGCGGGCGGATCGCTAGTCTCTGATAGACATAAGAAGTATTATCGAATCAGTACATAATAAGGGTGGACATCGGGTGAAGGGTGAACCGAAAGGGGTTGATTTTGGGGTCTGATCATATTATCTCGTATATTTATTTATTTATTTATTTATTTATTATAATTAAAACGGTATTGCACCAATTACATTAATTATATCTAAAAATTACATAAATTATATTACAAAAAAATAAAATTTAATCAAATTACAAATTACATATAAAAAGAAAAACAATAAATTAATATAATGAATGGTTTCTGTTCCCAACACCAGCAATAAATATGATAAATTGATTGCTAGTATTAAAAACAAAAACCATTCAAAACTTTTCAGAAAAGCTCAAGCACGCCGACAACAACGAGCCCCATCCATCCGCGAACAGATCGCATTCGGGGTTGTTATTGAGGAGAGCATTGAGCGCAGTGAGAGCGCGTGGAATTGGTGATAAGGCTCGGGCTGTAGTGTGAGCCGGCGGTATAGCAAAGAGCACATGCTTGCGCGCTCGACAGTAATTATCAGGCACAAATAATTTACACACCTCATCACTCAAATCAATAGCGTCAATTTTGCCACGCAGAATCTTGCAGACAAAGGCTAATTGATTGTATTTCCTACGTGTCTCCAATGAGTTGTACCCAAGACAGCCTAGCAAAAACATTGTCGGATATAAATAGGGATAGTACCCAAATTGATGTTTGAACAGGAACCGAAGGAAAGCCTTTTGGATTTTTTCGAGCATCAGGGTATATTTTCCCTCGTGTGTGTTCCATACACAAGAACTAGTCTCCAACTTGCTGCGGACCAGGGCTCCATATACAAGCCTTATAGCGTGTCCGGTTTGAAAATCACGTACATTCCGAAGAACAAACCCAAGCCGTCTAAAAGATTCCCCTGCCAACATTGCAACATGATCGTGAAATGTGAGCCCGCGATCAAATGTGACACCCAAATCCTTAATTACAGTGCTTCTGGTAATGGATGTATTTTTGATCTTGTAATCAAAGTGTATCGGGTGCCTCATCCGACCGAAGGTCATCACAAAGCATTTCTCTATGTTAAATTCCAATTTGTTTCTAATGCTCCACTCATAAATAGCATCGATGTCATGCTGAAGAGCTAAGCAATCTAACTCAGACCCGATTTCCAAATACAATTTTAAATCATCAGCGTAAAGAAGACTCCTAGCATGAGATACCACTCTAGGTAGGTCGTTTACCATGATCAAAAATAAGAGAGGCCCCAGTATGGAACCTTGACTAACTCCTGAACGCGTGTGGTAGGGTTTAGATTCATACAGACCGAGTCTGACGAACTGTTGTCGGTCACGCAAATAATCCGCCAGCAGCCGAAGAAGTCCCGGGGAAAAACCTATAGCACAGAGCTTCGCCAACAATATGTCATTGTTAACTCTATCAAAGGCCTTCTGGAAGTCAAAGTAAAGTACATCAACTTGACGCCCTCGATCGAGTCGAACCGAAATATATTCTACAAGAGTCATTAAATTTGTATCAACCGATCTCATGGTCCTGAATCCATGCTGTTCATTACACAGATACTTATTCACCTGCATGTAAATATATTTATGTAGGATGCTTTCGAAAATTTTAGCAGCTGAGGATAGAATAGCAATTGGTCGATACTCTTCAACTAGTAATTTGTTTGAGCTCTTAGGGATGGGTATAACTCTAGACAGCTTCCATGTTGCTGGGTAGACACCCGACTTGAGGCCAAGGTTGAAAATATGGCATAATGGTATAGAAAGAGAATCTCTAGCTCCTTTGATAAAAGCAGGAGGAAGACAATCAGGTCCCACAGCGCTACTGAGCTTCAACTTGTTAATACCAGTGACGACATCATCGGTGGTGATATTTTTTATGTTTATGTAATTACTATTAGATGAGCTATCCGATATATTACACTGATCGACATTCAAGGTCGGAGAATCTGGCAAAAATACACTAGCGAAGTAATTAGCAAAAGCCTCAGCAGCCGCAGGTCCCGAGAAAGTTGAACTCTTATAGGAAACGGTAGGCTCAAAGCCTCCCTTCGATCTGAGATTCGAAATGTGCTGCCAAAACTTACGAGGGGCCACTTTAATGTTGTCCTCGATTGCTTTCATATAGTTTATGTAGGCAGTTTCTATTCGAATTTTCAACTGCGCTCTATGATTCGAAAAATGTGTGTAACTTTCGCAGGACTTTGAACGCTTCCACACTGCATGCAATTCAGATTTGATCTTAATGTCTTTAATAATATCATTGGAAAACCAAACTGGGTAGCGTCTGCAGCTTGAATTCTTACGCTTCTTCCTGGGTACACAAGAATCAAATATAGTGTAAATTTTAGAATAAAATAGATTGCAAGCAACATCCACATTCTGGGCATGCAACACATCTAGCCAAGACGTCTGTGATAATAACTGATATAATTGTATGAAATCACATTTTATGAAATTCCAGTCGTTAGCCGGATCAATATTACTCGGCTGAATATGATCGGAGTGATGAGTTGTGCAAAATGACATATCAATATCTACGTTTAATGGCGGATGATAAGCATCGGGTGGAAAAATACCCTCTGTAGCAGCTACACTTATCCCAATCGCAACGCTGCTCTCCCTACAAAGAACGACATCAAGCATTCCGCCGTAGGAATTGCGTACAATGTTTTTTTCAGACAGATTACAAAAAGACTTAAAATAACAGTAATAATTATTAATATTCATAGAGGCACTATTCAAATTTAAATCGCCTAGAATGACTATCACTGACGATTTCAAATTATTTAAAAAGCTTTCAACTTTACAAAACCATTCCATATAATCACTATCATTGGCACTAGGCTTAATATAGACGACACAGATAAAAATTGACCGACCACCCCAAATAAGGCTCGCCCACAGATCCTCTCCTCTCTCTGTTTCGAACTCGGTACAACGCTTTAACATAAGTGACCCATGAGCGCCGAGTAGAACACCACCACAAGGCGTGCCCCTGTCGCGACGGAGAATACTCCAGTCACCGTATACTAATTCATTGTCTTCGATAGATTTGTCTAGAAAACTTTCGGTAACAGCTATCAGATTATTATCTAGTAGGGCTAGCCCACTTCGCCAGGTCTTGAGTTTCGTTTTTAGTCCTCGTACGTTTTGATAAAATATACTAAAGGAGGCAGAGTTACTCTTTGTTATTTTGGTCACGAAAGGGCTGGTTTGATCTCATAACTCCCGATTCGGCCTGTTTACGCTTTTGCGCTATCCAGGTTTTAATTCTAGCATTGACCGGCCATACTTCAGTTGACAGACAAGAATCAAAATAAGCAACAGGAACACCAAGTTTATACGATTTATAATCACCTCGGGGTCGAAGTTCCTCAACAGTACAATTACCCACAGGACAGAGATGGCGGAGATAGTCACGGATTTCATCAGCACTGGATTCCATATTCCAAAGATGTAGGTATTTACGAGGCTCAACAGCCTTAAGGGAGGTTACATTAGGTCCTGCTGCACCACATAGAGAAGGCGGCCGGCGGTTTTGCCTTACTTCCCTCCACTGATGCTGTTCAGATTTAGGGTGGCTAGGGGTTGCCTCGATAGTCTCAACAAGTTCAGCCTTATCAGAGCAGGCCTTCTGGGGAGGGTTGGATTTGGGCCCAGTCACGGCGTTAAGCCTGCTCGATTTATTTTTAGGCTTCGAAGTCTGAACGGACGCCATGGCTGCCTTGTTTGTGGAAGATCCTTGTGTGAGGAGATTGGGAGCTGTGGAACTCATCAGAAGACTATGAAGATCCGCAATTTGGTTGGAGTAGAAATCCAACTTCGTTTCATAGCTCTCCACTAAGGTCACCGCTTTACTAAGTTGCTCCTTTAATAATGACACCTCATTACGCAGGCAGCGTAGATCTTCGACCGAAATGTTTGGAATGTGGGAGTTAGGGGCGACAATCTTTTTCCGAAACGTAACGTTGGGATCATGACAACCTGCCGACAGATCAGTATGCACGATGTTGCGCCCCCTAGATAATGCATGAAGACACTCGTGACAGATCCATACATTGCATACATCTGATTGGTATTTTCCGTTTGTGCACGCGGGATGGAATTTTCTTTTGCAGTCATCAATGGCACACTGCAGATGAGGTTCATCATTGAGCAAAGGAACGAGACAGGCAGCACAGTTCATAATGCTGAATATAGGTGGGAAAAAAAAAAAAAAAAAAAAAAAAAAAAAAAAAAAAAAAATTCTGGGAAAAAATTCTGGGATCACTGTAAGTTCAGTATTCAAAGTCAAGTTCAGAAACAAAAGTTCAAAAACCAAACAAAAAAAAAAAAAAAAAGCACACTGGTTCTGATGAGACTCGAACTCGGTCCGATGAAACGTTGCGCGTTATTTCTAGTGGTGTATCTATTGTGCCACGGAAGCTTGATAATATCTCGCTAATTTATGCTACGTATCTTATCTAGGTAGTTAGGCGAGACAATCACGAGATGTCAAGTATAGATCATTTATCATAGATCACTAACTTATTTAGCACACTCAACAGATGTCACTAGTTGCACTAACCAAGTCTTTGTTTCTGTATGAAATGTCACTAGGCTATAACAAAAACTTTGTACTTTTCATTTAATTCATATAACACATATTAATATCACTGTTTATACTTCTGTTTTTGCATATACAAAATATTATACTGTATTCCTGTGCTTATCTTGGGAGCATTTACTCGCTATATTGCACAAAGTACTACTGTAGCATATGTTCTTTAATTTCACTGTTACACTAGTCCAAACACTGAGATAACATTTATACTGAAATTTTGACTACTAAAACACGTTTTAAGCCACTTTATACACAACTATAACAGTTTTTCAGATTTTATATGAAAATTTGTTAACGGAATTCAACATTACAACTCAGCTATCAGCTGTCAAAAATATAAGTGCATCGATTGTTTTCTTAACCGATTTTAAAAATTGCGACATTTTTTTGATGATCAATTTTTAGTGGTAAGTAAAAATGGTCACTTTTTGTAAGGACTGGTTAATAATACATTCGAGGGGTAGTAGGATAAACGAAAAATAAAAACAATTATTTACCTACCTAGTTACTTACTCTTTTTCTAATAAGTAGGTATCTTAATTTTAAACCTTCAAGTATCAACACTACTTACTCAAACTCATATTGTATCGTGATTCGTGTGTATAGGCAATTCTTATACTTGGCCTATTGTAATCACGCATCTATCTCTACACCAAAATCCATCAAATCCAACACATCTATTTTCACACAAAAAACACTAAATTCGCCTTAAAACATTGCCAAAACATAACATAGCGTGACCAAGGCGCGATGTTTGACACGAACTGTTTCACAAATACCCGCTTTTCGGCTGCAATTAATGATCGTTATCTTCTAGATAATCTGGAATTATCATAGTTCGTTAACTAGTTGGCGCTTCTTGCCTTACATTTATGCAATTACATTTTTTAAAGTGGGAAATATTCGCTAGGGAAATTACAAGCGATTTGATCCTGTTATCACTTCACTCTACACGCTTCAAACTTTCTTATCAAAATAACATGAACCTTATAGCCAAATATACTACAATTTACAATAGATACTAACTAACTAAAAAAACAAATTCTACAAATTTTCAATCGCATCAATTTCTGCCTAGCAGTTGCTAGCTACTAGAGACGCAAACAATAACAAACCCTTAGGAAATTAAAGTAATAAATGGGAATAATTAATCATAACGGTGCGGGTAGTGGCCGCGGGTTGACGCAAAAATAGTTGAATTTTGACATGGGTGCGATTGATATGCGTGGAACGATATAATTTGATACTTTTTTAATTAATTTTAAAATATCGTTTTTTTTGCACATTTATGTATTTATTTATGTCAGTTAGATTCTACTTTTTTAATAATTAAGTAAATGCAATACACAGTCTTCTTCTGGAATTTTTTTTATATTGTTATATTTTTTAACGAATCTAGTTTCTAACAAATTTTTATTAATGTCAAACAATATTCATGAATAAAGAAGAAATTAAGAGTTTGATATTATGCTTCCAAGAAACTGTAAACATCTTATAATATTCCTTGAGTACGCAACAATTAGCACACACCATCAAAAATCCATACGCGAAGCAAGACATAAATCATCTCAGTACTAACAATGCCCCCATAAACACACCCTACATTAATTAATTAAAATTATTAATGACAGCTACGCAATAATGCGAAATCGATACAACATAAAAACACTTGAAGTAAAAATACTCAGCACAACGGGTTATTAATTCGTCGCTTAATACTATTCTTTTTTGTTTTCATGTTTTAATGGCGGGAATATGCAGATGGAAGCAGTTTTACGTTTTCTTTTATTGACAGTTTATGGTTCGGAAACTGGGAATGACTTTTCGAGTGCGTTCCGATACTCGACTTGGCGGGATGTTCCGTTTTTCCGAACTCAAATTGCCAAAGAGGTTGTGTAATGTTTTTTTTTTCTTTTAATGGCTTGCGTATTTACTCATGTTCCAAGGAGGTTTTATAGGCACACATTTATAATTTCTTTTTTTGTGCAGCTATTTAGCTTTAGGGTCGTTGTTTTTGCATAATGTTGTAGACATACGTTTGAAATTTAAGACGCTAATGTTTTGTTTTTAAAAATGTTAAGTGCCAGTATTAAAGCTTGGTTTAATTGATATTACAGTTCTAAATTCAATTTTTATCTGTGACTGAGTGACAGTCGATACGGTCTGTCTCGTTTAAAAATGGAAGCTTTTAATAGTCACGCGATTCCGAGTAATGGTTTGACGTTTAGAGATTATCTGTATTAATGGCGGCCGTTTGAAACAATCGGATATTGACAAATCGGAATCATTTATAAGTAGGCATGTCGATAGCGTGTTAAGTGTTTTTTATCTAATTGTTTAAGCTTTGGCTTGTTAGGGAAATCCTTTATGAAATATTTTATTTAAGTGATGGAATTCCATAGAGTTTTATAAAGACTGAAGACTTATACTTTACCACATATGTAATCAAAGATGATGCTTACCTGTAACAAAAAAATAATAATTAATTAAAAATAGCACAAATATAAGAAACTCATATAAACATTGAATTAACATATTCCACATAACATAAAATATAATGCAATCTTGTTCTAGGTGTGGATTTGGAAACAAAAGATACTCGTCTCGAATTGAGAAAGCAATTACCGAGTCTCCAAATCTCAAGGGTGAACATGACACATTTCGTTAAGTCGCTTTTACACTTGATTTAGTGTTTCATAGTTGTAATGTGTATGCTTCTTAAAGTGCTAGTACATAAGTTGAGTATTTACTTAAGCATGATTGTTTATTGATAAGTGGAAATATGCAGTTCGTAAAGCTCTAGATTATAATTATAGTAATATTCGACCTAATGCCATAGTGAAAAAATCTCAAATAATATGAATTTTATTTAAAAATTAAAAACAAGAAGCTTTATTACTTACTAAATATAAAGTCAAATAATTATTGTAACGCTATTCGTAGATACGGTTAAATAAACGCGCGTTTTCCACATTTAGTGTACAGGGTCCTTTATAAGGGTTACATCTAAGAAATTTATAAGTAGGCCCCGGCATAAGGGAATTAATTGTATTATTGTAGCAGATGAGGGATCGCGGAAGAATTATCAATAAGAGAAAGAAAACCGAAGCGGGGTAAGTAGGGTTGTCGATCTTGTATTATAATTGTTCATTGTTTTAAATGCATAAGGGCTTAAAGGAATAAATGTATTGGAATAAAGGCATGCAACATTGTAGGTAAATAATTTAAAACTAATCTAGGTAAGTAGTAAGTATTGTAGAACCGAATTACACTACGCCACACAGCATTTATACACCTAAAATTAGCATTACGAGTATAAACAAATAATTTAAATCTAAGATTTTATCGCGAGAACACTAAAATTTCGCTTATCACAGCTTTGTAGGTATATAACTTACGATTATTATATGAAATTTTGACACCTTAAAACAACGGGAAAACCGTTCGCGTCACGAATCGTAACACGCAATAATCGAATAGCGCTATCGATGGACCCTTTCGATGCGTGTCTCGTTAAAAACGTCAAATTTAAAAGTACAATAAAAAACAAACAAGCCGAGTGTATTAAAATTAAAAAGAACCCCGTTCGGGGGTAAATCGTAAATCAGCCGTCCCTACAGACTGGGGAGGCAGAGGCTTCGATTTTCCGCAACATTCGTCTTAGCATTAGTACTTACAAGTCGCTTGTTTCCTTTAATTGTATCGGTTCGACGCAGCGCGCGGTGTGCGGTGAGCCGCGATTGGTGCGTTTGTCCCCAATGAGACCGCTAAGCCTAAGGAATCACTGACGTTCCATTTTTAAACATATTCTAGAATTCACAATTCGATTAAATTGCTCTTGCTAGCCAGTTCCCGCTTTTGAATTTCGAACGCGAATTCCGGCAATTCGAGAATTCTAGAAAACCATCCTTTAAATTTTATTAGATTCCTATCAAAATAATTCTTTTAAAGTAATCAAACATCAACACGGAGCAAAGTAAAAAGTCAAAGAAGGGTTAAACAAAAAACATCGAATTAAAACAAAATCAACTCAAAAAGAAAAGCAATCTTATATTTTTCCCACAAAGCTCGGAACGGGGCTCGATCCATTGATCGGATGTTGTTTGAAATTCATCTGAATTGCTTGGGAAATAAGATTTAAAATCGCGTTTCTGTGTTATTGTGTAATTAATTAATACTTGTTTTTTGTGGAAAGACTCAGGTGGCGAAATACTTAAATAAATAATCGAAAGTATTAGGCCCTTCTCAATTATCGGGGCCGCTTTTGTTCGTGACAATGTACGATAAATACGTTGTAGGCTTGTAGCCTCCAATTTTTGGTTGGACATCGTTTTAATTGAAATTGCTGTATTGTGCTTCTATTCCCTGATAAACGGATTTAATTTATATATTAACTGTGTTAAGAGAGATTTATTTAGTCTCATTTATACAATGAAAAAACTAATCGTATACGTCGATAAAATTTCCTGTGTTTTACTATCAACATAAGGCTGTTTTGTACCTTAGTCTAAAAATAAAAAAAAAATAAGAAAACATCTTATAAGAAATTTCTTATAGACAGGCGGAATCGAACCTATTATCCACGGCTGTTTTGCACGGTGGCACAAGGGAGCCGCAACAGCATCGCAAATTGCTTAACTATTTACATTATCGATACGATCGTGTGAAAACTTGAAAAGTAACGAGTTGTGTTTGTATGTGTGTCCGTGTGTACACGCTATTGTGTGTTCAAGAAAAATACTGTATGTTTATTTGCCTATATAAAAATAGTTAAACTAGTTTCAAATATCTTTTACTATAAAATATGCACATAAAACTCAGATGTTTAACAGTTGTTAAAATCAGTAAATTTTTGATTTCGATTTGAACTAAAAAGCCGGCCAAAAGAAAAGGTACCTTATTTTTCTATTTTTAAGATCGAAATTAGATAATCTTTGCTTACAACCCGGCCGTGTTGTAAGACATCAATCAATAAGGAGATCGCAAGCTAATTCCGACTATCATAAATTGTAGCATTAATTTAACGACACTATTAGATGGCCTATCCATTGGGAACTATTCCGATACAAGAAACCTCCACACAACATAACATCACCTCAAAAATTTGACATGCCAAAACCAACTCCAATTCTAAGACATAGAACCTATAATACCATGCACTTTCAAGGATATACGTCACTATGGTATGTGCAATTGTTACCAACAAAGCGGTTTATGGAAAATCAATCGTATTGCCCATCGATAAAGTTGTTTTCCCCTTGTAGATATAAGAAGAACATTAGGTAAATTGCTTAATGCTTAAGCGGATGGTGTAATGTTTTGTTTCGGGACAACCATTGTTTTATTTAAATAGATATTCATTTGTTTATAGTTCTGTTCGTTTAGAAGTTGTTAACCGTAATGAGAGGTACCTTCGAATATTTTAACTAACCAGAAAGGATTGATTTTTAACTGCGTTAATAAATAAATAGTAATGTTGTTTGTTTTTTAGTTAAGAATAACTAGGTATATCAAGCAACACTTTTTATGACAACTATGGATACAACACATTCCGGAAGTAAATAATAAATTTAAAAAAATCACTTGTAACAACTAACAATCACATCAAAGTGAGCACAGCCGTTGCAAAAACACAAACAAACAAAAAAATACGCACCTAATGCCAGCTACACTATACTGAACGGATATGCGAGCCGATATGCCGAAATGATGAATAAAAATTGATTGTGTAATATATTATCAGCAGTTTACTATATTTATATATAATATACGATAATACATACACGTGTGACCAAATATTATTGTTGGTTCTCAAAGTTTGCGTGCCTAATTAATTAATTATTAATTAAATTTTTAATTTTTAAACAATTTTTTATTACTTTAAAGTTGTAACTCTAGTTAATGGGTATTATTAATGGGAATACGGTTAATAAATAATATGTAGAACGGCGATAATTTTGTATTTAAGTACATTTTTTTGTTACTTTAATTATACAATTACAGTTACACTAGCTGTGCCCCGCGGTTTTACCCACATTCCTCCGCTCATGTTGGCCTTAGCGTGATGATATAATATAGCTTATAGCCTACCTCGATAAATGGGCTAACACCGAAATAATTTTTTTAATCGAACGCGGACCTATAGTTACTGAGATTAGCGCGTTCTAACAAACAATATCATTCTCCTAAACACAATGAACAAAAAATTCAGTAGTCTAGCTACAAAAAATTACATGTCTATCTAAAAAAAAATAAACAAAAAAGAAAAATTACCAAAACTTTGAAAACCACAAAATTCTCATAATAAGTTATAACGATTGGATCGTAAATAAATTATTATTTTAATTTGACCCGTTACCGATAAGCGGGCCGTTGACACACGATTGTTTTTAATCGATAATTGCCAAAATCGATTTATCTCTCACTTGCGTCATCTTACGGAAGATCAAACATGACAACAATTGTTAAAAAAAAAAATAATAAGTTACAGGTAGGTAATAAGGAAAATAAGGATGATGCTGGATTAAAAAGTTTTAGATACAAGTAAAGGATGAATATTGCAATAAGAAATAGGTAATTCAGAAGATGATATTAGAGAATAATTACTGAAATTATTGAAATTACAAAAGGAATTACATTCAAAAGACTTCGAAGACACCACCCCACACAGTTGAAGTATACGCTATTAAAGAATACAGTAACAGAAAAAAAGCAATTGGATATAAATTCTTATAAGTATCCTGAGCCTTGACAAATATTACTAATTTATAAAATATTAAAAAAAACCCCAAAAATATACCCCAATAGTAAAGCCAAAACCTCATATCGACAGAACAGAATTATAATAACAAAGGACTGAATACAACGAATATTAAGTTCCGTTTGTTTCCGTGTCAAAAAATTAATATTAACGATATCTTGTACAATGAAGTGGGGGAAAAAATGGGAATAATTTATGCAAGACGCTTTTGACGCTTTTGTTTCGCAAATATTCAATTTAATTGAAATATTTCCAAAGGCTTTTCGGTTTTTTTGCAGGCACACTGTTTTTGTAGCTTTAACAAGATGGAATTTTTGAGGGTTTCTAGTTTCAATTTTTCATCTACTATGTCAACAATGGCTAACTAT
Source organism: Colias behrii (assembly GCA_029959065.1). Classification (NCBI taxonomy): domain Eukaryota; kingdom Metazoa; phylum Arthropoda; class Insecta; order Lepidoptera; family Pieridae; genus Colias; species Colias behrii. The sequence goes on from JARWMC010000017.1 coordinate 10,076,480, forward strand.
ATTGTATCTATTTTGACACAAAAGATCGTGCCAATCACGTTGAATTTAATTACATGATTAAAATATCATGCTACTGAGCAAAAGCTATCAATTATATTGTTTTGATACTATGTAATATTTCGCTGACCTACATAAGTCTCTTCACAACACAGTCTCTACACAAACATAAATTTCAAATGTACTACATATTTAAAACTCAATTCAACAACATTCTGACGAAGAACCAAGAAAAAGCATGAAATAAAAAGGAAACCAATAAAGTAAGGTTAAAAGTACGATTCGTCATTAAGCTTTCCATATCAATAGATCAGCCCTGAGTATAAACAGCTGGATATTCGTATGAATGGGTACAGCGCGACCAATCGATAGGTGACACTAATAACAAATACCATCACGCAACTATCACCACTAATCCTACACCATACGAATGACAATCCCCTGCAAAATCGTCCCGATCACGCAAAACTTCGCGGATCAAATCCATATCCGATTGAATGGTGTTTTATTAAGAACCGGTTCGGACCCTACGACACGTGGTCAGCTTTTTGTCATAGTAGTAAAATTATCGGATGTTTTGTCCGTATGTAGATAATGTTCTTAATATTGATGATTTATACGGCAGCTGATCGGGAACAACAATTGAGGTTATTATAATATTACGATATACATCGACGGACAGAAATTCGTACTTATTTGTTATTTAAAGCCTTTGTATGGAACCAGTTCAGTTCTATCACCATTCTTATAGACAGGATACATTTCTATAGTAATAAATCTAAAGATTTTCAGTTTATTGTTCGTGTCTTAACCTCTGAACCTAGGTTAGGTGATACTAGCACGAGCCGATCGATAATAACATAAAATCGTTAAAAAATATAATAATAATGCTCCAAAGATTAATTTCGGTCACGTCAATATAGTCTTATTTAGTATCAATCATGTTCAACATTACATAGGCTTCCGCACCCTTGGGGAAATCTTATCAGAAATAACGCAAATGCTGCACAAAACACAGCAATTTAATGCTATCCTAAGAACAAAAGACAGATAAACAAAGATATACAAAAACAAATGAAAAGCAATAGCCGTATCGAACAATTCCGCAGTAGGTTAAAAATGATAATATTCGCCGAAAATTGAGCGTAACTCGAGTCTGATTACCTTTTATCTAAGGTTATTATGAGAATACACAAAATTCACATCGGTCCCATAAAATGTATCAAAGGATTCCATTATTAGGGAATTCGCAACTGTGCCACCCTCACCGGGGCTCCCCATGAATCCCTAATGAGTAAATTAACAGCACCTATTGTTTAGGACCGATGTTTTTTATATTGGAATATTAATAACCATCTCTCCATTGTCTCGGCGTTTGGGGCGAGAAGAAAAATGTTCTGCGGAACGAACAAAGGGGGGCAAAGTTTGATTCGATTGATTTTTGCATTAATTTCAATAAAAACAATGGGCGAGATTGTTTTGGACATGTTGTAATTGCATTCGAAGGAAGTTCGGAACGGTGTGGAAGCCCAAGAAAATCAATTTCGATTTAAAGAAAAAATTGGAGCAGTTTTAATTATACAAGGGCCGCGTTGTACCGAACAACGATCGATAAGCTCATAGATAAACGTTTACAAGAAACGATTCTCATAATAAGCTCAATTATCAACCAGAAAGCAATTATACAGACGCTATTATGCGGCATCTCACGAAATTTGTCAATTACGGGGAATTCGGTCGATCAGACAATACCCTCCTTAATGGATACATAGAAACAAATAGGGCTTTATACCGATAATATGTCACAAATCATCTTCAACGCTACACAAAGTTTATAATGAATTGACATATTCTCTACACGTGTTGCCTGCTCCGAACTAACGCGCGGCGACATGTGACAGCACACATGATTTATATTCAAACCAAACTAAACCTTACCCCCGACAAGTTTCAGATCAATTTCGATCGAACCGCAAACAGAATCGCAACGATGCCCGCTATCGAAAATTGATTCTTATTAGAGAAATCGAAAGTCAATTTTCAATTGAACACGTCGAAAACTATAAGTTCCATTATTACTCGTGCGTTTTCTAATAAGAGGTGTAATACTGTTGTTGTAATACTGTTGGTGTAGTGCTGTTAAGATGTTAGTGCATTGAATGTTAATAGAAATTACTTAAGAGTTACTTTTGGCCTTTAACGTCTGCGTTCATTAAACTTGAAATTTATCAATTCCTACATTAGCAATGGGTGTATGTAACTCAAACAAACATCGGGCGAGATAACAAAGATGTTATCCATGTTTGATTCGATGTTTTATGTATAGTATGTAATTAGTTCGAACACGTATCTGGATTGGGTCATTAATATTAATTAGTTATTACAATAACTTCCCTCTAATGACGGTTCCTGGAGGCGGTGAGGCGTTTGATTAAAATTTAATGAATCTATTGATTGAAGATCATTTGCTTTGGTGGCGTAACATCTGTAGCTACTGGAATCGTGTCACGATGCTCATATCCATTTATAATGACAGGAATAATTACTAGACCTCACGATTCAGACTAGTCTGGCCTGAGCGAGTCTAGTTAGAAGTATTCCAATGAATAATAATTTTTATTTATGTGTGAAAGTGACAAATGTCGATACTCTCTCAAATGCGTTTGTTTTTGAACACGCCGAGAAATATTATTGAATGCGAGCCAAATGTTTGACTAACAGAATAAACCGACGAGTGTTTATTTTATTATTGTTAAAATACACATTCATAATGTCAATGGAAACTGAATTTATAAATCTTAATTTATAGTTATCCTTTTGATTTTTGAAATTGGATTTTTTGAGCATTTTTTAAAGAATTTTCCAAAAATACATCTTTCGGAACAGATGTGCAGTATTTGATTAAGAAACAATCTGGGGAAACAAAGCGCCGTGTCAGAAAAAAATTTTAGTGTTGTAAAAAGGGACAGTCGTACTAAACAAAGTGTGTCGGAGAGAGACAATAGTATTGTTTACATAGATATCAAACGGTAATTTAGGTGTCGAAACGATGTGTCACATTTTCACATTTTTCAGCCTGACTCAGTTATGTAAACTACTGAGTAACAACGTGACTAAAACTATAGAATGATATCATTAGTTACTTTAATCGACTGCGCATCTTCGACGAATCCGTTATCAGCGTTATCTTAAATTTATGGATCGTTCTTATTACTTCAAAATGATGTTGATAATATAGATTCCCTCGATATCGCCTTTCGCGCTAAATTAGTTCTTATTGCTGGATATTACGATCACTATTCCGTGCTTTGCAATGAAAAAGTTAATAAGCCATTTCCTCACCTAGCACACGTAGTTTACTTAATAATACACGTGACGTCAGTTGTAAAACCGAGAATTACCGTGGATGAGAAACAAAAGTTTGAAAATAAGCAAGTCTTTGAAGATAAATAATTTATTGCCCCACTAAAACCTGCATAAGAAAGAAATGTTGATAAACATCGAACATTAAATATGTAACTGTTGACGATCGTAAAAGATAGAAGCCAGACGTAGTAGGCGCATACATAAATATCACTTCGTAGGAATCATAACTTTTATTAGTTTCACGGCGTAGACGTACTTGCATTCGGTAAATTAAAAGAAGGAATTGAACGGACGATTTGCGCGGAAAAACATTAGTTTGATTTGCTTCTTGATTTCGACCGGCTTTCGACTCGAGCGACGGCGATGATACTTCTTAACACATGAAATGAATTGATATACGATGTAGATAAAGCGACACTTTTGAAACCGAAAACATGTGTTCTAATATCTGCAATCTGAAGACATAGTACCTACTAGTAATAGATGCAACAGGTGTGCCCCAGGGTGGTCGAATCGGGCCGCAACTCTTTTTTGTTTATGTTTCACGAATTTATCGCGTACGATGACGTGTAGGCGCTCGTTTGATTCATGCGCCCGCGCTGTCACTTTTTAATACTGATTTGCAATAAAAACAGAAATTCACCGGCGATTGATGCGAGTTATGATTTACGTGGATCCTTTGATGTCGGCTGCTATGAATCTATCGAGTTAGTTTCTAAATATCGATGGACGTGGAAGTATAAATAAGCTTGTATGACTTGTGCCGTAATTATGCGTTTAAATTGACTTTTCCGTCAACAAATGGTCGCTTTTTAAAAATATTTTATTTTATAATGAGAACAACGTTGCGAGTGACTTGGAACAACTTAATAGTAGCAACGCGCCGTAATTTGAACCATTACAAAATTCCAATAGCTCTGATACGAAAGTTTTCAATATCGACACGCTCACGCTACGCTTGTCACGGCAAAGGCCAAATTGCTCCCTATTTTTTTGTCAAGTTAAAATTAGACTAATCAGCACTGAGTACAAAGAATCACATCGCTTTCATCATCGACAAAATGATGTTTACGTATCTTCCGAGAAACTGGAGCCCAGCATTCAATACTTGGAAATAAATATGTATGTGAGTTTGACATTTGCTTTCATGTACGTTCCGTGTAATTGCGTTTTGAAGATCTTCTCCCTTATTGCGTGTGTGTTAGGGTTGCTTTTGGCGGTGCGTGCTCTTGGTTTTTTTATTAAATTATCGTGCGTGGCGATTTCAGAGATGATAGGTTGCGCTGGGGCGTCTGATTGCATCTCTTGTCGACATGGAGCTTTCTCTTTGATTGACCGCGATTAGACGTGCGTTTGTCTTGTTTGACGTGTTTCAGGTCAAAGGCAACTTGTATATTTTGTAATGGATCCGACGGCACTCGATATAGCTGAATTGACGCCACTGAACGGTGCAGTCTTCTGTGCTTTGAGTTCAAGTGCAATGTTTGCCCTCTTGTTATTTTTATTACGTATGTATCGCATGCATCGACGCGTGGTCAGAATACCTATAGGCAAAGGAAGCATCTAATTGTACGGCAATTGGTTGTAACCAATACGTGTGTTATTTTGTATTGTAACATTAAGCTTGGTTCTAATAAGCGATCATGTCAAGGCTCTCCATTTAGCATTGCTCGTATAACAATTTCAGCTCGCACTTGCGCGTTATGATCAACAGTTATATTACCCGTAAAATTACCATCCTCTTGCGTTATTTGTGTACTAAACATTAAAGTAGTGAGGGCACATTGATCTCTTAGATATTCCATATTCATTCGAACATCATTAGTCATGCATATTCAAAGATATTCTGCGTCGATACGGCAGCGAGTTTACGACACTGTCCGCCTAATAAGAACGATCTAAAAATAACAAAATTAAAATAAATCGAACGACAGACAGTCGTCATAAACTAATTTCGAGTGTTTTCCTTTTGGTGTGTGTAAAAATAGCGTCATTACTCTTTCATGTCCCGCTCTGGAGTGACATTAAGAATTTACTGTTGGATTGGAATCAGCGCCATCTATGCGTTAAAGATGAAATATAAGTTTATTGCTCAAAAGAAAGATGAGCGTGATTTATGCGCCAATAAAGGCATTTGAATTCAATATCTCCTTTGAAATTTAATATTAAATTATTTTGATGGATGAGGTTATATAAGGAAATTCAGATCAAAACAAATCGTCAGTTTCAAGTTCATGTACCAATTTTTTTATATCGAACATGCTTTGTATCAACTCGTTTGTTCAATAATATAATTGTATGGAGGAAGTCGTAAAATAAGAAAAGTACGTAGTGAAACAAGAAAAATGTATCAACCGCACAAATTACTTCGAAACTCGAAAGAAAATTATATTTTTCGATCAAAACCAATTCGGGCTTTAATCAAAAAAGTTGGAAAACCAAATCGTTTATCGGTTGTCATCAAAAAGAAACATTCAACCCTTCTATGCGAACTTAATTAAATACGAATTGGAAAAGAAAAATAACGAAGAAGTTATCCCTCGTTTTGAAAACTTTACATGGTTTCTTTTTAGCTTAGTAATATTTGACCGATACAATTTGTGTCTCAATCGAAAGTCAATCGTTCTCTATTACTTAAATCATATGCTTTGACTTGTCTGTAAAATGAACCATTGAATTACAGTTTCCTTTCCTTTATTCATTACATCTCATTATCATATTTACTCACGATTAATGAACGCATTTATCGCTTTCCCAATTTAACATCGTGAATTGCCTGTACTATTTTTAAATTTAACTAAAAAGCATTCTATCTAAATCTTTGTCCGTTCCCAAATCTATGAGCATTTACATTTCAACACTAATATTCACGCAATTAAAACCGTCAGATTCAAAATTCGAGCCCATTTACTCTTTTATATCACTGATTAAGTCAATATTTTTTGCCCATGTTAATTATCCTGAAAAGTTCATTTCAAAAAATTTATTCAATACAAAGCACAAACATATTACGTTGCAAAAACAACTGTAAAGATTCGTTCGCTTTCACATAAAGCTTCAAAGCTCCATTGAGAGTTATAAAAAACCGATTCACTATTTCGGGGAATTTCGGTGATTCAATGGGTGACTGATGAATGCACTCGGAAGGTGTTCTGTCTGATGCAGGTTCTTTCACTGCATTTTGCTGAAACCCGATGGGTTTTACCCCATTCGGGCGCGCTTTGTGTGGAACCAGTTAAACATTTTGGATACGTAATTCTAATTATATCTGAAATACTGAATTGCGCAGCGAACTATGCATTTCGATTATTTGCCGGTTCTTCTATTCAAATGCTTTAAGAGTACACACGATACAAATTATCGTCCAATTAGCATGGTGCTGAACACTTGATCGGTCCAATTGACCGTGGCTTTTCTATTTCCTCAGTCATGTTTCTCTTTGCTTATTTTGTTAAACTTTGTGAATTGTATGAAATTGTACTTGTAACTATATGATGCTCGTCTTTTATGTAAGAGTTTCAAGCCTTTTTGTAAAGAATTTTGTCAAATACACTAAAATCTGACGATAAAAATTACTATCCTGAATCGAAAATTCTTATGAAATTTTTCACTACGAAGCAAACATTTTGACGTGCAAATGCTAGTTTCCTTTATAGATGTAATACGATGACCTATAAGCCAATGGACGATGATAAAAAATGCTTCCAGTTCCTTCATATATCTTAATATGATCAGCACATTACCACAACGACATAAACTCTAGGTGGGCGGTGCCAAATAGCTAAATTGATTTTAATGCCACATCACGATGTGAACTTATAACCATCGATAATTCTGATTGATCGTTATATGATATTGAATAAAATGGGCATTATTTAGCTCACAGAGGAGCAGATGATTTTTGAAACAAAAAGTTTTTAACATTACTTAAATATCTAGGCTAGTTCTGGAGGTGATGATGCTACTATTTCTATGTACTATGTCCACTTTTGCTCAGTTTTGACATAATTACACCCAACTTATTACTGCGTCAGTTTCTATACCAAAACAACGTTATCCAATCTAACATACTACTATAGAAAAGAGAAAAAATAGTCCAAAGAAAACAAAAGTACAAACGATCCAATATTTATAAAAGCACAATAAACAAGCGATCATTAACATCCCGTATCGAAGTGTTTAATTGAGCTACTTGCTTGAGCGGTACTCGTAAAACGTGATATTTATTTAGTGCAAGGATTACTCTTCGGTGCCGATCAATCATTCCATTGAATGTATCCTGTTTCCCTTCGCTAGTGCGATCGTAACTCGATTGGGTATCGATAATATTGACGGTATCGATGTTTTTTTTTAATTATTAGGAGTTTGTGACGTCAGATTCAATATCAGATTACTTGACATTTTGAGATAAAGTGATAGGTGAAAATAATTTTAGCAGGATGTGAAATTGTTAAACTTTCGCAAACTGTTTCTGCTGATTATCTTCTATAATTACATAAGTCTGGATTACACTTTAAAATCTGTATAATCACGTAACCAGTTCGTATTTGCCCTAAGAAAACTAAGAAAAACAATTTCGTATGAAGCTGCCCTGACAGCATATCATGCTTACGTTGCTTCTGTGCTAAGGTATGGTATACTGTTTTGGGGAAACTCAACTAATGTAAAGGGTGTCTTTATTGGACAAAAGAAATGTGTTAGGGCTCTCTGTAATGCGTCCCCAATGGACTCTTGCCGACCACTCTTCAAAAAATGCAAACTATTAAAATTAACTGGTTTGTACATCCTGGAATCTTGTATTTTTGCTAAGAAACATAAGGATTTGTTTAGATCTGCAAAAGAGGGATATCAACTTGGCAATAGAGACCCTACAAGGCTGCTGATGCCTAAATGCCGTACGGCCTTATACCAAAAAAATGCATCTGTTATGTGTATAAATATATTCAATGAAATTCCCAAATCTTTGAGGGAATTGCCATTTAATATTTTTAAAAAGCGTTTAAAAGCCTGGCTAATTGAAAAATGTTATTATGACTTAAAAGAATTTTTTCAAAAATCAAAATAATGATATAATATTGTAATTACTTATTTATATAAATTAAATTGTATTTGTAATTGACATATAATTGTAAAAAGGGTAATAGTTGACATTATAATTATTATAAAAATGATATTTATGTAGTAAGACATTGACATTCTATTGTTAATTTTTGCATGCCAATCAATTGGCGATTTGTGCTGAACAATGAATTATACGTCACATCTGTAAATCTTCCACATTTCTTGCAAAATAAATCATTTCATTTCATTTCATTTCACGTAAGTCTATTAATACTTCTATCGAATTATAACAACACTATCCATTAACAAAACGAACCGTATAACTAAAATTATTTTTTCACATAAACTATCGACACACCAAAAATCGATCACAATCTATCGATAAGCACGCGTCACTAGATCTAGCCAACTGTCAAATCCAATTCAGCGATGCCCCCGCACATGTAATTGATTTATTGATCGTACGTTAGATTCGATACGGCGCAAGGTTACTGCATCCTTTGGCTACAGTTAACCGACTGACCTCATACTTATAATTCATCTTGTATGGGGGATTTTGAGCTAGTGATGTTCAATGTCTGATAATGATTTGAGTTATGAAAGTTGGAGTAATTGATAATTTTGTTTGATATAAGGTTAGTTTGTTAGGGTTTTTAAGAGTAATAAATTATTATTGAATTATTGATTAGCTGTCCAGAAGTATGCTTATGGAAAAGTTTCATTTAGTCTCGGTTTGAAGTTAAAATATAGGTACATTTCTTAATCTATTAAAATCTAGTATAGTTAACAAACTGACCTCTTTTTCCTTAGCAGCTAATTCACTTTCTAAATTGTTTCCCTGATTAACGACAGGACTGCTCCGTGACGAGTTGCTATTACTCCTCGCTGTGGCAGCCATTTCTATTTTCTGTTCTATACCCTCATCAATATCTGGAGTTCTTCTTTTCTCTTCTTTTATATCTGGACTGAAACTGTCTATCCTCGTTTCTTGGTCCCTTGGTGTGTCTATGTGTGAGCCATTTGTTTTAGGTGGCACTGTGGCTTGTAGCGGTATAGGACTGGTCGTTGCTAATTGTTCCTTTAGCGTTGTTACCTCCTTCTCTGCCAGGGTAGCTCTCTGTAACAAGGAATGTGGAATTTAATACGTGTACATCATCAGATTATAAAATAGTCTTTTTGTAAACGGTTGTTTGTGTATATTGATTACTATTGTATTGGAGATTTAGATGACTGTTTATGGTCAGATATATACTGGGATTTACTCTCAGTTACCTATAGTTGTATATTATAATAAACGTGAACACAATAATTGTCCGCACATTTAGCAGCGGAAGCATCGATCCGTGGTTTTTCCACGTTGTATTTAATCTAATTTTATCAGTTCCCATAGCATTTGTTCTTGTGGCCGGTGACGCTTATCCTTTGTGCCACTTCCTGTGCCATTCATTCATTCATTCGTTCATTTAATCTCAATCTCATCAACGGATGCAGCGCTGATTATTGGCCATTCTCGAATTTACCATACGATGGTCTATTAATTGTGGTTGATATTGTTTTTTTCGTTTAATTACGATGCTATCTCAATTATAGTTTGTTTTATTTACTCATACAGGATGTATTGGTGATTATAAGTTTATATGTTTGTTTGTGGTAGCTTTTATTTGGGATAGATATTATTTATATAATAATGTAATTAGAAGTTTTCATTCGACCACCTCTTTCTGCAATGTTTTATGTAGTACCTACTCAAGTAAGACCTTATTTCATTTTGTAAAGTATAATTTAATTTCTTTGCTCTTAACATTGAAAGTGATTAATAGTATCATTCGTTATATTAATTAACGCCAAGATTTTCTTTTTATCCAATATCTTTTAAAGCTTTCGCAGATGTTTCCGATTACGTACAAATCTTATGCATTAGATAATATCTCAGTGAAAGGCTTCATTCAAGTAATTAATGGTAAATCATTAATTTCTTTAATGTAAAATTCGCAACGCACGCGTGCGTCGTCACGCGTCGAGTGTTGGATAGCCATCTGAAGCTTATTAGAGCTATACAGGGTGTTTCGTAGAACAAAAACCAATCTACCACCATAATAAATCAATAAAATGTCACTTTTATATTGAACTTTAAAAAACAAACAACTAAGCTATAAATCAATAGTTTTTTTATCATGTCGTAATTACTATTATACTATTACATATTTTAATAGTTATGATATTATCTGACTCATCGTTTGATAAACAAAAACAACACGTTCCTAGAAATAGACATGTCTAGCCGGGGATCGAATCTACAACGTAACGATTAAAACTATTCTGTAATTACTGTATCACTGACAGTCAAGTTTTATTACATTTTCTTAAAATATATCGTAAAAATACTTCTCGTATGTCACTAAAGTAATTAAATTTTAATAAAAGTTCTCGTTAAAATCTTAATCAAAGTTATACCTACCTAATAATAATCTACTAAGTACGAACGTTGAGTTTGAGTTTGAGCAACAGTAAAAAACATAAAAAAGGCCTACCTATAGCACAATTTCGCAATTTCTCTTCTGATGAAATCTTGATAACAATCAGATCAATCTCAGTGGTTTGATAAATAATAGTCATATATTTGCTTTATATCCGTAATTGAATAATAACGAAGTATTTTATATACCTTTATCATCATTTATAAGAATAATTTGTCTGTATTCTACACTAAGCTTCACATTTATTACATGGAAAACCAATTAGATAATATGAAAAATATAAACATAATATTTTCCTAAACTATTTCAAAGTTTTTATAGTGTTAGGTAAAATTATTTTGAGATTTAAATATATCCTAGAAACTACGCTTTTTACATAGTTTATGAACTTTCATGGAAAAGTATTATTTCGAAGTTTACGATTCTTGTGTAGGTACTTTAATATTGAAACTAACACAAAAACTTTTTAAAACAAAACCAGTCGATGATTCAGTTAGCAACTGTAGTGATCAATCAGGCAATTGAAGAAATCACTGGTTACGTAATCCGATATGACAAGGCTGCACCCACGGGTTTCATTGCTATCCTAGGTATAGGGGAATGCTATTAGAAGAGATAATATTCAAGATATTACAACTAGAACAAAGATATATAGATCTGGTAAAAATGGTTCTAAATTATCTATAGGTATATGGAGTTACTAGAGAGAAGCATATATTAGTTTGTTAAAGATGTATTTGTGGTAAATTAGACTTTTGCGGCATCTAGATTATTACCTCTCGTCTCCAGGTTTTTTAAGTACCTACCACATCATAATACTTCAGACGTCATACATACATTTGTTTTACGAGAGAAATGAAATCCAAATAACTATAACATAATTAACATAGTAATTATACAAAACAGCTAAACCAAATGTAATGTTTACAACTAGAAAGTTAGAAAAGAGCAATTATTGTTGCGTTCATTAAAAATCACGAACATTTGACTAAATTAAATACAGGGGAAATCGTTGTGAGAACTTTGGGTAAACATAATAAAAATAATTCCGAAGCAAATATTAGTGGAATAAAGACTTCTGACGAGAATGACACAGTTCACTCATTAATGTGAGAATTATTTTACAATGTTGAAAGTCTTAAAATTGGACATTGATTTATTATGCACAAAGGAAAGATTAGGTAAGTTATTTTCTGTATTTACTCCATCGTTAAATATAAGTACAAAAAAAAAAGCATATTACTGATAAGTTAAAACTATTTTTTATTAACTTTAGATAAAATTGATATAACAGGAATTCAATTAGAAATACATGAAAGTTAGCCACGAATAAATAATATTCGATGTCTTTGATATTTCAATATTTCCAATCTACAAACAAACAGAATGAAAGACAATGGCACGCAAACAATACAATACTTAATGGAATTTTCAGTATTAATTTCTGTCTTTATTGATATTTGTCAATCATTTGTACTTCGGTATTCGTAATCAAATTTTCAATCGATTCATTTCAAAAGGTAATAAATAAACTTTTTGGTCCTTAATTTTAGTTGTATATTCAGTTGAAAGATTAACAATATTCCTTTGTATGTAAGTTAGTTCTGTTAACAGTAAATATTCTAATTAGACTCTAGCATTCTTATTTTTAAAGAAAACATCATATTTTTCTCAATTTCCGGTCGTTTACGTCAACTAAAAATGGAGCCCACGATGCCTAAACTAATTCAATACCGTTATCATCCGTAAAAGCTTAAGATCCCACAAAAAACTTCCAAAAGCCAAATATAAGCAATAAAATATTAACCTCAGTGGATAATAAAATGAAACAATGCATAACCACGCGACTGTGACGATTCTAACAAAAACTGTATTAATCAAAATTATGATTTGAAAGTCAGTTAATGGTCACTCGAAATTGACCATTACTGTACCGAAATAAGTAGTAATTAGCTGATGCCCGAATCTTAACAAAGCAAGTTATCTATTGAAACCATCGCTAAGTGTTTAAGTAATAGGTAAGGTTGGTTAGTGATCTCACGGATAGGGCTGCCACTGGATTTCTTTATTGGCTTATCGTAATTAGCCAAGTACAAAAAATTGTTAAGCAGGTGTAACTATAATTGAAGGTTATGTTTGTTTTTAAAGTAATTGTTAGCAACCTTCATTTTATTTGTTATAAGATTCCTGTCTCCTATAGATGTACCGTATACATATCATTCAAAATCTGTCCACTGTCATATTGTTGGTATTGTTGCTTAAAACAATGAATACGATTGTTTCGGTAATTCTGAGGGTTAAGTACTTACCTATTATACTAGTTATATAAAAAATATGTGTATCACGTAATCGTCTTAAAAAGTATTTGTGCCAACCCTAACACTATTTAGATCCTATAGCGGTTCTACACACTAAATTTCAATGAATTTGAACATGTATTATATTTATGAATATTCATTTATTTTACCTTTCCAAAATCACAATTCATAATTAAATAATTCTATGTGTAATTAATTTACTATTTAAATGAAAATATTAATTGCAAATATATTTAAATAAGCTATATCTAAAAATGTACATAAGTGAATATCTACTTATATTTTGATCAAATTTATAACATTTAACTTTTTTTGTTATTGTAACATAATTATTTTAAATCATTAATTATCATCTTTCAAAACATTAACGTTAAAATAAACCGGTATTAAAAATCATGGTATCCAATTAACAATAAAATATTTGCACAAAAAATTCATTTTCATCGGAAATTTTAAGCTCTATGATTTAATTATTATCCATATTATAATCTATAAGATGTAATGGTGCTGATACATGATCGTAAAGTTTGTACAAACTTGTGCAGCGTGTGCCGAGCTTACGTGTCTGAGGTGAAACATCTTTGGCAAGATTCAAAGTAGGGATGTAACGATACCGATACCGATACCGATATATCGGCCGATATAATCGGCAAGCCGATATATCGGTATCGCCGATTATAAAACAACCGATACCGATATCAAACAATTAAAAAAAAAGACGGGTTGCACTCCGGGGCTACTTCCCATTTGGTAAACTTCCCATTTCGTAAACCTCAAACTGTACCTACTAAAAAGTTGCGTTTGGTAAACATTATACATTTCATACATTTAGTCCCATTTCGAAAACATTTCAATAATTTTTTGTGTTATATCCCATTTGGTAAACTTTCAGATCAAATGGGTACAGTCAAGTAAAAAAAGAAAAACGAAACTAATGATAACATTGTCATTTATTTTGTTAAATATTTTTAATCACAGGTACAATAGTCGGATTATGTGTACGTATGCCATTTACACATATTGATATTTAAAAACAGAAATAAAAAGTGGGGTGTACAAATAACTTTCAAAAAATTTAAGAAAAATCACAGTTCGATTTGACTATTTCGATGACAAGTTTTATTTTTTTAATAACAATAGTCAATCTAGATGCGAAATCAACTTATATAAAAAAACAATAATCACAGATTTGGTACTATCTTTTTATGTTAATGTACATTAACATAAAAAAATACATACGAAATCAACTACTTATAAAATATAAAAATAAACAGTCATTGATTTGGTACGTTAACGTAAAAAAATACATACTAAATCAACTATAAAATATAAAAACAATAATAATCACAGATTTGGTACAATAACATAAAAAATACATGCAAAATCAACTTTTAAATATAAAAACAAATAATAATCACAGATTTGGTACAATAACATAAAAAATACATGCAAAATCAACTTTTAAATATAAAAACAAATAATATCAATAAATAAATTATAAAGTGATACAAGCAATTCTTGATAATTCGTTCAAACAATTTTCCAATGATATTTTTCCACTTTTGTAATCGCCGAGAATATTGTTAATTCGTATATCATTTTGGATAGATTTTTTTCTTCGTTTTGATATACTTTCTCCATTATTATAAAAGCTGTAAAAAATTGTTATGATTAATTAAAGTAATAATGTATAATTTTTATCATATGTGTCGCCTAAAAATACAGGTCATTGAAACAAAAATATGTACCTTTTCAGAAGATTTTCATAATGTTTAATATTGCCTGATATCGTTTCGAAAAATAAAAGAATTGATGGCCTTTTTCCAATTTCACTATTGAAACTCCAATTCCAAGATTCCATGAGGTTTGTAGTGCGGTGTCTTTGTGCGTAGCAGCACCAAATATTCATCATATCTTCATTTTCCAACCACTGATCCACAAAGTAATCATTGAATTCAGTTATAGCTTTTTCTTCAAAACTGTAACAGAATTAATTCGTTGAAGATTATGATACGAAAAACCATATATTACCTAGTTTCTAACGCATAAAAATGGCTGTAGAAAATGGCGGTAGAAGAAATATCCAGAACTAAACGCGTTCATTTCAATACTGCAAAATTAATTTACCTTTGACTCATAACGTATAGCCATCCATCGTTTATGTCTTGCATGCATGTATGCATTTAAAAATATATACATCTCTAATTTAATACTAATTTGACACTGACTGTACCGTACAAAAATAACAATACTAACAAAGTTTACCAAATGGGATTAAATGTATGAAGTAACGAAATGTTTACCAAACGCAACTTTTTAGTAGGTACAGTTTGAGGTTTACGAAATGGGAAGTTTACCAAATGGGAAGTAGCCCACTCCGGGAGTGCCGGCAGAAGTGAAAACTTGATTATTAACGTTGAGTTCTCTCCATCCGTCTTACGCTTTTTCGATCAGGTCACGTGTCCTGACGCGAGTTTAAGATTTTATACCCATTACAGAAAAAGTGCTCAACGCCGCTAAAGAAGTTTTCACTTCAAAAACCGCGCCCAATGAACGATGCGGGAGGCCGCCCGCGCGTGCGCACTTTGTTTTTTGAAAAAACTCTACCAATAGTAAACTTTTATATAGGAACTGATATATAGGAACTGATTGTATGTGTATAACTTAAAGTTTAACTGACTTTGCAAAATAATAATACTAAAATAAATGGTTTTCTTGTTTTTTGATTTGGCATTGTTATTTAAAAGAATACGATTTACAGTTGAGTCTCTGTTAAATGTTGGTAACTTTTATGCATAATTCACTATTTATTTTTCTACCAAGCCATTGTGTAGTATATTAGTGAAGTAGTATCGGTATCGGTATCGGTATCGCCGATATTTTATTACAAATATCGGTATCGGTATCGTATCGGCAAAATCATGTATCGTTACATCCCTAATTCAAAGATACGAAAATCGTCACCTTACTCCATGACGTGACGATAGTGCCATGACGGGACCATGTAATTTTACTCTCAACAAGCCTAAAGAAGTTTAACTTCAAAAAAATATTTTTTTTTCCAAAAAGATTGTATCTTTTCCTTGAAAATATTGTATCTTTTCCTTAGTCACACATCGAAATCATCTCATTATCCACATTTACATTTCAATTCTTCATTTCCAACCCTTCAGTGCCGTGAAGAAAAATTAACGGAAGGGTCCAACCCGCATTATGCGAGCGGTCACTAATTAATGGAAAAGGATTAAATTCGTATAGAATTGAAATAAAATAAATATGATAAGGGACGGGGTTGGACCGTGGGGTTGTCTGTCAATACGTGGCCTTAATTAAGTTTTTCTTTGCTATGCTAATCTGGGAGGGTTAAGATGTGTTTAAAATTAGGTCTCGGAAAAGTACTAATTAGATAAATCTGGAAAAATCCCTAAAAGTGTAATCAAATGCTTCATCTTCACTATCACAGAATAAACTAGATCTACAGACTACAAATAATATGATGTTTCTATATTAAAACAACAATCTTAAACCTAAATGCCTGTTACTATTACAAAATTACAATCTATTCTCAGTACCAATTAACTCTATTAAAACAGGGATTCGAATTCCCTACCTTCCACTCGCAAACGCTCACAACTACACAGACATTTTGATATTAATTTATCTTATATATAACGTTTTCAATTATTAAGGTTCATCGCACAAAATGTGCATCTCAGAAACTTTAGAGTCGACCCGAATGTTATATCTTTTCTAAACTCTATGCCAAATTATTATATTTAAGTTATAAGCCCAAAATTTGATAAACTGGTAAGATAACATTGTAGTTTTATTTTTAAGTTAAATAAAGCATATAAATTATAATATCATATTCAAACTCAAAAATCAAACTCAAACATTTATTTATTCGATTAGACTTCTTATAGAAGCACTTTTGAAACGTCATTACATATTTTTAACATTTACCACCGATTCGGAAAGCAGTATCTACGGAGAAGAACCGGCAAGAAACTCCATAGTTGCTCTTTTAAATCATGTCAGTTTTACAATTTAATTTTACAAAATACATATGTAACATCATATATTATAATAACATGCCAAAGAACTGTCCTGTGGTTTTTACGCGACAACTCTCCATGGGTTTTTATCGTCCATATATTCCTGATATATATATAGTCCATATACTTTAGCCTCGTCTAAATCAGCGGAAGTCTGTGATTTTTCACCAAGTTTATTTACCTATATTGTTCCCTTTGTCTGAGCCCCTCTGACCGCTCGATCGTGATATATCAACCCAACCTTAATATATTTCGTAAAGCATCTTCCTCAATTTAATTTATCCAAATTTGAAAAAAGAATCCAACAATTACCCAATAGAACGAGCACTAATCAAATTACTACATTATTAAAAAAAATGTTTGTCTATTCCCCTCCAGTCGATACACACTCAAGGTAGCTCTTAATCTCTCAATGTCAGTTTTAATTTGCCGCCAGCATCGAATTACCTTCTGAGAGTTTTATTTTTAAATTTCGTAGACAACGACGCGAAGGAAACGAGTTTCGACGGTCTCAAGAAAAATTAATCTCCCGCTAAAATGTTTGGAAATTTGAAAAACGAAACGTCGGGCCGGTCACATGATGGCCGCCGAATTCGAATCAGGTAACGTCAAACAGAACCGTAACCAAACAGAATCCAATCGGAAACTAAATAACTCGATTCGAAATTAGAAATTCGCAATCGGAACAAAGTTCGATTGACAAATTCAAACAAGGCTTTGTGAGTCTATCGTCGATAGACAGGTATTAGGAGAGCGGAGCTAATCATTATTAGATATTGAATTTTCGTAACTTTGGACTCATCCGCTTTCTAATTTACTAATGAATCCGAGTGGTGTTGCCATTAGCTCCCCCCGAGGGGTGGAGTGGGCGAAAGGGGTAAGAACGCGAATTTTCGTCTTTTATACATATAGGACGATAATCCGATTGGTGATTCGAGCGTTCCACATTTGGATCTTCGTGTTTTAGGTGATTCCGGCCGCGGTTTCGCTTCATGATGAACAATTTGCTATATATTGCTTGGTTTATGTTTGGTTTTCTGTTGACTTTGTTAATTGAAGCATTGAAGACATTAGAATGTGGAAACGACAGTTTTTGTATGACGATAAGTCAAAAGATAAGTTTTTAATTGAGTTTTAGACTAGTTTCTCGTACTACGAAGAATTTGTTTAAATAATCGAAGCTACAACAACAATACCTAGGGGGTAGAAAGTTAGTTAACAATAAATCCATTCCAGTCGGCAGCATTTGTGCATTAACAAATATTGAGTTAGTCGCGTCGAGTTCGGGCCAATAAAACTGTACCCAACTAGCACCTGTAGTGGCATAGATTAGGTGAACACGCAGATGTGTATGATTTTTTGTTATATTCCAAAAGTACAATGCAATGTTTCAGTAAAATAGAAAAAAAAAATTTGCAAACAGGAAACATTATTTAGAATTATTAATTCCAGAAAAAAATTCACAGTTTAATACAAATATCCACGAACATGCTAAAGACATCAAAAAATATTTGCTTATCTATAAACGTGAAGTTATTTGTGTGTAAGTACATGAATATCATAAGAACAAGAAACTTTTGTATATATAATAATTGCTTATAAGATTTTATTCAAATTAAACAACACAAATTATTCTTATCATCCCATTAAAAACTCCAAAATAAGAACATTATTGAACCTGTCAGTTCTATAAAAATAATCTTTGACCCTCCAAACTCGTATTCCCATTTCCGCGTAGGCTTCGGTTCTGATCGGCAAAAGTTATGTCGCCTGCGATAGTTAAAACTAACTCAACTTCTGCGTTTGTGTTTGCTGTTGTTTGTACATACACAATTTCGGTGAAAATGTTGTTACAATTCGTTTTTGCACCATGGAGATGATTTCTATCACATAAATGTATTTTAAATGACCTAACTAGTGACACTAGGATGAAGATAGTAAGGTACATGTCATTACTTTATTTTAAATAATCAATTATTTGTTATCGAAATTAGTTTTAATCATTATTTACTCATGATGGACGCAATAAAACACTCGATCTTTATCTTCAAAACTACACCCGAAAACAAACAATACTCAAAAGCTCTTTTAGATACCATCGTAGTTTCTGTAAGAAAGATTTGTTAACAACGATGTTAAACTTCTTAATATCAAAGAGCAAGCAGCATTAGAACCTCCATCTATGATCCCTCAAGTTCCAAATAAAGTACATACACATAGCAATTTACGACGCAATCGTTTAAGCAACAAAGGCTCACGCTACTATATACTGTCTAGTTTAACCAATGTTCACAGAAAATCAGAGCATCACAACGGTACAATGCGTGCGAACAGATAGACATCTAAATGAGCGATTTAAATATTGTTTAAATGCGATGTTTTATTATAGTGGGCCAGTGTCGTTAACTAGGATCGGATTAGACTACGGTTAGAGTAACTGTTTGGTAATTGCTTAGTTTTTGGTTTTGGTCTAGTGGGGATGGATTATATTTTAAACCGAATTATAATGAAACATGTATGGAATGAAGTAATTACTAATGGACGAGAAGTATTCATAATATGTAGGTAGAAGTAAAATGTATGGGAATTAAGTCATTACATCCATAAACGAAAAATAGGTTCGTAGATCACGTAACATAAAAAAGCGCTTAGCACCATAATGATAAGAATTTCATTAAAAATCCCTGAAAGTAAAGCACACAAAGTGTTTTAATAAAATACCTGCGAATAACATCTAGTGTGTTGTAAGTGTAATTTTCAGCTCAATAAAGGCTTTATTGGAAGGCTTTTATCTTAACACGCGACAAAATCCTGGCTAAGTGGTGTTAAGTGCATGAGTGAAACTGTCAAACAATAAGCTGATTGCAGATGTGTAAACTTACAATACTGTGTTTTATACTAAAAAATGTGAAATTAAATAACGAATTTTCATGTTGATTTTCTTTAATTACATATTGATTTAAATGGTTTTATTAATACGCTAATGTTTGTGTTTATTTGTACAGTCCTTTGAAATAACAACAACACAAGTTACTATATCAGCATTGTACATTATGTTTGCAAAATTTATTCGTCAATATAGATCATAATTACTGTAAGATTCAGTGTCAAGTCCACATAATTAAAACTAACACGACCAACAAAGACATACAACAAATCTCACCTCATAGCATCTTGTCTTTCATAGAACCCACACGCAATATTCTTTTCCTAATTTTGTAAAATTTACAATAACAAAACACGTGTCAACTCTACACCAAGATTTTATTAATCTTTGTACACGAGGGGTAAGAGACATCGATGCCACCGTCAAGAACTTCTGATCGCTAATTTTGAATGGCGTCAATCGTTATTAAACGGAATTATTAAATGAGGAAAATTGATATGAGCCTGACATTCGGTGTGGGGTGTATTGGGAAATTAATGAATTATCAGCGCGTTTGTTGTTTTCTGCCTTGAATATTCCAAGACATAGAAATTTGAAGGTGTTCTTTAGGAGGTCAAATTGAGATGGTCCAGTTTGTACTAACTTTAGATTCCAGAATGCGTTTGCTGTCTGAGAGCCTTGCCTTAAAAGATCATTAGTTATTGTTATTAAAACGAACCTATCTTACCTTAATATTAATGTGTATTTATGTCTTTTCTTGTGCATTGTACAAAAATAAACGAGCATACGAAGAATATCATCACGCGAGTCAAGTTTTCATCACCTCCAAGCTTCTCAGATCTAAAAGTGCAAATGAATAATTAACTTAAGATCAGCAGAATGATCAAAACGAAACGATCCATCGCTGAATGGATCAGTGGCTCCATTGATTGCGCGCGCGCAGACAGCCGTGTTTGGAACGTTGCCATCATTGTTCGATTTTCAAATTCATTTGCTGGGAATTGTCTATGGCATTTATAATTGCTCTTTGGTGTTCCAGAGATTTGGAGACGGTATGCCAATTATTGTTTGAAAGAAATTTTTATATTGAACTTTTTCTGTGGGTTTTTTTGTTACTAACTATATACAACTATATATACGTATATAGACGTTTTATTTGTAATATCGATACAACATGATGTATGTAAAATCCTAATAATATTTCATACAAATATTATACCTTCCATATACCTACTATAACCTGGTTATCAACAAGATACCCTCACTTTATCAAAGAGCAGTCGATAAACACTGAAATGAGCAAAAAGACAGCCACCCAATTTGTATTAATTATAAATTAAAGGAGTAAAAGTCGGGGCGCAAACATTGCTGGAAAGTTCTGGAAAGTTCGACAACTTGGTTAGCTACAAATGGGAATGGAACTCTGTCAGCCCTTTAATTATTTGCTATTAGGTATCCGATACCTATAGATGAACGAATTTATCGGATAGTAAGCTTAGCCCGCGGGTTTCAATGCTTTTCGGAAAGTTTATATCCCTGTATATAGAATTGTGGAAATCCATAAGGTCATTTGAAATATTTGCAGTGAAACGTCTTTAGGCAAGTTGAGAGTAAAATTTCAAGGTCGCATTATGGCAATACCGTCATGACATGGACTTAGATATCTTTGAAACTTGATAAAGAAGTTTCACTTCTGACACGTGTGCTCGGCACACACGCTCTTTTTTATACTCAACTACTAGATGTTAAGGATATCCCAAATGATCTATTTATTGGTCAAACTATTAACACAAAAGAGAAAAGAACTTGTAAGGTATTGTCAAAGAATCCTTTTATCTCAATCCTACTATATCCAAGTATAAATTTGCTAAAAGCAAATGATAATAATAGTTGTCTGTTAGAATTAACACGTCAATACAAATATACTTTGTTTTGCTTTGTGTTCGAGTTAATTGGGATCGAATACTTGCATCTTTGTCTTTTTGCGATCTATTCTCGGGTTCTGTTGTAAAGTTCACTGCTATTTGTTTCATATGTTCTAGTAATACGTCTTAACTCTTAACATAAAGAATAAGTCAAGGTATGTTACAAATAACTAGTTTTACTTTTAATAGATATTCTTATAGTCTTTTTCTGGTTTAAATAAGACTTTTCGGCTTCGCCCGTGGTACATATTTCGCAATAAAAGGTAGCCTATGTTCTTTCTCAGGGTCTAAAGATTGTCTGTGCAAAATTTCATCAAAATCGGTTGATAGGTTTAAGCGGGAAAGCGTAACAGACAGACAGACAGACAGAGTTACTTTCGCATTTATAATATTAGTAGGGATTTCGAAAACTTCACAGCGAGCGTGCTCCAGTAAATATTTGTATTTCCACTGTATTTGCGTGAAAAATATAAAGACAGAACAACATTCGAAGCACCATAATGTAATAAATACGAATCGAGCGATTCTCAATTGTCAATTAGTCAGATAAATCTACGAGTTCTGCATAAAATTGGGTGAACGTTTTTGCAAATATCTCAAATTCAGTTAACCAGTCAAGTTGGGTATTTATCAAAATCCATCCTCAATTAATTCACTTTCAAATCTGAAACTTCACTTTTAATCCGATCGATCGCTATTTTGTTCCCTCCGAACCCTCTCAAACAAAATACTTATAATTGCATTAAAGTATATTGATCTAGTTAGAAATTTGAGTGTGGATTCAATAAGAAGTTGTCTTTTAAATGGGACAAGGGGACTCTCAGATATGTATACAGTTTTAGATAGTATAATTGATAGGTTGAATTATTGTATCTCTATATATAAAAATGAATCCCTATTTCCCTTGGTCACGGCATTACGCTTGAACGGGTGGACCGATTACGATAGTCCTTTTTTTATAATATTCCTTGAAGTACGAAGATGGTTCTTATGGAAAGAAAACGTAAACATGTACCACGGGTGAAGCCGGGGCGGACCGCTAGTATTTAATGTGGTTGTTATATGTATGTTCGTTTAAACGTATTTTATTAGGTTTCTTTTCTTCTAAAAAATCGTTATGAATAGAAAAAAAAAACATTAGTAGGTACTTTCTGTAAAATTAACAAACTTTTTAACTTAGATTGCTCAGTAATAAATACCCAGTTAAATCTATTATCATTGTTTAAAAAGTAGATCGAAAACTCAATTAAAGCACTTGATTCTTTCACAGATTTTCAAACGAAACGACAGAAAGTACAAAAGTCGAGTTTAGCAAATCTCAATTTCTCATTTAACTCGTACAGGACTAAGGGTAAGTTAAACATCCGATAAACGGATAGAATTCGAAGGAAAAAAGCGTGTGTTGATCAATTGTACTACCATTGTTACCCCTCCAAATGAAGCTTCATTCAATACGCTTTTCCGAAGTGCACTCATTACGTACATCGCAATTGAGACTTGGCAAAAAAAGTTTTCGAATCACAAATAAACGGTACCCAATACGCCGGTCGCAACGGGCAATTTTTCTACATATTTACCGGTTCGCATTAGAGCTAGAAATTAGCTAAAAGCTAATTAATATCTCATCTACGTAGCCTTTGAGAATTTTTTGAATGCTATCGCTTCAGACATCGTCAACCTTTTTTGCGCGTCGTACAAAGTACCGTCCGAGCATACATAAAAACCCCTTTAACTTATGATGAATTAGCGATCTCCTACGCTGTCTCCCGGCGCCCCCCTCCCCCCACCCACCCTCCGAGGCGTGCGTCAATATGAAGGAATTAATATGGGCGTAAAAATCCTGAACTCAAGAGGAGTGGGTTTGATTAATTCGATATAATTGTGTGTAAATATAAGCCTTTGGGATAACAAATGTTACTTTAAAATTTTGATGGAGCATATTTTTTCGTTCAAAATTTCGCATGTTTGTCTTTCAATGATATGTATTTGTACAGTACATTTCTTAGTAAAAGCACCTATAATATACATACTTTATACATCACTAATTATTATCCAGACTTAAATACAGAATAAGACCATTGATGATAATGGTTTCATTTTATTTGTATTGCGTACTGTGCTAATATATTCCTATTTCCAATACTTCAAAGACGATATGTTTAAAAATCAATAGAAGAACAAAACAACTACCTACATTAACGATAAAAACATAATACAGGCCTCAAATAGTACTTTCAACGAAATAGTATCAAATCAATGTTGAAAATTCTGAAAATGTTATCAGATATTTCCTATAAAAATGCAAAATAAAACATCCTATATCATTGTCAAAATAAAAGTGACCCCTCGCACGGCCACCTAATTACTCGCCCATACATTAGCGAAAGACAAGTCGTCGAAGGGCCCATATCACGATTTTAAAATGTCCACCTAATCCTTCCCCTAAAAACTTGACCCCCGAGATGTTTTCATAACCCCCTGTATACAGGGTGATGTTTTATATGTAATTGTTATCTATAGATCAAATTAATTAATGTGATATATTCAGTTTTAGCTTTTATATCTTTCTGTAAATTTTATGAATGGTTAGGGTGTGTGTTTGTCTTAAAGTTATATTTGTATGTTTATTTTTAGTACTAGTGCGATTAAAATAACACCGTTAATACATTTTCTAATTTTATATCAATTTCATTGTTCAGATTTATCAAGTCATAGAACTTGCTTATGTGTGAAAATGAAAAATACTTTGATATACTTTTGTGTTGTAAGACTTATTTATCTGTATTAAAAGTGGGATTACTGTTAATTTCGTCAATAAAATTGTTAAATATATCTTTCAACCCTTTAAAATCGATGTTTCTTCTAACAACACGCATCCTATAGAAAAACATTAACGTAAAAACTGGGTTGAAAATTCGTCGGGTGGAAATTCGTAAAAGGTTGGTAACCGCTGTCGAAGTGACCGTTGAGTAGGGTCGGCATTATGTGGATATTTGTTGATCAATTTTAATGCGAGTACCGTCAACAAAAAAGTTGGTAAATAATGAGTTTTATTTCAGTCACATTTTTTTGGATTGCGTTTTGTGTTTGTTTTTGTAAACATGTGTGATAAGACAATTATAGGTTTCAAAGAGGAAATGTATTTTTTAGTTATTTTTAACATGTCTCTACCTAATTATAGGGCAAATAAAACACATAATAGAATAGAAAAATCTCGATCACGGGTCGGGATTCGAACCCGCGTCTTATCCTTGCCAGGGCGAAAAGATTAAATGCTTTAAAATTTTTCCCATTTATAAACCATTTGAATGCTATAAAAGGATGAGAATGAGATAAATATCAAACAATTAATTTTCCTAAACAGTAAAAAAGCATAAACTTAGCAGTGAAAACTGGATCTATCAATAAAAAAAGCTATTTCCTTTTAAAAGTAAAGTTGTAACTGAAAAAACATCACATCCACAGATTAGTACCTACAAAAGAACACGTCTCACTAATTCGCTATACTCTTAATTACTGAGACGGGGGTAAATGCACGATGTTGGAAACTTTGGATGTGGCATTTAAATGTAGAAAAATATTTTTTTATAATAAGTTGTAAATCCAAAAATGAATCAATATAGCTAAATAGTTTAACTATAGGTATGTTGAATAAATATATAAAAAGCGATATTTTATTACAAACATTAATTATTACCTTGAAATTGTTAATTCAATTAGATGTTTGCTAATTGCTGGTTTTTGCTAAGTATTTTTGAAACCTACAGATTATAAACCTACTAATAAATGATATTGTTCTTGTTCTTTGTTCGATACTTTTCATTGTTTTAGGGAAAAACAAAGTTGGAGCTTTAACTTTTTTAACAGTATATTTTGTTATTTCCGCTTCGCATTTATATTTATCATACAACCATGGTAACTAGTTAAATAAATTATTTATGTTTTCAAGTTATTATATTCACGAATTAAAATTACAAAGTATTAAGGAAAATTTTGTTCTCCTTATTTTTTTTTTAATTATAATTCAAAAATATAATTGAATCAGTAGCGTACAAAGAATAAAAATGTTCCTTGATTTCATTATAATCGTTTATTCTAGAAATCGAATATATAAAATACTGGTAATCATTTAATATTAATGCCGCGCACAATACATTAAAGGCATCTCTCTTAGAATAGCTTCTCTTCATTAGCCTTTCAACTGTTTGGCAGTTTACATACGAGTTAATCCGTTGAAAAGATTGTATTTTAGCTCTAAAAAACTTTCCGATTTAGGTCAGAGGATTTTTTACTTCAACGTAACTACCTACAAAATTCATTCCATTCACATAGAATTAATAAAATGAATTCAAGTGTCGCACTACAAATTGTTCAACTCGAAAACAAAGGTCACTCACCTCCATGTAATAATTTTTAACTTTCATAATTGTTTCAGAACTGTCACTTTAGTCATTACACTGTCATTTTCGAGAGGGCGAAACCACAGTCCAGTTAAAAAGTTAAAAAAAAAAACAAGATCGCGCGCACCAATTCCAAAATCAAACTGATTTGAGTGAACGCGCGAACTATAAGTTCAAAATTCGAACGCCCCGCGCGTCATCACCAAAAGCGCGCGAGCAACTGGCGCACAGATAAAGCGTATCTCCTTATCTCGACAATTAACATACTCACAGATTCCCATACACTTCTTCCGCGCCGCATTAGCATACATCATATGCAAATCGATGCACGGCCGACCCCATCGACGATCAACATCGACCTATCAATCGGTTTTAAACAGGTTTAAATGTACGACGCACCATTGTATTGCTGAGAAAAATGAGATAAGATTAGGGTTAATACGACCCTCAACCTTTTGCCAGATGTCAATGTCTTGTATTGATCTTAAACCCATTGTACAGGAGGCATCAGAAATAGTTTTTTTAATGCTAATCTTCGCATGTATGGACCTTTACTTGTTATTATGAAAAATGGTAAGAAAGCTAAATGGTTTTAATAATACTTTGGCCATATTAATGTGGATCATTTTTTGTGATATTTGCTCGATGTAACGTACACGTGGAGTTATTACATTTGTCTCATTGTCTTTGTAAATTTATGAGCGAAAACATCAAACATGCCGTTATTCTATTTTTGTCTTGACTTGTTTAAGAAAATATTTTGTACGATTGGCACAAGCATGATCGATAGGTCGTGCATTATTAAAAAAAAATTATAACTATAAATTTTTTGTTAATTAAATTTAATCTTTCAATTATTAATCTAGTAAAAGAGTTATCGAGCAATGCATATTTTATTATAATAAGAATATTAATTATTAAAGTGTACATTTCATAGAGTCCCGTGAGAACTGTCCCAAATCCGAAACATGCATATTTACCAAACCGGTCTCCCGAAATAATATCGAATAATTATTTATCGAATAATTATCGGGAATCCACGATTAGCATAAGTTTAAGAAAAAGAAAACATGATTTATTCCCATTTCAATACTTGAACTGGTTTTAATACCCTTGTATTTTATATTTTTAATTTATTGACCTATATGCAAGGGTGATATCAATTATTTGCATATTAAGTACTATTTGATGCTCGGTGTGTGAGAATTTCTTACGATTTTTGGTTCATACGCTACATTGATTTTAGCATTTAGGTTCACCCTTTGATTTATTATCTGTTAGAGGATTACTAATAATAATACAGACGGTTGAAGGTAGATTTTAAATAAAAATAATTGCAGCCTTTAAGTATTCCTCCAAAGATCACAAATAATGATTGTGAAATTCAAATTTAAATTAGCCAGAAAATACTAAGCTATACCACATTATTGAAGATAATAATAGCTTAATTAAAATTATAATGAGCGATAAAATTTCAAAAAGCCCAATCATACAGCAATTCGTTGATTACAAAGTTTGGAAACGCAATGCTTTGCTGGGTACACACTTTTAATTAATTATTATTTATCTGTTTTACGATCGCGACTGATATGCGGGCGCAACGAATTTTAAACTTTAACACTATAAAATAAAGCATCATTTGATTGAGCACACTCGAGTTTTTTTTTTATGAGAAAAATGTTTCAGCCATTGAATACGCTCAACGCGCGACGGTTATTGTTCGAATTATAAATTTTTGAATTTAGAATTACGGTAATTTAAATTAACGCGTTCGAATTATAATCGGAGTTTCGTATGTAGAGTGAGCGATCCATCTTGATTATTACCTGCTTTCTAATATTTTTGTTACAATTGAAAGTTTAATGACACGAGTAGGTAGCATTCCTATAGCGCGCGCTGTTACAAAATAGAAACAAGGAAATATTAATTGTATCTGTTGAATTTATATTTTTGGTTTTATGGCATTCAAATGCTTTATAAATATAAATTTATAAAGAATAGAAAAAATTCGATCACGAGGCGGGACTCGAACCCGCATCCTTCGCGCCATTCCGGGGCGGATGCCTCACCAACTCAGCCACTCGTGACCCGCCCGAGTGATCGAATTTATTCTATTCTTTCAGTTTTATGTGTCTGAAGGGACACACCGCGCGCCATCTATTGAGATGATTAACAACCATTTCAACCAATATGAAGCACTTTTCAGTGAATACAATATTGTAACGATGGAACACGACCTTTTTTGTTGAATTTATATTTTTGGTTTTATGGCATTCAAATGCTTTATAAATATAAATTTATAAAGAATAGAAAAAATTCGATCACGAGGCGGGACTCGAACCCGCATCCTTCGCGCCATTCCGGGGCGGATGCCTCACCAACTCAGCCACTCGTGACCCGCCCGAGTGATCGAATTTATTCTATTCTTTCAGTTTTATGTGTCTGAAGGGACACACCGCGCGCCATCTATTGAGATGATTAACAACCATTTCAACCAATATGAAGCACTTTTCAGTGAATACAATATTGTAACGATGGAACACGACCTTTTTTGTTGAATTTATATTTTTGGTTTTATGGCATTCAAATGCTTTATAAATATAAATTTATAAAGAATAGAAAAAATTCGATCACGAGGCGGGACTCGAACCCGCATCCTTCGCGCCATTCCGGGGCGGATGCCTCACCAACTCAGCCACTCGTGACCCGCCCGAGTGATCGAATTTATTCTATTCTTTCAGTTTTATGTGTCTGAAGGGACACACCGCGCGCCATCTATTGAGATGATTAACAACCATTTCAACCAATATGAAGCACTTTTCAGTGAATACAATATTGTAACGATGGAACACGACCTTTTTTGTTGAATTTATATTTTTGGTTTTATGGCATTCAAATGCTTTATAAATATAAATTTATAAAGAATAGAAAAAATTCGATCACGAGGCGGGACTCGAACCCGCATCCTTCGCGCCATTCCGGGGCGGATGCCTCACCAACTCAGCCACTCGTGACCCGCCCGAGTGATCGAATTTATTCTATTCTTTCAGTTTTATGTGTCTGAAGGGACACACCGCGCGCCATCTATTGAGATGATTAACAACCATTTCAACCAATATGAAGCACTTTTCAGTGAATACAATATTGTAACGATGGAACACGACCTTTTTTGTTGAATTTATATTTTTGGTTTTATGGCATTCAAATGCTTTATAAATATAAATTTATAAAGAATAGAAAAAATTCGATCACGAGGCGGGACTCGAACCCGCATCCTTCGCGCCATTCCGGGGCGGATGCCTCACCAACTCAGCCACTCGTGACCCGCCCGAGTGATCGAATTTATTCTATTCTTTCAGTTTTATGTGTCTGAAGGGACACACCGCGCGCCATCTATTGACACATAAAACTGAAAGAATAGAATAAATTCGATCACTCGGGCGGGTCACGAGTGGCTGAGTTGGTGAGGCATCCGCCCCGGGATGGCGCGAAGGATGCGGGTTCGAGTCCCGCCTCGTGATCGAATTTTTTCTATTCTTTATAAATTTATATTGTATCTGTTTTTAACATTTTACATGACAAACAAATAATCTTACTTTTGCTTACAACTTACAAGGTGTATTGTTTTGTGGAAGGCATAATTCGTGAAATTACAAATACGTTCTTACAATACTATAGTGATACTCAGAGTGTGTGTAGTGTGAGTGGGGTGTAGTGGGGCATCTTACGGCGGACTCATTGGAAGTACTATAAGCCACCCTATTGTGAGGGTATAGTGCTCCAAAAACCGTAGGTGTTCCATAATCCTCTCACCAGTGGCTCCAAGTAGCTGTAGTGCATGCAGCGGCCACACCCCGGGAAACCGCGTTGGCTCGCGGGCGAAACCTGGTTGAGGGGGGACCTTGTTTGTTTAACATGGTCTAATCGCAGACACCTCCTGCACAGTGCACAAAGACTGTCTCGGCGATGAAGGCAACCATAGCAGATATGCAACGGACCTGGCGGATTCGGCGAGATAGCAAAGCATGGTGGAAGGCTTAGGGCGACGGTTGAGGTGCCAAAGAGACCGTCGGCCAGACACACCATCCAATCTCTTTTCCAGTCGTAGCGGTCTCCGTTCCACTGGGCTCAGAAGAGAGAGGACGAGTGTGTGCAATTGCATCTGCGCGTATGCTCTTGCACCTTAATATATCGTAGCGCAATAGACTGCTATGCTATAAGGACTTCGAGACTTCTTTAAGACCTGTGGCGATAGGTAGAAGTAGAGAGGTCAGGTTGTGATGCATACCTGGCTTTGTCGGAAGCCTGCACACAGGCGGCTTGGATAATGATGGTCGCTCCTGCGCTGCACTCGGGATAACAGTACAGGTTCGGCAGCATACCGAGTGTCAAAGCAGCCCTATTTAGGGTGACTCTGCTTCCCCCGCCCAGCCGGGGACGGGACTAGAAAAGGTGTCCCAAAAAAATGTTTATCCCACAACTTGAAGGGTGGTAGTAACCACGGCTACCAAGGCATCCCAAATTCCACGTGGTCGACGAAGAAATAAGAAAAACCAAATAATTACATCTTTCATGACATTTGGCGCATGGAATGTGCGTACATTACTCGATTCCGACATAAATCTCTGTCCAGAAAGAAAGACTGCCGTCGTAGCTCGTGAACTCGGCCGGTACAAAGTGGATATAGCTGCACTCAGCGAGACTCATTTAGCTGACGAGGGCGAGCTTGTAGAACAAGGCGGTGGATACAAGTTCTATTGGAAAGGGACCTCAGCTTCTGAACCCAGGCGCTCTGGCGTCGGATTTGCCATTAAGACTCTAATTGCAAATAGACTTGAAGAGTGTCCAGTCTACATATCAGACCGCATAATATCTTTGCGATTACATATGACCAATAAAAATTATCTCAACATCATATGTGTGTATGCACCTACACTAGATAAGGACGACGAAACTAAAGGGAGGTTTTATGATGAACTTACTCGAACTCTTGCGAAGATTCAACCTAGAGAAAAAGTTTTACTGATGGGCGACTTTAATGCGCGGGTTGGCTGTGACTATAAGGCGTGGCCCAAGGTTCTGGGGAAACATGGCGTGGGGAAAATGAACAGCAATGGCCAGTTGTTGCTAAGTTTGTGTACGCAGTTTAACCTGTCTATTACTAACACACACTTCCAGCTCCCAGACAAATATAAAACTACATGGATGCACCCTAGGTCACGTCATTGGCATCTGATAGATTACGCAATTGTTCGACAAGTTGACATGTCCCAGGTTCTTATAACTCGCGTGATGCGTGGTGCTCATTGTTGGTCAGATCATAGATTAATATTAATAAAATTAAGGCTCCGCATGCGATACCCACGCAGATCCTGCAGAGTAAAGCCCACGGGTATTAATGTGGATAAGCTTTGGGATCCTGATACTCGCCAACAGTACATAGATATGTTAAATGATGAGGTTCTGTCAGGGAATAACGACGATGACCTCTTGGCTTGTTGGGGTAAGTTCTCATCACAAATTGTAACAACGGCTAAACAGGCCTTAGGTATTACGAAACGTAAGAATGAAGACTGGTTTGATGAGAATGACGCCGAGTTGTCTGAAGCTCTTCGTCACCATCGCACCCTCCTTAGACAATATGATCATAATGAACATCGAAATAACAATCTATTGGAAAAAATTAAAAAGAGTAGTTCAGACCTAAGAAAACTAACACGAGACACTAAAGACAACTGGTGGCTCCGTAAATCCGAATATTTACAATGGCTTTCCAGCACCCAGCAGCTAGGTGAATTTTATGCTGAACTAAGGAAACTGGTTGGAATAACACCGCGTAACAGTGTGCCCCTCAGGTCTCATGACGGCACTCAACTTATTGTTGCCAAAGAAGATATTCTAAGACGATGGGCAGAATACTTCAATAGTTTACTAAATACCGACCGAACGCCAAACTTTCAATACATAAATAATCTCCCTAGTTCGCCGGAAGTTCCAGAGTTGGAAGAACCACCTTCGTTGCTGGAGGTAATAGGAGCCATCAGGGGGCAGAGTAATAAAAAAGCGGTTGGCGTGGATAATATACCTGGCGAATTGATTAAATATGGTGGAAATGAGATACATACTACGATTTGGCAGTTTTTTGTGCGAATGTGGAACGAAGAACTGCTTCCACCAGACTTTAAGATCTCTCGCATCTGCACTCTGTACAAAAACAAAGGTAGTCGATCAGATTGCAATTCCTACCGTGGTGTCTCACTCCTTTCTGTACCTGGTAAAATCTTTGCTAGAGTCTTGCTCAACCGTCTTCTTAAACTATCAGAAGAGCTCCTTCCGGAGACCCAGTTTGGCTTTCGTCCTGGCAGAGGAACCTGTGAAGCAATCTTTTCTGTACGACAGCTTCAGGAAAAAAGTCGCGAGCAAAGTCAACCATTGTTTCTCTTCTTTGTTGACTTAGAGAAGGCATTTGACAGTGTTCCTCGTCAGGCTTTATGGATAGTACTGAAAAAAGTAGGTTGCCCAGAGAAGTTTCTTCGAATGATAAGGCTCTTTCACGACGACATGAGATGTTGCGTCGCGGTTGGTGGAGAGCAATCAGATTACTTTTCTGTTAGCTGTGGTGTTAAACAGGGTTGTGTTCTTGCACCAACACTATTTGCAATCTACTTTGCAGTCGTAATTAAGGACTGCATCGAAATGGCTCCTGTAGGAGTTAGGATTAGGTTTCGAACGGATGGGAAGCTCTTCAGTTTGGACAGACTGCGTGCTCGTACTAAAGTCTCTCATACCATAATAACTGAAATTATGTATGCGGATGACTTGTGCTTTATAACGGACTCTTCTGACTCTCTTCAAAGGCTCATGACTGGTCTTGGTGATTCATGCAACAAATTCGGTCTCAAGATTAACATCCGAAAAACCGAAGTAA
Organism: Colias behrii; assembly: GCA_029959065.1. Classification (NCBI taxonomy): domain Eukaryota; kingdom Metazoa; phylum Arthropoda; class Insecta; order Lepidoptera; family Pieridae; genus Colias; species Colias behrii. Next base: position 10,109,894 of record JARWMC010000017.1, read on the forward strand.
TGTCATCGGGTTCAGTGAACCAACCATAGAATATCTGTCTCCACCAAGATGTCCTGAAGCCGGTAGGGAAGTTTAAGTACCTGGGTAGTATCATATCTTCGACGTGCGACCTTGAATGCGAAATAAATGCTAGAATTAACGCGGCGTCGGCTGCTTTTGGTAAGCTGAGACGGAAGGTACTTTGCTCTCATGATCTGAAAGTGGCGACAAAAGTGTCAGTCTACAAGGCTATAGTATTGCCCAATCTTCTATATGCATCGGAGACTTGGTGCCTCTATCGTAAACACATCCGCATTCTTGATCGCTTCCACTTGCAGTGCCTTCGAGATATACTAGGTGTTAAATGGTCTGACCGTGTCAGAAATACAGAAATACTTCGCCGCGCTAACACCGTCGGTATAGAAGCAGTTCTCATGCAACGACAATTACGTTGGTGTGGCCATGTACTCCGGATGCCTGAAGAAAGGATAGCTAAGCGTATCTTCTACTGTGAGCTACAGGAAGGCAAACGTAAACACGGAGGGCAACTGCTACGGTACAAGGACGTGTTAAAGCGGCACATGAAAAAATGTGGCATCGATTCCTCCAGATGGGAGTCTCTGGCTGATGATCGCTCAAAGTGGAGACACATGTTAAAGCAAAACATCAATGCTTTCGAGGAAGATCGTTGCAGGGATCTGGATGCCAAACGCGATGAGCTCAAAGCCCGACCACCTGTGGCAATTTATTATAATTATCAAGGAGGTGTTTTGACCTGCCCAAAATGTGACCGCACATTCCTCGCTAAAATTGGCTATATTAGCCATCTCCGAGCGCACGACAGGGCATTGTTGACCCACCGTAACGACGACACATAGCAGTCGCTGTAGCCGAAATCGGCATGGAGTGATTATTATAGTGATACTAGTAGGTAATAGTAATAGGCAACTAAGATCTAGATTAACACACTCAACAAATCCTACTATTAATTATTAACTAAAAATTCGAATAATCAATCAATCAAATACCAATATCAATATTATTAACAACAGTACTAATAGTCGAACAGTTGAAATATACGGAACACCCGATAGCCGAAATTCAAAAGCTCAGCACAACCGTTACTGCTTCACGGTACACTTGGCAGAATTTAATTGTTAAATATAAATATCGCATAGCGTTATCGCCGCCATCTTATCGCCACGTCAAAACGCCGCATCCATTTCTTTATTGCTTCATGTTAATTAGATGTTTGTTGGTGCTTAATCACGTGGGAACGACTGAAATAACATTATAAGATAGACTCGACTATGTACCTGACTATATATAAAACTAGCTGTTTACCTGCAATACTCCGAAATTGGTCATTAAATTATTGGTCTTAGACTATTGCCTTCCTCCATAAATGGTCTATCTAACACTGAAATAATTTTTCAAATCTAACCCGTAGTTCCTGGTATTAACGCGTTCAAACAAACAAACTCTTCCGCTTTATTATATTAGTATCTAGTAAAAGTATAGTTTGATACTTCCATCAGCCTTTTTCCATAAAAATCGTTTTAAAAATTCATAAAAATTCCTTCAATACACGATCAAAAGAGCGTTTTCAATTGAACGAACATTTAGCGGATCCGATACGAAGCTAACGACTCAATCTACGAACATTTAAATTGCCCTTTCCTTAGAAACCTCATTACTTCCCGAAATATAACCTCTATGGAGGCAATAAATAACCAAACGGCGGGCATATTTCAAAACAAGAAAAATATAACACATAAAATTTTCTTTGCCCCGCGCGTCTAATGCCGGTTCGGTTCCATTGTGGGTGGCGACACGATAAAAACAATACACAATAAGGACTACACTCGGTAGGGCAGATAATCGACAAAACGAATTTTTTTTTTCAATATTTTAGTGAAAAAAGAAACGAATTATGCAGGGCAACATACCACATAATGGAACAAAATAATAACTAAACTTAATAGAAATATAATAATTATTAAGTACCTACATACACACAAACAATATAGGAAGCTAAGTCATAATTTTCTAAATATTTCAAAAATCTGTAGTTAGTGATCTGAATAGTTAGTCTCGATCCCTTTGAAAATCGAAATCAAAAATCATCACACTAACGATTTGAACAAAACAAAACAAAAAACACAACAAAAACCAAAATCAATGGGAACGCACACCCCTGCGTTCCGCGCATAGATTTTTGCATTATTTTAGTATGCAAATGCTCGAAGCGATAGCGTCACTGTAAGAGCAATTTAAATTATTTTTTATGGCGCTCTCGTGTATTGAGAGTTCGCCAAGTTACGGATTATACCCGCGGAATTATCTCTCTGATATTGTCTTCGTGAATTTTGAATGAAGCAGTTGACAGTTACGGCGTTCGATCCACATTTAAATTTGAATTTGCGAACGTTGCATTCCACTTTCAAATACTCGGAGAATGTATTAGGCGGTATTGGCGTTCCATTTTCAAAATTGTCATTCGAATTCCCTCTTAATTTCGTATAAGAATTTTATTGCGTATTGTCGTGTGAATTACGGGGAGGAATAAAACGGAATTCGATGCGTAACTACTAAATTATCCCGATACCTTCCCATAGTACCCTATTTAATCTCCAAAACATTTACGAAATGTACGGCACAAGGAAAAATCTGATTAGCTTCGATGATATATCGTCGAGAATTCCTCGCCTTAGTTCCTTCTAATTTGAATATTAGACGCGTTATTGAAAAGAAAACTTTTTGAACGGCCCTCCGCAAGCTTTTAATGGTTATTGCTTCTTCCCTTGCTATCTTGTTTCCTATAAAAAATAATAACTATGGTTCAGGTGTTCGGGAACGATATTTAAAAATTTAATTCGAATTTAAAACGTAAGGATTTAAAATGCCAATGTTAATATTATTGCTTATCAGTTTGGAACGTTCTTAATTCGAACGCGCTGTTTAAATATCGAACGGAAGCGGATGCGGTACTGATTCTAATTTCAAACTAAATATCGCAATGTTGCTATTGATAAAAATTTGTGAGCTGTCACAATAGTGGCATTATATTGAACGGAAATTTACGATAATTAATTATAGGTCAGCGAGTGCAATTGGCTAGATAAAACATTACATGCCGATATAATAATACAATATGTCGAAACAATAATAGAAAACATTTGTATCTGTTTCATCGTCTAGGACTTGCGCCCATTACCGAAAATTAAATGCAAACTATTCCAGTAATAGTTTCACATAAATTTAGAAAATCATAAAAATTATTTTTAACGGAATCTCTTTACATCTTATCCGACTTGGAAATAGAAACGACGATAAAAAATTAATGTACGCGCGAATGCCAATAACAAGCGAATTTAACTTTTCACAAGGATACGTGTCAACCGCCGCCATATTGTGTCTATTTTGGCGGGAAACTCATAAAACATGATTACCGGTAACGCGGTGCGGATTCGTTCATTTTTGACTTTATTTTTCATCATATTTGGGGTTCGGCGCGTCGTGCGTAAAAAGTTAATGCAATTTGTTATTTTGAATGATATTACCTCCGGGATTTCGTGTAATGGTATGCCATTTCGCCCAAACTATGATTAGTTTATATAAAAATTACCTATTTCCTTGCTCAATTCATTCAAACTTCAACAATAACAACCTCCTTGAATCTTTACAATAAATTGAATAGAGAACATTCAAAATTCAAATTTCGAATTAAAATCTAGCCGTTGAAAGTGATTCGAATTTCAAATCCGGCTTCCGTATTACGTTATCTTCGAAGGTGTTTGAACAATGCGTCGCCCACGCGGCCATACAACCACAAATTACGTATGCTAATGTCTGATCCTTCCGGAGACCTCCCGTCATCGATTGATTATAATCGCCTTTGATTTCAATGCAGTCTATCGGTTGTCAACAATTATGTTTTGAATAAATATGAGATACCTATGTCATGGACCGTTTAATATTTTCTTTCTAAAGGTACCTATTTGTTGCTCTTGTTTTAATACAAGGGTATTAAGATCAAAGCAATATTATTTTAATAATCTATGAGTTTTATTTGTATAGATAATGATGCGAAACGCAACTTTTCGCGTTGACTGACCGAATGACCTCTGATAAACATTTTGGGCTCGTTTGGCGCGCGGCCAAATAAATACATCATGCGTTCATTCGTTGAGTTTTCAATTGATTCCAAATTCAAAAAATATGACACACCGCGTTTGAAATTCGAATCGATGGCGATTAATTCTAAATTCAAAAATTAAAACCGAAGCGTCGCGTAATGAGCCAATAAGTCGCGAGACAATGGCGGTGTGGGCGTTCGAAGTTTGAAATTATCACAAAAGAATATTAATGTAATACTTATTCAAATAAACTGCGATACATATTCAAATTATCGGTTGAACATGTATCGGTAATCGTTGGTTCCGTAGGGTATTGAGAAATGGTTTAAATATTATTTGTTTTGTAACTAACTTGAGGAGGATTTGAAAACAATATCCACATATCCTTAACGATTAACAATAATTAGGTAGATATAGGAACTGAGTTGCCGCAAAATAGTAAATGAAATAAACGTACATGAATGAAATTATGATTAAAATTTAAAACCCTTAACTTTTTTTACCGAAATAATTAAATATCTAAATATAACTAGGTACCTACGTAAGGAACAATAACAATGCTTTTGATTTGAAACAGCGAAATTTATTCCACATTAAATTATTAACCAAAGAACCCTAATTATCTCCGTCCAATTTGAATAGAGACGGTGACAAACTTTTTATCCCAATTCGAATCATTGAGGCATTGTGATGGAATCGATTCTTTTTTTAAAGTTTCCCCTACAGAACACACCTTGACGCGTATTCAAATTTCGAATGCGTTTTTTTTAATTATTATTTTTAATATTGTTTATGGTTGTGTGCCAGGTCTATGGCTTCCTGCTGTCAACCATAGAGAATGTAGCGCCGATGACGCGGGACAAATGCGCGCGAGAGCGTTTTGTTCTTTTTATTACAACATGGCGTGAGCTGTCAAAGTGCAATGAATAATCTGACAGTTGTAACTGATAGAACAGATAGAATGCATGAATTATTAATTAGGTATAGGTACGTATGCGTTTCGCCGATTTGTATTGAAGATGTTTTGTCGTTTGTTCTTGGTTATTACTTATTAGCGTTAAATGGTAAAAGTTTTTTATTCAATGTTATTTAATGAAGTGTAATATGTTAAGTGAATACGCTTTTTCATACTTGAGTGGTAATTGTAATTGCTATTTGAAAGTGTTACGTTTGATTGCATTTGAGGTTACCTAAGTTGCTGTTACAATTAGCTGAGCAAAACTGCAATATTAGTTTTTATTACTATTATTTTTCCATATTTTAGGTAATACATCACTAATTTATTCAGAAGTAGGATAATATGTAACTACGTATACAATACCTATCCTTTAGATAGATAGGTACCAAGTTTTAGTACAAACGCAAACAATTTTTCAAAAATAAAAACAAAGACCGAAAAACATTCATTCATTCACAAGAAGGACAAAAATCCATAAAAAAGGCAATCACAGTTCGATCGTGAACAAGGCGGTGCCTTTGTCTTGCCCCTAATGAGTTTTTAAGTCGATTATAGCAATTTTTCATAGAAAACCTCAAGTGATGTATCGTTGGAATCAATCACGCTCGGCTATATCGAATCGACTCTGAAATAGATTTTTTAATTTACCTACTTTTTGTGGTCATTTAATTGCGTAGTTTTTTGTAGATTTATTTCATATGAATGTAAATATTAACGTAAGAGTGTAAACCATTTTGTATAAAGATTGAATTTGAACACTAAGATACAGCGCAGCGTGCTGAAGCTAGCTATAAATTGCCTTGAATTTATTTTTAGTTCGAAAACAACAATAAATAAAATAGCTTAGTATTAATAGAACGAAAAATTCAAAATTGGAACAAGGAACTAGATTCCATTCAGCGAATATTATTCAAAATGCCATTCGAATTTCAATTCCAACTAGAACGATTCGATTATAACGTTTTGTTTTGAAATTCGATTGTTTTAGTGAGCGCTGTAATTCAATACGAATTAACGGCGGCGAGTTTGATTTGAATAATGTCAAATAGTTTTTTTTTTTATTTTGAAATTCGAACTGCGCGGTCTTTGATAGTATTTATTTTGTATATCGGTGTAATGCCTGTATGACGTCAAACGAACCGTTGTACTGGCGTTATAATTTTCGCAACAACGGAACAATCGGAAATCGTATCTATAGGTATATAAATAAATCTAGAAACTGTCGTTCCTCACATTAACTATCGACAGTCGACACGCAATAAAGATTCATATTCTATGACAATATTACCTACGTCGCATTTATTAACTGTGAAGAATCACGCAAAAACCTCACTCTACTATAATTAAACTACAGTAGGTACATACTTTTCATTTACTCGGACAAAACCTCGAACGTACCTGTAACATAAAAAACGTAAATACGTAAAAAATCAGCCAATACGGGTTATATGAAAAAAACCTAGCTGGGCGTGTTCTCGGCACGCCCAAAGGACCTTTAAATATATGTGATATAGGGATCAGTTTCCTAAAGTATCGGTATTCGATCGAACGCCCTGACTATCTTACAAGATATCGAGAACGCCTTCTTAAAAACTCACAAAACACCATTTTTGACTGTAACCAAACTATATAAAGTCGAGTTTCCCTCGCACGGTGACGCCGTTAAACATATTGATGTGGTATTGGTTTTCCATTAACGCCTTCACGCGAACGTGAGCTTTATGTCAATGGGCGACGTTCGATATTCGCGTGTGCTGTGTTGAAGGAATGTATTGACGCGTTATCGGTGGTTATGTCGTCCCTTTCCCGCATGTGTAGATCGGGTATGTGCGTCTCTATCGCCGCGGGATGAAGACAGCTTTCTTTGTAACTGCGCACTTTTCTTAATTTCTTGGAAACGGGAGAGGTCGGTGGAAACAAATTGTGGTTCGTCTTGTACTTATTTCTTTTACTTAATAGTTTATGGAAATATTGAAATTATAATTGAATTTTTATGAGGAGATATTATTTTAATTTGCTTGTAACAGGTAAACTTATTTGTATGCGTATCAGGAGCAAAATCTGATTTTAATGGCAGACATTTCCTTTAAGAATGTCAAGATAGAATACAATTTCATCGGGAGGCATATTAAAGGGACTTTAACAAAGAATATGCTCAAATAGATTGAAGTAGGTATATGATTGAATATATCGATACCTACTTTACAAACAAAACTAATTAGTTTTGTTTGTAAAATTTTAGGCATAAAAAATAGCCTAGTTATTTTTACATGTTAATTAATAAAAACGATAAATAATCACGTCGTAACTAAATTAATAAATAAACATAATCAATTAACGTCGGCCATTACATTTTATTATGTTATTCTTCCGAATCTTTTTAGTCTGTGCTTCTATTTCCAAACGTAACTATGATGCATGTGCGTGGTGTCTGAATCGCGCTATTTAAATTTTTTCACTCGATGTATATTTATAATTTGGATTTATGGTTGTCAATATGGATTTGGTAGGGTAATGTAGATGTAAAAATAACCCTTCAAATAAAAGAATTACGATAGAAATGAAATGATAAAATGAAACATTATTAGGTAGGTATTATTTATCTTTTGGATATGCATGAAAAATACTTCAATAAACATTTCGTAAGTAGGTTCTTCATTCTTTTTTATTATGTATATTCTATACGATTACTTTTATAATAAGCGTAGAAACACCTTAAATATTCACATTATAATATGCAAAATGTCCCTTCCAACGAAGTCACATAGAAACCTAAATCTATATTCATGAAAAATCACAGAAAAAACTCCATAGTTTTAATCTCAGCAATGACAATACGCGAATCAAATGGCCATATCTCCCTAATTACCCTATACATGACTGTATAGAAATTCATTCAAGCACCAACTTGATAAATTTACATAAAAACACATTTTAAATTCTGTATGCAGTACGTCTAGCTTCAATAGCAATCGAAACACACCCTTAAGATCTTGAAAATAAAGCATAAAATCGCATATCAATGGAACATAGTACCTATATGCAATAAAAAGATGAAACAGATGTATTAGTTTATAATAAATATCTATTATAGCTGTTCCAGGAAAGATTGAAATTATAAATAAATAAATGTTATGTTATAATCAATGTGTGAACGAACTATTTGTTTTTCTTTCATATTTTGTTTAGTTTTAGTACCTGATTACCCTGATGGAGGCTAAGATCAAATTGTGTGTTTGTTTGTTATGAAAGATGTACATATGTATGTATATAGTAAAAGGTATAAGTTATAATTACTGCTCGACATTTTTTTTTTTATATTTTCAGCTTCATACGCAATTAAAAATTTGTAAAAACTAACACTGTATAAAATAATAGATTTGATTGACTATCTACAATATTGTTTTAATGTTAAAAAGTAAGTCACCTATTTTAGCTAATAAAAAAAAGGTAGTAGGTTATTTTTCAAAATCAAAATCAAACAAGCTCAATCATTTATTTAGGTATTCAACTAGACTTCTTAGAAACACTTGAATGGTCATAACAGTTTTAATATTTACCACCGATTCGGAAGGCAGTATCCGGAATACCTAAGTATATTTCACTAATGAAGGCAGGCAATACTCAAAACGTTCGAAACAATAAACACGCAACTATCTTATCTCTTCTTTTTGTAATATACCGGCAGTCAAAACTCAAAATGGACGTCAAAAGGAACTACCTATTGACCCCAATTAACGCGTCCCGGGAACACGCGTAATCCGGGATTATTCCGATAAAACACCTCTTGACCCACGCATATTTATTGAGTCCGACTTGAGTACAGCTTAAGTTATAGTTGAGTAAGTTTCGTCTTAATTTAGTTAATAACTCTTCACTTTGGTGTTAATAAGGGATTTTGAATTTTTTATTACATATCTAAGGTATTTCAAAAAATTTTTTACTTATAAGTGTTGTCTCATTAAAAAATAATAATTTCCCATAAAAATTCTATATTAACAGTTTTATCTTAATACTTCTACTTTTACGCGACTTTGTCCGCGTTGTCTAAAACTTAACAAAATACAAGACCTTCCTCTTAACCCAATCGATCTATTAAAACAAACCGCATCAAAATCCCTTGCGCAGTTTTTAAGATCAAAACATACAGACAGCGCGAAACAACTTTAATGCAATGTAGTGATAGTGATAAATGATAATCCCTTACCTTTTCTCACCACTGAAAAGTTTAATCAAAATGGCGATAGTTCTAATTCGGAATCAAAATATTCAAACCCCTAAGGTCAGAGGGAAGTCAAGTCGATACTGAAGTATTTATTGAGCTGCGGTTGACCGGAGTATTTTATTGTTGAGGGTGACCCCATGTTTGGGAAATTTGGGACCATTTGAATTGGGTATATCTTTTTTGTTAAGAAAGATACGTGGTTAGAGCAAATTGATTTATTTTGAGAGATGTATGGAGCGTATGATTTTTGATTTTTTTGTTTTCAAATACTTTAAAAAAATATTTTAAAGGATGATTTTTTTACGACATTTTTTTGAGGGATATTTTTTTTAAATGTCATTTTCAAACCACTGCAATTTTTGGCTGGGATTTTGTATCTTGGTAGATTTGAATCTGGAAAATCTTCAATCAAAACTGGGAGCTAACGTTAGTTTAAATTTTAATAAAGTAAATACACTTTAATTTTCCATTGACATTCAATACAAAAAAAAAAAATACGCAAATCCGTTTTTACACAACACAATCAAACTGTACAAACATCGAATATCTCAATAGTATTAAATATCGCACTAATGGCAACAGGTGACGGGAATCAAACCCACTGACAGTTACGTGCTGCATCTGCTGAGCTATCGGGAATCTATTTTCAGTTTATTTTCTCTCGTTCATTTATTGAGTTATATGCCTAGTTGTTGTTAGTTTTCTAGCTCCGTTATTGTGTAAACTTATGCAAAAATATTATTATTTTTCTATAGTTTTACTACCTACTAATTTTATAACTAGGTATGTCTTTAATCTTGTTATAACTCTTATTACGCTAAAATAAGATTTCTGTTTCCAACATAAACGTACCTGAAAGCGTATAGATAGGTACGGTAACTGCCAAACCCATCTATTTTTCTAGGGAATAATTTGTGTATAAAGAAACAATTTTTCTTTTACAATTTTGAAGGTACCTACTCAATAATCTTGGAAGCAAAGGCATGAAACGCAATGTCTCGTAAGAACATTCTAACCCCAATACTGACGTAAATATCTGATACAATGTCAGTTCAACTATAGCTCAATAAGAATATAAAACCGTTTCCGAACGTCCCCACCGGAAGTGCGTTGAGCGGGAAAATAGGCGGAAATATCCGGCGCGAAAAAATCCGAAGAAACCCCTCGATTTGCATGCGAAAGGGCCACTTGCGATCGGTTGTAAATTTGTCAGATTGTCGATTCACCGCAAACACTCCGTTACGACACTTTGTTATGATAATGCCTCGCCATTATTCTATTTGGGTTTTATTCTGTTCTGTTCTGTCATCGGTGAATTCCGAATTCAAAACATCGACTGGATCAACTCCTGTTCAAACATTTGAAATTCGAATGCTGCAATTTTCAAATTTAGAATTAGTGATGGAACTCCAATTCAGACATTTGTATTTCGATTCGAATTTTCAATTTTGGAATTAGAAAGGAGAATTAGACAGTTCGCGAATTCAAAAAAGGAATGTCTTATTCCGTGGCGGGCCTATTCTGACCCTCAGTGTGGGAACCTCACGTAGAATAATCGGCATTCGAATAAAAACTCCGCCGTGCGAGATCGGAGACGGCTCGGGAAAAATTCTACAATTTCTAATCCGACACGCGATTATGTACCATCTTATTAGTGTAACAAGTGTCATATTATTGTAACTGTTGGATGATGGAGCTAATGTTAGTCTGGATTGGTCTTGACATCAATTTCTTTGAAAAGATACGCGGTATTATTAAATTATATGTTCCTAATTTTTTCTCAATTATTAAAATATTCTTTTATACACTTTACCTAATATTTTTTTTATGATTTTTTGTTATATTTGCTTAGCATACGAAGTTTTTAGCATTGTCATACATCGTAATAGATTGAAATGAACGCTAGGGCTTCCTTGAGCCCGAGGTCAGGGTCGAGATACACTTTGTATACTAATGTATAGCTTTCCTGAATACGTAATTAGTTCAGAGATCTGTGTGAAACTATTAGGGTTTGGTTATATAAAACTTAGTTTAGTAATAATCGTTTGTTAAACTTTAGTTTAACTTCTTCACTTTTGTATTTAAAAACGAATTAAATATTCAACATCTAATAAGATTCTAGATTATCATTAAAATAATCTCATCGTATATGAAATATAATCGATAATTTATAGTATAAAATTTTATGTTTTCATTTCGAAAGTCTTACTAATGACTAGCTTTTTTGTGTCGTAAACCCACATCAATCCGATCTATGTGTTTCGTGACGTCACAGATAGGTCCTAAAATTTTATAGACCATAAAACAGTGACTTACGGTCACCGCTGCCACTTGCCACCTTGGCTGGTGAAATCAGGGTTGTCACACATGAGAAAACTAATAAGAGAACATTTAAGATTCCTTGGTAACCTTACTATGTATTGTTATGCATTAATATGGTTAATATTAAGGATTTGTTGTTTAGTTGCAAGTATAAAAATAGCAATATATCTATTCTTGGATACTTAAACGGAATTTGTAAATGTCGAATGACGGAGCAATTTACCTTTAACTTAATTAAATCGATCTTAAAACAATTGCGTACTTAACAATTGCCCATAAATTTACACCTGAAACCTGTTACACCTTATTGAATTTGTACTCTGTTATCAATGCTATTTATAAAATACTTAAACACGTGTGTAATTACCAAGAGGCAGCCCTATTTTAACATTAAAATACAATATTACGGCCGATAGTTCTAATTTTACGATCTCTTAAAACTGAACTATGGACAAGACATTTTTAAACGATTGACGAAAACAACCATTAAATGAAATGGCTTTTATGGAATCGATTTTATTATAAATATAATATTTATTGGTAATCCCGTTCCATTTAATCTCCATTCCGATCGTCTGTTGATGGGTTTTAACTGCTTTATCGTTGAGAATAGAAACGACAATTTTAAACAGAAGTCACTCATCACAAAATTATGAGGAATTAGTGATTTAAATTTCGAATTCCAGCAGATTCCATTTTCAAAACGCGCGCGCAGTCCGATTCCATTTTCCGAAATTATTTTTTAAATTATTTTTAAATGCCATTTCTGAGTGGCCAGTCCGCGTGTAAATGTTATTAAACTTTTCAACATTCGCAAATCAAACCGGTTACGTCAAATTCCTGCCAAGGACACGCCCTGAGAGGACAATGCTATGCGCAGCGTTTTAATTGTCAAAATTGTCGCTTTCAACTCGCCGCCGAATGCCGACGCGCAAATTCGATCCTTTATCGAAGTTTTTTAACGGAATAACTTTTAATGGCCACTCAATGCCACCGTTGATTGATTTACTACTGATCGGTTATTGTTTGATACTACACTTAATTTTTTAATGAAAATTACCGTGTATGTTGGTGTTTATTTAACGAAGTTTCCATCATTAAAACTATTATGTAGAATTATTTTTAAAGTAATTGTTTTAAAGGTCGCTTAACGTGGCAATGCAAGTATTTGTTCGGTATTTATATTGAATGACGCATTGTAATGCATAATCAATCAGAAAACGTTTATGAGATTACAATTAAATTATCTTTCATTTTTCCATTGTTGGAACTTTAACTTCAATATAATAAAGTAGATAGCCTAAGTAACCCTTTAACCATGCATAAATAATTAAAAAAAAAACGCTTTATAAACTCATGAAATTATTATATATATATATATATATATATAATATATTGTCGATCTTTGATAAGTGTTCAAAGATTGATTTAAATTTTAAACGTGGCCGTTTAAAGTGGGTCAAAATCGAATCGTCAGGAGTCGGTTACATACAGGTGAAGCATAAACGTGACTATAATATAAAATTGTAAATTTCGATTTTTTTTCGAAATTTTCGATCTCAAATATTTCAATAACAACAACAAAAGTGGAACACAGTTAAATCGATTTCAATTGGCTAACGATCGCGCAATCACAATGGATTGATCAGCATTATCTGATAATGGCCAATTGACCGCACGGGATAGATGCGTGATTGCTTTCAGATAAAAATGATAACATGTTTGTGTTGTCATGTTGTGGTAGGTCGGAATTGATATTTTTGTGTAAGCTTTTGAGGTTAGGAAGGATTTATCGGAGGAAATAGTAAAAAAGGGAAAGTATTTGACAAATTTTGCAAGCTATCAATTAAACAAGGAACTCAGCATGTTAATAATATGGTACATCTATAAACCAAGCATTACCAGTATCTATAGTGAGCCGTCAAACTACACGAAATTATTTATAATTTCAAATTTGACATTCCAAATTCGAACAAATTAACACTCCAAAATTCAAAACAATCGGAAAGCATTCGAAATTCGAAACAACGCATAGACAAGAATCAATGAAGCGCGGCAAAAATTGCGCCAAATCGCGGGGGAAACAAGATGGCTCACTTAAGATCGAACGTGATCCGTTTGCGAAAAAAATATATTAAGCACTTCACCTTTGTCAGGGGGAGTTACCGGCTTGTAAACAAGCAAAGAATTGCGGTGAACTTTCATTTTGTACAACTTTTTACTTCCGATTTTCTCTATCGTTTTTGGGATTTGCGAAGTTCTGTGATTTTTGTTGTGAACAATAGTAGTGTTTGTGTGACATGAAGAGGTATGTATAGAAAAAAATGTTCTTCAATGTGTATAATACTGATAAGAATTTAATAAGCAGTGAATGACTGATAGCATTAGAAATCTATGAATAATCATGGAGATGAGAATATTTAATTCTAGAAACAGACATATCTTTTTTAATATTACAAATTGGAATCATTATTTTTTCCTTGAGCTTGACATCATAAAATTTACAAACCAACGTCAAGAAGGGTTCAAAAAGCGCAACTTCATAAATCTCTCTATATTTTTTACATGTATCTATGACACTCGTGAAGAGGGCGAGACAAAAATCGGTTTCCCTCCGCCACTAGTATTATCTCGTTCCTTTGATCTTTGTAAAACCCCGACGGAGTTAAATTGACAGAATACACGTTTTACGACATGTTAATAATATTTCTCAAAACCACACATATACAAATATAGCTGTCATAAGGACATTTCGAAAAAAGAAAACTAAAAGAGCCAAAAGAGTAACGGATATCAATTAAATTTCAAATGCGAAAGGAACACCATAGACAATAGAAAATCGCGCTAATAAAACTGAAACAATTGATACAAATTAGATACCTTTTATCATTATTGAAGCGTTAAAAATAAATTGAAAAATAAAAAAGACAGACATATGCCACCCCGAGAGAGTCGCAATGGAAACAAATTAATAATTAATTTTCACGCGGGAAGCGCGCCAAAGTTGGGGGCATTTGTTCGATCTCGTTTTGTTCTAAATTCAAAATTCAGGGAACGATAAAGTTAAAAAAATTGTCTCTGGTTCTATTTCGTTCTTCGTTCGAATTTATCGGTTTTACTGGCCACGAACTTTTGAACCTTTGGAATGTTTTTAAAATTGATTCTATTTTTGAATTTTGTTTTGTTTTTTCTACATTATTATTTATAGTGACTTTCTGGTTACCCTCGAAAATTATTAATTACCTGAAACGATAAAAATTAAATTTATACAATTCCATTCACTTAGATAAACGAGTTCAATACATATCTTATAATGCGGGTTTCGCCGTAAAATTAAAACGAGCTTCAATTTACTTTACGGCCATTGAATTGGATTAAGGGACGTTAAATTCTAATCGAAAATGATACAGCGTTTTTATCAACATCGATTTAAATATAAGTAAAGTAGTATTAGAATTATCTACTACCTATATAATATTATCTATTTATGAAGAGGCGATCCAATATTCAGGTAATGAAAATCATTTGCATTTAGATATTAAAATTTTAAACGATGAGTTTGAAAAACTTATTACAAATTGGTACTTAAAATAGTACATCTATTTTATTATAAGTAACGTCATTAATTATATTTCCAATTCTCATTTCATTTCCAAAACTAGAAATGGGAGAAAATCGATAAATGACAATAAAAAGGTAATAAAATAGTTTACATTAAACTGAGCTTTATGGTCGTTTTATGGCCCACTTGAGGTCCAAAGCGTCTAATTTGACTTCATTACGTGTTCAAAGACAATAAAATTATATTTTATCGATTTCTATCTGTTAATTATATATTTAATTCGGACCACGAAAATCGAGATCATTACAGTCGTAATAATTTTGTGATAAAATGTACGTAATTCACTACTTTATAATGACTCGTAGTGGAGTTATATTTATTATAATAATAATTAACTCATTCCAATATATTGTTTGCTATTGGATGAATCTCGGTTTTATTGAAGTGAAACTTCTTTATCGGGGTTGGAAAAAAATTTAGTGTAACATTTTTTCGTTACGCGTGACATTTTTTCATTATGCGCCATCTTTTTCTTATCCCTACCACGCGTGATTCGACGTATTTCTGTAAAGTTGCATATAGTAAATTATTTTTGAAAAATAAGGTCATAAAGAAGTTTCACTTCTTACGTGTGTACACTAGTACACGCACACATTTTTTTGACGTGACAACATCTTATAATTCAATAGAGCCGGCTGCACGCACGAAAAAACATGACTCATGCGGCGTTACCTCGCTCTGAGGCGTTCCATAGGCTTGAAGTGAAAGCGAGAGCGCGGAACGAGCGACAAAGAAGCACAATCGGACGTTGTCACGTTCAACTATCGTCAGTAAACCGACTTTACAGACAACCAATTTTTTTTATATTTATATAGGTACCTAATCAATTTTCCTACAAGGTTAAAACGGGAATCTAATAGTAAGCTGCTACTGCTAGTGATACTAAATCGAATAATAGAATTAATACCTAATCTAATACGAGAAGTTATTAAAAAAAGACTCTGAATTTGAATAAATAATCATGCAAATACAGCCTCTATTATATCACTAAAACAATACAATAAAAAACGTCGATAGCAGGAGGGATTAACAAAACTACCCCCATTTTGAATCGATCCTTTCACACTTGGCACAATCGCGCGCGACGGTTGATTTCCGTTCTTAATTCAAATAGTTTTACTTTTTTTATTTTATTTAATTTGGAAAAGGAACGGCAACCCGATCGTTAATTCGAATATAGTAGGCTCGAATTACGATTATAGATTCGCTTAATAAGTGACCTCGTTTGAAAAGGATATCGCTTATTTATCGATCGATTGTATAGACGAATCAAATGGCTCATGCTTAATGAAGTTAGTTTTGGACTTAACTGGCTATAAAATACGCGGAATTCACTAAGATGGGTTGTAAACTTTCTAAATATAAGGGAAAGGATCCGATCACAGAATAAATAAAAGCACAGTCATAAACACGAAGGTAATAAAAAAACGGTAAGATGTCGTCTTTCAGCTGTCGCGCTATTTTGGAACTACGTTTCGAAAATCGAACTACATTGGCGGGAATCGATGCTCATTTATATTTAAATGTATTTTATAAGAGTTATTTTTTAGAACTGCCTGTCATTTAAATATTTGCTGTACATTTCTAACAAAATATTTTCAGATACAGTGCATCTTTTTTCCTATAATTCAATAGAATTAAAGCTCTTCCAACAAATGAATATTGCAGTTGTAGATTTTACTCACATATTTTTTCACATAAAATGAAGACATTTTGTATTAAGTAGATATCATGTTTTGTTAATAAATTTCAAGATTAGCAAAATAAGATGCGTCTTTAAAAGAATTTGATTTGTAGGTGCGTTAATGTGCAGTGCGTGCCAACTCGGTGAGAGTCAGTGGAACAGTCCGTTCAAACAAAGATCTTGACGTAAACAAACAAAACTATTTTAGCTATGTACATAAATAAAACGTTATTTTTCTGCATTCGCAAAAATACTTATCTTATCTTCAATCGATGTATAATTGCAACCAAACATTCTATTAAGTAAATAATTTGAGGAATCCGTATCAAACGGTGGAGCATGGCCGTCCGCCATGACAGCTCTGACCGTCACCGATACAAATCCAACGTCAAATCGAGAAAGGAATTAAAACGTCAGGCCGCGCCGCCTTCAAGGAATCTGCAGGATAAAGATTCCGCCGAGAATCCGACGATTAAACGAAATAATTGCAGCCAAAATATTACAACCGCTCGTTATACGCTCATTCCCACGTTATCACTCTTTTGATCTACACGCACGTATCTGTTACTTGATGAATTTCGATATTTTTCATCTGTCCCGAGAATGTAGTTTGAATTATTTCAAACGACGCATTCCGCAGGCGATCCCGACTCGCTCGGATATTGAACAACCCAATAAATTCATAATAACACTAAAAGTTTCGTAACGAAAATCATTAAATGACAAACATCGTAAAGTGGAGGCGAAATAGAACGCATTCTCCCGGTTTATATTTAAATTTAAAATCCGAACGAGCGACATATTTTTAAAAGTTCGAACGACACTTAAAACTAATCGCTGTTTTCGATTCTAGAACGTCTTTTGAAAGAGTTCGAATATGCGTTCTAAATTTGAAATGTTTTCGATCGAACGGCTGCTCGCTCGCGTCAAAAGTGAAGAATGGCGGATTGTGAAATCCGTTGTTTCTATCGGCATTGTAGTCATTAATAATCGGCTATTTTGTCTTCCAGCCATTAAGATTAAATTGAAATATATCGCGAGCGCTGTGTAGTTTTAATTTCGAACGTGGAATACCGAATATCCGAGATTTAAAATTCGAACATAATAGTGATGTAACGTTGCATACGTTAGGCCGGGATTGGGCGTGCTGGAGTTGCGAAAGACGTAGGAACACGTCGCATTGTTTGCTCTTGGGTCGCAGTTTATGAAGTCGTCGCTTCTCAGGCCACTCGCAGCGGGAAGCGTGCGAGCAATCTCAAATACGATGCGTATCGTCCGCGAACAATGAACGTCTCTTATACCTCTCGGTAACGTCTGCAAAAACGTAAACTAGTCGTTTATTACGTTTTTTATTACTCTCGTCTTGAAGATTGTTTTCCGCTTGTAATCAATTTTTTTGCTCCGCCCGTAGAATTTATTGAAGATGCTGAGTTTGTAACTAAAATAAATTAATCCGTATAAGCCGGTTGCGCGTTACTCGGTGTTAATGGCCCTATTACTGCCAATTACTATTTTTATGAACTCTTTTCGTTCTTTATTTGTAGATTTTATTCAGAGGAATACTATTAGCCAACGTCACTATATAAACTATTTCGTAATTAATTACGTTTTGGAGCTGAAATCGAAAATATTACAGTCTAACTATACTCGAAATTATTTATATTTTAACAAATACAAGATTTCAATCAAATTTATACCTTAAACTTAAGCTATCAAATTCCAAAGCAGACTGCATGAGTAATTGCGAACGGTACACAGTATTTGCGCAGCCCGATAGATATCTGTCAAACATACTGTTGCAGTATTTACTTGCAACACTAATTACATTAAATTCGCGAACAATATGTACTTAAGGCTATTGTAATAAGGTCTGTTTTCGCGTAATTCTACTATTTCAGGTGTATTTGTAAGTTTGTATCTTAGTTACAATGACAGAAATCGCTCTCACCCCGTTCGTGCACTACAATACTTGAAGAATAATATAAAGATTTGATTGTATTTATTAACTCTTGGCTGGTTCGCAAAAGATGTTTTATTTGTATTTGTTACGGTGAAGATATTTTTGAATAGAATGTCCTTTAGTCTCCAATAAACTTAAGTATAAACAGTACATAGTTTTCAGTACCTATAAGATATTTAATTTTAAGGTATTCGTTATTTTGTAATATCAGTCATCATTTTATGTAATGGCGAAGTTTTGATCTCATTTAAGATGTACCTAAATGTCACCCACACTAAAACTATTTATGCGAAGGTATTTTTTTTTTGTTTTGATTTCTTTGACATCATTCGCTAAATAATCTGTTAAGATCGACGTATTTCTTAAAAATATAATAGTACAATAGGTTTGATTTTTCAGTAAAAGAGGCAAGTAAAGCCACTAATTATTTAGTAAAACACAAAAATCTGTAAAAAAAGGCAAACCCACGTGTTACATACAGTTAGCAATAAACAAATTTTACATATACTTTAAGACAGTTATCCCATCGCACCGATTAGATTTTCGCCAATACACAAGAACGCTAAATCAAGCGGACTCGATATATTTACGACGTATTTTATTTTAGACGGACCCAATTAACCTTTCAGTTAGCTACATCACTTAATGTCGCGTAATGTCGCAGTAAATCTTCGGATCGGAATTCGCTCGCTGCGTTTCTATCGATACGCAATTAATCGACACTCGGACATCACTATTTTATTTCGGTTTTCGGCTCGTTAATTTTGTGTTGCTTTAAAAGGTGGTAAATAATTGATTTGTGTGTATAGATGCTTTTATTTTTTAAAGTGAATTTTGGCTTAAATGTAAACTAATATTGGAATTGGAATCTGGGTGGGTCATACGAAAAAAATCCTATCAGAAATTATAAAACGAATCCTACCCTTATAAAGTGTAGACCCGCGTCCCTTGGAGCAGATGCATTTCACATTTATGATGAATTTTATAATGCAAATAAATGACCATGAAAATTGAATTTTTCTAAGTCCAAAGTCCACTAAAACTTAATAAATAACCATTAGTTATTTTTATTGACGATTCGCGACACATTCTTAGTTTCTAAAAGAAAATATTCACTTGTCAAATATCTTAAGATTAATATTGAAAATAGTTATCTATGACAGTGATTTATTTGAATATTTGAACTATTGTTTCTAATTTTTTCAGTAGAAGTACACGTATGTTTTGTTTAAGCTGTCAAATTAAAAATGACTTATTTGCCGTTAAGTTTATAAAATGAAGTTGTTTATTAAGAATCAAAGAATATGAATCATATCTTCATTTAACTTCGAGTTTATAATATAGGTATCTACTAGCTTACCGCCCGCGGCTTCGCCCGCTTTGTCTAAAACATAATAAATTATATACTAAAACTATCGTCTTGAATCACTCTATCTATTAAAAAATACCGCATCAAAATCCGTTGCGTAGTTTTAAAGATTTAAGCATACATCGGGACATAGGGACAGAGAAAGCGACTTTGTTTAGACTTTGTTTCACTACATATAGTGAAACACAATACAGATACAAAAACTAATAGGTATTATTGAAAACGCAATTAGATATAAAATAACCATCCATTGTATTTCTTAATTAAAATCCATCAAAACAAAACGAAGCATCGATGAGCATTATCCATATGAATTATTAATAATAAGAACACGCAATATTTAACCTATTTCGCAAATAACTGTAACCAAAAGGTCGCTGTCAATTTAAAATTTATAAGTTTTTGTGATAAAATTATATCGATACGAGGTAATTATCTTCCATTACTCGATATCGGCATAGCGTGATATGCCGCCAGCACTATTGCTTTCTTTACGAATTTTTTCAACGTTCAACAATTTCTTCGTGTTAATAATTATTGATATTGCTTTAAAAACATTTTTTATGTGTTATTGTCCATTTTGTTTATCATCAATTAAGATATACAGTCGATGTTAATAAACTTAATCTTAATTGAGATAATAATGTTGCATTCTGCGCTAATTACACGTAAACAATGGTAAATAATCGTATGAAATTGTAATATTGCCTTAAATAAATACTATATCAATAATTATCAACTGTATATGCATTCGAGAGATCAAGAGAAACAGACAGATGAACTAAATCACTTTAATTCCGTTCCACGCTGATCCACGCTTTAGGGTCATACGCAGACATCATCATACTTTTCATTCATAAAAACTTCTACTAATCTAAGACATTCAAATAATACATATTAGTGAAGAATCTATTCCCTTATCGATCCAAAATACATCATAACTTACAGGAATAAGGTTCAAATTGGAGTGTAAATGAACATTCGTGTCTTAAGGCTATCTAATAACATCAATGATCGAGTCGATTGAGAAAAATATCATTAAAAAACCATCAACGTGATGATTCAACTGGCCAGAGCGGTCCGTCATCAAGCACAATCGATTCTTTATTTTTTTACTTATTAAATTATCGAGACATCGACTTGACGCTGTTTCAACGCGATTATCCGAGACATCGATTTTATACTGAACAAAATACAAATAGCTTATTAGCTAGATCTGTCTCGAAGGACCAAACTGTTGTAATAGTTTACATACAAGTGTTGTATAGTTTTGAAGATTTTATATGCCTTGGCTTAAATTGTCATTTTACATAATATTATATAATATCTGTGGTCGACTTTCACGACAGTTCCGGTCAAAAATAATTATTCAAAATTGCGAGACCTCTCGAATCGCTTTGAAGCGTGCTTTAGTCTTGTGGGAAATTCATTATTTCTTGAAGATAGCTATTCCTAGTTATGATGTTTCGGATGAAGAATCGATATGGCCCGCCCACTTATAGAGTAAGGGGAGGGGCGCAAATCGAATTAGTGAGGCCAATGCATCGATTAGCCCGAACGATCGACAAAAAACACGATTAGTCCCGAAAATCATTGACAGCCGAAAAAAGGTAACAACCGACGGTTAATGGTGGTTTTTGTTCGAAATTCGAAGATTTGAATTCGTAATTTCAACCGCATCATTTGTCAGTGACAATTTTTTGGTTACAATCGATTTTTAAATACAGGTTAAGATTATTTTTTCGTTTGAAACGGCGAGGCTTATGTGTCGGTACCTTTATACGATAATAGGGTGATTATGTTTTTTATTCCTCCTTACGGGCATTTAAATTTTAAAGTATAAACTGTAAATTAATTAACTCATCTCTTTGATTAGGTAATATTTAATTGTCTAGTTTTAATTTAAATTAATTAATATCGCTGTCTGTTTGTAATACAATTAAATTCCTATATCATATCATCACATATCATAAAAGGAACACCTTGTTTACAATAATGTACAGTTTTGCCCTATGACACACTTTACATACTGTAGGTACTCTATCATACTTTTTATACTAATTTAATAAATACTTTCGTATCATTCATATTTAAAATTAAGGAATTACGTTTTTTACCAAATAATTGGGTCACAAAAAAGCAATTCAAATAGCAGGAATGAAATCTAGTCTATCGTCAGGTCGATGGCATGGGAAAGGTTTTTGCGAATCCGGGACACATTCCTGCACCAAGGCTGTGGGAACTGTCGATAGCATTCCGCCAGCGGGGAAATGTTTGATACTATCGATATCGATCAATTACAGCTTGCACATCCCTAATTAGATTCGGTGCGCGTAAAGCATTTTCGAGATTTAAGAAATACTTTTATTTATTTTTTGGTAGTTTCCTTTTTTATCATTTAAACCTTTTTAAATGTATATTTGGAACAGCTTTTTTGGTACTTTTTCAATTTAAGAAAAACATGACTCAACTATATTTACAGTTGCTTATACATATTTTTAAATTTTGTTAATATTTATATGAAGTAGCTTCAATTACAAATAGCACATCTGTCCAATTAATTTGTCTTATTTATATAACATTTATTTCAATTAAGACCTAAAACTTATAATAACACTATAAAACTGCCCGTCTGCATCCGCCGAAGTAATCAATAAAAATAATGGAGAATCTTAATAAATAAAATTGCTACTGTATAATGCCAATATAGGGCATAATAATAGTGGCACGGGAATCGAACCCGCACCCAGCGTCCATCTTAACCACTTTACGATCGGTAATTGTTATGTTGCGAAGTTTTAAAAACATATATATAGTTGTATATTATAAAACGTTGGTTTGTCTATTGTTTTGATTGGAATAATATTAACATCTGTTAAGCGCGTCACACACGGTGAAGATACTATAATATTGACCCGAAATTTTGTGGGTCATTTGTAACAGGATGGCGGTTCTACAGGGGTATTAGTACACACTACACAATGACAAAAAGAAAAATGATGGTCAGAACGCTGATACCGGAAACCTTAAGATACTGTAATATAAAATACTAGCTTTCCGCCCGCGGCTTCGCCCGCGTTTTCAAAGAAAAACCCGTTCCCGTAGGATTTCCGGGATAAAACCTATCCTATGTCCTTTCTCGGGTATCAAAATATCTCTATACCAAATTTCATGCAAATTGGTTCAGTACTTAAGGCGTGATTGAGTAACAGACAGACAGACAGAGTTACTTTCGCATTTATAATATTAGTATGGATTAAGTATATATCATATTATAGTATCTTAAGATACTGTAATATAAAATATAACAGTATCTTAAGATAAAATATTATAGTATCTTCACCGTGTGTGACGCGCTTTAATGGTTTAAAAATAAGATTCTCAGATTAATATGCAATAATTTGAAAACAGACTATTTTTAGGGATATTGAAAAAAAAAAGTATAGGTAGAAAATTATGGACTAACTTGGCCAAAATTTTGAAGAAAAAAACAAGTAATTTCTACAAAACTTTACCTTAAACTATGTCCAAACATTACACTTTACCACCCTTATCACTTACCCCAACCATATCTATACATACTAATATTATAAAGCTGAAGAGTTTTTTTGTTTGTTTGAACGCGCTAACCTCGGGAACTACTGGACACTGGTCCGATTTGAAAAATTCTTTCGGTGTTAGATAGCCCATGTATCTAGGAAGGCTATAAGGCTATTATCATCTCGCTATGACCAACAGGACGGAACACTGCGGGTAAAACTGCGGAGCACAGCTAGTACATATTATATAAACACTAGCTTTCCGCCCGCTTCTTCGCCCGCGTTTTCAAAGAAAAACCCGCATAGTTCCTGTTCCCGATTTCGATTCGTTCCGATGTGATTTCCTTTGTGTTAATCCAAGTTACCCTCTATATTATGTGTGCTGAATTTCATTGTAATCGGTTCAGTAGTATTTGCGTGAAAGAGTAACAAACACACACACATACTCACAAACTTTCGCATTTATAAAGTAGGATATTAAATAATATTTCAGTACAATGATTAAAATAGAAAATCCTTCAATAGCGACCATGGTAAACAATAGCCCGTATTAAATAGTAAAATAAATATTCATTGTAACGACGATGTGTATTCCGATACACGCAATTTGAATAGAAGAGATAGCATTGTGCGCTTACTGATTCGTATTTTGTATTTATGTGACCAGTAGTTCAGTGGTTAATATGAAGGAGAGTTCAAAGTTCGAAGAAAAATTTTTAGTTGTCTCGAGTCAGAAAATTGGCAATTTTAGGACTGCTGGTAGGTATGTCAAATTAGAGAAGGTATCGTTTTATTGTGATAGTTATTGTTTGTAATAATCTGAAATCTGTCTTGCCTAGTCGGTTCTATAGTTTTTGCACGAGCCCAAATAACAAGACCATCTAAATATGTATGGTATAAATTAGGAAAGTTTCAATTCTTAAATTAATTGAATAAATGACTTACTTAGGTACTTAATCTATTTCTTCTAACACAATTATAAAAAACCTATTCAAATCAGTTCAGCCATTGTCGCTTATCGCGATATTGCAAGATAAATGAACAAAAACCAACTTAAGATATCCTTATTTATATACAAAACCATTACTTTACACAACTTACAGACAAACACTTAGGTAATAATTTCTAGCTCATCTACACTAATATTATAAAGAGGAAAACTTTGTTTGTTTGTTTGTTTGATTGTAATGAATAGGCTCATAAACTACTGGACCGATTTTGATGAAATTTGGCACAGATAATCTTTAGACCCTGAGAAAGAACAAAGGCAGCCTTTTATTGCGAAATATGTACCACGGGCGAAGCCGGGGCGGACCGCTAGTTTTCAATAAAGCTGATAATATCGGACCTTGAATATCGTTTCCGTTACTGAGACGTAACTTCCGTTAAATTGAGATAACATCTTGAAATCCTCGATCCTATTGAAGACAAGGATATAATCACCGTGTTTCTATTGTACTGTGGTAATTCTTCTTAAATGAGGGATTCGCGTAGGTATATTATATCGGAAAAATAATTCAAGGTCTTATAAACATAGGTATATATTTTTTAATTGAGAAAATTTTTTGAAAAAAATTGCACTTGATACAAAAACATTGTCAAATTCAAAGACTCAAAAAGTTACGACATCAACACTTTTGACAAAATAACTCTACTTTGGACATCAAATGTAACTTTTGACGTAACCGCATCTTTGTTATCATTTTTATAATTTGTAAACATGTTATTAAGATGACACTAGATTTTAAGCATTTCTTCATTCCTTCATACTTTTTAATGAATCACTTTGGACACAAAGTTACAGTTAACTTTGCATCAAAGTCAGACTAAACTATTGAAACTTTCGCAAGTTTAACTTTGGACGCAACGTCCGATTTTGACCCCACGCCATTCCGATTACTCTATGAATCTATCCTACTGATATTATAAATGCGAAAGTTTGTATGTATGTTTGTTACTCTCTCACGAAAAAACTACTCAACAGATTTGGTTAAAACTTTCCAGTAATATAGGTTAAACTTCAGATATCAGAATAGTTCAAATGAGCTATATAATCCGACTAATATTATAAATACGAAAGTTTGTAAGAATGTATATTTGTTACACTTTCAGGGACAAACAACTGGACGATTTGATTTTACAGTAGAAATACATGACTTTGGTTTGGCCGGGTGAAACCGCGGGGCACAGCTAGTTCACATCACTCTATGACACAAGAATCATAAGGCAAAATGACCAAATGCTAATATGAATATTAGTGAGGGTCGGGAAGGGTGTGGGTCACTAACCTCTTAATAAATTAGAAGGGTGTAGATGCATTTATAATCCCAAAAAGAGTGGATAGCTGGAGACAGACAGATAATCCATAGTTTCTATATTATAATTTATATAGTCTCTTTTCTTTGTCAAGTACCTATCTCTTGATTGTGTTTCTACATGGGAATTTAATAATTAGCGAGTGTGCTGACGTGTTTAAATGTCAAATTTTATCTTAAATACACCGCCGTCAGAAAAATCTACTTACTTACCTTTGGTTCTTTCTTTCTTAAGTAATAATTATTCCTAAACAACTTTAAAGTAACATCTGTAAACTAGTTTACGTCTTCTCATCAAAGACATAACAATTTACGTTTTAAAACTCGAACGTTATGGACAAACCCACGGTACAAACTAGTGTTGGAAGTCGATCAGATATTTACATAACGATTATTAGAACAATAGATAATAATTGTCTCGACCGGGATCAGTACCCGGGACCCCGAGGTACAGGTTAATTGTGGTTGTACCTAATGTTTCTATTAATTGATTCTGGGGTTTTTGTGTCATGTGCAAATAATTGTGTTTTGATATACTTGACTTGAATAATAAGCTTTGTCTCTAAGCTAGTAGTTACCTTTGCTGTTTTATACAGGTGGTCTTTTAAAGTTTTTGGTTGTTTTCTAGTAGTTAATGTGTTAGAATTTTGATGGTTAGGTCCATGTTTAGTGAGATGTGATCAGTTTTTCTGGATCTCTATTTTTTTTTCTATTTGAGGGTATTTTCCGCTAAACTGTAGATACTTACTTTAAGAATGGTGTAATAATCATATTTTATTTTATAATTCTATGTAGTAAGAAAGCATGTTTTTGGGCCAATTAATTATACATCTACCCTCAAATTACCTGTTGCCAGAACTGTGCTAAGAGATATATTCTTTCCTTCTTAAAGAGCCAGTCCATCGAGTGCATAGCTTGCACCTCCGCCTCTGGTGCGGCGGGCAGACTGGCCGCGCCGGTGGGGTGCATCCGGACGTCCGCGCACCGCAAGCTCCCGGCGCGTACTGACCCGTCACCCGCGCGTGCACCCGCCGAAATCAAACTTCGAACGCGCCATTTTCAAATCAGTTCCAGAATTTTTTTTAAATCTTCGCTCGCTCGCTCGCGTGCCGTCTTCTGAAAAGAAAAAATAGCGCTGTAATCGATTCCGTTGGCAGACAATCGGGCAACGTTTCGTGTCGAAACTAATTTTTACGTTTGATGCTCAGGCCGATACGGAAAAAAGAAAATTGACAGCTAAAGGAGTTCTTTCACACGCGCGATGACGTTTATGTCTTGACGGTATCGGGGCTTTTTTGTTTGCTTTGTTTGCTTTATTTGTTTCACAGTGCAATCCGACTACAGAACAGTTGCTTTTATAGCTTCGTACTGAATCAATAGTTGTATCGCATTCGTGTATTATAACGAAGCATTATCAATGAAATTGTTTGATTTATCATCACCTAGCACGGAACGAACTTTACAATAAAAATAAAAAGTACCACAAAAGATTTTAGAAAAAGAAAAAGACAGCTACACCTTCAAAATGAAGTAGCCTTTGGCCAGCACCCTTACCCCCATTGACCATAAATATTATCCTATCTACATCTCAGTGGCAGAGTTAGTAGCGTGTCAATCAATAAACATGATAAGTGTTTCGTGCGCCGATATGCAAACGGGACACGAAACACTTGGATCGATCAGTCGATTGTCGCTTGGTCAACTCGACTGGCGAACGGCAAAGGTGCGTTTGAATTTGGAATGATAGCAAGTTCGAAATTCAAAATAGTCTAGATGGAAGACATTTGAATTTTGGATGATGAGTTCGAAATTCGATTTTGAAAATTTTTTAATTTAGAAATGAGCCGCTCAGATTTCTTAAGCAACGTGTAGATGAAATAGTATCTACCTATTTCTTTCGAAATCAATCAATATAATTTTGCTCTTACAGTAGAACCTCGATAAGTTAAAGTCCAAGGGAAACACAAAATATTTTAAGTTATAGAGGTTTTAAGTTATCAAGGGTCTATCCATTTTTCACTGCTTCTATAGCTTTTAATTTATCAGCGTAGGTGAGGGTTGTTAGTTTTCTTTTTGGACTCATTTTAAGCCAGTTTTATCACACAGTAAGTAAAGCGATGTTTCCAGGACAACGATCAAAAACTTATGATGCAAGTAAGTCGTTGTCATAAAGCTAACCGCCGCAAAGCTTTGAAGAATTTCGATAAAGCAAACAATAGGTAATGTAAGTATTGTTTACGTTAACAATACATAGTAAACACGTGCAAGCAATAAATACCGAAACCTTTTGTTTTGACACTTTCAAAATGACTCATTGACAAACAATTTTATGTTATAGAGGTTGTGGAAACATTTCTTTAAGTTACTGAGGGCCAATATAGAGATTATTTATTTAATTTATAGAGGTTGAGTATTTTAAGTTAAAGAGGTTTTGGGCTCTGATGGGAAGGGAACATATTATTTTTTGAAGTTACAGAGGTTTTTATGTTACCGAGGTTTAAGTTATCGAGGTTCTACTGTATTTATAATCAATTACTAAGTATGTAAAACTATCATTAACTATCAACAAAAAGCGCCATAAATAAATCGTAAACCACAAACTAAAATATCAAGACCCGTCGATTCCACCATTATCCATCAAACTATTATCGCATTCGCCGTCAAATATATTATGTTCGTACGTGACATTAAAATGAGTCATACAAATAGAAATAATTCCCACTTGAACTGGCTTTACACAACAGTTTATTAGTTAATATTCATTAGTAGGGGGAGGCCAGATGCGATAGATAAGCGAAGCCGGGTCACACAAGCCTTATTAACGCATTCGTACTTTCTATGATAAAAGCGTGCCAAGTGATTTTACTAATCTATGTGTTTATATACACAGGAACTTCATTGGTATTCTATTCGTTATTCAAATCCTCAATTAAAGTTCTCAAGATTTGAAAATCGAACTGGCCAGTTTGTATTTTTAAAATACTTTCAAAAATGGAACTACTCAAATCACTTTTCAGCCAATACATTATATTGATTGATATTCAAACGATTCAATTGGTTAATTCAAACGCGTTCCAAATTATTCGAAATAGGGTATCAATAGATACCGATATCTTAATAAGGAATCGCGTGAGACCCCATCCATTACACGGAACAACTTTATTTTTCGACAAACATTTATTCAACGTTTTTCATTAAATAAATCCTTGAAAATAACTGTTGAATTTGAATTGTAAATGTGTCGTGTGTTACTATTTATTAGTAACAGCACTTTCATAATTGTTTTAAAACTTCCTTGAAATGTGGGACTTGATATGAACGTTACATTAATAATTTAAATAGGTATGTTTTATTACAATGACGTCATAACGTAACTAAGTACGGGGCGGTTGTTAAACGGCAAAATTAGTGCATTTAAGTTTTAAATATATGGTTCAAAATATACGGTACTTTATAGGTATTTAGACAAATTCTAAACTTGTTGCACTTGGTAAGTAGTTCAGCCAAAGTTTTATCTAAATGGGTTCAATTCTAAACAATTTGATTCCGTTCCTGCGTGACAGAAGGACATATAGATTTGATAGCGAGAAACTGTAGCTTATTGATTTGCTATAACGTGTATATTGAAAAAGTTTTGAAAAATAAGAGCAATAAATTCAGAATTCGTGTCAAAGTCATCGATTGGCAACGTACAGGAGAACTTAGCAGTCACGATAGATTTTACAAGCAACTTACTTAACAACAAAAAAAGGCTTTCCTACCTTCTTAATAAGGTTCAAAGAGCAATCCCATATTTTATGATAGTGATAAATTTGTTGTGGCCATGTTTACGTATTGAGCACCTGCCCTATTTTATTGTAAAAGTTTTATCGGAAAGCGACGAATTGATGACGCTTTTACTTTTAATAGTTATCAAAGTTAGATACTAGTGGCTATATTAAAGTCAACGAAGAATTATAGTTATGGCTTGTGTTACAGTCGCAGTACTAATTTATTTTTTATAAAACAAAGTTTAAATATTTATATGCTTCCTCTTAACATGTTATAAAATTATCTAGTATCTAGGTCGCTAATAGAACTAAACCCGTCGTAATATAAATCTTAATTTCTACGATTTCGTAAAATAACTGCAATAATTTGTTAGCTCTAATAACTGAAAAATTTCGAAGAAAAAACTGTTAATATCAACGACAACATAATGCAGAAATGAACATTTACTCCAGTCGAGCAAAACGAAACGAAGCGTCCATCGAAATGCCACGAAATGAAGAGATATCGATACGCGAAATGTAAATGTCGTTTGAAAACATTCCAAATCTAAAATTCGTATCTATTCCGTCGAAATTCGATTCGGTGTTCCTTTTTCGAATTCGTTCCCGCGTCTTTTTGTTGCCATAGACGCGTTATCGACACTCAACTTTGCGTCAGATATTAGTCATATTTCCGAACTTTATCTTTTTTAATCTGTTGCGGTTTCTCGTTCGC
This sequence comes from Colias behrii, assembly GCA_029959065.1. NCBI lineage: Eukaryota > Metazoa > Arthropoda > Insecta > Lepidoptera > Pieridae > Colias > Colias behrii. The sequence continues at coordinate 10,140,491 of JARWMC010000017.1, forward strand.
TCTTTGAACTGCACTCGACGTTCGGGAATTCGATTATTTCATTGCAGTTTGATTGATGGCTTTTTGTTACCTCTGTTTGTAAGGCTAAGTGCACATTGTGCTCCTGTTTGTTTGACTCGTTTAGCTTTGTTTCCGTGCTAATGGAAAGATTCACTTGCTTCTTTTTAACACGCTTATACAAGTCTGTATAGTGTATGTACGTATGTATGTGACCGACTCGTATAGGTACTCACAAGCCTGTATATTTGTATGTGATCGCCGTATGTGACCGACTCGTATACACATTTTTAGTTTTTTGAAACTATATTTATTTACTTGTAGGCCTTGTGTCATGAAAATACTTGTTAAAATTAACATAAATTCGACACAACAGCAATATCGTGTGTCACATAGATCAATATTCGTGTAAATATATTAAAGCAGGCCGAAAGCAATAAAAACGTCAACGTCACCCAAATTGACATAAACAATTTCATAGAGCAATAAAGATTGGTCTTGACATCTATAAGTTTTTCGCTAACCTCCTTGGTGATACTAGAAATTATATTTATGTAGAAGATCGATAATAATAACATAGGATTGTTATAATCTGTATTTTTCTAATAAATAGATAATAATAGATAGATATCGTCAGTTTTCGAGTACGGGCGTGTGTAAATCTTAAAATCAAAGACATCTTAGTACATAAGATAATAACAGTTATACTGCAGCTGTATATTGTCAAACATAATTATTATTATAATTGATGTTTCAAATAACTTACATATTATGCTTCTCGGCTTCTACCTTGACTGTAAGAAATCTAATAATTGAATAAAACTACATAAACTATGAATTTAATTTTTTATCACATTTTTCGCGAAATGAATCTCCAAGCGTATATTCTATGCCATCGAATGAATCGAATAAACTCGATATTCGATACCAATCGAGACGTTTATTAATTACCGGGCAGGTGCTGCCATTTCGACAATTATTTTTGGACAAGTCCATAGTAATTAGTTACATTATCTGTATGTGATCGGTTATATCGTTTTAACGGTTTAAATTATAGGTCAACGTTTGATTGACTAGCTTATAAGCGAGGCTTCGTTCGCGTTTGTACATTTTCATGAATAGGTATTTTCTATAGTTTTCTGGTCAAAAAGTCATATGACAGTTAGAAAAGTGATCATAATATTCAGACACAAATTTTTCAATCGTACAATTGTTTACAGTGAGGCCCGAATTTAGACTGTAATAAATATATTTCAAAATATGTAGTCCGGGATCAAGCATTCAATATAACTTAGTATGAAAGATACCTGTAAATTATCGTATTTTACTCGTTTATAAAATCAACTTTAAAACACAATATTACCACCTATATCATCAAAATTACACACGGCTAGTTAAACACTAATATTTGACCTCGAAAAGAACAATAAAAATTAATTACTATAAAAAGCGCGCTAAAACAAAATTTAAAAAGGGAACAGCAATTATTACGTTAGTTAATAATTAGAATATCCAAAATCACCCGCCATCTTGCCGCCACAATTTGACTTATAGATAAATTATAGAGATAGTCGCGTTATTTTTAAAATAAATTATAAATATATCAAACAACACTCTAGGGGATAATAATTAGACAATTTATTATTCATTAGGGATCCGAAAACAGCTTAGACGACATAATTGTGGCGGTAAAAAGCGCGGGAAGGAAATAAAAAAAATAACATTGTTTATGGAAGCGTGTCATAAGTTATAGAGATTGGTATCGGTATTCGAAGGTTATGCGTTTTCGGTTTAGATATGGGTATGGGTATTATAACAATAGTTATAGATAATTAAAGTTTGGAAAGAAGTACTTTAATAACAGTGAAAGTGATGTCGTAAATAATTTAGTGTAGACTTGTGGAAAAGATATAAAATTTTTCTTAAATATAAAACGAAATATCTTCAGAAGAACTTGAAAATATAAAAGTAGTTTATAATATAATTTTATTACTTGTTCAAACAGAGATATTTTCAGTGGAGGGAAGACACATTGGTAAACGATATATAATATGACATTTCAATATTTATTCCCCTCGCTTGGTCGCCATGAGTTTTGGAAATTACGGAACGAAAAAATATTTTGATAAAAAATTGTAATGTTATGTATTCATGGGTTTGCTTTGTATTGAATGTTTTTCTTATCTATTTAGTAGTTAATTTAAGAATTTTTGGAAAATTGTGGAAGCTTCTTTACTTTTTAGTAATAGATTCAAGTAAAAACTATTACAAGGTGTGATGTTATTTAAATCCTATCTAGTTATAGGCAATCCTACTTGCGAATGGAATTGGCCTTATTAAGTACCTACTTTAATAAGTTTTTCAAACAGAATCTAGAGCTCGTAGGCCACAAAAAGTAGTACGAATAATATAATGATGACTATATGATAAGAAAAGATATTGATATTTTACAGTAATTATATTTAAAAATACCCGCAAATACAAAATCCATGGTTGCCATGACAACAGTCAGATGTACTACATCATAGCACCCCACGGAAATATATTTTTGGATATGTCAATTCAACTTATTGATGATGTCCCGGGATTTGGCGCTTTTTTTTTACCTTTTTTCGAATGTTCTACAAATGATTTATATTAAAGCAGTCAGTAAATAGTTGGATTTGACGGATTTAAAGCACGATTAATTTCTTATATATAATTATATAGACTGACTAGCTTCCGCCCGCGGCTTCGCCCGCGTGGTGTTTTGATAAAAGGTAGCCTATGTTCCTTCTCAGGGTCTAAAGATTGTCTGTGCCAAATATAATCAAAATCGGTTGAGAGGTTTAAGCGGGAAAGCGTAACAGACAGACAGACAGAGTATATAGTAGGGATAATTAAATAAGTTTTTATTAGGTGTGTGTGTGCATATGTGTGAGTTTATATTTATTGAACTGATTAAATTACTTTGAATTAGTTCTGAATTCTTTACTTTAGTTTTTATTGATTTCAGCCAGAAAAAACAACCTAATAATTTTAAGATTTATTAAGAACAGTTGGTCGTAAATTTTGTATTAAAATAAAATAAAAATAACTACGATATTCAATGTCATAAAAACTACTAAAAACTAAAACATAAACGTCAGATTTTATTATAAACTGTGTTATCGAATGTAATAAACTTTTATTTTACTTATTTAGATACAGCAAAATCTGGCTTAGTTCAGGTGATGTTGATCTAATTATGAGTCAATAGTGATTCAGCTGTTTCTGATCTATTGCAAGACAAACAAAATAAAACATAGCAAATGGTGTCTATCGTTTGATTCGATGCCAGTGTAAAGGTCGAGCCATTTGCAATATATGTCAAATAATGTCAATTGGCTGGATTAAATTGTGTTTGATATTGAATATATCCTACTCTGTTAGTAATGATATAAAGGAAAGTTTGTTTGTAACTCTTTCACCCGGAAATTGCTGAACGGAATTTGATGATACTTGCATTGTAAAATAGCTATGATACTTGTCAGTTGTGGAACGTATTTAATAAGTAAAGTATGAATTGTCTAGTTTTCATAGCTACATATACATTGTAGCTAATAGCTTAATAAAAAGATTTTATATATAGTTTTTTTCTTATATTTACAATATAATATATTATGCTCTATTTAGTTGTGGACCAGATACTGATGTGTGCATAAAAAACAAGTATTATTGGCGAATGACGGACCATTTTATAGATCATTTAATCCATCCGATATCGCGTCCGCGTCGGCACCGTGTCGTATGCTAAAATAGTGCAGTCTAAAAATACAGATTGCTAAATATCATTCAGGATCATTACGGGATGTCACCTGTTCGAGCTAATGTCGTATCATTTCTTATGTCTGTCTGTCTGTATCATATTTATATATGGTTCAGTGGGTGAAAGTTTCAAGGTTCGATAGTCGATATCTTTGGATTAAATAAACTAATATAAAACTTTGCTTTTCTTTGAAAACTATTATCTAGGTATACTAATATTATAAAGCTGAAGAGTTTGTTTGTTTGAATCTCAGGAACTACTTCTCCAATTTGAAAAATTACTTCGCACCACTTCACCACCCTGACCAACGCGAGCGGAGCAATGCGGGTGAAACCGCGTGGCACAGCTAGTATGCTGTATAAGAGGTCTTTGAATTTGTCTTTACTTACAAACTAGGTATATGTTTACAAAATACGTTTTGTTGCCTATATCTTGAAAAATTTACTTAGCTATCTATTACTTTTTCAACAACTTCTTAGGATGTTTTGGTATTTTAATAATCTGTTTAATTGTTTTTAATTATCTATAGTTGAAGTTCTTTATATAATCTCTGATAATCGAAATTATTAAAACATTAACCGATAAATGACTAATTCTTAACCACAATCTAACCCATTGATAAATAAAAAAAACATCAATGATCACACGCGGGAAGCACATGTCCGGCTAGAGCGGGACAGCGCTGTACAAACGAGCGAGAGGGGTGTATCTTTTTCTTTTTTTCAGAGATCGGCAGATTTCACCATGTGCTTCGAACTTTTGTGACGTAAAGGTCAATTGGTATTTTTGTTTGTTTTTTTTATTTAGAGCAAATAGTTTCGGGTTAGTGTTTGTTTTTAATTTTTAATGGCAAATATTTTAGTGCTTTAGTGTTTGAATGTGTGTGTGTGTGTGTGTGTGTTTTTTTTTTTGTTAATATCAAAATTTTGCTTGTGTTCTTATATCGATAACTAAGTATTGATGTATTATTTGGATAATAATTTTGTACCAATACCGACTTTTAAAGTAATATTCGTAAACTAGCGATTATTAAATAACTAGGTTTCCGCCCGCGGCTTCGCCCGCGCAGTCAAAGAAAAACCCGCATAGTTCCCGTTCCCGTGGGATTTCCGGGATTACATCATTTTCCCGGGATAAAAAGTAGCCTATGTCCTTTCTCGGGTATCAAAATATCTCTATACCAAATTTCATGAAAATTGGTTCAGTAGTTTAGGCGTGATTGAGTAACAGACAGACAGACAGAGTTACTTTCGCATTTATAATATTAGTATGGATAATCAATACAATTTCCTAGTTTTCACAACAATGTGTTTATAAATGCAAAAAAAAACTTTCCACTAGTAGACTAAGCAAAACGCCTAGTTCTTAGAAAAAATTAAAAATCGCTATAAAAATACAACCTCGTATTTCCGAAGGTGATAAGCCTTTAAATTGAGACTTCGACATATTTTCTCACGGTATTTGTGATGTAATTTAGGCTTTAGTTCTATGGGATAGAGTTGAGAATCGATTGGAAGGAGAGACGTTGTTGGAGTGTGGTTTAAGTTAGAAGCGATTGGGTTTTGAAATGATGTTGAAAGAAATGAATTAAACAGTAAACTTATACAAATAGGACTGCTTTAATTGAACTGCAAAATAGTGATCAAATTAAATATAAATTAGAACCTATCCTAAATTTAAAATGAATTTCCGCAACACTATGCTTCATTGTGAAAACTTGAGCTCTAGTAATATTATATGAATACTGCTAACAGTAGAATTACTAAATATCCGTACCTACTAGGATTGCTTCTCAGAAAATAGATTGACTTGATACATTTTTTCCATTGCTCTTCACAATATAAAAATTTAAAATATTTGTATTAAGGGTATTAAACTCACAACAATACCCAATTTAAAAGTTAACAAAAATTATTAAACTTAAGTCCCATTTAACTAAACTACACCAAACTTTAGGTAATACCTAGGATATGATAAAATCGCTCCGCTACCGCTTATAACTTGCAGCTATCGGTGTAACATATCCCCATTATTGCTATTGTAAACAATATATGATGATATATCAATTAAACGGGTTAAGTTACCATTCAGTTATGTATATGTATCGTTCGTTTGTCCGTCTGTTGATTTTTTGTACTATGAATCTATACATATATTATAAAGCTAACGAGTTTGTTTGAACGCGCTTATCTCAGGAACTGCTGTTAAGATTAGAAACATTCTTTCAGTGTTAGATAGCCCATTTATTGAGGAAGGCTATAAGCTATATAGTATATACCATCACGTTAAGACCAACAGGAGCAGAGCAATGCAGGTAAAACCGCGGGGCACAGTTAGAACATTATATTTATTTAAATGTAACATAGAAATATTTTAATACTGTAAAAGAAATCGTAAGGCGGATATTATTATATATATTTGTTTTTATTATTTTTTGTCTCTTCTCAGTAGTTTTTTCATATTTTATATTAGGTTTATATGATAGTATTTGTGTAGGTAGTAGCGCAAGAAGTACTAGGTTCGATTCTCGATTAGGCAAAACAAGCAAAATAACTTTAAATAAATAACATACCCATAAACTTCTAAACATATTAAACATCAATACTCAATAGTTCCCACATAACCGCTAATTATTGCAATGTTATTATCATTAACGATACATCCGTTACGGGTAGAGTTACAACTAAAATAAACAAAACAATTGATGAGAGATGTTTTTATAACTATATTGCGTTTGTAATAAGATCATAAGATTTATTTTAGTTTGTTCCTGTGTCACTGTAAAACTGATGTATCAACTAAGGAATATAATAAGATATAAGTAGCTACTTTATTAGCTATTTCCATATTTTATTATGTTATACTAAGTATGGACTATGAAAATTATATAAGGTAGGTAGGTACCTATTATATCTATCTCGGAATTACTAAGAATTACCTTGAATAAAAATTAGTCAAGCCGTTTTGGATGAATTTGGTTATGATCTTTCTTATATTATATAGACTAGCTGTGCTCCGCTGTTTCACCCGCATTGCTCCGCTCCTGTTGGTCTTAGCGTGATGATTATAGCTTATAATAACTTTCCTCGATAAATGGGCTATCTAACACTGAAAGAATTTTTCAAATCGGACCAGTAGTTCCTGAGATTAGCGCGTTCAAACAAACAAACAAAACTCTTCAGCTTTATAATATTAGTATAGATATCATGCATAATATACTTTTCTATGAATATTCTAATAATAACATAATTTAAAATCGATAATAAAATCACAAATGATTAACATTTATACAAAACTAGTTTTTTTTTAATACTTTATTAAAAAGTAATTATTATTTAGATTTTGTAATTAAATTCGTATTAAATTATGATTTATTTTAAAGTTACGTAACGAAATTTGAAAGCATTTACCTATAACTTAAACATGAATATCCAATTTTTGATCCGAATTATGCACATGATCGGTGATATATATAGGGTAATTGCGCTGGTTTGCCGTCCAGCTTTAGTTTTCGTCCATTTGACTGACCTGCTGCAATCACGTGCGTAAAACTTGAATACAAACCTACCTTCCCGCGCAAGTTTGCACTTTTTACGGTCCATAATGTTTAAGCAACAGTACTATCAACATGAAAATTTGATTTGACAAGAAGAGAGTTCAAAAAATTAACGTAAAAGTGGCCGCTTCGCATCCGTACCTTGCAGATGTCATCGCGCGAGAGAAATATTTGCCGGCGAGAAAAGTTCATGTAAAGTTAAATCACTGTTTTAGCTAGTTTACGTAATGTTTTTGGTACGTATGTTTATTTATAAGCTTAATAAACGCAATTATAAGTGTTTATCATACTTTTTTTATAATACTCTTCGAAAAATTAAGTGGACGGATACTAGGTTACCAAATTCTCAAAATATTTGGTTTTCGTCCAGGTGGACGGAAACTCAAACAGCTACGTGAATATTTGTTAGGGTCATTTTACTTTATCGGACCTTTAAAATACTTAATAGTTTCTCCCGAAGTGATCTTTATTGCTATTTGTTTAGATTTTTTGGTTTCCGTCCACTGCTTTGTCAGTGCTGCCAAAATAAAAAAGACTATTTGGACGTATTTATGCAAAAAGGGACCAACCCACACCGAATCAATTTCGAGAAAATGAGGTTTTTGTGAAAATCGTTTGCAAAAACTATATGTTGTAAAATTTGGGGAAAAAAAGTTGTTAGGCGTGTGTATCATATCGAATCCTATCTAGGGATACCAGATACATGGATATTTATTAAATTTTAACAAAATAATCCTTGAAAAACTGCCCGGTTCCGTCTTGCAAAAAAACACTTTTGTGGGTTGGTTCTTTATAGCAAAATTATTTTGGTTTTTATTGTTGCCATAATTAAAGAAAAAAGTTAAGCATCCGATCAAAACAGGCTAAATAAAGCAGCGACAGTTCGCTGGAACTAATTGCAACTTACGTATGCCCTTAAAGTTAACAGGAAATATATAAAAATCCTTGATTAGACTTGTCTTGTACTGTATGGATTAGAAAGCTGGGCAGTGAAAAAGATGGAAGAAAAACGATTACATTTAGCGCAGATGAGAATGTTGATATGGATGTGTGGGTTGACAGGAATGGATGAAGTAAGGAATGAATATATAAAAAGAATATTTAAACTGGTTTTATTACAGAAAGATTGAAAGGGAATTGTCTGTCTTGGTATGGACATGTGGTGAGGATAGATGACACGCATATGACTTAGAAAGTGATGGATATGAATGTTGATGGATGCAGAACAAGAGGAAGGCCAAGGGAAAGAGGTGTAAGTGTGCAAAGTTATATTAAAAAATAATAATGAGTAAAATATGCCCTGATGTTTGTCAGGAGAATAGAAAAATAAACCGTGTTAAACCGACTCCAAATAACATGGATTAAGGACACGAAGGTCACGATAATTTTGTAATAATATCAAAATACATATATTTGTTTCACTTTAATGACACTACTTTTGTATCTAACTAAGATACAGTAGACCCATCTTCTGCTTTCATCTGTCTTCATGATAGTGATGATTCATTATGTTTTTTTTTATTTAGAAGAGATTTGTGAAGACAGAGTCTTTTGTTTAAGTCTTTTTACATATTTAATGATTTATATGTAGTTTTCCAGGATATAAACAGTCTTTGTTTTATTGAGCTCAGTACTCAGTACTCAATCGGCCAAAATCGGTAGCTTTGGATAAAAAACTGTGACCAGACACAAAAAAAATTATGACTGATTTGTTTTACTGTTGGATGGTCAATCATGAATGCTTTAAGCATCCTCGTTAGTTTGATTTGGATCACGGAAAGATTAAAAAATGGTGTTGAGCGTTTAATATTCTGAAATAACTCCTGCGGGGCTCTGCTTGCTCTGGCCCAAAACCATACGTACTTCCGAGGAGAAATTACCGGATTTAAAAAGTTTTTTTGCATCTCATTCCGAACAACGCTCAAATTTTTTACAAAAAAATTAAATAAAAATAAAGACCAAGGATATTGTAGAAGATGATATCAATGGCTTTTCCGCGACTCCCGATTTTGAAGTAGGTAATAGATGTTTACTTTTAAGTAGATACATTTTTTTTGTAAAATTGTAGTAAATCATTTTGTAAATTCTTATTTAGTGCTTTTTATAATAAAAACATGATTAAAGTTAAAAAAATAGAACATATTAACCAAATTCAACATAGAACCAAGCCCCTTGCATACTTAAAGGCCGAGAAATTCCATTATGCAAACAAGAACCAAAGTCAGTTGGTTCGGGTTACCTTGAAAACTAATGAAGCTTTTTGTGATAAAATAGAACCAACCAATTTTGGTTCCATCTTGCATAATGAAAGTTGGCGAAATTGGGTTGGTTCCGCAACTGACATGTAAAAAACTGTACTTACAGTTATCAAAGCTCTACCAAATTTTTTGAGAAGGTAGAAAACGTTTTTTTAACACTATCTGTGTACTTAACTCAATTTCGCAAAAGATGTGGGTTGGTCCCTTTTTGCATAAATACGTCCATTTAAAGAAGTGGACGAAAACTAAATTTAGCTATTCTTTTGCATTACTTTTCGTCTTTTTTACGTATTGAAAGTTTTCTATTCAGTATTTTCCTTATAAATAATTGGTGAGGGCCAGAGTGTTGTAGGTACCTAATAATATTGTCATTCATTCAGTCATGTATCATATTATACTCCTTATGTGAAGTAGAGTCAATTATTCGTAGCATAAATGGGGATAGGTCAGACATAATACACTGTATTTTTCTTGATTATCATTCACTTGAGTATCATCTTTTATTCTAGGTCTGTTTTGCCAATGCAGTATTTTTTTATTCTACTTACTCAACGTATCCTAAGAAAGATCTTATTGTTTTTAGATGGCCTCGAAGGAGTCTAAGAAAGCTAGAAAAAAAACGCTACGTACACTGAAGAATCTTTTATAAAGGCTTTAACGGCAATTCGGAAAAATAAGGCATCAGTAAAACAAGTCTGTAGAGATTATGGGATTCCTAAATCTATGGTCCTCGATAGAATCTCTACACGGCAAAACAACTGATATTTTAAAGAAACGTGGGCCAGATCTCGCGATTATTAATGCCAAATAATAATCAGTAAGGCATAGTTTATTTTAGTACCTAGCTAAAATGTATTATTATGGCTGTGTTTAATATAGTAAGTTTCATTTGATAAACAAAGTATTAGAATGAAAATTTTTGTTGTTAGAATGAATATTTCTGTTTTTTGATGTAATTTCTTAATCCTGTAATTATTACTTTATTCATTTACATTGTAAGTAACGCATTCCTTTCTTTATTACGAATGATTAAACAGTCATCACTTACGCATATAAAGACTGCCAAGTGCTACATAGATCTCAGTGTTGACTAGTTATATTGATTATTATTAGTAAAACTAAACCTGTAAGGTAGTGAGAAATTGTGATGTTGATTAAATAAAAGTGTATATTTACCTGTAATTGGTTTTTAACATAATAGTTGACCTACCCTCCTTTTTCTACACGGTGGTCGAAAACTAGCTTACACTAGGACGAAAACCAGTTTTTTTGGACGAAAACTAGCATATACCCTACTTTTGCAGAAAATAATTTATATTAAAAGATACGTCAAAATGATTTATTTTCACTTAATATTATCTTAAAGAAGACTATATAAGGACTACATAAAAATATTATATGTTTAAGGAAGGGTGCTCCAAAATATTTATTTCGCATCACAAAGTTGGCAACTCCTATAAGTGGACGAAAACCAGCGCAATGACCCTAGGTACCTAATGGATATTGTGATAAAATTTTTACAATAAACTCTGATGTCGGCGGCTGATGTCGGTTTTTCAATTTCTACGCTATAAGCAAAACTATAACTAGGTAGGTACCTACTCGGTATATACTAAGCATTTTTGGTTCAGCAATTTTAGTGTAACTAAAAGGTCTGTAGTCTGTACCGACGCATAGGTACATAAACTTAAATATTTTTATTATGTGTGGATATTATATTAAACAAGTAGACCTACATACGTAATCCCATAGCTATAGGTATTTTCTAAACTTTGTATTCCTACAATCCCATCTAAATCCCACATTATCCCACTTGGCACTTTCTCTACAAAAATAATTTCTATATTATTAACAGCCAAACATACATTACTAAGTGTGTATACATATACAATACATATACATATATATAAATAGATATATTTTTATTTCAATGTCGACTTATAAATTATATCATTAACATAATATAGACTGGATCATTTTATGATTTCCATATGGACACATCATTAGTCATTACTATGACATGTTACACTAGTTGTTCGCCGCGACTTCGACCGGAAATCTTATTGGAATAAATAGATGGAGAAATCTTACTATGGTAATACATTTCTTATAAGTACTATACATTTTTTTAAAAGTAGGTAACTAATAACTACAGTAGTTTAAAATGTGCATACATTTTAAATATTAAAAAAATACACGAAAAAGCGAATTAAAATCTTACAAATCGAAATCAGAAAGAATTAACTCAAACCTAAGACTCAAACTAGAAGGCCATACTTTTTACAACAATCATTTTTCCATTACAATCCTATCCTACTAATATTATAAATGCGAAAGTTTGTGAGGATGTGTGTGTGTGTGTGTGTGTGTGTTTGTTACTCTTTCACGCAAATACAACTGAACCGATTACAATGAAATTTAGCACACATATAGAGGGTAACTTGGATTAACACATAGGATAGGTTTTATTCCGGAAATCCCACGGGAACGGGAACTATGCGTGTTTTCCTTTGAAAAAGCGGGCGAAGCCGCGGGCGGAAATATAGTAATATCTATTTCACTAATAAAATAAAAATACCTCAAGTTAATAAAAATCTATATTTAATATTTAATCAGCATTATAGGTCTCACGATAAATTAAAAATAACTATGATTGTACTAACACATGTGCTAAGCGATTGAACAAACTTCCGTTGTCACAATAATTACTTTTAATGTTATTATCATTGGCTATTTAACCGGGTTTAAAACGGTCATTTATGTTTTAATAAGTTATGTCCAAGTTTATAAAATTGTAATGTTTTTTTTGTACTTAGCGGATATGTTTTCTAAGCGTGTGAAATTAATTCAATTGCGAATTAAATCAATATTATAATAATTTTTTTGTTTGTTTGTAATTGATAAACTCAAAACTGCTGAGCCGATTTTGAAAATGTTTTTTCTCTATCTAAGAACATCTTTTTTTTTTTTAGTCAACACGGCCAGAACCACGGCAAACGGCAAATTAAATTTTAATGTTTTACCTATTACTATATTAATATTAACCCTATAAAGGCTTCTTTCTGAAGTAAGTAGTGAGTAGGCTTAGTAAGTTTCAAACAAGCTAGCTTATGCCGTTTCCGGGATTACAATTTTTATCATGATCGATTCAGTAGGTACTTTTCGTGTAAACATCCTCTACAGGGTTTGGAAGATATTATAATAAGTATACTATGTACCTAAGTACTATACGAACTAAAAATATACGTATACTTAACTACCTAATTGATAACATATCGCTATAAATACCTATAGGGAAATTATATCAATTTAGCTGAACAAACTCAATTTTAAGTTAGAAAATACGTAAACATGAATATTTTTTTGTTTACCTAAGTACCTACGAAACTTAAGTTATCTACGGATTTTTTTCTTTTCCATTTATTCCAATTAGCTACCTAGGTAGGTACTTTTCAATAATTCTTTAGTATCAATTTCATTTTAAAACAACGAAATCATAGGTACCTATGAAATAGAATTTTTTAGCACAAGAATCATTGGCATATAGGTACCTATTACTACATTACGGGTCACTTAATGAAAACTTTGGCCGTAACTTTTTAAAAACTTGCGTCAAAAATATTTAATAATACGATTGTTAACAATACTTTATTACATTTCTATACGCTTGATTATAACGAATATAGTAAATGTTTTAATTTACTAATTATCTACTTCATACAAACCTAGATATTAAAAACATAGAAAATGCTATAAAAATCGGGACTCGAACCCAGCGGTCTGTTAAATTGCCAATTCCAATAAGTTTATTATTTTAAATGGTAAGTTCTTTTAATACTATCTTCAATAATACTTATCAAGTTTTATAAATCAAATTGTAATAACTTTTATCTATTAAAATATCGAAAAAAATGAAAATAGGAACGCACACATTTTTACTAACTAATTTATCATTTTAAACTGATTCTAGTAGCTCTAAATAAACTACCTACATAAATAGTTAAAACTCTAATAAACTCCGATAATCTTATAAGAAAAATAAATGTGTTCTAATTGATAAAACTTAGAAAAGAAAATAGACACAAAATGTCTAACAATTAACCGGGGTCAAGGACCTCACTGGCGCCATCTGGTCAAAATTGTTTTTGAGATAATTAATTACGGTCTACATTATTATTATAAATTCGTATTTATTTTTAATTTTACAAGTTCGATTATTTTTAACACGGCAAGTTAAAGTTTAAAAATAATTAACTCTAGACTTAGACAAACTTTTTAATACCTAGGTATTAAAAATTATGACTTACCACTGTTTATTCATATTATTATTTATTTATTCGTAATAACAACACTGTATTTGCCCTTAAATGAACGAAAATCTCAATTTATAATTATTACTAATTGGTAGGTACCTAGCTCTAGGTACAAATTTATTTTCAAAAGTTTACCAATTACAATTATTTATTTGTGTTTATTTGATTAATAATTTTAAAATTATCACATCACGTAAAATAATTAAAGTTGTAAAATAATAAAAAACTCACCTATTGGTCATTTATTATTATTGTCTATTTTAAACTTGCGTATCAAAATTTTTATTAACGTTATCACTTATAAAAAATAATAAAGAGAATAATTTTTTTTCTAATAAGAACAGAAAAAAACTGAATTATTCTCACTGCATTTAATTACCCATTTTATATCCAGTAATTTATTTGATGTATTGTTTCTTTCGATTAAATACGTCTTATCTCACTTGTATGTAAAAATAAATAATATTTAGTTAATATCACTTCGAAGAACTTTAGTTGAAGAAAAAAAATTTAAATGTAGAAAAAGAATCTTAATTGAAATTGGAACGAATCTGTTTATGCTTCTGTTCAGAAACAAACAGTTTTTGTCATATAAATAATCATTAGTATGAATCTTGTGTTTCGCGTGCTTTTATATTTCCAATAAGTTAGCGTGTTTCCGAACGATCGTCACAGACAGTCAATCAAAACCGCTACACCGAACAACTACTAATTAACTGTATCAATAGACGGAATAATTATCGTTTGATTTCTAATTAATTTCATTAACTCGACGTTATCAAACTCAAAGATCACTCGCAATAGAAAATCGATGATTTTTTTATTATACTTTAATTGCACACATTCATGACTTCATTAGTGTTTGATCGTAATTAATATAGTTGCAATTAATAACTCTGACTTCCCCAATTTGCGTCGATACAATCGATTAATTCCATTAAAAATCGCTACACAAACTAACCAAAATAATCACAACGAAAACAAAAAGCCGTAAAAAACACTATCACTTACATGTAACACAAACGTCAACACAAACTGTTCACACACAATCCCGAGTTCATCAAGGAGCACACACAAAAAAGTCGATTAAAAAAAAATAGTTTTTCACAAATCGATTATCGGTAATCGGTTACGTAAGGACGCGAGAGTGGTACGGGCGGTAGGCACGAGCGCGCGCGGTGGCCGCGTGTGTCGACTGCAGTGCAATCCTTGGGCCCCTCCAGCTGCGCGCATCTGAGGCGAGCTCCTTGGCGAGACCCCGCCCAGTGGGACGCCACTCGCCGGCTAAGATGACCACGGCCCTCCCTTTCGCACGCGCGGCCAACACTCGCTGCATCTCGCTCGCGCGGAGGGGCGCGCCTCGCGAGTCGAGACGATGAATCGAGATGTGTACTTAGGTATCGCGAGTCCTTTTGTTGTAGTCGATAATAGGATGCGCTTTTTTTGCAACGACGTGACAACTATTTGTTTACTATGTTGGAATGGGGATATCGAATGTTAATTAGTTATTCGGAATTTGTAATAGTTCTGAGTTGTGGAATTCTTTGCACGCATTTGAATATGGAATTGTGTTATTTAAATATGGAATGTCCGAATGGCGACGTTCGATTTTTTTTATTCTTTTTTTGAAAATATTTTTTTTTTATAGTTGAATTAGAATTTAGAACTATTGCAAGTTTGCCTTGAATGAGAAGTGCAGAAAGGGCAAGACGATGTAGGGACGCAGGGGTGGGTGAACTCGGTAGGGCACAAATGTAGGTCAGTTTTTGTTTCGCGCCACCCGAAATTCGGTTACTGGGTCCTTGAGCTGATCGGAAATGGATTCGATTATTCGAATACAATATTTGTTTTGTTTATTTTTATGCTAATTAGATTCAATATTTTATTAAAAAAAACTCACATACAAATGCAGGCAACTTTCATAGCTACGTATGGATATCATCAAATCACTTTTTACTCATACTTATTAAAAATTATTTTTCAATACATTGTTCAAATTCTACTTAGGTACTTACCTACTCCATAAAAAAAACTCAAAATTTAAATCTAACCAATACCAAATTTCCACACGAAACACGAAAACATAACATACATACAAAAAGTCAACAATCTATACAAAACCCCAAACTTACTTCAAGGTAAGTTTTGATAGCCTCGTATAACTCCTCTCCACACTAGATGGCGCCAGTAGACGCTTTCCCGGTTTTCCACTGAGTTTTCTTCAAGAAAACAATAAAATAAAAAATTTTAAACATGTTTACTTAGTGCCTATTAATATAAATAATAATTTGGAATTTTATTTTTTAATTATTGACGCAACAACTTGATTTTAGTTTCGACTTGTAGAAGATGGTTCGAAACAGACTTCGCTGTTATAAGTTTTACCGTTTACGCACGACGTATCTTTGAAAAAATATGATAATAATTATGGATGGAGTTTATTTTGTATTAGTGTCTTATTTAAACTTTTAATTTGGTAAAATATAATAATACCTGCTCATTGTGTGCTTGTACATACTTACCTACTACGAGTGTAACTACGAGTCAAAAGTGAAAATCGGATCCAAAGTTAAAAAATCGAACAGTAAGTATGTAGTAGAAATTGTTTATTTTCATAAAAGAACATAATATTTTAGCATTGCACGTTTTAATAAAATGTACGTAGATGTGGGTACCTACTTATTTAAAAAAAACGTCATTATTAAATATAAAAAATTCTACTTTTGAAAGAATTCTCACTAGGTATCATAGTTTTCAATACCTACCTACTTTTCATTATTAAAAAACTCACAAGTAATTAAACTTAAAAATTAAAGTAAAAAATTGAAGTTAAAAAATATCTTTTCAGAATACTCTTATTTTTGCATATTTTTTATAGATATTATAAAGCATAAAAAGTGTTAAAATACCCTCATTTATTCAGAAAGTAAACAAGTATTGGGGTAGCTTCTAAGACATCGAGACATCTGTTCGACTCCCTTCGATTTTAAAGGGTTGAGATTTAATGTGGATAAGACTGTAAATACAACTTCGAATTATGCTATTAAATGTTTTCGATTTTAATTGATTTTGTTATTATTGAGTAATGGCACTTCAATGTTAATCTATACTAACATTATAAAGCTGAAGAGTTTGTTTGTTTGTTTGAACGCGGTTATCTCAAGAACTAGGTACTGGTCCGATTTGAAAAATTCTTTCGGTGTTAGATAGCCCATTTATCGAGGAAAGCTATAGGCTATATATCATCCCTTTAAGACCAAAAGGAGCGGAGCAACGCCGGTGAAACCGCGGGGCGCAGCTAGTATTTTATATTATGTCACTAGCTGTGCCCCGCGGTTTCACACGCATTTTTCTGCTCTTATTGGTATTAGCTTGATAACAGCCTTCCTCGATAAATCTAACAGTGAAATAATTTTTCAACCGGAGGTTCCTGGTATTAGCGCGTAAAAGCAAACAAACTAACAAACACTTCAGCTTTATAATGTTAGTAGTTAGTACCTACCTTTAGATAATTATTAATATTACATACTTACATACCAAATATCAACGATATCAGTTCAGTACCTTTTACCTCCAAAAAATGCGTCATTCAGAATATGATTACCTATATCAGAGAAATATATTACAAATAATAGATATTATATTACTGAGCCAAATATCACACACATTCGAATAGCCATTCTAGCACCTACTCACAAGTCATAAACCTTTGCAACAAGTTCATATCCACACTATTCTTTCAAGAAGAAAAATTCTCAAAAATTAAAACCTCCCCTATATTCTCAAATACTGAAATCTCACGTCCAATGCGCAGTTATTAATTATTAATTTCCAAATGATTTATTAGCTTCAGTTATGAAAAATTGCAAAGTTAATTAGAAATATAAACGCCATATTCATTGAAAGGGTTTGCTTTTTATTCTGAAGGGATTCATTAGGGTTTGAAAGGTAATGAGATTTTTTTGTATATTTGCGTCATCTAAGGAAGAAAAGATTTCTTTTTAGATCATTTCAAGTTATGAGGTCGTCTAATTCGTCTATAAGATTAGGTTAGATTTAAAATTTGTGTACATTTAAACTCTGCAACAAATTTTATGCAGATAGATCTGTTTTTGCGTGAAAGAGTACGTAACTAACATACAAAATTTATTGTGTTTAGGTAATATTGCTAGTAAGTAGGATATTCAGTTCAGTCAAGATAGTTTATCTAGGTAGTCTCTTATAAATCTCATCTCTATACTTACATAATTCTCGTGTCACAATGTTAGTTATCATACTCCTCCGAAACGACTGGACCGATTCTCATGAAATTTTGTGTGCATATCTGGTAGGTCTACGAATCGGGCAACATCTATTTTTCATACCCC
Organism: Colias behrii; assembly: GCA_029959065.1. NCBI lineage: Eukaryota > Metazoa > Arthropoda > Insecta > Lepidoptera > Pieridae > Colias > Colias behrii. The sequence continues at coordinate 10,158,769 of JARWMC010000017.1, forward strand.
TAACTGATAAGCGAATGCTCATTCTAATCCCACTGTGTCAAATTCTTTTAGTGTAAACAGGCGCAGAGCATTCTTTCGTTGTTCTTAGTGCGTTCGAAACGATTCCACGCAATGTTCTAATAATGAACAAAATTGAATACGAGTTTTCGTTTACACTAAAAGATCACGAAATAATGCTCTTGCTCAAGCTCTATGTTCGTTTGATGTAAATGCACCGTTACAATCTCAGTTTGTACTGAACTATATAGTGTGAAATTTGCAAAATAATAGGTAAAATACTTTTTTATTAAGAATAACAGGATTATTAACAAATAATCACCGATCAAGAATTATAACCTGAGTTTAAACGGGCATTTATACGCAAATTTTATTCGACGTATCGTTTGATGTTGTTATTGTAAATAAACACTAGATGAAAGATAACGATTTAATCAGTTATGAATAATTAACGATACATTAAAAACCGGTATCGGTATCGAATTCTTTAATTTTGTTGCTATTTCAACTATTTATGCAAAATCGTGTGATAATGTCACATATGAAATAGCTTGACCGATTTTTATTGAGTTTTGTTTATATTTGGTTATTTACTACTGGCTATGCCCCGCGGTTTTACCCGCATTGCTCCGCTCCTGTTGATCTTAGCGTGATTATAGCCTTCCTCGATAAATGGGCTATCTAACACCGGAAGAATTTTTCAAATCGGACTAGTATAGTTCCAGAGATTAGCGCTTTTAAACAAACAAACTCTTCAGCTTTATACTATTACAGTATAGATTTTTTATCCTTAAGGAATAGGTAAGGGTGTATTGGCAGTAGATACAATATGTATAATACAATATGGGTTAGCTAGTAAGTAATATAAACAGATTCATTTTGAAAAAAATAAAGAAAGATAACTAAATCGAAATAATAATTTCACGTATCCCTGTTATCCCTATTAATATTATAAATGCGAAAGTAACTCTGTCTGTCTGTCTGTTACGCTTTCCCGCTTAAACCTCTGAACCGATTTTAATGAAATTTGGCACAGACAATCTTTAGACCCTGAGAAAGAACATAGGCTACCTTTTATAAAAACACCACGCGGGCGAAGCCGCGGGCGGAAGCTAGTTGGTTATAATTACTCAATCTCAAACTCAAGTTTTGAACTTTTTACGATTTTACGCGAGAAATTTTGCAGTTTAAATACCTATATGTAATTTAAATGAAGCAGCTTAATCATAATATGAGTGCTCTATATTTCCTTTCTTATTAACTCTATGCAATCGAACAAGATGACATATTTGCTGATAAGTACTCAATAATTGGTTTTATAGTTACGGCCCACATGGGTCATTGTTTTACTGATATTAATTATACCATAATTTGGTTCTTATTTGAATGATTTGAATATAGAGTTAGGAATGTATAGAAGGGGTAATTTTATTTTTTGTGTCAACGTGACTTTTATTTTATTAGTAGAAGTCAGTATGAGTCATTTTTTTAATATATATAAACTAGGCTTAAGCTATGAAATTATGTAATAAAGTAAGAATAATGAAGTAAATGCAGTTATAATTGCATGCCCATAATTCTACGTGATTGATAACTAATTAACTAAATAGCTGAACCAATATGGACATATTGTACGAAATACCCGTTATGTATATTAAAAAAAATTGGTTGTCTGTAAAGTCGGTTTACTGACGATAGTTGAACGTGACAACGTCCGATTGTGCTTCTTTGTCGCTCGTTCCGCGCTCTCGCTTGCACTTCAAGCCTTACATGGAACGCCTCAGAGCGAGGTAACGCCGCATGAGTCATGTTTTTTCGTGCGTGCAGCCGGCTATATCGAATTATAAGACGTTGTCACGTCAAAAAATATATATTAAATATGAAAAGCTCCTCATCATCACATTTTACTTACACGATACTTTTTTGCTTATTTTAACACCTTATTATAAAATAATTTTTCTGCTATACTTACTTCGAATTTATGATTGCTCTATACTACCCAATACTTACATTGATGTGGTTCTATTATAACCTAAAAATAAAATAAAAAACTAATTACACTTACCGACCTGTCTAAACCTTCCAACATCTACACAATAACAATTAACACTATGCGGGCACAGTGTTCATACAGTGGGTCATTAAATGCATTCATTGCACTTGTACTTGAGTGCAAGGCCCGGGTTCGATTCTTGGCAGTTTTTACTGGCCATGTGTGATCTGTCTAAACGTTCTTAAGTCTTTAAATCTGAAGAAAAATCATAAGAAAAATATATTCGTATATTATTTATTTATCTGAAAACTGATAAAATAATGTACATATTTAAAATACGTTTGATGAAAGATCTATCTTTTAAGAAAATTTTATCAAAATTAGTTCAGCAGCTTAGCCGATCACGGTATATCAAATACTAACAGAAATACTATATATTCAAATATTAATTATTAATATTTAAGATAGATAGGCTATAGGCTATAGGCTTAAAACATTTCTTTATTATATTTATCTTACTGTCAATAACACAAGAAACACAGGCAGATGTTTGAAGATTTATTCCCTTGTTGTATCAGCTGATTTAATTTCACTTTTAAAGTTCATGTTACAACTTTCGCTGTCGATTATGACTTGCCTGTAAATAAGAGTTAAAAAATATTAAGCAATATTTTTGATTTTAACCAGTAAGACCTTTTTATCACTAACTAGTTTAATTATTAACACTAGATTAATTAACATTACACGAACATATTATATCATTCTATGTTTTTTCATTTATAGTGTCAAAGATAAGGGATGAATGAATTTGCTTAAAAGGGTTAAATAGCAAAACTTGTAATAATATAATGTAAACTGTTATTTAAATCTTTATTATTATCGTAAATTTTTCAAACTGGCCGAAAAAGAAAAAAAAAACTCTTCTAATTCTAAAAAAAACTTCGAATTCTAGAACGCAATTCGAAATGAGATCGAAAAGCGCGCGCTGTCAGATATAATTTATTATCTATCAAAGAATAATTGTTATAATTACTTATGCAACAGTGCACCGTCTCCCCTTAGTTTATTTTTTATTATTCAAATCCACTAATGACTGGAGCTTTTGTCAGGCTCGATGTTTGAGCAAATATAGACGTCCGGGTTCGATAGTTTTTTTTTTAATCTTGGGCTATGGCTTCCAGACGTTTAAAGTTTGTAAAAGGTTGTTTAATTTTTTAATAATATAAATTATGAAGGTCAAAAAATAATAATAAAAATGCGTTGTTTATGGTAAATTATATTTTATTAATTGTATCTAAGTAGATGGTAGGTACATGTTAAAAACAATTAGTATTTAATTTGGCTTAAATAGAAAATTGACGATATAAGTAAAGACAGAATTGCCAGTTATATTTTTTTGCCTATTCTTTAATTATCCAAGTGTTTACAATATTTATAATCTCTTTTTTGGCCTACATCATGAAGAATAAAAAATAAGTGTCCTATTCCAAATGACACAAAGCAATATCAAAACTGTATTGTACAACACCTTTGCCTATTATGCTCCAAAAAAAAAAAACAAATACGTCAAAATGATATGCAAATATCCATCATATTTTTAAAAATAACAATAAGTTCTATCGAGCGAATGTGGATCAATGCAGTGAATGGCGATCTTTGTTCCTTATGTCAATTTTTTGACTATTTTACATATGAAAGGCGGCCATATTGTGTGGGGTGTCATTTGGTGTTTTACGGATGGTTAGCAGAAAAATAAGATTTTGGTTACAGCTTCAAGGTGTTAGAGAAGCTATTGTCTTTTAGGGAAGTTTTTTTAAAGCTTTTTGTTAACACATTTTGAGATTATTTTTTCATGTAAGTGTTGTCACTTTAACAGTTAACTACAGAATAGGTACCTACTAATCTATACTAATATTATAAAGCTGAAGAGTTTGTTTGTTTGTTTGAACGCGCTAATCTCGGGAACTACTGGTCCGATTTGAAAAATTCTTTCGGTGTTAGATAGCCTATTTGTCGAGGAAGCTATATATCATAACGTTAAGACCTTATTAGAGTATATATTACAGTAGTATAGAGCGCGTGTATTGCACAAATTGCTCAGTGCACATCGTAGGCAGATGAGCTATAGATACTATATAGATGTGTGTGTGACAAATAGGGATGGGTAGGTATCAATTGCGTGTTGAACTATCGATAAGTTATGTAAATAAATATGTATCATAAGTAAATTTTATGTTTAATAAGTTATTAAAGGAAATATATGAATAAAGTATAAATATGTAATTTAAATTTGTTTACCAACTGAATAAAGTTTGTTTATTCCATTTGAATATTTCTTGTATTAATTATAAGTAGATACGTTAAAAAAATATGTTTAATTGGAATATCAGAAAAACGTGAGTACTTTTTAAATAATAAACTTAATAAAATAAAAGATCGGGTTTAGTGCTATTTCTTTAATAATAAATCAAACAATAATAATAATGTTTTAAAAATGTTAAATAAAAACAAGAAATAATTAATAATTTAAAATGATTATATAATAAATAATATTAATATTTTTTTTATTTAATTTTATCCATTCTACTATCAAAATCTTCAAAATCAATTTAGCGGTTCAGAAAATATATCATAACATTACATACTTTACATTTACACTATAAGTAATACATTCGCATTCATAATATTAGAAAGTGTATCATACAAAACACATCACAAATTTATTTACCTATAATAAATTTTTAAAAGAGTTTTAATTTTAAAGTTAAATAAATAATTTGTTAAAATATAGTTCTTCTAGTAAACTTTATATCGAGTACAGCGTTGGTCAGGTCACATCACTACGATCACGTGGCGGCAGTGAGGCGCGCGAGCGAGCCTGCGCGTGTCCGCCTCCCACCTCCCCTTCACCCCCGCGTTGCTAAATTTATTTTCATAAAAATAAGTATAACAATCGACTTACTGATGAAATGTGATACTGGATTTCAATTTTGTGTATTTTCTAGTATCGTTTTTGCAAGATAGAACTACACATTTCACCATGTTTATTCGTAAATATGAAAAAAATTCCAGAGCAACGCACTTCGACAGCACTCAACCACGACTACGAGCGCTCGCGGCGGGAACGTCGTGTTGTTCCCACCTGTGCCTACTGTTCCCACTTGGTTGTTCGAACTCTATAGATAGTATATATATACTCTAAGGTTAAGACCAACAGGAGCGGAGCAATGCGGGTGAAACCGCGGGGAACAGCTAGTGTTAAATATTGTGTGTCAGTTTGTTTGTATTCCTATAATTTTTCTACCTTATGATTATTTGGAGGTGTTACATTCAATTCCGGGATGTATAAAAACACTTATTTAAAGAACGGTATTTTAAATTTTTCTTCAAGCATGTTATGGTTAGGAGAGTAACTAGGTAAATGTAAAAAAGTGTATAAGTTGGAACTTTCAGTTATCTGTGGTAGATATAAGTTTGAAATAACTTTCCTTAATCTAGACAAACAAAACAACTATCACTATAACTTTTTTACAATAAAAAAATACAATAATTCAACTCACGATCTATCTCAGCGAATTGAAGACCGAATTTAAAAAAGAATGTATCGCCTAATGATCTTGACGGCTAGAAAGGGACAGATGATAGATCATCCATATGTTAGAAAGAGTGCACCGATTCGATTCACACCGGAAACGGCGTAATATATTGCGCATTGTTAGTAATGAGATCGGTTTGTGTGTTTGTCCGTGGGCGGCTCGGGACTTGCTGTATTTTTTGTGTGTTATCATATGCTTGTTGAATAAAATCGTGTGGTATTTTAGCACGCGTTTAATAGGTTTTTATTGCTTTGTTAAGCTTCGTGAAATCAGTGTGAGCCTTATTCTATTTCTACTTGAAAAACATTTAAAACAAATACCTATATCTTTATTTAATCATAACTTTAAAGTTTTAAGATTTATTTTTACACACATAATTAATAATGATATTATTAACACTGGCTGCACGGCATTGTATAGTCTGTGGTCGGTTCCCGCCAATGCGTTCGAACGTTCGAATTTGAAATTCAAATTTGGAAATCCATTAGTGCGACTCGTCATTTTAATGTGACACCGTATTGAGTTACTCTAATTGATGGCAGTTCGTTTTTTGAATGCTCCACTTTCGAAATTTGAATTCGGATGGGTGTTTTATTTTTTTAATAGTGCATTCAGTTCGGAAATGTAAAAAGAGTTTGTATATCCTGTCATTTGAGTATTAATAGATTTCTGTTTGATAGATAGGTGAAAGTGAATATTATTCTTATGTTTAGGATGGAGCTTTTTGCGCGTTATTTTACCCCTCCAAATGTACCTATAGTATTACAATTTACGCTAACTTCCTTACTGTTTTTAACACGCATTAGCATCACCTGTATGTTTGTATATAACCGACTCCTTTAAACTCGATTGGACTTCAAACGGACAGATTTAATTCAAACTTTGTACACTTAACAAGGATCGGTGACAATACAATAATTTCATTACTTTATCTTATTGTTCTATATCACTTTCTTATACATGATAAACCTATATTTATCTAGATTTTTAACACTTTATATCTAACTATAGGTTATTTATAGAAACTATTACTTCCCTACAATTATTTTACAGTTCCATCTTATTGAGTCAATTGATCGATATTATCTTATTATCTTATAGTAGTTATCTTACCTATAGTTAGAGGTAATAGCTAACGTTTTAAACTAACCGCAGGATCAATCACATTCCTCGATAATATACATAAGTGGAGTTTTTCTGTAATTCTATAAATTACTTAGTAATTCTCACGCAAGATATAGATTATTTCGAAATAAGTAGTACCTGTGTAGTTGCAAAAGCTTGAAATATTATGCAACTAGCTTTCCGCCCGCGGCTTCGCCCGCTTTGTCTAAAACATAATAAATTATATACTAAAACCTTCCTCTTGAATCACTCTATCTATTAAAAAAAACCGCATCAAAATCCGTTGCGTAGTTTTAAAGATTTAAGCATACATAGGGACATAGGGACAGAGAAAGCGACTTTGTTTTATACTATGTAGTGATTATGAAGAATAACAATACCGATATTCATAAAATAAAAATAAAAATAATCAATACTAGCGGTCCGCCCCGGCTTCGCCCGTGGTACATGTTTACGTTTTCTCTATACATAAGAACCATCCTCGTACTTCAAGGAATATAATAAAAAAAGAATTATCGAAATCGGTTCAGCCGTTCTCGAGTTATGCGCTTACCAACACATTTTGCGATTCATTTTTATATATAAGATTAATAAATTACTAACTTTTTGTTTTAACAATTATTTCTGTATTTTCTAGTGTTTGATTTTACGCGAGTATTATACATATTATACGTGCGAAACGTCGGGATTATAATATAATTAGCTTTTCGCCCGCGGCTTCGCTTGCTTTGTCTGAAACCTAATAAATTATATACCTACCAAAACCTTTCTCTTGAATCACTCTATCTTTAAAAAAACCGCATCAATATCCGTTGCGTAGTTTTAAAGATTTAAGCATACATATAGGGACAGAGAAAGCGACTTTGTTTTATATGTACTTACCTACTATGTAGTGAGTAGTGATGAATAAATCGCGTTTAAAATCCGTTAAAAATCTATAACACGTTGCAAGCAAATTATTATAAAAAAATATTCTTAGAAGTCATTTGTTAAATGTAACGATGTTCAATCGATGCGTGTAATTCGTATTGGTTCAATCGATTATTGTATCGATTTGCTTGTCAACTCGATCATTAATCTAATTTTGAATCGTTACAAATGTTACAGTTGCATTTAATTCGATTCGGATTTAAATAACGGGTTAATGATTCTTTTAAATCATGGTTCTGAATTTGAATTTGAATTTTTTGTTAAATGATTGTTATGATTTTTTTAAGACCGAATTTGATGATTACCTTTTTCATTATAAGGAGGTAATTAGGAAGCTTAGTTATCAATAAATTTTGAATATTTTAAATTTATTTTCAGTCAAAGTGGGTTCAATTAGTTTCATGGATTGACTTTTTACCTAAAACGTTTAGAAAACGAAGTTTCTTATTTTCTGTATATTTATTGTAATGGCAAAAAGTTCAAATATAAAATATGATTGCGGTTAAAAAAAACTTGATTTAGTCTCTCTTAACTTGCAAGGGCTGAATATTTAAAGTAAGTAGGTAAGTATTTAAATAAAACGATAACATATTATTCACTTAAAATTTAGAAATATTTTCAGCATGATCGAACCCCCTGTCTTAACACCACTGCACCTAACTGTAGGTAATTATATTGACAGAAAACAGCTGATGACTCATGGCCGACTTACTAACTGACTTCATAGCAAGGACGACCGTAACACCTGTCGATAAGTTGGGTAGGGGAAAGGGGCCTAAAGTGGGCACAGAGCCTAAAGAGGGCACTCAGTATAGTATCGGAATTTTAAATAATGGCGCGCGCGCGACTCGTGAGCACGATCCCCACACCCCTCCCACCTCGCGGCAGTCGTTGGATTCGCTTGCGAGCACGCATTTACAAGCTGCAACAAATAAATGTTTTTCGACGATTTTTGAAAAATATTGCAAGGTATGTAATATGTGTTCTTTTTATTTTGGTGTTTACAATCCTTTAACCAAAATTTGTTAGTTATTAAGTGGCTATCTGGCCATATTTTGGTTCCATAAAAATCCACGTGTCTAAAAATTTTGAGGTAGAATTTCGTCTGAACCTTTCAAATGTCGAAAAAGGCAAAGCGGGCAGGGTAAAGCGGGCACGCGCCCGCTTTGCCCCGTCCGCTAAAATGTTACATTCTTTTGTTAATTTGCTTTTTCCTTTCAGATGACCGCTTATGACCGGCGTAAATATAAGCGTAAAACTTCACAAGCCTCATGGCAACGCTCAACTATGCAGCAAACAAAACGAGAAGTGCAAGAGTTAGGAAAACCTGTCAAAAAAGTAACAACTAAATATGGGATTCCAAGAACGACATTGCAGACATCTTAAATTGGGTTCGTGTAATGTAAAGCTTGGTAGGTTTACTACTTACTGTCTTTTCTACGGAACAAGAAAAGGAGCTTTTGGAATACGTATTCCACATGGACTCTTTATTTTACGGGCTGTCTAAACAAGAATTTTTGGAACTTGTATACCTACCTATTACATTATTTTAGGATTTATAAAAAAATATATATATGAAATAATTGTATCGCTTATTAGAGACTAAATAATGATAGACTGTAAACAGGGCGTTATTTTTTTAAATATTATTTCAGATATATCTGGAAATATTGTACCTAAAAGTTTAAAGCTCCTAAGAAGTTCCTTTGTTTCATATATTCATTTAAAAATAATTGTATGACTGTTTGAAATACATAACTTATAAAATATTTTTGTGTCTTTTATTATTGTATATATTATTTGTGGCTGTATATTTTGAAATCTACTGTTTAAATCCAGGCATGCCCGCTTTACCCAACTACTGCCCGTTTTGCCCTAAACGAAAGCCCGCTTTAGGCCTCCCCTTCGGGCAAAGCGGGCAATCGTAGGCTTTTAGTAATCTGTTAATAATTATTATATACTTTAACTTTTGACAAATTTAACCACTTAGCATTCAAAAGTATTTATTAATGGAACTTTTGGCTAAAAAATAAATGGATTAACTTCTTTTCAAACTTCATTTTTTTTAATTTTCCCGTAAGGTGCCCCCTTTGGGCCCATCTCCCCTAAGTGTGGAAGACGCTTTTTTTGAGTTAAAGTTAAGTTTTTGTTTTTGGGTGGTCAAATTAATGTATAGTAGCTTGGTTAATTGATTTGGGACTTGAGTGTAAATTGTAAATGTTTAAATAATTAGTTAAATAGGTTTCAATCTACAAAAAAAAATATGATTAGATAGTTTAAAATTTAAATTTGTAACATGCAAGTTAAAATTTAACTTTCCTTCTACATAACTTTTGTTTGGACAGTTAGAAGAAGGAATATGGATATTTTGTGTGTAAGTATTTAATGGATTTGGTTGAAATAAGATAGATATGGACATACATTGGCACGATTTAATAGAAAATACCCCGTGGGAAATGTTAGCCTGAATAATTATGATAAGTAATTATTAATTAATAAAAAAAATATATATCTTTATTGAGTACAAAAATGAATAAAGTACAATTACAGTGTGGCTCTGTCTTCCTAGCTAGGAAAATCCTGTGTTAAGGAAGACAGGATTTAATTATGAATTAAATAAATTAATATATACTTAAAGCAATAATAATTATTATTCAAAAATAATATGTCTATTATATATCTTCCCATAAGTTTAACAAAGAAACAAAAAATCATTATGTAGTTCCAAAATTAAATATTTTCACTACAGATAAAGTGCCTTCTCCATACTTAGAACCAATCGAAATAATATAGAAGTTCATATTAAGTATTATTGTTAAAATATTAAAGACAAATAACTTTGCATTTTTGTATGTCGATTTATTATTGTTTTCGCTGTCTGCAAATAGTAATAAATTATAAAGAAAGTCAGTTTGTTTACAATTTATATTGTTATGGAAGAAATTGTATCGATAAGTTTTTAAAGGTGAACTTTTTTTTACCAAAGGTCAATATTCTATATAGGTCTATTATATTTATAAATTTTTCATAGGTGAGGAAAATTACAATTAAAAAGTTATTATTATAGATAAAATAATATCTACGAAATCTTTCACTTTCATAGTAAAAAGTGCTGAACGGATTTTGAGGAAAATTGACACAGATAAACATTTAAAGAGTAGGTATTTCTTATTGTTTGTTGTCCTATAGTTTCTAAAAATTCAGTTTTAATCCAATAATTAAAATAAAAAGATTCAAAAATGAATTCTAAAATACATTCTAAAATAATATTTAAAACAAACACAAAATATTCTGTTTAAAAACAATTTTATACAGGGTGTAATCGTTAAGTGTGAACAGGCGATTATTCCGTAACTATTGCAGATATAAAAAAAACTTTATACTGATATCGAAAGCCCTTTACCTAATGAGTAAAATGACAAAAATAACTTTTAAAAAATAAAACGGGAAATATCCAAAAAAGTTACATTAAACACTCCCATACATTGAATTTTCCATACATTTTGTGTTCAAAGCAAATGTTAGAAGCGACGTCCTCGTTTTGGAATACCATTGTATTCCACATCGAGCTCTGTTTACAGTATCTAAATGAATTTTTATTAAAATTTGCGAAGTCATTTAAGCAAAAATTCAAAAAAAGAACCAAAATTTTTCATATTACATGTTTAGGATAGTCATATCTCATACTAAATGTATGGGAGTGTTTGGTGTAAAATTTTTGGATATTTCCCGTTTTATTTTTAAAAAGTTATTGTTGTCATTTTACTCATTAGGTAAAGGGCTTTCGATATCAGTATACAGTTTTTTGATATCTGCAATAGTTACGGAATAATTGCCTGTGCACACGTTTTAACGATTACACCCTGTATATTCAACTTCATCAACAACAAACCAAAGATGTTTACTTCCAAAATTCACACAAGTATTTAAACAGCAATATGAATCGTTTTTAAAATATCAACTAAAACGTATACAAAAATTCGTTCCAGACTTCCAGCCTTCAAGGTAACATGATACGATGTTTTTTAAATTATCTGTGCATCTGTCATCGAGATATTGATGCACCCTTTGGTCCTACAATATTACAAAATTTGCATACAACATTTATGGGTTAACAATTGTCATATGATTTTTATCCCGTGCTAAATAATCAATTTTCAACCTTATCCATAAGCAATACAATATAAATTTGCATAACGCAATAACGTTCTAAAACTTCACGAAGATCACTAAAGATTTTAAAGACGTGTATAATGCATTTTGATCTCTATTCTCACGGATTTAATATTGAAATTGCAATCACTGCCTAATCGAATTCGCAAGATGACAGCGTAACTTGCATCTTTTTCATACACCATTTTTGTAAAATGAGCTCTATCACCGTGCTGTAGAGTAAAAATTTGCTTGAAACGAGTCGTAGAAGATTGCAGAAATCCCATTACAATGCAAAATGTATTCCGCCCCACCGGAATAGGGTTGAAAATTGCGTGACAGCGTTCGGTATGGGAAGAGTTTAACCCTTAAATGGCTTATGCAAATTCTTGGCTAGGAATTATTTTTGGTATCATTTTTCAATAGCTCATTAAAGGTCGCTAAGCTTATTCTGGCGTAAGTGCCGTAGGTTCGGATTCATTGTGAGCACACTCTGAGAGATTCCCTTGTATTGTGATCGGAGCGATTTTATGGCTTTTATTTAAATTTTTGGCATTTGACGGCTTATTTGCATGATTGTTATTTATGGTTTATTGTATCTATTCTGCATGGGATTTGAGTGGAATAGCTTGTATCGGTTTAATGCTTCGTTGTATTTTAACAATTATGTGAATTATTATTTTTTTCCTATAGATTGCTGAGATCTATTAGGCATTATGCGCAGCTCAAAACTATATTTTTTCTACAAATATATTCTAGTTTACATTATAATATTTATTTAACCTCGAACTTATGTGTGGTGTTAGCTTATAAGTTATAACGTTAACTTATAAGTAATCAATTGTTAAAACTACGCTATTATATTACACTAGCTGTTCCACGCGGTTTCACCCGCGTGCCTCCGCTCCTGTTGGTCTTAGCGTGATGGTATATAGCCTATAGCCTTCCTCAATAAATGGGCTATCTAACACTGAAAGAATTTTTCAAATCGGACCAGTAGTTCCCGAGATTAGCGCGTACAAACAAATAAACTCTTCAGCTTTATAATATTAGTACCTATAGATTTCATGATGGTCGAGTGGTGTTAAAGTTCTCTTTGTTTGTCTGCCTGTTGCACTTTATGAGAAAAGTAGCGAAGTGATTGTTGTATATTTGTCATTTCTAGATTAATGCACAATTTACAAAGTAAATCTTTACTATTCTTACAATACACAATTAATGGTAAGTTTGTGTAAATACTAATATTTAATTTAATAATAATTTAATTCTGTCAGGTGATTAATGATTGTCTACAATTTGGTAGTCATATGGCTATTTCATAAAAATAAAATGTTGTCTAATCTTCAACACAGTGAGCGGCTTACAATAAATTTTACCACACCAAACCACCATAATTAAAGGAAATACGTTAAGAATTAAGTTCTAAAATTTACATTAACGTCGATATCTGATAAAAATCGAATAATTAACAGCTCCCATCAGACACATGTCGCTAACAAAACCTCTTACAACATAGCTAATTACATCACGTTAGAGCGAGATAGCGATAGCAAAACTAGTGTGTAAGAAAGAGATGGTTGCATGGAAGATCGGAAGTCGATTGTACCGCACCACTGCGCACTGACCGAATGTGGTTTTTTTAATTAAAAATGGCTGATATATTTGATCTTGAATGATTTGAGGTCATGTGCGCGAGCGCCGTTTTTGAGGGTTATAATGAATTTTAAGTTTTAAGGGTTGTGACAGGTGATATGGATAGTCTATAACAATTGGAATACACTTTTCTATCGTTGTAAAGAACTTTGTTGTTTTCAACCGATTAAAAAAAGACGAGTTTCAATTCAACTGTATTTTTTTGGATTCGTCACTTCTAAACTTGCGATGGGTGAACTGATATTGATAATTCTTTTCTTATTTGAAAGCTGATTCCTACCATGTGGTTCTATTTAAATTTGGTTTAGTTTTTTTTTTTTTTTTTTTTTTATTGTTGATAGGGAAGCGCTTGACCACAATCTCGCCTGATGTTAAGCTAAGATGTGGTCTAAGATGGAACGCGCTTCCCTAGTAGGTACCTGTTCACTCTACGCTTGAAGACCCCCATATTGTACTCGTCGGGGAACACAGATTCAGGAAGCATGTTCCAGTCCCTCGCGGTTCGGATAAAAAACGTGGAATCGAACCGCTTAGTCCGGGTACATGGAACGTCCACCGTATGGCGATGCCTAGAATCTGTGCGCCTCGACGATCGATGGAAGAACGGGGATGGCGGAACAAGATCGTGCAGTTCCGCAGCGCACTCACCAAAGTGTATCCGATAGAAGACCGATAAGCTAGCCACTCTGCGGCGGTGACCGAGGCTCTGGAGTTTTCTGCCTACAAGATCATCGTCGTTAATGAGCCTCTTGGCACGCCTCTCTATCGCCTCAAGCGCCTCCAGCTGGTACTTGGCGGAACCGTCCCAGAGGTGAGAGCAGTATTCCATGCACGATCGGACTTGTGCTTGATAAAGATTGAGCAACTGTCCCGGGCTGAAATACTGTCTCACCTTAGTTCAGACAATCTTAACTATGTTTACGGTAGTGATGTAACGATACATGATTTTGCCGATACGATACCGATACCGATACCGATATTTGCAGTAAAATATCGGCGATACCGATACCGATATCGATGGCTTGGTAGAAAAATAAATACTGAATTATGCATAAAAGTTACCAACATTTAACAGAGACTCAACTGTAAATCGTATTCTTTTAAATAAAAATGCCAAATCAACAAAACAAAAAAAAAACATTTATTTTAGTATTATTATTTTACAAAGTCAGTTGAATTTTAAGTAATACACATACAATCAGTAATCAAAGTTTACTATTGGTAGAGTTTTTTCAGAAAACAAAGTGCCCGCGCGCGGGCGACCTCCCACATCGTTCATTGGGCGCGGTTTTTTGAATTGTTTGATTCCGATATCGGTTGTTTTATAATCGGCGATACCGATATATCGGTATCGGTATCGGTATCGTTACATCCCTAGTTTACAGATTTTTGTTAATAGTTATTTCTCATCCATTATTTAAATTCTCGTTCATATAATTTTTTTTAATTAATTGTGTATATTTGACACCACGTTTCCTAGTTAATTGAGTTTCTAAAGGTTTCTAAGGGAAATCTAGGACTATTGTTACGTATACATTTAAACAATGAATGGTCACGGATGGTAATCAGTGAAACAGTGTAACTCTAACATCTTTGTTTACAATATATTATTCTATTCTTATCGCTATAATAATCTCCTATAGGTATTGTACCTATTTCTTTTTACGATTTTTTGTATTTAATAATTAATTTCGACAATTTTGCTTCTCTACTTACTTATTTTTAGATTTAATGTTTAATTTTGACAATTTTGCCTCAATTTCTCTGTATTTCTCTTGGAATTCAACTCAATTTTGATGCTCAAAACATTAAAATTTCCGCTGATAGAACAATGGTCAAAATTACATATCAACAGGATAACAGACCACAAAAAATTTTTGAGCAACTTATGTTTTCTACACATCATTCAATTAACTTCCCTTCATCCACACCACTTAACACGAAAAATAAACAAAAGCTACAAAGAAAATAAAAAATAAAGATCCTAAAAAAACTTTAAAAGAAAGACATTCAATAATTCGTTTTTAATAACAAAGACATGTGAAAGTCGATCGATACATATCGATGGGCCCTTTGTCCTACTTCCTTGGCTCACCGCAAAATAACCGCCTTGCCTCTAATTGCGTTCGTATCAGGTGTATAGACCGTAACTGACCGGTCAAGCGAGACAACATACAAAAATCTACCTTATCTTATTACAATAGAGTTGATAATCCCTTGGAAGGAAGTACAAATTGTTCGAGTACTATAATTGTTAAGGTCAATATCAGTTTTGTTAATTACTCTTTAAGAGTATGTGCTCCTGGTACCGTCTTAAGTTTTGGTGGTAACGGACATTTGGAAGTTATTTAATTTATCTATTAGTTAGTAGTATTGAGTAGGATACGTTTAGATAATGTTTTAGTAAAATTAAAAAAGTGACAGATGATGAGTAGATATATAGTTAGTTCTGGGGCTTCTGCCTAAGAAAATGTTTCCTATGTTTTTAATTTCATTAATTGTATAGAAATCCAACAAGGCCCTTCTTCTATAAAGGGATGGGATCTGCATTTTGCTCTATATTGCTCTTGAAAAATTGACTGCAGTAAAACATGGTTTTAAAAATTTATATTTAAATCTAAAAAGTGATTTTTAAATTGGAAATTAAATAATTATTGAAGAATACAAGAGCTATTAAAAGAAATCTATATTTCTTTTTTGAGTTGGAGACGGGAACATTTTCCGTATAAGATTCAAAATTTATCTCGTGTTAGAAAAAACATTCAAATTAGAATTGGTGACAGCTGCAGGCTATAATTTGGTTAATCAAGTACCTATTTATCGAGGTTAGTCTATTTTGTACTTCGTTTTAAACTTTTTGTCGTGGTCTATTAAAGACAAAAAGTAGTAGTAGTAGCAGTAGTAGACATCTAAATCAGATTTTGTGCTTTTTATGACGTATTCACAACACCTATCAAGATATTTATGCAAAATAAATATACTTACATACACTTAAAAATCATTACCTTCTTCCCGACGCAATCGGTTTAAACTGCATAAGTCAGCATATAATGCTAATACAAATGGTTTCCAAAGGTTTGTATGTATTTGTAATTTGAGCATCCTTACACCACATGGTTTAAACAGCATTAAACATAAAAATCTCAGGATTTAGTAGTCTTGATCCATTTAACCGCTTCCTACTAGTCTTGGACGTCCAAGAAAAAGTCATAAAGCTGATAATAACGAAATTTGAGACATCGGCATATAAAATTGTAGTTAACACGCCACTGGCCGCCGTTCGTTAAAATTATGTATATTCTCAACTGACTTTCTTATCGCCATCAAAGTTTTGTATAGCGCGATGTATTGTTTTGATACTTTGTAAATTTTATACTGTAGTTGTAGGTTGATGTTTTTACGTATTAGTAAGAGGGAAAAATTAAAGCTTGAATTTGCAGATAGGTAGGTATAGGTAATAAGGTATATGTAATTTTGTGTTGATGTTAAAAAAATAAAGTGAATATTGTATAGAGTGAAAACCTTAAGTATGAACATTGAACATTCACAATTTCAATAATAAATGAATTTATAAAAAACGACGTGAGGCACTCGGGGACTGCCGCGGTAAAGCTATTGCATGATATGCCTTCAAGCCACACCTCCGCCCGTCGGAGTGGGGAGCGTGAGGTTTTTTCGTTACGGAATTTCTCGATTCGGTCCTGCGCTCAAGGCCCTCGATAGAAGCTATGCAATAGCTTCAAATTGGCAGTGTTTTTTATATTGACTTACATCTATCTACTCATACATAATATACTTATAGAATATAACTATTTAAAGTATAAATAATACTGAAAATAGTTTCATTATTGAATGAAGTGCATCGACTCTACGTGTATGGGTATGTCAGATAAACATTCTTTATTACGACTTCATTAACTGGAACCACTGAATGCAATTTGGCTCAGATATTTAAATAGAGTAATAAATATATATAAAGTAATAAAGTTAATTTTTACATACGACTTGAACATGCAAAACCTAATATCAAATACCTTAATTCAAACACACAAGTATCAAAACGCGCCAGTCCACACATGACACATTGCTATCGCATGTAACTAACAATCTAATTACAACCCGCGGGAATCGAACTCCGAACCGATAGCCGATCGGAGGGTTCGAGCCCTGGTGGAATTAATTCAAATTGTTTATTGGTACGTTTGGAAGTAGTAAAATAGTAAGTTTGTAAGTACTAAGTATTATTCAAATAGGGACTTTTTGGGTTGATGTTTTGAGTTTTTGTAATTTGAGTTAGGTAAGTATGAACTGGCAAGTATTAATTTGACTATTACTGACTATTACTAAAATTGAGGGAAAGACTGAGTTTGAGTTGAGTTTTACAAAACTAATTCACAAAACACTACGTGTTGTGAATCAGTTTTGTACTGTCTGAGAAAAAGAAAAAAAAGATGTGCAAAACTATTTTGATAATAGAGTAGGTATGTAAGTGAGCTTGCCCTTAAAATACTTACGTATGCTTTTCTAGTTCATTTTATCTAGTCCGTTAGTACCTGTCAGTTAGTAGCAACTGAAATTCGACTAAATTAGCCACCAATTAGCCACCAAAATTTAAAATTGAAATTTTTAATGTAACTATCTGATTTTCAGATTGTCGTCACATCTTCATCCAGTGAAGAAAAACATCATGAGGAAACGGACATGTCCATGAACAAAAAAATGTGACGACAAGTGATATCTACCAACCCGCACTTCGCCATAATAGTTGATTGCGGAATAAATCTTTATAGCAGTGGGAATTAAAAATATATTTTCATAATTACTATAAGTTTTTGAGTGTGTGTCTATGTATCTGCATAAGAAGACCTATATCTTATAATTTAAGTTTAAAGCTTATAATTTAAATTTAATTGTGAATAAATTTTTGTTTTCAGTAAAAAAGTGCATTTATTCCCGAAATATTTCAGTCAATTAAATAAGTTTACAAAACTATACCACAAATATTGCTTCTATCACTTGCCATTAGAAAATATCAATAAAATTTTAATGGAATTAGATAATTTCTGCCATTCAATTAATTTATTGTTATTTAAAATGTCTACGAGGGAGGCAATAATTAAATCGAAGGACACTGCAGGCGGGTGCAGTCACAATTTACAGCTTTCACGCTATTTTCAATTAAAAGCCTAATGGCTCACGCTTCGCCAATCCACCGATTGTCTAATTGTAGATTTACATGGAGCTGTTAATACCATAGAAAAAAAAAACAGCTGTTAGTTAAAACAATTAAATACACGTTCATCGCTAAATGTCGAGTTTGTACTGTATAGATCGAATTCACTTATACCAAATGCATTGAGGCATTTAGTAGTTCCTCACTTTAACATTTAAACACAAGCTCCTTTCTTATTGAACCTTGTTATCTTTTTCAAACATCTGTTTATTATTAGTTTAATGTTTCCTAACAAATGCAATTCACTATGAGTTCAATATTTGCGATCTAGTATTCCTTTACAGAATCGTAAAGTTAACAATGTTTTCCTCATTAGAGTGCATCCATTTGTAATACTTAATATTGCCAAAGGGACAGTATTAGAAGTTCCAATTTATATTTATATCATTAATTAATTAACATTTTTCCTTTCATTACAACATACCTTGCAACATACCTACCATTCTCAACATTACCCTACGATTCCAAAGGGGTGGTATTATCAGCTTCATACACTCAACCCTAGGTTACAGCCACACCCTTTCTGAAAAACTTTCCTCTTAATCGTTTTACATTACGATCGTGTAATGTGCTAAGTTTGAGTTTCATTGTTATTGAAAATTTTCCAATATGCGGATCGGAACTCTTCGCAATAATAATTATGTCGGGCCTCGTTAAGGGAATTGCTAAATTTAACGTTAACTTGGAATATTTTGTTAACTTAAATTGATTTGGTTTAACAATAAAATGGTACATGTAGTATCGTTTCTTGAAAACATGTTACGTTTAACTTTAACCCATGCTGCTGCACGCATACTAACCAAATAAAAAGTAGGTGGGTAGTCTATAACTTAAAGTAAATTGCAACAAAATCGATTCAGTACTTCTCGCGTGGGAGAGCAACACACATCTTTATAACATACTTTTTTTTTTAACGTTGGGAAATGCATTTACGCATCCCCCACTGCAGTTTTTCTGCGTGAGGGGGTATGTGGGACTCGCGAGAAGACATACCCACTAAAACCCAACGGTGGCCACCATTCGCCTTCGACGGCAGGGGTTAACAGCCAGGCCTTGTACCCCCACCGCCTACGTGGTGAGTGCCGCGTTACTTGGCGACTCTCCCAGGCCCATAATCTTCATAACATACTCATATAAACTTACGTACATTAAGATTTTGTTTTTTAAAAGGTTCAGTTGATTGAAAACTTCTAAAGGTTAGATCAAAGGTTACGTTTCTTATCTCAAAAGGTTAATAAAAATTTATACAATAATGGAATCAAAGAAGAAGATACTTGGGTACTTGTAGATTTTTAAGCAATATAACCTGGGATCACAATTAAAGTAGACACAACAATTATTTTTAAACAATGTTTTCAAATTGTCAGAACTACACGAAACCAGAAGGCACTATATTTCAAAATAAAATTTGAATCATCAAAATCGGTTCATCCAAGCCAAAGTCCTGACGTAACAAACACAGTAAAGATGAATTAAGAAACAGAACTGGAAGTCGGTATCAACCGACTATTATCAAATAGAATCTAAGAATGTTAGGAACTGAATCGATATCAATATAATTTAAGGACATGATAATCAAGTCAGTAGCTCTACCTTGAGTTTACGCACACGATACTCGCTAGCGATTGTAGTAAGCGGGTTGTATAAAATTTCGTACAGCGCCCCTAGTGTGCCGTAGCGGAACTAAAGCCTACCATGAGGTGCATTATAGTATACTACAGTAGATAACGTATAGTAAACTATACTATACACGCTGTAGTAACCATACAATTTTTGCACCATGAGTTCTAATTTTGACATATTATGCCATAGTTTATAACTATTCGACGATAGATACGTCATTCACGGTAAATAATCTCGTGAAAGTTAAGTGAACTATTCACGTTTACTATTGTAGTTACGTCAGACGATTTAACTATGTCAACTCATGGTAGAGGTACTGGATGTATAGATAGATCCTAATTGCTCAGAAAATAGTTTATTTGTTGATAATTATACAAAGGCAAGACGGAAGCGAATCACGTGTCGCCTTACGTTTTACGAAATATTTTAGAGAAATCCTCGCCTCGCGTAATGAGTGTCATATTCGGTGTACCGTCAACAAATAAGTTTTATACGCTTTTTTATTTTTTATTTGAGAATAACTTGTCCAACGAATTTGATTACGTAAGTGATAGGTTATAATAACAGGTTATCAATTTTATAATTGAGTAAATTAAGAAATTAAAGAAATAATTTATTCGTGCACCAAGATATGTCTATCAAATAAGAATAAATATAACATATAAATTTATACAAATCGAAGTACGCAGTTCATAAATGCATGTATTTGTCAGGTATAAAAATAGAGCAAAAAATGTATAAAATCAAGTCTAAATTAGCATTTATTAATATTCGTTTAGTATCATT
Source organism: Colias behrii (assembly GCA_029959065.1). Lineage (NCBI taxonomy): Eukaryota > Metazoa > Arthropoda > Insecta > Lepidoptera > Pieridae > Colias > Colias behrii. Next base: position 10,179,857 of record JARWMC010000017.1, read on the forward strand.
TTCAGTAAGTATTTCATTATCATTTTCATAAAAAAATATCTTGGCAGCGGTGGGATTCGAACCCACGCCTCCGAAGAGACTGGTGCCTTAAACCAGCGCCTTAGACCGCTCGGCCACGCTACCCACATGAAAACTACTGAAAAAATAGATCAATATGTTTTACAAAAATAAAACGGTATGTTATAAAAATAGAAAAGATAAATTCTTGGGAGAGATGGTATTTGTAGACGTGTTTGTAAACTTGACGATCTGTAATTGGTCGTTTGTTTCTATTAATTGTTTCATTGTCATTTGTTTCTTTTGTGTTGCCAATATAAAGTGATATTGTGGTTATTTATACTTCTCATAAATGGCGATTTGACAGTCATTACGTGGATGAGAATTGAGAATGAATTTAAAGATTACTGAGTTTGGTTAGGAAATATAAAAAGCAACCTCACAAAAATTGTTATTAAATTGAAAATAGCAGTTAAATTGCTAGACTTATATAAATTTTCTTAATAAAGTACCGTCTACCTTATACCACGTAGGGAAAATATTTTATTGCATATAAAAATTAGAAAAGAAAGAGCGAAATAAGCCAGCATCACTCGTCAGCGATCTTTTAATTTTACACCTGTTACTGTCAAATGGCAACAAAATAGAAAAAATCAGCTGGTCAGTGGTTCTGCTGACGGTACAAACACGACACATCCAAAGTGTAGCGACGTGTAAAATCTGCATTTCTTTGAGATGCACTTGTACCCCCTCCACGAGAGTTCTACTTGGAGCTTTGAACGTCCCAGGTTTAAGAGTGCCTAGCTAGATGTTTTGTTTGAACGCAATCGCTATTGTTTCGACGCGATTTTTTGTGCCGTGTTTTTATTGTAGGGGTGCAATTGGTTCATCGAGATGTCTAATAATACGTAATTACTTTGGTTAATCGAAATGTCTAATAACATTTAAAATACATGATGCTTTTATAATATATAGATACATATATGTATATGTAGGTATATAGAGAGACATACCTAAAGTGGGTACTAGGTAGGTAGTATTTTCAAGGAAGGTCTTATTATTTAAATTTTCTCTCTTTATATAATTTTTGTTTGTGTAACTATGCATAGAGACGAATTAAACTAAGTTAAACTATTTATATTTCACGGAAAGATAGAGTTGGTATACCTAGAGCAACTTAAGATTTTCCCCGAAACTGCTATAAGAACTAGCATAAATAATAATATAGTTCAAAACTATCTATAAAAAAATATATAAAATTGAATTGGATTTAAAAAATAATATAGTTTTGAAGTAATTATTTTCATTCCATAAGACATATTACTAATCATCAACCCTTAGATTTTCTAACTGAAATTTTTAACATGCACTTTTTATTTTACAGTTTACCAAGCGGAGTCACGTACACAAACAAGCTTACAAAATCAGCGCTACAGACTCCAGTTGCAAATAATATCAAAGTTAAATTCTTCATTTAGCAAAGGAAAGAAAAGAAAAAACTTCAAGCGAGTAATGTAATGCATTAATTGCACCCATTTCAAACATTGATGCAAATACAGACGAGTGTATTTTTATATGTATTTTATTTATTACCTACCTAGTTGTGCGTATACATACATATTATACCAGCTGCGTCCCGCGGTTTCACCCGCGTTGCTCCGCTCTTGTTGGTCTTAGCCTGTTGATATATTATAGCCTATAAAAGTCTTTCTCGATAAATGGACTATCTAACACCGAAAGAGTTTTTCAGATCGGACCAGTAGTTCCTGAGATTAATGCGTTCAAACAAACAAACTCTTCAGCTTTAAAATGTAATGGTTGAAAACCATTTTAATAACAAAACCTAGCAGTCATTCCAATGTTTGTTAGTTGATCACCCCAAAACGGTACATCCGATTTTGATAAAATTTGTTACCTACAAATATAGTAAAAATCTTCATGAGCATATTATAGAGTTTTTATGTGTCTTAAATCTGGAAGAGCGAGAGCTTGTATCAAAGATGATAAATAAAACAACCTTTTATTTCGTAAAATTTTATATATTTTAAAGCATTAGATATGTTATAAAAATATATATAACTAACATAAAATCTAACACATATTATAAATTTAGTATGTACATAAAAATATTTAAGAACAGTTTTTTAAAAAAAGATATAGCTATCTACTGAAGTTATTGTTATTTCTGTAAGTATAAAAGATCAAACGAATTCCTCTTACAAATAAATATGTATTGTTACGATTATACAATACAGTATAATAACATTTTCTATACATGTAATCCCTACTAATAATATTATAAATGCGAAAGTAACTCTGCCTGTCTGTCTGTTACGCTTTCCCGCTTAAACCTCTCAACCGATTTTGATGAAATTTGGCACAGACAATCTTTAGACGCTGAGAAAGAACATAGGCTACCTTTTATAAAAACACCACGCGGGCGAAGCCGCGGGCGGAAGCTAGTAAATAATAATAGAGGTATTACATATTATTCCTTTGTTTAACACAGGTACATAATTCTATACAATGACGTAATTTAAGTGAAAACTACTATTACATATTATTTCCATTCTTTAATTTAAACTAACGCAAACATTCTTAACCCCTAAACTCATAAACACCAATCAATAAACTCCATTTCTTCCAAAAGATTCCGACCTCACTAGTTCACATATAAAAATGTCAATACTACGCAGTACGCTCACTACAAAAATTCAAAATAAAATACGAACGCACACAGACGCAGCTGTGATATGTTATATAGATGCACACAGCGGCGCTGTATGTGTTTTTTTCGTTTGTGTGCGGTAGGGGGGGAGGGGGTCATACATTTTCAGGAAGGCTTCGTCACAGGGCGTCTTTCAGCGTTCCAATGCCGCACACATAGCTAGCTATCGGTGAGACGAAGTAAAGAGTGGCCACAGATTATATTGTTGTAGACTGTTTGAAATTGGAACGGTGTCCTGGTTGGTTTAATTCGAAAAAGGATGAATTGTTCTAGAATACGTGTTATTTTTCGAACGTCATATAAGTTTGAGTATAGATGATTAATTAACAAAGAGTGTGATCTTTTAATAATTATTTGTATGTAATTTTGGTCGAAATCTTCTTTATAAAAGTGTAGCTATCTTCAACCATAAATTTCCAACCATCCAGTTTACAATTCTTCATTCGCAAGTAACCTGCAAAAAATCAAAAAACAAATTAATTAAAGCCTCTATATTTCACACAGCACTACTCTATACAATCGAGCTCAGATCAGGGGGGGTTAGGAATGGGTAGGGGGGGGTAGGAGGGGGGTACGTATGTGTTCGGAAAAATGCCTTATGATCCGAGCTACCTACCGCCCGGGCCAACGTTTTTAAGTTCTCTGTAACATTGTTTGAATTCGAATTCAAGATAATTTAAAATAAATAATGTTTCTTGGTGGATTCTTTCGTTGCTTGTTATTGATTTTGTTAATCGCTTTGGTAAGTATGTTGTTTTATACAATTGATATTAAATGAATAGAGTAAAGTATGGGTGGGTGGATTTACTAACTACTTCGATACTTCAAATTTTTCAGTGCTTCTATTGGTTTTACAATTTTATGTTTTTGATGAGTCTACGATTCTTCTTTTGAGGTGTTAACAAAGTATTCCAATGGACTTATTCGAGATTTTTCAAGAACGTAGGTTTTTTACATACGAGGTTGATAACTGATCAATATTGTATTTTAAGAGAAAATTATATTAGAGGAATATTATATTCTTTTACATTACAATAATTCTCAGAATCCATCAAATTCTACAATAACATGATGAAAATAATCATAATATCTACTGAAAATAATATATTCGATATACTCTAGAAAAACATAAAATATAATTTACCGAGAAACCTAAGGATTTCTTATTACATGCTAATAATATGCTTTCCTTTTCCAGATTCTTCTTAATATAAAATATATATTTTCAAGTCTTTCAAACATTTATGAATTATTTCAAAGTAAAATATTGTTTTCAACAATTTCGAAGGCTGAATCAAATACTTCTACAATATACTTAGTTAATCTGGTCTATTTTGGTATATTTTTAAACAATAGCTATATTATAAGATACTAGTGGTCCGCCCCGGCTTCGCCCGTGGTACATATTTCGCAATAAAAGGTAGCCTATGTTCTTTCTCAGGGTCTAAAGATTATCTGTGCCAAATTTCATCAAAATCGGTCTAGTAGTTTATGCGTGAAAACCATACATACATACAAACCTTTCCTCTTTATAATATTAGTATAGATATAACATAGCTATTGAAAAAAATTCAGGATAAAGACTTATGTAACTAGAAGATTGATAAGATTTCTGATGAAGTCTGGCCATTATCAGGAATATCAGGGATAGCATTTCTTGCTAAAAAGCAACACAAGTCAATATAAAATACAAGATTTACCTGTACTGAACAGAACAGAATAACAATCAGAAAAAAAAAATTTAAAATTTCTTCATAATATATTTTCTTAACCATAACTATTTGCAGGTTACGAGTAGCAGCCGTAGACTCCAACTAGACTCAAGAAACAAACAAACATACATCGCAACACATATAACATCCTTATATGAAGACTATTACCCTAAGGAATAAACTGATATATTTGTAAAAAAATTACCTTGTCGAATGAACAAACATACAGAAAAATGAACCACATTACTAAAATAATACCATAATATTCTCCAATATCCTAAAGTTCAACGACCCATTTAATTAACGCCATTATTACAATATGCATCGAAAATGCAGCGCAAATTATCTGCATTATAAAATATATTCTTAAAAATCCTTTCACACGTCCCCCCTCCCCCAGGGGGGGCGCCAGGTGCTCTCCCGTTGTATTAGTTGTTAGTATTGACTAAAATTTTACAGCGCTGCTTTTTAAGCGTTTGCATGTGTGCGTTCAGTATTTGCATGTAGTTGTGTTAGAATATTGTTATATGTGAAAACGTACAATTATTGCAGCATTGAAAAGTAATGAATTGTTGTCTGATTGTTGTGTAGTTTTTGGGAGACTCGTCTGGTTTTGGAAACTGTTTTCCTTTTAGTTCTGAGTCCTTTCTTTTAGTATTGTTATGGATTTTCACATAATATACCAGGAGATGAGAAGTGGAAAGTCATGAACACATACAGACAGTTTTCTTTAACATATTTTTTTAAACTGGGTAAACATACTACTAATACATCTTTCACCTACGCTTATTGTATTTTAAAAATGATAAGTAGAGCCTAGTGACCCGTACTACAAGTTCTATGGAACCCACTTCGAGACACCAGCCCTCACAAGGTTGCCAAATTAATTATGTTAACAGTCTTTGAAACTTTGGAGAAAAAGACACATTTTTATCTATAACTTTCGAACAGGAATCTGGACATAAAAAAATATCCTTATAGACCTATCTATTGCCACAGAATCTTTAAGCCTAAGATTGCGCATAAACTCTAGGGTTGTCCAAAAATGTATCCATATAGATCTGTCTCTCTCTATCCTTAATACAGATTAAGCAACATCCAAGGTTGCTATCCAAGAATTTTATTTCAATTTCCGATGAACATTCAACATCTGGCAGGAGCGGCCGAGATTTATTGCCTCTGCTCGCGAGAGGATCGCGATCTTGCCTCTCCATGTGAAATACCTTCCGTAAATAATATAAAGTGGCTTTCAGGTTCCACGTCTTAGTATTATGTACAAAAAGGGGATACGATGAGCTATATGTGAAGCTGAATTTGTGATAGTTAATTAGTTTGTAGAAGTAGTTTATTGATTTAAAGTGTCTTGATTCGGACTCCGCCTAATAGAGTAGTTACAAGAAGTAGAAAAGAATATACTGATTAGTTTCTTCTTAATGAAGAATATTTGTTTGCTGTGAACTTGGTAGCAATTTAGCAGGATAATGAACATAGGATGATTTAAGGCCAGAGATGATAGAATAGGCTGATCCATTCATTTATGCTTAAATTGACTACACAAGCTATTTCCATATGCAACTGCGAATATTCCCTCAGCCCCCGGAATCACAGACACAATAGAAAATCTATTGTGTCGTGGCCCGATCGGGCCGCTCGGTGGTCAAGGTGATATAGAGCAAATAGCTCGCATATTGAAAAAAATCAGACTCAACCATTCATTCATTGATTGAAAACGCGGCAAACATTCAACCACAGATGCAATAAAAAAAAAAGTATAAAATATTTAAAATCCGAACGCAACGGAACATTTAAGTTTCGTGTCCGTTATGAATTCCGAGCGCGTTCTATATTCAAATTGGGCTTCGCTATTGGCTGCCGGCGGGCGGTATTTTACATCGGATGAAATTTCGCCGGTACAGAAAGCCCGTCGTAATGTCTATGCATAAAGTATTTTAAACTTGTTAAAATGCAACGTATTCTGTAGTGGAGCGCGGGAAACTGTAGCGTTATCAAAAGGGGTTATTTAGTGGATCTTCTTGTCCTTTGTGAGGTGTAAAGGTATTTCAGCGCGCATTCGATAACGAGGGAATTCATTTACGGTATAGTTACTTTGTACGCTTTTTTATCTATGGCTCATGTTTTAATCTTTGCGAGATACTACTTTGATACTAATTTGTGAATTTAATAAACCGTGTCAACTACATAGAGATAAAGATGAAATGCCGAATGTATTGAATCTCCATTTTATATTTTTCGACGTCGCCTTATGAAAAACTAGCTGCTCCGCGTGGTTTCACCCCCGTGGCTCCACTCCTGTTGGTCGTAGCGTGATGATACATAGCCTTAACCTTCCTCGATAAATGGGCTATCTAACAGCGAAAGAATTTTTCAAATCGGACCAGTAGTTCCCGAGATTAGCGCGTTCAAACAAACAAATAAACAAACAAACTCTTCAGCTTTATAATATTAGTATAGATGTATAAACATGCAAATGTTTGGCAAACTGTTGTATGCCACGTTTCCTAACTACAGTACAGTTTTAGTTATTATATCTAACTATTATATTTATATTGTTTTAAATTGGATATTTATACATTTTTGTACAAGTCACGTAAAATGCCGTATAGGATCTCTATCAGCCAATATTTTTATTAATGGTTTAGTCTTTGTAACTTACAAAAGCAGACAGATTTGCATTCAATATAGGTATATAAAGGTAAATATATATTGAAAATTAATTAAAAATTTATATAAAAGAATCATCTACCTCCTGAAAAATTCCATCCTTTAACGAGAAAAAGGTGTACAGACATATAAATATTACTAAATAAGACGACGCGTCATTTGTCCCATAGCACATAAAGTCTACCAAGAAATACCATAAAAACCAACCGACGAATAAACGAAACCCCAACGTTTTACCTCAAAAGACCGCTTCATTTATAATTATTTTTGAAAAAAGTTTCACTTACTGCAGTTTAACTTTGGTTTAATCAAGCCAGAAACGGGGTTTTTCATTTTGAAATTTTTCAATATTCCGTAAGGCTAAGTGAGATTTATTTTCCACCTCTAAATAAAATCAAAGTAGACTGCAACTTCTGAGATGTTCTTTACGAGCTATATAAAGTAGCTAAGCTTGTGTAAGATTATCTAGAAAATGTATTTGTGGTCTGTTTTTATTTTGGTGCGCCATTAATGGCCACCAGTTCAGTGGTTATGCATTAATGTATATTACTTTTAATAGGGTAGGTTTTAAATTGATTCGATACCTGGGAATACGTAGGATGTAGTATCTATAGACATGTATAGAATGGCTTATAATTTATGAAATAAAATCTATTGGAAAATAAAGTGAATAATTAGAAGGAAAAGCAGTCAAGTGAAGTATTTCAGTCGAATAAAGGAAAAAATATATTTAGCTTTGTTAAATATGCAAACATTTAAAATTTACGTATAATTGTACATGATTTGAAATTTCCCTGCTTATTAGATACTAGCTGTGCCGCGCGGTTTCACCCGCATTACTCCGCTCCTGTTGGTCTTAGCATGATGATATATATATACTCGATATAGATATAGGCCATATTACTCGTGGATACAGTAGCTTTCGAATGATGAAAGAATTTTTAAAATCGGTCTAGTAGTTTATGAGCCTATTCATTACAATCAAACAAACAAGTTAGATATATCTTTCTACTTAACAAATATTTCTCTACAGATACCATCATCAATTATTATACTTGTAGATAATTCATAACTAGATATAGAATATAGAAGCACGTAGGTGTACTAAATATAATTTTATTGGGTCAGAAATATATATTAAATGCAAGTTCCGTGTGATTTATGTAAAATATAACTGGAGAGTCACTCGTGAGAATTTTCGCGCATCACTATTAAATATAAAATATGATATTGGCAGCATGTAGTGTTGTGCTAGAGTCGATGTCGATGTTTGTAGATTATTTCTTTGGAGATAGTAGTTGTTCTAGTAAACAAGTATTGATATTGGCTATTCGAAATAAAAATATTTGGTAGTAGTCAGGATATCAACAAATCAACAAATTTTTTTCGTTGTGTGGTAATTAATGTCTTTATATAGAGAAAAGCTTGGTAGATATGTAGATTTTTAACAAGAAGGAACTTAATTATACACGCTTACGTGGAAATTGGAATTCACATTTCTTTATGGTAATTAGAACTATTCTCAGGAATTCACGGAATCTACCTAAGCTAAACATCGGCTAAACTTCTAAAGAAGACTATTTTGATATAAAAGATTAGAACCAGATAAGTCGATAGACCGAAAGAAATAAAATTGTTTTTAATGTTAAAGGTTTCACGGATTTCATTATGTATATTTATTTGTATCAAGAGGTTCATGTTAGATTGGGATAAAATTTTCTTTTGACATTCGAATATTGAGCAGCAAATCAAACTATCACTCACAAACCATCTTTGTGCCTCTGTACCTCACTAGGAAACAAACCCAGATTCTTTCCTTAACCGAGAACGAGCCGTTCAAATCTATGAATCTAAAAACTCATGTCATCGTGTTAGTTGCCAACATCGGAAACTGCTTAACCGATGTCAATGAAATTTATCGTAAATTTGGTAGGTGTGAGCCTGAATTGATAGTATTATGCTCTAAGTAACTGGTGAATAAACTTTTGCCCAGTCAGATAGATAAATTGAATAGTATACATATATAATGAGTTGTATATAAAATAAATATAATAACATCGATATCAGAGCACAACATATATCACTGGGATCGAGTACAGACGTGCCGTATATCGAGCAAATTCCAACCGCGGTCGAACGTCATATACCGAATATTACTTTAGGCTGGTGGGATACTGGGAGAAAGTTAAATGCTTAGCAGTTTTCATCATGCTATGTTTTATACATGTGATTAGGTTTTCGCCCGCAATTTCGATTGCGTAGTCAAAAATAATTAAAGGAAAACCTGCATGGCTCCCGTTCTCGTGGGATTTTCAGGATAAAAACTATCTTAGGTATGAATTTTTCAAGTTACATTCTATGTGTGTTCCAAATTTCGTGAAAATCGGTTCAGCAGTTTTTGTGTGAAGGAGTAACAAACACACATTCAAACTTTCGCATTTACATATAATATTAGAAGGATTTTCTTGTGCTTGATTTAACGCGATTATTATGTTTTAAATATAGTGAATTTTTCGTTTGGTAAATATTCACAAAGCTTACTGCTCACAAAGTGTTCAATATTTTGAGATACAATGAAAAAAAATAGTTTTACATGAAACTCAAAACTAACAGGGTTAATATTTTTACATTTATTTTATCTATACGCAATGCGTAAATGTCCCTATCAATATTTCGATCAAACAAACTAGATTTAACATTTAAAAAATTCAATTAATTATATTATTACTATCGATGTCTCCCAGGGTGCCACAAGCCTAACATCAGAGCGACTACTGCGATTCCTCGACCGAATGGTGAATATCTACCGCGTCGGTAAACGACTGAATGCGAAACAGATGATACTGAACATTGGAGGAAATTATTTAATTAATAAATTCATTATCACAATATTTATTAAATAGCACTATATTTACAATAGCTCCCTGCCCGCGAATTCGCTTGCGTAAAACAAATTATATAAGGACAATGAGCGGGCTTATTTGTTCGGTGATCTCTACCGGGCATTAAACAGATTTAAACATTGTTTTAGAATCCTTTAATCTAGATGCACTCTTAACTTAAGATCAGCTGAACGGATTTCAAAATTTACCAAAATCCCGGCAGATTGAGTGTCTGGACTGGCACACTACTCAAATACATATTATAATAAACGGGAAAATATATAATAATTATTGATGATGGATGTTTGATGCTCGTGAACTCAAAAATGGCTAATTGGATTTAAATGAAATTCGGCAGAGTTATAGATTATTTAGTATATAATTTATTAGATTTTAGACAAAGCGGGCGAAGCCACGGGCGGTAAGCTAGTAAGATTATAAAGCTCAAGAGTTTGTTTGTTTGTTTGAACGCGCTCATCTCAGAAACTACTGGTCCGATTTGAAAAATCTTTCGGTGTTAGATAGCCCATTTATAGGTACGTAAAGCTGGCGATGAAAAATTAGCGAAATTAAAAAAAAAACAACACCAGAATTTGTTGCTTATTTGTTGCTAATTAGTTGCTATAATGACGATTTTGTTGCTCAACCCGTTCGCTGAAAATCAGCAACAGTTCTAGCTTAACATTAAGGTAGCGTGAAGAAATCGTAAAAAGGGATGGATCGTTGCAAAAATGCAGGTGAATTTGTTGCTAATTTGTTGCTGCATAAAAACAGTGAAAATTTTGATTTTTTTTCATTGGCGCCAAAAATAACACTGGCCACGTCAACTTAATTGTCGATTTTCGGTAGTGAAACATAAAAAAAAAATTGTTGCTCCTCACATCGTTCACTGGCACAGTGTACAGAGCCAGCAACAAAATAGAAACCGGAAGTAGAGTTAATTTTGAAACCGGTTTGCTAGAAATTCGTCCACGCCAGCTTAACTGTCAATTTTCGGTAGTTAAACATAAAAAAAAAATTTGTTGCTCCTCACATCGTTCACTGGCACCACAGAACAGTAAAGTAGATAGAAGTGTGATGTGGGCGTGGCCCACGTGTCACTTGTAAGGTAAGATCACCTAACTTGCTCTCAGTTGTGCGCAGAAAAATATTCGAGTCGGTTGTCAGTTGTCAAACCTTTTTTCCATATTTATTCATTAATTAGGACGTGTTGTTCGGTATTAGAGTGCAAAAATGATAGCAGACGAAATAATATCAGCAATGAAGGCATTTCATACCATCGGTAAGTCTTATTTTTATTTATTTTACATATAATATTTTATGTTATAACTTCGCTTGTAATTTGTCAAAATTGTATACAAATATCTAGTCAAAATGAACCTCAATCCATAAGAAATTAGTACTATAATAGTACTAATTTAGTAGATTGAACAGCAAACAAGACTTTCTGGAATATTATTGCAATAAACAAACGAATGTCGCTTTAGTGATGCTTGTGGCGCATATCGACAGTATCGATACTTTAGAAAAGACAAACATTATAAATATTAAATTTTATTTTATTTTTCCTTAGCTTTCATTTGTCCAATTTATTTATAGATTTCCCAAAGAGGCTAATTTAAAAGAGAAATGGATAAATGCAACGTGACGAGTTAACTGGATGCCGAACAGCACTAAGCGGTCTAACAAAGGCCACCGATACAGCAAACCTACGGCAGTTCCAAGATTTAAAATAATGCATATTTTCTGTTTGTATTTTGTAAATATAGATTAAGACTATTCTATTCCGTTTTTATTTAATAATAATAATATAAAAAGACGTACTTGGTAGTAATAAACATACTCCAAAATGTGACACATAATACTATACTCATATAATAGAAAGAAAAAAAAAAGACGGGTTGCACTCCGGGAGTGCCGGCAGAAGTGAAAACTTGATTATTAACGTTGAGCATGTTTGATATCCATCCGTCTTACGCTTTTTCGATCAGGTCACGTGTCCTGACGCGAGTTTAAGATTTTATACCCAACGCCGCTAAAGAAGTTTTCACTTCAAAAAGACGGGTTGCACTCCGGGAGTGCCGGCAGAAGTGAAAACTTGATTATTAACGTTCAGCCTGTTTGATATTTTGGAATGGTATCCGTCTTACGCATGGAATATAAGGGCTAAAAAAAAAAAAAACATTCGTCTTACGCTTTTTCGATCAGGCCACGTGTCCTGACGCGAAATTAAGATTTTATACCCAACCCAACGCCGCCATAAAGAAGTTTTCACTTCAAAAAAATACACAAAAAATATTTATTTGTGAATTATCGATAACAAGGCTGCATCCCTCAGGGCATAGCATCAGATAAATATCAAGTTAATGTCATTAATGTTGAGTGACACAAATTTCAACCTTATCTCTATGTGTTGAGGTTCAAAGTTATATCTATCGAAAACTAACGCCCTCTGTTGTGGAGTAGCTGGATGTTTTCGAATTTGGAATTTCTGTGCAATGAGAAACAAAACAGCTAATATTCCTAGGGATGTTATACTAAAATAAACCGTAACATGGTGCGTTAGGGTACATATTGAAATGCTGAATTTATAACCTAAGTCAGTTTTTACTCAAATTAAGCTGTCCAATCAAAGGCATAGATTACTTGTAGTGTACTGTATAACTATCGGTTTAAATGTGTGGGTTTGGCGACACTGGTTTTCATAGTAATTATGACATTATAGCACTTCTATTTGTTTTTAATGTTCTGTGACTGGCACAGTGTACAGAGCCAGCAACAAAATAGAAACCGGAAGTAGAGTTAATTTTGAAACCGGTTTGCTAGAAAATCGACCACGCCAGCTTAACTGTCGATTTTCGGTAGTGAAACATAAAAAAAAATTTGTTGCTCCTCACATCGTTCACTGGCACAGTGTACAGAGCCAGCAACAAAATAGAAACCGGAAGTAGAGTTAATTTTGAAACCGATTTGCTAGAAAATCATCCACGCCAGCTTAACTGTCGATTTTCGGTAGTGAAACATAAAAAAAAATTTGTTGCTCCTCACATCGTTCACTGGCACAGTGTACAGAGCCAGCAATAAAATAGAAACCGGAAGTAGAGTTAATTTTGAAACCGGTTTGCTAGAAATTCGTCCACGCCAGCTTAACTGTCAATTTTTGGTAGTTAAACATAAAAAAAAAATTGTTGCTCCTCACATCGTTCACTGGCACAGTGTACAGAGCCAGCAACAAAATAGAAACCGGAAGTAGAGTTAATTTTGAAACCGGTTTGCTAGAAATTCTTCCACGCCAGCTTAACTGTCAATTTTCGGTAGTTAAACATAAAAAAAAAATTTGTTGCTCCTCACATCGTTCACTGGCACAGTGTACAGAGCCAGCAACAAAATAGAAACCGGAAGTAGAGTTAATTTTGAAACCGGTTTGCTAGAAAATCGTCCACGCCAGCTTAACTGTCGATTTTCGGTAGTGAAACATAAAAAAAAAAATTGTTGCTCCTCACATCGTTCACTGGCACAGTGTACAGAGCCAGCAACAAAATAGAAACAGGAAGTAGAGTTAATTTTGAAACCGGTTTGCTAGAAATTCGTCCACGCCAGATTAACTGTCAATTTTTGGTAGTTAAACATAAAAAAAAATTTGTTGCTCCTCACATCGTTCACTGGCACAGTGTACAGAGCCAGCAATAAAATAGAAACCGGAAGTAGAGTTAATTTTGAAACCAGTTTGCTAGAAAATCGTCCACGCCAGCTTAACTGTCGATTTTCGGTAGTGAAACATAAAAAAAAATTTGTTGCTCCTCACATCGTTCACTGGCACAGTGTACAGAGCCAGCAACAAAATAGAAACCGGAAGTAGAGTTAATTTTGAAACCGGTTTGCTAGAAATTCGTCCACGCCAGCTTAACTGTCAATTTTCGGTAGTTAAACATAAAAAAAAAAATTGTTGCTCCTCACATCGTTCACTGGCACAGTGTACAGAGCCAGCAACAAAATAAAAACCGGAAGTAGAGTTAATAAATTGACGAATTTCTAGCAAACCGGTTTCAAAATTAACTCTACTTCCGGTTTCTATTTTGTTGCTGGCTCTGTACACTGTGCCAGTGAACGATGTGAGGAGCAACAATTTTTTTTTTATGTTTAACTACCAAAAATTGACAGTTAAGCTGGCGTGGACGAATTTCTACCAAACCGGTTTCAAAATTAACTCTACTTCCGGTTTCTATTTTGTTGCTGGCTCTGTACACTGTGCCAGTGAACGATGTGAGGAGCAACAAATTTTTTTTTATGTTTCACTACCGAAAATCGACAGTTAAGCTGGCGTGGATGATTTTCTAGCAAACCGGTTTCAAAATTAACTCTACTTCCGGTTTCTATTTTGTTGCTGGCTCTGTACACTGTGCCAGTGAACGATGTGAGGAGCAACAAATTTTTTTTTTTATTTCACTACCGAAAATCGACAGTTAAGCTGGCGTGGACGATTTTCTAGCAAACCGGTTTCAAAATTAACTCTACTTCCGGTTTCTATTTTGTTGCTGGCTCTGTACACTGTGCCAGTGAACGATGTGAGGAGCAACAAATTTTTTTTTTATGTTTAACTACCGAAAATTGACAGTTAAGCTGGCGTGGACGAATTTCTAGCAAACCGGTTTCAAAATTAACTCTACTTCCGGTTTCTATTTTGTTGCTGGCTCTGTACACTGTGCCAGTGAACGATGTGAGGAGCAACAAATTTTTTTTTTATGTTTCACTACCGAAAATCGACAATTAAGTTGACGTGGCCCCAGTGTTATTTTTGGCGCCAATGACAAAAATTCAAAATTTTCACTGTTTTTATGCAGCAACAAATTAGCAACAAATTCACCTGCATTTTTGCAACGATCCATCCCTTTTTACGATTTCTTCACGCTACCTTAATGTTAAGCTAGAACTGTTGCTGATTTTCAGCGAACGGGTTGAGCAACAAAATCGTCATTATAGCAACTAATTAGCAACAAATAAGCAACAAATTCTGGTGTTGTTTTTTTTTAATTTCGCTAATTTTTCATCGCCAGCTTTACGTACCTCCCATTTATCGAGGAAGGTTATAGGCTATATATCATAATCCTAAGACCAACAGGAGCGGAGCAATGCGGGTAAAACCGTAGGAAACAGATAGTTTCTAATAAAACCACAACCATTTAAAAATCTCACTTTCCACCGTCTCCAGCTCACGCGTAAACGGAAAGTAGGAAAAATATTTTTCTATTTTAAATAAGTATACGGAAAAGCGCATATATTTGCCTTATCTGCAGTTCGTTAAATATTAGGTTTAAATCGCGTGCTATTTTATTAATGGCCGCTGATATTCTTTATTCATCTGGAACGTTCTAGAAGGATTTTCTTTAGTAATGATGTTTTGGCGATTACTTTATCTAGAGACTAACCAATCAGAAAGTGAAGTCCCATGTCCCCTAGTGGGGTAAGGGGCAGATGCATTAGGCATACATCTGTTTCACTGATCCATTTCCTTTAGGGACAAGTCGGTGATCAGCCTTCTGTGTCCTGCCAGACCGAGACATTTTTTTTTCTTCGTCTCCACCGGGAATCGAACCCAGGACCCCTCGGTTCTACGCTCACGCGTCAACCACTGTACCAAGGAGGCGGTCAACCACTGTACCAAGGAGGCGGTCAATACTTACATACAACCATAGAGATCTAGAGAGATGCCAATCGCTTGCGCTGAGTACGAAACCTAGTGTCTCATTACAAATTTACGCACACAACAGTAAACAAAATAAACACAATACTTCGCGTTGTGTGCGTGTCATCACACAAAGATTTGAGAGCGACTACTCGTTCGCACACTAGATTGTAAGTGACGTACGTAGGTATACAGCACCACTACAGCCGCAAATATGCGTTTACGATAGGGATTGCTTGTCGATAAATTAATGAGAAACGTTAAAATTAAAACAATTTATAGGCAATACAGTAACTAGGTAGAAATGGACACCTTGATGGTAGCATTCATGGTGATGAAGTCCATAAAGCATTGCCTATTGACTTATTGTAAAGTAAAATAAGTATGACATAAGTGACTTCTTTTTTTAATCCATGTATAATACTATAAAATAATTACTATAAAATTATTGCTCGAGTACTTATCAAATAATAATAATACAATCAGATATTAAGCTAATAGTTATACATTATGATATAAAAATAAGGTAGTAAGGTAGTAAAATTCCGAATCTTATCGACATGGACACACTCGACCCGCATCCTTAACTTACGACCGCAAGCAGCGGCCGTACTACACGATCGAATGCTTTAGTATGTTCATTATACACTGCGGTATTCGAACTCCGCGTTTGAATAGAGTCACGTACGTAGAAGAAGCATTGTAAACTATTTACATCATACATTACACATTTAGATCAGAAACCAAGAAATCACTCTACGTAATATTGTTTTTGAAATTTTAGTAAGAAAATCGTATAATTTTCAGTACTTACCGATGGTATGTGATTCCATTTGACTTAAAGTTGCTGGTTCCACTTCGGTTTTTACAAACTTTAACGGAACAACACGGCATTGTCAAATAATACCCGGCCGACGGTCGAACGTAAACTGAATGCAACAAACAGCATGTGTTCCTTTTTTGGACATATTGCTGCGACACCGGCCCCGCCCCCTAACCATATCTCCCTTTAGTTTCTGTGATCTGTGCATACAACCAATCAGAAGCTTAGTTTAAAGTAAATCAAAGTACTTTCCTATGTTAATTGGCAGTTATGTGTAGTAAGAAATATTATAAACTAGCTTACTGCCCGCGGTTTCGCCCGCTTTGTCTAAAACCTAATAAATTGTATACTAAAACCTTCCTCTTGAATCACTCTATCTATTAAAAAAAACCGCATCAAAATCCGTTGCGTAGTTTCAAAGATTTAAGCATACAAAGGGACATAGGGACAGAGAAAGCGACTTTGTTTTATACTATGTAGTGATGATATGTAGTCAGCTAAAAATGTATTTGTATTTTCGTATCCAGTATTATGTTATTAATTGCATGTAAAAGTAAATCATATTGGCAAGTACAGCTTTCCTCTATCGCCTACAAAAACCTATCTGCTAGTGACCGCCTATAAACTAAAACTAGTATTCCGATCAAATCTATTTCAAGCCAGTAAATACCTATACATCAACCTATCGATTAGAGTTTGCGCGGTGCTATCCAATCACGCAGAACCGATCAGCCAATGGGAACACCTCATTCACTCTCGATACACATTGCCCAGAATAGCTTGACCCTTGATTGAGAGGTATCTCACCTCTCCGCAATTCACACAAGGTTCAGGAGTCCAGTGTTCGGGGCTCAATAGATTCTGGCCAGTTCACATTGGTCGCTATTGGTTCGTCGAGTTGAGTATAACGTAGATTTTTCACGTTTTTTCCACGTAGTATTACCATACTTGTATGGGTTTATTATGTACGTAGGATGTTATGTGGGTTTTCTTTTATGTATTGGATGGTTTGAATTGTATGTAGTTTGAGGTTACATTGGTGAAATATAGGGACGGTAAGTATTCTGCTAACATGTTATGTATGAAATCGTGTTTCTAGAAGGTTCTTAGTATATCTAATAATGTATTGTTTATTTATTTTAATTATATGTTATGTTACTCGTTATAATTGTATAGTAAGAATAGGGTATAAATTACAATAATTAATGTCATGTTTGGCCATGAACATCGTAGTATGCATAAATGTGTAATAATAAAAAGTTTTAAATATTTATGTAGTTTTTATTGGATTTAGATTGTTCTTTGTTTCGCAAAATTCGTGGAAAGAAAAGATATTTTTAATGTAGGACTTTATGCTGTTTCTAGAAAATATGCATGTGAAGACTTTAATTTTAATACTTACTTAATAAGATACTTAATAAAGAAGTTATTTATAGTCTTCAATCGTATCCTTTGAACGTATTTGAATTCATAAGAGAAACATAATTGAAAATGTATGAGATGAGAGGTATTATTGGATCTTTGTAAAAACGTACTCTTATTTTCAGTTTTATAACGATGTGAAAATTTGGTTTCGTTTCTAAAATATACAGATACTATTAATTTCTTCATAAATTTCCTATTACCAAGATCCTAGAATATACTAAATGCTCGGTCCACGAAGCACGATATTCCCATCTCAAGGAAAACTTTAGATTCATACAAGTGTCACATTCAAACTACTACGTAATATCGAACATAGCAACATTTCTGCACATAAAGATCCTGTTACACATATTTTAATTCCATAATTCCGTTGAAACATTTATACTTGACAGGTAAAGTAAAAAACAACTCAACGTAATATTTTTCTATTAAATTCAAAACGACAAATCACTAGCACTATATTAAACCGGCTACACTCAACTAAAAAGCAATCGCGTTAATGGAATTTCAATTTTACTGCGAAGTTGACTAGAAATCCTACAGAGCAATATCACGACGTCACTCCTGAGATGTTTATGGGCGGATAAATCGCGCTGTCTGTCCGTGTTTTTATCATTTTATATGTTAATAGCGTTGGAGTTGTAATGTCGAATGTTTTGGGTATGTTATATTGCGTCGTACCTATGTTGTAAGCAATGAAAAGTAATGTCGATTGTTTTAAAGGGACGATGATATTCTTTATTTAATGTATGTATTACTAGCTTCCGCCCGCGGCTTCGCCCGCGTGGTGTTTTGATAAAAGGTAGCCTATGTTCTTTCTCAGGGTCTAAAGATTGTCTGTGCCAAATTTCATCAAAATCGGTTGAGAGGTTTAAGCGGGAAAGCGTAACAGACATACAGACAGACAGAGTTACTTTCGCATTTATAATATTAGTAGGGATTAGAAAAAATGTTGTAATAATGGCATGAAGAAATCTGTATCAGTGCAATATTAAAATGCTTAAACGCAGATGTGCTTAATTATTAGATACAATTTTGCTGACATTGGTCAAGACAGATCTTTTTATGTTAAGATTCATCTCAATACCATGTGTATTATCTATTAACCCAATTTCACCAAATCGATTCAGTGTGATTAATTTCTAGATAGAACAGCTCAGGTATTTATAACACTTCCTTTTTAGACAGCACTTTATATCGTAATATCTGAGCAAAAATCTCTGTGAAGTAGAGCAGAATACTTTGAACAAGTGTCAATTAAGCCTAGCTTAGATATCAATACAGTTAATATGACTTTACATAGCTCTCTAAATGGTTGAAGATAAATAAGTAAATTATTTATTCTTGGTCTTTGGGATAAATCCGCAATTAATGAACCAAGAAATACAAGTCCATCATAACAAAAAGCTATCTACGAAGATTGCCATAAACAGAAGAACTTACTCCAATCTTTAACAACCTTCAAAACACCTATGAAAATCTCAAAACTCCACAAACTATTTCCCAAGCAAGCGAACCCACAGGACACACCTAGTGCTTAATATCGGCGCGGTGCAGGCCGTAAAAAGAAATATAAAGACGACAGCGGGGGTCGGGCGGGGGGGGACTCTTAGGTGTACGATATTATGTACACATCGATCCAGTACTTTAAGATTTCAGATTCGAAGCTTCTAGAAGCTTTTGGGTGTAAAGGATTTTAGTAAGGAATAGGTGTTCTATGGGCTTGAAAGTTGGAAAATTGTATGTTGTGTGAATGGAATTTGACGTTTCGTGTTGAGATAGGTCATGAATAAAGTCATGGATAATTTATTCTATTATGAATAAAATTTAAAGAGTAAGTATAAAATGTAACTTCGGTTATTTAAATGTACCTAATGTTAACTTTATTTACTAATTTGATTTATAATCAATGACTGCACTATTCTTAGTAGTTAGTGTAAACGTGAACAGTTTTGTACATGTAGGTATGTTACACTTTCTAAACGGCTGTACAGATTTTGATGGCAATGAAGATAGCCCATTACATGCAACGTGGTATAGTTCACTTAATATTTTTCTGATACGAGTGATACCACAAGACGTAATAAGTCTTATCAAAGTGATGATAAATGATTGGTACTTACAGCTAATTGTTTGCAAAAATTAATATTCATTAATGAATATTACTTAGTCATGTATCACGCGTATTAATTCATCTAGCATTGACGCATTCTCCGAACAGCTAAATATAGCTCGAACTGCATCGACGGTTGTCGCGGCGTTCGTTAGTTATGGCGGGACGGACTTACAAAAATATTGTTTTATTATTTTAATAGATGATATTTTACAAATCTGAATAGGTACTCTTTATGCATTCATTTCATATGTGTGTGTTTGTCACTGAACTCTGAATAAACGGCTGTGCCGATTTTAATAAATTTTTCTGTGTGTATACTGTAGAGAGTGTAGGGGATTAGATACATTGAAATCGACATTTTATAACATTATAATGTAATAGTGATATAAAACAAAAAGTTTGTTCAGATCTTAATGATTATGTTATATCATAGGCGGCTCATTGAAGAAATCGTAGAAAACATAGTAGTATGAAAACTCTTAGGTACAATTTTTTTGTATCATACCATTACTACGGTGTTGATGTGACGCTGCTGTAAGAAAAATTCTAGAATATTATATTACACATTCAATTTAAATGACATACACTTTAAATCCGTCCCTGTATCGGTCAGATCATGAAAGCATTCCAGCACATTAAAACCGACACTCATTTTCATAGATTTATCGACGAGCTCAGCTTATGATTGGCGCTTCTAAAACATTTACCTGGTAAATCAATATCACATTAAATAATTTAATAAATGATAACGTAAAAAATGAGTAGAGATAATATAATAATGAATAGCATAAAAATAATACCTACATCAAAAATTAGGAAATACGATATTTTGTTTCAACAAAACAACTGCATTGATTATGCAGACTTTTTATATTTAAATATAGATTTTTACAAAAATTTTCACAACGCAGCTCCAGTCCATTCTGCCGTTAGGTTAACTCTTTATGTTTTGTTTTTAGAAATATTAGGAATTTTCACATATCAATTCATCGCAAATTGCTTAACAATCTTCAATGTAACAACGCAAATTGCTTAACAGTTTACGTGTGGAAATCTTCAATGTAACAAAAATGAGAGAGTTCTTCTTACGATTGACTTAATAAGTGTATTTTCATTTTATAATTGCTTCAGTTAACTTGCTTTTAATAATAATTTGTTTCAATAGTGTGTGTGTTGAGATACCCCTGAAAAATGTTTCATTTTTCTTTCCTTCTGTCTTATTTTATACTCTTTTTGGTTATATATAGCACTATTTGTGACATATATGATTTAGGGCTGAGTTTTAAATCCTTGATTAAAACTTATTCATCGAATAACGTATTAAACTACCATTTCAAAAATGTATTCTAATTGTCCGTATTTGACAGTTTACAGGTGACATTTTAAAATGTTCGTGTAATACTTTATTGGACGCATAAATTTAAACCAAGGATCGAAAAATCGGCCCTAAATTACAAATCTATACTAGTAAATATTGTAGCACGTTAGCAAAGTTTGAGAAGACAAGCAACATGCCAATCGCGAGAGATACACTGTATTTCTGTAGCGCACCTGCCGACCACAAATCATTTGATATACGTGATGTTATCGATCAGACTATATCCAGGGTTTAGAAGGTTCAGGGTTCATGTCCTGAATGTCAGTATTATAGTATTTATTTAACACTTTAATAAAGTTACAAACAGGAAATCATAAAACTACAGAAAAAGGCAGAGTACAACTTTTCGGCGGTCTTATCAATTACTAGCTGTGCTCCGCGGTTTTACCAGCATTGCTCCGCTCCTATTAGTCTCAGCGAGACGATATATAGCTTATAGCCTTCCTCGATAAATGGGCTATCTAACACCGAAAGAATTTTTCAAATCTGACCAGTAGTTCCCGAGATTAACGCGTTCAAACAAACAAACAAACAAACAAACTCTTCAGCTTTATAATACTCGTATTATTAAGTATAGATTAGTGAGAACACTAATCTATAAGAGAACTTAGTATTTATTCAAGTAACACATTAGTTAAAGAAAATCCTTAATTCTTTAAAATTGTATTATTTCAAACAAAAAAACGCTAATGTATCTATGTAATAGGAATGAATAAAATCTAGTACAAACCGCAAGGAATTGGCAAATTTTATTAATGACAATGATTTTTTGCAAATTAACCTCATAATCTTCTGCATAAGAGAATGATCCAAAAGGAAACTATAACAATACATACCTTTTTTTTAAAACATTAGATACAAATCTCATTAGATATAGCTCCAGGATACTAGATACGTCATATATCCAAGAATTCCAATTTCCGTTTATTTCAGAAGCATTTTACAGCTTGTCACACTATAATTTACACAGTTATTTCATGAATAATTCAGCCATTACCGATTTACATTAGCTCATATGTATCGTTCAGATCTCTAGCAGAAAATTAATAGATATCATAAAACTAAATATAGCAATCATTGATGGCGATACGCTCTTCGTGCCAAATCTTGAACATTATCATCAATAACTGTCTGTATGTCTATAACGGTATTGAGGGGAATTATGTATGTACTAGCTTTCCGCCCGCGGCTTCGCCCGCGTTTTCAAAGAAAAACCCGCATAGTTTCCGTTCCCGTGGGATTTCCGGAATAAAACCTATCCTATGTGTTAATCAAAGCTACCCTCTATATGTGTGCTAAATTTCATTGTAATCGGTTCAGTTGTATTTGCGTGAAAGAGTAACAAACACACATAATTATACACATCCTCACAAACTTTCGCATTTATAATATTAGTAGGATTTATGAGGTTAGATTTTCTTGGAGTTTATACTTTAAAAATCATTAAAAGGATTGCTCTGTGATAGATACGTTTAGAAAAGTTTCTTAGTAAAGTTTGTACCCTTAAAAAGCCACTTGTTTCTTAAATAACGTGGGTGATGATAAGTTATTGAAGATACTGAGATACTGTTTTAATTTTATTATGTATATTAAATCAAGCTGTGAACAACAGGAAAATTAAATTTACATTGCTAAACGTGATTAAATAATGCAAGACTTATAAAACATAATCATAAACACGGAACGAAACAATAATACATTTTATTAAAAATAAAAACTATTTGTAGCCATTCAACAATTCTCATTATCGGCTTACCTAATCAAGAACATAAGGTTACAAATACAAGGTCAGTTTCAGAACTTCTTATATATCAGTCAGTTAAAAAGTCAGATAAATAGTGGTGAAATATTTTCTTATACAGAAAGTTCTAGCAATTGAACACTCGCCCATGATTGAAAACAAAGGCTTCACAGCTCAGGTGATAATGACGTCACGCTACACGATTATGCACATATTAAAATGACATTACTTGTTCACGCCTGTGCATAGATTTGATTCGAAAGTTTGGTAAACGCTCTGTATTAGTGTTAAATGAGCCTGAGCACAATTTGACTACATAGTTCATTGAAATGTTACATTTTTTAGGCCTAACCTTGCGTTTTTAGAGGACGCAATTTTGTTTTTTTGATATGTAGGGGGGGTCAGTGTGAAGCTAAAACCAAGTTTGTGGGGTCGCCACCCTTGTCCCACGGCCGCCATCTTGAAAATAGCGGTTGGAATGGTTTTTACGATATATCTCTTAAACTATTTATTTGATGAAAAACATTGAGTAACATTATTTGTTGCAAATTAAATTCTCTACAACTTTGGTCCAGTAACTTTTTGTCGTAGAACTATAAATAAAAAAGTTATAAGCGAAAATGTTCAGAAATTAGAGATGTTTATATTTTTCAATAAAACTTTTTTTTTATAATTTTACGAAGAAATGATATTAGACCATTTATTGTAGATTGTTTTTCGAGGAACAACTTTTATATACAACATTTTTTCATTACGTCAATAGCTAAGGTTTTACAGCGCTCAGAAGTGAGTACTATTTTTCAGTAGTAACTATACATAATATATTGGCTATTGGCTCTTTTCCCAGACTCCACAACAATGGAAGCACACTGCAGAACATTTCAGCCCTGCTTTTCGACGTAAAAAAAACGCGCTTCCAGACTATCTCCTGGGTGGTGGGGAAAAGATTCAATAATTAATTATTTATAATATCGCAAAATTAATTATTAAAAATATTATAATAACAAAAAAAAAACAATTACTGATTACAAATTATTATTTACACGCATAATATAAGTATACTGTATAGATCAGAGTACTGAAAATTAGTACTCATTTCGGAGCGCTGTAAAACCTTAGCTATTTACTTAATGACAAAATGTTGTATATAAAAGTTGTTCCTCGAAAAACAATCTACAAAAATGGTCTGATATCATTTCTTCGTAAAATTATAAAAAAAAGTTATATTGAAAAATATAAATATCTCTAATTTCTGAACATTTTCACTTATAACTTTTTTATTTATAGTTCTACGACAAAAAGTTACTGGACCAAAGTTGTAGAGAATTTAATTTGCAACAAATAATGTTATTCAATGTTTTTCATCAAATAAATAGTTTAGGAGATATATCGTAAAAACCATATCAACCGCTATTTTCAAGATGGCGGCCGTGGGACAAGGGTGGCGACCCCACAAACTTGGTGATAGCTTCATACTGACCCCCCCTACACATCAAAAAAATAAAATTGCGTCCTCTAAAAAATGCAACCCCAAATGTAACTTTTCAATGGAGTAACAATGGTAAGGTGACAGTTAGTTTTGGATTGATTGATGAACGATTTGTGTTTAAGATTGAGGGTATACTCGTACATATTGACGAACTCTACATATCATAAATGTCATAATATGTAATGATTTACTTAGTTAGGTACATATCTACATCAATAACGTTTGAACAATATGATCTTAAATTGTCTGTTTCCTGGATTTGTATTGAATACTTTTACAATATTCAAAAATAAACTAAACGTATTGAGGTGGTTAATTTATCAAGATTTAAAATCGCATATTAAAAAGTCGTCAAAAATGTCCGAGTATAGAAAACATTTATTGAAATGAAAGTAACACCTTATTTCATGGCAGCAATTCTATTACAGCTCACTAGATCTGCCCAATACACGCTCAAGCAGAGTTTGCTTAAAAAAACTCTGCCTACGCAACTGCGTATTGTAAATTAATGAGTATTCTCGGACGAACCAGTTTCCCCACGATATTTTCCTTCATTGGAGTGGTAAGCCAAGATGTTATCTACAAATAGGCAATGAGTATGTCAAAGCGATTGTTTCGCAGGTCGGTGGAACAATGCTAGGAAACGCGCATGCGTCGCTGCGTCGATCTATCGATGTATAGATCTGGACGCCATTATGCGAGTTATCTAAATCTTTACAGGCAATAATTATGGTGGTATTGTTAATTGTTAGACTTCGGTTTAAAGTGTGGTTTAGTGTAGTGTCGTATTATTGAGGTAATTTTAGTAATAACTAGAGTTAATGTACATATTGCTCAGTTATTCGATTGTCTTTGATTTAAATTTAAAATATATTTTTTAATAGAAGGGTATGAGAAATGTCTATCTATATATGTATATGAAAATGAAACCCGTTTCGCGTTGTCACGGCATCAAGTGTGAACGGCTGAACCGATTTCGATAATTCTTTTTTTATTATATTCCTTGAAGTACGAGGATGGTTCTTATGTAGAGAAAACATAAATTATGTACCACGGGCGAAGCAGGGGCGGACCGCTAGTATCAGAATAAACGTTTTTATTCTGTCTTAAATATACAAGTACTGCAAGGTGCCTGGTGATTATGATATGCTAAGCTTTTAAAGCTCTTATTTATTATTCTTTTTATGGAAGAATTAGCTGCATAAAACATAGTAATTAAATACATTGCCCTCTATTTTGGACAATATCCATCAGGTTTCTCATCAACCCCATCATTTCACACTTACTCAATATAATAATTCTTCATGCATGTACAGGAAAATGGCAATAATTCCAAGTTTTTGCGGATCCCTAAATCACTCGGCGCCGCTCCACCGGCATAGACTCATCCGTGTATTTAATTAGGATCAGACTTTTAGGCTGGTGGTGCACGAGCGACTTTTTTACGATTTATTTGCAGAGCTTCTCGGTCTTTAAATAATAATCTGCTGAATGCTGATATAGGAGGCATGATCTCAGAAGAAGCCATGAGACAAATCGGTGGTATTTTAAAAAAATGGAAACAACTGTACACGGATAAAAAAGTTTTTTTCAGCTTGAAATATATGAAACTCTATCCCTAGAAGATATGTATTTTATTTATGACTTTATTTATTTTCTAGTTCAATTACTCACTACACAGGTAGATAAGGGAATAATAAGAATGATAATGGTTTTTTTATAAACTTAAAATTATTTTTCTTCCTTGTTTTCATTTAAGCACATAGTTATATCGCAAATTCAAAACAACTTCCTGAAAAATTATGTCATATTATATTATTCTTTATGCAACATTCTCTAAAGTTAGTCAAATGTATCTTACAAAATCAAGTAATATTTGACATATTATATTAAAATACCGTAATTCAGAACTCCAAATTCAGTCGCAGGTGACTAACCACCCTTACACGTCACTTCGTATCACGATTAACATGTCCGAGCTTGACAAAATAATTACGCCATCTTTACAAATAACCCTGTCTCTTAAATCAATAGAATAGGGTATATTATCGTGTGAATATATTAATGTTTACGTAATATACCTAGGCGTTAACTGTATGAATATGTTTGAAATATCTGCTGAGTATGATATTCTAGATAAAGTACTTATTTCATACTAGTGGTCCGTCCCGGCTTCGCCCGTGGTACATGTTTCGCAATAAAAGGTAGCCTATGTCCTTTCTCGGGTATCAAAATATCTCCATACCAAATTTCATGAAAATTGGTTCAGTAGTTTAGGCGTGATTGAGTAACAGACAGAGAGACAGAGTTACTTTCGCATTTATAATATTAGTATGGATTTCTATCGTATCTATATTAAAGCTTAAGATATTATCTTTGACTAAAGAGCCTTTATTTTAGTCAGTTGCTTGCATACGATACATCCTACCCAACTTACCACAACTCAAAAAAAGTTCAAGAATTGTCATCTACTTCACGCAGTCAATTAACTCAAGACGTTACACATCACCATAAATATATACGTCTAATATTATTTGTTTGTTTGTTTGAACGCGCTTATTTCAAGAACCGGTTTTATATATACTGGTCTGATTTGAAAAATTCTTTCGGTGTGAGATAGCCCATTTATCGAGGAAGGTTATAGGCTACCTATGTATCATCACGCTGACCAACTGCAGAAGCTGAGCCTCGGGTGAAACCGCGGAACGCAGCTAGTACATTATATATATCGCAGTAAATAAAAAAACACGCTTGCTCATGAAATTATTGTATTGTGTAAAAAGTTTGAATTAAACCTGTCATTTTAAGGTCGGCCAAAATCTACTCAAAAGGAGTCAGTTGCATACAACAGGTAACATACAGATGGAGCGTGTTCAGTCTAAAGAAGTCTGTTACCTACAATCTTTGGTTACATACAATCATACAAATATACAAACATACAGGTAAAGCTAAAGCCTATTACAAGGAAACCAAGGGTCGGTTCCAGTCAAGCGATCATGTAGACTGCGTTTAGCTATCAAACAAAGCGTCTCACGTGAACCGATGGTAATGGCGTGATTATCGCCGCATCTGAACTTCCAGCTATTGTTGTTTACCAATTGATCAGAGTAGTATTATTTCCAGAGTGGGAAAGGGATGGCGCTAGCCGGCTTCTATAGCGCTGTCACTTTTGCACACTGGAAATGATACCTACTGCTTTAAGGCATCATAGTAAGTCCAATGATTAGTGTTGTTTAATGATATTTTGAAAGAGGCGTAAGCTATGTTGAAGTCATTCTGTTTCATATTATGCGGTGATAGTTTGAAAATTATGAAAATTAGTTTCCTTAACTTTTTGAAGTAACTGTTTTACAGGTATTGGTGTATAAGGTAAGTCAAAAGTTGGTACTAGATAATATGAAGTCTAACTGTGCAATGAAAAAATACATATTATAAACTAGCTGTGCCCTACCGTTTTACCCGCATTGCTTCGCTCCTGTTGGTCTCCTATAGCCTTCCTCGATATTATATACGATCTAACACCGAAATAATTTTTCAAATCGGACCAGTAGTTCCTGAGATTAGCGCGTTCTAACAAACAAACTCTTCAGCTTTATAATATTAGTTTAGATTAAAAAGACAAAGCTTATTATGATAAAAATATTAGTATATGTAGAATTGCCATTTTTGGGAGAAAGCACGGAGACATCAATTTTTAAATATTTTTTCTATAGAGCCCGATTACTGCAAAGCTTCAAACAATTTATAATTTTTAATTTCCCTGATAGTTGAACCAAAGAACTCGTAGTTGTAATGCTCACAACTGAACCAAGGAGACAGTCATTATAGTAATTTGATGGGCTTCGTAATAACTTGTACAGATCGTACATTTCTGTCCATGTTATCTATTTTCAAGTAGATTTCTTTTTCAGGTTTAAAAAAACATTATCCTGTACTCAAAATTAAATTTAAAAAATTAGAATAATTTGTTTATTTATTTTTAAGCTATTGCATAGCTTTTATTTCAGACTTTGAGCGCGGCGAACGAATGTAAAAATTCCGTAACGAAAAAAGCTAACACCCCCCACTCCAACCGGCACAGCGATGCGATGCTATGCAATAGCTTTAGTGGCTTTACCGCGGCATTCCTCGAGCAGACATCAGACATATATATTGTTCTTACGATAGTGAATTAATCATACGATAAATCACAAAGCTTTTAATTTGTAACCATTTATTTGTATATTATTTGGCGTTCAAACACATATCTACGCAGTTAACAAATTCCACGCGTCTTATCGAATGCATGTGTCGCTTTGTTTGGCAATTAAAACATGGATGGGTACATGCTTTTAAAGATCTGCTATTACGTTGTATCATTAGGTGTTTTATTTTATTGGCAGTTTCCTTTCTGGCGCTTTTCAACATTAATAAAGACTGTATTAGTGTGAAATACAAACTATAAATGTAGAGCTTTCTGTTCCTAATGTATCGATAGCTGAAACTGATGTTGAATTGAACTTACGAAGACTAAAGGACTTACTAGTTTCTAACACGAGATAACACGTGCCTACGGCGAAAGAAGGTAGAATTTGGAGCAATAAATGATCCTTGTTGATTTATAATTACGTCACACGTGTGTGCAACATAGTAAATAGTTTATTACGATGATAATATTCATAAATACAAATAGTTTTAGAAACACGCAATTTGTTACCAAACAAAAGAAAGAGAGTATATTTTGAGTTGACTTGATGACTATTGTCTGTAAATATTAAATAGTTTAAAAGGTAATAAATTTGATAATAGTTGATAATAGAATATATTTGTTTCATATTGATTTAAAAACGGAAATTCTTTACGCATCTAAAAGTATTTCACCTGTCCTGCTATGTGTCTGGTAATTCTTCATTTATACCCAATAAACCCTTTTTAAATATATCTATGCACAGGAATAAATCTACATTTTAGTAAAGCATTAATATCGTAAAGTTTACGTAGTGACGTAGTATAATTGTCCTCACAGAATACTGTTATTTTTATTGCAGTCATTACATACATACATCTTGGATTCGTGGAAATGTGTAATGACACTTGCGTCTGTAAAAATATTTGTTTTTGGAAGAATATTAACTTGGCGGGAATGGCATTAAGACATTTAGTTAAGCTGAATGCTTATTGTAATAAATATGTTATGTGAAGAATGTCTGACGGTAAAGTTTGAGCATATACTTGTTGGTTAACCAACATATCCTTAAGAATATCTACATATTTATAAGCGTATTTTAAGACCAGTTTTTCATAAATTTTTATGTAATTGAATTTTGTAAATGTATCAGAATGTTTTAAATATTTGTCGAATAAATCATTATTAGATGAACTTGACTTTCCTTTTCCTTTTCCCTATGAAAAAAGTTATAACGTTAATCTGCCAGCGAGTGCCTATCTGAAACATGCTTGTCTCCAAACGAATGTAGAAATTTTCTGCCCGTCAAGTAAAAGTACTTCCATGAGATATAACCCATATGGTATGGGTTATCTTAAGTATTATGGGTCATACTAATAAGGACTAAGAAAGTAAGACATCTTACTCCCCTCGCATCATTGGTTTGTCTGTCTGTCTGTCCATAATTAATTCACACAGGCCACGCGTCGTTAACCCGTCACCTATTGTGATATTGATGTTAAAGCAGCCAAAACTGTGGGGTCACAGACCATTTAACAGAAAGGTGGAGGCATGATTGATTCCACGCTACCACTTAATAGATACGCTTCAGTTAACTTATTGAGTTTTAAAATAATATATCGACACGTGTTTACATCCATTCTGGTTTCACTTGAATGGATTAAAATTACAATATTTTCAATAAATTAAAATAGCAGGTACCTACTTATATTGTTACTAGCTGTGCCGTGCAGTTTTACCCGCATTGCTCCGCTCCTGTTGGTCTTAGCGTGATGACTGCAGATGATAGCCTTCCTCGATAAATGGGCTATCTAACACCGAAAGAATTTTTCAAATCGGACCAGTAGTTCCCGAGATTAGCGCGTTCAAAACAAACCAACTCTTCAGCTTTATAATATTAGTATAGATAGAGTATAAATACATATTATACATGTAGTTCCATATTTGTTTTAAACAACTTTGGGGCAGTCAATAAATTATATAATTTTAAGATTTAGTTCTAACAGATTGAAACATTTCTCGATTTTCAAGGGATGAACAAAATATTTCTGGGAAAAAGACTAATTTAATAATAACATTATTTTTACTGTATACAGTAAATATAGAATATAGTTCTATAGAACATCAAGACGAAATCTGCGTTTCTAATTTAATGTTTCACGCCAGGCTCTACATTTAGTTTTTCCTTTTTTGGCAGCGAAGTCTGAAACTCTTTGTTTTTTTTTAAAGTTTTATTATACTTCAGTACATAATAAACATTGATTGGTTAAATTATCTATACTTATATTATAAAGCTGAAGAGTTTGAATGCGCTTATCGCAGTAACTACTGGTCCGATTTGAAAAATTGTTTCGGTGTTAGATAGCCTATTTATCGAGGAAGGCTATATCATCACTCTAAGGCCAACAGGAGCGGAGCACTGCGGGTAAAACCGCTAGTACTCTATAAATGACATAAAATAAACTATCAACAGCTTGGCAGTTAAACACAAATTTATCTATAGGTCATTTATTATTATTTATTATTATATATTTATATTTATTATTTATCTATAGGTAATTTATCTATGTATTGAAATAACTTCGCGAAGTGCTAACGAGACATTGGCATTCTATCAATGCATTCTGAAGCATTCGAGTAGATCATGTACAATTATGATTACCATAATACTAAGTAAAACATAATTGCGCGCAATCATGCATGCGTTATTGAATAATTATTTAGCGGTGTCTTTGATGAAATTATTGTAGTTGCTAATAATTACTGCTACGTAGCGATCGATCATATGTGGAGTGTTTTTTGTGAACATTGTTTCTTGTGTGGAAAGATGTTAAAACGGTTTCTGTTTGAAGGCAGCGTGTGTATGGTTTTGAGTAATATTAAACTTTCTGGATGATCTGTATCTTTTGAATGTTATTTTGAGTGGAAATTTAATAGGTTAAAATTAAGGACATTTTTGTAAGCTTAAATTGCGTTACGATTTTTGAAACATCTTAACTACTTTATTATTAGTGTTCTGGGGATCGTAGAATAACACAAATAAAAAGAAGTTTAGCTCGGAAATGTTTACTTTATTCATATTTTAATTATTAAGGTTACTCTTATTAAATGATGCAGAATGCAGCTATTGAATATAGCCAAAAACTAGATTAGAATCAGAATTTAGAATATAAAGTGTTAAATAAACATTGTCATTTTTATGTAGAGTCGTTTTAGTTATTTGATTTGTTTTTTAATAGCCTTGTTTTAGCAATGGTTACCGATTAAAACCTGTTCTGTAGAGGCCCCTACTTACATAAGCTTTTAAACATTGTATTTATTATAAGGGTATAAGTGTGAATCCTACTTCCTGCGAACATAAATCATCACTTAACATGCACGAAATTATTAGGTACATGGATTTCTAGATTGATGAGCACCGTGAAGGTATTTGGTGTTTTTTCGCACAAAAAGTATTGAACTCAGCTCAAAGTCAGAATTTTAATGTATTCTGGATTATGTATTTTAGATTCTGGAATGTAGTATAGGATTTTGTAATATGCCGGAAAAGGTGGTGAATCAAGAAACTTTATGGAGTAAGAAGTTAAAAAAGGAAACGTAAACTTTAATAATTGTACTTGATAATTTTTTGAACGATGAACAGTAGGTAAACTAATGTAAAAATAAATTAAAGCTAGGACAAACCAATATAGTCTTAACTATAAAGGATTTTCAGTAAGTTTATAAATGACTATACTGCTAGTCTGAACTAAACCTAGACTATTCGATTCTTGTTACTGTATTAATTATTATTAGTTCTTTTAAACTACGAGTTCATTATATTTTGTTTATCATCATAAATGGATAAATTAATAGTGCTTTAATTGATATGTAAGCGTGTTAATAATGGAATAAACTTTTTTTTTATATTTTATGTGTGTTAATGATGAAATAAACATTTTATTTCCCCTTTTTTCAATAACCACAACAATCACACGTCACATATCACTCAAGGATAGACCAGTAGACCGTGGTGCTGATAGAATATGAAATTCCCCTCCGAGGGCTCCACGGTTGGTAGCGCGTGTTATGTCCTATGTTCAGTTTCCTTTATAGGGAGATATGATCGGTTTCGATTTATGACGTATTGTGGTTAAATGATATAGTGATAAGGTAAGTATAGGAGGCATAGGATTGGTCTGGAACCCTTGAAGAGAGGGAAGTTAAGTTGGTTGGTAGAATAAACAATAGCTACGTAGGAAATGAAGACTTTGGCACCGCTGGAGTTTTAAAAGTTGTAATGTGGAATAAATGGAGAACTTAGTGTCTTATAGATTAGAGCTTGCCTCAGTTTTGTTCGAGTTGACTGGAGATTAAAAACGATAATACTATAATATGATAATACAATAATACTATGAAACTGAGTAATGATAACAAGGCTCTTTAATGTTAAACTAAATTTGAGAGACCAGGAGAATATGCTTATATTAATGACCGAAAAAAATACCTCTCCTTCATGCTGATATGAGGCTAGTTCGATTGTCTTTTTCCATTTTCATATCTGTGAAATAATCGCACTTTCCCTTTCAACTAATTACTTCTTACATTCTCAAAATTTTCATTATTTCGTTTAACGATTTCTTTAGCTCAAACTGCCAATGTCAACCGATTCACCTTCGTCTCACAACAAGTGAAGACGCTTGTCCTTGCTGCTAATGACCACTATTACCGCGACCAACCGACCGTCCACTGATTTGTGGAACATCCTTAACGAAAGGAAACGATCATTACTTCGCACTGCTCACTAATGTGGAACCGTTGATGTGGCCTTTTGACAATTGTTTCTTGAACTTGGCTATGTAAGTCCTATGGTGTATAGGTAAGGTGACGTTGGTGACAGGTGATTAGTATTCAGGTTTAGGGCAGTTTTTTCGTTTTAGT
Source organism: Colias behrii (assembly GCA_029959065.1). NCBI lineage: Eukaryota > Metazoa > Arthropoda > Insecta > Lepidoptera > Pieridae > Colias > Colias behrii. The sequence goes on from JARWMC010000017.1 coordinate 10,213,598, forward strand.
CGCAAGTATCTGGAGGGTTAAAAATCAGCGTTAGAAAGTGGTGCAATAATGCTTTAAGATTTCATAATATGATGGCTGATCATGCAAATTGCAAGGGTTTTAGGCCGGTTGCAGAGCTTCACCGACCATCAGTGCGTACGTCAGTCGCGCTTGTCATATGTATGGAAATTCATAAAACCGTTCATAGCTAGACGCGACCATACGCACGCGTATTTCCATACATATGACAAGCGCGACTGACGTACGCACTGATGGTCGGTGAAGCTCTGCAACCGGCCTTACTGTCCAGATTCCCGTGGAATAACGTGAAGATTTTTCGTTTTTCACGCAGTTGTAGAGCCAGGGTGATCTGAAAAGAAGATATAATATGTTAGTAGGTATATTACAAGTCTCCTGACATGGAACTTAAAAATACGTAAATAATAAGTATTCTTCAAGTTCAAATCATTGAAGCAAATCTTATGGCTATCTTACTAATGTAATAACCATGTTCGTAAGGTTGTTTAAAAACGATGGTATGTCACTCTTTCAAGTTAAAACTGCAGCTTTAAACTGTATTCAATTTAATGCAAAGATAAATTATAGTCTGTACTGGAACATAGGCGACCTATCCTCTCTCTAACTCTATCCCTTATTTATACTACGTGAACTAAGCCATATTATGTCCTAACTTATACACCTATAAAATACGTAGCTTAATGTGTGATAACCACCTCCTTGGTTCCGTGGTTGACGCGTGAACGTAGAACCGAGGGGTCCTGGATTCGATTCCCAGTGGAAAAGAAGAGAATAAAAAAATGTCTTGGTCTGGTAGGACACAGAACGCTGATCACCTACTTGTCCCTAAAGAAAATCGATCAGTGAAACAGATATATAATGCATCTGCCTCTTACCCCACTGGACATGGGACTTCACTACTAATGTGTGATGACTTATCAAAGCTTGTATTGCTCATTACTGATTATGATTAAACACTAACGCTTCTGTAATCATTATACTACTTTTTTCCCTTGATCACTCAGATTCCCATCCAGATAAAAATGCTATTTACCTGTTGCAATGAGTCCAGGAATTCGGTCAAATAGACGATGCGTCACGACACGCTGTGTGAACAGGGCTATAATGCAAATTGGCTTCAATTCAAAAGGAACTCACTATTTTATAGTGTTCGTATAGTGAGTCATGTGTGATCGAGTTGTATTTTTGTTATGTAGTTGCATTTTTGCGCGTTTTTTCGATGTACTTTCGGCAAATATAATGGCTATCCCAACATATAAAAAGCAAAGACCTCAAAGACAGTCTGTCTATCTGTATCGGTTCGCGATAAACACAAAAGGTGTATCGATTTTGATTTTTTATTCTCTAATAGATAGCGTAGTTTGAGTAAGTATATAATTTGGTAAGTATTAACGACGTGAAGTTGTGAGAGGATAATAAAATCGACATTAAGGAAGGTAAATTCTTAATTATCAATAATTTGCTATACCTACTAGTTTCATAAAACCCTATCAATATCGGTCTTGCTATTGTTGCGTTTCTGATATTTTTTACCATCTTTTATAAAAAAAATATCCCTACTGAGTAAAGATTCTTAACGAATTTGTACCTACACGTTCGTGTATATTTTTCATATGACCTTATAGTATTGGTCCTTCACACAGGTTTATAAGGCATGAGTCACATCACATGTCGGATCTGTATAGTGTAAAACGGTCCTAATTTGATCATAGTTAACTGGACTGAATTGTTACTTACGAGTAAAGTAGTTTATACTAGATTAGGTTTTAATAGATATTATGTAGGACAAAAAAAAAGACGTGTGGCACTCGGGGACTGCCGCGGTAAAGCTATTGCATGCCTTCAAGCCACACCTCCGTGTCCGTCGGAGTGGGGAGCGTGAGGTTTTTTCGTTACGGAATTTCTGGATTCGGTCCCCGCGCTCAAGGCCCGCGATAGAAGCTATGCAATAGCTTAAAAATGAATGTAATTTTTTACTATTATCTAATACTAACTTTCCGCCCGCGGCTTCGTCCGCATTTTCAAAGAAAAGGCTGCATAGTTCCCGTTCCTTTGGGATATCTAGGATAAAATCTATCCTATGTGTTAATCCAAGTTACTCTCTATATGTGTGCTAAATTTCATTGTAATCGGTTTAGTAGTATTTACGTGAAAGAGTTACAAACATACACATAAACATACATCCATCCTCACAAACTTTCGCATTTATATTAGTTGGAAACTTAGGGACTGAAGCATGAAGAGAATCTATCGATATTTCAGGTTATATTTCAGGGAGGATTTTCACTTCAAAGGAGACAATCGGCTACATTCATATTTTAGGCATCATGAAATTATTGTACAAGCCTTTAATGTAATGTTAATGGCGAATTGAGAGGTAATTTTCCCAATTATGTATCTAGAAGTTTGGTCATTAACTCATTAAGTTACATATTTCACACATCGACAATTATCCCAAAAAAATCTGCAGTACACTAGCTGTGCTCCGCGGTTTCACCCGCAGTATGCTCTGCTCCTGTAGGTCTTAGCGTGATGATGCGTGATATACCTATAGCCATCCTCGATAAATGAGCTAACACCGAAATAATTTTTCAAATTAGACCAGTTGTTTTCGGGATTAGCGCGTTGTAACAAACAAACATCTCTTTAGCTTTATATTATTTACTAGCTTCCGCCCGCGACTCCGTCCGCGCGGATGTCGGTCTTCGCGTGGATGGTTTATATTTCTCCATTAACTCTGACAATGACATCTTATTAATATCTATTGGACCCAAATGCTAGTTTTTATCCTTTAAATAGGTTTAACCGGGCTGAGAAGAAGGAGACAGAAAATAATTCATTGAAAAACACCTACAGTATGAGTCATAGCCAAAAGTCACAGTATATAAAAAACGGTACACAAAAACTCTCACGCCTGTCACTCAAAACTTTAACATTTCTAATCTTTATTATATCAAAAACTTAAATTGACCAATAATATACGAATACTCACCGCTTCATTTCACGCTAACTTGAAGTAGCTTAAGTGTCACTTAATTACTAATTATGTATGTGGAGATAAAATCAAGTGTTTCTCGACTATTATTTACTGTAATGGACATTATTTATTTTGTATATAACTGTTTTACATGGTACTGGGAAATACAGGGTTTTTTAATTTACTTAAATGCAGTAAGGCCTAAGTTATTTTATTATACGGGTATTCTTGAAAATGTTGAGAGAACCGAACAATCTATACTTATAATAAATCTGTAGAGAGGCCAATTCTGTACATGAAATATATTAAAAAAAAAACTATGAAGGGGTGATAAGGGATCGCTACTGATGCCAAAAATGCAATCAGTAAAATTTTTGTCTGTCTGTCTGTCTGTCTGTCTGTCTGTCTGTCTGTCTGTCTGTATATTCGTTATAGAAACAAAAACTACACGACGGATTTTAACGAAATTTGGCACAATTATTCTTCATACTCCTGGGCAGGTTATAGTATACTTTTTATTACGCTACGATCAATATGAGCAGAGCAGTGAAGTGAAATATTGGGAAAACGGGAGAAGTTACTCCATTTTTTAAGCTTCCGTCGCGTGTGCAGCCTTAATGGTTAAAGCTACATAGAAATCATGTACGACACAAATGTTCTTAAATTATTATTATATTATATAAAAATAAATTCCTAGACAGCATAATATGTCTATCTTTTAAAATTGACTCACAATAACACGTAGTTTCAATAGCTTAGCAATTCGGAGCTTTCTGATTATATTTGTCGACTCTTACGTTTACAACACTCTCACTCATCCCTAATTAAAAAAGTTAACATTATTACCTATTCAATAATAATAATAAGAATCATGTAAATCGGTGTAGAAACACCAAAGTTATACATATAAAATTACGTAAGGTATTCAATGCGGTTCGCGCCTCTTTGATGGAAACCCATGGAGCGCATGTACTAAGCACGTCTTCTATGTCATCTTCGGTTTTCTGAGCTACTGAATCGATAATTTCGTCATCAGATAATGCAAACACGTGTTTACGTGAGTCATAAATTTATTATGGTATAGTCCTAAAATGTTTTCTAAGAAACAATAGTGTACTTACATTGTCGGCAAGTTTATTTTATTTTATTTTATTTTATTAAGGCTCATTAGCAGCTGTACATCGATTGTTTTACATAAAAAGTACACAAAAAAGTTCAAGTTCTTAAAGTCGGCAACTTATTTTTGTTCGAACAATAGAGATAATAAATTCCAAATGATCAAGTTGTAAAGGTTGTAAAATAAAACGTGCGGCGGGTCCGCGTGCGAGGTTCATACAATATTAATTGGCTGTTGATGCGAATAGACGTTCAGAGTGTTCGACCTTATTGACAGATTTCTTTTGTTGTTTTTCTATAGGTTTTAGTAGTGTTAAAGCATATTATTAGTTTACATTTTATTTCTTTATAAGTGAAGTACCAGTAGGTACGCATTTTAGTTATTTTGGAAGTGTTTAATTATATTAATAGTTTATTTTCGTAATTATTTGTTTTTCTATAGGTTTTGGTAGTGTTTAAGCATATTAATAGTTTACATTTTATTTCTTTATAAGTGAAGTAGCAGTTGGTACGTATTTTAGTTATTTTGGTAGTGTTTAATTATATCAATAGTTTATTGTCGTAATTATTTGTTTTTCTATAGGTTTTGGTGGTGTTTAAGCATATTATTAGTTTACATTTTATTTCTTTATAAGTGAAGTAGCAGTAGGTACGTATCTTTGTTATTTTGGTAGATATTAATAGTTTATTTTCGTAATTATCATATATTTATTATAGTAGTGTTTAACTATAATTATTATAGTTCATTTATAGATTTCTTTTGTTGTTATTCTATAGGTTTCGGTAGTGTTTAAGCATATTATTAGTTTACATTTTATTCCTTTATAAGTAGTAGTAGGTACGCATTTTAGTTATTTTAGTAGTGTTTATATTATAATATAATATTAATAGATTTCATAAGTGCAAGGTAGCTTCAGTTACTGTTGATTAAAAATACACAATGCCACCTAAAAAAAGACCATCTTTATCTCGAAATTCTAGAGATGCTAAGAGGATGAGAAATGCGCGTTCTCAAGAATCGGCAGAGGAAAGAGCACATCGGTTAAACTCTATGAGAGTTAGTGCCTCAACTTCTCGAGCCAATGAAAGCTCTTCAGAGAGAGAGATGCGATTAGCAGCTGACAGAGCGAGACGAGCTACATCACGGGCGTCTCAAAGCTTTTCTCAACAAGAGCTAAGGCTTACCATTGACCAAGAACAACATGTGTTATCCCGAGCAGCTGAAACTGCTTCACAACGAGAATTGCGTCTCACAGCTGACCGCGAACGACATACATTATCTCGCGAGTCCGAAACATTTACTGAAAGGGAATTACGTCTCACAGCTGACCGCGAACGACATACATTATCTCGCGAGTCCGAAACATTTACTGAAAGGGAATTACGTCTCACAGCTGACCGCGAACGGCATACATTATCTCGCGAGTCAGAAACCTTCACTGAGAGGGAATTACGTCTTACAGCTGACCGCGAACGTCATATATTGTCTCGCGAGTCAGAAACCTTCACTGAGAGGGAATTACGTCTTACAGCTGACCGCGAACGTCATATATTGTCTCGCGAGTCAGAAACCTTCACTGAGAGGGAATTACGTCTCACAGCTGACCGCGAACGTCATATATTGTCTCGCGAGTCAGAAACCTTCACTGAGAGGGAATTACGTCTCACAGCTGACCGCGAACGTCATATATTGTCTCGCGAGTCAGAAACCTTCACTGAGAGGGAATTGCGTCTCACAGCTGACCGCGAACGTCATATTTTATCTCGAGAATCTGAAACTTTTACTCAATATGAAGACCGTTTGACAAATGATAGGGTGCACCATAATATTGTTCGATCACTCGAAGATGAACATGAGCATGAACAACGACTAGAGTCGGTACGCGAACATTACAATTCTTTGACACAAGAACGATTAATAAGTTTGTCTAATGAAAGATTAAGAATCGAAAATATTCGGTCTCTTGAAACGGACGAACAGCGAGAGGCCCGTCTTACTGCAGACAGATTTCGACATAGTCTTAATAACTTAGATGTACACATAGAAGATCAATCTAGAAATACGGTGGCGTGGTCCGACAAATATAAAAGTGGGTTTGCTTATAACTTCACAATTGATTACAGATCATCTTCTGTAATAGGCGATATGAACGTGGTATGTTCTTTTTGTAATGCTTTAAAGTGGAGTAAGGAGTCGGCTGGATTCTGTTGTTCTGGAGGTAAAATAAATTTGCCTTCATTCGAAGACCCACCGGAACCTTTGAAATCATTACTATTAGGGGAACATGTGCAATCTAAACAGTTTTTCGACAACATTCGCACTTATAATAGTGCGTTTCAGATGACATCCTTTGGTGCTCAACAAATCTCCGAAGGTCCTTTCATGCCTACTTTTAAAATACAAGGTCAGGTTTACCATTTGATAGGATCTCTTTTGCCTGAAGACCAACCTAAGTTTCTTCAAATATATTTTGTATCCGACTACAACGAACAGTCGAATATAAGAAATCAATATTTCCCAAATTTAAATGCTGAACTCATTTCACAACTTCAGAACATGTTGCATCAGATTAATTCGTATGTATGCACTATGCAGTTTTAAATCGGCATTAGAAGCTCTTCCTCGAGATGATGATAACAATTATAAAATTGTTATAAATGCCGATAGGCGTCCAACGCAGGAACACCCTGGGCGTTATAATGCTCCATCCACGAATGAAGTTGCTGTGGTATTGGTCGACCAGGAATGTGATAGGCGTGATATCGTTATCCGTTCCAGAGACAATCGTTTACAACGTATTTACGAAACCCACAGGGCTTACGACGGTTTACAATATCCTTTGATATATTGTCGAGGGGAAGATGGTTATAATTTTGCTTTATACCAAACTGATCCGCATACAGGCGCACCTATTTATAATAAAAAGATTTCATGCCTTCAATTTTACTGTTACCAATTGCAAGTAAGACGGAATAGGTTTGTATACTTGCAACGTTTTCGTGGCTTATTCAATCAGTTTATTGTAGACATGTACGCAAAAATTGAAACCGAAAGATTAGTTTATATACGATCTAATCAAAGGCAGCTGCGCGCTGAAGAATACGTGCACATTCGCGACGCCATGCAGCAAGATAATGATACGGTGAATATGGGCCGTTTAGTTATTTTGCCCTCTTCTTTTACTGGTGGTCCACGCTACATGCACGAACGTACTCAAGATGCTTTTTGCTACGTAAGAAAATATGGACGTCCCGACTTATTTATTACTGTAACTACCAATCCTAAGTGGGATGAAATCACTCGGGAGCTTCTTGAGGGTCAAGCACCGCATGACCGCCATGATATCATCGCAAGAGTTTTTCATTTAAAATTAAAATCAATGATAGATCTATTTACCAAAGATAACATTTTTGGAGAAGTATTGTGTTATATGTATAGTGTTGAATGGCAAAAACGCGGCTTACCCCACGCACATATCCTGCTTTGGTTAAAAGATAAGGTTCGACCTAATGATGTAGACAGTTTAATCAGTGCTGAAATTCCAAGTCCGATTGCAGATTCCGAGTTATACGACATTGTTAAAACTCATATGATACATGGTCCATGTGGTGCATTTAACGTGAATTCTTCTTGCATGCAAGACGGTCGTTGCACTAAAAGATATCCAAAAGCCTTAGTGGAAGAAACTGTAACAGGACATGATGGATACCCGTTATATCGTCGCCGTTCAAGAGATACTGGTGGTTTCACTGTTGAAAAGCGAGTGTCTGGACAACAGGTTATTTTAGACAATAGGTGGGTCGTTCCGTATTCTCCTGTGTTGTCCAGAGCATTTCAAGCTCACATAAATGTTGAAATGTGTAATAGTGTAGAGTCAATAAAATATATTTGTAAGTACATTAATAAGGGCAGTGACCAAGCTACATTTGCTTTGAGAAATGAAAATGATGAAGTTACAAGATTTCAGTCAGGCAGATATATAAGTTCTTCAGAAGCTGTGTGGCGGATCTTAAGTTTCAACATTCATGAAAGATATCCACCTGTGACTCATCTGGATGTTCATCTTGAAGGCGGTCAACGTATATATTTCAACACCGAAAATGTCACAGAACGGTTAGAGAACCCTAGACAAACAACTTTATTAGCATTCTTTCGACTTTGCCAAACTGATGATTTTGCAAAATCTCTTTTATATGAAGAAGTTCCATCGTATTATACCTACGATAAGCAACGAGGTGTCTTTAATCGTAGACGCCGTGGCAGGCCTGTAGATGGCGAGTCAGGTATTTTCAAAGAACATGTTCTTGGTAGAGTATACACCGTTCATCCTAACAACGCTGAGTGTTTCTATTTGCGATTATTATTACATACTGTGCGAGGACCAACCTCATTTATAGATTTGAGAAAAGTAGACGATGTTGTTTATCCCAGTTATCATGCAGCTTGCCAAGCGCGTCATTTGCTTGAAAATGATCAGCATTGGGATGACGCTTTAGCAGAATCCTGTGTTAGTGATAATCCAAGACGGTTACGTCATTTATTTGTAACATTACTTACATTTTGTAATTTGTCAGATGCTGTACAATTATGGGAAAAATATAAAGACAAATTTTCAGAAGACTTTCTTAGAAATATATCTAACAATGATGAAGGCACAACTAATGATAATTTCCGTGATCTTGCCATAAATCAGTGCTTATTAGCTCTTCAGGATGAGTTAACAGCAGTTGGCGGTAAATCACTATGTGAATATGGTTTGCCAACACCAACCTCAGTCGGAGAGGTAACTAATAGGGAATATTCCGCAGAGATTGGTTACAACTTAATGGAACTGCTGACAACATTAGAAAACGGTGTCCCAATGATGACTGCAGAACAACGTTCAGTTTATGACCGCGTGTGCGGAAGTGTTCAAAATAATTTGGGAACAATATGGTTTTTAGATGCACCTGGAGGAACTGGGAAAACCTTTTTGACTAAATTAATATTGGCTTATGTTCGAAATCAGCGTAAAATAGCTCTTGCCGTAGCTTCATCTGGGATAGCTGCAACATTGCTACCAGGAGGTAAAACGGCTCACACTATGTTCAAAATACCAATTGATTTAGATCGCACGGAAAGTCCAACCTGTAGTATTTCAAGAAATAGCGACAAAGCAAAGGTATTACGCGAGTGTAATTTAATCATATGGGATGAATGTACGATGGCCCATCGAAAAGCAGTAGAAGCGGTAGATAGAACTTTAAGGGATATAAGACAAAATGATCGACCAATGGGCGGTATCACGGTTTTATTTTGTGGTGATTTCCGACAAACCTTACCGGTAATACCACGGGGAACCCGAGCTGATGAGGTTAGGGCTTGCCTGAAAAGCTCTTATTTGTGGCGTGATATACAATCGGTGCATTTGACTATAAACATGCGAGTGAGAACTGGAGATAACCCGGATGATAGTCAATTTTCTGATTCATTATTAAAGATTGGTGAAGGTACCTATCCACAACTACACCAAGGAAAACTTATTCTGACGCCTGAATTATGTTGTATAGTGCAATCTCAACCACATCTTATATCGTCGGTTTACGGTGACGTAACAAATATATTAAATAGGGACAATTCCTGGCTATGCGAAAGATCTATTTTAACTCCTCGCAATGACCAGGCATCTGAGATTAATAACAAAATACTGTCGAATATACAGGGGGAAAGCAAAGTTTATAGATCAATAAATAGAATGGTCGATGAACAAGAAGCAACTAATTACCCGATAGAATTTTTAAATTCTTTAAATATGCCCGAACTTCCTTCTCACGAAATTTGTTTAAAAATTGGCATTCCGATTATTCTACTCCGAAATTTAAGACCACCACAACTTTGCAATGGAACTCGACTAAAAGTAACCCAGTTGCAACAAAATATAATCGAGGCTCAAATTTTAACAGGTTGCGGTGCAGGAGAAACCGTCTTTATCCCCAGAATACCCTTAATACCAAATAATTTTCCATTCCAATTTAAAAGGACGCAATTCCCAGTATCGGTGTGTTATGCAATGACAATAAATAAGGCTCAAGGGCAGACTTTTCATGTTGCCGGAGTAGATCTCGGTGTCAGTTGTTTCTCGCATGGTCAGTTATACGTTGCTCTTTCCCGTGTTAGCAGTTCTAGAAATCTTTATGTTCACGTGCCGGACGGGTCAACTTTCAATATAGTTTACCCGGAAGCTTTGCGCTAAAGTATTTTGGTTCTATAGGTCCTTAAGCCTCATGTGAACCTGATGTAAATAATATTACCAATACATTTTAAATTAATAATACACAAGGAGTTACACGCTGACGTAGTCGCGGGCACAGCTATCTATACTTTTCTGCCGGAAGTCACTATTCCACGCGGACGAAGTCGCGGGCAAAAGCTAGTTCTTAATATAGCTAGCTAGCTAGCTTCTTTTTTATTTAATGGTAAACTATCTGGGCTATCATGTAGCATAAAAAACTTTTTTTAAGCTATTGCATAGCTTCTATCGCGGACCTTGAGCGCGGGGACCGAATCCAGAAATTCCGTAACAAAAAACCTCACGCTCCCCACTCCGACGGGCGCGGAGGTGTGGCTTGAAGGCATAGCATGCAATAGCTTTACCGCGGCAGTCCCCGAGTGCCATACGTCTTTTTATTTTTTTAGTTGGCTTCAATATTAACTGGTCGTCGCTTTGTCTGATGTGACACAAAATTGTCACTTATTCGAGAGAGAAGAATACTCATGAATATCAATGATATTACAAGTTAAAAGGTGTAGATAAGTTATTAGCGCTCCAGGAGCGTACATCGAAGTCTCTGTCTGTATCAGTCTCTTTTTCATTCAAGATAGTTGGATGCATCATCTGCACTTTGACGTTTAATTTCATAACATTAATGAATATCATCATATACCCTAAAAATGATAAAAAAAACTCAAAAATTCCTAAAAACGAATTCACCCTACTGGTGTAATGGTAATAGATAGTGTGACAGAACAATATCTTCGGTAATAATGGCGCCGAATTATGTCAAACGTCAAATTAGACGTCTGCCTTCCTGCCGTTTGCGTTTCGTTACGTACAATGGAAACGGTTTAATGGGCCTTAATCATAACGTCGCGTAACACGAGATTTTTGTAACTTGCAGTATATATTTGGGACCAAAATGACAAAAGTAAATGTAAAGAATTATCGTTTGCTAGCTTTCCGCTCGCGCTCGCTTTGTCTAAAACCTAACAGATTATACCTATTATATTAAAACTTTCTTCGGGAATAACTCTATTTATTAAAAAAAATCGCATCAAAATCTGTTGCGTTTTAAAGATTTATGCATACATAGGGACGGAAAGACACCGACAGCGACTTTGTTTTATACTACGTATATATATATATAGATAGTGATCATTATGAAAAAAAAAAAACAAACTGACTGCTAATTTAAGAAGCCTCTGTCCCTACCACAATTACTGATGATTACAATGACACCTCATAATTCAAAATCTGTCCAGCGATTTGGGCGTGCCAATAAACTTGCAAGCATACTCGAAAAACATAACCATTTTCTTTCACAGTAGGATAAAAATAGTGAAGCGAATTTGTTAAAATTAAGCGTGGGTATAGATTTAGCTGAAAAAATAGATTTCGAATTTGTACGTAACAAATCCCAAAATTAATTTAAGAACGCGAGTAAAACCAGGGGCGGAAAGCTAGTCATATAACTTTACAACAAGCATCTGTATTCAAACAACATTTATGCAAATACGTGTGAAACCATAAACAACATGCATACTTAAAGTTGTTCGTTACAAAAATTAATTAACCGTAAAATTTTAATTGTAAATAAAATCGATATTACCTCCATGTGATTATCGGCACTAAAACGATACATAAGTACACTTTTAACATTTTAAATTATTTAAACGACGCAAAAACACATTGCATGTGACTTCACCTCATTATGTACGGTAATGTGATATGCATTAAGAAAATTTTATTACTCTAATAGTATTCTACAGAATTGATATCTGGGCGGAAATTGTATGGTCTATTAACTTCGATCGCTTGTGCGTGTTTAAGTAAGTATTTAAAGAGTTTTTGTCGTGTCGAAAGCTAGACTTCGAACGTTTGTACATAACATATTTAATTCAAAACCATTCAATATATACAATATACAATTAACTAGCAAAAAGCCAGCCAGTTGACTCTTCAAAGATAAAACTTCGTTCCGATAAAACAATACAGTTTATTTCAACTATATCTTATAAAGAGACTGAAGATGTCATTATCAATTGATTCTACCCGACTAGGCAGATGATATGTATAGTAAACCTGAACCTATTTCGTAAATTGATCAAATACAAATACTTTATCACCCTCATAAGTACTTTTTATCAGTAAATTATTTATTTGACAAGTTGCTCTTTCATTAAATTCTATATGTCAAATCTATTTCGAGTTGTAATTCAGAAAATGAATCAAAAAAATTTTCATACTGAATGTTACAGTCTGAAATTCGTTCCGGTGTGATAGTCAGTCTAAGGTTTTTACAAAGACTCTTTATTGGATTCTATTGAGAAAAAACGTCATTTCTAATATCGTGCCGTATTATTGTGTCACGTTGTATTTTAATCAGAAGGAAATTGTGATCTATTGTGTGGATTTGCATAACGAAATTTTATAAGGAAAGTGGAGTTGCGGCAACTTCTTGCGTGTTTTTCTGTTTGTTTTAGCAGACATGATTATTGATGTTCATTTCATTGTGAACGAAAAATTCTTTATTGTACACTTCATAGGATAGATTTTATAAACTTAACAATAATCAATGTACAGAAGGCGGCCTTATCGCTGGCAGCGATCTCTACCAGGCAACCCAGAAATAGCGAGGAAAATAAATAACTAATCATGGTGGTGCATAATAAATAAAAGTGCAAGAACCAGTTGTGATTTTGTTAATTTTGATGTTGTACTTTCTGGGAAAGATGATGAGACGACGATGATGACGTAATTAAGTATTTACGTTCTACTTGGTAATGTTGAGTCGATAATGCTAACCACTGGATCAATAAACTATTGTTATCTCATAATGTGTGTGTTGTTTCCTAAATTTAAATCCTGTTCAAAGTGATCTGGCCCTTTTCTTAAGATGAAATCTATCAACCAGCAATTGGCCAACGTGGTGGCCTGAACTTAAAATAGGAGACTGTAGAAATATATCGTATAATAATAATAAATATACGCTGAAGAAATTAAATTACCACTTTTACTGTATACTACGAACATTCAAATTATATACATACATCGTATATTAAAAATAGTCAGTATAGTAATTTAAACATGATTTACAACCAATAAAACATTGATCGTATACAGTATTAACACCAAGCTGGTCAATCGGACCACAATAGGAATACAAATGGGCCCCATTAGGGGCACGGGTAGAATTTTTAAACAATTTGGGATACAGTGGTTACCCACGCATGCTTGGTTTGTGGACACGCGGTATGTAAGAACGGGGAATAAATGTTATGTGCGGAAAAGTTCTTAACGTTAATTTAATATATATTTTTTATAGAGGAAAGCTAACAATTCTGTGTGTTTGTTTTTTTATAATTGAAGATCCGATTGCTTTTAAAATTATATTACTAAGCTTCAAAATTGGTATTATATTATAATATTAATAAGTTACAGTTACATTTTTTTACATTTTACATCGTAACTTATGCCTTATTCCAGATAGACTTTTGCAAACGGCTTAACCGATTTTGATAGAGCACTGTATGATAGAGCGACATTTCTAGAGCAACATAATCTATTCGCAATTTTATTTGCTTTTCCCTGGAAAATGTTTAGTTTTCCTTCTTTATCACAATTTTGTTCGCCATTCACAAAGCTAGTGTGTCCCGATACATTACAAAGAACATCGGCCCATGTCAATCAGGTTGACAATTATTGAGGGTCGACCAACCGTGCCTATTGAAATGTACGCAAATACATCGAGATTTGATTTTATTAAATGTTTATAGCGGAAAAATATTGTTGGATCGGTTCGTCATAATATTCCGAACGTTTTTGTGTACATAATATTATAATGTAATGTGGTATTAATGTAATAAACTTTTTTAGAGGTAAGAAGTTAAAGTGTTAAAATAAGCAAATCCCTGTGCCGAGAAAACTATTTTAATAAACTTTATTTCAAATAAATATTGTCAAAGCATTTTAATAGCCTAAATAACTACAAGAAATTTCTCAATGTATTCTTATTTAACAAAATAATTACCTATTGGCGTTGAGGTACCTACATAGTAACTCATTAGTACATAGTAACTCAATGCCTATCGTCGTATTTTGATTACTTGAATGTTTGTAATATTAAAAATTACCTCAAAAGCCCCTGAATCGGCTTCAAAATTCTGTCACCAGCAGAAAGCTATTCCTAAGTGAAATATGTATATGTATTTTTAAGAGTTTGAAATATACCAAATCCTTCTTACCTTCATCGTCAAAAATCAGTTTTATTATTCATAGAACTGTTACACATATTACTATAACATGGTTTCGCTTCACGGATTCGAATACCTTTGAATAGTGATAATAGGGTTCGCGTCGATTTGATTGATGCCCTGTTTTGTATTCAATGACGTATGTATAACCACCTTAATTGCTTTTGTTCGGAATACTGTTTACGTTACATTGAATATTCGGAACTGTTGTAAGTGATTTTTATTTTGGATTTTGGGAAATCAATGTTGACTGTAATTTTTTTTTTCTTTATTAAGTGAATAAGTGGGTTAAATGTTAGGAAAATCCTTTTATTTTACTTTTCCGATATAAACTATCTAAAATCAATTCTTAGCAATATTTATTTTGAAAATTCAGTACCATATTGTTAAGCAGAAATTATATCTTTACGTTCCTTTTTTGTATTCATATTTTGATTACTTATTAATTAAAAGCTTTTTCAGTTACATTTGGCCAGTTAAATTTTAATAGAGTAATAGAGCTTTTTATAAAATTTGGCGCTACCTTCCGTTGGCTACCTGTTGCGGTCTACTGGTCTAGACTTAAGTGATATAAATCTAGACTTTAAATTTAGAACTGTGAAAACTTAGACTCAATTTAAGTTAAAGTTATAAGGAAGTATTAAAATTGCTTAGATATATGGATATAATTGTAAGTGTGTAAGTTTTTGAGGATGGATGGATGTATGCTTGTTTGTGACGGTATTACGACAAAATAATTAAACAGATTTTGATGAAACTTTGCAGTGTTGTAGCTTGTATGCACCAAAGTAACAGAAATACTAGCTCTTGCTCGTGGTTTTGTCTTCAAAGGAAACAGTAGTAAATACGAGTTTTACAATCAAATCTTTGCAAATAAGTAGGTGAATAAAAATATATAATCGAGCCATTGTCAAAATAACAATCGGTTTGCGTAACGACACCGTCACGACATCGCGACGGGCATTGTTCAACGATTGCTTAATCTTCTGAGATAAAATCGGATGTTAACGTCGGCTCTAAATTATTAAATTATTTTGTAATATTGAAACTATCGTTACATAAAAATATGTAAACTCCAATTCCTTAAAATTTACTGGAAATCTGTCTGTTTGTTACGCATGCTTGGCTGTAACATTAACTGCAGGAATTGAGTCTTTTGGTAAGTGTGGCAAAAAGATTGTCGAAGAGCCATCATCGAGAAAATTACATCGAAAAGTTTGTATTAGTATTGTTACACCCAAGAAGGATAATAAAGCTACGAAAATACTGAACCGATTTTGAAAATCATTTTACCAATAAAAAGCTATAGGTATCCAGTGTGTCACAGATTATACAATACTAGCTTTCCGCCCGCGGCTTCGCCCGCTTTGTCTAAAACAAAATAAATTATTATACTAAAACCTTCCTCTAGAATCACTCTATCTATTAAAAAAAACCGCATCAAAATCCGTTGCGTAGTTTTAAAGATTTAAGCATACATAGGGACATAGGGACAGAGAAAGCGACTTTGTTTTATACTATGTAGTGATACTTTCTTTAACATTATATATCCCTAGTAATTCCGATCAGAATCAAACTAGTGTATACCATATAAAATTCACAAAACCCCAAGTTTTAAATTTTATTTATTCCCGGTCTATCAATAACGCTGTGTATCACCATTTCTGGTCACGCACCGTATCCCAAAGGGGGAGATAGGCATCAGTACCATCGAATTGTTACCGCAGTACTTAATTAGTGTTCGAACTGGCATTTTGGTGGTAAAATTTGTTTTTTGATCAGTTTTTTAGATCGACACTAATATTGTTAGGGAAGGATGTATTTTTGAATCAATACTAATATTATAAAGCTGAAGAGTTTGTTTGTTTGTTTGAACGCGCTAATCTCGGGAACTACTGGTCCGATTTGAAAAATTCTTTCGGTGTTAGATAGCCCATTTATCGAGGAAGGTTATAGGCTATATGTCATCACGCTACGACCAACAGGGGTGGAGCCACGGGGGTGAAACCACGCGGAGCAGCTAGTGTAATGATAAAATTCAATGCTCTAGCGACTTTGATATACTTTAACTATTGGATAGTCCCATCTTTATGGAATAAAATAGGTAATTTTGCTTTGTGGGGTCAACCTAGACGAAGCCGAGGCAAGTAGCTTTACAGATGGAACTTATTTATTTATTGAATAATATGAAATTGAAGTCATCAGAGAGCTTCTTTTATTCTACGATGACTTCTAAATGCCCGAATATATTTGGATATTATACGTCATTTTATCTTTAAACGGATCACATTTAAAGGATATTGTTACATTACAGTTGTGTTTTATTTGCAATTCTTCAATATATCTATCTATCCTTCCTATTTTTTCCACTGCAGGGACACAGAACTCCTCTTGAGGTTTTAGATAATATCATAACACTGACTGAATATCACATGTTATCAATTGTTAGGATAACTTACATATGAATATCTACTACTATTATAGTTTTAATCTTTACACCTATACCGGGAAAAGATAAATCAACATTGCATTTATCAAATAATCTCCCATCCAGTTATTTATAGCAATTACATATACTATTACATATAAACAATGACACTATGTAACTTAATTACAAATAATTGACGATATCCTACTCAAAATCTACAAGCAAAATCGTCTTTATTTCAACTGCATAGAGTCGAAAATCAATTGAAATAAAAACACTATTGTTGCACAAACATGGAGCCATTATTTAATATAATTTTTATTAAAGTACGTACGTTCAGAGAAGCGAATCTATCTCGAAACTAATCGTCGCCAGTAATGATAGAAGCCTTCTGTAATTATTTTAAGCCACTGGTTGTTGAATCTACGATATATAGAGACTGGATGTGACGCATTCACATATTAAATTTGTAACATATTTTTATTTTATTTTATTTGTACAAGGTACCTTACAGCTAATCGTACATGAAATATAACATTTTACAATTCTATACGCCGATTACAAGGTACAATGTTAATATATAACATAGGTAATAATATCTGCATTGTGTGATGCATTTGAACGAATATGATTTTAAATACAGATGCACTCATGGTGTAAGGATGGATACTATAATTAATATATAGATACGTAAGCCACACCCAGCACACCATACATCTAGTTCACTATTTCATTACGGTAATCGTAATTTTTACGTAACCGCCGGCGCACTCTTGATACCATCGCCATGATTGCAAACGGTGGTTATTGCTAAACGTCGTACCCATGCTCGTGGGGTAAGCTGCGTTCGGCGTGGTGCAGCGTTGGATGGGTGCCCGCGAAGCTTGAAAATGTGTTATTGATAATTTAGGGTAGTTAACAATAGTATGTAATTGAAGTGAAACTTCTTTAGATGCGTTGAGAGTAAAATTTCAATGTCATGACAATACCGTCACGTCATGGAGTAAGGTGACGATTTTGGTATCTTTAAATCTTGCCAAAGTTTGACTACTGACATATTATGTGCTCGACACACACGCTCTTTTTTAGTTTATAGATTCTAGCCAACAAGATGGAGCTTGGACGAACATTATGCAGGGCTGTATCTGGTAGGTATTAAATACGTTCTTCACTGGAAGAATAAAATTGCTAACCAGTTTAAATAAAAATAAAAATTGTAAAGAAAAAAATGTAGAGCTAAAAAAGCAAATTATTTTTATAATTTTTTGTCAACTATTACTGTACTGTACAACTGCGTAAACATCAAGGTGGACAAAAAATTCAAAATTTTCCTTCATTGTACCAATTAACTTCACTGAGGATTTTTGATCTCTATTTTTTATTGTTCCAAACATTTTATTATCACGTTCTTTGTACTAAAACGATCCCATATTGTACAGTAGCGGTACAAATAAATAGATTCCGTGTAGTGATTTGTAAACGGTGACAATTTCACAGCGAACGTACGGCCGTAAGTCTTATCAGCTTCGGCATCTTAAAAGTGGACATGTGAGCGTGATGTACAGACAGCGAAAAAACTTGTTGACAAAATAAAAAAAAAATATTTAAAACAATAAATATTTTTTTTAATAGAAGAAATTCGGTTGCTTGGTCTCATGAATGGCTTTGACTTACGGTTTCGCGAAGAACGCGGGTTTGAATATCGATTCATGATCAAGTTTTTTATATTCTATAAAGCTTTTTTTTTTAGAATTGCAATAATAATTTCTATAAAACTTAAATTTTAAAACCTCTTAATTTAGACACAGGTCCAATTTTAATTGTTATAGAATTAGTAGTTTTTAAGGCTAATGATATTAATTAGATATAGATATAATATGTACGCTCTTCTTTTTTGTATGTTATGTACAGGACATGCTAATCTAAGCTCTCTATTAAGACCTCGCTTCATATTTTAAACGATATTCAAGCGTAGAGTGAACAGGTACCTTCAAGGGAAGCGCGTACAATCTTAGACCACATCTCAGCTTAACATCAGGCGAGAGAGAATGTGTGCGTGTACCTACTAGTGTACACACGTAAGAAGTAAAACTTCTTTATGACCTTATTTTTCAAAAAATAATTTACTATATATGCAACTTTACAGAAATACGTCAAATCACGCAAGGTAGGGAGAAGAAAAAAATGGCGTGTAACGGAAAAATGTCACGCGTAACGAAAAAATGTTACACTAAATTTTTTCCAACCCCGATAAAGAAGTTTCACTTCTATAAAAAAAATATATTAACTTTATATCTTTTACCTTTCTATTTTCCACCTGACTGTCCAAACTTAGTCACCGCTTCATCTTCTAAGAAGTAGTTATATTTATAATACATTTATGCAATATAAATATGTCCAAGATTTACGTTATTTCACTTCTGACATTTACATCTTATCTCCATCTTTATTAATAATTATATTTATCGACACTTCATATAATTAGCATACGTGAAACTTGTTCATAGTTTTGTTGATATCTATAAGTACTAATATTATAAAGCTGAAGAGTTTGTTTGTTTGAACGCGCTAATCTCAGGAACTACTGGTCCGATTTCAAAAATTTTTGTTAGATAGCCCATTTATCAAGGAAGGCTGGCTATATACACATAGAGCCAGCTTTCCTTAACAACATCCATATTGTAATACTGTACTGTATATAATATGATCACGCTAAGACCATCAGGAGCGGAGCACTGCGGTTAAAACCGCGGGGCACAGCTAGTTTTGAATAAATACCCATTACCCATGTTGTCATATATATTTAATTTATGTCAAACTTTAAAGAAATATCACCATTAAATCAATCGAGTGAAGGCTTAAAATGCTCTGTATTTTGGTTATGCATAATATACAGAAGCTCATGTCTCCTTTATTCTTGAGTCTTGACACATAACTCAAATACCCAATAGTGTAAAAAAATACTTTTTCCTTATATTTTAATCACCTGTGCCTAAATAGGACGTATCAAAATGACTAACAGTTCTAAAAAATATCGTCTTGAGTTGTAAAATATCGTTTACCTCCTATAAAATAATTTCGACTTTTGAATTGTTTGAATTTTTAATTATTATTTTGTTAAGTTATATTATGTACTTTAAATGAATTTAGAAATAATGGCTTTGGTAGCAGTAGCAGTAACTAGGTTTATCATTGAATTAACAAAATGTTTAATATTAATAATTATGACAATATAAAAAATACAGAAGATAAACAGGAAAAAAATATTCATAAAAATTCTAAAAAAATATTCATAGAGATTCTAACAACCATGTTCATAAGTAAAGCCGCTGGAGGAAGCTATTGTAAATATATCTATCATTAGTAATGAAAAGTATTTTAAAAACATAGTAGATTGTTTAATTTGTCATTGTAAACATAACTCCCCGCATTGTTTTGTAAAACTCATTTCAATAGTGATGTAAAAATGCACTGATTTCTCGTTTACTATTTTAATTGCTCTCTTTTAATTCCGAGTTATCACTTCTTAATTACGCGTTATAATACTTTCAACACATTATTATCAAACCCGCGTAAATCTCGTAATATATTGGGTTACTTGCACCAAATAAAATACACATTTTATTCACACGCGAAATAATTAAATCGAACGGTAATTATTAAGATAAGTATGAACAATAAAAACAGTACATAGTGTGTTTGATTTTAAGCACCGAACTCATTAGAACACCTCTATAATTCAATCACAATCACACTGAATAATGAAAGCAATAAGGAATGGTGTATATGGGCCTTAATATTCAATACGAGGTCGATTCCCGGAACATACGTGCATCGGATTTTTTACCGATTTTTATCGAATCAGTAACCAGTTTTTTGGTTGAAACATTAAAAATCTCGTCGTCCGTTCGACGAACAATAAAATTTTATGTCTTTATCTAAGTGTAGGACGATTATAATCGATTTTCTAAACATATCTTCACGCAAGGGTTGTACTCGGAAACTATGAGTTTTTTTAATGTTTGTGAGGCTACCGTATATGATGTAGTAAAGATAATATTATGGCGGTCATAACAAGCAATAATGTGTCATAAATAATTGTTGGTTTTGACATAAATTTTACTTTCTAATATGAGGTTTGATGGCACATGTCACTTTCGAAATTAGTGGTCTGATATTTGAGGTTTCAAGGTTGATAGTTCAAGTATGTAAGGGAAATATAAAGTGGTGACAGGTTCTATTTTGGTTCAAGGTTCTATTTGTCAAATATTTCGTGAACATAATAGTAGATGATGTGTAGTACATAATATTAAGAACTAGGTTTCAGCCCACGGCTCCGCCCGCGCAGTCAAAGAAAAACCCGCATAGTTCACGTTCCCGTGGGATTTCCGGGATTGCGTCATTTTCCTGGGATAAAAAGTAGCCTATGTCCTTTCTCGGGTATCAAAATATCTCCATACCAAATTTCATGAAAATTGGTTCAGTAGTTTAGGCGTGATTGAGTAACAGACAGACAGACAGAGTTACTGTCGCATTTATAATATTAGTATGGATTACAATAATTATCAAATCTTTCCTTTTTATAATATTAACTTTACAGTATCACGCGAAATCCAAATAAAAACTTTCAAGTTTTATTTTATTACTGAAAATTAGTCTTATTCAAGGTTATTCAAACTCAAACTAAAACTCAAACATTTATTTATTCAATTAGACTTCTTTTAGAAGCACTTTCGAATCGTCATTACATATTTTCAACAATTACCACCGATTCGGAAAGCAGTATCTATGTAGAAGAACCGGCAAGAAACTCCATAGTTGCTCTTTTAAAATCATGTCAATGTTCTATCTATCCATCAAAATTGATCGGGGTTTGTTTTAGAATTAACAGATATACATATTGAGAAATTATAACATCCCGATATATTAAATAAACATAAAATAATAATGACTAATTTAGAAAATAATCAAGTTAGATGACTAAATTTAAATCCAGATTTTCATAAAACAAATCGAAATAAGTATCTATTAATAAATAAAACCATATTTTATTAACAAACCGGCACCACAAAATCCTATAGGGTAAAAGCCGGATAGTTGCGCCAGTGGGATACTTGCCGCAGTTTCGAATACACTATGTTACGGACATTAGTGGCAATAACGCTTTTCTATAATTGTAAGTACCCCTCCCGCAGACCTCAGTGCCACGTCAATCGTTAGTGTAGACACACGCGTTTCATCCGTGCGAGCGAAATTGTTCCACGGTGAAACTTCGATAGGCGTTGAAACTATATTGGTAAGTCATTTGTATTGAATATTTTTGTTACTAATTGTGATTTCAATATAGTTTATGTTTCTTTGCGTGCATTAGTCTTTAAATTATACTGTTAATTACATTTTATTGCAAAATATTGTTGATTTATTTCGCAAATAAAAAGGGCAAGTATCCGTATCAAAAAGGATAGTCGCCTTAGAAACTTGTGCGGATAGTTGCTCTCGGGGCAACTATCCGCAACTATAAATTCTTTCACTAGCAAAGGCAGATATTTTCTGTTTGTGTTGTTTTTACTCATTGTGGCTATAACTTAGCTTGAATAAAATAAGTATTCCGATTATAGGTCCAAGGCTCATCCATGTAAAATCAAATAAATTGTTAACGGTTTTAGCTGAGCAAAATGCCTCGCAAATATCAACGTAAAGCAGGCGTGGTACCACGCCACATAAGCTGGACAGAAGAAAGCTTAGGTCTTGCGTTCAAAGAGTTGGATAAAAAACAAAAAGGAATCAACGAAAAATCTCGAATGTACGGAATACCCTCCCGAACATTAAAACGACGCTACGAAAAGAAAAACCAGCAACTGCTAACCCAAGGTAAGTAACACTCCAGAACGTAGTCAACTTAGAAGTTTAATATTATTGAGTTTTTATTGGTAATAAGGCATCTCCGTGCCGGTACAATATTCATTTCGCTAATTTTTTATTGAACTTCCAGGAAAATACCCTGTCCTTGGTTTTAAAAATGAAAAAAGACTAGTGACTCATATACTAAAGCTCGGAGACGCAGGATTTCCTCCTGAAAGAAATACAATTCGTCAGCTAGCTTACCAGTTTGCCGAAAATTTGGGGTTAAAGCATAACTTTAACAATGAAACAAAAACGGCTGGACCACAATGGTTAAAAAGCTTTCTGGAAAGAAATCCCGAAATAGTTTTGAGGCAAGCTGAGGGTTTATCAATTGAAAGAGCGAGGGGTCTCAACAGAGAAGACGTTGCAAAATTTTTTGATCTACTTATTACTGTCTTAACTGAGAATGAATTGCTGGGTAAACCGGATAGAATATTTAATATGGATGAAACTGGGGTCAAACTCAATAATAAACCTGGTAAAGATGAAATCCCTCGCTTCTGATGATTAATGCCAAAGTTGATTGCCACATTCTTCTTCTATCTTTAAGATAAATATCAATAATTTTACTAATATGTGATTATGACTAATTTAGAGGCTATTTTTGTTATATTTTTATAGTTTTATAGCAAAAAAATGTATAATTTTGATTAGTTCTTAATTAAAAAGCAAAAAAAAATAAAAAAAGACTGATTAAGTGAATTGATATAAATTTGTTTTTATTAAAAAAAATATTGTGAGGCGTCTATCCCCTCACGAGGCAAGTATCCTCTGAAGTATTATTTACGATAGGCAACTATCCGCTAGGTTAGGCAACTATCCTTCATTTGAGAGGTCAAATAAAACAGGATTTGCTCAAAACCTTTAATAATTATGTTTAATAAAATAGGCTAATATGGTGGTTCAAAGACCTATGTTTTGATATACATGTTGCATTATTCTTATTAAGTACATAATTTTTCATAATATAGCTTTTTTGAAAAGTGGCGCAACTATCCGGCTTTTACCCTAATACAGCTCTACCAATATCCTGAAGTTAATGATTTCATATCGATCAAATTCCAAGTTTTACGATTTCTTCAAATAGATAAAATCGATGTCCGATTAAATATAGTTTTAAAAATCGTAAAATCGATGTTTTATGACTATATACGACATTTTTTGTATTTGAGAACTCAATTCTAATTAATATTTATGAGGCTACCGTTAATTATTTGAAACTATTTTTATTTGAAATGGTTGGAATGTGTCTGTGATACATATAAGAAGTTAGAGGGTTAAGAGATCTAGGTTTGTGGGCATTTTTAACACGCTTATGTAACCGACTCCTTTTGGCTCGATTTTGACCCGCTTAAAACGAAGGTTCGATGACAATACAATAATTTAAAGCGTATATTAAACCGTGTTTTAGTGTATTGATATATACTTACAATATTTATTTTAAAATACAGTTTCGTAGAATTAATTTATGAGGCCTATATTTTTGACCTTTAAAACCAATGTAGATTTATACCTAATGACTATCCAGATAGATCAAATCTAATTGGTCGATCTTACAACTAATCGATACTTAAGTGTTGGTGAGGAGCCAGCCCTCTTTCCTGCTAGAACAAATTTATTATATTTTGTATTAATTTTATTTAATAAGTAAATTAAGAACTTCCGGTGACTGTTACTCGAAATAATCTTATCTAATAATTATAACGATACGAGGCGGTCATTCCAACACCACTAGAACACATTATTACTTAAAAACTTTATCAGTGATTAGCAATGTAGGTTATTTTGCAATACAAAACCTATGTTATTTGGTAAAGATGAACCTTTTTAATAACTTTTTTTTACTCTTAAACGTTTTTTAAATCAGGCGAGTAGCTTTTAGAGTTACGACACAAACACAATACCGACATTGCTCTTACGATATCAGCGTCTCCTGCATCCATATGTATCCAGTAATCGTCCCCCAAAGAAAGGGGTTGATATTTATCGTAAGGTGTTTATTACTAGAATTATAACCCTTAATGACTTCCCGAAACCCTCTGAAATCCTATTGGCAATTAACAGTCAAGGAATAGTAAGTTATTGCCCCAAGATGTTTGGTAATGGAAAAGCAGTGTGCCCCCGAGGGGCATGGGGCAGGATTTATGCGTCTGCTCTGTTTTAACTGGTTTTGAGGTATTGATTATTGGTCTTATATGGTATCGATAGGTCTTGAAGTTGGTAGTAAACCTTAATAAATAGGAATAAAACTATAGAAGAACTAGAGTTTATATAGTCAATACTAATAAAGATTTGTTTAATCCTATCTTGTTCTATTCCTCCGTATAAGTAAACGAGAAAGATTTAATACAGAAATAGATAAGATAATATGCTTATTTCTATCCAAGTAGGTATTACGTGAGTAATGTTTACTATATATACAGCAATCATAAATATATCAAATTTGAGGAAAGTTATATTCACAATTCAATTGTTTAACGATGTGATGGACTTACCTACTAGCTACTATATTTATATTAACTACACTTTGACATTAGTAAACATTCGAAAGACTATGTTCATTATCTACAATCCCATAGCACTTACTAAATACTTCCTACGCACTACGCACTATACGTTCTTTCCTGTTTCTTCAATGAGCCATCGAGCACCATACACCATCGACAATCCCATACTTGTAGAAAATGTAAATGGGGCCACGTGCTCTTCCGTCCCATAAATTCGGTACCCACAGGCAAAAAGCCATTTCTCGTAATCGGAATGAAATTCCTGGCATAATTACTGAACCCTTTCTAACACTAAATTTTGTCGCTATCGCAATTATGTGACAATCGCTGGATGTGTAGCTTTATGGCAACTGCTAATTGACTGAGGGTCAAATCTATTAATAATTGTTTGTCCTATTGGTATACTTATGCTGCTTAATTTTGGAAGTGTAGGCTAGATAAATTGCAATTTATATAGTATGGACGCGAAGTGTGTGAACACTATAGGCTTGTCGACTCGTAATTATATCCTGAATAGGTAGAGTAGGAAACATACTATTATCACTACAATATAGTATATATAAAACAAAGTCGCTTTCTCTGTCCCTATGTCCCTATATCCCTATGTATGCTTAAATCTTTAAAACTACGCAACGGATTTTGATGCGGTTTTTTTAATAGATAAAGTGATTCAAGAGGAAGGTTTTAGTATATAATTTATTAGGTTTTAGACAAAGCGGGCGAAGCCGCGGGCGGTAAGCTAGTTTATTTATAAATACTTTCAAAATGGCGTGAACTTTGCTAAGTAAAAAGTTCGATATCGACTCAATAGCTTATACAAAAAGAAACAATCCAAAGTAGTACATATTATTATAGTGCGAAAGATACACATTCAAGTTAAGTGAACACTCAAGTGTTAATTAAGTATTGAAGACAAATAATTATAAAACTGTCAATTACGCGTTTTATGCAAGACCGTTTATCGATAACGCTTTTCGTAATAATTTGATATGTTTATTGCCTTATTTAAATTAACATTTATACTTTTAATTGTTTCATTACATTCAAACTTTAATGGACTTTCTTTCCTTATTATTAGTGACTAGTTGTGCCCCACGGTTTTACCTGCATTGCTCCGCTCCTATTGGTCATAGCGTGATGATATTTAGCCTTCCTTGATTATGGATTAATGGACTATCTTACAGTGAAATATTTTTTCAAATCGGAACCGTAGTTCCCGAGATTAGCGCGTTGAAGCAAGCAAGCAAACAGCTTTATAATATTAGTATAGGAGACTCCCATGAATTGTTAAAAAAACTTAGAAAATGGAGAATCTAGAGTATTTATAGTATTATTAGTGGTAGGTGTGAGAATCATGTAATCATAGGAAGAAGACTAAGGGCAGATTTTTCAATTGATTCTTCGAATATTTCAAAAACATGTTCCAATAAGCTGACTTCTGATATTTTTCAGGAGGTATTTATATATATTATTGTGAGATAATTTATTAAATGGATAAGTTTAAACCAAGGATTGAAATTAGCACTTTAAAAAATGGCTACTAAAATTTTACAATAGCGGCTAAATGAACTTCGATAACATTCGAATCGATACAAAACATTAACGCTAGGAAATGTTAATTTATTCTCAGTATTTACTTGAGATTAAGATAGTAGGGAACAAAAAGCAGCCATTAAAGGGTGTCCAGACAAACGATTTATTGGTAGGGGAGAGATCTTAGCGTCTGGCTCGGTTTGTAATTTTATTCTGTTTTGGATGTTATGATGGTTAAAAGTATTGATTGTAAATAGTTATTTAATCCTAGTAAATATCCTACTAATATTATAAATGCGAAAGTTTGTGAGGATGGATGTTTGTTACTCTTTCACGCTAATACTACTGAACCGATTACAATGAAATTAAGCACACATATAGAGGTAACTTGGATTAACACATAGAATAGGTTTTATCCACGAAATCCCACAGTAACTATGCGGGTTTTTCTTTGAAAACGTAGACGAAGCCGCGGGCAGAATGCTAGGTTAGACAGGAGTATAACATAACATAGAAAAACATCTGAAATTGGTTAGATACTGCTGAAATTATCGACGTATGCACATAAAATAAGAATTCAAACAGACGTAAGTACATAGCACTTGTTTCCTTCTTTTTTTATTTCTTTGCACTAATTACGTAGGTAGGTAATTCTGATTTAGAAATTCTTGCTATCATAAGAAATTTCTTACATAACCTGAAAATATTTGATAATTTAAATTATCTCACTGCAAAAATAAACAGGTGTCAAAGAAATGATTTCCAAGTAAAAAAATCCATGAAATAATAAAATTTACATATTTTATTACAAAAATTAACACACGGCGGTACCTTTCATATTTCAAAGTCAACATAAGAAGAATAAATTCGTTTAATGTTAACTTTTTTATCGATATTTATCGAGATATCACAGACAATCGTTTTGTTGTGCTATTGATTTGTTTTATAGTTATTGGTGCTGTAATCTGAGATTTGGAACCGTTGGATTCTTGTGGATGCGGTTTTTAATATTATAGAAACTTAACATATTATTAACATTAATAGGGAACTTCATAACACGTTCACTGCGGCATGTATCGGGCCATCAGCGACTACACCACAGTGCGGCGCCCAAAATCGCAGTTTTCACCGTGGTGCGGCGAGGTTTTTTATATGTTAATCAATGACTAGAAAAGAGACAAATATATTTTTGTGATCACAGTTTGAAGTAGGACTCAATTTCGTTTAAAAATCGTATGGCAAAATATTGGACACACGCATAGAAAATAAACCGTTTCTTTTGTGTGCGGCATGTCAAATATTTTGCCATGGACAAGCACCTCATGCCGCACTGTACTGCGAGCGCGCCGCGTGTCAATCTCGCATAGTGATGTACCAGGACCGCACGCGTCGTTATCAAATTTTTAAATGACAATGATACCTTAGAGGCTTTAGTTTTTTTACTTTCTTTTATTTCGTAGCATAAATGCAAAAATGTGATGACAGTTGTGAAAATAATATAAAACATTAAAACAAAAGTTACTGAACAAATTAAAACAAAAGTTACTGAACAATTTCCTGATCAAGTACCTTGTTTTATATGTGTTTTTTTTTGTATCGACGATCTCGTTATCTGTTAACAAACAGACTGAAATATACAAAATTGATTTATATCGATATCGATGTTTTATTTTACAGTGTTTCCCATCGCTATTACTGTAAACATGCCGTATCAACGCAGTGCGGGATGGCAAATAATTTTTCACAAAATCAGGGGTTTACATTTTCCCTCATATCTTTTAAACTATTGAGTCAAACTAAAAGCTATTTATGCGGTATATACAAGACTATATATACTATTATCCGAAAAAAAAATTTTTGAAATATCTTGAAATTTCATGAAATTATTAACCTTCAAAGTCAGTAGGTGCGATGTGATAAAAATGGCTCATGACGCACAATGGTGAACTTGCCGATGTGAAGTATTGAAGACATACCGCAACAACGGTAAGTTTGGCATTTTAGGTGCCGCAGTGAACGTGTTAAGGTTTTTATATATCATAGTTTATCATTAGTCTACGATCAAAAAAGAAATCTGGTCACATATTATGTACAAACTTAATCAAGCATAGTCATATTAATAACTAGCTTTCCACCCGCGGCTTCGCCCGCTTTGTCTAAAACATAATAAATTATATACTAAAACCTTGAATCACTCTATCTATTAAAAAAAAGGCATCAAAATCCGTTGCGTAGTTTTAAAGAATTAAGCATACATAGGGACATAGGGACAGAGAAAGCGACTTTGTTTTATACTATGTAGTGATGATGATAAAATCCTTATTCTAGTCACTTCAGTAAGAGAATAAACGAGAATTATAACGTGATTATATCGGTTGCTATACCTACAATGATGCCAACATCTAAAAAAGCAGAAAATTTCAAACGAATTTTATATAAAAAAAAAAAACATACAGTCATTTTTGGCATTTAGGTCACTGCTCATTATGAAGGCTATTTCAGGGTATATCCACATTAAGATGATCCCCGAAACGTATCGACGGGGTCGTATCATTATATTTATCGTTATTATCAGCCGTTATATCAGAATTAACGGCGCAACGAACAGAAATATAAACATTAATCGTTTTTATTGGTACCTGCGCCCGCGCATCACTAAATTAGAGTTACATTGATGTACGTGTCGGTAATGCGAATGTTTTTGTTTTGGTTTTAAGGTTAAATTTTTGAGTTTTATTGTTGTAATTTAAAAAAGGAAGTGTTAGAGCTACTAGATTTTTCTTATATTAATGTTGAGGTGGATAAGCTAACCACTTTATAAATTTGGCATAAAATAATTAATAACAAGTTAAAAATTATAACTACTAAAATTGATTGGTGGATTACTGGACCTTATTCTAACGACACTCACTAACATACTATATCGATGAAATAAATTTGACAAAATACGGAGAAAACAATATATTTTCCCAATACGTTGAGACAACATTGTTAAATACTTAGACGAGCCTATGCTTTATCATCATCATCATCACTACATAGATAAAACATAGTCGCTTTCTCTGTCCCTATGTCCCTTTGTATGCTTTAATCTTTACAACTACGCAACGGATTTTGTTGCGGTTTTTTTAAGCTATTGCATAGCTTTTAATAGAACGAGTGATTCAAGAGGAAGGTTTTAGTATATAATTTATTAGGTTTTAGACAAAGCGGGCGAAGCCGCGGGCGGTAAGCTAGTATTAATATAAAACTAATGAAGATGATAGGAAACTTCAACAGAGTAACGACACAACTAGTAATGCAACGCTATAACTATAAACAAAAAAAATAATACATAAATCAAAAACAGTCGTACATCATACAAACGCATGAAAATAAACATTTATTGTTACAGTACATTAAAACAATTCTTTCAAGTCTTTTTATGGCGAGATTAAAAGATTTTTTATTAAAGTTCAGAAGCGCAGGCGCATATGTACAAAGTATTATGCTTGATTAAAAACATCAATGTGCACGGTCGATGCCTTAATTAGAACTGTGTCTAGTGATGTGCACATGTCGATAGATTGACGATTGATTTTGAAGGTCGATTGTTTTAGTGTTAACTTTCTAATACTTTTTATTCAAAATTTGTTTTATGATAAGTATGATATGAACTTCCTATTACTTTGGAGGATTTTTATTAGAGCATAGTTTTCGGACATCAAAAATCATTTGAGCAGCTAAAATATAAAAGCTAAAATATATAAAAAATGTTATGAAAATGGACTTTAAAGCAATAATTCAAAATATTTATATTAATTCTCACGATTTTACCACGTAATATTTCATGAATCGAACTTTCAGATGTCACATTTTTGAAAAGCCTAACACTTCAATCTAATCAGAGCAATTTACTGTAAGTTCAAACGGTTCAAACTGACCCCAAAAAACTATCGACAACTTTCCTACATCACTACACCGTTAATAGATGTAACACCAGTCATTGAATATGGTCGTAATCGTAATTATTTTTAATTAATAATCAACACGCCATTACGGTGCCGTAATAAGGATGCTCGAGCCGATGTCCCTTCTAAATAATTGTATTAGTCACTCGTGTTAACACGCTCACACATCCTGTATTATGTTTGACTATTGGTTATAAATAGTACAGTTTTTGTAGCGTATAGTTTTGATATTGTAACTCTGAATCATAAGTTAGAAACTAATTTTGTATCACTACATTTCAAGCGTAGAACGTGAACAGGTACCTTCTAGGGAAGCGCGTTCCATCTTAGACCACATCTCAGCTTAACATAAGGCGAGATTGTGGTCAAGCGCTTACCTATTCTCAATAAAAAAAAAGTATGTAACAAAGTCGTCCCTATGTGTATGTAAGCATACATACACATAGGGACGAAATCTTTATAACTACGCAACAGATTTTGATGTGTTTTTTTCAATAGGTAGATAGAGTGATTCTCGAGGAAAGTTTTAGTATATAGTTTTAGACAAAGTGGGCGAAGCCGCGGGCGGAAAGCTAGTTAGATTATAAAGAAGTCCATATGACTATATTCCAATACAAAGTTAATTATATTTTGAGATAAAATATATAATTATAATATCAATATAATATGAGAATAGAGAAATAAGCTCTATGTCTTGTTAAATTTATAGTTTTCTGTAAGTATGTTCGCGCGTGTCTCAGAAATTCGTGATCGGATTGTAGACATGTTTCTCTTACAAATATTGAATAGATTTTATTAAAATCGGCTCAGAAGTTAAAATTATTAGAACATAGGAATGTATAAGAAATTAGATTTTTACGTTTAAACAAAGTTCAAATACCTCTAGCTTTGAAAGTTCAGTTCAGTTTTTATAAAGTACCTATACCTTTTAGTAACTTTACTTTCGTTAGTTTTTATTAACGAGAAAAGGGACGTGCAAAAACTTTTGATGTTATAACATACTTTTTTACTTTATTATAATAACCTAATAATTACTAAAATAGAAAAATCTCCAAAAAATTAAAAAAAAAATATACAAAAAATATGAAACACTAAGTACGTGTATTGAAAACACTAATATTAAAAAACCGGCGTGACGCATTCACAACACCTCTGTATCAATAGTTGGATATCAGATGAAATTGATTTATATGGCCAATAATTTAACAATCAAATTTAGACCTTATCTCTGTGGAATAGAGTTTTAAATCCTTTACAATCTTGACTAAAAGCTTATGAGAGCACTGTGAATGAATTTGGACTTTAAGTGTAGAGTGATGAAGGTGAATTTCGGGTGTAGATTGTTTTAAAAAGATTTACCACCTAAGAAGAATTGTCCGGTACCGATTGATTTATTTCTGATACGGCGTATTAAAACTCCTTTTTGTTTCTTTCAAATGTAAAAATCTGTTATTTATGAGTCCAAAATCGAGAGGTTTCTAAATTATGTCCGATAAAAGGTTATTTATGGGTCCATGTTATTCCCCTATTTGTCTATTAAGATTATTGTTTTTTATGCATATCAAAATGCTGAGACTAATTTGATGTTACTTTGAAATTTTTCTGTTTTTATACGTGATTTAGTGGGTATTAATTTAATTGCTTTATTGGGATGATTTAAGGGATTCCGATGGTGAGATATGATGTTAATTTGTTTAATTAATTTTGTGTTTTATAACAATAGAATAGGGTTCAATTTACTTATTATATTGGGTTTTAGTTATGAATTATAGTATTGTAATTATGGTATTTTATCTGGAATTAAAATATTTAAACAGTTTATTATTAATTAAAACTGTTGTTATTGACATTAATACCAGTTGTTCATTTTAATGCAATGATCTGTCTGATCGACAAAATTTATCTTAAATTGTTCAGCAGTTCAATATAAACATTGACACTTGAAATATCAAACGGCTTGAATATCTTTGTTTCTAGCTAATCGAATTGCAAATTAATCTTATAATATCCTATAATGTATTTCTATCGAGAAGCAATTATCTTATCGAAAAATAATGAATTAAGTTTTTTTTAATAGTTCTGTAAATATAGGTACGATCGATTTGGCCATAACAAGTTGGCATTAACATAAAACACCTATAAAAATTATTACCTCGTAGAAATTGGTATATTGATCTAAAAATTTATTTCTTTATTAGTTGAACAGAGTTTAATAGTTCAAAGGTTTAATAGACATAGTATATAATGCTTTAAATAAAAAATATGAGTTATCAAAATGTGTTCATTTGAGCATTTCAGTAGCAACAAATAAATTTAAAAAGCCTCATCTTTATTAAATCGACAAGCATGATGAACATCTTAAATAAATAAATACATATTTCAGGACATTTTTCACACACGGCACGATCTGATCCCATACTAAGCTTTTCGCGTGTTTGTATTCCGATTATGTTTTATTAGTGCTTTAGCAATACAATCGTAGGAATTAGATTAATTAATTATTGATTGTTTTTTTTTATTATTCTATGCTCCAATATAACTTTCAGGATTCAGATCCCCTATTTTAATTGTTAAATAATCATATAGAACAAAGAAAAAAGGAATATTTATAAGAAAATAATACAGTGATGTAAAATAAAACTTATTTCTCTAGAGCCGATTTTTCAATCCATGGTTTAAACTTATCCGCCCAATAAAGTATTACACGATAATATTAAAATGTCACCCGTAAACAGCCAAAGATGGGCAAAGAATACATTTTTGAAGTGGTAGTTTAATACGTTATTCTACCCAAGGATTGAAAAATCAGCCCTAAGAGTAAAAAATAAGACGATAACTATTGTATTCCTTAGTAATACAATAAGTAATGTATCTAATAGAATACATAGTGTAGTAGGATAGGCTTGACAGTATCACTAGGAGACCAATGTTCAATATTCAGTACGGACATTGTCCTATTGTGTAATTTTATATGGAATTCCTAGATGCATAGAGCTAGGAACTGTGCAGATACACCTATAATACACATGAGAGATATATTTAACCGATTTTGAAATTATTTCACTAGAAGAAAGCTTGTAATTCCTGAGAGATGTAGTATATTTTTTAGTTTTTATTTTAGTTCATCTGAGCCCTAAGATATACCATAAACTGCATAATTTTGAATAGATTTTGAATAAATGGTATTAAATAGACTCTACTTAATTGCATGGATATAGTCACGTATTTACAATGTAATTTTATTAAATCGGGTAAGAATAGCTCATACGGTTTTATCCGTTTACATCTTGCCTTTGTACTCCAAACTTCAGATCAAAGAATAAACATTAATTCCTCCATACTTGTCAATACCGTACCAACTTTGGACAATCGACGTCCACCCACGTCACATAAATAACGAGAAATCGAGTCAAATCGGGCTACAAATCAAAGGGTATATTAATCAGGCCGGTGTGAGATCGATTCAGTTATTATTAAATGCTCGTAGACCGTAGTGT
The DNA here is from genome assembly GCA_029959065.1 of Colias behrii. Classification (NCBI taxonomy): domain Eukaryota; kingdom Metazoa; phylum Arthropoda; class Insecta; order Lepidoptera; family Pieridae; genus Colias; species Colias behrii. Next base: position 10,248,038 of record JARWMC010000017.1, read on the forward strand.
ATCTCAATGGATGTCGCTATTTGTTATTTCGACTTTTACTTATAATGTGGGCTTTGGTTAGTTAGTGTGGAGGCGGCTTCTTTTAAGAAAAGGATTAGTGTCATACATTTTGTCGTGATACTTTATGAAGTAATTGAAATGTGCTAGATACGTATTTGTTCAGTGATTGATTAATTGCGTTTTGCACACGTCTATAATCTACGTAATTTTTGAAGTGAAACTTCTTTAACGGGGTTGGAAAAAAATTTAGTGTAACATTTTTTCGTTACGCGTGACATTTTTCCGTTACGCGCCATCTTTTTCTTATCCCTACCACGCGTGATTCGACTTATTTCTGTAAAGTTGCATATAGTAAATTATTTTTTTAAAAATAAGGTCATAAAGAAGTTTTCACTTCTTACGTGTGTACACTAGTACACGCAAACATTTTCTTTTTAGTTGCACTTTTTAGTTAGCAGCAGTTAGAAGTTATAGGCAGTTTATAAAAACACTATCAATTTCAATCATTTTCGATCACATCGTCAAACTATAAGATTGAAAATTAAATAGTCAATCAACATTCAAAATAATTAATCTTTCTAGTTAATTTAAATCGGTCAAGTACCCCTTTGCGTGATTGAAAAAATCTAATCTTTTCTCTTTGAATCAGTCCAGCCGAGTTGCTAGTTTATTTTATAGAAAGACTAGCGGTCCGCCCCGGCTTCGCCCGTGGTACATATGAAAAATAGATGTTGGCCGATTCTCAGACTTACCCGATATGCACAGAAAATTTAATGAGAATCGGTCCACCCGTTTCGGAGGAGTATGCAGACTAACATTGTGACACGAGAATTTTATATATATAGAGATAAATAAAAAAGCCGTTTCCACACTGTTTCAGTCGCGGGGGGCCGATCTAGCGCTGATGTCGCTACTGTAGCTCACAATGACCATTCACCCAGGGTGCATTCTTGTGCATAATTATAGGAGTTTCCATGTGGGATCGGGTTCAAGAGGTAATTGTGATTTAAGGTTTATTTTTGAAGAAAACAAAATGGATTTGGTTAAGGAGGATTTAATTGAATTTAATGCTTTTAAATTGAAATATTAGCATTCTTTCATAGAGGGAGGATCAGCACCATAATTATTATTGAAGTGAAACTTCTTTATCGGGGTTGGAAAAAAATTTAGTGTAACATTTTTTCGTTACGCGTGACATTTTTCCGTTTCTCGCCATCTTTTTCTTATCCCTACCACGCGTGATTTGACGTATTTCTGTAAAGTTGCATAAAGTATGTATTTTGTGAAAAATAAGGTCATAAAGAAGTTTCACTTCTTACGTGTGTACACGCACACATTTTTTTATACTAAGATGACCTTTTTCGCAGACTTTACAAATTTAAACTACATATTATACACGTGGAAGGAAATCAATAGAAGCAGTGTCTAAACGCTGTGTAATGTGCTTTACAGCATACATATATCTGTGGTGTTTGGTATATACCTCGTAAGTGCAAAAATGGCCATTTTTTGTTTTCTGGCCATCTATACTGATAAAAACGTCCTCTTTCGTTTGGTCTATGTCACATAAGCCTACTGATAGTAGAAATACCTTAAATAGGTTGTATCAAAACCCCTTAAGTACAAAAAAAAATATTTTTATTTGATACAAATATATTAATATAACTTAACATAGACTTGTAAAACGAATACTCAATCAACGAACGGCCATTTACAACGTAAGAGCACTTAACATAATTAGACCAAACTTGAATAATTATTATCATCGCTTAACTTATTTGTACCAAATCAAATAAAATTATTTGTGAACTTAACAGGTCTTCTCCCTTACTTAAATATAACGTTATTTGGCACATAATTTAAATCTTCAGACATTAGGTCTGAAGCCTATTATCTATAAAGAAACATGCATATGTGATGCAAGATCTCTTAGACTTAGTGTGTTCAGAAACGTTTACCAATCTTTAAATCGATTTAAAGATTGGTAAACGTTTAAAAATCCAAGTAACGATACCTACATGCATAAGGTTTGATTCTTTGTCTCTTCAAATTCATTCTTTCGTGTCAGATTAGAATAGATTTAGAAAAATCGGAGCATAAGGCAACATTTCACTATGAAACTAAAAGATAAAAGCTGTTTGTTTACAGATTCCAAATTTAACTGCATCTGTAGCCTTTTATAAAAGAAACTTTGGACTTTTAATTTAAAAATCCGCAAAGTTACTATTAGACGAACATTCCATTATGTTATGTATGAAGGAATAGCTCAAAGAGGTGCGGATGAAATCGCATCGTGCTTATGGCATTTTATTAACGGTTTAGCAGAAGAAGTAGAGTAGCTTATTTTATATTCAGTGTTGTCCAGGTCAAAAACGGTATAATATCTTGCCTGTTAAGCAGATATTGAAAGATTCATTCAAAAAAGAAACAGCACGTAGATTTTAAATACTCTTTGAGTGAAAATGAAGAGTTTCTGTATTTCTGGTTTAAGAGAACTGAGAAAAGAGAGAAGTCTCCGAAGTGGCTTTGCCATTGGCCTCTAATGAGCCTATTAATATCAATGCTCTGAAATTCAAAGATCTCTTAGATCTCCTGCCATTAAGTGATCCAATTTATGATGATTATTTCAAATCATTGTCTCATGGTCCGACTAGAAACAATCTTATGACTTTCAGTGACAGTGATGACGACTATGAATGAATGTTGTAGTGGTACGTTGTACAAATAAATTTTATTTGACTTGATCCAGCTCGTAACTATTTGCAGGGTAAGGGCATCTTCTCACAAGGAGAAGGCATGAGCAGTAATCACCACGCTTGCTCACTGCTGGTTGGTGATTTCAGACCAAAATCCCGGTTGCCATCACGATGTTTTCCTGTTATTAGAAATGATGATGTTTTCTTGTTATAGAAGATGTATCTCTGGTTATTAGAGAATCTACTTATGCATCCGAAAAAGACACATTGGTACATGTCGGTTGATGGGATCGATCCCGCAGCATCTAGCACGGCAGGCAAGCGAACTACCGTGACTTCTGAACCACACACACACACACACACACTACTTTTAGGATTTTACTTTGTAGAGAGAGTATCAGAGAATTGCATATTGCACGAAAATCACAATATTTCCTGGCTTTTTTATGAGTACTTATTTGTGGCAAATCACACTCCTATTCGTTTTCGTTTTTATATATGGTTAAATCTATTTGTATGGAAGACGTTTCCCCATAATATTTGTTTTTAAATGTCTGTTTATGTCTTCGTCGAAAAAAAAAAATGAAAAATCCTTTCAATTAAGGTAAAAATAGGAATAAATACTAATTAAGAGTACAAATAAATATGCTCTAATCCACTTAAGTACACACGTTTTAGACATTTTCACATCATTTTCACATTTTTTTCTTTTGGTACAAACATGTTAAGTAACAATTACTCTTGAACTAGAACATTTTTTTTATTTTTTTTGTAAGTGTTCAAAACTTGAACATAATAGACATTTAAATATCATAAATTTGTTTTACTCAAGAGTTTATTCCGATCTGTAGCAACAGGGTAGCAACCGTGAAAACTTTCAAACGCTCATACTCAAAAATCACCATTTTGCACTTAAGTGGTACGTACCAAATACCACAGATATTTTCTTACGAATACCTATACTCGTACAATAATAAAAACGTGCTTCTAAAGTAGTGTAAAAACTAATTAAAGCACACTTACCCGAATTTCGGGTCACATTAATATAAGCCATTTAAAAGCAACACCACACTTAATCAGCTATATCTTATATCTGGAAATCACGTGTTTCTTCAGCTACCGTTCTTTTTATTTTTATTACATTAATGAATATCACGGATCGGAATTTCTCGCGTGATACCATCATACGAGTGACTTTAAACCGTTTATATTGCATTATTATGTGTAAAATAAATTATTTTGGCACTGCGGTATCTTCAAAGATTTAATTTATTTATTGTTTTTGTGTAGCATTTCTTATTACTTATTTATTAAAATTGGAAAATAATTATAGTGAAGGAACTGAACCTGTATTTTTGCGTAAAGTAGCGACTGTCCTTGACCGCTTTTAAAAATAAAAAAAACACACAAACTTAATATTTATTGGTAAAGAGATCAAATTCAACATATTGTAAGTGTCTTTAATTTCAAACATGAAGTTATTTTAAATAAATATGACATAACATTGAATTATAACTCAGCCATCAGCTGCCAAAAATGATTAAAGATCCTCAATATCAAATACAGCAAAATAATAGAATTAATTACTCGAAGGCCCGTTAAAGTAGCGTGATGTTGTATAGCTTAGATTTCCTCGATAAATAGACTATCCATCACAAAGAACATTCCAATTAGGTTAAAACATTTTCCACATCGGAAATGATACAGTATCTACATCATTTGAATATTGAAATCTTCTGTAACTTAACACACTCTTGAAAGAAACCACAAGTCTGCGTAACTGATATTAACCCTTTTTTGTAAGTGACCTAGTATCGAACTTAAACACAGAATATATAAACTGCACTTGCACTAAGTACTTAAAGAATAAAAGTAAGGTCTGCAAATGACCTCAGGTCTCTGCATATGTTCATGGACAATGGTAGCACCATCCATCCACCACCATGATGGCCCCAACTCCTTTGCTGAAAACACATCTCCATAAAAACAAAAAATGTCTTATTATGTATAGTCCAGTAAATTCCCTAAAACACTACCCATATGAAATATAGCACAATTGCAGATTTCTAGCCCATTAGTCAATCCAACGTGGGCATCGAACATTGTCCCTATGGGTTGTTAACACGGGCCCTGCGCAATAACTCACAGGGCGCGTCACTTAATTTATCAACAATACATAAATCCAGCAAACTTGGCCACAATCGGACAACATTTAGCTTTTTATCGACTATTTGATTTAGTGCGCGCGCGCAAGCCAATCCTTCAAGACGATTGTGATTTGCGGTGTTATTCTGGGAGCTTTTATAGGTCTTCCTTCTCTCAAAGTATCAATGGCTGCATCAAGTAACGCTTTGTCAATGTTTAGGATTATGTAGTAGAGTCAGGATTAAAATCATAGGTACTTCTGCCTCAAATGCTACTGATTTTTTACGTTGTTTTCCATTATTATTTTATAATGACATTTTACTAACTATTTTTTTATTAAATAGGGAAACTTTTGACCGCTTTCCTACCTGATGTTAAGCAGTGATGCGATCTATTAAAAGCACTTCTACCGAAAATGCTTAGTAGCCTATCGTTTCATCAATGATATTTAACTTGTCAGTAAAAGTTATACCGGATTACACGAATAAAGTCATATGCCTATGTCCATTTGTAATTAAAAAAAGACGTGTGGCACTCGGGGACTGCCGCGGTAAAGCTATTGCATGCTATGCCTTCAAGCCACACCTCCGTGCCCGTCGGAGTGGGGAGCGTGAGGTTTTTTCGTTACGGAATTTCTGGATTCGGTCCCCGCGCTCAAGGCCCGCGATAAAGCTATAAAAGCTAAGCAAAGCAATAATATATAATATAATATATAAGCTATGCAATAGCTTAAAAATTAAATCGACGACGTCATCAATCACATCAATCATTTTCACTTTTACTCCATATTAAAATCGCACACTTATTCCAGAATAATCATATCCTACATTCCTACGTAGGTGTTGTAGAAAATGTTAAAATTATTGCCTGCATATTGGTGCTTCGTGTCACACCATTTGTTCGTTTGTTTGTACCTTCGGAACACAATATGGCGGGTTCACTATTAATCTTGCTTCGCGAGGTAAATGAAAAATCGATTGCATTATCATTTCGCTTACATTATGGATAATAAAATTAATTTTTCATAGTGGTGTTTTATGTTTAGTTTTGTTTACGGATAAAGTTTAGCTATTGTTTTTATGAGCTATGCTTTGTATTAGTCCATATTATTAATAATTAATTATTGACTATAAAAATGTATTAAAACAAGAAACAAGAAAATTGTTACTGTTTTAGAAAATTATGTGTATATTTCAGCTCTAGCTCCAATAATAATAATATCTTTGAGACAACTGTTCTGATTTTTCATTACCTACATATCCTACTAATATTATAAATGCGAAAGTTTGTGAGGATGTGTGTGTGTGTGTGTGTGTTTGTTACTCTTTCACGCAAATTCTACTAAACCGATTACAATGAAATTTAGCACACAAATAGTGGGTAATTTGGATTAACATATAGGATAAGTTTTATCTCGGAAATCCCACGGGAACGGGAACTATGCGGGTTTTCCTTTGAAAACGCGGGCGAAGCCGATGGCTCAAATCTAGTACATTATAATATGAAGTTAGGAATCATCTTTGATAGAACTACATAAAAAGGTATGATGGCTTCATCATACATTGTTTCAGATTTAAATATTATAATAGCAATAAATAAAAACATTATTAACATTTCCTTATTTCATGATTAATTTTAACCGAAAAAACAATTTTAATTGACACAAAATGTTTAATTAATAAATATTATCACAAAAAACATCGGGTCAACAAATTGCATTGATCTTTTACAAAATTAATAATGTCAAAGTGTGTGTGTATTTTTGTTTATTTTACCGATAAAATTAAACGACTGTTAATGATAAAATTAACAGCCGTTTAACATGACATTTTGTTTAGTAACAGTTAATTATATTTTAACTTTAAACGTAGTTATTCAATGTAATAATCGAAGATAACTTGTATTATTGTTGAATTTATATTTTTGGTTTTATGGCATTCAAATGCTTTATAAATATAAATTTATAAAGAATAGAAATTTTTTCTATTCTTTATAAATTTATATTTGTATTATTGTTATTGTTTTACACCGACCGCGTGGTAAAAATAAATTTTCATAGTATAAACTTTATCCCTTATTTTATCCCCTTACGGGCAGAATTTTTTTACAATCTTTTCTTAGCGGATGCCTACATCACAGAGGCTATCTGCATGCAAAATTTCAACTCGAACGGTTCAGTAGTTTAGGCTGTATTGATAGATGAGTCAGTCACTTATGCGTATAATATAATGGATTATAAACCCTCTCCCCCCTACATAATTAATCTCTAAACAGAGACTAAAAAGCTCTAAGTCATACACATGTGTACTATACCTTATAGAATCTTTTAAAACGAGCAAAACCAGGAATCTCAGCAAGTCATTAAATATAAATTATACGGATTGTATCTTAAATCATTTCCAATGTTTATGGCTATCGACGGTACATTGAGTAATTGTAACAGCCTTTCTTATAAATTGCTCGGCTCTTTTTAATGGCACTCCGATGGCTGATAACGATTGGCCATAGATTATGCGGGTTTGCAGAAGTGGCACTTAATTTACTATTTACTACGTTTATAGCAAGAAAATATGGACGTGAATAAAATATTGCGAAGTAACTTATAATTTGTAAGAAAATGTTTAATTTGAGGAGATTAATGTACTTACTTGTAATTTTTTCGCAGAGATATACAATTAAAGAATTTCAGAAATTTTCCTAAAAATATATACAGTATCTGAGAGATCATTCGAAGTGGCATCAAAATATTTTTTTTTGCAGTTATTATTATTTATTACATTTTTCTAATAATAATATTATGACAATTCAAAAAAATTGGTTGTCTGTAAAGTCGGTTTACTGACGATAGTTGAACGTGACAACGTCCGATTGTGCTTCTTTGTCGCTCGTTCCGCGCTCTCGCTTGCACTTCAAGCCTTACCTGGAACGCCTCAGAGCGAGGTAACGCCGCACGAGTCATGTTTTTTCGTGCGTGCAGCCGGCTCTATCGAATTATAAGACGTTGTCATGTCAAAAACTATTAACGTAAATCTACGTAATATTTATACGGAATATTTGTATCGAAATACTCTGACGCATCTGTCTCTTAATCTTTGGATATCGTTGGCAGGTGCTATATTTTATCACGATTATGTTAATTCTATTAAGTATCGATTAAGCTTATATAATTTATATTTTAATTGGTTCACGACATGCATACATTATTGTACAACAGTGTTTCCTAAGCGTCTATTGAAGAAGGTATATTTTAGCATTTGCTACACAGTTTTAGAAGTACTAGTAAAAGTAGTCGATAAAAATGTAGTTGTTTCTTAAATCTTGGTTTTTTAAGTAGGTATATAAAATCTTCTGGCGAGTTGGTTAGTCTCCATCGAGATTAGAACTATTGAAGTTTATTGGAAAAAACATTTTTTTTTGATTATGTGTCAATGTTCCTACAGGTAAACTCAAACTCAAACATTTATTTATTCAATTGGACTTCTTCTAGAAGCACTTCTTCAAAATAAAGATCTGCTTATATTGCTATTATCTACTAGGAAGTAGAAGCTCTACTCTTTACATAATATGTGTTATTTTGGTTCTTGTGTATTTTTTGGCCTCTCTGTCGACTATACTACATATTATATTAAAATGAATATATTGTGGAGAACTCTCGACTTTTTAAATAAGATCGCAAGGTTGAAATTTTGAAGGTGCAGAAATATTAATTTGTAAAATTTTAAGGACCAATTTTTGCTTGTTACTTGTCATCGAATCCTTTTTTTTTATAGTGGGGAAATCATCGAATCCTGGACCATCCACTGATCCTTCACTCACATTAGTATAAAATCAAAGAAACAAAATGAGAACTAGCTTGGAATCAAGTTTCTGATAAATGGCGGTTTTATTTAAAATTAATGTGTGTGTTCAACTTAATTATCTGCTATAATTATTGTAATTTAATAAGTTTCCGATAGGAATGTCGCCGCCCACTAGTTTGTGTGTTTATTTTATTTACTTTGCCCTGTTTTGAGTTATTATGGTTATTTCTTTATAAGGATTACGCATTTGTTGAAACACTGAAACTTAGAAATAATTTTTTGGCTTTAAAAAGATTTTCGCTTGTACATTTGAGTCTTCGTTTTAGATCAGAATTTTTAGAAATTAAAATGGTGGAATCAAGCAAATCAAGAGAGCAGTCCGGAGGTTAATAAAAGTGGGTTATCAGAGTATGGCCGCCAAATATTGTACAATAACAGTCGTGAAATCGTAACACACCGTAACATACGTGACTGATAGTAACATACGTGATTTTGTTAAGCCTAGTGTACATTACAACTAATAATGCAGGAGATTTTTTTTACATTTCTGTTTTATATTGTTAATTAAATTATTTGATTAAATTACTTTAAAACTCAATAAAACAAATTTAAATATTAAAGAAAAAGTTTTATTTCTCAAATTTTGTATTTCTATAATACTTACAAATGCAAGAATCATTCACAACTTATGATATTAATTACGAATACGAATTATTATAGTAAAAAAGTTACTAACTTCCGAAACATGATAGTTTTTGAAGTGGGTTCTCTTTATGTAAAAAAGTAAATTTTTAACTTTAGATTCTCTAGTGAGTACTACCCCTAAGAGCCGCTCACGGATGTTACGTAACACAATAGTAACACATGGTATCATTCGTGAATAAAAATATGGTTGGACATAACCTACCACATAATTTAAATAATATAGTAAATTTGTATTCTTACCTTGCATAATTCTCACTCAAAATTATTAAAATGTTCTGGGACAAAAATGCCGACTACCTTTCGATCCACTTTTACAGTAACAAAATGGCGATTTTTTTTTCTAAATGTAGGCCAACATGTAAATCGGTGTTGCCCCTACTTAAAAATATTTTTGTGGCTTGGATATCTAGTTATTTAGGGTGTTATTTTATGGTAACCGTGCGTGAAGTATCATTCGTGAAAAAAAGTGAGACATAGTTTTAAGTGAGTTTTATATTAATTTCTTTTATGTTATTTTTATTAGAACTTGTTAAAACTATCCACAAGTTTACAGAATAATTTAGAAATACCAAAATTTTACAGGTATCAATAGATTTTTGCATAATTTTGTGACTTCAAAGTGTGAGATGACTAAGTGGGACACATGATTTTAGTATGGAAAGGAAAATAAGCATTTCAAAAAAAAAATATTGAGCTTGTTAAAGGCACTCAAAATTAATTTAAATTATTAATATAATGATAAATATAACATAGTGAAGCTGAAACTATTTAAAAACTACCATAATTACTATATAAAAAAATCTGGTGCTATATAAAATGACAAGGACATTTTTTTTTTTCTTGAATGTACAATTTTTGGCGGCCATACTCATCAAAAATTTTTTGTAAACTTTGGAATTAAATCATATCAAATTATATATAAAAATGAATCGCAAAATGTGTTGGTTAGCGCATAACTCGAGAACGGCTGAACCGATTTCGGGGCGGACCGCTAGTATTATATTATATTTTTTAATGACATTCTCAACAAACTATATTTGTTATTGGATAGATCATTAATTTAAGGTCATTCAAGCTTCCCGGACATAAAATTGGCACAAAGTATTTTTGTACCAATTAATGTAATTAATAAATACCGACATTTAAAACGTATTGCATTAATTGATTTTAATTTTTTTAATGGCTTCGTCATCACTGGTCGGCCATTTTTAATGCGTGGCATCTATAAATATAATTAATAGTGTTTGATAGTTTGGTATCGATAAGCTTTGGAACGACTATACCGACTTTGATGAAAAAAAAATAAAAAAAAAATAAAAAATTATTAATTATTTTCAACATTAAAAATTAAAATTGTTTTGTTCAAGTTGTATAACGTAATTAAAATACTATTGAAAATGAAATGTATTTTTATTAATTAATATTGTCATCATAATCGGAAAACGAATTCTACATTATACTGTTTTGACAAACATTTAATACTCAAAGTTAATAAAAATTCGATATAGTCTGTGTGAAAAGAGAATAGGCGTGGCGTAAAATGGAACTAACGATATGATTTTTACATGGCAACCACGGCAACCCAATCCAGCCGTCTGTCAAACGTCAAACTTGATTTCGTGTCGATACAGCTTTGTTTGTTCTAACGTTTTCCAGTGAATTTTGATTAAAATCATGTCGAAAAGAGGTAAAACCATACACAGTTCAACAAGGGAATTAATATATAATATTATTCGCTTTTGCCAAAGAGAAAAAGCGGCAAAACATACCATTATTGACCTAAACGCAGTCACGAAACGTGTGGCAGCTATGACCGGTATGTAACAGTTTTTCTTAATGTTTTCTAGTCTCCTAGGTAACCTTCGATCCCTGAGATCTCGAAATGTATATAAATTAAAAGTAATTCATTAAATATGTGATGATCTAAATGAATAAATGTTTGTTTTGTTTCAATCAATGTTTTTGGTAGCCGGTATAAAGAGTTTTGATACTTTTCATTTATAATGTGTTTAGACTTATTTAAGATTATTTTTTCCAGGCTTAAATAGAGGTACAATATCTAAAATAAAAAAAGAAGGTTCTACAAATAACAAAAATATTGGGAACAAGACCATTTAATTGAAGATATGCAAGAGATCATCATAAATGTTACAGACTCGAGCACATCCAGTTCTGAAGAAGATAATTCTGTGGATCTCTCCATTAGTTCCAAAGATAGTTCAGTCATGTCCGGCATTGAATATTTAGAATCAGACTTTAGTTATGGTTCTGATCAGGGAGCCAATGAATAAATATAAAAATAGATTTAAATAAATTTTTAGTTTTATTCCTTATACCTACTGCACAAATTTAGTTTACACTGCACATTCAATCAATTTTAATCCATTTAGAAATATATTTCATATTATTTTGTAGCTTTCTTAAACATTTTATTTATAACTTTTTAGGGTTCCGTAGCAAACAAGGAACCCTTATATTATGTAGGTAGTTTCGCCATGTCCGTCTGTCTGTCCGCGGCTTTGCTGAGTGAATTAGTACTAGAAAGCTATTATTTGTCATGGAAGCATACTAATCACGCCGACAGCGGTAAAATAAAATCTTGAAAAAAGACCCTTTACTTAAACATATTATAATCTTAATACATACAATACATCAAAACAATTATTAAGACAGTCGTTGAAAATATTATATTCTTTACACAACCTTAAAATATCAAAATGTTACAGTCACACTATAATGACATAACAGTGTTGTCAACATCATAAACACGGAAATTAATCACAGAGGCGCCCTCAAATCTTAGGACGGTTCTCTTTTCACACAGACTCTACTAGAGGATTTTATACTATGGAAGTGAAACTTCTTTAGACTCGATGAGAGTAAAATTTCAACGTCGGTTCATGGCAATACCGTCACGTCATGGAGTAAGGCGACGATTTTGGTGTCTTTGAATCTTGTCAAAGAAGTTTCACTTCTGACACGTGTGCTCTATTTTTTATAATTATAGGCTATTTAAACAGCAAAAAATGCAATGTAAATTAGCGAATTGGTTTAAAGTTGAGTAAGTTTGCGATAATTTTGATCGCATCCTCGCGCGCACCTGCTTTTGAAAGTGTGCCGATGTGAAAGGTTAGTGTGGATATTTCTTTTAACCGACTGCTAAAAGGAGGCTATGAATTGAATGCTTGTGTTTAGTGAGATTTTTTTATAGGTTTTTATTGGGTAAACAAAATATGGTAATATTCTTAATACGAAGCATGTAAATATTATATGTAGTGTTAGACGTAACTTTTGATTTAATATTTTTGTGGATGAATAGTTGACAATATAGCTGTCACTGTCACCTGTCATGTTCTGACTAGTTAGCTGTCATGTTAGCTGTCGAATACTATAAATTGCCGCTTTCCTTTGACTCGTGGCGCAATCGTACGGATCGTGCCTAGGGGCTCGGACGTTGTTTATACGACGTTTGACCCAACTACCTTCACTTTACTAATAGTCGTTGACTTGCTGCGATTTGTTAATCAATTAGGTAGCTGTGTAGAATCGCAGTACATTCTTATTACATTTCAAACTAATATTTAACCCAGTCTCTCGTGTAATTTCTTATATCAGAAGTGGGATAGAATTCAAGCCCACTATTTTTAAATGTGTTTATGTTTACGTAGTTTTGTAACTGGCATTTGTGTTTTTCTTTTTCGTGCGTTGTGTAAAGTAAAAGTTTGTTACGTGGATTATTGTAACGGGAATGTAGTCCATCGAAGAAATTGTGTGTGCTATCTGGGCTGCGGTCCAGTGTTTGTAATAAAAACCTCTCAGTTCACAGGTAAATTAGATTCAGGGATGCGAGGACCCTACGAAGTAGTGAACATCCTGCCTAGTGGTCGATACGAGTTGAAACTCGTTGTGGTGACTACGGAAAGAAGACTCAAGCCGCGGCACAGCATAATATGGTGCCCTGGCGTGGCGAGTGGTGTCCCGAAGCATGTGCCGAATTTTTTTGACGATGATTGTTATTGGCTCGTAGTGATTCAAATCGCTAGTCGAACCCTGGCGTTGAGGTATTGTCTAGTCGCTGACGTATCGTAGTGATGTATTTCACTAGTCGTACGAGTGTAGATATACCGTCAAGTCGCCGTCTGTATGTCCGTAGTGAGTTGTCTCGCTAGTCGGATTTGAGCGTTGAGGTATTGTCTAGTCGCTGACGTATCGTAGTGATGTATTTCACTAGTCGTACGAGCGTAGATATACCGTCAAGTCGCCGTCTGTATGTCCGTAGTGAGTTGACTCGCTAGTCAGATTTGAGCGTTGAGGTATTGTCTAGTCGCTGTTTTACTAACGAGTGCGTAGAAAAGTATGGTCAGTGTGGCCGAGGCAGTGTGTTTTTGAAATCCCGAGATGAACTACCGTTGTATTGTAATACGAGAAAAGGCGTACGAGGACGTACGTTTGTCAGTATGGCCGTGTTAGACGTAACTTTTGATTTAATATTTTTGTGGATGAATAGTTGACAATATAGCTGTCACTGTCACCTGTCAGAACATGCTTAGCTGTCGAATACTATAAATTGCCGCTTTCCTTTGACTCGTGGCGCAATCGTACGGATCGTGCCTAGGGGCTCGGACGTTGTTTATACGACGTTTGACCCAACTACCTTCACTTTACTAATAGTCGTTGACTTGCTGCGATTTGTTAATCAATTAGGTAGCTGTGTAGAATCGCAGTACATTCTTATTACATTTCAAACTAATATTTAACCCAGTCTCTCGTGTAATTTCTTATAGTAGATATTTTTTTAGGTTCTACGAGGTAATTATTTTTAAAGAACATAATACAAGATGACCTCAATTTATTAATGATCTCATTTTATATAATTTAGAACCACATTTTACAACCCGAGAAAACTACGGGTATATACTAAGTAATTTACACAACGCGGACAAGACTACAAAATTATAATGTTGGTCGAACGGTAAGTAAACTCAAACTCAAAAAATATTCAAAGTGGTGTATCCATATTATGCTCATATCATAATTTTGTATGTATGTTCGCAATTCCATTGCTTAATAAGACTTCCTGAGCCGTAATGGTGAATTTTATATCCATTAATGATCAGTTAACACTAAATACGAGGCACAAAAAGTAAATACATCGATTTAGCTTCCTTGGATCAGTGGTTGGCTTAATGGTAGTCGGTTCGATTACTGTAGAGATGTAAATAATTAAATATAATAGGTAGGTAGGATGAAGGACTTATGAAGTTACTTTTGGCGAGATTTAAAATAGGTTATTTAATTTGTAATGTACTTGTGGAATTTTTAATGTTAATTTTGAATGTATTAAAAGTTAAAACTAAACATCAATTTTTTTATGTGCTCTTTTAATTTATTTTTTTATCGAGTTTTGTACATTAAAAAAATAAAGTCTTATTGATATGTACCTATTTTAAAAGATTTCAATCAGAAAATAATAGATATTTATTATTCTACGTCAAGTCCATATTCAATAGAACTCGTATGCAAAAAATAAGTATATCTTTCTTTTAGGTAAATCAGTTTCGGAGGTTTCCATCAAAGCATTATATCATTACAATGACCAGGTGAAGGTTGATTGCCATAAAAAAATAAGTTAATTATTTGTGCCTTATAATTTGTTGATCTGTAAAAAATATTGATTTGATCATTTCTCTGAATTCGATTTAGGTTCAATGCACTTGGTTTAAGATTATAGTAATAATTAGATTTAAATGCGCTTTGGAAGTGGCTCTATTTTAATGATTTTATTATAAACTGCTTTCATAAACGTGTAAAAATGTGTTTTTCCATATTACAATTTTAAGAAGCCTTCAATCTACTTATACTTTGACTTAGGTACGTTACATGCCCAATTTTATTGGAATGTATTGAGGGACCTAGAAGAGGTTATTTCTTGGACTTGAAGTGTTTTGTTTTTTAATTTAATTTACTACTACTACTAAGTACTATTTACAATAAAATAAAAGCAATTTCAAGAGTGAACCGGTACCTACTAGGGAAGCGCGTAACATCTTAGACTATATCTTAGCTTTCCATTGTGGTCAAGCGCTTCCCTATCAACAATAAAAATTTATAAACATAAAAAATTGTGTTATCTATACAATGCATAAAGTAGAGCCAATTTCACATCGTACATAAAATCTAACGTAATTCGGTCGCCACCTACCGTCCTTCTGATTGAAATCAATCTCGCATCGATTGTATTGTCCAATACTTTTATTTATACCCGGACCCACTCAGGTGTAACCTATTTATATTTTCAACTCTATATTTATAGTCATAAGGTTCAAAATACCATGTTGAGTTACCTTCAAATTTCACAAGTGTCAAAAATGTTGAACTTTATTTACAAGTAGATAAGGTTGAAAGTAAGTAACTTTTTGATGTTTTTCAATGAATGGCGATTTTCTATTAAAAGATAAAAGCCGATGAATCGTGTATTCTGCGGTTCCCATAGATTCGTGTTTGTTCGTCTGTGAGATGGATCCGTTTTTGTAAAAGGGAAGATTTCGGATTAGAGGCGATTGTGGGTGTTTAGGGGATTTCAAAGACGGCTTTATTGAAGTGCTTTTTGAGTTGTGATTGTTTTTATGGATATCATTTTTGTAGAGTTATCAATGCGTTGGTTTTGAATATTTTCTGTACTATGCTAAGTTTAAATGAATACCTATATTTAGAAGAATATATAAATGAAGTTAGGGATAGTCCTTTATTGTTTAAATAATTGTAAGTGGAAGGCGAGGCGGCAAATATTTTTGCACTGCTCTCCTTTTCTTACAAAATTGTTGTTAATACCGGTTTCGTCAATGTTTTTTTTTATAATTTTTAACCAAATTTAATAATTCCCATTTAAATTCATTAGTAAAAAAAGCAAACAGATACTTACAGATAATTAATTTAAACTTAATTTCAGCTTCTTAAAAATTCGCACAATCCCTCGAAATTCCCTTTTCCTTCGACTTTTTAATCCCAACGACAGTTTCGAGAGATGTTTTTTTGTTTGTTCGTCGGTGTCCCGTTGTGCAATACTTGCTTATAATTGTTGAGTGGTAACCTACCCCTACTTGTGTTTTTTACAAACCTTTGACATGAAACCGATATATTTTGTCAAATTAATAAAAAAGTGAAGTACCATCTTTTTTCTAAGAATAGACCCCATTCCTATAAGAACTCTTAAGAGTTGCAAATTGTAACAGTAAAAAAAATTGTGTTATTGTTTGTAAGTTTGATAGTGTTATTAAAATATTAAAAACGCATTGGACTTATTTGTGATTCTTCTTATATGTTTGATTCGATTTTTATTTTAATGTTATATTTCAAATTTCTTTGGTATATTTGAAAAAAAAAACGTAACAGTATTGAACTTAGCTTAGAAATATTTATGCGCTAACCTCTGAACTACAGAGACTGAACCACGTATAATCTTTATACCTAGCCGTTTTATAATAGAGACAGAATTTTAAGGTAAAAGGTTGAATTGATTAGTTACTGCATTTTAATTGAATGGATTTTTATGCATTAGTTAAGAGTTAGGTACTTAGCTTCTTTAATGTGTGACAAGCCTCTTTGTTAGAAACGCTTTTACACTTCAACTACTGTACCGATTATCATAAAATTTTGCGTAACTCAAGCTTACAGAAAAATAAAGTAGCTTAAAGTGTTATTTATAATATTTTTTATATTTATTATGAACTTACTTCACAACTGTCTTAGCATTTAACTATCCGTGTACCAAATGTCTACAACACTTTAAAATATTCCTACATTTAGATTCGAACCCAGGACTGCAATATAACCACTGAGCTGCAGATCAAACTAAAAGGTAACTCGATACATCTAGTCATTAATTAGAAGTCTAGAAGTTAAGTCTTTAGACGCGAAACTTCATCGACGCTTAATTTTATCCAATTAGTGCAGGTAACGAGATCTTTTTTTGTATGTTCTTCTGGATCTTGGGAAGGTACTAATCGATTTTCATGATTTGCTTAAGTAGACGGATAAAGTAAGTTCAAGGAATATTACATTTTCGGTTCTGGAGGAGTGAAGGGTGAAATTTAAATTTCAAATCTTAACATGATTCCTATCAACTTTGGTCAAATTACCGAAAGAAAACATCGTGATGAACTTCCGTAACCTGCCTTTAAATCAAGTAAAATACGAGTCACATTATATTTTTACCTTAATCAGTATAAAATAACTGCTTTTTTGGTAACAAATTATTTTCAGTACCTATATACCATAATCAACTTATTTTACTTACTAGCTGCACTCCGCGTTTTCACCCGCGTAGCTTCGCTCCTGTCGGTCTTAGCGTGATGATATAATATTATAGCCTATAGCCTTCCTCGACGAATGGGCTATCTAACACCGAGAGAATTTTTCAAATTGGACCAGTAGTTCCTGCGATTAGCGCGTTCAAACAAACAAACTCTTCAGCTTTATTATATTAGTATAGATTACTGCTTTTTTATTGGCTTCTGGATAAAGTCCTTCATTATCCTGTGCTCTATTAAACTAAAACTAACTAAATTAACTATACTTCAAGTTAATCACCAAGTTACCACCAACAATGTTAAACTTAATCATCGAAATTTAAGTATTAATAACAAAATGTCCTATCTGTCTGCCGTTTTTACTCGCATCTCTAAATAATTATAAAGTCTGCTGTACATAGTTGTGCTATAGATATAGTATTTGATCTTTGTAGACTTGACTTTAGTTATAGCTTTATGGCTGCTTATAATCTTCTTTCAAGGAGTTTGTACCCCTTATTTGGTAAACTTGTTACCATATTCATCAAAATCTGCAGTTTAGCAGCAGTTTAAGCTACCGTTTCAAATAATAATTAATGGAATGAAAATACATAAACAATTTAACGCAAAGTTGTTGCATACGAGCTATATGCATAGCATATATCAGCAAATATCCAAATTACCCATGAATTAGAAGCATATCAAAATGTATTAACTATAGGTACTACATATATTTATACTTCTCTTAGCCTACCTTTTATATCTACAGCATAGCTAAGCTATGTGGACACCAGCCGATTTTTTAGCGCGATAAACGCCTGTACTGCATACCGCGGCTCGGCATCACACGGTTCAAAGGCCGTTTTTTTCCACCACCTACCTCCCTCTCTGTCACTCAGTTCCGGAGTAAACGAGACAACAAACATCCAGCAGCTCTTTGATGTCGCCGCCCGCTTATCGCACAAAACATTTGCAATTTTTTTCATATCGAAAACTTAGAAAAACTCCAGTAATGGTACGGTTTAGTCGTTT
Source organism: Colias behrii (assembly GCA_029959065.1). Lineage (NCBI taxonomy): Eukaryota > Metazoa > Arthropoda > Insecta > Lepidoptera > Pieridae > Colias > Colias behrii. The sequence goes on from JARWMC010000017.1 coordinate 10,266,704, forward strand.
TGACTGATCCAAACATTTGCCAGTTTATAACGATTACAAATTTGAGATATTCAACTAATTACGGAATACACGAACTCTATGTCATTGTAATAAGGTTTATTTTCGCTTGAAATTTTGTTTTATGTGTGTTTGTGTGTCAAGCAGCTGATTACAAGGGTTTAATTGATTTTGGCATTCGAATACCGATTGGGACGAACTGGAATTGTTTGTTTGTTTTATTTGTTCGGATTGTTATGTGTGCGCAATTAGACGCCTTGTGGATGAGCAAATAATAACGCTTGTATTGACTAATTATTGGTGGCAGTTATGTAGGTCGGCTTTTGGGAGCATGTTTTAATTTCGTTGGACACATTTTGTGGTGTTGTTGGTTTACCACTCAGAAAGGATAGTTTAGTGTCTCTCTATTCTTGTATTTTCAGCCACATTTTACTTAGATCACACCGTTCTCTGAGTGATCTTTTTGTTTGATAGCCACAGGTACCAGTCATGCGGGATAAGATTGTCTTCTACTACCTGATTTCCGAGTTAGGTCGCTGATATAATTTTCTATACTTGCCTACTTTCCGATTGATATAATATTCTGAAGTCAAACTAAAATTATCAAATTATCGATAAAATAGGCAACTCCTCCAGGCTCCAAATATTAAAGTTTAATTTAACGTAGCCTATAGCATTCCATATCGAGTGAAGTAAGAAGGCTCAGGTTTGAGTCCAGAGTTTGCCCAGAGGCTTTGGTTTCCTTTATAACATCATTATTGACCGTTTGTGTAAGGTAACTAGCCTTTGTGATGGAGTCAATACATTTGAGACAAGTATCAAAATTCACTTGGTCAGTTTGAAAATACATTTTATTTTCTTGTATTTTATAGACTTGGCTTTTCTCAGAGGGAATGAAACCATAGATGATAAGCTCTCTGCAGTAGAATTTGACAAAACGAGTCAATTGATAGCTGAACATCTTACTCTATCTATACAAATAGGGTTGTCAACTTCACAGAATCCGATAAATTTTAAAACAAGCTTCAATTATTACGAGACAATCAAAACAGTACTCGAAGAGTCTCGAGTCGGGGGTCACTGAGGGCCCTTAGCAGGCAAGGGTTGTTACTGTCGAGAATTTTACAACAAATGATTTGGATTTTGTGATTGGCTCTAGCTTGGATTACGTGTAGGGTTGGCGATTGTTGTTTTTCTACAGAAAACGTTCAAAACGAACAAAATCGAGCTTTGAATGTTGGTATCTTCGGTATACTATAATTCGCTTGGTATCTTCAGGATTATTTGACAAAATTTAATTCGAGGCAAAGTGCATTCACAATTTTTTCGCTTGAAGTTTTAGTAAAAATAAAAAGTAATACCAGCACGTTATGTGAGTGAATAAATAAATAAAATTTACGCTTATATTACAATTCGTTTTATTTCTGTGGAGTAATATAGGCACACAGTGCTCTTGGACCCCATGAACCTACCTATCATAATATTTTGTGACAACCTTGACAATTACACCAATCTTTATACCCAATAGCATAGCAATTACCAACACGTAATAACGCACATGTTACAGGCGTGACGTCAGTTTGTTTTTCAATCATTTTCCAGCAGATTGCGCCAGAGGGCTCTCTCGATGACTCTTGAAGGAGGCTTTGATGTATTGTGATTTCAAGTGCTTGTCAATCAGCTGCTGAGATGAGATTCAGGTGTCGATTGTTAACCTGATTCATTAATATTTTTATTTTTAGGTAAACAATATCGTGTTGTTTAATGTTAAAGTATCATCTTACTAATATTATAAATGCGAAAGTTTGTGCAGACGGACGTATGTTTGTTACTTGTTCTCGAAAAATTAGTGGACGGATTTGAGTGAAATTTTACAGTAATAGTAGGTTTGCTCGCGGATACGTGAAACCACGCACAGCTAGTAGAATATAATGAATATGTACATGTAGTTGCATAGCTACAAAAATAGTTTAATACCTATGTAGGCGAAATGCCTTATTACATTAGAAACAAATGCTATTATACTACTTTATCAGTACATAACATATCTAGTTTTTAGTGCAGTACCTGCGTCTTGATGGAGTTTTATGAGAAGTATGGACGACAAAAACCCATGGAGGGTTGTCGCGTAAAAACCACAGGACAGTTCTTTGGCATATTACGATAATATACGTTGTTACATATTATGTAATTTGTAAAATTAAATTGTAAAACTGACATGATTAAAAAGAGCAACTATGGAGTTTCTTGCCGAAACTTCTCCGTAGATACTGCTTTCCGAATCGGTGGTAAATGTTAAAAATATGTAATGTCGTTTCAAAAGTGCTTCTAGAAGAAGTCTAATTGAATAAATAATTGTTTGAGTTTGAGTTTGAGTTTGAAGTATAGGATTATTAATTGATTTCTTTAATTACAGTCAAAAACATAGCTGTTATAGCTAATATTAGACAATAATATGCCCACGTATGGACACAAATTTAGATATTTAAGGAAATCGTCATAAAAAAAATGTTAATAATTATGATAACAATTTCCATTTATTATTATAAATTTATAATATCCATCTAATATTCTTCAAGAATCAAACCTACCTAAGCTTTCGTGAAATTCAAAAGCTAATAAATATTTGAAAGAGAAAAACCGTGTTTATCATTAAGAGAAAATTATCAAATGTTCCATTTATTAAAAGAGTTTTAAGACGTCGTTCAAAAAATGTAATCCTAATGGAGTCTCCTAATACTAATTACTAGCAAGTAGCGATTGGCTGTGATTGTCGTACCGTCAGCAACGGAAATTTTATTTTATTAAAAAAAATCATTTATATCAATTATTGTATCTGTTTTGGTAAAACTAAATGTATCAAATGTTTGTATTGTTTCTTGTTTTTAATGAGAAGCCTATTACGAATTTGTAAAAAAATCCTTTTATGTGGTTTTGACGTGACAACGTCTTAAATTAGGTTGCGACTGGGAGTCACTTATGAAAAAGTGTAACGCTCGGTAACGTTACGATGAGTCACCGAACGAGAGAGAGGCCCGCGGTCTGCCGCGCGCGCAGCACATAAATATTCTACCGAGAAAAAGACGTTGTCACGTAAAATCTTCGCCCGTAAAACCGACTTTACAGGCAACCATTTTTGATGCCTACCTACTATTATACTTTTTAATACCTATTTTATGGTTTGTTTTCACAAGCATTATTTTTTTTCTACAAGAAATTAAATTTATTTGGTGCATGTTTCTCACAATTTATATTTTTAGTTATCACGTTAATACCCAGCTCTTAAAAAATGAAACAATAACGAGCTTTAAAACTTTTTTAAATGATTTTTTTGCTAACGGTACTATTTTAGATTAGCTCCACTTTCATTTTGTTTTTTCGCAATTTCACCAAATGCCAAATACGTTGTCCCGCGGGATGTACTTAACGGCCCTCGAACGATCAACAACAAATATTTATTTATAATTCTAAATATATTTGAAACATTTTTTACCGTCTTTCTCTATTAAAATCAAAAAGTTATTATATTCCAAAAATATTTTCTAGATTAGATATTGAAACAAAAATGAATACGTGAGAGAAGCATAAAATACTTATGAAACTAAATTCATATTATTTTGTACTCTCTAAGAAATTTTGTTTAGTAGAATTATTAACTACAATGGTACCTAATTGACAAGAATAATACCCAATTTTCTTAAAAGGAAAACATACTCAAATCGATAAATGCATTTGAAGTTACATTTCCACAAATGGTGAACATTGTCTCAAATGTTATTTTGAACAAATTTTGATAAACCTTTTCCTCAAAACATATCGAGTGGTATATCAAATTAGACGAATTAATAAGGAGAGTATATTGAACATTTTTAATTGTTAATGTACAATTGTTTTGCACAAAAATCACTTATTTTAATATAAAATTTATACCTACTTTAAAATAGAGTTCCGCAGTGAAATAGAACCAGCTAATTGCTTATTATACAGAACAAAAAAATACTCTCAATATTGAAAGAGCGTCCATTGAGTCAACATCCGCCACCGAATTTCCACTCAAAAGAATAACAGTTTGTACTGGAAAATAAAGCAGCTAAGCGTGTGTCGGGGAGCACACGCGGGTTCTGCATAAGTTATCCTACTAATCCTACTAATATTATAAATGCGAAAGTTTGTGAGGATGTGTATGTGTGTGTTTGTTTATACTACTGAACAATGAAACAATGAAATTAAGGACACATATAGAGGGTAACTTGGATTAACACATAGGATAGGTTTTATCCCGGAAATCCCACGGGAGCGGGGGCTATGCGGGTTTTTCTTTGAAAACGCGGGCGAAGCCGCGAGCGGAAAGCTAGTAATAATATATTTTTTGAGTAAATTTAGCCTATGTTAATGTATTAATTAAAGATTACATGAACATACGATTTTGATGACGAACCATAAACTGTAAGACTATTAATACAATGTACATTGAGAGCAAACTTTATAATTTTATTTTTAAACAAAACAGTATTCAAACAGCCTGATAATTGTAAATGCTGTAGAAACTATCTGTCGTTTACGTAACGCTGAGCTGCTAAACTAATATTGATGGAGTTTCAAAACTATTTCCAAAAACGAATAAGAATAAGCAAAACTTTGAATTAGTGCCAAGCATTGTACACGGATGTTTTCAAGATTGCATATCAATATAAAGTTAGATAAATATACTTAATAACAAATGTAAAAACAAATAACCAAAATATAGTTTAGATAAAGTTAAATGCTACGCAATGAATCGCTTAACAATTTCATCCAACTGTAAATAATTTATCAGAAAACCATCCAAAAACATAATACGGAACCCAAATTATCCGGCAAGTTAATGATGACGCAGGAAACAATTCGTTCGACCATTGAAAAGGCTGAAAAATGAAAATCGTTGGTTGGAAGAAACCTCCAGAATAATACAAATGTGGAAAGAATGAGACAAAAGGGCAATTGAAGATGGAAATAATGAAGGACAAACAATTAACACACGGCTGCTGTAGGCCGAGAGATGGTGGACAGTTTCGGTTGATTATTTTATTATTTTTTTATGAACTTCGATATGTGGAAATCGGTGAGCAAAATATTGTTTTTACAGGGTATCTTCTGGAGGCTAATTTGCCTGACTATAAATTAAAATAAAAAAGTGATGCAGACATTAACAGTCTTTGACTCATCATGAATTAAATCTTTTTGCATACCTAATCTTTTATTCAGCGTCTATAGTAATAATAATAAAATATGTTTATATTAAAGAAGATAACGGACTTATTGTAAACATGAATTACAAGTGTATTTTATAGTTTTGATATTTCAGCATGAAATTCGATCGCCCGGCTCTTCTCTAGATGTGAAAATGGATTAAAAATATTGTCTATATAATCTCTTAAATCATCCCTCTTTATACAGTTAAAGAAATTCTCATAATCAGTTAATTAGTCTTACAGTTAATCCATTGAACATTGCACAGACAATATGTAAATAAATTTTCCTCTTTAAATTATTACTGTAGAAAAATTATTAACCAGCTCTTATAGGAAAATGCTTAAAAAATCTAAGTAGACATGCATTGTTCTGTTTCCACCCCAAAGGGTTGTTCGCCCTTAGAAAGTATTCACTTGAACAAACCTCGAATTTCAGAGGCTTCGTATTGTGATAATTTTTCGTTTGTTTTCAAAGCCCCTACAGTATTTTTTACTTTTGCTACCGTTAGATATACAATTATATAACTTGATTACTAATGCGGCACCCGGTTTTGTTTATGAACGTGATTATAGAACTACTAAGTAACTAATAAATTCGATTATTGATATCTTGAAAATAACTTTGCCTTTGATCACTATAAGAAAACGTTCGAGGTACAGATTTTATGTCCGGGTCTCTATTGTTGAGTCTTTAATTTTAATAAAAAACATTGAATTAATTTTGTTTAAATTATAAAACTACATTTAACTACTGTTAATCTAAGTAAACTAATGTTATCATGTTTTCACATGGTTTATGGAGTCGGAGGACAACGTTTACAAACGCAATTTTATAAGTCCGTCTCTTACGCTTTTAAGGTTAAACCACAGAACTGATTTATTTATTTATTTATGATTTAGTAGTACAAGTAACATATAAACAAGTATATTGGTCAGACATTTTCCCTGTTAAAAATTTTATTACAGGAAAATAAAAAAGTACCTTCAATTATACTTATATTTTATATTTCAGGACAATTTTCACACACGGCACGATCTGATCCCATATTAAGCTTTCGCTTGTGTTATGGAAACCAGATGGCTGATAAACATACATATATAATTAAAACATTACAGACACGGGTTCTTTACTTCCAACAAAATCACTATCCGAATTCTATCACGGACTTCCACGTAAGCCACATGATCCCATAAGTCAGTGGAGACCATAAAAATGACCATTTCTTCGAATAAACGAAATAAAATGTCAGCCAATTACGCGGTGTTTCCAAAAAAGTGACGATTCCTATCTCGATCGTGCTTGATGCTATCCCGTTTCGTGACTACGTTTATGATATTAAATTTGACGCATTGATGTTTTAAACGCTTTAATACTTATTTTTGGAAGTGTGTATGCATTTTGTGTTTCCGTTTTTAGTAGGATTACTGGCTGTTTACAGCTTCTGTATAAAATAATATTATGTTCTATGCATGGTTAGGTTATGTGTTAGTTAAAATGACAATGTTTAATATGATAAAATCAATACATATAATAAAATTCTAGAAAAGCGGTGTCTGTACAATGAAAATATGAAAAAAAAAATTAGCAGGTGTTATTATTAAATCGATCCCAAACCCAAAACTGTAGTTAAAAAAATTTTTGTCTGTTTGTCTGTTTGTCTGTATGTTCGTGCACGCTAATCTCAGAAACGGCTTATCCGATTTAGATGCGGTTTTCACTAATGTATTGGAGTAATCTTCATTTAACATTTAGTGTTTATTTCATATCAATCGGTTCGTAAACAAAAAAGTTATGACCATTTAAGTATTCACGGCGAACATTTGCTAAGGCATTCTATTTATTGTACACTGTACAGTGTACGATAAAACGTAAGTTATCTGTTACAGTTATTCCTATAAATGTCCAGGTGATCATATCGAAAGTCCCCAAGGGGGGGGGGGGGGGGGAAGGGGGTTAAGCTGAAGTAAGTAGGGGGGAAGGGGTCAAATTAGAATTATGCTTTTTTCTAGGTAAATTTTATACATAAAATGTCCTTTAAATTATGTCGTATTATATTTTTAACTCCCGACGCAAAAAGATGGGTGATAAGTTTTTGATCGCTATGTTTGTCTGTGTGTGTGTGTGTGTCTGTTTGTGCCACCGTAGCTCGCTAACAGGTAATCCGAATTAGATGCGGTTTTTTTGTTAGGCAGCATATTTTCCGACGCTGGTTCTTAGATAAAGTGTATCAAAATCGGTTCATCCATTTATTACATCTAGGTATATAGGGGTAAAAGTGAAATGAAAGTGAACGACCTATCAGTAACAATAAGTCAAATTTTATCAAAATCGGTTCATCCATTTATTTGATATAGGTATAAAAGTGGTAATAAAAAATGAATTTTGTCAAATATACTCAAGTGACATATCAAATGAAAGGGCATGACGTGTAAAGTATAATTAGACATCCATACTAATATTATAAATGCGAAAGTAACTCTGTCTGTCTGTCTGTCTGTAACTCAATCACGCCTAAACTACTGAACCAATTTCCATGAAATTTGGTATGGAGATATTTTGATACCCGAGAAAGGACATAGGCTACTTTTTACCCCGGGAAAATGACGAATTCCCATTTTACCAAAGCAACCAAGATAGATATAAGGCTTTTTCCGCGCGGATTTTTTCCGCAATTCTGTAACACATGGAAGCGGTGCGAATTATTTTCGCGCAACCTTTTCTGTAGTATGAAGTTAGTATGAATATTATGTCCGCTCTGCAGAAAAAACCGCGCGTTTTGATCAATCGTGCAACGACGCTATCGAGAAGATCCATTCATTTTAATACGCTTTTATTAGCTTCAGCTGTATGTTTGTATGTAACCGACTCCTATAGACTCGATTTTGACCCATTTTAAATTTTTACACTTATCAAGAATTCAACTGACAAAAATCGCGCGAATTTTGATTGCGCAATTTAAATCGCAAGAATAAAATCCGCGCGGTGAAATATGCGGACACAGCCTAAGAAAGAAAACAATATTTTGACGGCTGTGATGGCATAGATTCTGTCAAAACCGTCAAAACACATTATAATCATAAATAATGTGATTAAGTATAATTTTGATGTATAAACCTACTAAATAGAATAGTATCCAGTTCACATCACTTTATATGAGAAGCAGATACTTCAATTTAGGAGGTTTTACACAATCGTTTATTTCAATCAAACGTAAACAAAGTTTTGGCATGTATTAATCACAGAACATATATATTCTGGGTATTAATTTCTATGACATTTATTGTGAAAATAATATTTATTCTTGAAAGCATTTTTGGTGTAATCAGGTTTAGACCTGTAAAAAGAAGTATACGCTAATATGCCTGGAAAACGTAGATCTAATCTAGCGCGTAGTTCTAGCAGAGCTCGAGCTGCGAAAATAGCTAGAAGCCAAGAGTCCGAAGAACAGACCCAAACCCGTTTGGCTTTAGATACTGAGAGCCATAGGGCTCACAGAGCTTTTGAGACTGAAGAGCAGAGTCAAATACGACGTATTTTAGATGCTGAGCGCCATAGGGCTCATAGAGCTTTTGAGACTGAAGAGCAGAGTCAAATACGACGTATTTTAGATGCTGAGCGCCATAGGGCTCATAGAGCTTCTCAGACTGAAGTTCAGAGTGAAACGCGTAGATATTTAGATGCTGAGCGTCACGCAACTCAAAGAGCCGCTGAAACTGAAGATGAAAGACAGGCACGAAGACTTTTAGACGCTGAGCGACATGCATCACTAATTGTGTCAGAGTCCCATGATGAATCACAAAGACGGCGTACTTTGAACGCTGAACGTCAGGCACAAAGAAGAACTGCTTTTACACGTAATACATGGGATGCGTTTCAAGACGCAGCTTTTAATTATGACCCTATGATTGATTACATTAATCATCGATTAGTGCTCATTGGTCGGATGGATAAAAAGTGCACACATTGTGCAGCATTAAAATGGAAAGACGAAACTCCCGGCATGTGTTGTTCTGGTGGTAAAGTATCACTCCCATTACTTGGCGAGCCAGAAGAACCTCTAAAATCTTTTTTTTTATATGACAACAATGAATCACGGCGATTTTTGAGTCGTATAAGAAAATATAATTCGTGTTTCCAAATGACATCTTTCGGAGTAGACAATGAAGTTGTTATGCCTGGATTTTCACCTACTTTTACAATTCAAGGACAGATTTATCACAGGATTGGCTCTTTATTGCCTACAAATGATCAGCCGAAATTCTTGCAGATTTATTTCATGGGTGACGAAAATTGTGAGGTCGACCGCAGGTGCCAAAACATTGAAGGAGTTGTAAGGGATACTGTTTTGAAAATACAAAGAATGCTGCACAATCACAACCACCTCATTAACACTTTCAAAACAGCATTAGAAAGAATGTCAGGCGAAGATTATAAGTTAATATTGCACCCTGACCGTACGCCAAGTGGGGAACATGAGAGAAGATATAACGCACCATTAATCAATGAAATCGCAGCCGTGGTCTCTGGTGAGCAGTTTGCTTCCCGTGATATTATTTTACACACGCGTAATGACTCATTATCCCGGGTACCAGACACACACAAATACTACGACGCTTTACAATATCCGTTGATATTTAGCAAAGGCGAAGAGGGATATCACTTTCAAATACCCCAAATCAATCCTGTGACTGGCTTACCGTTACCAAATAAAAAAGTGTCCTGTATGGATTTCTATGCGTTCCAAATGATGATTAGGGAAAATCATTTTAATACAATTTCACGCTGCAGACAACTAGCCAATCAGTTTTTTGTTGATATGTACGTCAGAGTAGAAAGTGAGAGATTGCGATACATATCACTCAATCAAAAAAAATTAAGAGCAGAAAACTATATACACTTGCAAGACGCAGTGGCCAGTGACGGCAATGTAAATGCAAATGACTTGGGTAAAATGGTTATTTTACCTTCTTCTTTTATAAATAGCCCTAGATATTTACACGAGTATACCCAAGATGCGTTTGCGTATGTACGCACGTATGGACGGCCAGACCTATTTGTTACATTCACATGTAACCCAAGTTGGCCGGAAATAGTTGAAGAGTTATTGCCGGGACAAAGTGCGATAGACAGACATGATATTGTGGCGAGGGTTTTTAGACTCAAAGTTAAAAAGCTGATGACTGTTATTACCAAGGGGAAAATATTTGGGGAAGTATTGTGCTTCATGTATTCCATAGAATGGCAAAAGCGCGGTTTGCCACACGTGCATATTTTAGTGTGGTTGAAAGATAAGTTAAGACCTGACCAAATAGACAAAATCATCAGAGCTGAAATACCAGATCCTAATAGTGACCAGACACTTCATGACATTATTGTCAAAAATATGATTCATGGTCCATGTGGTCCCGAAAACCCTCAAAGCCCTTGCATGAAGGATGGGAAATGCACCAAAAAATTCCCTCGCCAGCTAATCAAAGAGACTGTCCACAACGATAGTGGTTATCCGTTGTATCGTAGGAGAGCCCCAGCAGACGGAGGTCAAACGGCATCTGTTAAACTCCGAAACGGCAGTTACGTTACAGTAGACAATGGTTGCGTAGTACCTTATTCCCCTATTTTATCAAAAATGTTCAACGCCCACATAAACGTTGAGGCTTGCAGTTCAGTACGCGCTATTAAATACATTTGCAAATATATTAATAAAGGCAGCGACTCAGCAATATTTAATTTCAGGAACTCGGAAGCTGAAAATCCCGTGGATGAAGTTCAAACCTATCAGTCTGGCCGTTATATCAGCAGCAACGAAGCTGTGTGGCGTCTGTTAGGGTTTCCCTTACATGAAAGGCACCCCTCTGTTACTCACCTTAGTGTGCATTTAGAAAACGGCGAACGTGTCTATTTTACGGAAAATAATTTACAAGAGAGGCTATCTTCTCCACCTAAAACGACTCTCACCGCTTTTTTTGAACTCTGTACAAGAGATGAGTTTGCAAGAACGCTTCTTTACGTCGAGGTACCAAGGTATTACACCTGGAATGCAACACGAAAAGAATGGAAACGTCGCATTCAAGGAGTGCCAGTTCAAAATTGGCCTGGTGTCAAATCCGGAGATGCCTTAGGGCGAGTATACACGGTCAATGTTAGTAACATGGAATGTTTCTGTTTGAGAATGCTGTTACATCATGTGCGTGGGCCAACCTCTTTTAATGATCTAAAAAAGCATAATGATCAAGAATTTACAACATTTCGAGAGACGTGTGAAGCCAGAGGGTTATTAGAAAACGATAACCAGTGGGAACTAACTCTAGAAGAGGCCGCACAGTGCAAATCTGCTCCCAAAGTGCGAGAGCTTTTTGCTATATTAGTAGCAACATGTGGACTGTCAAATCCTCAACAATTGTGGGATAAGTTTAAAAATGATATGGCGGATGATATTATACACAGAGTTCAAGAACAAAATCTGACTGATATAATTTACAATGAGGCTTTAACTTTTGTAGAAAATCACGTTATAAATATTACTGGGAAAGATTTGTCAGAATTTGGGATGACCAGACCACAGAGAATTGGTGAAGTGAGCAGTGATTTAGTTCGAGAATTAAATTATGATACTGTCGCTCTAGAGCAGAGAATAACAGAGGATGTTCCACTTTTAAATTCAGAACAAAAAATAGTTTTTGACGCAGTTATACAAAAAATTTCCAGCGGAGAAGGTGGTTTGCTATTTTTAGATGCTCCTGGAGGCACAGGCAAAACTTTTCTTTTGAATCTATTGTTAGCTCAAATTCGGAGAAACAAAGGAGTTGCTTTAGCAGTAGCTTCCTCAGGAATAGCAGCTACGCTGCTTAGTGGTGGACGAACAGCGCACTCGGTTCTGAAACTGCCTTTGAACTTAGCTCATGAGGAAACGCCAGTATGTAATATCAGCAAAAGTAGTGAGCGTGGAAGAATGTTGCAGCAGTGTAAATTGTTGGTTTGGGATGAATGTACAATGTCCCACAAAAAAGCAGTTGAAGCACTAGATCGTACACTAAAAGACATCAAGAACAACCGGGCTATCATGGGAGGGATGGTGGTTCTCTTAGCTGGCGACTTTAGACAGACCCTGCCGGTAATTACTAGAGGTACACCGGCAGATGAAATGAACGCATGTTTGAAAGCATCTGTGTTATGGGTACATGTAAAAAAGTTTTGTCTGACTACGAATATGCGAGTACAGCTACACAATGATTCTCAAGCAGGACAATATGCCACTGCTCTTCTAAAAATCGGAGAAGATTGTATGCAAACAGACTGTAACGGCTCGATTACGTTGAGTCGTGAATTATGTCAAATTGTTTGTAGCACAGATGAATTAAAAAGTAATGTCTATCCAAACCTGCATATAAATATGGCCAATCGGGAGTGGTTGTGTGAGAGGGCAATTTTAGCGCCAACTAATGAGATAGTTAGCCAGATAAACGAACAAATTATGTCGGACGTGGAGGGAGATATCGTCGAATACCTCTCAGTAGACAACGTTATGGACACGGAGCAAGTAACATCATACCCCATAGAATTTCTTAATTCTTTGGAATTATCAGGGGTGCCTTCTCATAAGTTGAGATTGAAGGTTGGTGTTCCAGTCCTCTTAATGAGAAATCTTGACGCACCAAAGTTATGTAATGGTACACGGCTACAGATTACTTACCTAGGACGAAATATTATAAAAGCTATAATCATGACTGGAATAGCTAAAGGAGAAAATGTTTTAATTCCCCGCATCCCAATAATTCCAACCGATTTGCCGTTCCAGTTTAAAAGAGTACAGTTTCCTCTGAAAGCAGCATTTGCAATAACAATAAATAAAGCTCAGGGCCAAACGCTGAAAGTTGCAGGTGTAAATTTGGAAAAAAAATGTTTTTCCCATGGACAATTATATGTAGCGTGCTCACGAGTCTCAAACCCACAAAATCTTTACGTTCTGGCCAAGGAAGGAAAAACAAAAAACGTTGTATATAAAAATGTATTGCGGTAAGCCTTAGAGTATTTATACTACCGATATAGCGCGCACAACGAATTGGGAACATTAATAGGCACGGGTGAGAACAAAACGACGTTCCTGACGCGAGCGCGTGTAGTGTGGTGTGTTTTTTATTTACTTTCTAATATTATGAATGCGAATGTATTATAAGATAAATGTATTATTATTATTATTGGATTTATTATTTAAAAAATAGTCCTCACGATTTTCTGATATTCCAATTAAACATATTTTTTTATAGTACTTAAAATTATTAATACAAGAAATATTCATACGGAAGAAACAAACTTTATTCACTTGACAAATAAATTTAAAAATTACATTACATAGTCTAGGAAATTATCATATTGAACATAAAATTTACTTAGAAAACATATTTATTTACATTACTTAAGCAATTTGTGCAATACGCTCGCTCTATACTACTGTAATATATACTCTAAGCAGTAACTTATCTTCGACTTATGATATTGTATTAACCTAATCTAACCTAACCTATGACTATCACACTTAGTATGGCCTCATCCCATCTCGGCACAATTCAAATATACGTACATAAAAGTACAGCTCCTGTTTTTTCATACTACTGTTAAAAAAAACTATCTAATGCGGACGAAGTCGCGGGTAAAAGCTAGTATTTAATAAAAATCGGTTCATCCATTTATTATACCTATATATTATGGGTAAAAGTGGGAATGAAAAAAACGAATGTTGTCAAATATATCCAAGTGACATATCAAATGAAAGTGCATAACGGGTGAAGTACAGTTAGTTATATTTTTATCCAATTCGGTTAATCCATTTATTAGATTACAGCGGTAAAAGTGGGAATGAACAATAATCGAATGTGGTCAAATAATATACTCAAGCGGCATATCAAAATATGAAAGGGCAACGTGTGAATTACAATTAGTCATATTTAATCGAAATCGGTTCATCCGTTTATTACATTTAGGGCACTTTAGGGGCGACAGTGGGTATAAATAAACCAAATGGAGCATCAAACGACAGGATATGACGTGTGCAATGTACATATAGGTACAATTAGATAATATGGTTTACATCAAAATCGGTTCTGCCATTTACTAGGGGTGGAAAGGGAAGGGTTGAAAGTCTGTGAAAGAAGAGGAGATATGGGAGCGAGAGGATAGCCACACCCTGGAAATTTTGAACTCTACTCAAAGCCACATAGGCCTGGCCCTTGGAATTTTTTTTTTCCTAAATATACCACTTCTTTTGCCACTGTGGTCCATTACAATTTGTGCACGGTTACGGCCCAACGTAAAAGATGTCAAGGAGCAACAAACTTATAGATATCAATATGATGTAGGAATGTAATATGGAGGTACATTTGATAGCTCGGTCTCGCTCACTTGAAAATATTACATGAAAATAAGAAACCGAAGTTTAAAAATTTAAAAATTAAAAAAAAATCCCAAAGCAACGAAGATAAAGGAATAAATCATTTTACAAACTTCCCGACGATCTTAAAAATTAAGTACCATTATAAAAAAATATTTATAGAGGTACATATATGATATATTATGATAATGTTGGCATGGCAGCCCCGACGACTTTGCTTTTTTTTATAAATATTTAAAATGGTATTTATTTTTAAAGATCATCGGGAAGTTTGTGAAATTATTTATTCCTTTTTCTATGCACTTTTCTTCGTTGCGTTGGGTTTTTTTTTTATTTAATTTTTATTGCACGGTCTAAACGGTTTAGTTACTACAGGCGGGAGACAGGATTCAGGAAAGATCTGATTTGGATTTGGTGCTGGATTTGATAAAAACTGGCTGATCAGTTGCTGCACGATACATTGTTAATAACATCCATACAAGGAAGGAAGAAATTTGCTCGCCTCCCCCCTGGTGCCTAAAAATAATATGACATAATTTAAAAGAAATACGTAGAAAATTAATTAGGCATTTATTTTTTTTATTTTTTAGCTCAGTTCGGTAATAAATTTTACTATCAGTTCTTTTAATTATTTATGGTAGTACGTGTTTAGTGATTACTCAATAATTAAGTTAAGTAGTAACTACTATGCAGTCACTATTCCACGCGGACGAAGTCGCGGGCACAGCTAGTACGTAATAATAATAATTAACACCTGGATAAGATATAAAAAAATTAACACATCAGCAATTGTCTTCAAAAGATTTAAGCCCCTATTTCACGCTTAGGAAAATTTATCAAAATACCTTTTAGTACTATATTTATAGTTTATACCGTTAGTAAGAACTCATTAGATTAGAAAATTAATTTTAATCAACCGCTAATTAAAGACAAATGCGTCATTCCAATACGTTTAGTAGTTAGGAATTTAACAAGATCGAAAATAAACATTTTAAATGTTACCTACGGATGATTCAAGAGTTCAAAATGGCCGACATAAACAGATAATAAATAAAAACCAGTCACAATATTTTTGTAACACTGATCGAATTCTCGAAAATAATACACTTATAAGTAATTTAATACCAATAAAAAAAGAACGGGAGCCGCGTGAATAAGTTATAAATATTGAAATTATGAGACAGACGGACAGGCGTGACGGGTTTATCGTAATATTATGTGTCGATGGTGAATTATGATATTTTCGTATATTGACTAGCTTTTCGCCTCGGTTTTCTTCGTCTGAACGAATTTACTAGACTATAGCCAGTTTTCTTGCTTTTACCCGGGTTGACGGAGGATTATTTTTATCGGTCAATTAGTTTGTGAGTTAAATCGTCACAAACAAAACAATCAAATTTTACATGTATTGTGACGAATTCCATACTTTCAATACGGGCTATCATTGAAATAAAACAGTGCAGTAGTTCCGTAGATACCTTGCACAAATAAACAAACTCCATAATGCTGTTTTTTTTTAATTCTGTATAGATTAAAAATACAAAAATCTAATATTAAAGCATCGGCATCATCAAAAATAACAGATCATCTCCAACACTGAAAAAATTGGACATTTTTTAATTGATTATCAACTAGAAGAATCTTCAATTAAAAATCTAAGCAAATACCTTACTATCTTTTTTCAAATTCAGTCAAGATAATAATATTAAGCATAGGTTACACGAACGCTCAGTGCATATAATTTGCGAGATATGAGCTAGTGATGAAGATAAGGCTCGGATTTGTGGACGGACGGACGGTCGTAAATTTTATATATTTTTTCCATAATTTTGCTTTGTGTATGCCGCGTTATGATTATGTTTTTACTTTTTACAATTTGATATGTATGTCTTTGTTTGTAAATGATATTTTAATCTGTTTGTCAACATGTATGTCGTTGGATCGTTGCAAAAACGGCTGATCAGATTTAGATGAAATTTGGTAATATATTACACGTAAATATTTATAAAATTTGTAAAGTACAATTTGATTACCGCATCTACCAAATCCTAAAAATCCTGGAATCTTGTATATATTATTATTAGTCTGTGCTTGTATTCAAAAACACAGGTTTTAAATCGAAATTTTCTTCAATTTCAAATAAGTTATTTTTAAATTCAACAATTTGCAAGAAAACACAGCAAGATAAATCAAAAAGTATCAATACCAAGAAAAAAATAAACGTACAAACGACACGTCATAAACTTACGATATATAGACACGGCGGTGCGAGCGAGATAGCACTATGATTAGCATTCAAGAAGCAATCGCAATCCGATACCGCAGCGGTCTGTGCTTTATGATTTTAGATTTTTCTGTACATGTCAAAGTCGCCGCTGTGCTGTGTAGAGTTAAGATTATAGACCTTCCATTCTCATATTTGTATGTGATCTGGCAAGGGTTTTTTTTAATATGCTAGACTGTAATATTAGTTTGTGAGGTTATATGACTTTTTTTAATCTGCTTTTATGGTCATCATCGTATTGCAAGGCAAAGATGCATTTTGCTTCTGTCGTTTACCTATATTGTTGTAGCTTATATCCCAAAAGGTATCAGCATATTAGGCACGTTGACAAAGATATCCTATAATTAAATAAATTATTCCACTTATAGCTACAATATATAGATAAATAAATAAAAAAATAATTAAAAACACTATAATTGGTCACAGTGACCAATCTAAGAGGTACATGCATCTTTGTGGCGTATAGTCAATGTTAGAGTTTTTTGATTTTGGAAGTTTCCATTTTCAGGAATTTAAACTATTTCAACTAAAATGACAAAAAATACCCGCTAAATAGGAAATACTTATAGTTTAATCATCAATTCACATTAAATAAAAAAACCCCTCTATTAGCTAATAAATAAAATAAAATGCCCTGTCTAAACCTTCCTATCTCTTCCCATTCACGCTCCCACAGTGCACGCTGTTCATTGTTTTTACATTATTTATTCGCGCTTGCGTCGCTCCTTACAAATTAAGACACTACACTAAGTTTACGACTGAGTTGAGTTACGATTATTGTGTACTTGAGTGCGATCTTCGGTTTCTGTGTATATTATTATGGATTTTTAATTTTTACTACTCTGTACTAGCAATTTTATGTAGATAGGTTAAAGACGTTCCAAGAATCGAGATTAAAACGATCAATTTCTTAATGTATATGAATTTTTTAATTTATCATATCACATTATTTAAATATGTTTTTACTAGCATATCAAAGATGTAATAAAGCATTGCAAAAGTCCTTTGCAATAAATATATTTAATATTAAATGATAAATCTACTCACGACTGATACAACACAATAAGCTGCTAACTTCCCGTTAAACTATCCATTCACACTAATACATATCTAAAAAAGAAACTAAATTTAAATTTCGAACGTTCTTAAAAAAGATTACGCGGTTGCATCAATCTCCATTGGAAATTCCTTTTTCGAATTCAAAAATCAAACGTGTTTTCGTTGGCACAGATAATAAATCATAATTAGGGCTAACCTTTCAACGGGTGCCGATCGCATAATCCTTCTGGACCATTTCTGGTCCATTCACTCGCTACACGTAATTTATAGATTGACAATACGCTTTAGCGCACTAAAATGGCGTGTTTTCTGACGTTGATTGTGTTTTTATTTTTAGTGCACATATTTTAAAACATGATGCTTCAGTTATTACAAATCTTTTTTTTATGAACTTACTCCTGCAATTATTTACGCTTTGTTCTTTCTTCTATAAGTTATAAGGTACTTACAGATGCTCACAGATCGCAAAAGTGACTTTTTTTGCCAGTATGTATAACCAACCACCACCAAAATATTTTTGTACAATTCTGCTCTATTGTTTTTGCAAAATAAACCATAGTGCTGTATTTTGATACTGGGATGCTAGGTATTTAGGTAACTGTTTTACGATTATTTTTTTTCATATTACAACATTATAATAATTGTAATAATATGTTAGATTAAGCTCTAATTTTAAATAATGACTAATCAGTGAACGAACGATATCGAAATAAAAATGATATTTGAATAAAATTTTGCAACATTTTAGCGCTCAATTCAATCAAATATTGTATTTTAATTTTATTTATCGTAAGCACTTCTCGATCGGACTGTCCGTGGGCGGAGGTGACATTTTGTGCGGGAATATTTAAGAAATCATTGCATATTAACATTATTATGCATTTTGTACTTTATCGATGTTTCAGTCAAGGGTTTGAATCCTGTAAATTCACAAAAAAAAGATAGAATGTAATTTTATTTTCAATATTTAAATAGTTTTTAACGTGATAACGTTTTTAAAATCGTTTTAGTCGGGTGACATGTTCAGAAACTTGTGTCACACCAAAACCTCACGAGCGCGATCGCAGGTATAACGAGAGAGAGACGGACCGATCTCCCGTCTCATCTCGAGCGCTGCCACTGCATTATGTTATCACGTAAACATCTCGATCGTAAACCTACTTTACAATTAACAACCAATTTTTTTATGCTCAAAATAGGGATGTAACGATACATGATTTTGCCGATACGATACCGATACCGATATATGTAATCAAATATCGGCGATACCGATACCGATACCGATATCGATGGCTTGGTAGAAAAATAAATAGTGAATTATGCATAAAAGTTACCAACATTTAACAGAGACTCAACTGTAAATCGTATTCTTTTAAAAAACAATGCCAAATCAAAAAACAAGAAAACCATTTATTTTTGTATTATTATTTCCCTTATTAGGGTAGTATTTAAACGAGTGACTGTAAATTAAAGTTTTAGTTATCAAAAATAATTAATTGGGGTAACAGAATTACTAAGTGAGCGACTGACTGCGAGCGATGAAAAATTAATAGATCAGCAACTAACAAACATTAATTTGCGTTACATAAAATACAAAATGAGCAGCTTCATAATATTTGAGCGACCTAATATTAATTGTTTGAGTGACAAAATTACGTCTTGTATTATATTCATTATTTGGCACATGATTTATTTATACTGAGTGGCATTTTATCTTAATCGAGGTATTTCGAATAGAAAAATCACTTTGAAAAATACTATAATGGACAGAGTAGGTACTATCAGTTCAATTTGTTTTTGAAAGTTTTATCAAATAACTATTTGAACAATTTATTCTAGTGTTTTTAGTCGCTCTAGATGAGCGTAATTTAGTCGCTCACTTAGTAATCTATTCGCTCAACTAGTAATTTAGTCGTTAGAATTCTAATATATCAAATGGATTAATCACAATCCTCCTTTAGTACGCTCAATCTGTATTTTATTATCAACGAATATTCGTTGCTTGTTTAGTTTATTTGCCGATTACTCAAATTCATACCGCTCAAGTTATTAAATCAGTATCTCATAATCAGTCGCTCACTTTATTTTCAGTCGCTCGTTTTATTATTCCCCTTATTATTTTGCAAAGTTAGTTAAACTTTAAGTTATACACATACAATCAGTTCCTAATAAAAGTTTACTATTGGTAGAGTTTTTTTCAAAAAACAAAGTGCGCACGCGCGGGCGGCCTCCCGCATCGTTCATTGGGCGAGGTTTTTTGAATTGTTTGATATCGATATCGGTTGTTTTATAATCGGCGATACCGATATATCGGCTTGCCGATTATATCGGTATCGGTATCGTTACATCCCTAGCTCAAAATATCATTTAAATTTCAATTTATCTTTTTAAATAACATACTCAGGATGATCTTGAAAAATAATTTTTATATTAATTTTACGATGAAATTAGAATCAACAAAAACGGAACATTCAAGAAGTAATTAATTACTACAAAATAACTTTTTTTGGCACATATATTTTTTTGTTACTAATAAAAAATAATGATCTAGACTGTGTAAGTTATATATGTATGTTTAACCGTTACTTCAAAAAGAGGAAATTAAAAATAAAATCTAAAGAAATATTATATATTGATAAACGATGCGTCGTTTTAATTGCCCTCAATGTCAGGAATAATGATGATTTATGGAAATAAAATCGTTTATTTGATTTATAAAACCTAGCCAGAAGTATACCTAATTAACGATTTCCTTGATTTTTTTATTTGTTACTGTAAAAGCTAGCTTAGTAATTAGTATGGTTCGTTTGTAAAATATACCTATAGGTACTTCATCTCGCGGCTTTGTTTGTTACGTACATATAATTACATTTCAATGCAATAATATATTTATTTTATTGTATTTAGATAATTGTAATACATGTAAAAAAATATAAGAAACTGAAAATCATAAAATTTTTACATTCAACTAAGTACCTAATTCTTAGATACAATTTATAAAAAATACTTCGCGCATAAAATTATACCTTATTTCCATAATATTAAAGTTCAAATTAGAATCTTCTCTAACATAACCTTTAACAGGATATGTCCATCTTCAAAGAATTTCATTGACACAATCGATGCATTCGAACCAAAAAACATCTAATTCATCTTAAAACTTCAAATTTTACACACGCAAATTTGAACCTTATCCCTCTAATATAAGATTGTTTTTACGATGCATAAGTTTAAATTTTGATTAATAGTTTTGGCTTACAGTAGCTTCATTTTGAACGTCCGGTGATTTTTTATCATTAATATGGATGTCTCATTATTATGATTCGATATGATAGATTGTATAACATCGATTTTGGGATGATCTTAGATCACTGGTTTGGTAGGTATGCGCGGACAGATGAATAAAAAATATCGAAAAAGGGAAATATCAAATAATTTAGTTTGTAATGTATCTGTTTTTAAGTTTGTATGTTGAAGGTTCAAAATTCAAATACTATTTATTCAATCTAAAGTAAAATTATATTTTAGATGCCGTCATACTGCTTTGATCGCGCGTAAGGCCCTTAAAATTCGGAAAAAAACCTAGCCTATATTGGGGATTAATATAACTATTCATGTGGTCCAAAAAGGTAATTGTGATAAACAGACGGACAGACATTAAAAATAGTGTTTATTTAGTTCCTGAAGCTTTAAAGTAAAATATAAAGTGTTTAACTTTTGTCTAAACTAAGAAAACAGTTATTTCGAAACCACGTCTTTAATTTTATTTATACATAATATTTAGATTAGATTCACACTCGGGCAAGATAAAGTATTGGCGTCCGTTGATTGATCGGAGCTCCGTCCGATTAGTATCGCCTACCGGATCCGATGTATTGATGCAATCGGACCATCGGTGTATACAGGTTGTTCATTTTTTAATTAAGTGGCTAAATATGCGAATATTTTGTGTTTTATTGGTTATAATGGGCTTAATTTCGGAGTTATGGTGGCACAATTAAAGTTAGGAATCCGATGTATTGATGTAATCGGACCATCGGTGTGTACAGAGTGTTCACTTTATGTTTTATTTGTTAAATGTGCTTGGTATAAAGCTTTTGTTAGTTATTGGAATGAAAGTGTCAAAGTAAATACCCACATGAAAGTTGAAAGTGCTGCGGGTGGCAGTACAGGTTGTGAGACAAATGTAATCGTAATCGGTTTAGTTGTTTTGGTTTCATAAGCTTGTAAAACTAAACTAAATTTTGTCAAATCACTGGAAACACAGAAATTAAATAAGTACTTAAATTAATAATACTTATTTATCTTTAGTTTGAACGACATTATTATAATATCTGTAACAAAATATACTGGCCAGCTTTTCACCAAACCCATTATAGAATAAAACTTATTAAAAATAAACCCAATATTTTAGAGCATCCTATATACCCAGTGTACCGATAAATACAAAGATACTGTCCTCTTGATAGATAATCTTTGAAATCGAACATCGGCCGATACAGACGGTCATTTGTTACCACTGTACCTAATTCTTTGGTTAAATATCTAAAGTGGGATAATGGGGTTCGTGGGATTCGATGTGGGATTGAAAGTTAGGATAATAAAATTTTAAAACTTAAATATTCAAATACCGTCATATTAATTTTTTAACTATTAGTTGGGTACTCTATAAAATCGAAACGCAATGATGACCTTTCCTGTTTCTTCTTCTCTTTTGTAAACTATGTACTAAATAAACAAATACTTTTATGCGACTCGATCTAAAAATAAATACCAAATTAAAGGGATTTTTTTATTAGGTAGGTATGTCTAGTATTAGTACTGCTACATAATTTTTTAAACTATCACTACATAGTATAAAACAAAGTCGCTTTCTCTGTCTCTATGTCCCTATGTTTGGTTAAATCTTTAAAACTACGCAACGGATTTTGATGCGGTTTTTTTTTAATAGATAGAGTGATTCAAGAGGAAAGTTTTAGTATATAATTTATTATGTTTTAGACAAAGCGGGCGAAGCCGCGGGCGGAAAGCCAGTATTATATAAATTTAATTTTCAATGGTATTCAATTCAGTTCAATGGCAATCGAATGCTGTTTGCATCTATAATTACCACTCAATTTAAATTAAGTTTATGCTTATTTAATGTAAAAGTTATGTAATTAAAAAGAGAGCGTGTGTGCCGAGCGATCCGATACGTGTCAAAAGTGAAACTTATTTGGCAAGATTCAAAGATACAAAAATCGTCGCCTTAATCCACGACGTGACGGTATTGTCATGACGCGTCCTTTAAATTTTACTCTCAACGCGCCTAAAAATGTTTCTCTTTAAAAATATTTATTATGGGATTGAAATTAAATCTATTTCATCCACAATATCCAAAAGGGACATTCCAAAAATGGATCACCATCGATTTATCCAGCCCAATGGTATTCAATGAACAATGAATCTATTTAAATATGAAACAATGTACAATCCCTCTAATCCAGGCATCAGAATCGAACCCGCGACCATTGTCTCGTCAATGACAGATCTCAATGCTTTATTGGATATCTGCTTAGACAATTTGTATCTTTGTGTCGAATTGGGTAGGGTAAAGGTGCTTAGTGGGGTATGATTAGCTATGTTTAAATATTATCTATTTATTTAGAAATTACTATTACACTTGCATGCGAACTAATGTTTAAAAATGTAAACAATAAATGACCCGATGTGGGTAGTTGAAAAATAGTCCCAAGATTTGCCAACGCTCAGTATAATAATATTTAAATGTTCTATTTTCAAATTTTGAGTTGATACATTTTCGCGTTATCAAATTTGTGGTTAAACGTATGCTTATTAGCATATTTAGTACCTAATCTATTTAATTTATTTGAATACTGATCCTTACAATAATAAATAATTATCAAAATTTTTCTACACATTACAATTCCGAAGCCCTTCCAAAGACAGTTAAAAGAGCTTTTAACTGTCTTTGAAACTTAAAAGAACGACAAACTACCTATGTACTCGCAACAATTAATCCATCAGGCCCCGGAATCACAGACACAATAGAAAATCTATTGTGTCGCGGTCGGATCTGGCCGTTCGGGGCTCAATGGGTTAAGTCTTGCACCATTTCTGGTATTTATATGTATACATTATTCTAGTATTTCATTAAATATGCCATCACCAGTCCTTTTACCCTACATCACAAAATCACCTACTTATACCCGACTAGCATACAATACCATACGCGATATGTTATTGTCAATGTTAAATAAAGTCATTATTTTGATGGAAGGCTTCGTGTTTTTTGTCACTTCAACCTTACAGTTTATATCGAAGTTCCTTCATAACAATAAGGTTGAAAATCGCGTAAAAAACCTTTATGAAGACGTTAAAATCCTGATATTGACTAATGACCGTTTCAATCGCATAGAAATGTAATATATTAGTTTTATTATATTGTAATTTGTAACCTTGGAATATGCAATATGTTTTTGTGTGTCGGTCTGTTTGTAGTTTGATACGTGGAAATAGATTTATTGGTAGTGGTATATTTTATTCAAACTGCTTGCATCTATATTAATATTGCAGAGTTTGATTGAACGCACGCATATCAGGAATTTCTGGTTCGAATTGAAAAATGTTTGTGTTCGATACCTCATTTATACAGGACTAGTGCACTAAAATTGATAAGGAGAGGATATAATAGTAAACTATTATATCCTCTCCTTATATATATAGGTATATTTATAGGTAAACCTATTAATATCAAACAAAAATTATCTTCAACATTTTCCCATTTGTTGTGATCCTGAAAATCTATAGCATTGAAACCAGGCCTAAAAGAATCTATATTTTATTCTTCTAAGGGAAAACTTCTGTAACCTTTATACTCTTCAGAACAACCACACTCCATATTATGTAGCGTTAAACACCTCTCAAGTCATATTCATTTTGTTTTCAAAAACAACCAATACATTAAGCCATTGAAAATCCACATAAGCGAATACAAAATACCCCAAGGAACGTTTCGACTACAAAGAATCAAACGGTAGGTGGGGATAAAGAGCATCGTTTTAATATCAATAAACAGTCGATGTACAATGAGGAGACATTTCATCTAGCTGTACTATCTTCGTTAGAAAACAATCGGCAAATGATTCGAGGGCGGCCTTAATGGCAAAATGACGATTGCGCAAAGATTATGTTTGGTAATGTGGCACATGTTTTACTTTATAATAAGTTGATATGAAGAGGTTGTAAATAATAGTTTTTTATTATATTTTATCGTAATAGAAGATCAGAACAAAAATATGTTTTTTTCTGATGTGATCTATTTTTAAGTATTTATTTAAGTTTCAAATTTGAGGAATTAAAATCTGGTAGAAATAAGATTCGGAACCGAAAGATGAAAGTAGGTAGAGTAAAACAGACCTTGAACTATATTTATTTATTTCTCATTTACATCTGTAAATTATATTTCCCAGACCAGACTTATTACATCCTATACATTCGGTTCCCGTTCTATTAAATTGTTTATAGTAAAATTGTAAAAAAAGACATTCTTCTGATTTATAAATATGTAAAAATCGCAGCTTAATATTCATTACAAGATAAACAGAGTCAATGGAATATTGAAGCTATTTAAACGCTTTTTTTCTTGTTTTACCTTTGTCACATCTGCAACATAATCTATGTCAGGCTGTACGGGGTAACCGTCATTAATGTAAGTGACTCCGCGTTCGATGCCACCGTTTTTGTCTACGTGATTGATAAAGAAATGCTATGGATGCGACAATATGAACTTGCTTTTCCTTGCTACGCGGATATCAATCCTAACCCGTTGTGATAGGAGTCAGATTTGAAATGTGTTTGTGGACAAATATGCTTCCCATTTTGGCATACTTTAATACGATATTGAAGTTTATTGTACTCAGATTAAATTGCAGAAATGAGCACTTTCTCTTAATGCTTTCAGGCGGTTCTGGGATCGATTCGTGGTGGAGGAAATAAAATTGATCGAATTTTCAAGTGTTTTAAAAGGTTTGTCTCTGTTTATATTATACAAGGATACAATCTTTTACAGCTTGATATATTCAGTAAGTTATATGCGAAAATATCTTTACACGATGTTTTTAATTTTTTTTCGGTCAAATGAATGGTTCATTGGGACGACAATAAATCTCATTTTGCAAAATAACCTTGTCCGCAGTCCGGAACATTGTTAAAATTGCAATTAAATTATTTTTTTGCTGTATGGTCGTGAAAAAAATTCCAAAAGTTCTGCAAACTTGGGAAAGTTTTCGATATAATATTTCATATCACGTATTAAATTTGCAACCAATCTAAGTGTACGGAACATTGTTAAAATTGCAATTAAATTATTTTTTGCTGTATGGTCGTGAAAAAAATTCCAAAAGTTCTGCAAACTTGACACAGATATCGGAAATATATACCGAACGGTTGTATAAATTTGCAACCTTTTTCGTTGACCGGAACATGTTTATTTATAATTATTTTTAATTCGTGGTCATTTTTTCGAGTAGGTAAGGTGATCTCGGAATAATTACAAAAGTTTTGGAACTTGGTTGCAAACTTCGAAAACATCTATTCTGATGCATTTACAAATTTGCAACCTCATTCAGTTTAATAAAAAAAAACATTAATATTCAATATTAAAAGATGTTACGTACACTGAGATTGGTTGCAAATTTAATACGTGATATGAAATATTACATATATCGAAAACTTCCCCAAGTTTGCAGAACTCTTGGAATTTTTTTCACGACCATACAGCAAAAAATAATTTAATTGCAATTTTAACAATGTTCCGGACTGCGGACAAGGTTGCAAAATGAGATTTATTGTCGTCCCAATGTACCATTCACTTGACCGAAGTTTGAAAATTTTTGGAATTATTGTGAATTGATTGTCTTGACTGACTGGAGTATTATGATTATACGATACGATTTACCATTTATATTAGACTTATCATTTGTAGTAGAAAATAATAATTTGAGTACTGCTAACTAATCTATCTCTGTGCAATCTTTATAGAGACCCATTTGAACCATTCTAACAATCAATTCCGTGATTAAAAATTGAAATGTATAAAATTTTAGAACTGTTTTTACCTTGTTAGGCAACGTGGTCCGCAATCGTATAGTGTAGTTTTGTTGCGAGTAAAGTAGCGGATACAAGCTAGTATTATATTTTTCAATATCAGATCATGTCAAGTGTAAATTCAGGTAAAGTTGTAAAAAATCACAAATAATCCTCTTAAATCGAATACTAGCACACAAAAACGACAATACCGAAGCTTTTTTATCGACGCGTTGACATTTGGACAAAAAGTATAAAAATATCGTGGGATAAGCTATAGTCTGAGAGCTGGTGGAAAATTTTGTTCGTAAATCTGTTATGCAGAAATTATTAAACCTATTATTGTGAAAATCGCGATAAGAATTTATTTATTTAGCCACTCTTATTAAGTTACCTGATGGATTTTACTGTGATACCTTAAACACGGTTTTGATGAGGTATAAGCTACAG
This sequence comes from Colias behrii, assembly GCA_029959065.1. Taxonomy (NCBI): domain Eukaryota; kingdom Metazoa; phylum Arthropoda; class Insecta; order Lepidoptera; family Pieridae; genus Colias; species Colias behrii. The sequence goes on from JARWMC010000017.1 coordinate 10,294,198, forward strand.
ATTGACTGTGAAAAGGTAGGTACAGGTTATTTATTCTGATAACATAGTATTATTAAAAAATAGATAAGTACTTAATACAAAAACGTACCTACATTCTATACATATTCGTAAAAGGCACTGAAAAAGGTGGAAATTAGGTACGTTATTAATTTCTAATTGTATTAAAGTGTAACTTTGAGTTGAAGGCTTAACTTCTAATATACCTGAAATAGAACATTACTAGTGTACTAGCTAATCCGGCAAATGTTGTTCTGACTGTTACTTATAATCTTTAGACTTACCTGATATGTAGGTACACAACATTTCATAAACAACGGTCCAGCCGTTTTCGATAGGTGTGGTAACAGACATCGCGACACGACAATTTAATATATTACTTTTAAAAATCATAATCAAATCAGCACAAAATTAACCATCTCTTCGACTAACACCCATGACGTATTGTCATTGATCTTGAATTCAGTTTTTTTGTTTGAATTCTATACCCCCAAAACACCTGGCTTTATTGACAAGTGTTGCCGGTGTATGTTTGTTACTTCCTTTATACTTGTCTGGTGATCTGTTTAATTAGAAGTGCTATTCAGTGGTTTTCCGACTATTATTTGAAGATTTTTTCGCTAATCTTTCTGTACGGGTTAAAAAAACAACCAAAACATACGGTAACGAATGGGTTAAGAAACTTCAATCGCGGCCAGTTTATGGATGGATGACCCTTTAAACTTTTATAGGACACAGCACACAGTTTTTATTATTATCTATATAATATATACAAATGGAAAATTTATATTTCTTTAAACGTTTAAAAACTTAAAGTTCCAAAATGCGTACACGCAGGTACCTAGTTACCGCCATCTATTGGCAAGCTATACTTTTAAAATTTAGTCTATATACAGCCTTAAATTAAAAAGTGGTGCAGATTATATTATTCTATTTCTCAGATCAATTTACCATACCTAATGTAACCAATTAAGTGCAAAAAAAATTAAGTAATTTTTTCATATTCTACACAAAAAACTAGTCATATTTGACAGCTACAGGTCATTGACATGTCTAGTTTCAAACCTATAATAAGAAAACATCAATACAACCTTTCCAATATCACATTAAACAAACAGTAGCTGGAATCGAAATAAAAATCGAGTAAGATAATTACGGCAGGCAAATCGAGTCGGAATCGATTCGGCGGCGCCTTTGATCTCGACAATCATCATTCGGTTTTTGTTGGATTTATTACCAAGACGATTTATATCGACTACTGGGTTTTGTGCGTCAAAATGGGTATTTGATGATACGATGTACCGATTGGGTATAAATTGCTTTCGTGGATATGTGATAGTTGAATTAGTTGAGGAACATGAATAACCAATTGCTGTAAATTACTAGACACTCAAATTATTTGATACTAGCTTTCCGCCCGCGGCTTCGCCAGCGTTTTCAAAGAAAAACCCGCATTGTTCCCGTTCCCGTGGGGTTTCCGGTATAAAACCTATCCTATGTGTTAATCCAAGTTACCCTCTACATGTGTGCTAAATTTCAGTGTACGATTACACGTCCATTAGTCCAGTAGTTTATGCGTGAAAACCGACAGTTGAATTAATTATAACGCATATATTTTATCCATTTATCATTTATCTGTATTTTAATAATAGGCGACATTTAAATAAACAACAACTTGCTAAATAAATATAAACATCAAAAACAATTCCGCCACAATAAAAATAAGCACCAATCCCGTCCTTGCATTCAAAAATCGAACAAAACAATTCGAATAGAACCAGAGCGAGATGGAGATAGTGTTTCACTGAAGAGTGAAAGGGATAGCAATGACGCCGGTAAGACCAGTAGCTCAATTACTTCTCCGACTACCCTCTAATTAGATAGTAATCGAATTGTGGCTTATTATTGTGCGCGTGCGCAAATCGAATTTAACGTAATTGTGTATGGGATTGTGATTTTTAATTAAATTTGATTCTTGAATTATTGTTTGTTGGTTGATGTTCAATTATTGAAAAAACTAACAGTTCCAGAACGCTTAAAAGGGGCTGAATAATATAAATTTTTGAATGGGTAGTCTGTAGGAGGCTATTTAACTGATTTTTGCATAATTTTAATAGAAGAAAAATACTATGTAAGTAATAAAATGTTACCAAAAGTGATGTATAACTAATGATGACGAACATGGAATCGTTTTACTTTGAAAAAGATTTTACCAAAATATATGTAATAAATAAATGTTCGAAATTATTACATATTCAACAAACATGGACTTAATTTAAACACTTTATTTTGTTAAATCTAAACCCGTATATTTAGCAATAAATAACACTTTTGCTTACACAAAGGAAACATACATCAATACACAACAAATTGTCCATTAATCCACTAAAAAGGCCATAAACTAGATACACCATAAATCACCCAGCCTCACCGTTGACGTACTCAAATAAAAACCGCTATCAAACACACAAATCACCATACAAAAATATCAGTTTCGTTTCGGTAAACGTTCAAGGAATTCATATTAGCCGATTAATAAATTCCAAGAAGTTGGAATAAGACATAAATTTTCATAAAATACACCAAGCTGGCTATCGGGGCCATCTTAATGTGGTGATTCTTGTATTGTCTCAACGTGGTGTGCACAGGTGGGTCATTGGCTTGGAGACAATATTTTGTTAGTCATATTTGATATTAGAAGGAGAATTGTTAAAAGGAGTGAGTGTTAAAATATGGCGTTGAAAGATGACTTATAAATTTTGAGTGTGATTGATTTGTCGAAATAAAATTTATTTGTGCGTTTATACACGCAAGAAGAGCGTTTTATGAGTAGCATAATATTATAATTCATAAGTCATGAAGCAAGGAAAAAGTATGTTTATTTTCCGGTTTACTCCATTGAAAAGTTACATTTGGGGTTGCATTTTTTAGAGGACGCAATTTTATTTTTTTGATGTGTAGGGGGGGTCAGTATGAAGCTATCACCAAGTTTGTGGGGTCGCCACCCTTGTCCCACGGCCGCCATCTTGAAAACAGCGGTTGGTATATATATAAAAGTTGTTCCTCGAAAAACAATCTACAAAAATGGTCTGATATCATTTCTTCGTAAAATTATAAAAAAAAGTTTTATTGAAAAATATAAACATCTCTAATTTCTGAACATTTTCGCTTATAACTTTTTTATTTATAGTTCTACGACAAAAAGTTACTGGACCAAAGTTGTAGAAAATTTAATTTGCAACAAATAATGTTAACGATATTTTTTTATCAAATAAATAGTTTAAGAGATATATCGTAAAAACCATTCCAACCGCTATTTTCGAGATGGCGGCCGTGGGACAAGGGTGGCGACCCCACAAACTTGGTTTTAGCTTCACACTGACCCCCCCTACATATCAAAAAAACAAAACTGCGTCCTCTAAAAAACGCAAGGTTAGGCCTAAAAAATGTAACATTTCAATGAACTAAACTTCAAAAAATTTTAAATTGATATTTAATATTTAAAAACTAAAACATATCTATCCATCAAGATTTTTAAAGACATGTATGTCTGTACTGTCCTTATCTTTTGTCTTAACTTTAATCGATCATAGATTATTACTATAGTTTCAAATCTCTAAAGCGTCCAATTACTAATCACACCCACAAATGAAAGGAATTAAAAGCGACAGCAAAACACTACACGGGTCTAACAGACCCCTGGGCACAAACGCGTCTTTAACTGTCTTGTTCATTCATTTGTCAAACCGTGTGGATATTTATTTATTGCAGACCCTCCACGTGTAAGAAATACCTGAGAAATGCATTTATATTGAAAAACTTCAAACATGCATAGTACACCTTATCACAAGGGGATACGGTTCAAAATCAAACACCCGTACTATACGGACAGCAAATTAAAATCTGACTTGGTAAATCGACTCGTAAGGAATTATTTACAAGTACCTATTTTTAGTAGCATAAGGGTGGTTATGGCGTGGCATTTTTTAGGTCGTAAATTAACAGTTCGTAAAATGGATATAAATTAAAAATCTATACGCGGTCGTTTGGACCCAGGCCACTGGTGTTAATAGATTACAATGTTTTTTGTTTGTTTTCGGATCGTATTTATATTTATGTTTTTATTAGGGACTGTTTAAGGTTACCGGGAAGTAAAGGATTTTCAATGACATTAATTGTTAGGATATTCGTTTTGTTTCCAGATCTATTTTATTTAGATTGTGAAAATAAATTATATATTTAGCTTGTCTTCAAACTAACGTTCGTGTTTATAACATTATCAATTTTCTTTTAAGTGATGATTCTTCCTATTCTTTTACTAATCCTTCATTGCTTCGATAAAAAGAAGCTCTTCTTGCTTGTCTTTCTTCAATCTATTCTGTATAAAAATTCTTCTAAATCTGGTTAGCAGGTCAGCTGTAAATTATAAACATAGAGAAACAATTTCACATTGCAATAATTTTACTTAGATGTAACTTCAGCCAAGGATGAGATATATTTTTCATTGACTTACAAAACATATTTAAATATCAAAATTTTCGATTTAAATTATTGCAAGTAGGTACCTACTATTATTTTGGAATTTAAAAAGTATTTTTTTTTTCTATCCTTACGTAGTTACCATTTTAAAATATTTACTTTTTTCTAAGCAACTTAAAGTTTAAACTAACAAAGGGCATAGAATTAAATCAATTTATAGGTCGAGATGTATCTGTGACATGTTATTATTTAGCGCGGCTCTCCCCGTGTTCTGAGAGTCGCCCACGTGCGCTCATATTAATGTCTATGTTCTATAGATTTCTAGAAGGTTCTGGAAGGATTTTGGCGGCATTTTTTTATTAATTTCGAAAATGGAATGCTTTTGAGTATTATTTTTATTCTATGTGCCAGATAGTTTCGGATTGATAATTGAAATAAAATTATGATATCTGTACAGCGACGATTTTTTTTATTTTGAACTAATTTTACGTTTGTTTTGTAAGATATGTGTGTCAACATAATATTGAAAGCACTATTTAATAAATAAATCTTAACGTTGTTTTACCTCAATGTGTTTTACTGCCAAATAAATATTTGTTGTTTCTAAATATTTTTTAACAAACTTATATAATTATCTATAGATATTAGGTATTGCATCAAATAATGTGTGTACTTACAAGATTGTCATTTATTCTTATTTAAAAACCTTAGGGCTTCCATTAAAACCTAGGTCCACGACCATCTGTGGTGGTCAATGCAGCTTCTCAATCATTCCCTTGGCCCTTTGTTGCGAATCACGACTTGACGCGTATTGTTAGCTTATGATTCTATTTGTATCTAGAAATGTGGAGCCGTTTTGGGGGTTCGCTGGACATACATATTATGAAAAAATTGTGGAGTGATTATACGATGACGTTTAAAGTGGATATTGTTGTTGTGTGAATTTATTTTTGAATTATTTGCTAAGATTTTAAGAAACATGCAATGTTATGAACTTTACAACTATACTTATGAGTTATGACATACCTACCTATCTACATATTTTTTTTTAGTAATTAGCGTTCCGCCCCGGCTTCGCCCGTGGTACATGTTTGCGTTTTCTATCCATAAGAAGCATCCTCGTACTTGAATATTAAAAAAAAAAACTAGGACGGACGGACTGAACGATCTTCTTGTCGGACTACGGAACCCTAAAAACGAAATCGGTCCGTTCAAGAATTATGCGCTTACATTTTGCGTTAAAATTTGTATTTAATAAATTACTGAACATAATTATAGAATACTTTAAGGACTAGAAAACAAATCAAAAAGCTAGAAGCCCTACGCAAAAAAGTATATTTCAATATTAAATTATACACATCTTCATTTCTATCACCAGATACGCCATCAAATGTTTTTCCTTATGTCATCATAAAACAAATATAATCTTTGACAATTTAACATGTTTATACCGCAGGTTGTACCCGTGGTACGTGACTAATGTGGTATCAGTACCATCTGAGTTCATTCACTGTTAAGGTATACGTAGACTTGTAAACAATTAGATTACAGAGATCCATTAATGTTAGTACGTGACTTATAAACTAATGTTAGTAAATATTAAAAATATACTAATTATTATCAGTTGATGAGGTGCCTACCTTTATGCGTAAACCTGTCGCTTTGATGTATTAAATAGCTTATTTGGACATTAGATTCAGGGAATCTTAAGGTTATGACAATGAATGTACTAAGATATGTAGGTACAAATGTATTTTATGAATTTAAATTTTATTAAATTTATGAAGTCTGTTTGAAATTTGAATTAAAGCAGGCAAGTAACAATAAACCTTAAAATAACGATATTTACGTATGTGTTTTTTGTAATTACTAATTATTATATAGTAATGAGGAAAGTCAAGATAAACTATTAACATAATATTATTACGAGTAAAAGTCTTTCATTCATGCACACAATATTTTGTAAGTACATATTAACTTTTATTGATGTATGGTGGATTATAACTTTATACTTACCTAAAGCTATTAAACAGATGCTGCCAAGTCTCCTCTCATCTTATTATGTTGCTACGTTTATTGATATGATTCTTGCACGATATTTCTAAATGTCGCATATTTTATGGAATATGGATTCAATTCCGGAATTATCACTCAGGAAAATACAGCTTCTTAAGCGAAATCAATTAAATAGTTTTTGAATTGCAAAAAAAAATCTAAACTATCATAGAATCGATGTTCTTCGTAATACCTACTTAGGTCTCTAAAAATATTAGTTATCACTAATCAAAGCAAATACCACATTCTTGTTTGCTCTTACCTTTTCAATGCGGATTTTATTTGTATTGATGGACATTTTCGATGTTACAATAAAATAATTAAATATATTTATGACCTTTTGAAGTCTCATAAAAACACTTTGATTGAAAACTAATTACATTTTTGTTCTCATTTTAACTGATCTGTTTTCGATATCGATTTTTTGTTACCATTCGATTTTCTAATTGACTGCACATCGCTACTGGATCTTAATCGCGTCACTTTAAACATGTAAAATACAACGTTATTTCAAAATAAACTTACAAAATCACACAATTATCAACTCTATTACAAAGCAATAAGATGCACACAATCGCGTCACTTCAAACATACAAAATACAACGTTATTTCAAAACGAAATTACAAATTCAAACAATAATCAACTCTATTTTCAAATAATTAGGGTACATAAAGATAGAAATGCTGGCACATTTAAAGTTGTCAATAATATTTTTCGATTATAACCACAGATTATAACATTCGATTTTCAAACGAACGCGCTCAAGCTTGCTATATTGGCGCGTCAATCGAATTCGAATTCCATCTTCAAACGTGTCAATTTGCCGCCATCATTGGTGTTTATTTGTCATTTATGCTTTTTTTTTCAAATTTAAAGTTTTTGCTGTTATAAATTAATTAAAGGTTATTTAATATTTTTCTGTTAATGTTATTGAATATTTTTTTTTGTTTATTCAATAATAAACTTCAAGCTAAATAAAACATACAGTACTCCAAAATTAATAATGCGCATGCAGATCTTCGCTAATTATCGTATTTCCAGAAACACCCGAATCACCCCGAATCATTGAATCGTAAGTGCCCTAAACAATGCACTTGCATCTTGCACCTTGTTCGAAAGAAATAGGAGTCAATTCAGAGTCATACACAATCGAAAACAATTCGGGCGGTAGGTGACGGTAGCCTGTCAGTCAAAAAATTCAAAAATCCGTCACTTGTCGGTGGTGACCGCACGTATTATCTCTGTATGGAATTATATAGAGCTGCTGTTACATAACCTTCTTAGTTTTGTTTCAAAGTTGAATTTTCCGATAAATGATTATTTACACAGGTAGCAGATAGCAGTGGGGAAAGTGAAAATTAATAAGAGCATAATGAACGTTCTGATCATTCTACGATATCAGAAATAGAGATAATCCCTGATTCTGTAAATCCTTTGGACTGAGATTTTAATGATTAGTGTGTGTGTGTGTGTGAAGTCCCGTGTCCCCAAGTGGGGTAAGGGGCAGATGCATTATCCATACATCTGTTTCACTGATCGATTTTCTTTAGGGACAAGTAGGTGATCAGCCTTCTGTGTCCTGCCAGACCGAGACATTTTTTTTCTTCGTCTCCACCGGGAATCGAACCCAGGACCCCTCGGTTCTACGCTCACGTATCAACGGTCGAGGCGACGCGGACGAGGCGGTCGGCGGAGGATTTTTATGATTAGATTTCTAAAATTTTAATGTATTTGAAAATCATTTTTTTAAATATAAACTTTGTCTTATTTTAACCTTGCATACATCCATCATTACGCCAGCTTCAGTAAGACACTTTAATAGTTAATATATATACTAAGTATAGAAATTTCCAGATAAATCAATACAACAAATATATATACTTATTCGCAATCGTGTGGCTTATCCTCGCTATTAACTTACATTAAATTATCGAAAGAAATTTCGTTACTTATCTCTTTTACCATAAAATCACAATAAAACTCATTATTCTAATAAACTATGCATGAAGAAAATACATTTAACCACTCTATATACATATCGTCTTCGAAGGCTCGGGGAATATGACAGTTGCCGAACAGTGACGAATTTTTCTATGCGCATTATCAGTTTGGGAGTACTGTACCTATCAAACCTAGGAAAATAGTAGATATTATGTGACGCAATTGCAGTTTTCTGTCTTGTAGGTAAGTAACGTTTATTTACATGCTCTCATGCTATATTAAAGTGTCGTACTTAAATTCGATGTAAAGATCAGTGGTATCTTTACGTATAGTCACACCCCGGATACTCCGTACAAAATTATCGTTTTGACAGTCACACTGTAGAGACTGCAAATGTGTGTGTTAACGCTTTATGGTTGGCACATTTGTGACTAGCGTAAAGAAATTCGCGTTTTTCTGATGAAATACATATATCTGTAAACAGCACAATATCTAACCATTTTCTACGAAAAACGATAAAATAATAGAACTACTTTAAGTCAATTTGATTAATGTTGTCAATCTTCGTTGCGTATCGTCCTTTCAGAAAAATGCGGGCCATCTATTGCGTGATCGTGCGGGGTGAGGTAAGTGTTTAATTTTGGCGGGAGGCGGAGAGTGTCCGTTCTGTAGCGTTTAGCTACTATTATGTATTCTGTGGTATAGTATTCTGAAAAAATATCTAACCATGTACGTAGGTTGTGCAAACTCTTACATAACTTTGCATATACAAGCTCTATAAAAAATATAGGTACATAATAATATGTAAGTATTTACTTGATTTTTTTATAGTTAAAATATGCATTTATTTACATTTTCGGCATCTCAGCGGGTAATCGTATCCTGAATCGGCGATCAAAAAACGGGGACACCCAGACTTGAGATTGAAGAAGACATACATTAAACAAACCATTATTATAATTCAAAGTGGACATTATTTTTACGTGTGTTAAATGTGATAAACTTATAGAGAAAAGTTATTGTGTATGTACATATTTTTTTTCATAGGGCATTATGTGCACGACAGCGCTATAGTCGTCTTATAGGTCTTGCCACACTGGAATTAATACTGCTTTAACACATCATGGCAACCCCCTGGAATAAAAAGCTTGTAAATGAAGTCTTGGCTTTAAAGAAAATAAGAAGATATTGCAATATGCATAGACAACTTTTAGTTCAACTTACTACCTATAGGTACATATTTTATTGTTTTTGTTTTGAAAAAATAAATAAGTACATTAATGTGTCGCGGTCAGTTAAATTATAATATATAGATACATGTATAATATTTTTTTAATATGTTGTTTTGTGTTGTATTTTACAGGAGTACCTTTCGAAAAACAGTTTTTAAATTGGTACCTATGTTGTTTAAATATGTAATGTATTAATGTATCCTTCTTTATCCAATTTTTTAATATTACTTATACCGCTTGATAAATAATTAATACGGTCCTCACTTAAAACTTGTACCACACCCAAAAAAGTCCATTTAACTTAAAAACTGACGATTATTACCAGAATGCAATTTCGATTACAACAGTAATTTGTTTATCTCTTAAATTCAACAAAATGGTGGACGAACATTTATGGCCGATTATCGCGTCAATAACAAATAAAACACGATCATACTAAATATGGAGTTTTTGCTGATTTACGGAAGTTATTTATGTGTTTTTTTTATTTATTTATTTTTATTTCTTGGTTTGTGAGTTTTACGATAATTACAATTGTGTTTGAATATCGTCTTTTTTGTGTAAGTGCAAGGAGACTAGGTATTGATTTTTTGAATGAAATTAACAAACAAAAACGTCTTATATAGATCTAGAATTCTAGAGTCTTTTCAAAACGTTAAAAAATTATGTTTATGTTTTTACTAGCTGTGCCGCACGGACAACGGACGACGCGCGACGGTTCGTGCGGACGAACAAAAATGCAAAAACTAGAATAACAGCTATAGCTTCTGTTATTCTGCTACATCACGACTAAGTATGTATTATCAAAATCTGTTCAGTGGTTTTGTGTGAAAGAGTAACAAACATAAGTACATAAATCCATCCATCCTACAAACTTTTGCATTTATATTAGTAGGATTTTTGAAAATTATTTTTTGTACTAACATCAAACCTAGATCCTTTACAAATACTAAATAATATGTATAACCAATGTTCTCCAAAGATAATACAGTCTATAAAACATGATATTACAAACAAATCTAACCAGGTTAACTGTTAAGGTATTTAAAAAGTTTGATTGTAGGGAGCAAGTTATGATTGTTTCTGAACTTCGACAAAAACATTGTATAAATAATGGCGGCAAAAAGCGAATTTGATTATAAGTATTGAGTTGTTTTTCTGGAAATTTCGACAATTGGCGCGAATTGAAACTTTGTATGGCTTCATTTTTAAAGAGATTTTATCAATGCCATGTATTATAATGAACTGTATTATGTAATTAATTTAATTTAATTTACTTGTGAATAAAATTGAAGTGTTAGTTTAAAAAATTAATGTGTTTGAATATTAGTTACACTTAGGTAACTACATAGTTTAAAATAAAACTAGTGAAGGTCAGAGATTAGAAAAGGCTCTATGTAATCCAATTGAGTAAATGTAGTGAGTTTATTTATATGCGACAGTAGTTTTTCTGTTTGTCTGGGTTAATCTCTGGAAAGGATTTGCCGAATTTAGTACAATTTCGATTTCTAGTAAGCGTGACAATAGGCTTTTCTTTTTCGAGTAACTTTGCTTATTATATTGGTTTAACTGTACTCATAATAAAAATAAAGTTTGTATAAATGGAATTTACTTTTCAGATTATTCTACACAAAACTTTAAATAATATTTTAATAGGTATAAATATTAGAAGAATGAAGCATAAGTTTTAAATATTTTAATGTGTTCATATTAAGTTGAAATGATATTTTATTATAATTTAAAAACAGGGTTCACAATGTTGCACTGTGTTACATGTAAAGTGGATAATAAAGATTTAATGGAAGTGCCTATGTTATAGATTGTAAAAACGTTTAATTGTTATTCAATTTAGAAGCAAAATAATAACATCGTTCCACAATATTATAATAAATGCTGAATGTTCAATTGAGGGTAAGTACCTATATGAGAAATATTAACTTTTTACTTTACAACACTAAATACAAAGATTTTTTTCAAAATATATATGTGTATATTCCAATGTAACTAATATGTCGCATAGAGAATCGTAATTGCCAGTAGACTATATCTAGACTTCAGTAATGCTTACTAGGGATACCTTTTTACAATCATTCGAATATAAATGAAGAATTTACTGGTAAAAGTCGTAATAAGTAACAAATTATTTTTTTATTGTTACATAACAAAAGGTATCCCTAGTAAGCATTACTGAAGTCTAGATATTATAGTCTACTATTCTAGGCTATTACGATTCTCTATGCGACATATCAGTTTATACATTGGACAGCAACACATTTTTTATTAAATCTAGACATTTCAAATCTGCCCGACTTTCGCACTTTCCCAGCAACATCAGAATGCTATAAACATTCGTCTCGACAAAGTTAGATTGGCTGCCGTTGAGTGATGTCTGAAAATCGTAAAAGTATTACTGTCGCTCAAATAACGGTAACATTGTTCAATTATACTATTTTCTTTATTCCCCGCTACTTGACTTTGTCCGCAATTTCATCAGTATTTATTATTGGGGGTTTTTTATATCTTCGTTTGGAATAAAGGTTAAAAAAATAATATAAAACCCTCCCTGTTTATGATACACCGCTGCATGATACATTTTCATATGAAGATAGCTACATAAAAGTATTGAATTTAATGTATCAAAAGTCTTTTAGATAAATATTAATTATTGAGTTTTCGACTGAAAATAATAAATTGTACCTAGTACATATTACACGTGCCATTAAGGTGCCAATTGATATGGAAAATTAATATATTATCGTATCTATGTGCTGTACACGTAATCTGTAAAAACACAAAATTTCATGCAATTTATAGATTTTATACATTTCATCCCAATACTTCATAGTGAAAATTAGCATCGAATATTATAAGAAGTACGTACCTTATTGGCCATCTATACCATATACAGAGATGACATTACATATTTTTAATCACGTCAAAAATCTCATCATTCCATCAACAGGCAAAAAATAAGCAAAATGCTGACGCTACCAAAACATTTTCCCTTTAAATAGCTCCATTAATATTGTGTTAATGAATCTGCTAACTCGATATAATCTGTCAAAAACTCGATCAAACAATGCAAAATTAATTGACCTCGTAACGATTTTGGGGGACTTGTCGCGAATTCTGTTCAAATTAATGATGAGCCGATATTTCGACAAAATGTACCGAAGATTATGATGCAGATGTGGCATTTATTTACTTCAAAATATAATAAGTAATAAATAGGTAATCATTGTCTTGGATCTATTTAGTATTGATATTACATCCTATTACTGTTATACCTATATTATAGGTTTAGATAGAGAAGCCGGAAATCTGTTTCATTTTCCTCACCTCTCCCAGTCCATTTCTTTATTCCGTCAATTTATTCTTTACTAGCTTTCCGCCCGCGGCTTCGCCCGCGTTTTCAAAGTAAAACCCGCATAGTTCACGTTCCTGTGGGATTTCCGGGATAAAACCTATCCTATGTGTTAATCCATATAGAGGGTCTATATGACTTACATCCTCTATATTTGCGCTAAATTTCATTGTAATCGGTTAAGTAGTATTTGGGTGAGTGTTACAAATATACATATCTACACATATACATAGATCCATCCTCACCAAATTGCGCATTTATATCTTGGGTAACGAATACTTTTACAGAGGTCGTGCCTCTGTAAAAATTCATGGTCGATGGTAATCGCTTACCTACCATCAGGCGAACCATCATTTCGGTTGTCCGCTCTAATATACCTAAATGAAAAACGCTAAGGTTTGTTAATATGTATAGTATATTTACAAATGTTGAACGGATCTGTTGAAATTTCGCACATAGATGGACTACATAGCACATAGATGATAGGCGAGTGAATACGCGTATTAAATCTTATTTTCTTAAGCTAACAAAATAAACCAAAGAAAGAGTGTTTTCTGACGTCCTATTTAAGTGTTTACAGGATTTGGAACCGCTATTGCATTCATTCATGTGCATCTTTTTATCCTCTGCGAGTGACTTAAACACTTTTTAACAATTTCATTTTTAACAAAATTCTTGTATTCAAAGTTACTTATAACTTTAAAACTATAACTGTAAAATTATAATACACTGAGAATAATAATATGAGTCGATGGCTCGTCTGTATTATTTTTATTTATTACTCTTTGACATAACAGTTTAATATTGTTTGACGTTTTGACAAATCTGCCAAAGTGTTAACTTGCTTAAAGTATCGAATTTATAAAGTATAGAAAGGTCTTTGAACTTCGTAAATATTTATAGAACCTTATATTTTCCTGCTTTTGGATAAGGAGTTTTTAATTAACCTACTAATTTTATCAAATTCTTTCTTCGAATATAAACCAAGAGATTTTATGTATTTGATTTGCTTTCAAGCGCTAAGAATCGACGTTAAAAATTTATGAATTTTATTTTCACCTTATTGAAAACCTACGTATAAAATAGAGTTCAAATTTCAATATAAATTTTAATTCGCGAAGACTAAACAAAGATAGTTGCACGCAAATCGGCTTAACCAGTCAAGAGATACATAATACAACGGAAATCAAAGATTTGTGCATATTGTGTTTAAGTTGAACTCATTTATCACTGAGAGCCGCTTATTATGTCATGGAACATTTTTGTGTTTGTTGAGTAGAACAGAATAAAATAAAAGGACAAAATATCCAACTATGATTTTAATTCTCATAAGTATATTAGGTACAAACAATTAAAATTGTAACAAAGTATTGTTTTAACTGTGTGTTGGTCTTGACTCTTCAGTATTAATATTAACTAATATACTTAATTAATAAATCAATATAAGTATTTTTTTCAGGAAAACGAACGGAGCGTAGAAGTTTTATATGATGACTAGCTGTGCCCCGCGGTTTTACACGCGTTGCTCCGCTCCTGTTGGTCTTAGCGTAATGATATGTAGCCTATAGCCTTTCTCGATAAATGGGCTATATAACACCGAAATAATTTTTCAAATCGGACCAGTAGTTCCTGAGATTAGCGCGTTCAAACAAACAAACTCTTCAGCTTTATAATATTACTAGCTGTTCCGCGCGGTTTCACCCGCGTGCCTCTGCTCCTGTTAGTCTTAGCGTGATGGTATATAGTCTATAGCCTTCCTCGATAAATGGGCTATCTATCACCGAAATAATTTTTCAAATCAGACCAGTAGTTCCTGAGATTAGCGCGTTCAAACAAACAAACTCTTCAGCTTTATAATATTAAGTATAGTAGCTTTATAATATTTATAATATAAGTATATACCTAATACATGTCTATAGACGATTAGAACCTAGAAACTTGATTCATCTTTATCAACAGATACGAATAAGTACACACACGATTTGAAGAATCTTAAAAATAGATTAAAACCACCATTAAAACACTTAACAAAAGCCATACAAAATCAAGAACGGCCATATATCACGCACCGATATTTTAATTTTCATAACTAAGGCTTGTAAAGCTCCCATTCATGGACGCCTACACATCGTGGCAGGATTGTCACAAATTATATTTATAATGGAATTAATTTATTATGTGTTGAATGGAAATAATTAATGATCGTGGTTGATAGACCTTAGGGTTAAATATAAGATTTTGAGCATGTGGTTTTGAATAGTTTGCATCGAGAGAGGTTGAAAAGCACTTACATGACTTGTTTATTGGCAGTGATCAATACTATTTTTTTTTAGTTAGAATATTTATTAGTACCTACTTACGTCTATTTCTTTTACTAGGTACAACTGTACCTAGTATGTTTAAGTACCTAGTATAGTTTAAGTTAAAAACTTTTAACTTATTATAATTATATATATTATAACAAATATCAAATAGACACAGTTTCATATTTTTAGAAATTATTGGTTTAACACATAAGCATTCTAACAGACGAACGGCAAGTTGCGAGCGGCAGAGGCTACTTCAGCCCGCGTCGCCACATGTCGACGGCAGTCGTCGAAGTGTCAGCGGCAGTAGTCAATATGTCGACTATTTCTATCCATACATCTAATAATTCATATAAAGAGACATTCTCTTTATACTTTTGCGTATTTTAATTGATCAATAGAGAACACAGTAGCAGCCCTATTTATACGACATTTTTACCAACAACTTTCCACTTTGATGCACTACCTATTGTGTTTCTACAAAGCCGCCAGCTAATTCATTTGTTTCCTTTTATTTTGCTTGAATTGTAAAGTATTTAAATGTAGATCTTGTATATAGATTTTTAAATATTTTGATACCTAGAAGATGATTCATACAAACGATTGGTTGGTGTTTTTGAGATTAAATTATTGTGTAACAGCATTGATTATAATTGAAAATATTTCGACTAGGAATTTTGTAATATGATTGAAAATAATTATTTTATTTTTAATTAATTTTTTTCTATACGAGTCCATGTTAACCAACTACCTACATGGTCTAGAAAATTTATATTTTCTCTCATTCACAAAATTAGTTATTTGACATAATATTTTATTTTAATTATTAAAACATAGGTAATTATTATTATATTATCCCCAAAAACCACACCAACTTTCCTCTATCCATTCAACAAACTACACTTTAATTAAAACGTAAACATTTATCAAAATAAATATATTAATTATTATTCGTTTAAGGCTCTATTTGCAAGTCAAGTCGAGTCATAAATCAATGTGTAAGCTTCGGTAAGTGACCCTGTCACCGCTTCTAATCCTTTTTCTTATAACTCGCGGGTAGTATATGCTGGAAGAGCAGATAATTCACGTATATTTTCTTTGTTGCAGATAATTCATGTATTTTTAAGGAAAGTATAGCCTTGTTAGATATTGAAAAATGCGTTTTTTTTCTGTATTCTTTTTTTATTAATACATTTTTTAGTTGATCAGTTCTAGCCTTGTTATCTACCCTAAGTACTCTACTTTTGTGATCTTACTTACAAGATTATAAATAACTACATTCTATATTAATTATATTTTTTCAATAGGTAAGTGCATTTTTTACAAATTACAATAGTTTTACGTGATTTTACATTACGTCATATCGTACATTTTGGGTACAATTAATACAACGAATGGGTATCAATTATTATATAGTACAATGAAACAGATTACGATAAATATTTGATAATTATTTTATACAAGCATTAATAAATCAAAATATCAGTAAGCAAAAATTATTAATAAAACTTATTATAGCTAACAAAATAATATGCAGTGATTTATCTGCTCTTTCAGCATATACAGCAAGAAGTGTGTTTGTTTGAATCGAGAGCTATACTCAATACAGCCTCCAACAAAGGCTTTTGTGGTTTTTATTAATTCAATCCATCTTCAGTCACACAACACGATGACAAATATATCCTTTATAATTATATGATTTATATGCTAATTGCGTATATATCTTCATTTAATTATAATTAATGTTTCGTCATATTATATAAGAGTGAATTGAATTTTTTGAGACAATGGTAGATAGTTTTATGTGTGTGACATTTATTACGGTATTTTTTTTAACAACATATGAATATTTTAGACGTCACTAGATTTTGCCAGCGGTTTGGCTCGTGTCACCACAATGTAAGGATGTGGAAATTCTTTCTTAGTATTTATTATCACTAATTTATAGATAACGAAAAACATTAGTCGTCAATAATAACATGTTCAATTTTTCAATACAACTTTGCCGGCAACGCAACCACAATACTCCATTCTGTGACGCGCAAGCTCGTTTGCCAGCTTATACATAAAAAAAACAACTACATCGGACAGTTCAAAAATAGCTTGTCAATAGTATTTTGATTTTAACATGCAAATAAATACAATTACGTAAAATGTATTTTAGATCTGTCTGTGTTTGTATTTCGTAAACTATCAAGTTTTCACGTCAAAACTTTCTGTAGTTCGACGCGAATACCGATAATTTGTATCCAAATTGACGCGAAATTTTGTGGGTCATTTGTAACAGGATGGCGGTTCTACAGGGGTCTTAGTACGCAATGACAAAAATAAAAATGATGGTCCGAACGCTGATACCGGATGCGTTAAGATACTGTGATATAAAATATAACAGTATCTTAAGATAAAATATTATAGTATCTTCACCGTGTGTGACGCGCTTTAGCAATCGCCAATAAACCTGATACCAAACGCGGAAGCATACCTCGTGACCACTGACTCACTAATTATAGCCAATCGACGCCTGTCTCACAGACATTAAGCTCAATTTAATCTTGTTAAATTAATCCGAACACACTCCCACGCAAGGAAGTCAATCATCAACATTTAGCTATCGGTATGTGTTCTGGTTAACCAAATTATGTGGTAGGAAAGAGAGGAAAAGATGTCTAGCCAGCCACTTGCCGTTAATCCCGGGATCGTGAAATACAGCCTTTACGGTAACGATGTAGCTTTCCAATGGTACAAGAATGTCTAAAATTGGTCCAGTTATTTTACAGATTTATCGGACGTATCTTCAGCATATAGCTTCACTGTCGAGAGGAACTGTAAACTTTAAAAATACTACTTACCTTTCAAATACTACTTACATTTGATTTTATTATATATACTTTTGTAATTTTTATGTCCTGGTGCACAATAAAGTATTTTTGTTGTTGTTGTTGACATTATCAAACAAAATGTTTGGAATATTCTTTTGGTTTTTACTTACGGTGGACTGTCTTCCTTAATATTTAGCAGATTTTTCTAATATAATATGACGCCATCGCGATACGTGTAGTAGAAGAAGAAGTCCTAGTTTTGAAATCTGACCTGTAAATAATGTTTATAGCAGACTCTAATCAATACACATATATACAATACAAACCTTAATTATTCAATTTTTAAACAAATCAACCAAAACACTGTTTCGTGAATATATTTTTATAAAGTACTAGTGGTCCGCCCCGGCTTCGCCCGTGGTACCTACATGTTTAAACTATCCTATCTCTCAAGTTGGATCAAACTGCACATGGTGTGCGAATTTTATTATAATCGGTTAAGTGGTTTAGGAGTCCATTGAGGACAAACATTGTGACACGAGATTAATATATATTAAGATGTATACCGATTTTCTTGCATTCCGTAGAGCAATTTTCATTTGACATCGAATATTATCATCACCAATTTAAAGTAGCAACAAATAATAACATTAAAAAACAAATCAACATTTAAAACTGATAATTTTCAAATCTATCGAGACAATGGTGCAGCCCACCAAATATTACATGATAATATCACCTCAGAATCAATTTAGTGCAGTATTGTATGATAATTCGTACAAAGGGGTGAGGAAATTGTTCCGTGCTTGTCACTTAATTGGTCTCCAGTATAAGAAGTAGCTTTTTTGAAGTGTTCTTTAGGCGCATTGAGAGTAAAATTTCAAGGACGCGTCTTGGCAATACCGTCACGTCATGGAGTAAGGCGACGGTTTGGTATCTTTGTATCTTGCTAAAGTTCCACACAGTTTATCTGTTTAAAAATGTTTAATTACTGGCTGTGCCGTGCGGTATTACCCGCAGAATTAAGTATTTCTATACCTAACTTATATTTTAACTTAATTGAACCTAATTCTGGTATATTACTGCTACCTAAGTGCCTATTATAAAAAAGCACCTGTATGTCGAGAACACGTGTAAAAAGTGTCAATTCTTTGACAAGATTCAAATATACCAAAATCGTCGCCTTACTCCATGACGAGACGGTATTGCCATGACGCGATCTTGAAATTTTACTCTCAACGCGCCTAAAGAAGATTCACTTCAATAATTACACATATTCAGCCAGATAGTCAGATACATTTAGCTGAAAGGACAAACATACAATGTTACAGATTTTTGTAATATTATTTTGTAACATATTATGTCCTTGATATAATGTAGAATATATAGGACTACTACTTAAAAGTACTACTTTTAAGTTTATTTACACTTATATAAAATAGTTTAACGAGTAAAAAAACAATTATTAAAGATAAACATTGTTGTATCTAAAACCCAGGAAATAACGCCTTGAATAACTATGCAAATTGGTTTTTTGCTAAAAAACTGTATTAAATTTTAAAAAAAAATTTAAAAATACCTGAAAAAAACAAAGCAATTAATTAATAAATTCTCAACCAAAATGAATGAATTAAATTTTACGATATTCGCCTCTTTTTTGTATAATCGCGTAATTTTTAAGTGGAATAAATAAATATTTCAAAGCAAAAAAAAAATATTTTATTTGTATAATAATTTATCAAAACAAGGTTCAAACAATAAACATGCGCAGGAGTTTCAAAACCACTAGCGACATCTATCGTTGGATAGCGAAGTTTCATCATGTTTTAAGGTATCTTGCAAACTATTAATATTAAAACAATTTTTTTTAAATTACTTTTATAATTTACTTTCTAATAAATAACATGTTTTAATAATAAAATGTAATAGGTAGGTTTTTCAATATCATTATTAGGCATTATTAGGTCACTGATCAAATTGAAACTTGCAAAATTTTTTAATTTTTAATTCGCAGTAAATTATTATAAACTACTGCGAAAACAATTTTATAATGATGATAAAAAAGGTATGTATGTTCGTCTCTACCAACATGTCTTCCTAATAAACAAGGAAAAAAAAAATATAATAGAAAAATATTAAAATGCCAGTGGTTTTTAACAAAGCTCTTATTGATGGGCCAAGCGGTTGGTTCTTTAAACGTTATACGCGATAATATTACAACATTACCTAATAAATGTAGTTCTTAATAATTGCATTATGCTTTATGATTGCAAATTTTTCTTAGAGCCTGTATGTACCTATCACTTTTTAGCAATTAACCCGATATTTTATCCCGTCTAAAGTTTTACTGACCGAACTAAGATGTTTTATGTAATTTCAGACAATTCCTGAATTTAATATTTATTACATGTCATAAGAAATTTAATTTAATATTTAGGTATTGGAAGAGCCTCATATTATTTATAATGAAATGTGAAGTACTTAGTGAAGCAAAAATTGTGTGGGCGTTTCATAAAAATGGATATTTAAAAATCCTCTTAGGTTTAATATTAGTGTCTACATATTTTCCTTTGATTAATTTCAAGTATGATATTGAAAACCAAAAATAAATTTATTTCTAATGAAATAAAATATTCACAATACTTAGAAAAGCCTTTAAAATCATTAAAAATCTTCTGGAATTTATTATCTGCATCTTAGACTTAGCAGCATTTCACAAAAGGGCACATGCACAACCAAAGTGTCAAATAAATAATTAAATCATACGAATATTTAAAAACACCGGTAGCCATAACACAAAACTATATACAGCTACAATTATTTCATTAATTATCACCATATTTTGAAAACTATTCATGCATTCCCAGAACTGTGATATCACACGTGAAATATATCCGTCTCTCTCTGATATACGTGTTTAGCAGTGTGTGAGAGGGACAGTAAGCCACGCCCAAGCGCTCAGGCGCATGATTTTTATCTGAACATGACTTCGAGATCGTGTACCAGGTTTTATATTAAAATTATCTTTATTATAGAGAACGTGGGAGAGACGTATCCGAATTGTAATGATTCGCGATCAGCACGATTTGTGTCGATGGATTTTACGTGATGTACAGACGTGAAATTAATTTATATGTATATAGGTATACGTATTTGTACGTTGAGTTCAAATAAGTAAGTTCAAATAGGTATGGTATGTCCTTATTTGTTATTGTAAATGTGATAGTCGTAGATTTTAGTATCATTAAAAACACCATTTCTTTTTGATTGTTTTTTTTTTATCAATATGTCATGGACATCAAAGAAAATATATTATGTACACACAATGAAAAATGAAAGTGAGAAAGACACGCACTACATTCTTATTTACCTATTACCTATTTATCTAAATATCTCTCGTTAACTACATAAATTTATTATCTACTAACTATTATATTTCAATTCAAATAATGAGCTCACTTATTGATTTTTTATTTTCCTATTAGGTATTTCATTCTATTTCTTTTCTAATAGATTATATACCTAACCAAATTTCCCAAATGACGCAAAATCGTCACGCTTCGCACTTAATCGCAGCGATTCGTGTCACGCTCGAATTTTTACCGCGCATCTGAAGCGGGATTAATGATCCGCTGCGTCTAGTCATACGGTGCCGTCGAATGCCATAAAAACGAACAATTTTGTTCGTGCGAATGCTTGAAAATTAGGACACGGTATTGTGTGTTTAAAATTTATTTTATTAAATACGACTATTGTTTTTAAATGCACATAAAGATTAGTTCTGTATTATAGGTACATTGCTTAATAATGAATCAAATTACATGTATATTACTTTATTATGGTATTAACAACGACAATTGATTAAAATATATCATATTCATATTATTTGTGAACTGAGGTAGATACTCTACATTATGTAGCTTTAATATATCTTAAGCGTTGAGAAATATGTAATAATATTATACTGATCCATTATCTTTTATCAATTTCTATTAGTTCTATATTGACTGTTACGTTTTGTATTGAAATAAAGTGTTAAACCTATCACCTATTTATAATTTTGTTGTTTTACTGTAAAGTTTTTGTACTATGCAAATATTCTAACTCTCTAAATACAAAACCAATTACCGCATCCAAACAAGTGTCACCTATAGTTTCGCAGCTCCATGGCCGACCTTTAATTGCTCTCATCTTGATACGTGGTAGGTACATCGAGCGAGGAAATGGCTTTTTCGCGGTGACTGTAGCAACTTTGTTACGGCATTATCGGATTTGTTTTGGGGTATGTTGGTACAGGCTATAGGTTGATCATATAATGTGTGTGGCATATCCATTTTTAGTGCATTGTGCTTTTTTTTAATTATAGTGCGTGTGACACAAATTTCCATACATAGGTGGTAGAAAGTAATATGTAGGTATACGTTTTGAGTGGTTGGGAGATGAACCATGTGCATATGTGAAGGTAAGAGTTGTTTATAGTTGTTTAGTTTTGTTGCTTATTATATCTGGAATGATTATCACCATTCTCACCAACAAAAAATTTGAAAAAGGCAATTGTGACGGTGTTATAATATGCTTGTCATAAGTGGCTTTTAAACAATGTGAAAAGTAAATTTCAGTCACTGCATTATGCATTTACATCAAGTGTTACAAAAATACTTTTAAAAAGTTGCTATAGTACCTATTTCTTGTCAATTATTTATATTCAGTATACATATACGTATCAGCAGAAACAATATTCCGAAACGGTATCATACGAGAACATAATAAGCCTATAATACCCTACAGAATCGGTGTCACATTCATGATACAAATAAAAAATACATCAAGCCCTTGAAAAAGAACGAAACTTACAACAAATCACCAAACAATAGAAAAATCTCAATCCACATCCAAATTAATAGAACTAATCAAACATACAGACACATGTCTTAACCGATAATCAAAATTATACACGCATCGATGGAACCTAAATAAAAGTGCAATTAAAACCGTTTTTTGCCGACCGTACCGCCGCAAGGCTCATCAAGGAATGCGTCGGAATCACAATAATTATATGCCCTGAACGAATAATGATTGAAAGGTATACATCGGTTTGTAGAGTAGCTTGCATGAATATCGAATTAAAAAAAGTTTGAGGAGTGTATCTGCATGTTATATTTAAACTAGCTGTCCTGGCAAAATATGTTCTGCTTTGCTATCACTTTATTCTTATTATTTGAGTTTTAGCGGTATTAAAAATAGGTATTGGTAGATTCTCAGATGTACCCAATAGGCTACAAAATTTCATGAGAATTGGTCCAACCGTTTTGGAGGAGTATGGTAACTAACATTGCGACACGAGAATTTTATATCTATACTAGCTGTCCCTACAAAAGTTGTTCTGCCTTAATCTTATCACTTAGGGGTATGAAAAATAGGTGTTGGTCGATTCTCAGATCTACCCGATATGCACAAAAAATTTCATGAGAATTGGTCCAACCGTTTCGTAGGAGTACGGTAACTAACATGTGAATGTAATATATATGTATAGAAGAAGATTATAGACTTGAAGCATTAGATTGAACACATATCAGGCTAATGGTTCAAATCATATTAACCCTAGAAGCCTAATCTACGCCTGCGAGGCGTACAAGAATTCGAATATTGGATGTCTCTTTCTAACGGTTGAAGCTAGCGCGTCGTACTCTTTAGTTATCTCAGTGGCCGACGGGAGCTAGAGGGTGGTGCCTGTATCGTTAAGGTAAGTCCCGCCATTTTTGATTTATCGAAGTGTTGCACGCCTGTGAGACGTATGTTTAGGCTTTGTGTAACTTTTAACTAAGATTGAGTGATTTTACTTTTGATTGTTTTTCGTGTATTTTATATATTTTTTCGGAATTGTTTCAGGTATAAATATGTCACGGTCCAATATATTAAATGAAGACGACATTATCGCAATTTTGAACGGAGAACACGTCCTTCTCACGAGAATTCAAATTCCGATGTTGTGGATGACCAGATTATCGACGACGTTCAAAGCGCGGACGAAAATAATGAGGTGTTTGAGTTCGTTGCGTCATAACAAGAATCTGGGCCCTCTGAAGAAACTAATCCAACCATGCATGTCAAAATTAGTGTGTGGCGAGCACAAGGTTGATTTATGTGTAGCCTGTTCCTAAAGTTAATCTAGTCCTTTAAAGTCTGGTTAGTTGTAATGTTTGATCTAAGAATATATAATTAGCGTAAAAAAATTGATACTCTATAAAAATAATGTATGTTTTAGTTGATTTTGAAGAAGTTAATTTTTTTGTTCCAATTTATGCATATTGTTTTTTATGTTGTAATAAACAACTGTGATTATAGTTATAATTGATAACAGTGTGGTTTTATTTTTAGTTTATTTCCCAAATTCAAATTTCCGCTTTATTAAAACAATAATAATTAAACAATATACCTAAAATAAGGGCTTTTATATGTGTACGCCTCTGAGACGTGACGTATATTAAGGCTTTGTGTACGTTCTATACAGGGTGTCCCACTAATGGCGAACTAAGCGCGAAGGGACTTGTAGTTTTGCATACACTGATCACGTAAAAAATACTTAAACAACAAAATAACATCAAAAAATTTTTGCTATTTTTTTCCTGAAAATCCATGTTTTCTTCTCTAGCTTCGCGCAGCCGGCATATACCACTTTGCTAATGTGAGCATTTTGTCTATAAAACATAATCTTAAACGATAGGTCACGTGCTGGTATCGAAGTTGGGCGGGTAGCTTGTTAGGGGTGTACACATAGAGTTTTAAGAATTCATCTATTTGAAAAAAAACTGCGTCTGGAATTTTATAAGTATTTTTTACGTACTCAGCGTATGCAAAACTATAACATCCTTTGAGCTTAGTATACCAACAGTGGGACACCCTGTATAGATTAGGCTTCTAGGGTTAAAGAGTCCATTTATCGAGGTAGGTTGTAAGCTATAAAATATCACGACAAATAGGTGCAAAGTGGTAAAACCATTATTTTACGTGCAGAAGTTGCGTTGATTGGATAGCAAATGTAAAGTAATCTCGTAGTGTTGTTCAATTTGAGGAAAGAGAACAGACAAAATAAAAACATGTCTTCGTATTATAACATTTACTATTGATATTTCTAAATACCATTTTAAGATAGTTTACGGGGATGTTGTTTACTGGTATACGCAAAAGCAGCTGCGTTGATCTGTATGTAATCTGGCGCAGAGATAGATTTAAATTTCCACGCAAAATAAAGCTTGATTTTGGTGGATTAAGAATGAAGAAAATATGAAATAAAATACATAACAGGTAAGTTATAAAATAAAAATAGCACGCAAAGCCTCTTCTTTCATATACTTAAGTCGTTCTATTTCACGCCTTTTATGCTTAAATCGATGCTTAGTAGACGGCTCTCATTCAAGTTACTCTATGTCAAAGTAAGTTAGCCTGAAGCTACTCATCTGAATCGTATGAACGCTTGTCGAACCAAAACCTCTGTTATTAAAAGGTCTTTAGGCGACAACCAGTATTACTTGACCCACTGCTATGCAATACCCACCTTTATTCCATTGCAATAAGGTTCAACTTTATTGCACTTGTAAAAACTAATCTTGTCTAATTGACAATGTTATTTATAGTTGGATATGGGATTTTAAACTTTATGATACAGCGATAAGGGTGTTATTGCAAGCAGATAGATTTGTTCCATAACCATCTGGTTATGTAGGACGATTAGTATAAATGAATTAACCACTGGTTTTATCCGATACAAATTTAGTTAATTCTTTGTTGTGAATTATGTAGGCCATTAGTATTCAAGGATCTATTTAAATCTGGAAACTATTTTGAAAAATGTTTTCTAAAGATGGGTGTTTGTAACGATTGCTTTGATCTGGATGAAATTCTGTACAGAGATAGATCATATTCGTATTTTTTTTTATTTTCTACTTTATCGGGAAATTACGCAACTGAAACTGCGGTTCAAAACTAGTTAACTTCGTCTTTGAATTAGCTGTTTATTTGTAAATCGCCTGTGATCAATAGTGCCTGTGATTTAACAATTGTTCGCTCTTTCTTTACTTGTAAGCTACTAATTAGCATTACCTATAGACGGAATTATATGAATACTAACTTTAACCAGTATTCTAAATGATTCCTGAAAAGTGACCTAAGTCACTAAGTACGTTACCAAAATCATTAAGTGCTTGGTACTTGAAAAAATCTGTTTACACCGAACATCTATGTATATTCCTCAATACCAAGACAAAGATACTTAACTATCCAGTAATAATATTAAACATCAAAAACTCAATTCCCCGCACAATTCAGCAAATCCTATATACCCAGAAGCATTAACTTTCTAATGCAACTAAATCTATATTTGACCGTCGCAATCAGCACTATGATCATGAATACTGCATGCAGTCCCAGGGTGTGTGGGGACAATCGAACCGTTAGTTCGGATCCCGTCGTCGCCTGTCTCTCAAGAGATTGGATGAAGGTGAGGCCCGTTTGCACTGACTGTAAGGCTAGTATGTAAGTACGTTTTAGTTGAGCAATTGTGTGTATCTATCAAATGATAGAGTATAGGTAAAAAGAATATCTCATTTTATAGTTTAATAAATAGTAAAGATATGTAAGTTTTTAAACATCTAGGTAAATATTTATACTCATTGTGGTGCCATTCTAAGATATTATGTGTGCTAAATCTATATAAATCTCTTAGATTTAAATAGATTGCAGTTTTTTGTTTGTATGAGTGCAAATAGTCCCATAATGTTAAAACACCATAGATATTTATTTCAGTTGTTGCATGTCGCACGATTCTTTGCGCTATTTTTTATATTTTGCAAGTATATTTGCACTACATTTACATGCTGCTGGCCTCAATAGCTTATTTTTATTCAAGCAACATAAACTCACAAATAAACATACATAATTTAAATCACGCAAAAATATGCTTAGTTAATTAATCACATAAATTTTGGTTAAGTTTTAGCATTTCATATATCCGACTAGCGCCAGCAACTATCCCGAACAAGCTGCCTTGTAATATCATTGAAGGGTCTCCACCTGTAGTGTGGATTGGTGTGATATCAGAAACTGAATAGCTGAGTACGCCCTGGAGATTGTGCACTGCAACTACTGTTTAATATGCTATCGTTTTAATAGATCATTTGTAGTGCTAATTTAATAAGTGGAGAACGGAAGAGGTTAATGTATTTTTGTTGAAGTTTAACATTGTGTAAGGACGGTATAGAATGTTGAAATACTAAATTAAATAAAGTTTTTTCACTAAACAATCCTATTACTACTTTACTTATCCTATTACTATTACTACTTGCCCCTTAAATACTTAAGGATAATATAGAGTCAACATAAACATTATAAGCAGTGATAGATAGTTATCATTAATGTTACATGATGAATTCTAGTAGTACCTAAATGTTGTTCAATTTATGACTGAATTCCTGGAATTACTTTTGTTTAAATAGCACAAATTACATCTCAATTTAAAAAATGTAGATATTAAGAGAAATACCATTATTTTTATAATTCTCACGTATGTCAGATACTTCAAAAATCTAATATCGAAATATCAAGAAGAAAAATAAAAAGGTATTTATTTATATTAAAAAAAAAAATAAATAAAAATCATTTATTGATCAATTTGTGGGTTAGGTACAAACATGTAACATTTGGACCCCAAACTAGGACAGCCTGTATTTTGGGGTCCACCTTCCTTAATGATACAATTACAAAACTATAGCATAATATTAACTTAAATAATGATTTAGGTAATTTAGCTATTTTTTAATATTATGTTTAAAAATGCAAAGAGCGAGCATATTCAGTCACCACCGCTCCTAACAACTCTTTACCCTCAATAAACATACATACATCCACCCAAAAAAGTCCCAACAATCCTGAACACAAGAAAAATCATCGCCTATTTATAAAAGCATGAAAAATAACAGATACACAAACATAACGTACAAAAGCATCCCTTTTCTTACCGCAAAAAAGTTTTGCGCGGGCCACGCGGGCATTTTTCCTTTTGGCCCTCACAAACGGACCACAGTGTTTGAAAAAAAAAAAGTTTCCCGCCCCGGACAAAAGGGATATTTTTTTGTATTTTATATTCGAATTCGTCTCGTTAGCGGTTAACATTCGTCGGATATTCGAAATTATTTCGTGAGCTTTTTAAAAGTTTTTTTCGACGCTGTCTTGTTTCAAGGGAAGTTTCGTCAAAGGGTTAAGCTTCTTATAATTTTTAAAAATCATAATGATGTTTCGGTTAACGCGCACTTTGATGTACGAGTGATGATTTAATATCATTTTATTGTACCTCTCAAAAAATTGTGAATAAACACGTAATTTCGCTGCAACTTCCGTACTCGGTACTTATAAAAAATTGCCTCTCACAACTTCTATTAGTTAAGTAGAAATAAACAAGTATAAACAAAAATATCAAATGGTTATCAAAAACTTATATGAAAGTGATTAAACGCCTTCATAAGTTTCTGATAACACGATAATGATAAAATTATTAGGAATTGTATACATGTTCACTAACATATTATTACTTTTCAAATATTTTCTCCATAATTATAGGTATGCTCTATTCAATATCTTCGTCTGTCATGCCATTAAACTTTTGATTTCACAATATTCTCCTGTTCTGGTTAAATCACAACTAACCAATAGCATAATATAATAACAACTTCACTACATAGTATAAAACCATAGAAATCTAAATAACAAGACACTAGAAGTCGTAAGCGTGCGTGACCTTGTCGCCACTCAGGTGATTTGCACATCACCAGTGCATTCGTCACTGTTCAGTTGCTCTGGAGACGTATGAGTGTATACATGGTGTGTTTCAGCAATTCCCATTGCGGAAATTCTTCCACAAGTTGTAATTATACTTATAAAGGAATAATATTTCATCGGAAAATATTTTTTTTTAGAAATAATGCCGTTTTTCCTTAAAATTATAGAATATTTACAAGTATTACGAGTGTCACCATAGTAATCGAAATAACAATGAATGACACAGTCGACCATTCTTATTATCACGTTTGTTCGTATTGGAGCAAAAAGTCTCATATACTTAGGGATGTTATTCTAAAATAAACCGTAAATTCGTGCGTTAGGATACATATTAAAAAGCTTAATTTAATATTTAAGTTAGTTTTCACTAAAATCAAGCTGTCCAATAAAAGGCATTGTTTACTTGTGTGTACTGTTTAGCTTTCGGTTTGAATGTGTTGATTTTGGCGACAGCGGTTTTCATACGAATTATGACATTATAGCACTTCTATGTGTCTTGTTATTTAGATTTCTATGTATAAAACAAAGTCGCTATTTATGCTTAATTCTTTAAAACTACGCAACGGATTATGATGCAGTTTTTTAATAGATAGATTGGTTCTCGAGAAAGGTTTAAGTATTTAATTTACTAGGTTTTAGACAAAGCGGGCGAAGCCGCGGGCGGTAAGCTAGTCATATATAAAAGCCACTATTAGGCATATATAAAAACAAACATTTGAGGGTAGCCCAATCTAACCATAACTAATATAACAGATAACACAAAAACCAAATACAAATAAACATAGAACATAATCTAATAATATAATCATAAATATGAAGCCGACGTTAGCCACAAATGGACATAGACAATATAACCAACAATTTCCTCTTTCTTAAAGAATAGAGCTATCTCCTTCAATGCAATTCTTAATCGGATACTTATTCAAGGAGTATGGTTAGGTTGAGGGCATACTGGGATGTAATAAAGATTGTTTTTATGGGGTAATATTCTTATTTGGATGGAATAAGGAGGGCACTATTTGGGTAAATTTTCATGAAGAAGCCTAAATGTACTAAATTTCCTGATGACATGTGGTAAGCTGTAGTTTAAGCACAAACAGTAAAGGAAGATATTGTAATAGTGAAAAGTAAGTAATATCGATTTAATGCATAATGCTTTTTGATTAATATGTAAAACTTGCTTGTTTTTCAGCTATCTATTTCAAGAATTTCCGCCGACTTAGAACTGTCAAATCAATGCAATCCTACGAAGGTAAACTGGGAAGTTTACCTTCGAAGAATAGAAGAATAGGAATTCTTCTGTGTCCCTATCTATATTAATTATCCTATTGTAATATCAATAGATATTAAGCCAGGTGTACCGCGGTCCTCACAGCAGTATTACGAGTAAAGTCGATGTGTATTTACATGGAGGACGCACAATGGGCCACCCCTAATTTGAATATCTTGCTGGATTGCGATCCGCCGACTAAAAATATGAGCAATAAACTTACTTGCGTCAATTCGCCAATGGTTGCCTCTACTGTCATTTAATTTAATATTAGATTCCTATTAATATCGATTAGTTTAGATGATGACTCAGATGACTCAGGGTAAGACCTCCCATTTTAACCTCTCTCTTTTCATGAGTCTGGCTTAAATCCTATCCTACTACAATATTATAAATGCGAAAGTTTGTGAAGATAGATGTGTATGTGTATGTTTGTGACTCTTTCACGCAAATACTACTGAACCGATTACAATGAAATTTAGCACACATATAGAGGGTGGATTAACACATAGGATAGGTTTTATCCCGGAAATTCCACGGGAATGGGAACTATGCGGGTTTTCTTTGAATTTATGTAATAATGTAAGCTGTTAGGTGATACCTGTATATTTTTGATTTATTTAAATCAATGTTAAATATTTTTGATATCCTACAACCGTTGTGTATTACCAGTATTACCATGTATTACTATTATTATAATGGACCGAACCAAAATATTATTGATTAAAATAACATCTAGCTCTATCGAAGTAATTTGTTGATCTACATCTACAAAACCATTCATAGAAAGAAAATAGATACTTAAATATTAATCTATATCGATAGATGGAGATACCTGAAATAAGTCATAAACTGATTTCATTTCAATATAAGAAGGCTTAATCTGATGATGATTTCAATTAAAATAAAAATATTAAAAAAATCAATTTAGTGGCAGCCCTATGACGAATAGTAAATAATACGAAGTGGACAAATATGAAAATAACTGGAAGCGAACAGGTATCGGCATTGTACAACTCATTTGACTACCGTTCGCGGTACAGACGCGTGCATAATGATAAAACCACAAATATATGTATTACTAGCGGTCCGCCCCGGCTTCGCCCGTTGTTTAAACTATCCTATCTCTCAAGTTGGATCGAACTGCACATGGTGTGCGAATTTTATTATAATCGGTTAAGTGGTTTAGGAGTCCATTGAGGACAAACATTGTGACACGAGATTTATATATATTAAGATAAGATATGTATTATTTGATTAATGTAGTATAAGCATGTAGTATGATGCTGCAATGAGATTGTTTTTGTTTGCTATTATGCAATAATATCAGGAATAACTTGACCAATTTCAAAAATTCTATTCAGACTATTGCATTTTAATTTATAAACAACTAGCGGTCCGCCCCGGTTTCGCCCGTGGTACATATTTACGTTTTCTCTACATAAGAACAATCCTCGTACTTCAAGGAATATAATAAAAAAAGAATTATCGAAATCAGTTCAGCCGTTCACACATGATGCCGTGACAACGCGAAACGGGTTTCATTTTTATTATATACTAGCGGTCCGCCCCGGCTTCGCCCGTGGTACATATTTATGTTTTCTCTACATAAGAACCATCCTGGTACTTCAAGGAATATAATAAAAAAAGAATAATCGAAATCGGTCCACCCGTTCTCGAGATATGCGCTTACCAACACATTTTGCGATTCATTTTTATATATAAAGATGATGATTAAATAAAATGAAATGAGCTCAGCTTTTTACTAAATTACACAAAATATGTATTAGTAGATACAGTAATTCGAAGATACAGAAGGGTATATTATGTGAGTGTGCCTGTTAGCTACATTAATTAAAAGCTAGAATTTCTGCTGTTTGTTCAATCTCAATCTCCATCTAACAAGAGCTTTGCGGTCAGTTTTCTCAGTTCGTACGCGTATCGTATGCATAATAATTGTGATTACCTCTTCAAATCTTAATTTTCATACGAAACAACGTTGTATGTACCATCGCGATAAACCTTGGAAACATAAATACATGAGATAGTTTCCATACTATTAAACATCACTACATAGTATAAAACAAAGTCACTTTATGTGCCTGTATGCTAAGATATTTAAAATTACCCAATAAATTATGATCAATTTTTTTAAGTGAAACTTCTTTAAGCGCGTTGAGAGTAAAATTTCAAGGTCGCGTCATGAAAATACCGTCACGTCATGAAGTATTGCGATGATTTTGGTTTCTTTAAAATCTTGCGAAAGATATTTGCAGACAAAAACCGCGCGTGGTAAGCTAGTAGATCAGAAGTAATATACGCATACGTAAAAAATAATATTTAAAATTTTAAACTCTTCTATCTACGACTGTACGTACACGACGATTCAATAAATAAAAAATCATGATGAAGCGTTTTGCTTTGTTTCGTATTGCAGCGATCGGCCCGCAAGGAAGTGACCACTTTTCTATATAGGGCAATAGGGCTGCTACCCACGAGTTTAAAAGTAGGCAAAAAGTGCATTTTTTAAATGTAATAGTTCTTCATAGCACAATATCCATCTTATGAAAAACGTTATTATCATCTGCTATGATTAATGAATGTAATTAGAAATAGGAAAAATTATTTAAGAATAATACTACCCAAAAAACACATATTCGAATATCTAAGTTCTCATTTTTGATTCTATCTATCAATTTCTAGCCCTAAATAATATGTTATACTAAAGATAAACTCATAAGTAATAAGTATCATCTTAGCTATGTAACTATCTTTATATAGTCAAGTATGCTTACTAAACAATTACCAAAAAACAAATTATTAATTAACCACCTTTTGAAAACCCTATCGCAATGTATTTATTGATTTTTAATACCCGGCCCATTATTTCGCATTACGGTAGACAAATAAACCACTTTATGTCCTATCAATACAATTTTAAATAATTATTCAACGATAATTCATACCATGCTTTGTCCTTTTATCTGCATGTCTTAAAAGGAATGCTTTTATGCATTTATAGATTCGATAAAGTCGGTTAAGCAAGCTGGTGCGCGGTCAGTGTAGTGATGGGTGAAGATTTTGTTCTAGGTTTTTTGATCGCTGTCATTGTGATCTATTGCTATTTACTAGAATTAATTACACTTAAGAAATATAGAGAAAACTCTTAGTGCATTGCTTTTTACACTTATTAATTTTTATTGGTTTTCACCGGTTATTATACCTTTAAATGTCTCTGCGATGATCACAATACATAGGAGATATAAACAGCGCATAATACTAGAAACAAAATTTTATAAAAAAAAATGAAAAGAAAGCTAATATTTTTTTTATTAGGACCTTCATTAAATTAAGGCTTTGTTAAACGAGTAGTTTTTATTTTATATCCTACATAGTTGTCGTATTTTTGTGTCTCTAAATAATTCAATCTTATTTTCTGGACCTTTAAAGGTTTTTACACTGACCACCTACACCAAAATCATGACTTGTATAACTATATACGCTGTAAAATTGAATTGTAATATTGACATGAATTTAAAAGAGCAACTATGGAGTTTCTTGCCGGTTCTTCTCCATAGATACTGCTTTCCGAATCGGTGGTAAATGTTAAAAAAATGTAATGACGATTCGAAAGTGTTTCTAAAAGAAGTCTTATTTAATAAATAAATGTTTGAGTTTGAGTTTGAGTTTTACACTTTTAACTACTTCTCTAAACCAAAACCTTCCTCCTCTATCAATATTGAATATTCACAACCATAACCAAATCATCTCACAACACAAAATATAATTCAATACAAAGTATATGAGAAACAATCCCATATCGGTTCTAACTTATTCAAAGCCCGCGTTATGGGATCTTTCAAGAATTTTATTTGCTCATCGAATAGCGATACTTTGTGTTTGGTTTAAGTTATAAGTGAAAAGCGATTTATTAAAATCACTACTACTTAACACTTAGAAGTATGATACATAATAGGTTACGACCTATTCTCAGATTTACCGAATATACACAAAAATGTCATAATAATCGGTTTAGCTGTTTTAAATGAGTTTTTTTGTCTGCTAGTCACAAACACGGAGATACGTTATATAGTTTTTATTTTCTCTATATATAAGTTTCGTGAAAAAATTTCCTATGAAAATATGTATGTACCTTTACATAAAAATTATTGATCAGATTAAATTTATTGAATAAAAGCAATTTAAAATTGGTGAACATTATAATTATTTCATTCAATAATTTTAAAATCAATTAAACCATCTCAATTATAAAAATTATTATAATAATTATGAAAAATTTGATTATAATTAAATAGAATTTGCACTTAAACCAAACTCTAAAGGGGATGTCAGACACACGTCAAACGTCATCGGCTTGGAAGACAGCTCAGTTTTGATACACGTCTTATAAATATTACACCCGTGTGTGCGCGCCTTAACATCGCCATCTGCTTTCCAATTTTAAACTTAATGCGCGCGTTTTAAATTCGAATTTTGTTTTTTTTAAATATCTATCTAAGGGCAAAAGTCAAAGCGATATATAGCCAATTATAATTCGAGTTATTACACTTTAGAATTTTGATTTTTCAATCGTTTTGTATCGGTTTGACGGGACGGGTTGTTTATAATTAAAATGGCGATTCTTGACTTTTTTTAATCCTGTCGATCAAACGTTAGCGAAGGGAGGTTGGATCACGATTAGCGTGGTTATTTCTTTGTGTTATGTGCTTGATGCACGACTTGATATCTATAAGTATGAGAGCTTTGGACTAAGCGGTATATACCTTGTTCGTGCTATGGCTGCACTTAGCTTAATGTTTGTTAAATAAATAATGATTGGTTAACATTATGATTGTGTGAAGAGTTTTTAATCAATAAATTAAATGTGCGTTGTTCTTATCACTAATACATACATACACATAGTATAAAACAAAGTCGCTTTCTCTGTCCCTATGTCCCTTTGTACGCTTAAATCTTTGAAACTACGCAACGGATTTTGATGCGGTTTTTTTTAATAGATAGAGTGATTCAAGAGGAAGGTTTATATGTATAATAACATCCATTAAATAGTGGAGAAGTACTGTTATTTTTGAGGTTTCTAATGTGATGTCGTAAATAATTACATTTTTTCCGCTTACATTGCAATCGCAGGCTGAACCCTACGAGTTTTATCAAAATACTGTACTAAGTATTGTACACATTGAAAAGGTCTACAGAAAAGTCCGCGATGGTATATGTCTATCTCTTATGGATAACCCACAATAACTTTTTTTTGTCATTTACTTTTTACGACGAATAATGGCTAATTTTCGAAGCGACTTTAACCAATACAGCATTAATCCTTAACCAATTAAATACCTTGAATACATTGTTCATTTAATATAGATCTATATGGCCCTTTACACCGTATGATTTAAGTGAATATTTTCGAAGATATTACAGATTTAAAAATTGCGGGACGTAGCGTTTGCGGCGGTACCGGCTGGCTGCCATTGCACCCGTGCGAAGCCGGGGCGGGTCGCTAGTTTTACATAAAACACAATTTCACTGCATCACATTTATTTCTGAATCAACATGAACATTTATATTCCACTTATTCTCACGACAAATTTTTACAAAAAAAATCTATATCTTCAAAACTTATTTAGCTAAGTATAAGTCAATTGGAAAGATCTTTCATTATTATCTCTTCTAAGAGTATCGTGGGTTGCTTTAAGATGGTCGAGTTTGGTTGAAATCTGTGCTATGGAGTTATCTATCCATCGCATTGATGACATGTGCGCGTTGAGAATTCGTCAGATTTGAACGATCTGAAAAAAATTGGTTGTCTGTAAAGTCGGTTTACTGACGATAGTTGAACGTGACAACGTCCGATTGTGATTCTTGGTCGCTCGATCCGCGCTCTCGCTTGCACTTCAAGCCTTACATGGAACGCCTCAGAGCGAGGTAACGCCGCATGAGTCATGTTTTTTCGCGCGTGCAGCCGGCTCTATCGAATTATAACACGTTGTCTCGTCAAAAAATTATAAGTCAAATGAAATGATTACATCTACAAGAAAAATTGTTTGTTGATTTCACTTTCATGATCATGTCAAAGTTTGGTTAATAATGTCTTATCGTCAGACAAAATTGCATTTACTTTAACCAGCCAACCAGCCAAACAGCTGATTCAGGCTAACTCACGCTCACTCACGCTAACTCAGGATCACTCACGCTCACTCAGGCTCACTCACGCTAATTCACGCTCACTCAGGCTAACTCACGCTCACTCACGCTCACTCACGCTAACTCAGGACCACTCACGCTCACTCAGGCTGACTCACGCTCACTCACGCTTACTCAGACTAACTCATGCTAACTCACGCTCACTCAGGCTAACTCACGCTCACTCACGCTAACTCATGATCGCTCACGCTCACTCACGCTCACTCACGCTAACTCAGGACCACTTACGCTCACTCAGGCTGACTCACGCTCACTCACGCTAACTCAGGATCACTCACGCAAACTCAGGACCACTCACGCTCACTCAGGCTGACTCACGCTCACTCACGCTAACTCACGCTCACTCAGGCTAACTCACGCCCACTCACGCTAACTCACGCTCACTCACGCTAACTCAGGACCACTCACGCTAACTCAGGACCACTCACACTCACTCACGCTCACTCAGGCTAACTCACGCTCACTCACGCTCACTCAGGCTAACTCACGCTAACTCGGGATCACTCACGCTCACTCACGCTAACTCAAGCTAACTCACGCTAACTCACGCTCACTCAGGCTAACTCACGCTAACTCAGGCTAACTCACGCTCACTCACGCTAACTCAGGATCACTCACGCTCACTCACGCTCACTCACGCTAACTCAGGACCACTCACGCTCACTCACGCTCACTCACGCTAACTCAGGACCACTCACGCTCACTCAGGCTAACTCACGCTCACTCACGCTAACTAAGGATCACTCACGCTAACTCAGGATCACTCACGTAACTTAAGCTCACTCACGCTAACTCAGGCTAACTCACGCGAACTAACGCCCACTCACGCCAACTCACGCCAACACTGAACCGATTACAATGAAATTAAGCACACATATAGAGGGTAACTTGGATTAACACATAGGATAGGTTTTATCTCGGAAATCCCATGGGAACGGGAACGATGACGGTTTTCCTTTGAAAAAGCGGGCGAAGCCGCGGGCGGAAATCTAGTATTCTTATATAGTTTTAACTTCAACGAAAATCCATACTAATATTATAAATGCGAAAGTAACTCTGTCTGTCTGTCTGTTACTCAATCACGCCTAAACTACTGAACCAATTTGCAAGAAATTTGGTATGGAGATATTTTGATACCCGAGAAAGGCCATAGGCTACCTTTTATTGCGAAATATGTACCACGGGCGAAGCCGGGGCGGACCACTAGTGTAGAATAAAATATTTCCCCAAGAAAATTACACATACAGATATTTGACATAAAATTATGTATAAAATATTTCAGTAATACAGCTGTTGGTGATGTCGGGTATAAATAAATTAAAAAAAAGACGGGTTGCACTCCGGGAGTGCCGGCAGAAGTGAAAACTTGATTATTAACGTTCAGCAAGTTTGATATTTTGGAATAGTATCCGTCTAACGCATGGAATATAAAGGCTAAAAAAAAAAAATCCGTCTTACGCTTTTTCGATCAGGCCACGTGTCCTGACGCGAGTTTAAGATTTTATACCCAACGCCGCTAAAGAAGTTTTCACTTCAAAAAATGCTTATGACATGCGGAATACTTTTTTAAAATTTTTTAAGAGTAGCTGACTGCGTTGATTATCCGCGACGCTATACAATAAAAGTATATTAAATAAGTCACAGGAAATGATATTTACTAAAAAATATACATAATATATGGATGAAATATACATAATATTATATATATAAATAAAAAATAAAATAATAACTAAATTGATAGACAACATGATTTAAACGTACAATGAGAATCGACGAAGTGTGAACGACACAAAGACTTGTTTTAGTATAGAGTAATGCTTTCTTATGTAGTCTTCAATTAAGGAAGTGTATATAAAATCCATACTAATATTATAAATGCGAAAGTAACTCTGTCTGTCTGTCTGTTACTCAATCACGCCTTAACTACTGAACCAATTTGTATGAAATTTGAAATAGAGATATTTTGATACCCGAGAAAGGACATAGGATAGGTTTTATCCCGGATATCTAGTAAGCTAGTAGATAAATATGATTTCATCATTATTAATAATTAGCTGTGCCCCGTGGTTTTACCCGCAGTGCTCCAATCCTGTTGGACTTAGCGTGATGATATATATATATATCATCTTATATATATATTATATCATCTTATATTATATATATACCCTATAGCCTTTCTCAATAAATGGGCTTTCTAACACCGAAAGAATTTTTCAAATCGGATCAGCAGTTCCTGATATTAGCGCGTTCAAAAAAACTCTTCAGCTTTATAATATTAGTATGACTAAATTTTACTTATTTACAAAATATCAATTGTAAGTACTTATATTTAAAAAAAAAAACAGTTTGCAGCATCTCATTTTAATTCTATTGGTCGTAATATTATTTCCTTGTACATCTCAACATTAATATGATCAATTTGTTTCTACAATATAACAAATTACAATTAATTTAAGTAATTTTATTCCACACTAGCAGTCCGCCCCGGCTTCGCCCGTGGTACATATTTACG
Source organism: Colias behrii (assembly GCA_029959065.1). Classification (NCBI taxonomy): domain Eukaryota; kingdom Metazoa; phylum Arthropoda; class Insecta; order Lepidoptera; family Pieridae; genus Colias; species Colias behrii. Next base: position 10,333,229 of record JARWMC010000017.1, read on the forward strand.
TTTTCTCTACGTAAGAACCATCCTCGTACTTCAAGGAATATAATAAAAAAAGAATTAACGAAATCGGTTCAGCCGTTCTCAAGTTATGCGCTTACCAACACATTTTGGGATTCATTTTTATATTATAGATTATAAAAACATAATAATCCAATCAACTTAATTAACATCTGATTGCAATTACAGTTTTAATTCAATCAAAAAATCAATGCATTTTATTATAGAAATTAGTGATGTAACGATAGGTACATGATTTGGCCGATACGATACCGATACGGATATCGATGGCTTGGTAGATAAATAGATAATGAATTATGCACTTAATATGCATAAAAGTTACCTACCCACAGAGACTCGACTGTAAATCGTATTTTTTTTTTAAATAAAAATGCCAAATCTTAAAACAAAGAAAACATTTAATGTCATTCGGCGCGCTTTCAAATTGTTTGATTTCGATATCGGTTATTTTTTATTCGACAGAACCGATTTATTGGCTAGCCGATATCAGCCGATATAACGGTATCGGTATCGTTACATCCCTAATAGAAATGTTATTTTTAATGATTATTTATTAGAAATGTGAATTATGCGTCTGGGCGGTGCACTTCTGATTGACAGTAGACAGCGGTATAATACGGGTTGGTCGCGAATCGGGGAAAAAATAGATCGAAATGTACAAGTGTTCGCGTGGTTCTGTAGAAAATTGGTTTATTTTATTTCGATATTTAAGCGTATTTAATGAAAGTCGGTGTATTTTGATACAAGTGTATGAATATGTGCTTTGAATAGGATAGATACTTCTCCCCCTTTCAAATTAATTTATATTAAAAAAAGACAGAGCACAATTGAACTGATGAACAAATATGATTTATTATTTTTATATCTTACTAACTGCGCTCCGCGGTTTCACCCGCGTGGCTCCGCTCCTGTTGGTCTTAACGCAATGATATATAGCCTATAGCCTCCCTCGATGAATGGGCTATCTAACACCGAAATAATTTTTGAAATCGGACCACTAGTTCCTGAGATAAACGCGTTCAAACAAACAGATTAGTATACACATACAGTATAGATTTTAATTCACGAATGAATTCATATAATACGAACCATAATGATATTATGTCGAATTTTATAGCCTCTATTTTTTGAGTAATTTAAAGCATTAATTATTGCGTATTGTAAACCAATATTTCTGAAGACGGCTTACAAATAAAACGTACGGAACCCTAACATCGTCCGATACATTGTGTTCTACACAGCTGGGCGTCCGATTCGGTTTATAATTTTATGAAATCCATATCATTGATTTTTTTTCTAACGTTTGATAGGTCTGGATTAACCTTACGACATGTGACGTTTTTATTTTAAAAGGGATTTGTTTTTATGTTCTGTTAATTTCTTTTGAGGCCGATCGGAGAATTAGTGCATGGTTAAAATATAAAAGAAACAAAAAAACTATGCAGCAAATTTTAATATACTTAAACTCTATATGAAAATATTTAGTAGATGATATAAAAATATAGAGCAATATCAAATAAAACGCGATAATAATTATTTATTAGATATCCGAGTCACTTGCTCCGTTTTTACTCACGATCAGTCAGGATAAGTAAAAAATACAATATACTGGGATCGAATTCTCGGGATGGAATCATCTTATAGGTGAACTTTTAACGACGCACAAATTATCTATCCTCGTTACAATAATTATTATCTATGTCCAATACAGTGATATACGTTCATAATTTCTATACACCTATACCTTAATAATAAATTATTTCTATATTCTATGCACCTAATAATTATTCCTATAGACCTGTACCTATACACTACCCATAATCAGGGTGAACCTTCAGTTCACCCACGCGTCCGCGTTAAAATGTAGTAGCCCTTCTGGCTAACATTGAGAAACACCATACAAAAAAAAACTACCCATACTAATATACCTTTACACTACCAATACACCTATACACACTACCTATAGGTACACCCATAGTACAAAAACCTTCAACTAGCAAGATAAGCTAGCTAGAAAAGCCAATCTATAAACGAAATGACAAAACCACTCAGCATCGCAGCTCGTCCCAGCAATTTTGATATTAAAATCATCTAATGGATGTCTCTTAAATATTGAGAACCCTCGAACATTTTTAATACTTGTCTTTGTTGTTTGCTGCATTGTCCTATTATCCCCTATTCTTTTAGTGTCATAATTATGTAATTTGTGGATATTGAATGTTAACACGTTCGCTGCGAAACAGGGCTTGAAACACCCTGTCCGTGTCTCGTCGTTATAGCGGTAGGAAAAAACTTAAACTTCTCTGTCGTGCGGGAGGCATAACTTCCATCTGGTTCAGTGTAGGAAAGTGATATCTATATATCTGAGATGTGCTATTGATTCCTAGTTCAATGGTATACCGACCTTAATACCGGGTTTCTTAGACCTCGTGCCGCACTGAACAAATAAAAATTCTAACACAGTGCGGAACGAGGTTGCGAACACCTCGTACCATCGCGCACCTCGTACCGCACCTTAAGCTAGCTTCACGCGGTTAGTGTTGTGCAACGCATTCGAGACTATTTGTGGAACAACTTATTGAAGCTTTTACAAAGAAGGACCTGAATGTGGATACAGGTAATTTTCAAACATCCTAACTACTTGTTATAATAAATATCGTTAATAGAAAGGTGAATGTGACATGTTGAGTAACTTTCTTCAAATAGGTTGATAATCATGATTACTATTAGTGTGTTTGTTCATTGAACTAGCGGCAAATCCAAAACACCCGGCAATCGGTGTATGGCTCATCAAAATTTAACTCTTGCCTAAGTCAACAAGCCAACAAACAAGGCACATCATCTCTTAAAGGGATCAAAGAAGAGGAGATGTGTAGGATGTTACGAAAAACTCCGCACCTTCTTAACAAGTCGTGAGGCCGACAAAAGAGTAAAGGAAATTCTCACAGAATGCACTGGTTGCAAACAATATTCTGGTTTGGCCTGTTTTAATAAAAAACATCCATAAGTTTGATAAATAAATACAATTAAATAAAATCGATATTTCTTTTCCCATCACTAAATTATATGAAAAACTGCTATTGTTCAGTGCGGTATGGGGTACATCAGACCCCACATTTTATTTTACCCATAGAATCTAAACTAACTAATCTAACCACGGGCGGCGGTAGATTTAGGTTAATGAACTCATTGTTAATAATAATCACGACAAAAGCCGCACACTTTGTCTTATTTGGCGCCAAAAAAAGGATTTTGGTCTCCTACGGGCGGTGGGGTTTAATATGCCTCGTGCCGCCACAATCTCTGGTATAGGACAAGGTTTAAAACGACCCGTAACGCAGTAATGGAAAGTACAGATATATCTGTGCCGCAGCGAACGTGTTAATGGATGTAGTTTCCAAAAGATATTTGAGTATGAGTATGATTGAGATGTAATATATTTCAGTTTGAAAAGGTTTATTAACTATTTTAATAGGATAACATTGTATTGTTATGTATAATTATCTTCTTTTTTTTCGATGGATAGGTTATTGAAGAGAGAAATTGAAAATGTTAGTTCATTATTTTCTTATTAATTAACGTGCTCGTCTTTTTTGTAAATGCCGAGTTATTAGTTTTATAATTCTGTCAGTTTGGTTATGTACCTTCATGTTTCAGTATAAATGTTTTCTGTTCTAAGTAATGGATATAAAATAACTGAATGTAAACTAGGTCCGTAGAGCACAAAGATACAAACTAGGTATTAATTGAAGTCACTGTCGAAGCATATAACTTTTCAAACAACAAATTTCCGCACCAAATACCTATAGCAAAAAACTAATATATTGAAGGCAGTAAAATAAAATTAAACATATTTCGAAAACCCACTAAATAAAAAGTACCACCGCATATTAAAGACAATAGGCAATAACGCGGCACTCAAATAAGTTCTTATTAGAAAATAAAGAAATTTTATCGGCCACAGATCCAATATGACAGCCATAAACAAATTATACCTAACCCTCGAATGCTATAAACGGCAAAAATGTCCAACCGCAATAAAGAAATGCGATAAACCGGGCAAAAAATGGCGGGCATGAATTCATTGGTATGACATTTGGGGCTCTATGGTCACGGTTATGAGCGTATTTTCGTACATATTTCCTGCTTATAGTTTTATGGTATCGCCCCTGTATTTTATTGGTATCTTGTCAATCTTATTAGGTCGCTGGCAGGGTTAAGATTGACTTTTTTATAGTAGAGTTTTTATTAAATATTCGGAAGTATTGAAAAGTGTAGTGTCAATTTTTAAATAATTGCTTATGACGGGTTCATTCGAATAATATTCAAAATTAAATTCATAGAGCAGTTAAAAACAATATGTTAGTTTAAAATATCGATATTTTCGTAAAACGTCTAGATGATTTTTATGATACGATCTTTATAAATATTTTACCGTACACTCGCAGTGAATCTTAAGTAGAATTTCGATGCTTATGTTTAAATTTTTTGTAACAATTAACTTATTATACTAAAAATTTATACCACATAACTTCAATAGAGTAATGTGCACTATTGTACTAAAAACTATGTTACTACAGTTTAGAAATTGTCTATATAAAATATCACATACCTTCAACTACTACTAACTACTCAACCCCGCGAGCCTAGTCACAACTCGTAAAGCAATCAGATATTACAAGCAATTACAATTGAATTCGCACGAAGATTTATTCGCGTATGTATGTCGCTATCTTCAATCTTGTGCCCACCACATCGAGTCAGTAACAAACAACAATAGCGTAGAGCAGACATTAGGTAGAAAGCGTTGCATTCGTGACATCTAAATTTCGGCTAGCCGCATGGATCGTGGTCATTTTGGAATGGATGTGCGAAACGTGGAGCGGGCATTGCACTGAAGAGGTAGAGTCATGTAGTGACGTCATAATAGTAAGGTAATAAACGATTTAACTAAGAACGGGATCGAGGTAGCGTCATACTTATTACTAGATAGGTGTAATTTCTAACAAATTCATAATATGAGTTAAGCAATACGTTTGTACTTGTTGAGTCATGAAAAATAAAGACATTGTTTTCCAAGCAAATCGTAGTTTTTAAATGAGTTTTGACGCAATGTCCATTGACGTTCCTATTCTTAGTAATTTCTAGTACTGGATCGCGTACAATTTAGCTTCATTATATAATATACATATCTTATTGGTAGATAATAAAATATTTAAGGTTCTTATTTACTTTAATTTAATAAAAGTCTGGACCCGTGCAAACTCGCCTTTACCATAATTTATAATCCACAGTTATACATAAAATTACTCAATATTTTTAAAATTGTACTATCTTTTGAAGGAATTTATCCTTTCAATTCTAACACTGTGCTTTCAAAATATGTATAAAATAGCTCATCCGTTCTTCGTAATCATTGTCTCTCGCGCACAGCCTAGCCCGGTCCACGGAGCGACAAAACATATCGGTTGGTTGTCGCCCCGAGCCGGCTAACCAACTATACTTACCTTTAGGTAGCCTAAATAGCCTAGATTATTCTACAAAACTTGGGAGATACAGTTTATAGGCTGAGCTTTGTTGGGCGGAATTAAATTCGGATTTTGGGATATTATTTTGTTGTTTAATTGTGTTTTATTTGAAGATATCTATGTGTTTTGGTGATGATATTTGATGATTAGATGTAAAGGTTAATGATAAAATTGATTTATTATTACTTTCGTCAGATATTTTAAAGAAGGAAGGATGCATCAGAAACTGCAATAATAACTAATTCTATACCTAGATACGAAAGCAGCAAGTCATCAACTTGACCTATTTCTTCATTGAACTAGCTAGTTACGCATCCACCCCAACCCTCTGTATTAGGTTGAGCAATAGCCTTCCGCTGGCCTCAGCAAGACCACCGGAGAGTTCTTGCAATTTAGCATAAGCATTGCAGTTATTGAAAAACATTTGTTTCGCAATATTGTATCGATGGTACCATGTATGTAATTCTGAGCATTAACATTTGTGACTCCAAATCGTCCACTTGTTATAGTTAAGTAATTAAATAAGTTTAATTTTAATTTTATTTTATTTCTTTTTATAAAAGTCAAATCGCTCCCGCAAAGTTTAACTAGCTAGGTAGCTACTAGGTAGGTACCTATTACCATACATTATTTAGGACAATATTTTTATTTTTCCTTGGATTGCCCTTAAATTTTCCCCGTAATTTTTTTTTATTATTTTTTTATTAAAAACCACCCTAATGAATCTTTTTCCTAAACTTATCATATTATTCAAATGAGAAAGTACATCCAAAACACCACAATATCAGTTTATAAACCTACAAAACCACATCCATCCTTTTCAAACTCGGTCAAAAAATAATTAGCATCACAATGCTATTGATTGGTCATACACAAGGCAATCGCCCCTCGCAATTAGTTACGCATTGATATGAAACAACCAGGTTCAGCTAAGACATATAGATTAGTTGGTGACATACAGACAGAAGGGTTGAACAGATTTGACGGTTTAATCTATACTAATATTATAAAGCTGAAGAGTTTGTTTGTTTGAAAGCGCTAATCTCAAGAACTACTGGTCCGATTTGAAAAATTATTTCGGTGTTAGATAGCCAATTTATCGAGGAAGGCTATAATATATCATTACGCTAAGACCAGCAGCAGCGGGACGCGAGTGAAACCGCGAAGCGCAGCTAGTAACTTATAAGGCTATTTAGGCTATCTAAAGGTAAATAGGTATCTGATTGGAATATAAAATAATACACATTGAATTGCTAAATCTAATTAATGATGTAACAGAATATATTTTCGTCAAAGATTGTCTCTTTTAACCAAAAATTCAATTCTGAAATTGATCATTATACTTGAAGACTGCTCATTTAATGATTACCGCAATGCTGTGTTGATTAAAGGCATATTGTGTACTTACTGACTATCACTTAGTTCACGATCTACACATAATATTAATTTTTTCATGATAAGTGTTACTAGCTATGCTTAACCTATTCGGATGGAAAGATGAACCTGGAGACAGAAATTGATAAAAAAATTTGTTCTATATTATTAAAAATTAACACCGTGTCACTGTTTATCATGCTATGTAAACACTTATTTACAGATTAAAATCCTTTACCAATTATTTTTGCTCCATATCAATAATAAAAAATGTATGAAACCAATTACAATCCGTCATCGACTCCGTGGTTTTTCCTCGAACTCTTCGGCTCCTGAATTAAAAACAATCATTTACGATAATCCGTGTGTCACACGAACACATGCCAAATCCACAGTTCAAGCGTTTTGCATTCGATGTCCCTTTTGCCTGACGTCACACATCAAAAATTGTCATAACTCACACCGAACCTTCCAAGGGGAATTGTATCCTATATTACAGTGATAAGGTAAGTTTTAGCTTGGGCAGGATAAAGGTTGTATCATATAATTTCACCTTCATTGAATTCGTGATAAATTGATTGCAGGGGAAGATTATTGAATAACAAGTGTGGTCGGTTGATCGCGCCATTTGTACGCGTAGGCCTTAATAAATATGATGAATTCTGAATCGGAATTTATAATCGGCTGCAAATTATGGATTATTGATGCCGTTTAATTACTGGATTTTTACACGTTCTGTTGTTGGTCTGCAGCTGAGGTTTTCTGGTGACGTCACAGCATGGATAAGATTATATATTTAAGTTGTAAGTTGTAATAAGTGGCTTATATTTATGTGTTGTTTGTTTTCTATATTCTGTTTCTGTATTTACGTTTTTAAAAATTCTTAACATACATTTTTATTCAATTTTATTTGTAGTTATGATATGAATATCAATTTTGCAGTATGCTGAATTTATGCTCATTATGAAAATCAAGTCATATTTTCAGTATCAATAGTTACTACTAAGAAAGGAGGATGGCCACATATGACCTGAATGCGAACATTAATCATCGGTGTATCAAAAAATAGTAATTTATGCGTGCTTTTACTAACGGGGTCTAGCTTATTTTATTCGGGCCGGGAAAATGTTATGTATTAATAATAAATAAACTCAAATTCATAACATTGTTTGAACGCATCCAAACGTCTTTCATTTTTACCTGTGGTATGCGTTTCGTTTTCACAGCGCAGCGGGAGTTAATTAGCGATTACGTTTAAAAAAATACTAGAATAATAATATGTATTTCTTTGTTTTATTTCACCTATCATATTTTATAGCAAAAACAGTAAGAAATATATAATTTATAGATTTAAAAAATATTTTTTGCCATAAATACATTTAATAATATACTTGAAATATGTAAAACGGAACGTATTTTTTACCGGCATAATAGACACACAGGTTAGATGACACATGACTGATGACACGCGTAGCTGATGAACATGATTTTGTTTATTACTTAAGTCACTACAGTGTTGTATTGGCTTATATAACAATCAAATAAATAACATAGGCAACGTCGTCCACCCTTAGAATTTAGTTATGGCTGTAGGTATAACTCTAAACCATATTCATTATATACGTAGCCATAACCTCAAAAATGGCAAATTATGTAAAAATTCTAAGCTCCACCAGTTTCAAATAATATATTTGCAATGTGGGATTGCTAAGGGTGGTTAGGCGAACCATTTAAGCCCTATATTAATCATGGTCGCGACATTTCATAGTCAGGTCTTGGTATGTATGGGCAGTGGCCGATGTCCTTTTTTAAAGATACAATTATTTAACACCCTGCCTTCAAACAAAAACGCTGCCTAAAATATATCTTTTTCAGCTACACCCATAAGTACAGTACTAACCATCACTTTTAACCAATCATATTTTACATAAGTAAGACTGACGTTATCCTCATTCAAACTCAAACTCAAACATTTATTTATTCAATTAGACTTCTTTTAGAAGCACTTTCAAATCGTCGTTACATATTTTTAACATTTAACACCGATTCGGAAAGCAGCATTCGCCTACCACAAGAGTAAACACATGAAAATTAGCGTGCTCCAAACAATAGGACATCCTCACCTGCTCATACAAGCCGATAATAGCAAGATTATTATTAGACATGAATTATTGTCGCAATTAGACGCGACAGTGGGGAAATGGCGGAGCGTACGGATGGACAAACGGACGTATAAATCAATCAGAGGGACGAATCACGCGGTGGCTTTTCTGTTGTATAATTAGGGATATTGGATGTAGTATGTACGCTAGTTTATCTTGTTTACACTCAATTGGGCGTGCAGAAAAAGGACTTTAAAGAAAATCTTAACACTAGACCAGAACATAAACCGGCCTTTTTATTAAAATTTGACCCACTGTGTTTATTATATTATATAGTTTGATTTTTGAAGTGAAGAACTTCTTAAGGCGCGTTGAGAGAAAAAAATTCAAGGTCGCGTCATGGCAATACCGTCACGTCATGAAGTAAGGCGACGCTTTTGTACCTTTGAATCTTTCAAAAGAAGTTTCACTTTTGACACGTGTGCACACGCACACGCTTTTTTAATGTTTGATTTGTCATTGATCGAGTTACAAAATAATGAGAAAGTGACAATGTCAAAAAATATTATTAAAAAAAAATATAAGTTCTTAAAAATGTGATAAGTATAGCATCTACTTAAAACGTAGAGAAGGCAGGACAATTTGAACAAGTCATGAACTAGGTATTTCTTAAGTCATTTTTCGGGAAACACTTGTCACCTTAACAGATTTTAAACGCGATTAAAATCAGTCAGTTTATGTCTTGTTTTAATCGTAATTAAAATAGGTTAGTCTGTCTAAGTCAAAACAAGAACCACCCCCACCTAATGACAATTCCACAATCCTGCAGCATTCCTTGATCCATTAATCACGAGCGTTGCATCCGGCTCAAGACAATCAATAAGCTATCAGATATGTGACAGTACATTTGAAGCAAATTTGCTGGTGACGTTAACGACGTTATGATCTGAGATACGTATGTGACATTCATCGTGTTGGAATATATGGATTGTATTGAAGATGTTAGAGCAAGTGAAACAGTAAATGATACTAGAATGAAAGAAGTAATTTCTGTTATTATGTATAAGATTAAGCAAGTAGCAAAGGAATTAAAAAATAGAGCATGTGTGCCCAGCACGTGTCAGAAGTGAAACTACTTTGGCAAGATTCAAACACACCAAAATCGCCTTACTCCAGTACGTGACTGTATTTAGCATGACGTGACCTTGAAATTTATCTCTCAACGCGCCTAAAATAGTTTCACTTCAATATTACCAAATTAGGAAATATTTTCTGTTTTATCCATTATGTTCTTAACATACTACACCTATTTTGGAAAGTCCTTCTCATTTAGATAGCTAATAATGAACCTTTCCGAAGGCGAAGGAAGTTCCCGATAGCTTAGTGACTTAAGCTACAATTTCACATAAACCACATGAGTGAAGCCGCGTGATCAAGCTCGAATATGAGTAAGTATGTAATATTTAGGTGGAAGTAATAACAATACAATAAAGTAAGTCATAACACGAGTTCGTATCACGACAGAACATGAAAAGTTTTGATGAAAAGATTACAAGACTCATGGGAACATTTTCTTACAGAGGTTAAAAATCTAATTATTAGTCCATGTATACGATAAAAACTAACGACACCATAGTATACTTCAAAATTTTCTATCAATATCCTATAAACTACTAGCGGTCCGCCCCGGCTTCGCCCGGGGTACCTACATGTTTAAACTATCCTATCTCTCAAGTTGGATCGAACTGCACATGGTGTGCGAATTTTATTATAATCGGTTAAGTGGTTTAGGAGTCCATTGAGGACAAACATTGTGACACGAGATTTATATATATTAAGATTTCTGTAAAATATTTAACCAATTGTTAAATTCTAAATATGAAAGATATGAAGATATTCTGATTTATTACAGTTTGATTAGCTGGTCTCTTAAACCCCGCGAGTAAAGCCACCGATTCCAATAAGATTTCTGCTAGTAGAAGCACTTTTAAATAGTCATAACATTTCGGTTCGAAAAGCAGTTCCAGCTAAGCTAATAACATCATTAGCACTACAACCACAGTACAAATTAACAGTGACTCAATGGTATTTTTGATCGTTACATAACTCAAGACACGTTGGCTATGACACCCTGCATGTTTGCAGCAAGATAGATTATGATTTCCACCTATGAACCCACTAAATCTTAGTTTACTGTAACATCTCACTAATGTGATCTGTGCATGTTTATTGCGTGTCGTATATATGTCAGAGACACGGATACGACACGGCTAGATCGTCGTTAAATGTAGAAACAAACATTTGTTTAATTATCCGGATTCTAGAATCGTTTTTAGATTTTTTTTTAAATCTATGTTATTTAAAAATGTTAGTTATCGTCAATGTGTTTATTACTCTCCTGCCAATAATAAACACCAAAGTTATTCGACTTTGGTGGATCAAAATTAGGTAAAATTAGCTCCTAATAAGAAGCTATACAAAACTTTTCCATAACTACAGGTGCAATGTAACTTCTCTATCCAATCTATCTTAGATTCAAACATTTTTCTACAGGTATAGGTTGTGCACAATTCGTTAATTGATTTGATTGTATACTAATCATATAATAATTAATTTCAATTTTGTTTTTTTTTTTATTAATAAATTACTATGTAAAATACGTCTAAAAATTGGCATTAAATGAAAGCTCGCTTCATTCTTGTCTTGATCTACATAAAAATCGTCTTCAACTATCATACTTAAAAACTTTTACACTCCACATATCGTATCCGTAGACCGTATTGTGTCCGCTAACATTACACCCCACGACAAATCGTATCCGTATCGTGTCCGCTAAACCTACCACAGAAGCTCGCGTCTAATATTGAAATAGTGATTTATTACGCTATAAATCCGTTGAGTGTCCACCCGACAAACGTCGGATAATCGTATGACGTACACCCAAGTGTCCAGCGTTGCCAGGTGTCATCTGACATTTTAACGTTCCCGGGCCGAGATGTTTTGCCTAAATTAATTTGGAACATTTTAGCTTGTTCTGCTTAAGGTATTATCTTGTTATTTAAGTTAGGTGTTTCCGTAGTTTAGGTGGATATGTTTAAATTTCATTTCACATAAATATAGAGTGAAACTGAAAAAAAAATGTGTGCGTGTACACACGTAAGAAGTGAAACTTCTTTATGACCTTATTTTTCAAAAAATAATTTACTATATGCAACTTTACAGAAATACGTCGAATCACGCGTGGTAGGGATTAGAAAAAGATGGCGCGTAACGGAAAAATGTCACGCGTAACGAAAAAATGTTACACTAAATTTTTTTCCAACCCCGATAAAGAAGTTTCACTTCAAAAAGAAACAAGTTATAATTAATCGCTATTGATTCTATTATGTTAAAGATATTTAGTTCTTTTTCTTAAGTTCTTGTCACTAGAACTCAATCAAACATAGTAAGTACACACTCTCAAAGTTTAATTTATGACCTGTAATAGTGTCTTGAATATATTTCTCTAATTCAGCCAAACTTACTAAAAATGTCATGTGACGAGAAAAATTTACTTACCATTTCAAAACTTACTATTTCACTATTTCCATCACCCTTTTTCCAAAACTAAATTATATTTCAGTCAGTTAAGAATCTTAGAATTTTTTGTAGATGTAAAAAAATCATACAACCAGAACTAAACTAACCATTACCACACTATTCACAATTCCAGGCAAACCTAGCTTTACCCAAAAAGATCTTGCATTTCCGACCGTCCAATACAATACTCAATTATTCAAATCACGCATTGGACATAGGTGCTATGGATGGCTTGTCACTTTCAGAGGTTCGTTGTAGCACCATAGCGAAGCCTATTGCATAGTTTAGGGGCATTCGATTCATGTGGACCTGCATAATTGGAGACGCCTTTGAATATTGAAAGCTGTTATTAGGATGTGGGTGGTGTTTTTAGTGTTAATGTGGCATTTGGTTTTTTATTCAGGTTTAAAGTTGAAATATAAATAACTTTGACTATTGACTTAATATTATGTTTGATAAGTTATTAAGCCCTGATTTTATGTATACTTATTGCAGCAGTTTATGTATTCAATTGTTATAAATTGGCAAAAAAATTGGCTGAAAATTTGGATAAAATGGATGGATATACATTATCTATATTTAGGCTTATTAGCCATCTGGTTTCCATAACACTAGAGAAAGCTAAGTATGAGATCTGATCATGCCTTGTGTGAAAATTGTTCAGAAAAAAATTTGCATTGGAAAATAGACATAATGTTTGAGATCTATCTTTTTATATAATTTTGATTTTGCTAAATAGTTGTTAGATTGCTCATATAAATATTCTAGCATGAATAATTGTTTGTATATCCATACTAATACTAATACTAATATACTAATATACTAATATACTAATATACTAATACTAATATACTAATATATACTAATACTAATATACTAATATACTAATCCATACTAATTAATATTATAAATGCGAAAGTAACTCTGTCTGTCTGTCTGTTACTCAATCATGCCTAAACTACTGAACCAATTTTCATGAAATTTGGTATGGAGATGTTTTGATACCCGAGAAAGGACATAGGCTACTTTTTATCCCGGGAAAATGACGCAATCCCGGAAATCACATGGGAACCGGAACTATGCGGGTTTTTCTTTGACTGCGCGGGCGAAGCCGCGGGCGGAAACCTAGTTGAGTATAAATTAATAGTAAGTGCTCATAGAATAATAGCAAAATAAATGTGGAATTATTTGAAATAAATAGCTCCATTTAGAATTATGATGTTCACCTTACTTTTGACAATTTTTTATTCGATTGTATCATGTTTTTCTAACAGCTGAGGTGTTATATTTCTATGATTAATTGATTATTATGTAACAGCTGCATCCTATATATTTGTTTGATGTAATTGACTGAACAATGTGTATGAAATAGTAGCTAATACTTTATGAAGGTTTATTAAATGTATTTTATAAGAACTAAGAAGGAATTATAAGAAATAAATATGTTTATTTTTCACTTTGGATTATGGGCAAAGTAATGTATTGGATCTACTGCACTAAAAACTCGATTGGTAATTGAATAAATAGATGTTTGAGTGTGATAGTTAGTTCGTTTGGTGCTTTCGAACTTGTGTGTAACCTTAAAAAACGCAAAAGTTCGAAAAAAAAGTTCTAAATAAATCAGCTTAAGTATAGAAATTAGACCTCAAACAATTACTATTAATTGGAGAACGTTGGATACCTTTTCTTCGAGTACTATCAAATGTACGACTTAAATCTGCATATCTAAAAGTGTCATAATATGAAAAGAAAATGATTGCAACAAACGAGTCATACATATAAAGTATCAAATATACCAAGATAGTAAAATACTTCCTCATATGAGCACCATTTGTAATTCCATTCCATACTATCCGAGCGTGGGTGCAAACCGCACTATTTATATCGAGCAGAACGCGCCCTGACCAATCACCGTGCGATTCGCTGCAATTTGAATTTGGAACTGCAAATCTACAATCTTTGCTTTACAATTCTAGAACCTTCCTACCCACGACATACACCCTTATCTCAACGCAATAAAGTTCATTTTCTGTGCAGCAATTCGAAACTAAACGTACCGCTATCTTGTGGTAAGTTTTGTAAGTGATTTATGTATTCGTTCGATGAATTATTTCTGAGCTTGTGTCGTCGACTCGCACTTTGCGATACGGCTTATTGTAAATTGTTATCAATTTGTCTGTTTGTTGTGAATATTATCTTGGTGCATATATTTGGAGTGAAGTGGGGAAATTTATTGATTTTGCTTATCCTTGAGATAGATTCGTCAAATGAGATTACGATTGTTTACGTTGAAGTTTTTATGCTGAGAAATTAGTTAACGAAGAGTCGTGAATATGAAAATTGCTAACATGACATTAATTATGTTTTACTTAACCTTGGTGAAGTAATATTTAACCCATTTGGTTTGTTTATTTTTTAAACCTGATTAAAAAATATTATACTGTATTTTTTCTGCGTTAATATTTGCGCTTTAAACATTTTTAAACAAAGCTTGAAACACAATTTATAATTACTTCTTTGGCTTAATTGATACGGACCTAATAGGATTAAATAGGTTCCAAATTCCTAAAAGTAAAAAATATTTAAATCGTAAAGATTAGTGTTAGTCCATTGAATGAGTCCCTCCAAGGAGGGTCTAGAGTGCGTGAGTTAGTAACGTAAGATGTTTCTTCGGAAACATGTCAAGAGTCCCTAGGTAATAAACATACTAAAACCCCGGGACACTAGGAGGAGCCCCGGAGTGGGGGGAGGGGGGGAATGGGTCCATTTTTTCATTTTTCGCTTAAATCTCAAAAACGGTACATGTAAGAGAAAAACTTTCAAGGAAAAGTTGAAAGGCCATAAAATTATCTACAAGTTGTACCTAAATCATTTTTTTCTATTCGCAGCCGTTTTCGAGCTACATCCCATGAAAGGTGAAAAATTCAAATATCGTAACTACCCTAATAAAATTCAATTCCTCCTAAACGCCTCCATGGTGGAATTTGGTATTTTTATCAATGATAGACCTAATTATGAGCAATCTATCTGTACCGGTCACAAGTTGCACTTTTGAGTTTTTTGGAAGAAAAAAATAAAAAGATCAAGTTCAGTAACTCAAACTACCCTAATATAATATTTTGACAATCGATTCCTCCTAAAGGCTTCCATGGAGGAATGTGTTTACTTTACCAATTATGGACCTAATTATGAGCAATCTATCTGTACCAGTCACAAGTTGCACTTTTGAGTTTTTTGGAAGAAAAAAATAAAAAGATCAAGTTCAGTAACTCAAACTATCCTAATATAATATTTTGGCAATCGATTCCTCCTAAAGGCTTTCATGAGGGAATGTGTTTATTTTACCAATTATAGACCTAATTAAGAGCAATCTATCAGTACCGGTCACAAGTTGCACTTTTGAGTTTTTTGGAAGAAAAAAAATAAAAAGTTCAAGTATCGTAACTACCCTAATAAAATTCAATTCCCCGTAAACGCCTCCGTGGTGGAATCTGGTATTTTTATCAATGATAGACCTAATTATGAGCAATCTATCTCTACCGGTCACAAGTTGCACTTGTGAGTTTTTTGGAAGAAAAAAATAAAAAGATCAAGTTCAGTAACTCAAACTACCCTAATATAATATTTTGACAATCGATTCCTCCTAAAGGCTTCCATGGAGGAATGTGTTAATTTTACCAATTATAGACCTAATTAAGAGCAATCTATCAGTACCGGTCACAAGTTGCACATTTGAGTTTTTTGGAAGAAAGAAATATTTTTTGATCGATTGATGTGTAGTATGGGGAAATTGTTTGAGCCAAAATCATTTTTTACTGCGTATAACTCAGAAACGGTAGGATATAGGAAAAAATGATTTAGGTACAACTTGTAGATAATTTTATGGCCTTTCAACTTTTCCTTGAAAGTTTTTCGCTAACATGTACCGTTTTTGAGATTTAAGCGAAAAATGAAAAAATGGACCCATTTCCCCCCTCCCCCCACTCCGGGGCTCCTCCTAGTGTCCCGGGGTTTTAGTATGTTTATTACCTAGGAACTCTTGACATGTTTCCGAAGAAACATCTTACGTTACTAACTCACGCACTCTAGAACTTTTTATTCAATGGACTATGTAAGCTAAGGTATTCGACTTTAACATCGCAATTTGGAAAAATAATCATTTTCTGCAACAATCCTTAAACTTTACATAGGTCTAAGATTCATTGAATATACACGAATTTATTGCTATCTATCATAATGTTCTTCTTCTTGTTTACTTCCTTGTAAATATCTCCTCAAATAAGCAGTAAATGCCAGTAATGAAACTAATTTGAAAAACCAATATCACTTAACTGTCAGTTAAGCGGTGACATTAACACAAACTTTTGATAATGGCTCGTTAAAGTTGTAAACTTGCTAAATACAAATTCTATATTTACCACTTTGACTGATAGTTTAGTTAATACGCGGATTAGTCGATCACTAAATTAGGGTGCACCTTTTTAATTTTGAATGTTTTTTATTAAGATTTGGTAAAATAGAGATAATTACAATAGTTTAGATTCCATTCGACTACAGTAGCAGTAATTGCAATATTTCTTCGTAGATACACTTTTAATTTGGGATTAATATGCAAGATCAAGTCAGATTCTGATAATGTTTGTGATTGGTGATGAATGTCTAAAGCGCGTCACACACGGTGAAGATACTATAATATTTTATCTTAAGATACTGTAATATTTCATATTACAGTACCCACAAAATTTCGGGTCATTTGTAACAGGATGGCGGTTCTACAGGGGTCTTAATACGCAATGACAAAAAGAAAAATGATAGTCAGAACGCTGATACCGGATACCTTAAGATACTGTAATATAAAATATTTTATATTACAGTATCTTAAGATAAAATATTATAGTATCTTCACCGTGTGTGACGCACTTAATACCTATGTCTTCTATCTATCGTATATCTTATAGGTATTATACTCTTACATGTAAAAAAATCTAAATGTATGTTGTATTTAAAAGTAGTTTATTTAAAGTAGTTTATTTGTAAAAATTTGCAAGTTTCATTTTAGCAAAATAGGTAGCCACAAAATGTACCCTTGTCTTGTTGTTAAATAATAAATTTTTATACGCAAATAAATATTGTATTCTATACTACTATAGATAAATACCTCACCCAACAAACATTATTGCACCTATATACCTATAACAGTAACCATATTGTTACAACCAAAACGTCGCACCAAATATCGTCGCATTTACCATAGGTACCTCATAACCGATCCGTCTAAGGAACACAAAACTGTTCTCTTATCTCGCCTGCCACTTACGTTAGTTTTAATTAGCTAACACTCGAAATTTTGTGCTAGTCGAAAATTAATCAAATCATTTATGCTAGGGAGGCATCGGTGGATGGCACTATGCGATAGGATAGTTTGTTGTTGTTGTCATAGTTTACTGAATATTATTTTTATTGATTTTGAACTTCCGATTAATTCAAAGATTTAAATCATATTCGTAATTTCGTGTTCATTACCTACTTAATTAATCTTATTTTTTATAATTTTTTCTTCTTAAAAATCTTCGATAGATACGTACCTATTGAAAACAATGAACTTTTTGGACTTATTAAATTTATTCTCAATCCACCATGTTAGTTTATTTATTTTTTCCTATTATTTATTATATAATAATTTCTATTTAGCTTTGAACAATTATGAAAAACTAAGTTTACGTAATACAGATTTTTAAACAATAAAACATAGTATCTTCAAAAACATTTACTATTCATATTGTCCTGAAGAAATTATAATTAATTTTAAATAAACAACATTGCATAACACCATCCATCGCAGTTGGTTAAAAGCATGTCAAAGTGCTGGATCGGGGAGGCAATCTGAGAACGACACCTGTTCACTAAATTAAATACTATTCATTATGTAATGGCATATATACAATAGAAGATATTTTCCCTTTGAAAGACAATCCATACTTAATATTATAAATGCGAAAGTAACTCTGTCTGTCTGTCTGTTACTCAATCACGCCTTAACTACTGAACCAATTTGCATGAAATTTGGTACAGAGATATTTTGATACCCGAGAAAGGACATAGGCTACTTTTTACCCCGGGAAATAGGATAGGTTTTATCCCGGAAATCCCACGGGAACGGGAAATATGCGGGTTTTTCTTTGACTGCGCGGGCGAAGCTGCAGATGGAAAGCTAGTTCAAAATAAATTATAGTAAGCATAAATGTAGGTACGTTATATTATTTTCTACTAAGATGCGTAGTTTATTTTAGATTTTTACAATGCTTAATTCGATTTGTAGAGAAACTCTATATTCTTACCATAATATGTTAATTTTGAAAGGTTTTCAATTGATGTGGTTTTGAGTTTTCACTGTTTTAGTTAACCTACCCATAAAATAAATAACTAGGTATGCTTTGAATCTAGCCTATTTAATCTATTACTAACGTTCTAGGTAAAGCGTAGATTCTACGAAAAGTTATTTAATATATTCGCATACTTAGAATAATCTAGTCATTAAAATCTGTAAAAATACACTTAATTAATATTTTTCGGATCTTTTTCAGGAAATAATCAATGAAAAAAACGCAGCGAAAAGAGTACTTTCTTCACGAACTCAAAAAAAATTTTTTTAAAAGAATATTTCTAAATATTTTTAAACAAACTTTACTCCAACACCTAATAAAAAAACCGCCCACTAAAATCAAAATAGAGACGTGCAAAACTATCGACATTGTTTACAAGCGCCTCACACCATTGTCCCGACCCTTTTTTCAGACCGTTAGATATCACCAACTACAAGTGCAGTACTTAATAACAACTTAGCTCTCCCCTCCCTAGTCTGTCAAACGTATGACAGGCGCAGATACACTTTGTGCTTGTCAAAAATATAGCAAACAAAAGATACCGCGTACGAATAAATGAAGTGAGCCGATGTATTTCGCAAGCTAGTGATGGGATAATGTCGATAATTTTAATGATATGCAAATAACATTTACGTAGGTGGTTCATTTATGCCTCTCATATTATATAATTTACTATCTGCATTGGTTCCATACGTAAAACAATATGTTTGTACTTTGTACACATACAAATTTTGTAAAGAGTCACATTGTAATCAGTGCATCGCTATTTAATTAATAAGGCACTAAAATCTTTTCTTATAAGTAGATACGCTTATTTTAATAATGCACTTATTTCATTACTAATTATAATATTAGTAACACAAGACATCATATTGTAAGAAACAAATACTAGTTTAGCTCATTCAGCTCAGTGATAATTGAGTAAATGTATACAAAAAGAAATTCTTATTTCATTCCAAAACGTGATAAAAAAAACAAACAAAATTTATCGACACACCCCCAACACTACGTACGCTATATAACATAAGAGATGTATCACACACTGACACCAGGCATCGCGAAGTATGCAAAGAAGTTCTTTCTTTAGCGAACAGTCTTGATACTAGAACGCCCGCGGCGTGACAGCCTGAGCGTTTGGCTCGTGATTAGAATTTCGATTGTGTGCGCTTTGAGTTTTGTTTTGATATTAAATTTGTTAATTAGAAGGATTAAGTTTTAAGGGGAACTAGGAAGAAGAAGTAGACATTTATGTAATGTTTAAAACTTAACTTATTGCCCCAAAACATTGAGGCTTCACAACCAATTTTTTATTATGAAAAATTTTAGTTCCTTAAGATGTTAATATAAGATGGCATTATTAAGTATAAATGTATGTTTCATTTATCATTTGATTCAAAGTTAATTCATTATTTCGGTTCCTAACTACTGTCTACGAAAGCTATTTTTACTTCCGTAGACCGTCAATCTAATATTTTTTATACGACAAGAAAACTATACTATCAATGTGATAAACTATGCATGCTATAACAATTCAAATCCGTCTAAAAGATATGTCAATTCATGTGAATTAACTACATAGTTAATTACGCAAGTATCAACACATGTCGCTCCGTTCTTATATCGACAGTAGCTCTAACAATAATAGTTCCATATCCCATTTGAATATTAGAACATCCATCCGTTGAAGATTCTCCACGGGGGCGGGGGAGGCACCCCCTCGCACACAGTGATAATCGTGAGTTACGGTATGTAGGCGAATTGGGTTTTAGTTGTTATTTCTGTATTTATTCTGGGAAAGAAAATGTTTCTAATGTTCTATATTTGGTTTTAGATAGAGGCTTTTCTTTCGCTGAAATTTTATGTTACGTGGAAGAGATAGTTTCTTTGATCGTGGAGCAAGTTACTCTAAAAAAAATTACAAAAGAGGATATAAAATCGAAAAGTTAAGTAAACGAAGTTTCCATTTACCCCTAAAATTTTGGTACTTATTAACAGTAGCAAGGCAAACGTATTATCTAATAAAGTCTTAACATAACGTATAGTTAGTAGGTTATGTGTAAAAAAGCTGACTTTACTAAAGGAAAATAGACGATACAGATTATATGTAGTCTAGTTCGAATCTCACCACAAAACCTCTTTTGTTCTGAGTTATAACAACTAAATTTCCTGAAACATAAGCATTTTATTCCAAACTCAAAACCAGCAACATTTCAATCCGCACAAATCCCTACATTTAACTGTAACGTGATATGCACACACGCTTCAAAATTAACAAAAGAGGACGATATTATTTTACTTATTGACTAGAGGCAAAATATTCCATATTGCGGGTTTTTAATTGTTTATTTTGCTATTGTACATGCGAAAAGTTTTGTGAAGGCTTGCGTCGTGGTATTTATATAAAAATCCAGCTTTAGAGATGGTTACAGGCAGATGGTTAAGAGTGTAACAACTTAATTGTCCGTAATATGACGGTATAATGCGCTCTCCTGATTTCTAATATAAGGGTGGTGGAATAGGTTCCATTAAGGACGCTATTACGTATTTTTACAAAAACACGCTGTTTTACGGTACCATTTTAACTTAAAGCAATTACACGTGAGAACATAGTAATATCTTAATTTAAAGATAATATATTCAGCTCTACGTTCATCTTATAAAAATTGTACGACGTCATACAAAATTGTCGCTGAAATACGTTTTTTCCATCACAATAAACGCATAAAATGCAAAAAAATGGGGTCTAAAGCGGTACCATTTTAGGAAAATTAAGAGCCTAATCTATTTTCTTAACTATATCTTATTGAGGGATATATAGTCCCTTATATATGGTGTAATTTTTATGAATCTAAATCAAAATTTTATTTCAATTATGAGCTAAATTAAAAATACTTGTCGATTTCTTCATACATTTTGTTCTCGCGGTTCGTCAGACCGCGCTCAGAAGCGCTCTTGGAAGGACGGGTGTATCGCTCCTCGTGCCAAAAATAAAAACGAAATAAAAAAAGATTATTGTGCGTGCACTGTCTTTTTCGTGATTTGAAATATTTGATACTTTATAAGAGTAAACTGTATAAGTTTCATATTCCAATTATTTGTAATTTAAAATTATGTTTTAAAAATTACCTTGCCTGAGATTCTCTTTTTTATGGGTTGTTGAATAGGAATAGCGGCAAAGTTTTGAAGTAGACTAGTAGGAAGACTATTATGATGTTGGTTGATATGTATAAGATGGCGCCGACGAAAATTTGACTTTTTTTCGTGATGGGTGTCATTTTCATGGTTTTTGGGGTAGCTATTAACGAATATGAGGTCAAAACTATAATCCAAGATGGCGCTGACGAAAATTTGACTTTTTTTCGTGATGGGTGTCATTTTCATGGTTTTTGGGGTAGGTATTAACCAATATGAGGTCAAAACTAAAATCCAAGATGGCGCCAACGAAAATTTGACTTTTTTTCGTGATGGGTGTCATTTTCATGGTTTGTGGGGTAGCTATTAACGAATATGAGGTCAAAACTATAATCCAAGATGGCGCCGACGAAAATTTTACATCTTTTCTCATGGGTGTCATTTTCATGGTTTTTGGGGTAGGTATTAACCAATATGAGGTCAAAACTAAAATCCAAGATGGCGCCGACGAAAATTTTACATCTTTTCGTCATGGGTGTCATTTTCATGGTTTTTGGGTTAGCTATTAACGAATATGAGGTTGAAACTATAATCCAAGATGGCACCGACGAAAATTTGACATCTTTTCGTCATGGGTGTCATTTTCATGGTTTTTGGGGTAGCTATTAACGAATATGAGGTCAAAACTGAAATCCAAGATGGCGCCGACGAAAATTTTACATCTTTTCGTCATGGGTGTCATTTTCATGGTTTTTGGGGTAGCTATTAACCAATATGAGGTCTAAACTATAATCCAAGATGGCGCCGACGAAAAATTTGACATCTTTTCGTCATGGGTGTCATTTTCATGGTTTTTGGAGTGGCTATTAACCAATATGAGGTCAAAACTGAAATCCAAGATGGCGCCGACGAAAATTTTACATCTTTTCGTCATGGGTGTCATTTTCATGGTTTTTGGGGTAGCTTTTAACCAATATGAGGTCAAAACTAAAATCCAAGATGGCGCTGACGAAAATTAGACTTTTTTCGTGATGGGTGTCATTTTCATGGTTTTTGGGGTAGCTATTAACGAATATGAGGTCAAAACTAAAATCCAAGATGGTCGTCGAATTTCAAGATCGCGTCATGGTAATACTGTCGCGTTATGGAGCAAGGCGGCGATTTTGGTATTGGTATCTATGAATCTCGCCAAAGAAAATTCACTCCTGACACGTTTTCTCGGCACACACGTTCTTTTTTATTTTATTCTCTTCGTTTAAATGTTTTAGATAAACTTTATTTAAATAAAGTTTAGCGAATATATTTAAAGTTAATAATATCTGTCAGAATATAAACACAGATGATGATTGCCACAGAGTTGCGTTTTATATTACATTTCTAAATTCTAAATATGCATTTCAATGTTCTTTAAAATTGTTTTTTTTAAGACTTTCTACAAAACTGTAGTTGTTAACGTTTTTGTTATTTTATTTAAGTTTACTTTAAAGGAGTAAGAAAAATATACCTAATTATCGACGGTTACATTGGGGATTTGGTAATACCTACATAGCTGTCTCAAAAACCTTGAAAATGACGCCCATGCCGAAAAGATGTAAAAGTTTCGTCGACACCATCTTGGATTTTAGCTTTGACCTCATATTGGTAAATAGCTACCCCAAAAACCATGAAAATGACACCCGTGATGAAAAGATGTAAAATTTTCGTCAGCGCCATCTTCGATTTTAGTTTTGACCTCATATTGGTTAATAGCTACCCCAAAAACCATGAAAATGACACCCATGTCGAAAAGATGTAAAATTTTCGTCAGCGCCATCTTGGATTATAGTTTTGACCTCATATTCGTTAATAGCTACCCCAAAAACTATGAAAATGACACCCATGACGAAAATATGTTAAATTTTTCGTCGGCGCCATCTTGGATTTTAGTTTTGACCTCATATTGGTTAATAGCTACCCCAAAAACCATGAAAATGACACCCGTGTCGAAAATATGTAAAATTTTCGTCGGCGCCATCTTGGATTTTAGTTTTGACCTCATATTGGTTATTAGATACCCCAATAACCATGAAAATGACACCCATGACGAAAATATGTAAAATTTTCGTCCGCGCCATTTTGGATTTTAGTTTTGACCTCATATTGGTTAATAGCTACCCCAAAAACCATGAAAATGACACCCATGACGAAATGATGTCAAATTTTCGTCGGCGCCATTTTGGATTTTAGATTTGACCTCATATTGATTAATAGCTACTCCAACTCCTTGAAAATGACACCCATGACGAAAAGATTTCAAATTTTCGTCGGCGCCATCTTGGATTTTAGTTTTGACCTCATATTGGTTAATAGCTACCCCAAAAACCACCCACATTTGCAAATGTGTTTGCTACTTAGGAAAAGTTCAGATTTAAAGATATAGGTAATGTGACTGTCTACGACGCTAAAGAGCTCAGGCGCGGGGCAGCGGGGCGGCGTGCGTCTAGTGGCGGCGCAAGCGACGGCGGCGGGGAGGCGCGGGAGCGGGGTACCGCGGCTCGCGGCTCGACGGCCCGCGGCCGGCACTCATCAAAATCGCGAGCGTCGGCGACAGTCGTTTTCTTTGTTTATTTTAAATTATTAATACCTATGTATTTAAAGTTCGCATACATCTTTTTCTGTATTATCATAACGAAGTAATACATCATCAACCTCGAGCAAGTTGTTTTCTTTGTCCAATCCGAGACAAAATTGGCGACCGTGACAGGACAGCTGCAATCTTCAAGAACATTCGATCGCCGTGGCCGGGCGCAGCGGAATTTTCCATTGGAGGGCGTGGCCGTGTGCAGCGTTCTACGTGGACTCATAATCAGGGGAGTGCCTTTCCTTTTTTCATAATTATTTCCCTCTTCATTTTGTGTATAAGGTGTGTTTAATTTCAAGTAAGTGAAACTGCTATTGCCTGAAACCGCGATAAGTTACTTGCAGACATAATCATAATTTGCTAGTGCTTATACGGTACTTATACGTCACTTGATTTGATGTTTGGGTATTTATTTTGCTATTTATTTTTGCTATTTATATAAAATTGCACGACGCATAAGGGTTAGTCATCAAAATACGAGCCTTTTCTTGAGCATTTGTGCAATAAACATTTCACGTCATCATCCTACATAAAATAGTGTTTTCTTTCATTATAAACACTGGATATGATATTCAAAACATATTCTAATTACATAGCCCGTCTTCATTATACGTGTTAAATTAGAATAAATTTATTACGCCTTCAAGTCTCTCCACAAAATCGATCGCCGGCGCTTGCGATTTGATGAGTCATACCAAGTCTCTCTGCAAACATGTATTCATAAAATAATTACCTACTTATTTACGTTAATATTGTTGGCAACCACAAAATTATATAAATATTATTGTGCACTCCATCATATTGCTTTTGCTTAAAATTTAAAGCACTTAAAGTACGCTGTTGAAAATACGTTTTTATGCTTCAAAAATCATAACTATAAGGCAGCTGTCGCCGACGCTCACACGCTCACGTTATAAAACTATAGCCGAAATTCTTCATTGCTTAATAAACTTAAACTAAACTTTATTTCTTCCTTTGCTTAACATATTGTATACGTTTAATTAAATCGAAAATTTGCCGAACATTCCAGCTATCACGACAACTGCGCGTGACATTGTATCGGGAGGCCGGCTTCACGAGCTTACACCGTAGCGATCGCCGTGTGGCCGCCTATTACACCGCGCAGTGTGGAACGAATATTTCATCACAATTAAATAATTCAGTGGTTTGACATCAAGTATTTATTTGCTTAATTTATTATATTTTGTACTAATATAAAATGTCTGAAAATGATAACGTTAGCAAGTCAGATGCGGAACAAATACAATTTAGCGATTTAATCATAATGCGAGGTTCGTTAAAGGGACGTTTAACAAAATTTAAAAATTTTATTGAAACTTTAAATAAAATACCTGTAGAAAATATTTCTAGTTTGCAAATTAAAGAATTAAATGCCCGTTTGCTCAAAATTGAAAAGGTTTTTGATGAATTTGATAGGATTCAAACAAAATTAGAAATCGCTACGGATGTTCAAGCTCATCATGATGAAAGGGACTTATTTGAGACTCAATTTTTTATTTCTACGTCATTAGCTCGTGAGATTGAAGAGTCATACACAAATTACATTACTAAATTTAATAATAAAGACAACGACGCAACTAGTGATTGTAATAATTGTAATTCAAGACGGTCTTCAACAAGTAGTTGCAATCATTTGAATAATATAAGGCTACCAACTATTCAATTACCTACCTTTGACGGAAATTACTTAAAATGGTTAGAATTTAGGGATACATTTGATTCTTTGATAAATTCTGTAGATTCAATTCCAAACATTAATAAATTTCATTATTTGAGATCGTCACTTGTAGGCAGCGCTACAGTTGTTATAAAATCCATTGAATTTACATCTGAAAATTATAAGGTGGCATGGAAATTACTTTGTGAAAGATATGATAACAAGAAGATCTTAATTAATAATCATCTTAAATCTTTGTTTAGTATTGAATCAATTACTCGAGAATCTTACAAGGCTATTCGATATTTGATTGATCAAGTTTTAAAAAATTTACGCGCACTTGAAACATTAGGCCAACCTACAACACAATGGGATGTTCTCATCATTTACATCATGTGTACAAAAATTGATACCATTACTTTAAGAAAATGGGAAGAACATAAAAATAATTCTTCTGATGAAGTACCTTCATTAACAGACTTCATTACCTTTTTGCGTAGTCGTGCCGATGTTTTAGAGACAATGATTGTTAGTAGGAACGAGAAGCGTGATGATCATAACAAATCATCATCTTCCTATTATAAGAAATCTGACGACAACAAACCGTCGTATCAGCATAATAAACACACTAAAAGTTTCGTCACTTCTTCTAACACAAAACATATATTTTCTTGTCCATCATGCAACCAAAAACATAAAATATTTCATTGTGTTGATTTTAAAAGATTATCTCCTGAAGAAAAAACAAACAAGGCTAAACAGCTTCAACTCTGTCTCAACTGTCTCCAACGAGGCCACGTTGTTGATGATTGTCGATCAGGCGCTTGTAGAATCTGTAAACAGAAGCATAATACTTTATTACATCAAACTCCTCAAAATATTAGTGATCAGTCTAATAATACGAAAAACTTTAGTCATACATCGGCCGCTTTATCAGCTAAATCTACAGGACAAGTGCTCTTAGGTACTGCTTTGGTGAAAATAATCGATCCTGAAAACAATAATACCTACATAGCCCGTGCTGTGCTGGATGGAGGGAGTCAATCTTGTCTGATGACTGTAAACCTGAAAAAGAAAATGGGGTTAGTTAGTCGTGATCCCGATACCGTAATAATATCGGGTATTAACAACATGCAAGTTCCCATTTCAGAGAGTTGCGATATAAAAATCAGTTCGTTATTAACTGCATTTCATACAAACCTAAACTGTCTAGTAGTGCCTGAGGTCACAGGCCAATTGCCTAATTTTCCCATCGATGTAGTAAGCTTAAATTTACCTAACGACATCCAATTTGCTGATCCTAAATTTTATAACCCAGCAGATGTGGATATTTTATTGGGAGCGGACATATTTTATGATCTCCTAATTCCTGAACAGATTTCACTAGGTGTTAAAAAGCCTATCCTTCAGAACACTAAACTTGGCTGGATATTAGCCGGTCGTAGTTACTACAAACCTTATAATAGAATCCCTCACAGAATTCATTGCAATTTTACAAAACAAATCAGTGAAGACCTTGCAAAGTTTTGGGCCTTAGAGGAACTTCCTTCTTCAAAATTTTCAGCCACGACTGACGAGCAATTTTGTGAGGAACATTTCCTTAAAAATACAAAGCGTTTGCCTAGTGGCAGATTTTCCGTATTAATGCCTCTTACCGAGATACCTGAAACTGCACTAGGAGATTCATATAACATGGCTGCCAAACGTTTTTATAATTTAGAAAAAAAGCTAAATAAAGATCCTGAACTCAAAGAAATGTATTGTAAATTTATACACGAATATGAAGCTTTAGATCACTTGACAAAAATTGATAAACCTAAATTCGGTAACTATATACCTCATTTTGCAATTTTTCGGGAAGGTAGTGAAACAACAAAATTACGTGTCGTTTTTGACGCAGCTGCAAAAACGTCGTCAAAAAAGTCCCTAAATGACATTCAGTGCATTGGACCCGTAGTCCAAGATGACTTGTTCAACATTCTCATTAGGTTCCGTCAGCATAAGTTTGTATTAACGGGAGATATACAGAAAATGTATCGTCAAATTGAGATACAAGAACCCCAACGTAATTTACAATTGATTTTGTGGAGAGATAACGACTCTAAGCCGCTTGAAGTTTTACGCCTTAACACGGTGACTTATGGAACTGCATCAGCACCTTTCCTAAGTACTCGTTGTCTCTTGCAACTTTCTCATGAATGCTCAGATCCTATTATAGCTGAAATTATCAAACGAGATTTTTACATGGATGATCTTTTGACAGGGGCAGATAGTCAAGCAGAACTAGCTTACATCCTAAAGAACGTAGTAGATCAGTTAGATTCGTCATGCTTCCCATTGCATAAATTTCGTACTAATTGTACCCAAATTTTCTCGGAATCTACAAACACAAATCCTCTTGATTTAGATAAAAAGTCTAGCGTGTTAGGTGTGTCATGGTCTCCTGAAACAGATACACTGAATTTTTCTATAAACATAAATGATAACACAAATAAAATCACAAAACGCATAATTTTATCGGAAACCTGTAAAATTTTTGACCCGCTCGGCTTACTCAGTGCGTGCACTATAACACTGAAAGTATTGTTGCAAAAGTTGTGGCTACAAAACTTAACTTGGGATGAAAGTGTACCAGAAGACATAAAGAAAATTTGGTTAAAAACGAGTCACAATTTGCACGCACTACATTCAGTGTCTATACCTAGACACATACTACCTACAACTTATACTACTTGTGAACTTCATTGCTTTGTTGATGCCTCGCAGGATGCGTATGCTGCGTGTGTTTATGTCCGAGCGGTGAATAATGATTACATAACAGTGAGCCTTCTATGTGCAAAGACTCGAGTTGCACCTATTAAGACTCTTACCATACCTCGTCTCGAGCTATCAGCAGCTTTACTGGGCGCTCGTCTTGTAGCAAAAGTCAGTGAAGCCCTCCGTTGCCCTATTAATAAAAAACTTTTTTGGTCTGATTCTACCGTCACCCTAGGATGGATAAAAACACAAACTAAAAATCTTAAAACATTTGTATGTAATCGAGTGAATGAAATACACGAACTTACAGATAGGGACTCTTGGAGGCACGTTCCGACCAATCTGAACCCTGCTGATATGGCATCTCGAGGAGTAGATCCGGGTTATCTGATTAATTGCTCCATGTGGTGGGAAGGTCCGGATTACTTAAAAAATACGGAGGAATCCCAATGGCCTGAAATTCCTAACACTAAAATAATATTACCTGAATTAAAAGCTTTACCTACCTTAACTAAACTTAAAAATGAAGAAAATTCTGAATTCGTAAGATTTGAAAAATACTCAAGTGCATTAAAATTAAAAATAATATTTGCGTTTGTATTAAGATTTATAAACAACACAAAAAACAAAAATAATAAATATACGGGACCTCTAAAAGAAGATGAACTAAATAAATCACTTACCTTATTGATAAAATCTGCACAATTGATTTCTTTTGAAACTGAGATAAACCTAATAAAAAATAAAAAATTACTTACCTCGTCAAATTTAGCTCAGCTTTCTCCATTTCTGGACGAAAAATCCATTTTGAGAGTAGGTGGTCGGCTCGACAATAGCTCTTTTGATTTTGAGAAAAAGCACCCTATACTGCTTGATGGAAAACATCACTTTACGAAACTATTGATGCGAGCGGAGCACTTGCGTTCTTTGCACGCTGGCCCTCAATTGCTCTTGGCTGGTTTTCGGGATCAGTTTTGGCCTCTCGGGGGGAGGACCCTCGCGCGTAAAATAGTACGTCAGTGTGTAATATGCACAAGATTTCGAGGCAAAACTATGGAGCCATTGATGGGCCAGTTGCCGTCTACTAGAGTCACACAGAATTACCCTTTCCAAATTTGTGGAACTGATTTTGGAGGGCCATTCCTTATTTCGTCTAAAATCGGCCGCGGGAATCGCATTTCAAAATGTTATTTATGTATTTTCGTTTGTTTTTGTACTAAAGCAGTTCATTTAGAGATTGTTAGTGATTTAAGTAGCAACGCCTTTATTTCCTGCCTCCGCAGATTTATTTCACGTAGAGGAAAACCGAGTCAGATATTGTGCGATAATGCAACTAATTTTGTGGGTGCCAATAATGAATTAAAAAAAGCATTGCAGTCAAGCATTAATTCAATATATAATTTTACAGCAGAGGAAGGCATTAAGTTTATTTTTAATCCCCCTTATTCCCCTACTTTTGGCGGGCTATGGGAAGCAGGTATAAAAAGCGCAAAGTTTCATCTTAAAAGAGTTGTAGGTAATGCAAGTTTGACGTTCGAGGAGTTGAGTACGCTTTGTACACAAATAGAAGCTGTCCTCAACTCCCGACCCATAACTCCTCTATCTTGTAACCCCAATGACCTCTCTCCCCTTTCCCCAGGGCACTTCCTGATCGGCCGTCCACTGACATCATTGCCGTCGCCTCCTGCTGCTACAGAGAGAAAAATTAAAACCAGATACCAATTGATAGAATCCTTAAGAGAAAGTTTCTGGAAGAGGTGGCATAATGAATACCTATCAGAACTTCAGAAGAGAACGAAATGGCGCTCGCCTTCAGACCAAATAAAAGAAGGATCTATGGTCGTTTTCAAGGAGGATAACCTGCCGCCCATGAAATGGCGAATAGGAAGAGTGCACCGGTTATACCCTGGCAAAGATGGGATCTGCCGGGTTGCGGATTTTATAACAGTCAAGGGACTTCAAAGACGCGCATTAAATAAAGTGTGCCTCCTGCCACACGAAAATTCATTGGAAGAATCCTCGAGCCAGGAAGACAACGCGGCTGTCTCTTCAGCTCCTTCCAACGGCCCCCCAGGATGTCTACGACGCTAAAGAGCTCAGGCGCGGGGCAGCGGGGCGGCGTGCGTCTAGTGGCGGCGCAAGCGACGGCGGCGGGGAGGCGCGGGAGCGGGGTACCGCGGCTCGCGGCTCGACGGCCCGCGGCCGGCACTCATCAAAATCGCGAGCGTCGGCGACAGTCGTTTTCTTTGTTTATTTTAAATTATTAATACCTATGTACTTAAAGTTCGCATACATCTTTTTCTGTATTATCATAACGAAGTAATACATCATCAACCTCGAGCAAGTTGTTTTCTTTGTCCAATCCGAGACAGTGACGAATTTAATTTATTTCATTCCGACTGTTTCTCGGAATAACATACATTTACTAAGAATTGCATACAATGCCGGGTTTAATATATTGCCGGTAACATAATATTATGTATGATAATAATTCTTAAAAAAGTATTTTATACATTTCTTAAAAAGCTTCGATATTGTATACAATAATACAATTCATATTCAAATTGTTGTAAAATAGTCACACTTTTTTAAGTTGGTTGAATACACTAAAATACTTATAAGGATCGTACCTACTAATAAAAGTAACAAAATGAATTTTTAAAGTTCCCAGTAATCTTCTGGAATCAATTTCAATAAAAATATTAAAAAAAAAATAATATCAAGTATGAAGATGGTCTATAAAATGGAATGCGCTATGTTTACGTGAGCGTGATGTCCCGCGAACCACGTTGCGACGTTAAATACCTAAATTTGAGTAGCGCAGATTTGTGACAGCGTCCTTAAAACCCCTGCCTAATTTTCTTTTGGGTAGTGGGTAGTATTTTTTGTGTGTGTGTGAAATTATTTTCGGTGGTTAGATTTTGGGGAACTATAAATATGACAAGATTTTCCAATTAAAAAAGTAATTGCACTTTTCCTTATTTTAGACTTTTTTAACATCAATCGATAGATCGGAATATATATCAGTATCTACGCTTTTTAAGACAAAATCAGCTTAAAATATAAATCTTTAGATTACCTGAAGATATTTCAATACATCTGAAAGATCGGTTAGAAGAAGAAGAAAGGTTTCTATACTTATAGTTGACCCAGATGTGGATTTAATAGACGATATAATACTATTTCAGGACAATTTTCACACACGGCACGATCTGATCCCATACTAAGCTTTTGCTTGTGTTATGGAAACCAGATGGCTGATAAACATACATATAATATAATTTTAAATAAATACATAGATAGTAAATAATTTATATATATAAAACTCAAAGGTGACTGATATAGTGATCTATCAGCGCACAGCCCAAACCACTGGACGTATCAGGCTGAAATTTGGCATGCAGGTAGATGTTAGGACGTAGGCATCCGCTAAGAAAGGATTTCCCGAAATTCTTGCGGGAACGGGGAAAAACGGGGATGCACGTACAAAGTCGTGGGCGGAAGCTAGTCAATCTATATAATCGATATTTTTTCACATCATATTAATGTATATTCATATTCTTATTTACCATATTTACGCAAACCCGGAATAGCTTAATCTCAACATCCATACCCGCACCCCTTCCATCCAATTTTATTAAAACGCTCAGAATCATACGTTCTATAGAATTTATCATCGCTTAAGTGGGTCGTATATAGTCGATATTGTTAACATATTTTAGAAATACAGCCTCTTGTCGCCATACACCATTTGTATTCATTCCTATATTTTTGGGGATTTCCGATTTCAATACCGCCTAGTTTCCCCTATTTTTTTGCATAAATGGCCTGTTTTATTGTAATTTATTTCACCCCCGTCTCTATTTTGAGTTTAAGTGTGAAAAATAACGTGAGATGAACGTGTTTTGTTTACATTTTTTCAAAAGTTTTTGAGACTAAGTATGTAAAAGTGTAGGATAAATAATTATAAGGGAAGAATAAGCTACCTATCAGCTAAAATAATTAATTGGGTGCATATTATGATGAGCAAAGGCTTGTATTATTTTATGTCTCAATAGGGTAATTTATAATTATATATAACATTTGTATTCAGTACCAAGATCGAACTATATTATAGGACAAGTTTCTGAAAAATATCTCCAGTATTTTCTGAAACATAATACTTATCAAACCAAACTCAGTAGAAGATCTAAGATTTATTGCAAAAATAAGTTAAGAAACACTTCAGTTTTTACAAACGTTTATTAACAAAAGTTTTTTACCACTTATTAAACCCACCGGGTAAACCCCTTCCCACACAATGAAACAATTTTATTAGCACCGACTTAGCACATTTGAATACCAGATTGATAGAATCTGGGAAAGCATCGCACATGTAAAAGCAATTCTTCGAACGTTGGATCAAAGAGCTGCATATTTTCATTTTCATGACGTCACAGGCGACGTGGATACAGGCGTATGTGATCTTTCAGCTTTAATATCATGGTTTTAGTCTTTATATGTGAATAAAGGGATGTTATAGAGACGAATGTAGATTATTGTTTTAGAAATTAACTAGCTATAATCAATAAAACGTGTATTATTTCATTAGAATTCGTTCAAAAATGTTATCTTTACTGCTTCTCATATAATTCGTTATTATGAAGTTTTTAGATGATCAGTATTACTTGCCTTGATCGTCTATAGTTCTTTGACCAATAAAAGAAGTCATCAGTAAGTATAAATCTTTAGATAACGAAATACTACATTTCTCTTCACCTATTAAAATACTCATACATCGTACCTCATTAAACTATCCGATACCATTTTTTTTTTAAAGTGGGGAAATCTTGCATATATACCCACGGCCTCCGGGGGAGGGGCCAAGGGTTATGTTGGATTAATACCGACCAAAACCCCACTGTGTTCCATCAAGCCGCATCAACGAGAGGGCCACGGGTATTGGCGGCAGCCCGTCGCCGGGCCCAAACAAAACTATCAAACATAACCTACACTTTTCATCAAACAAACTGAAAAACCAAACGACTCAACTAACACGATTTTTAAAAGATTCCAGGCAACAAAAACTCAGTTACCACCCATAAATATTCAATACAATGTGCATGCAACAGGAATACATTGTCTCCACGTCGATAACAAGTGGCATAGACAAACGTACCTGACTAATGAATTGTCAAGTATCATTCACTTCTGTTTGATTGAGACACTCGCTTTGAACTGTATTGATCCAATTCTCTTTTTGCAAAGAATTGATATGGTATGATTGGGACATTGTTTAAAAGTGTGTGCTAATTAGAATGAAGGTTACTTTTAAATGTTTTGTATTGGAAGTCTGATTTAGGCAACGGTTTGTTGAGAATGATTTAGAATTTAGATACGATTGAGGATATGTATTTAAAAAAATTGGTTGTCTGTAAAGTCGGTTTACTGACGATAGTTGAACGTGACAACGTCCGATTGTGCTTCTTTGTCGCTCGTTCCGCGCTCTCGCTTGCACTTCAAGCCTTACACGGAACGCCTCAGAGCGAGGTAACGCCGCATGAGTCATGTTTTTTCGTGCGTGCAGGCGGCTCTATCGAATTATAAGACGTTGTCACGTCAATAATATCTACGTTACGTTATTTAATAAATTGAATAGGTTCGTCACCCGGGTAGAAAATATCTCTATTAATCTTTACTAATATGTACTATAAAGCTGAAGAGTTTGTTTGTTTGTTTGAACGCGCTAATCTCGGGAACTACTGGTCG
The DNA here is from genome assembly GCA_029959065.1 of Colias behrii. Taxonomy (NCBI): domain Eukaryota; kingdom Metazoa; phylum Arthropoda; class Insecta; order Lepidoptera; family Pieridae; genus Colias; species Colias behrii. The sequence continues at coordinate 10,368,145 of JARWMC010000017.1, forward strand.
GATTTGAAAAATTCTTTCGATGTTAGATAGCCCATTTATTGAGGAAGGTTATAAGCTATGTATCATCACGCTACGACCAACAGGAGTGGAGCCACGGGGGTGAAACCGCGCGGAGCAGCTAGTTTGTTATATCTAACATAGTAATTCCATATTACAAATTTGAATCTCTTTCCACCATGAGCTAATATGTTGGTATATTTAATTATTTCCTACAATCCATCCATCCTGCCGGGTCAATACTTTATACTCCCGTCAGATCGAACCCAAGAGCCCTCGATTCTACACTCAAAATGAAGCAAAGTCATGACTAATCATATTGTACAGAAAAAATCGCATGCTATAACTAGTCTATTAAAGATAAACTTTAATTCCACATTGTTCAATCTCCATATACGAAACAAATGTTAATAATGTATTCTTTTACAGACGATCTTGATATAATTCCGGTTTGTGACTGTTTTAGTAAGATCTTTATTATATTCTTAAATCATTTGTTGTCACAGTGTCTATTTGTTGAGGAGATGAAATTATCTGATACTTTAGCTATAGTGATAATAATTTATTTGGCTATTTTAAAATAATTTCTCGTTTAAATTACGGGTTTGTAGTGAAAGTATTTTATCAAAGAAATAAAATATAATAATAAAGAATAAAATAAATATAATCAAATCTTGCTACTAATTAATTGAAAACCTAAAATATATGTCGTGAAGAGTGATTTTCTTTCACACAGGTAAACAGATTAAGATGTATAGTGAAGTCCGATGTCCCCTAGTGGGGTAAGGGGCAGATGTATTAAGTATACATCTGTTTCACTGATCGATTTTCTTTAGGGACAAGTAGGTGATCAGCCTTCTGTGTCCTACCAGATCGAGACATTTTTTTTTCTTCTTCTCCACCGGGAATCGAACCCAGGACCCCTTGGTGCTACGCTCACGCGTCAACCACTGTACCAAGGAGGCGGTAAAAGGGAAGAAGGTACACTTAAACAGTAGAATGATAGTAGATTACTGATATTATTAATAATGTTCATGTCTATCTATTAGATTAAGATGTACTACATATCAATTAAACTTTGTATAATTAATTATATTTTAATTAATGAGTCTTTTCTTTCATTTACTTTTCTCTCCTCACCCTTATTTCCCTTACATTATTTTCTTCTTATACCAGAATTTCGTACAACTCAAAAAAATCCATAAAATTATATTATATAATTATGTAAGTAATATTCACTCACGAACAACCGAATCATAAAGCATTTCAATTGTAATATCTTTATGGATCAAGACGAGAATATTTAGTGATATTATCTAAATTACCTCCAAGAAATTCAAACCACTAAAAATTACCAAAAACATTTGAACATGTGACGTTAACTTTTAAATTATTTCTTCTTATTATACGGACAATAAACTTTGCGATAAACACATTTTTTTGTCTATTTACATATTGAAGATAACGGTTTTATTTTAGCGGTAAAAACCATAGGTAAAAGCTGTTATTTCTTATATTATGTTATTTTGGTAGTTGTTGAAGAGTGACTTGTTTAAAAATACATAGCTCGAATATTTACTCAAAAAGCTCCTGGTGAATATCTTTTCTTTTACTTAAGAAAAAATACAGTCGAATTGAAAACCACTTTATTTGAAGTTGGTTGAAAATAACAATGAAGCATCGAGTATAGGACCATAATAATTCGTTCTAGATGAATGAGAAAATTGCAAAAAAGAGCTTAGCAAAAATAAATACATAAGAAAGAAGGGATCATGGTTCTTAACTTCAAAACTTTGTTATTTACTGCAAACTTTCATAAATGTAAAGTGTGCGAAACGTCGGGATAATAATAAAATGAATAAACCGCGTTTAAAATCCGTTAAAATATTTAATTTTTAAATGTATTGACAATCAATATTCAAAATTACCGCGGTATCCCAGACGAACCAAAATATCTTAGTATATCTCCCTTTGCATATTTAGAAACAGGAAGTTTCACAGCAGGCTCCATATTATACCGGCACTTTATATTGACAGTCGCACTTTAGAACTCCCCTTTATTGCGTAGACATTTTTCATATTTCCTGCTTTTTCGCCATCGATTTTTATCACCTATTTATTTTGGTGTTTTAATGATATGTGTCGAATTTTGGTGGAAGTAAGTTTCCATTTGTGTATTTTGAGTTTTTATTGCTAACTAGCGGTCCGCCCCGGCTTCGCCCGTGGTACATATTTCGCAATAAAAGGTAGCCTATGTTCTTATTCAGGGTCTAAAGATTATTAGTGCCAAATTTCATCAAAATCGGTCCAGTAGTTTATGCGTGAAAACCATACATACACATACATACAAACACATATACAACATACATACAAACCTTTCCTCTTTATAATATTAGTATAGATATATGATTCGTAGAACTTGTGCTAGAAAGACGTATATAGTTTTATTTATTGTGTTCATATTTTGTTAATCAAATAGTATACGTACTATTTGATTAACAAAGTATGTACTTGGTGTGTTATTGACAACATAACTTCAGTTTTCTTTGAGAAGTTAGGTCAAATTATAACAAAAATAATGTAATCGTGGTTTAAACGTTTTAAAAGCCATTCTTACACACACACGTCACAAATAACACCGCTGTATTAGAGACATCCTGTGATACTTTTTAGCCGACTTGAAAAAAGGTTAGATGTTGAAATGTGAAATAATAGAATTTTGAGATTGAACACAAATTATATTTTGGTACCACCAAAATGAAAGTTTTTTATTAATTTTGCTTGTGTTGAAATGTTGTTCAGTAATTTTAATAATACAAGAATAATTATGTCAAATATATTATTTTTTTATAATAATTGGATTATTAATAATTATAAGTGCTTGTTGTATTGACTTACATTTACTTAAAATAAGGGAAAACTTGGTGAAAGTTTCAAACAATTATTTAGTTCAAGTCTAAGAATCTAGGTTCTTTTTAAACTCATCAAACAATCTATCTCTGTTGTCATTTCTATATTAAAAAATTATATAATATCACAAAAATATATCAAAGCAAAGAACAAACAGCAACCTACAAACATTCCGATATTTGTTATAGCCGATTTTAATTTAAAACTTTGTTAATCTAAGAGCGAATCACAAAGACTGGATCACAACGATGAAAAATTATTGAAAGGGGGTGAATAAAGGGTGGGGGACGGCATCGACTCATACCGACCAATATAACTTTACCCCCTATGCAAAAAATACATTCTTACCCCCTTATATTAAAGTTTACTTTTGCTTAACAACGGGAATTAAGTAACAAATACGCGTGGTTCGAAACCGCAAGGGGGCAAAGTAATAATCGTGATTTTTTAATCAAATTTCATCTGTTCAAGAGAAGAGGCGGTTATATTTTTACATTATTTAATTTTCGGTCGCTCGTGGCTTCAATGCTCCTTGAAGGGACAGCGTTTGAAGCGTTTTTTCGCTTTGCCCATGATTTTGTGTTACACCGTTTAGTAATCCTTTGCAACGAAACAAAATACTCTAGTTTCTTTCAAATAAGATTATTCACTCTTGTATGATGAATACTACACTTATATTAATACATTTGTTCATTGTATGTAATATACAAGAACTCAGAAGTAATAATTAGAATTTTTGAGTAGTAGGATGTCATGGATGTTATATTTAACAAATGGATGAATTTTAAAATATGTATGATAAATAAACGCGCGCAGACACACACACACACACTCACAACTCACACATATACACACACAACACACACACACACACAACACACAAACACATATGTAGGTATATTTTTAATTTTTATTTTATAAATTTTAAATAACAATAAACTTATGTCGTTCTCACTACCTAACCACAAAGTTTTGAATTATGTGAAACATATTTTTGTAATTGTATTTTGGTTCCGAGGGCGGGGACCTGGTGATCTGTGATACCGGTTAAAACCAATTTCAGACAGCAGCTCCTCCAACTCCAGCTTATTGTTTGATATTTTTGTATGCATGTAGATTAATTTATGTGATTGGGAATTGTGAGGAGAAATAAATAAATGATTTGATTTGATTTGATTTGATTTGGTATGTATGGTATAATAATTGTACTACTTAGGTAACTTTTAACTTGATCTTCCGGCGGGACACGTGTGACACGTAAGTGTGTATTTTGTACATTTGAATTTTGTAGATTGATTAAAACATGTACTTTTTAATATATAACATTTATAATTAAATACGTCTCTGTAAGTCAGCATAATATATATATTTACATTCATGCATATGTGTGTCATTTAAATTATAATTCTCAGGATCATCAGTAGTTGTGATTCGCCGGAATCACGTGTTCCTGCGAACCTGCGAATCACGTGTTGGCGAACCCGCAAATCAGTGGTACCCCATCCTAAAAAAAAAAAAAAAAAAAAAAAAAAAAAAAAAAAAAAAAAGTTTGGACTCTTTTCCCACTAAAGCGGCCACGCTGAGTCGATAGCACTCACTCCCGAAGCGATAGGATGCATGGTTTCGGAGATGTGCAGATCGATTAACTCTTATCTAATTGATAACCGGTGGCCTTATCTATCAACACCGTCCCAACTCGGCGTTCTTATCTATTACTCATTGTGCACCTCGCTTATCACTGATTTTGTATTAAACTTCTTTGCTATGTAATAATATGCTATGTAATAATGTTATAATTGTTGCTTTTTTAAAAAGCGATTCGCTTCTGGCGTTGTTTATCAAAATCTAACCTAACCTAACCTAATTATTTTTCCGGGTAATCTGATGTATCGAACTTTGTTACGAGCTACCTCGCTATTCTGAATCATCAATAAAACACATTCATTTTACTGCCATTTTTATTGGAATTGTAGCCTTATCTACTTATAAAATAGGAGCGAAACATCTCATCCACTAAAATATCGTTGTACAGTGTGTTCCCTGTAAATATGCTCGTAAAACTATGCATTGAATATCCCTGAAACTTATATAGCAAATACATTAAGCAATATTCACCACAAACTGAAGTCCAATTGGAAATAATGGTCAAGCATAAACATTATTTTCTTAATTTGTAGTTAAAAACTTCATAATTCGTTTAATTACAATATGAAAAAGTCATAGCAAATAATTTACGACGAAGAGGTTCGAGTACTATGGAAACTGCGGATATCTTATATTGTAGACAAAATGCGTCTAAAATCTGTCCTATATCCTACTATCTAATATATATTATAAAGGCGAAAGTTTGTAAGTATGGATGTATGGATGTTTGTTACTCTTTCACGTAAAAACTACTGAATGGATTACAATGAAATTTAGCACACATATAGAGGGTAACTTGGATTAACACATAAGATAGGTTTTATCCCGGAAATCCCACGGGAACGGGAATTATGCGGGTTTTCCTTTGAAAACGCGGGCGAAGCCGCGGGCGGACATCTAGTATTATTATAATTGTTTCTTTTTTAAAAAGCGATTCGCTTCTGGCACTCGCCGGCCGCTGCTGCGGCACACTCGCATTGCTCGCTCGGCTCGTGCGTTGTTTATTAAAGTCTAACCTAACCTAACCTAACTGTTTTCTATTGCAAAAACCATTCGCCGGTCGCTGCCGCGGCACTGACTTAAATGACAATAAACAAAATCTAACCTAACCTAACCTAACTGTTTTCTATTGCAAAAACCATTCGCCGGCCACTGCCGCGGCACTGACTTAAATGACAATAAACAAGTTCTTAAAATATTCAGCATTTTTTTAATATTTGATGGACTCTCTTTATTTTATACGATCTGGCCAAATGTCGATGGCCACTATATTACTATACTTAATAGTTTCTTTTATAAAAAGCGATTCGCAAAATATTCAGCATTTTTTTAATATTTGATGGACTCTCTTTATTTTATACGATCTGGCCAAATATCGATGGCCAAATCATGAAACATTGATTAAACTTCTTTGTTACGACCTACCTCGCTATTCTGAATCATCAATAAAACACATTCATTTTACTGCCATTTTTTATTTCGAACATGTTGCTTATTATCTATTGATTTGTGTGCTTATGGCCTTAATAGGGGCTAGCGACCTTGTTAGGTGATTTACAAGGCGGGATCGGGGGACCGGCGCGAATCTACCGTAGTAAAAGTACGCATAAAAATTATTACAAAGATATTTGGATTTGGAATCAAAATTTAAAACAACCATGCCCTGTGCTTCAATTTCATAAACACACTGTAAAAATACTACAATAATTATTGACGTTATATTGACTTAGCGTTTTGGTTTAAAGACCAAAAATCGACCTCAGTTCATGATTTTTTTTTCCAAAAAACCTGATTGTAAAATAAAGAAATTAAAACAACCATGCCCTTTATCGTATTCAAAACTTTAATATACATTTTTTTAGATATGTACATTAAGAATCTAAGAAGAAAAATGGTTTTAACTAGAGTTAATTTTCGGTATTAAAAGGGAATTCTACCCGATTCAGGCCTTAAGGAAAATGGTCGAGCATAAACATTATTTTCTAGACTGGGATGAATCTTTTTCATATGTTTTTTGTAATTCTAGTGTATCCATGATATTACTGTTATTAGCAGATTATTACAGTACCAATCTATTCAATGGTTGTCACTTGTCATAGGAATGTTTAATTATAGTGTTTTTTTTTAAGATTAAATAGGAAGTTTATAAGGAAATAAAAAATAGTAAATTGCATACAATTTGTTTTATTTAATTTTATAATGTTTCCTTTAGTTACATATACACAAAATGCATTAAGCATAACACATAAATCTAAAACATTGAATTATGTAAAAAACGTATTAGTTCAGAGAGCCTATTACAGCATTAAGGAATAACTATATGGAAGATAAAAACCCATGGAGGGTTGTCGCGTAAAAACCACAGGACAGTTCTTTAGAATATTATGATAATATACAGTTACATATTTTGTAAAATTAAATTGTAATACTGAAATGATTTAAAAGAGCAACTATGGAGTTTCATGCCGGTTCTTCTCCATAGATACTGCTTTCCGAATCGGTGGTAAATGTTAAAAATATGTATTGACGTTTCAAAAGTGCTTCTCGAAGAAGTCTAATTTAATAAATAAATGTTTGAGTTTGAAAACATAACACACACTACTATAGTCTACAGTAACATTTCTTAAAAACTACAATTATTTTACATTATTTACAATCAAACAATACATTTTAAATATGTAATAAACTATTATATAACATTATAGCAATATCATAATTTTACAATCAGTACAAATCGTTTGGTATCATTATATGATAAAGATGTTTTATTTATTTTTGTGTAAAAATAGTGTGTTTGATTGACTTATATCGAAGCATACTACAATATAATACATTTTTATTAATTGTTTAATTAATAAAAATGTATTATATTGTACACGATTTGTAATTTTCCATATTCATTTTTGGTAACACTTTTGTTAACCCCTTTTGCCTTTGCCATAAATTTATCTTCTATTTCTAAGGCATACATTTTTGATAGCAACCCTACAAATTCCTTCAATACTTTACCATTATTCTCATCCTTAAAAAAACCTAACTTTTTTTATTTATTTTTGGATATCCGTAAATATTATTTTCCAGGTAATCTGATGTATCGAAATAGTGAAGTAGATCTGGTTTTATATCCTCATAAAAATTGTCTGCAAAAATTTGATATATCAAACTATCGGTATCGGTGTACAATAACTTAATTTTATTATGAATCTTTTTAATCATGTAGTTATAATGAAATTCATACATAAGGGTCTTAGATATATCTAAAATACAAAATCCTAAATAAATCGGCTTATCATAAATTAATTTTGTTTTCCGTAATTGTATTGCAACTAATTAATGTTCTGAAAATATTGATAAACTATGGAATTCTGGTTTTGCAATCCAATCCTGAGCACCTAAAACTTTACCACGATTATCCCAGTGAGTTAGTAGTTTAACGTTTACTCTTTTTCAATATTTTCCATAGTCTTATCGAAGACAGAATTGTTCATTAATTTAAAAAAGTCTTTTTCAAAGTTTGATGTAGCTAACGTTCTCAAACTAGTATTTAAGTCTATGTATTTCTTTAACCAAGAACTCTGTTTAAATTTTAAAATTCTATGTACTTTAATTAATCCAATTCCCATTTCAATGCATTGTTTTAAATTCCTGTAGTGAATGATGTATTTATTTTTATTATTTAAATTAGGAACTAATTTAGTTTCTTCAGTAGGTATTACCCACACATATGTTTTCAGGACATAACGAAAAGTCAGAATGCAAATTATGAAGTTCATCAGGATATTCCAAATCAACTTCTATCATCTTTACGAACAAATATAAAAAATGCTCAATAAATCAATCGCTTGTTACACCAAACAATGTAGATACCTGTTACACATTGGTGTGACAGGCGGCCACGTAACCGTTCATTTCACGGTTAATATAGCAAATCGTTTGTTCTCGTCCTCAATTTTGGTTCGGCTTATAATTGTTATTGCTAGATAACGACCTGAATGGAACTTTTCGTGTTCGGATTGATGTGTTATGTATTACAGTACTGTGTAAATATTGGACAGTTATGAAAAAAAAATATATTTACTGTAATGTTCATACTTTATCACGGTATACCTACTAGGTTATAAAGATTTGATTGTTGTTGTGATTGTTTACTTAACCCCAGAACTATTCGATCGATTTTGCAATGATTTTACTGTAAGAGAGTTACTATTTTACAGAATAACATGGGCTATATTTTTTGATCAAAGTACCGAAGCAAACGGGCAAATATAATAAAATAAAATACTAGAAATGAATAGCACAATTATATAAGTCCAGAAAAATAGAACATCAACCCATAGAAATGAAAAGCTACTATGGTTCAGGTGTGTGTTTATGTTTTATTTGCAATATTTTATCATAAGCTATGAATATTACAAACAACTGAAATAAGATAAGCTGGTTGACCTTAGACAAAAGCAAAATACAATAATAATACATTATTTATTAGCTAGAGATGTAGAGTGGAGACCGCGACTCGGCAAACGTATAGTGTACTGTGTAGGGCGCCCTGGGGCAAGGTGGAGCGACGATATTCGCAGGGTTGCTGGTACTCAATGGCGGCGAAGCAGCTGAAGACCGAGCTCTATGGCGTGCCTTAGGAGAGGCCTATGTCCAACAGTGGACGGAAAAAGGCTGAAGAGAGAGAGAGAGAGAGAGATTACAATTTTTTTTTTAAATATCAGTTTCAGCCTATGAATGACAACTTTAAGAATTGATATAGGAAATCGATCATTTAACAGAAGTTTTTCCACTAAAAATAAATTGTACTCGACATTGTGCCCGAATTTACAGTCTATATTCCCACCCTTCTATTTTTCCCAACAAAAAATTCAGTCTCCCATTAAGAGATTGAAAACAATCCGCTTAATCCGACGAATCATGGAAAACCGATAACAAAAAACTGCCTCATTTGACTGGAGTGTAAACGTTTTTTCAATTAAACCGGGAAACCGTTTAGCAATTCAAATCGATCGTGGGAAAATTTTCCCCGGGGTGCGAAAAGCCGGTAATCACCTGGTCCCGGGAAAGTCCCGTATCAGCTATCGATAGGAGCCTTTTTGTTCGCGTTGCGGAATTCATGTGATGCGTACTCTACTTTCATTTTTGATATGTAAAAATATGATAGATTTAGTTACGTCTGCTACAGTAGCAGACGTAACTAAATCTATCATATTTTGTAACTGGTAATGATTAGATTAAAATATGATAATAATAGATCCTGACGATTCTAACTATTCCTAACTAGCCTAATTATCCTTAATAACTTAACTATCCTAACAATAAATAAATATGAATTTTAAATTTTTGATTCGAGTGTTATCTATAAAGGACAATGACTTTCTTATGACCTAATTTAAATGCAATTATCTGTCGTTGAAGATTATAAGTATTTTCTTGCTAATCACATATTAGTTCCCAAGTCCAAACCAAGTCGTGTTTTGTTTACAAGTACTTTCTCAAAGAGATAAAGAGGCACCAAGGGTTAGATTCCCGGTTGAGACGAAGAAAAAAATAATTCACGGTATGGCAGGACACAGAAGTAACCTATTTGTCCTTAAAGAAAATCGATCAGTGAAACAGAGGCATCCATACATTAGTTTTATAATAATTGAAAATCATGAAAGTAGAGTCACTTCCACGTGTAAAACCGAACAGTTCAAACCTATTCTTATAGATTACTGAAGCCATTGAAACGTGTGTTCAAGTGGGACCCTCGTGTCCTGTCCCGCTCTCACCCCCTCATTTCCCATATTCTCATCCCTCTCCATCACAAGGATATCGAATGTTCGACGCAACAGGTGGTATTGGATTTAGTTTCAGGGTTGGCACTTTGATCGGTTTGAAATCAATTGACATTTATGTATTTATATGTACACAATTTGTAGTGCTAAGAACTTTAATAACATGGGTTTCGATTCGTAGACGTAAGTACTTATCGGGAAGATAGATAATAATGAAAAGCGAGACGCATTTAATTGTTTTTTTTAAGAAGTCGATAACAAAATCTAAAAGAGGGTCGACGCACATTGAATTCATTTGTATATAATAATTATGTATACCAACTATTTTATTGTGCAATAAATGTAACAAGCAGACCCAACTAAATAGCTGTAAAGTAAGCAGTAAAAACCCTACGCAAAGTAAATTAACAGAACATTTTTAATCCTTACTTAACAATATAGCAATACTTATATTCAGAACTGCGAAGTGTACACACAGTTAAAAATGCTCACCTGAAAAAACGAAATAATTCTTTAAAAAAAATATTATTTATTACTTTGCAAGTGACAGCCCTAGCATCGTTTTTCAGTATAATATCGAAGCCGGCCCGGCCCGTTCCCGGATAGATCAGGTGTTCGGAAAATTGTGTTCATTCACTATTAATCGTTCAGCATTTTGCGATACGTTAACTTTTTGTGGTGAAGATTTAACTTTTAACGGGTTTTTAATGTTGTTTATTTCTGTTTAGCGTATGCTAAGAAGTTGTTAAGTTGTTTGATGTGTGAGTAAGAAAGGAGTGAGTAAAAATTTGTAAGGCGGAGCAAGTATATTTTGTATGAATGAATGAATGAATGAATGAATGAATGAATGAATTCTTTATTGCACACACCAGTTGAAAGAAATAACATAAAATAAGATACAAACAAATTGCACAATGGGTGACCTTATGGCTACAGAGCCATCTCTTCCAGTATATTTTGTATTCAATTTAAGACGTTTTTGTAGTATATATAATGGTTGGAATTAGGATTGGGAATATGCTCTAAAACTTTTATAATCTTTTTTTTTGAACTTCATATTTTGTATGAAAATTAATCAATTATTACATACGAAAATTTAATCAAATCTGTGATAGCAATGAGGCATTAAATAATACTAATTATATCCATTATGCTTAAAACTTATCATTTATTATGCCTATTATATTATTATTACCTACTACTAGTCCACAAACAATATTACATTTAAATAAATTATAATTTTAATACATCCTATTCAAAACAGTACAAAGCCTACTAATATTATAAATGCGAAAGTAACTCTGTCTGTCTGTTTGATACGCTTTCCCGCTTAAACCTCTCAACCGATTTTAATGAAATTTGGCACAGACAATCTTTAGACCCTGAGAAAGAACATACCTTTTATCAAAACACCACGCGGGCGAAACCGCGGGCGGAAGCTAGTCTCCATCTCTACATACTCTATTCATTCAAATACACCAAAAACATAGTATTTATTCCTCTAATAATTACCTATTAAACAGCAAATGAACGCAAGTTAAACATCACTTAAAGTTAATCAACCGAGTGACGTAGTAATTAGTAATTTACTACGGAACCCTAAAACGTTGAATAATCGATCAGTAACCGGAGTTTAGAGATTTGCGACAATTTGGGGCTTTTTGTGGGTTTTAAATAAACTTGGTTTTAGATTCGATAATAGAGTTTGCATGTTTGTATGGTAAACGGTCAAACGTAACATTTAAATTGTGGTGTAGAATTATTTTTATGATTCATTAATAATTGTATTAATTAATTTCGTTTGATTGTAATATTATATTTTGATTGTATAGTATAATTTACTGTGCCCCGCGGTTTTACCCGCATTACTCCGCTCCTGTTGGTCTTAGCCAGATGATACATAGCCTATTGCCTTCTTCGTTAAATGGGCTATCTAACATTGAAAGAATTTTTCAAATCAGACCAGTAGTTCCTGAGATTAGCGCGTTCAAACAAACAAACTCTTCATTTTTATAATGTTACTAGTGGTCCGCCCCGGCTTCGCCCGTGGTACCTACATGTTTATCCTATCTCTCAAGTTGGATCGAACTGCACATGGTGTGCGAATTTTATTATAATCGGTTAAGTGGTTTAGGAGTCCATTGAGGACAAATATTGTGACACGAGATTTATATTATATTGTATATTAAGTAGTATAGATTTGATAAGATGGTTCGCTTATCAATTAAGTAAGTACAAATGAAATCAAAAGTATCTTCCCATTCCTTTATTTTATTCTATGTAAAGCATTTACTTACTATAATATCCCAGGAAGTAGTAAAGTAAGTCTTCTAATCAATAATATACACTTGGGTATGTATGTTCAGCATCGTCTAGTAATTTAAAGCCATTTCTATAATTACATATATCGATAGCACATGCAAAGCCGCGGGCGGGTAATAGTCAAAAGCCTATTCATTGTGGTCTTCCTCTTATATTACAGATTTCATACATTATCTGCAACTTATGAGAAAATATCGTAACCAATCAATAAATATATGTATGAAGATACTTTTCCTAAAGGCATATCGTATTATTATATGACCAATGGTTCAGTGGTAAGTGATTTGTCCTAGGTTCAAACACACTTGTACAAGGAAGCAAGATTTTTGTTTAAGGAAAATATTCCTTACTTTATAATAATTTTCCAATTTGATTTCCACATTTTCTCTGTGTACTTACAATGTTGTTATTTTCCAAATTACACTTTTGTAAATTCACAAAAATATTAAAAAAAATATAATTTACAAGCTAATAGCTTCTTGTGGCTTAACTAAAACTTAATAAATGTTACAAGTAAGTACTAAAACCTCAATAACCGTGTATCCACTGGTGAAAACACTATAAAAATCGGAGCCGTAGTTTTTGAGTTTTTCGTAAACAGACAAATAAACTATCACAAACATTAAAGTTAAAGTTTCTACAAGAAAAATAACGATTTTAAACCTCCTTTTTTGGTCTCTGTATATAGCCATTATATCTCATTAAGGTACAAGCAAATCCAGGGTTCAGGTATAGTTAATAGATAACTAAAGTTGGCACGTATCAGCTTTGTGAAGACTTGGGTATGAATATGCCTCCGGCTGTAGTAGAGTTAAGATGTTTTAGACGTGTTTAATATTATTTTAACACTCATGACTTTATCATTAAACATGAATGAGTGAATTTCAAAAATTTGTTAATAAAAGTCGGGCATCGTCATTCTTTCTTGCAGTTAAAACTTGGTTAAATGTTCTTTTTAACCACATTTTCATCAATAATTGAATTCTGCAGAAAACATTATTGTTTATAACTTTATTTATTGATATACGGGTAGACACATGATAACAACAAAATAAAGTTTTTATCTACTAAGGAATATTGTAACTTCCTGCTAACAAAATAATTAAAAAAAAAATTTTGAGTTATATCGTTACGAAGAATCCAAATTTAAAATATTTCTAAATGTAAATGTTTTATAATAATGATATACGCTCTATATTTACAGAAGTCTATGCTCGTTTGATCCCACTATTATGCTAAGTGATGTGTGGCCAACTTCTTTGTCGGCCGCGGACATTGAGCGATACTTCACATAACTTTGAGAGCACTTAATATTTAATACTATCAATAATCAACTATTAACTAAATTACACTGGAATAAATACAAGAACCGGTGTTATTGTGTTATTCTGATCGTTAAAAATATGTATGTTGAAATGAAGATCACCTCAGTAAATGACGGATAATAATTAATTATTTTTGTACTTAAAAATAAATGTTTGGTTCTTAGTATTTTTTTCAAAACTTGTTAAAAATTGTATGTTATATTTTCATTCCAATTTGATAGGCTTGAATGACACACTGTTTCATTGCGATAATTAAATACAATGAAATAGACACTAATAGATAAAAAAAGACGTGTGGCACTCGGGGACTGCCGCGGTAAAGATATTGCATAGCATGCCTTCAAGCCACACCTCCGCGCCCGTCGGAGTGGGGAGCGTGAGGTTTTTTTCATTACGGAATTACTGGATTCGGTCCCCGCGCTCAAGGCCCGCGATAGAAGCTATGCAATAGCTTAAAAAAATCTCACCTTAGAGGTTACACTAATTATTTATGATAAGGAAAAGAGGTGCACGTTTAAATATACGCTCATAATATGAACATATTATATATTATATACACGCGCTATTTAGCTTGCTAACATATACAATAAGAAACTCACCTTAATTATAATTATATCAAATACGCTATCCTTAACAAGAACATCTAACCTTTGGTATCAAATACCACCTAGTATTGCCCGTAGCGTCGCGTTGCTTTGGCAAAGTCCGGTGACTTTGTAAAGGAATAGTTTGGATACTATACAAACATTCGCCCCGAATTTCTTCGTCGAAAATTATTGTAATATCAAAGAATTTTGTAGTATATGATATTATGGCCATACTTGTATATTATGTATTCGCTTACCGCCCGCGGCTTCGCCCGCTTTGTCTAAAACCTAATAAATTATATACTAAAACCTTCCTCTTGAATCACTCTATCTATTTAAAAAAAACCGCATCAAAATCTGTTGCGTAGTTTTAAAGATTTAAGCATACAAAGGGACATAGGGACAGAGAAAGCGACTTTGTTTTATACTATGTAGTGATAATTAATTTAGTATTAATTTATTGAAATAAATACGATATAAATATTAGCTCCAATCCGCGGTTTCATTCACAAGAGATAGATAGATGAAACTTCACCACGGTACAACTTTTGTAGCAGAATAACATAGCCATTTTAATAAATGAATTCGTCTTAGGGCCGGTTTTTCAATCCTTGGTTAAAATTTATCCGTCCAATAAAGTATTACACGAACATTTTAAAATGTCACCTGTAAACTGTCAAATACGGACAATTAGAATACATTTTTGAAATGGTAGTTTAATACGTTATTCGATGAATAAGTTTTAACCAAGGATTGAAAAATCAGCCCTTAAATGTTGAGTTTTAACTTAAGAAATGCTGCACCGATTTTAATAAATTTTTCAATGGATTCGTCTCTGCCTGGATATTCTATATATGTATTATAAACCCGTTTCGCGTTGTCACGGCATCACGTGTGAACGGCTGAACCGATTTCGATAATTCTTTTTTATTATATTCCTTGAAGTACGAGGATGGTTCTTAAGCAGAGAAAACGTAAATATGTACCACGGGCGAAGCCGGGGCAGACCGCTAGTAACTAATAAAAAAAAAATAACTACAAAAAAGCTGGTCGGAGCGAGGAGCTAGTAGATTTAAAAATTCATGTTTTTGTCGTAACACCGATTTAATCAATATAAAGTCACTTACGTAAGTTTAGTTATAAGTGACTATATATTGAGATAGCTAAATATTGCCTAAATAGAATTTCTAGAACACTGGACAGTGGTACACCAGAATGGACAATCTTACCCTACTCTATAATTACTTCGAACGCAGGTAAGGTTAAATTTTGCGTATATTTCCTCGCAAATTGTAGGTCGTTGATGGACAGACATTTGCTTAGTTTATTCGTCACTAGCTTTGCGTATATGCTCACTTATGAGAAATGGAATTTGAGAAAATATAATTCGTTAGAGGTATAAGAAAAAAAGTGAAGTCCCATGTCCACTAGTGGGGTAAGGGGCAGATGCATTATACATCTGTTTCACTGATCGATTTGGTTTAGGGATAAGTAGGTGATCAGCCTTCTGTGTCACCAAACCAAGACATTTTTTTTCTTCGTCTCCACCGGGAATTCGATTCCAGGACCCCTCGGTACTACGCTCACGCGTCAACCACTGTACCAAGGAGGCGGTAAAAGGTAAGAAGGTAAACTTAAACATTAAAAATGATAGTAAATTACTGATTTCATGTCTATGTATTTTTTATGTCAGTTCTGAGCAACTTTTAAAATATGGATGACTGTTTGAGAAAATGGAAGATATGAAGATTCTTATTTCGACAAAAGAAACTGCGTGTCGAACGATAATTTACATAAATTACTGGTAATGATTCTCTTTCTTAAATCATTGCTTCTGTAAGAGTAAACAGGAATTAGAAAAACATAAAAATAAGCGCATTCTTTTTCATTATAGTGACTTATTTCTGCACCTGTTATCTCCTTTGCTACAATTTTAAATCTCCCATACATTTAATTATTATTTTAACATATTTAAGCCATATATTCTCCATACACATACTACAATTAAATTTAAATCCAATTAAACTCCCAATTGATCTGAGAGGGGTAAACAAAGATTGTGGCAGGGAGGGGGGAGCTGTAAGAATAAATGTTCTGTATAAACATGCGAGCAAAATGTACGTGAGGATTCTTAACACCCTGTGAATGGTATTTATATGGAGCTGTTAAAACGTTTATAAGTTTTTTTTTTTCTATTTTAAACTTTACTTATTTTAACAAGTCGACAAAATATAATTGTCGAAAAGAATGATTTTTTTTTACACCAAAAGAGTGTCACGTGGAGGTATTTATAGAGACTTAATCACTTTATAATATTATATTGTTTTTAAGTGAGCAAAGAATCGAAAGAGTGAACTTAGAACGTGTAATTATTCAACCGATTTAATTAGTGCGGTATCTTATTTTATATTTTAAAAGTCATCCACTTAATAGTATGCATTTTATAAATGGTGATGATGATAATGAGAAGTGATGACGATACAGTTTATAATACCTACATGGAATACACATTTATAGACTGAATACAAACAATATATTCATAGTTATTAAAAGCTGAATATTCCCTGCTTCTAAAAAGTGTATTGGAATAAATATTTGTACGATTTACGGGTTTTAACAGCTCCATATAATTACCGAACTGTATTCGTTCCCGCGAAACGCGTAGTATCGCATTATATCATTTATAAACAAAATGTGTTAAAATAAATCGCGACGTTGGCAGCCGCAGATACGGGGATTTAATGTACATACATACACACATACATACATACGGATTGTACGATTCGCGTGTATGTTTGATGATGTATAACATTATACTGATATATTTGGTTTGTGATTGTTTTGTATTGTGTTTAATTTACAATGTTGTGTTACTTTTTATGAGAGAAAAAGATTAAAGATTATTCATTTAATATAATAATATTAATATTTATATATCTAATAATCTTTCCTCCTTTAGCTTTGGTGTAAAAGGTCGTATTTGGTCAGTTCATAATTTTATAGGGAAAAACTGACCCAAGAATCATTGTTCTGTCTAGACAACAGAAAAATGTCATAGATACAATTACAGCCGTTTTTAGAAAAGTGCTATAAAAATCGACATATTATTGCGAATTAATACCGTCCTGAAATCTTCACTAATATTATAAAGCAGAAGAGTTTGTTTGTTTGTTTGAACGCGCTAATCTCATTAACTACTGGTCCGATTTGAAAAATTCTTTCGGTGTTAGATAGATTTATCGAGGAAGGCTATAGGATATATATCATCACGCTAAGACCACCAGCTAGTCATGTATATAATGTGCAAATCTTCAAATGACTCTGCAACGTAACAATATGCGATAATAGCATCATCATTTTATAGTGTTGGTTAAAAATATTTATTCTCAAATATATCTAAAGGAATACATTACTATGTCGCACGTACGAGCATAATATTCGACAATTTCAACCCTTAAAATCTTACCCTACGCGAAGTGGTGATTTATCAAAGTATTTCTCACCTAATAAATAATGCGTGTTTCTCGTATTGTATATTTATATGCTGATAGCTGTAGGCTTTCTTATGTTGGAAGATATTGAATGTTACTTATAATAACCACACATACCCAATGTGTGGTTATTATAAGTAAAGAATATATAAATTTACTATAAATGTTATAAATGTGATGGTCTGTCTGTCTGTTACGCTATCATATCAAATCACAACACCGATTGAGATGTTATTTGGAATTCATTCCATTCTATATCTTCAGATAGTAGAAGAACAATTTAATACTATAATCCATTTAAAAAAACATTTTCAATAATTTCAACCACATGCTATTATAATTATTGTACAATATTTCTCTTGTCTAAACATGGAAATTTCCATATATTTAATTTGATGTGACATAATAATAACAAATAATGAATACTTTCATTAATATTTTGTGCAACACATACTAAGTTTTAAGTCTACATGTAACATATAGGTAGGTACATTTAAACTACAAAATACACAAAAAAGTATTTTCAAAAACAGTCTAAAACAAACATATAAAAAAAATAAGAAAAAAAACTGACGTACACATACATCCCCAAATCCTATTGACTGTATCATATTAACTCAGAGATTTATTGCAACAAAAATGACGTCCCACTATTTGGCATGCACCTTTAGGGGAAATGACCAAGATAACATGACCCTTCCTTACAAACTATGTATTAGAACTGAGGGTTCAACTTACATTGGTCGATTTTATCCACTACGCTATACCATCCAGAATATTTTGACCTCTCATTTTAAGATCTGTGTTAGTACATCGAGGTCTAGGTAATTTGGTTAGTCGGTAAAGTAGTCATAAATCATAATATTCAAATATTTTGTTCGGAGTGCTTCTGAAGGTACGATATTGAAATTTTGTGACAAACGGACGGGTGTATTAGATTTTTTGCAATATATCAGTATTTGGATATTACTCAGTGGTAGAGCTGGTTTGGAGATTTAGATCGTGGCAATTTATTATTATTTGAATCTATTTCATAACAAATTCGTGGAAAGAAATCTTCGCTAGAGACAGATACAAGACATGACATGAATGAAGATAAACTACGTGATTATTATATATACATCATACTAATTAAATAAATAATATATGAAAAATATTAATAAAATCCCTACTAATATTATAAAATATGTAAAAGTGAACATAGGCTACCTTTTATCAAAACGCCACGCGGGCGAAGCCGCGGGCGGAAGCTAGTAAACTTATAAAAACTGAAATCTATAGTCATTCTCGACTTATAACGTACGGTACTATTAACAAAACATACTTATATAAAACGAATACATAATTCATTAATTCCAGAAAGATCCTATAGAATATAGACAATTATAGCTAATTAATCAACTCCGCTGGAAAATCTGGAAATTCTCAAACAATCAGAACAAACACGAAACCCTAAGCGATCGCTGAAAACATCGAAAATCTGTAAAACACGTTCCTCTTGTAAGATCGGAAGGCAAACATGGGGATTTGGGGATCATATTGTTTGAGAGCGGTAAAATGCCGCTTGACTTCTTTTGGAATAATAATTGAGTAATACGTGGAATTTATAAAAATGAATGCACATTTTCCGTAGACACATAGCTAATCCGACTTCAATTGATCTCGTTAATTTTTAATTGTAAATTTTCGCAACACAAAACATATAAAGTTAGGAAAAACTTATAACCTAGAGTTTTGATAAAAGTTCTAACGTGCTTATTTATTTATTTATTTATTAGAAATACCAACGTTTGTTTACATTGTTTCATTAATTATTAATTACAGTCTTATTATATTCTTCTAAATGTAACAAACAATTACCTATAGGTATTCACAACATGCAAATATAAATTACACGAACTGACAATTTTAATTTTAATTGTAATTTTAATGTGCTTACAGAAGGATACAATATAATATTATATAGACAATTCTTTGTATGCGTATTTCACCGTCATTCATATCTTTAGAAAGACTATTGAATTTCAAGTAATATGTATACATATATTATTATTTATTATCATTGACCTTTACTTTTTCCCAATATCCAAATCTATCAGCAGCAGCATTTTACCGCTCCGCCGCTGTAAGACGCCCCTACCACTGTTTTCTTTGTTCGAAGCCTTAGCCCAATATTTGCCCTAATTATACACTTGATTTCACACTTACACCAAATTTGCGTTTGTCTTTCTTACGATTCACTTCGTTTGTTATTTTGTTAGTAAGTCATATTTTTAAGCCCTTATTTACGCTGTTTTTAGGGTTCCGAACCTCAAAATTAAAAAACGGAACCCTTATAGGATTACTTTGTTGTCTGTCTGTCTTTCATGACGCTTCTTCTCAGGAACGCGTGGAAATCAAGCTGAAATTTATATTGAATACTCAAGTCTATGATCCCTCGAAGCTGTGAAAAAATCAAACTTAGGTATAAGTAATCGCAATCAAATGATACAGTCGTTTGTTAGTAACATTGACAATTCTGTTCAACAAATAAGGAACAACAAACTAGTGATGTTCACAACACAATCGATGCTTGATGCATAATGTAGTGTTAGTGTAACCGAGACGAGGGGAATCACGGCAAGATTAAACATTTCAAGCGAGCACTATTAATCAGATCGCCGATTGCACTCTCTAAACAATGATAGTGATGTGTACGTATCGATAGGGTTGGATATTCGGATATTAATATTGTTTTTAGGAATACGAGTACGTTACTTGTATAAAATTATTCCTCAGTGACATAGATACTATTTTTTGTGATAATGTGTTTTAATTTGTGAAATAACAATACTGATGGACTAATAACGAAGTAACCTACGATTAAGTTATTAAATATAATATGTAGGATTGAAAAATATTTGTTGTGGTTATAGCATTGACCTACATATTATAGTAATACAAATTGTATGTAAGTGGCAAGATTTAAGTTATAAACGAAATAGGAAATAGATGAACAATAGCTTTTTTCTATCGATTATACAAAATCTGAATTAAAAGTGTTAGAATTCACTGTTGACGCCTGGCATAGTTTCTCTCGTATCAAATTTTGACTTAAACCATAATTTCTTGCAAACAAATTTCAATATCCATTTAACATTCAAGTTATCGAGAACGATCCCATCACTAGCCAAAACCAAAGGGTTCGAGAGAGCCGCCTGGTTAGTGTGAACTAAATGAATCATTAATAATGCAAAGTTAACGCTACCGTCGACCGCAAAACATCGATGTCGATAGTTTCCGTATCCTCACTTTATGTAATTGGTCCTAAAATAAAACATGGTGTATGTTTGTACATGTTTTTACTAAAAAACTTAAAGTTTGAAATTAAATAATAAATAAAGCTAATTAAAACGTGTTAAATGGAGTAGAGACACTAACTAGAAACGGAAAACATAATTAAAATTTGTAATGAAGTTTATTAATAAATTTAAAAATTCTTATGAATGTATAATAAACACATTAAATATTTAATATAATATATCTACACTGTATACAATATACATTCCTTAAATACTTAAATTTTTAGCAAATAATATTTATCCAACTCAAAAACAACTTAAACATTTACACAATAACATCACAACAAGCATTCAATTTGCGAAGTTTTTGATTGACAAACATACAAAGAAAACCCCAAATCATTCGAAATGAACAATACAATAATGTATTCATGTCAATCTTGTAAATATCTTGGTACAGATGACCCTCCCCAATTTTGTAGGGGACACGGGGACGACACGGGGACGATACGGGGGCGACATGGTTCCGACACGATTGAAAATATCGGACATTCCTTTGACATTGAATTTATTAGAAATCTGAGTGTTGTGACGAATTTAGTGATTTTTTATTAAATAAATAATATTACATTTTTTATGTAAGATATGTTAAGTGAAAAATAGAGATAGAGTTTGCATATTATGTTTAAATGTTTTGAGCTTTTTCGTGTTATTGTTAGAAAGCAGCTACATTTAGTTATGTTTTTAAAATTTATTAAGATTTTAACACATCAATTAATCTCAATATTGAACTTTAATAATTCTTCGATTTAATTATTTATCAATGTTATACATTTATTTGCTGTTATGCTCAAAATACGCAATTACTCATTTCCATTTTGCATGACATAAAGAATAAGACAAAATTTACAATTGCTATACTACAACCTAAAGTCAATAACTTCCCAAATTCATAACTTTCCACCTTATCAGAACCCTTTTAAAGAAAACTCGGTCAATGTCCCATGCCCCACTTAGGGACGGTCCCCACGTCATTAACAGATGACAATCTGATGGGTCCGGTCGGGACAGAATTCGATATTTCAAATCTTTGTTGTCACACATTGTTGACATGACATGACATTTGTTGTCACACTTTGATTATTGTTTCGTGATATGTGTTTTATATATCCCCTTGACCACCGAGCGGCCCGATCGGGCCACGACAATAGATTTTCTATTGTGTCTGTGATTCCGGGGGCTGAGGCAATATTCAATGTACATGTGTGGAGATAGGTAATTTTATTTTTTAGGTATAAGAAATATTATTATAGGGATTTAACGTCAATATTTGGACAAAGTTAGGCTTTTCGAGTGTTTATAATGGCCAGTACTACATTACCGATTTTGAAAACGTCTTTCAAAAGTAGAAAGCTAATGTAGAGCTTCTATTCTCGAATAGTATATAGGCAATGTTTTAACTTTTATCCAAGCTTCAAAATTTCATATCAACAAATATAAATAGATAAATATTATGATTTATTGACCTATGTTCACTTTTAGATTTTCTGCTTTCATACATAAATGCACTTTATAAAACTTAGCCTAACACCTTATTAAGAAGTGCGTGTCTAAACTTTTTTTTCATCTGCGTTGAAATTTTGAAAAAATGAACGAAAAAATCGTTGAATATACTTAAAAAAAATAATGAAACATATCACCTTTCTTTTCAGAATTCTTAAAAATCACTCGTATATTTTTATTCTCAAGTAATAATCGATGCAAACGTATAAAACGGAAACATTCACATCAAGGGATGAGGGATGGGGTCAATAAGTCAGCTCGTATTAACGCGTGTGAATAATAGAGAAGGAAATCGCACTCTCCATCGTCGCTGCTCGATTTCACGGGAATGAAAATGGGCTGGGCTTCTAAAGTACTAGGCTGATATATAAAATACCTATATAATAAAAGATGTATAAATTTTTAAAGAATAGAAAAAATTCGTTCACGAGGCGGGATTCGAACCCGCGTTCCGATTGGGTTTTATTATTATTTATACTAATAAAGCATTTGAATGCAAATCTATACTATTAATATTATAAAGCTGAAGAGTTTGTTTGTTTGTTTGAACGCGCTAATCTCAGGAACTACTGGTCCGATTTGAAAAATTATTTCGGTGATAGCTTTAGTTAGATAGCCCATTCATCGAGTCAGGCTATATACTTTATATCATCACGCTAAGACCAACAGGAGGGGAGCCACGCGGGTGAAACCGGGGAGCGCAGTATAAAATAAATCAAATTCAATAAAAGATGTAGCTTAGTAATGTTAAAAACTGTAAGAAAAGCTAGCTGAAGTGTTGTTGTGTCCTGTCATCCATCTGACTTCGATATATTAAACTTTAGTACTACTCTTCATACATTTTTTTCATACACATTCGTTGCTCCGGACTAAATAAGATGCAAACAAATGAAGGCATTATTAAAAAAGCTTATTAATAAACAATTGATGTTCGTGGCTATTTGTTAAATCGTATTAATATTTATGTACCTATTCAGCATTAATATTGACGATAGTTTTGAGGTGCTACGGAAATCGTAACGTATGGTGCTACGAACTAGCTACGGTGCTACAAGATCTGTCTTACCTTCTATAAGCAATAATATATTAATGAAAGCTTTCTGATTGCTTGGCCATAACTTTTGCGATATATATAACATTACCTGGCACTTTAATTTTGACGTGACAACGTCTTAAATTAGGTTGCGACTGGGAGTCACTTATGAAAAAGTGTAACGCTCGGTAACGTTACGATGAGTCACCGAACGAGAGAGAGGCCCGTCGAATGCCTTGCGTCTCTCTCCCACTCAACTATGATCGAGAAAAAGACGTTGTCACGTAAAATCTTCGCCCGTAAAACCGACTTTACAGGCAACCATTTTTTGCGATTTATAAAGATTCTTAGACACTTTAAAATTTATTTAGTCGTTTTAAATATAACCTACATAATAATTACACATGTTAATTCCTTCGCATAAACAAAAACTATCCAAAACCCATAGTGATAACGTTACAGCGCAATCAATCAAAATCTCTAATCCTCCAAAGTCTAACCCTTCGTGCGTCCATCGCGCGTCATTTGTTACAACCAAATCCGCGGGGTGTAAGAGGCCCCATGCCTTGATATGTCTTATTTATTGTCAAAATGCCAAGCCGGGTTGGGAACTATTTGTCATTGACAATTTTGCGAATCCACTAGTGGGGTTGTATGTAAATATGCGTTTTGTTTTTGCTATCCATTTGGTAATAGTATTGACTTGTTTTGATATATTGTTGTTGACGAGAGGTTTTTTAAATAACCTTAATGTTATTAGACATTGATGTAGATAGATATAGTTGCTACACCAATTCTCAAGGTTCCAGTGAGTGACTTAGTTACTTACTAGTTTTACTTTCGTTGTTTCGTTCGTTAAAGTAGTCTTTATATTAATAGAGAGTAAAATCTGTCATTATACCAAATTTCACCTAGAACTGTTCAAACAATCCGACTCGATTGAACACCACACATTCTAATTCAGTTTTATTTATTCGTTTGCTTTATGCACTTTCACTAAACATACTAATTATTACATTATATTAACAGTATATACTATTATATTAATACTATGTGTCACATCCAACAAAAACAATCCAACCATATTTGATAAAACATTTCTAATTTCGAATCGTCAAGCACGACATAAAAGTATCATAAATAACCTATAAGGGTCGAATGGACCCCACATTTGCATGTAGGGTTGACAATAACATATTATCGAAGACGCCAATGTAGCTGTATCGTTATAAAGACATTACTTTGTATTACCGTCCGTTCGTGCAACATTTGATATATAAATGACATGTCAGGGATGAGTAGCTTTGAAATAAATGTAGATAGTGAGTGGATCTTTGGGAATGTTCTTATGGAAGGTACTTTTAGGGGTTCGTACAGAGGAAGTAAAACGAAAAAATTGTTAACCTTTTTTTGTTATTTTCGTTACGTTTATCATTGAGATAATATGTTGTTGTAATGTAATTATTAAGACAAGTGGCTTTCTATTAGCGTAAAGTTCAATAGAATAGATTATGAATGTATGAGATTGACGTTTGATTACGACAACGACGACGATTGATTACGTCAATCTCATACATTCATAATCTATTCTATTGACGTTTACGCTAATAGAAAGCCACTTGTCTAGGGGGGCTGTCCAGTTGTTTTGGAACTTAGTCATTTTAAACTAACATTCAGCTGTCTTTCTTTCTTGATGAAAGGAATGAAAATAAAAAAAAATATTTATGTGGGTCCAAATAAATATTTTTTTTCATTTTCATTCCTTTCATCAAGAAAGAAAGACAGCTGAATGTTAGAGTATTTTCAGCTATCATGATCTTCTCTATAGAAAGAATAGAACTTTAGCTACTAATATTATAAAGTACAAAAACATGTTCATACTTTTGTTAGTTTAAAATGAATAGGGTCCAAAACAACTGGACTGATTTGAAAAAACTTTTATAATCATAAAGCTACATGATTATTGCGTAATATGAGTTATATTTTATTTAATTTTTAACCTAGGTTTACCCAGACAAAGCGGCAATATTCAGATCTTTTTCAGAGAGAGACGAGCGGTTATTTCTACGATACGGTGTTACGATATTTAGATACTTTTCTAGGGGCGTCTACGATATTCAGATGTACAATGACACCCGTTATCATCCAGTATGTCCAATTAATGTCCATTTTTCTTGTACAAATCCAGCGAAGTGACACGCGCCCGGGTAAGGGTTGGTAATCGGCGGTGATAAATGGTCGGACGTCGGACGGACTTAGGACGAACGGTATCGGCTAGAGTGGTCGCGATGTTGCCCTTTAAAATATCGTAAAAATAATCAATAGTAGGTATATTATAATATATGAAAAATTAATATTGAGCACACAAATGAACCTGCTTTTCTACATTTCTAGCTAGCATTATCTGTTAAGGACGATAGTTAAGATGCAATATGCTCTATAATCTATATTATTTAATGTTGAACGTATGAAAATCAAATGTGGTTACTGCTTATATCTTTTTTCTGCCAGGTCGTGACTTGTATGTCTCTATTCGTCTTCATTAAATTTATTTTTAACTGAACCATAGGTTTGCATGTATTTAAAACGTATAATCCCATTGCAAATTCATTAAAATATAAATATTATTATTTATTTTATACTTTTAATCTTAGACATGTATAGTATGCTATACGACGAAGGTTTTATCCCGGATAACCGGGTCAGAACCGTACAAGATACAGGTCGAATGGATAGACACGATTGATAGTTTTCTTATTTAATACTTTTGTATCTTTGTTCTTATTTTTAACTAGCATTTCGCAGCGTTTTCGCTTGAAATAAAGGGGGGGGGGAAAACTGAAAAATACAATTGGTGAACATACTTGAGAATGACATAGCTTTGTAGTTCCATGTTTTGTTCCGTCTTTCCAAAGGCAGAGGTAGCGGAGGTACATGCAAATTTAACCTATTTCTGATAAAGCAATTTGCTTTATGTCATAACACAGATTTATCGAAATTGTGTGATATATCACTATGATGATTGACGATGGAAGAAAATATTTACCATTGTTGATAATAATAAGCAGTTAAGGTATTATCCTACCAAATTTGGTAAGACAACCTAATTTGTGTCAAACTCTACAATTATAAAAAAGTAAAATATACGCTCGATTCATACATGCAATTGGAAATAAAATTCAATAATACAAATTGTATAAGATAACTACCAGAGCACCATATGTTCGGATTCCGGATGAATAGCCCGGGCATACCCGGATGTAATTGCTAGCGAATCACACGGTCAAATGGCTGGATAGTCGCTTTGTTTTGTTTTACATATTATTTTATGGAAAAGTGTTATTTTTAACTAATAGTAAAATTTCAATTGATTTGATAAATTGGTACAGTTTTAAAGGAAAATTGTAATTGATTCACTGGTCAATGAAAAAGTATATTATTCAAAGAGGTAAATTTCTGTCATAGACAGATAAACATTCAATTATAATATACTAGCTTTCCACCCGCGGCATCGTCCGCGCAGTCAAAGAAAAACCCGCATAGTTCCCGTTCCCGTGAGATTTCCGAGATAAAATCTATCCTATATCCCGGGGTAAAAATTAGCCTATGTCCTTTCTCGGGTATCAAAATATCTCTATACCAAATTTCATGCAAATTGGTTCAGTGGTTAAGGCGTGATTGAGTAACAGACAGACAGACAGAGTTACTTTCGCATTTATAATATTAGTATGGATACGGCTTGCTTGACTGAAAATATTAAGAACCGATATCCAGGTATTTACAGTTTCGCATTCAAAACATAAACCACCTCAATTAAACATAGAGCGAACTACAAATATTTTTCGTTTTTTAAAGCTCACAATTGATAAACAAAAATGTTATAAATGTGCCAACAGCAGTACCTAGCATAAAATGTATTATAATAAAATGTGTTATTAAAAAGTAACACATTAACTTAACCTCATCACCATCATCTGCCATTTTTTTATTACACGCTTTATATTAGCTTCACCTGTATGTTTGTAACCGACTTCTTTGGGCGCGATTTTGACCCACTTTAAACGGCCAGATTTCGTTCAAACTTTGTAGATTTATTGAGGACCGATGACAATACACTAATTTGATAAAATTTTCTATTTTTTAGTTCGGTTTTCAATAAAAGCGTGTTTTTTAGTTTTTTTTAACTATTATTATTTCCACTTATTACGTACTATAATTACAATACATTATTAACAGAACCCACGACATATTCTAAGCCATACTTTAACCACTAAACAACAAGTCAATAGTCACTATATACAATTATCCGTTTGACAGGACGCGTTCGAGCCGGTCATCCGGGTAATCGACACACGGTGACCGGATATTTACTGCAACGGATATACATACACTATTAGTTTATATAGGTATTGGTTGTAGTGCTTTTAAGTTTTGTATGTATTTTTATTGACATAATACGATATTTTTTCACTTTTGATTTGATATCATCTACCTGTAGTGTGATACAATTTTTGTGGAAAACATGATGTTTGATCTGTTAGAAAGGAGAATGGCAAACTCCCATAGGACTTTGGGCCTGATCGTTACACTGATGATTTATGTGGGGTTAAATAGATAAAAATATACAGATTCTATATATATAACAATTAAAGATCTGTTCTATGGGATAGCAGAGATATTGAGCATGTAACGTCACTAAAATTAAAATAAATAAATAAAATAAATAAATAAATAAAACATTTATTGATAACAAACGAAAAAGTATACAAGCCACACAGAAACAAAAAAAAATAAAAAATAAAAATAAGGTAAGAACAAAAACATGGTAAAAAACTTAAAACTAAAACAAAATATTACACAATCAAAAACTTACAACCTAAAAAAATCGACAAGTACTGTGCGGCAACGTCTGTTATCAAAAGGGGCTTCTCAGTATAAAGCTGCAGTGACTTTAGAGTCAACTAGCAGCACTGATTTTCAGAAACCCCTATTGACAGTCGGAGTTACAGCCTGTGTGATGTGTGTGCGTGAGTGAGTGAGTGTGTGTGTGCGTGTGTGTGAGTGTGTGTGTGTGTGTGTGTGTATGCGTGGGTGTGTGTGAGTGGGTCGGTGCGTAGGTATATAAATAAAATAAACGTAAACATATTATTAAGTAAGAACTATATAGGATTCAATAATACAGGAGATTAAAAAATAGATATACATATTAACTATAAATACTTACTATACTTACAATATTATCAGTGATGAAATATGGTGACAGGCACTACAACGGGTACTAAGGCTGATTCGTAGAATTTAGAAGGTAGTTTCGATACTTGAAACGAAAGCTACTCACTGATGTTAATTTAGACAGAGGCGGAGGGAGATCGTTCCAGCACTTTGTGGCCCGGTAAGTGAATCCACCTCTAAAGGCTGCGGTGTGATGCTTCGGAACTGAAAGTTTTACGCTGGCGAATCTTGTACCATAGTTGATTGCACTACGTTGTCCCAACCATGCCAACTTGTTGTACAGATACAGTGGTATTTTTTATGAATTATTCCAAACAACAAAGTGGCAAATTGAGGTTAGGTTTGCTCGAGTTCAATGAATAGCTTTGTTTCTTTCTAAGTAGAGGTAAGTTTATATCCTATAATATACATTATTTAGATAAAGAGTGTAACAGAAGAACAGTTAGGTAATTGAGATATTGGATCGAACTTTTATTCTTTTAGATTACCTACCAAAACATCGTAGGTACTTATTTATAAAATAAAACACGTTTTTTCATAAATCGTTTATTCATCATTATCATCATAAACAATTAACACATCATCCAGAAACTGTGCTGGCAGCATTAAATCTGGTTGATACCTTGCCCAGCTAAGGTACCATATTATGCACATAACGTGACAGCAGCAACCTACAGTTCTTCTTCCTACTAAACAATTACAATAATAAACTGTTATTGCTTCCCTTCCTATGAGAGCCCTCACCCAGCAAGAATGACATAGATATGTTGCTCTATTTCCAATCTGTAAAGAAATACTTTGTTAAAACACCTTTTATTTTTACTTTGAGATTTAAAAAGAAGATTATTGGCAACTTTTTACTTAGAATATTATCAAAACACTCAATAACTTAAATGACGAGGTAATATCCACTCTAATATCACTGGCCACTGCTCTCATTCTTTGATCGCGTTGAGAATCAGTTCTTAGTAAATGAAACCGTGTGCGCAATACAGAACGTCCACAATAAATGCATACACGTTGATGACCAAGAGTTACAGTGTCTTCTTCATGATTTTCAATCCTCAAAGAATCATTTGCAAGTTTCCAGCATGCATCACATATGTGATCAGAGTGAGTGATCTACAAATAAAGAATTAATATTACTGTTCCCGCTTTAGGCATGGGAACTGGAATCTCTTTAGGGAAACTCAATATTCCTTGTATAAAGATTTTATTTTCAACACCAACGCCCCATTTGTACAAAGGTTTCTTTATGAGTAAAAAAATACATACTACCCGGCCAATAAATAATAAATAAAAATGACAATCCATGTCGGTGCGCGC
Source organism: Colias behrii (assembly GCA_029959065.1). Classification (NCBI taxonomy): domain Eukaryota; kingdom Metazoa; phylum Arthropoda; class Insecta; order Lepidoptera; family Pieridae; genus Colias; species Colias behrii. The sequence continues at coordinate 10,398,636 of JARWMC010000017.1, forward strand.
GCGATTGCTATTATAAATTAACAGGCGTAGACATAATCCTCCCCCCGGTGAAAAGCGTAGATTTTCAAGCTTGAAGGTCTTCAGAAGTGGGCAGAGGACACAGTCGAACCAAAGGTCTTCGAACGCAGCCTCTTGTAGTTTCGACGTCCGCAACTCGACAAACGCCGTCTGTTCCATGGAATAATCGAACGATACGCCCCATGCGCCAACAAAGTGGTGGAGAATTATCCTCTTGAATCAGTACGAGGTCTCCGACATTTATTTTTGATTTGTCAACCTTCCATTTGGTTCGTAGTTGCATTTCTGAGATATACTCTTTCTGCCATCTCTTCCAGAAGTGTTGGCGAATTTGTTCAAGTCTGCCATATCTATCCAGGGAGTTCTCCTTAGCGTTATCCAACGAAGGAGCCGGCAGTGCATTCAATGGTCTTCCGATTAAGAAGTGCCCTGGGGACAAGGAAAGGAAGTCATTGGGGGAAGATGACATGGGACACAGAGGACGGCTATTGAGAATGGCCTCCACTTGAGCAAACAATGTCGAAAGTTCCTCAAATGTGAGATGAGTATTGCCCATATCATGGGCATGATAATAGGTAATGATAAACCAATATTACTATAATTTAAATTGTTTTACACAAATGGAAGCGAAATAATAGGTAATTTTTGGATAATTACGAACGTGAATTTTATGTTATAAGGTTAGGTATAGGAATGTGTTATTGGAATTAAGGATTTGCACTTAACTTGGTACTATGAGCTGCACTCCGGCACGACACTTTAGCTGTATCGTTGTTCAGACGAGCAGGTTATCCTTTTCGACAGGAATCAGTCCCAAATTGAAGTCGTCAATTCCAGAAACAATGTTGCGTAGATGTGTAGATAATTTATCGCAATTAATTCGTATTTTGCGGTGAAATCCGTTTTCGTCCTGTCACGGTCGCCAAATTGTTCCCGCTTTAGGCATGGGAACTGGAATTTCTTTAGGGAAACTCAATATTCCTTGTATAAAGATTTTATTTTCAACACCAACGCCCCATTTGTACAAAGGTTTCTTTATGAGTAAAAAAATACATACTACCCGGCCAATAAATAATAAATAAAAATGACAATCCATGTCGGTGCGCGCGCGATTGCTATTATAAATTAACAGGCGTAGACAATTACAATTGGACAAAAGAAAGTGAATATTGCCGGTGTTTTACAAGTAACCCTGTATAAATCTCGTGTCACAATGTTTGTCCTCAATTGACTTCTAAACCACTTAACCGATTATAATAAAATTCGCACACCATGTGGAGTTCGATCCAACTTGAGAGATAGGATAGTTTAAACATGTAGGTACCACGGGCGAAGCCGGGGTGGACCGCTAGTATATATATATAAAACAATGTGTGTTTACGTTTTTGTTTGATTTCAATAGCTAGTACTAAATACCTTAGAATTTAGATAATACTAATCCACTAACCGTTAGAGGAGCAGCACACCCTTGTATAATTGATATTATTGCGTTATCTTGTAACAAATGCATACGTATAGCATTGTTACGATTAGCATTAATACCACAGTTGATGCAGTTCATATTTGTAAATGAAAAATCGGATGCAAAGTCGGTGTCCAGGTAGGGTAGCAGTAGTGAGTCGTAAAGGCAGGTAATCAAAGTCCGGTGTGCAAGCGTTGGTTGGTAGTAATAACAGAGATCGTCAGTGTCCGTAATACGTAGCGAAAGTCGATAAAGATGAAGAAAATAAGTTAACCACGAAACGAAAAACCTCAATCAAATGTCAAAAGTCAAACGACAAACATGACATTGTAATTAAAATTGAAGCGGCCAGCTACATTTCAGAAATATTCTTACAAAGTGCGGCCGCCATGAGTAAAAATGTGTAGAATTACCTAAATAAATAGCGTGCTAAAAAGTTAAAAATAAAATATGTATCGCAGTTAACTTATATTTCTGATTTATAAAGCATTTGAATTTTATATTTAAAAGTAAAAATGAAAATAAATATTCATTCGTTTTAATCGATATATCGACTATTTTACTCCTGACAGCACTGACAATCTCTGCTTGATAAGACCGGTAGTCATAGAAATCTAAATAACAATGCCGAGTGAACACATTATCTTTTTTTCAAACATTTGTTTTCCCATAGAATCAGAAGTCAATATTTTACCAAGAATTATTAAAAATAACATAATGAATTTTAAATATATTATGATTTCTGTAAGGCCCTAATTTTGTTAGGCCCAGTTTCGCCATTCTCCTTTGATTGATTATTTAATATTGTGAATCCGGAATGCTTCAATATCATATCAGGTCATATCTGAAAAAAAATTGTAGAAGAATTTCGTTTTCCTATGGAGTACTTATCATTAATCAATGAATTTTACGTACAAATGAGTGTTCAGAATTCTAGTCAGAACTCTTTGACTACATGTGTTTTTTAATATTTATTTCCACTATTTAGGTTTTCAGTTACACCCTCAATTCAAATATTAAGCAGTATAACAGTCAGTATTAAACCTAACATAATATAAAAATGAAAAAAAAAAATATTAAATAGCATTTAAAACTAACGATAAATTGCTTCGAAATCAAACTTTTACGAGCAGTAAATCGCAAAGTTTAAATGGCAAAGAAATAAAACTACTGGATGCGCTTGCCAAACTAATACGCTCTTGGCCAGCCTGAGGGTCGCAGAGTCGATATTTGCGCAATAAATTATGACTGGCGTAAATAAGTACAAAGTATTTGGCAGTCATAGAGTCCAGTTTTGTGGATATAGAGTGCTGGATGTGGCTAATTAGATGAGTTATTCGCATAATCAATAACAAACGATGTAGCGTATGTTATTTTCAGTTTCTTGAAACGTTATGCAAGACTTGTGCGTTAAAATTGTACCTTATTTTTGAAACGTATCTTCGCCGTTCATGTTATTTTAAGATGCAAGTAAGTGTCGGCTATTTTATTTAACTATACTAGTATATTACTAGAATTTCGCCTGCCATACTAAAAACTTATCAAAATTTATACTGAATCATTCCTCGAGAACCATTAATTTAATAATATACAATCAGTTTCATAATTTAAAAGATAAACATACAGGCAGGCACAGACAGCCGTCTGTTTTTCTACTAGTCTTTCTTAGTACTTTCATACTGATTATATTTACATCTCTTCCAGTTCCCTATATCTTCGCTAACGTCCACTTAGCACAAGTTGGACAATAATCACTAATGGAGCGATGCGGCGCTCACAACTCATGCTACTTTTGTTCTAGTAATGGGATCAGGCGAATATATCATCATTTTATTACGCAATTAGCCATTGGAAAACGTTTCTGCATTTTATAAGATAATTTTAAATGTTTGGAAAATGATTTTGAAGCTTCCTGTGTCACCGTATCAAGTCGATTTTTTCCGAACGTGTTTTAAAAAGATGAAAAATACTGGTGAAATCTTGGATTTTTTCTACTGATTTTGAGCGCTGATGTTTTATATTTTTTTATTTTTTAACCAATAATTTCCATGGCACAGAGAAACCTGATGTCAAGTTGCGTTTTGGTTTAATGACGTAGTTTTTTTTTAATATTTTGTATTTGTTTTCAGTGTTTATATACTACTATACTGTATAAGCTGTAAAACAAAGCTATAAGGACTAATATCGATCTAGTTTCATCGAAAGTATCGTTCAGTTTCTAAGAAGATAAATAAAATATTTTGGACCACAATAAACTAAAATTTGTCACTGCATATCGATATGATTGTAATATTATGTTAATTTAATAATATTAAAAATTTGGAAAATATGCTAAATGTTCATTGGCTTAAAATCATATAATCATATTTTTACAAAAGCTAGGTATTTTATAAAGCTTCAAACTTGTTGCGTTGTTTAAGTTTGGATTTATATGCATTGATGTTAGTGCACGTTCGTAATTAGATACCTTTTCTATTGTTTAATAATTTATTGGTTTTTAATTAATAATCTAAACAACTAAATGACAAAAGACGTAGTTAAAGATCTGTATAAAGTCATGTAGAAAAGTTTACAAGGTATTCTGTTGAACACAGAGTAATCTGCCTATTCCCCACATAAACATTTAATTGTAATTATTGAAAAGCCTTTAGGCCCGTTTTATCTAGTTTACTGTTAAAATAAATAACAGAAGTACACTCGATTTAGTTGAATAATTTTTTCCTGGTTTTCGCAAGTATAACATAAATAAATCAAAGACTCACAAACGGATTTGTATTATCTTAAAAACATGTAGCAACACTGATTGCCCGTAACGCTCTCTCGTTTAAAAACTAAATAATCTAAATAAATCGCGTTTAAAACCCGTTAAATATCAAATTCAGTAGCCAAATACGAACGAGACACATTAGGGCGGTTATACGCTGTGATGCAATCGCTAAGGCCACCTTAGTCGCCATACTTTATGTGCACTCACAATTAGTTGCCGCGAGATGGCAGGTGAAACTATGAGACAGGGAATGGTGTGGAGCGGTTGTTATGTTACTTTTTTGTGGGGTAAATTATAAAGTGAGAGATGGCTTTTGCATACAATTAACTGTCGAGTAAATAAACTCTTATAATATTAAAAAATTATAGATGAGAGTAGGTAAGTTAAAATTATTAAAAAATTAAACAATATTAATTACTTGATCTATACAAAACCGTTTTACTAATTGAGCTTTCACTAAAATAGGAAATAAGAAGACCTTTTAAACACCGTATTTTAAATTTTCTGTACCTTATGACTAGGCAGTTTTAACAGTTTAAGATTATTAGCCGTTCTATGACAGCATAAAGTTTTCATTTCCGTAATTCGTCCCTAAGTGTAAATTTTATAAAGCTTATTTTGTTAACCAAAGTTGATGATAATATCATCAATAAACTGTAGATAGCTTGTCCACTGCATTTAATAAATTTACAGAAAAAATTCTAAAGCGGCTCCACACCACCTCTGTTCTCCCGTAAAGCATCTCAGCGCAAAAGTCGTTAGTAACAAACTCCACACATTTGTGTCACCGGATACAATCCCATTATAATTTTAAATTTTAAGCCCATCCATTTGTGACTCCAATCTGACGCTGCGCAATCTTTGATACGTTTTTAATCTTTTGCACGAGTTTCCTTACTTTGTCTATCTTTTAATAGTTACTTAGTTTCGAAGTTAGAGAGAATGAAGATGTTTATTTATAAGGCAGTTTGTTATGGAAACTAGATAGAACTTATGAGTTTAGGCAATTTGTTCATGCTTTTGGGGAAATTTAAAATGATACTTTGTATGTTAAACTTTCAAAGACATCCGTACGTTGACGTGATACGCGCATGGCTTTTCCTGGATATATGATGATAAAGACAGGCTATTGGATCTCTATTTTAAGAATCTACTATCAGCAGAGAACGTTTATCAAGTATTTAACAGTTAGGTTGTAAATTTCTAATAAAAGCGGAGACAAATTCAACAAAACAAAAACCGTTAAAAAGGCTTTCTTGTAGCTTAACACGTCATTACCTTGATAAAATGTTCAAAGATTTGATTTTGATGTATCTACCTGCAATTTATTTATTTATTTATATTTGGCACACCAACAATAAATACATTTCACATTCGTACAATAAACATTATAAATTCATTAATATTATGCATTTATCAATAACAGTTGGTGTACACAGCATTCACAACAGTTCTCGAAATCATATTATAGAATTATTTAAGTACATTAACAAATTATTTAAACAAAAAATACTATATTATTTCATTAATATAATTTAAATAACTGTCCCGTGCCACGCGTTCCGTTTTATGCTATAAAGGCACACGTTAAAATTTTAATTAAAAAAGGATTACACCGTGTCGCTAATGCACAGAATTCTTTCTTAATTATTTCGGGAACCTTTGAAAATTACATAAGGATTGAGATAAAGTGGTGCATTTAATTTTTTTTTATTTGTTACAGTTTTTTCGCTGGAAATTCTGAAACAAACGTTTTATATTTGGTTATTATAATTAATTTCTTTTGTTAGATTATAATATCTTCCTACTAAAAATATTATAAATGCGAAAGTGTGAGGATGGATGGATGTTTGTTACTCTTTCACGCATATACTAATGAACCGATTATAATGAAATTTGAGACTTAAGACCCAGAATAAGACATAGGCTACTTTTAATCTTGGAAATCCCATAGAAACGGGAACTATGCGGGTTTTTCTTTCCAGCGCGGGCGAAGCCGCGGGCGGAAATCTAGTGTTACTATAAAAAAAAAATGAGAGTTAGGCATGTTACAAATTCATTGTAATTTACATAATTATTGTACCTACGTAATTTATTTATTTAATTTCGTTGTTATCATTAATTAGTTAGTCAATAATATAACTTATCAAATACATACACACATAAATAATAGTTTATAAATGACTGAAAACTCTTACACAGAATGTTATCATGTCTTTCACTCGATAGTTTGTGATTTTGTTACAAGTAAGAAGGTAGCAATTAGCATAATAATTATTCATTAGGAATCCAGCAATTTCCTAAGAAATAACATTTGTACATTCCCAACATTTTAAAATCTTCAATTAACACTAAAAAGCACACAGAAAGAAAGAATGACTGTTAAATTAATGTCTTTCCATCAATTAAGAAACAGAAAAAAGGGGTTTACAATTAATGAAAATCCGTATAAATAAAGGATAAAAATAAAATCTATACTTTACTTTGCACCTGGTCAGAGGAGACGGGGGACAAATGGAACAACGCTAATTAAATATAGGGAGAAATATTTTAATAAGTTTATGAGTGTGCCTTGGGTTAGGCGGGTTGTAAACGAATAAGGTGAATCTCTACGCTATAAAATCACAATGTAATGAATATAAAACTGAAATTATCAGAAAATATTTGTTTTACCTTATGTTTAATTTATTATATGTATAACTGGCCTATAATATTTAACTTAAAATGCGGGAAATTGTTATCAAACTTTATTATGTATGTGAAATAATTTAAAAACTCGTGTATATATTATTATGAAATCAGTTTTGTATCTATTTCTAATAGGTTATATAATATTTATGGAGAAACAGCTTAGATTTTGTTCTTTTTAAAACTGCTTCACTTAATATAGATTCCATTACATACACTACTACTACATATTTACCTAGCAAATCCTATTCTTCATTTATTTGGAACAAGCGGTTAGTTTCTTACATAACTCATATCAACCGCTCGTGTACACTTCGCCTTACCTTAAAACAAATATTATGTTTAGTTGCAGTGTGAGTGTTGAATTTTAATATCATTACTTGAGTTGCGTTTTTAATTTTATAAAAGCACTGCTTTCCTTTTGTAATGTGGGTTTAAAATGTAGTTTTTGTTTGGTGCCGGTAACGTTGTTATGTTTACGTGGAATTGGCTTTGTTCTACGTCAAATTTGTATCTAAAAATGATCTAGAATTTTCTTTCAATAACATAACGTATGGAGTGAATAAGGCCAGTTTCATATTACATCTTTCTTTAATTGAAATAAGGTAAGATTAGATTACTCTCATGTGTTTTTTCTTAGTTATGTAATTAATCTTGTACTGCAACCAAATATTTTTATATGCATATTTTTTATAATCATATTTCATTTGTCGAAGCGTAGTTTATTATTTAATGTGTAAGTTAGATAATATATGTATTGTTGTCATATTGCCGTGATATTTCCTTCTTATTAATATCGGTTTTAAACAATCGTTTTATTTGATAACAATCCGTTCCAGATGAATTCTACGATTGACAAAACTAAGATTGACTAACTAATAATAAGAAAATTTAAAATAGAACCTAATTGATTGATTGAACATCTCTGAATTGAAAGTCTAATCACGTCAAAAACTCCCAAAGAATCGAATAAAATTATCAAGTTGAAAGGAGAAGAAATGAAGCGTCCAGACCTGATCCGAGCAATTAATCGTCCGATCAATCAACAATTAATTCTATTCAAGCTGTGACGTCGCAAATTGAGGGGAACAGAAGGAATATTTCACTGCTCCATTTTTCCCAATACCCCCTAATTACTTTTGTTCTCGAGACGGTCATGCTGCACGAAGGAGATACTTGACTGTTTCTGTGATTTTGTGGTATGTGATGATGACTTTTTCTTTGTCGTATTTAAATTATTAGGAGGCATTCGTATTAAGTGGTAAATAATAAAATTAAAAATTTTTTTTGATAACCAGAGAAGCAGTGAGATAAAATGCATTTTATTCCGTCAAATTGTAGTGAAAAAAAATTCACATATTATGAACTTTGTTTTGTCAAGTATGATTACTTTATTGACTCTATTCAAACATACATTTAAAATAATGGGATACTCAATATATTTGAATTCGCTTGTATCCATCCTTTCACCTTCAAGCGCTTTAAATATACGTATTATCTAAAGATATTAAATTACCCTTGGATATTTCAGTTCTAAGCATAATGCATTTGAAGGAATCAAATATTGTATTGAAATTGCAAACTTTTTTCACTTTACTCTTTTGCGTGCGCTTATAGGATATATATAATACTAGTGGTCCGCCCCGGCTTCGCCCGTGGTACCTACATGTTTAAACTATCCTATCTCTCAAGTTGGATCGAACTGCACATGGTGTGCGAATTTTATTATAATCGGTTAAGTGATTTAGGAGTCCATTGAGGACAAACATTGTGACACGAGATTTATATATATATTAAGATTGACCGGTCGTGGTGGAAATCTTTGAAGGGGCCTTTGTTACGACGATATGCTATTTTCTGTGAAACACCACGCTGACCAAATGCGGGCTGATGGTATCACATGTCTGTCTGTCTGACGAAACTTTCCTTCACCAATTTAGAGGTCTCCTATAATATTGAAAAGTAAACTCAATCCCTTACAAAAATTCTAACAATAAAACGCAATAAAAACAAACACGGCAAGACCTAACAAATCTCAATAACAAGAAGTCAATAACTATCCACGGGGGTTAAGGATGCGAGGGTTGGAGCGGGTTAAACGGCGATTCTTTCCCTCTTTCCACTTCAACAGTTTTATTTGTATCCGCAGACCTCTTGGGACGATGTATGTTCCGATAAACTCTGCAATCTTGTTAGTTTTGTTATCGAAAGGGATATTGTGGTTTGCAATGCTTTGCAATATGGTTAATGCTCGAAAGTTTGCAATTCTTTGAAATATGGTTTGATTGTTGGAGGTTAGCGTTTAATGGTGAATTGATGCACTGCTAATATTGTCCTATACCTTACTAATACTATAATAAAAGTATGTTTGTTTATAGAAAGGCTTGCAACCTCGCAACGGAGTGATTTGGAATGATTTTGTGACTTATGAAAGGTAGAAAGATGAGAAGTATCGTAATCTTCTTTCTATGAGCACCGAACATCCTATAAACTGATTCTCTTACCACTTAAACTAGAAACAACATACAAATAACAGAACTAATATAATCCCATATATCCTATTGTATATTACATACAAGAAACAGCGCAAATCCAAAACAGTCTTCCATAAAACAACTTATCGCGAACAATAAAAATGTTAATATCGACACAAATCAAAAAGAGACGCCATAACAGAGAATAACCTGTCAAATGGAGATTGTTCAGACCTTATGCTGTATCAGTGCGAATGACCTTATCAAGGGCTATAAGGAATAAATAGAGAGATAAAAATAAAGTTATTTTTTTCCTAAGCGCCGAATCCTTGGCTGTCTCTTACACCGTTATGAGTGTAGAAATACATTAAAGTGCGAAATTATTTCATTTGTTAATAAAATTGTAACACATAAATAAGTATATACTAGAGTTTAATTGAAAGGATTCAATTGAAATATTTCCCTTATTTTCCTACTTCCACAAATAAATGATAATAATCCAGTTATTCAATACCAATAATAAATTGTTTTCGTAACGGTTATAGACATTTCATTTGTGTTTTATTTATTACTAACACTATCACATTCATATATTATACTAATGTTTTTTAAAATAAAACACATTATTTTAGCCCAACAACAATCACAAGTTCGTGTTTTATTTATAACAAATAACAGCACATCCTCATATTTTACCTTCTAAAATTACACAAATGTTAACACTATATCTAACTAGTACTTATCTTGTAAAAATATTTAAATTTCGCATCCCTAGCTTACACTACGGTGTAACAACACCCGCAGATAGCCCTGGGCACAGTGGGTTAAAATGTAACATGCAATAAAACACCCCTTCTGTCCATAAATATCTTTTCGGAAGTTGGTCTGTTAGTGGTCGGTTTTTTCCTTCAGTCCACTTTTATTTATTGACGGAATTTGAGGGCATTTCCCCGTTATTTGACCCCTTCTCTCAACGGTTATAGACAGACGATTTATTCACTTTATAAATTGTTTCTGGATTATACTCTTGGATTGTTTTTCTTTGTGATGTGATTAATTAAATATTTATAAATTTGGAATAAATTGTGTTCATTAAAATGCTGTTAAAATCACAATGTTCTTCTGTGGGAGCCGGTATGAAAACTTAAATAAGTACTGGATTGTTATTCTAAAATATGTGCAAATTTGCGTGTATGTATCATATTACTAGCAGGTCTAGTTATCACTAGAAAAAGTTTTAAGAAATTAGTGTTAATTACTTCATTAAATCCTCAAATTACTTCTAGAAATCGTGTCTACAATAATATTCTAATATCACAATCCTACCTTATAGAATGAAGTTTCGGAACAATCCCATATCCATGTAAATAAACAAAACATAATATCTCCAATAAACGCTCTGATTTATGATCAGATTGCCCAACTCCCTCTATCTAACATCTACATCTTGCAAGAACCGAAATTGTCCATTTAAAAAATGGCCGAACCGGGCCAATCAATCTGAGCCGGGATAAGTAGCGTAATATTGTTAGTCCGACCACGGAACTCTCCCGGGGCAGATTTTCCCATAAATTGAAGACGCTAAGTGATTCGCCCCTTTCAATCTTCCAATACCCAGGGCATATTTTTTACAAGTCCGAGTGGATTTATCTTTTTAACAATTCATGTCCAGTCGCTTGATCTCGATGGACTTTGTTTTTGGCAATTGACAAGGCTTTTTTACAGCTTGTAGGGAAGCTAATGGTAATATATTTTTATAAGGATATTACCATCAGCTTATCTGTAAAATATTATGTGTTTAGTTAATTAATGTCAGGATTTATCGCTATTTGAAAATTGTCTATGTAGACTTGATACTAGATGGATATCACATCGGTATATGGCGATTCAAAAGTGTTGTCGTAATAAGCCTAAGTATTTAAAATAAAAATAAATAAAATGTTTGGGTATTATTATGACTTAAGCTTTAGTTTGAGATTAAGCTTTTGTTTTTTTTTTTTTCAGTAAGTAGATACTGAATTTGACTACATTTTCACTCATATAATTGAACTTGATCTTGAAAATGTTTTTTTTTTGTTTTGTGTGGTCCTGAATAAATTTTATTTTTTTCAAAGACACTTTTTACGATAGAGAGATACTGGTTAGCGATAGATAATAGTTTGTCCACAAGAATTGAATCCTCATTTTCTCCTAATGGAAATCTATTATACTAAGCTTGTTTGTTTTATAGTTACCGATGCGCGGCGGTCACAAGGCGGCGTTTACAATAGTCGCGTGTCGCGTGACACCGTGACAAGGGGCTTATACAGGGTGCTGTTTTGGAAATAGTTAAAAAAAGAAAGAGTGGAGATAACAAGAGACTTATATAAAGTAGTTGGTAAGATTAAGATTTTACTATGATGGCATTTTAGTTGTACCTAAGTTAAATAAGAATACCATGAAGAGATTTTCGACAACAATATACTTAATTTATTATTTCACAAATATTCTAGCACCAGTGGGCAGTTATGTAACATGTTCACTTAGCTTTTTAAATCCAAACTTCATTGTAGTTATATTGATTCAAAATCTGCAGACGTACAGTGAACGACGCATGTTTAAAAAATACAATGGTCCTTGGTTCGGCCCTTGATGAAGGATGTTCATGCATTTTGTAAACTATTGTACATTTATTACACATCTACACTAATATTATAACGAGGAAAACTTTGTTTGTTTGTTTGATTGATTGTAATGAATAGGCTCATAAACTACTGGACCGATTTTGATGAAATTTGGCACAGATAATCTTTAGACCCTGAGAAACTACCTCAGAACATAGGCTACCTTTTATTGCGAAATATGTACCATGGGCGAAGCCGGGGCGGACTGCTAGTGTTAAATAATTTAGTACCAGAACAAGGCCTCTTGCACACTACTACGTGTGATATAAGGTGTCTTATTATAAAGCTTTACTATAATCATGCAGATAAAAAAATAAATAAATGGTCAACAACAAACACAACACCCTGTACATCAAGTTATCTATTGAATACTGAGCAAGTGCTGTATCAGTCTCACACCAGTGATATCTATTGTTCACCTTTGTGCATACAATATTGGGTTTCGCGTATCTAGGTCACTGATCCATTGTCTTCGAGTTTTCTAGATTTTGTTACAGGATGTCTTTTCTAGTAATAAATTGGAGTATCACCATGATGCGTGATTGTATTTATTCATATGAAATACTAGCTGTGCCTCACGGATATACCCGCATTGCTTCGCTCCTGTTGGTGTTAGCGTGATGATGTTATAACCTATACCCTTCCTCGAAAAATGGGCTATCTAACACTGAAAGAATATTTCAAATCGGACCAGTAGTTCCTGAAATTAGCACCTTCAAACAAATAAACAAACTATTCAGCTTTATAATATTAGTATAGATAGTATAGATTTAGTTACCTTTTACAATCTAACACTTAAAAAGATTCTTCGTAAAACTTACATTAATACTATGAAAAGGTGAAGAATATGTAAGGTAAAAGGAACGATTCAAATAAGGCGGCTGTATTAGTTCAAAGTGATATTATTCTTGTATATAAGTATAATGGTATTTAAACAAAAACAAATAAGAAACCATATTAATTTAAATCGCATTTTATTTAAAAGACTCATCTAAAAAAATTGCCTTGGGGTAATTACGATTGATGAGAACTTCTGAATGTTGTTTGCAAATATGTACTGTATATACTTTCATAATACCTAACACTTCTTTTTCGTACAAAACAAGAAAATCGAAATAACATGGCTTACTTAAATATCAAATTAGCCATCAATTCCTAATATTATAATCATTAAGAAGTATATAACACACATACTAAAATAATTCATGACGTAGCTCATAAAGCATTCATCATTCCAAATTGCCACCACAATTGACTATGTCAATAAGCCAGAACCCAATCAAATATTCCGTCAAATTTCTTTTGAAAACCGAAAAACAGATACTTATCAAATATTAAAAGGAAACCCGCGTCAAAACAGAAATCAAACAGCGAACCATCAAAACACTTCGTTCATTATTCATTCATTATGAGGATTAAAAAAAAATTAACATCAAAGACAAATCTTTCGAATCGGAAAAGGCCATCAATAATTAATCAGCCATCTCGTTTCGAATTACGGTTCAGAGTTAAATAGAGTTTGAAAAGAAAAAATACCCGCTTCTATATACTACAGTGATGTAGAGACACTAGATGCGGCTTTATAAATATCTTGTATACTTTTCTTCATAATGTTTCGAAATTTTTCTATATATCTACTCGTAGATATAGAGATGCTTGTTAGTGGTAAAATACTCATAGGTACCTGAAAAAAAGATTTCATAATAGATTTGAAACTTTAATTTTTAACGACTTATTCAATATAACTTTTGTTATTTAATAAGAAGACTTTTAGCCAGTGTAGACAGCTTCAAATATATTAGCTTATAGCTATATACGTCATAATTCTTCCATCAATTTCTTATATTTTATCTAGGCTCACTTTACGTTGGTCATTATTAGTAGCCATTCACTCTCCTCTTCAAGAGGAGAGTGAACAGGTACATTTAGGGAAGCACGCTCCATCTTAGGCCACATCTCAGCTTACCATCAGGCGAGATTGTGGCCAAGCGCTCCCCTATTGTACAGTAAAAAAAAAAAGCCATCATCGTAAGTGCAAGAAACAATCCAATGTTTTATATCAACTAACATAATAAATAAAATAAACTTCCCAAATTATTAACAGACGTGAAATTAAGTTCACCCAACTTTGCAACTATTATAACTATACTCTCAAATGACAACATACAATCTATAAATGCACATAAAAACTAAAAATACACGTCCCTTCTAGTACTCATATCCACGTTCATGACCCCTGAAGACGAATTAATGAAAAATGAAATCGACTTGTAAAATCTAATTTTTACAGTCGCCGGTATCCGAGGACAATCTCATCTGCTTATAAACTTATTAAATATGTATATTTTATATTGATTTATCTATACGTGTTTTTTTATATATACGTACATATATACCACAGTAACTGTAAAGCTCGTGACAATAGTTATAAAAATAATTATAAGTAGTAAGCAAAAGCTAAGAAGAATATAAGTACACACAGTGACATATTCAAATTATATATTAATAAATCCAACTAATATCCATGAAACCGTTTTGAAGAAATTGAAGGAAACACTAGCCCCTCAATACAGTACTTAAGTCAAATCACAGCATCTACGCGCAATTACTTCGAAAAAACTTGTTTGAAATCTTCAAAAAAATTGACCGTCGCATCCCTCGAGAACGCATTTTAACTGTCATTAATTTTAAATATTCCACCCCCACGCAATCGCCGAAGGGTGATTAAACCATGTTTAAATGTCACCCCAAAAAAATAAAATCCTACTAATCAACAGATTGATTCTGAATTTTTTCAGTCGGAAAAACTTTTGCTAATCTCATGGGCCCGCCGCGTCGATTTTTGCAAATAATTTTTGTCCCGAAAATGTATTTTTTCGGCGAATTAATTTGCGTCGTGTTCTCTCGAATGCTTTAAATTTTGACATGGATAAGTTTTCCGCGTATTTTTTGAATGAGTTTGAGAATCGATGTATCAAAGTTATGAGTGTATTTTTATGCTAATGTTATGCTGATGAAAACCTTGTGCATCAGTTTCAGAAAAATACCAAAAACGGAAAGAAATACATTTTTAATTCAAGCATAATAATATACAAGCATAATACACACGTGATAAAAGTATAAAATAATATACAGAAACACAATTTACAACACAAAATCAAAACATAATAATGTAACAATAATTTAAATACAATAAATAGTAGTAATAGTACCAGTAAATAATATTATATTGAGACATTATTATATTAAGAAAACAGCCTACGAATTATGAACATGCATTCGTTAGTTAACACTAGAGCGCACGCGCGGGGGACATAGGTCACCCAGTGTATTATATTGCTAAATATTTTTTTAAAGAATCGTGCTTGAGTGTTGTTGTCTCAGGTATTCCCCGACTACCAATCACCGGACATTTTAGCAGCGTGTCAGCTTCCTTGGTGCAACGAAGTGTACTCTGCGAAAATATAAAAGTACATGGGTGACGCATGTCCCCCGCGCGAGCGTTCTAGGAAGTTTTTGAAATCATACAATTACGAGTGAAAATCAAGTATACCGCTTTTATTTTTTACTGCTCTTATGATCAATTTATACTTTTAAGAAATTATTAATATATGGGTAACTAAAATCGAAATAAAATACTCATATTCGAGTGCTAGGACATACTTATTTTTTATTGAAAATAAAATTTTATTGGATAAGAACAACTTATTTTTAAACTTTATAATTAGATGATTATTTTTACCAAATTTGTAGTTTCCAAAGTAAAAAAAACTGATTGATCACAATAAGTAAAAAATTAGTTACTTTTCACAGAGGTTTATGTTTAGCTCATAGTTTAAGTAAAATAAGAAAATATTGATATTTTATTTGTTTCATCACTTAAAAATAAAGTTGATTCATAAATAAGTACTTCATTTACTTTTTAAACTACGATTTTTATGAAAAAAAACGTGCGTCGTATTGGGTGACATATGTAACACACGCGTGCACTCAAGGAAAATTTTAGGCGCGAGCGCTCTAGTGTTAAACATGTCTACGATATTATTTTCAACTAAGAAACTTTACCTAAACCTATTTTATATTCTTCCTATTCCTTCCTAACATATTGAGTCGAATCGCAGCATTTTCAGTACTAATTAAAAATGTCTAAAAATTAGCCGAAGTGAGTTCCAATTGAGCAAACGTGGCTTGAACGGCGTCAAGCGACGGTCCCGAGACGACGAGATTTCGACATTTTAAGGGAATTCTAAATATATTGCTGGAAATAAATATTCAATGAAAAAATTATGCTTTTAACTCTCCCTTTTTAAAATAGAGAATATTGAAGTAATGTTAACCAGCAAGTAAAGCCGCCGACTAAAGTTAGTTTAAAATATAATTATTTGGTTATATCTGAGGTTTTAGTTATATATCTGAAACATATGCATTTGTTAATGCATATGCTGCTATGCATATGTTTTCTTTTGTTGGATTTAACGCGAATATTATAATTTGTTTACATAATATAAAAACTAAAATGTGAAGCGCCCAATGTTTGAAAATGCAACAAATTTAAAATATAACAAGACCACAAACATTTCATTAATTTCCCATACCTATAAATTACATCATGTTTCGAAATTCCCTTTTGTTTTTGTTTTTTATTTATTCCAGTTTTTCGAACGTTAATACGCGAAATGGATTTCGGGGGTGGCAGGGTGGTGTAAAATATGGATCATTATCTATAGGTTTTTGTATAAATATTAAGGAATGGATACAATATTTTTTCGAGAAAATCGAAGAACATTCTGGAAAATCCTTTGATACATTAGGGATTGTTTTTCTTTAAATATTCTTTAGGTAGGAATTTTATACGCATTTTAGTAAAGGGTATTATTGTCATATTAGGTATAGAAGTTGGCTTTACAATATTTTCATAATGAATAAAACGATTAAAAGTCGTAGATTTCAAAATGTAGATATTTTAATCGTGTGAAGGCAAATTTTGTATTTATTGTAATTGATACCTAGTTATTGTTTTTTTACAGTGTAGAGTCAAATATTTATGTTATTTTAATATGCTTGTAATCATTAAATGACTGACCGGTTGGCTTGGTTGGTAGTGGCCCTGCCTTCCAAGCCAGAGGTCGTGGGTTCGATTCCCACCCGGGGCAAATATTTGTTTGATGAACATAGATGTTTGCTCTGTGTCTGGGTGTTAATTATCTATATAAGAATGTTTATCAGCCATCAAGTTTCCATAACACAAGCGAAAGCTTAGTATGGGATCAGATCGTGCCGTGTGTGAAAATAGTCCTGAATATTTATTTATTATTTATTTATTTAATCTACATAACCTACATTTCAAACAGAACATACTTACAAAATTAATCAAGCTATATGCCCTTCTAACATTTTAGACAAATTTCTTCACGAAAACTTTAGCAAATTTGATTTCATCAAGCGATCGTACTTTCCATCTAACATTACCGTTTAGCCTGTACCAAACGGCCGGGCTAAATCGTCCATGAGACGAAGCATAAAAATTAACAAAAAAACAATAGAATTAACATAGAAAACATCTGCGACTGAAATCATCCTCGCTTCCCCTACTATGGGCTTGATTAGGAAATAATTTGTATTTTGAGTCGAGAATTTTTCGAGTTGTTGATAGTTGATAGGTAGGTTTTTAATTGATTTTTAGAGAGTAAATTCGATAGCTGTTATAAGAAACAAAAGAGCGTATACGGTATAACAATATAAATCCACTACTTCATGACGTGACGGTATTGCCATGACGTGAAATTGTACTCTCAACGCGCCTAAAAAGTTCAACTTCAATGAGTAAACACCAAGTTCTGAATAATATAAATATATTCGTAGCGAAATCACTGTCTTGTATTTATGAAATCTATCGTAAAATTTCCTACCTACAGAACTTTAGCTGAATTAGCTCCAGTATTTTAGTTAATTTTTGTGTCATAGGCAATCAAACACAGAGTCATTTAAACACCAAAAACACACATCCCTAAATCACGTATCTAAATAATTCACTTTTTACCATCCATACTTCTCTATACATAACCTCATACCAACCTTATACTATCCCATACTTACCTGCAAATACTCAAATATTATTATTGAATATTTTTCTAAACCCCAACAAATAGTAAGTAACATCTTACCGCATTGATTCTTCGCCTCTCACTCCCCAGGGGGCGAATTTATCTGGCAAAAAGCAATAAACATTAAAAATAAAATGGCGAATCCACCCCCGATCGTCTTTTCTCTTCCTATTTGGTCCCACTAAGCTTTATTTTGCACAGATTGCCAAGGTCTTAATTATTATACTTATCTTTAAAACAGCTTTCTAAATTAAAGAGAAAATCCTGAAAATTTTGATACATAAATGTGTGTATAACTAACATTTTGGTGTATTTAATGTGATATAAAAATATAAGGTACCTACGACTAATCTTCGGACAAAAATAATCCATTAAGGGCCGATTTTTCAATGCTTGGATAAAACTTATCCGTCCAATAAAGTATTACACGATAATATTAAAATGTCACGTAAACTGTCAAATACGGGCAATTAGAATACGTTTTTAAAATGGTAGTTTTATACATTATTCGACGAATAAGTTTTATCCAAGCATTGAAAAATCGGCCCTTAAACTCTTCAGAATATATATTTATTTTTATTTTATTTATTTTATTTTTGAAATATTTTTATCGGAATGCTACTAAATGAATGTATATTGTGTTTCTTTTCATGCAGAATAGTCTAGAGATTCTGGAATAGCACATAGGTTACTTTTTGCCAGATTACTACGTGAGGAAAGCCGCGGACTCCAGCTAATAATATTGGTATAACTTATGGGTTTTCAAAACATTATTGTAACATTCATAAAAATCTGTCAAATCGAAGGTTGCTGTGTTTAAAAACGTAGCGATACAAAAATTTCCTATATATTATACATTATAATTCCTTAGAGGCATAGTAGTATCATAAATCCGTGTGTTTGTATGTTTGTCTTTCTATCACGTCGCAACGCATTTATTATATAAAAGATACATATATTTAGATTAGATTTTATGATAGACTTCATGCTAAATTATAGACCGATATAGGTACTACTACTTTTTATTAATTCGATTAATGACGCTTAAAAATCAAATAAATATATGACAATTATTCCTGTTAATTATCTTTGACGCGACCAAAGCTGCGGGTGAAAAGCTAGTATAGATTAAAATATAATATTATGTATTAGTCTTGTTTCATAGCAAAGACACGTGTGTAGGAATCAATGGAAAAACTCCGAGTGGTTGGCAAAGATAACGCAACTCGCTACAAATAGATGATATTGAATACAGAGAATTAAATGTAAGTTATACTAGATGTGCTTATTTTAATAGACGCATTGAAATAAATTAATTATTATGTAGAGCAATAATTTGTCTATAATTTAATGATCAATGCCACTACGAACGATAAATATGCAGAAAACACTTTTATCAATACGACAATCTAAATATGCTTGCTTTTTCTTACAAATGCATTTCTTTTCTTACTCGTATTACCTCTATACTGAGAGATTGTTTCAAACCTCCATCTTATAGTCAGTGAAGTTTTGTGAATCGTTAAAGTTGAATATGAAATCGTTCTAAAGTGTACATTTTTATGTAAGATTACCTTTAGAATTACAAGATTATGTGTAGCTCTCTTCTATTATTATTTTATTTTCTACCACATCCAGCATCCCTAATTCACCACCAATACCCATATTAAGAGCATAAACTGGGCACAACAAAGGAATTTCTCCGCCCGCCCCTCTGGGACCGTTGCAATAAGGCCCATTATCGCATAACTTCTTGCGAAGCTAATGAGAGATACATTAGAATTGATGGTACTGTGGGGTGGTATTGACAACCGCATTGATGGTCCAAGTTTTTGTTTTGTTACACCTTATTTTTGTAATCCTAATATTAGAAATACGTTACGCTTAACCACCAAAAGGAATTAACAAATTTTGATGAAGTTTGAAATAGAGATAGACTTGATCTTGAAAATAGTTTTTATCACAACAACCGAATTTTAGTGTAAAAACAGATAGGTAGAGCATTGCTCTACCTATTGCTCTAAGAGCTCTATATGATTTATCGATACTCTACAATTCTTACGCGATTTACTATAAAGAATCTCTTTTTAAACTGCAAAGACTGTCAATCAGTAAACATACAATATAAGTAGTTTTAAATATGAAAACTTTAAAACAGTATTTTTGGGGCAGTCGAGTAAAATAGGAACAAGTACTTATACTTTATTATATTTATTACGTATTATACTTTTTCCCACCAGTCGAAACCAAAACCTAGTATTTCTGTAACTTATGTTCAAAATATGTAAGCTACAACACTGCAAAGTATCAACAAAATCGGTTCAGTAGCGTGATTACACAACAAACATCCAAACTTTAGTTTTATCAGCTGTCAGTAAAAGAAAACATCGTCTATGAGATCCCGATATTTATTATTATATCGAATCTTTCGCACGTACGTACTATCGTTAATTCAACTTATATAGACATTAATGATGGCGTCGATTACGTGGTATTGGAAAATATGAGGGGGCTGGTAATGGTTAAATATAATATTGGGTTTATGGCTTCCTTTGCGAGATCGGTAAGAACAATAAAATAGAGAGTTTATTATTTTAAAATTATGAATATGTATGACTTATAGCATTTTCTATTATAAATATTAACGCAGTTATTAAACGAGATGAATGTAACTTTTTCATGAAACAACAGCTGATCGGGTCTTGATGTTATTGCACTTGAAATAGCACACAGTTCTTTAAATATTACGAAGAAATTAGAAATCTAGATAGTAGATAGTGATATACATTAATTAGTCAATCTTCTAGTACATGTATATGTATATGTATATTTTACAGTGTTCGTCTATGACCACGTATTACGATGATAGATAATATAATATCGCTTTTTTTTCATTGCAATACAGATTTGTATATTATTCCGACGATTCGATAGACGTCAGATTTGTATGATCGACGTACAAGCAGTGAGCTGTTACAATTAGACCTTAGTAGTCTAAGGCCCTAGAATTAGAACTTTTAGATTTACAGAACTGTTAGATAAACATCTTTTACATGTAAATTTAAAATCACAAAAATGAAAAGTTCTCAGTTTCATATTATTATCTACTTCAGAAAGGTAATAATTGAAATTTGTAACACAGGCATAAAATAATTTTGATAAATTTACAGGTAAAAATTTCCAAAATATACAACATTATAGTTATTTTCCCTAATCCACTAAAACACATCTGCGTTACGTTCGTTAGCAAAAACAAAAATATCGCAGCCGAATATAATCTTATTTATCGAGGGGCCGTCTTTGGTAAATGGGATTCGATGAGCAAAGAAGCACTTAACGCTTTGATGTCCACCCGCCCTAGGTCTCCCCTATAAAGCGGAGGGTACACTGGTCTTGTTCTTGCAAGATGGGAGATTAATATCTGTCTTAATATTAAGTTAATATCTAACTAATATTATAGATGTTAAAGTTTGTATATTGAATCGTTTGTTGCAAGAGCAACATTAGCAGTATTTGCGTGAAAGATCACGCAAATACTGCTAAACCGATTATCACGAAATCTGGCACACACATAACTTGGATTAACACATAAAGTAGCTTTTATCTCGATAATGAGGGGTTTTCCTTTGACTAAGAAGCTGCGGACGAAAAGCTAGTGTTATATAATTAAATAATTTATGGTGTGTTTAAATGTATCAACACACAAACTTAAATCCTATAAACAATCCATGTTCTCTATAAAAGCTCATGCTCATGCTCAAGCTAATCGTTTTAACCAAAATAGTTAAATTAATTATTTATAATAGTTGCTCTACCTATGCTTTTTTATGTAACATATTTTTAAACGAACATGTTTATATACAACTCGTATATAAAAGCTACTAGAATAGATGAAAATAAAATGTTTAACTTTTCATCATGTGATTATATTAGGCTTAGAACTCGTTTAACCAAATTAACAAAGTTATTAATATAACTTTTATCCCAGTGTGTCACAAACCGTTTCATACAGATATGACAAAATTTCCTTTCTTTGATTATTAGCCATTAGTCGTATTTACCACTAATCCATGATTTAAGGACCACATGTGGTATTGATAGCGGACCCTAACTAATAAACAAAATATATTGTTAATAATCTGATGTTGTATGGTGAAGTGGTTAATGCCTGAGATCAAATTATGATATTTTTTGAAGTGAAAGTTCTTTAGGCGCGTTGAGAGTAAAATTTCAGGGTCACGTCATGGCAAAACCATCACGTCATTGATCCTACCGTACTTTTGCATTTATCTGGATTTCATTGCAATAATTATACGGAAAGATAGATTAGGTAGGTATTCATACATTGGCTTTTTTAAGAACATAGTTATATATTACACTAAAAAAACATTCACTTAATTTTTTTAATTACTACTTCCATTGAATCTTTACAACCTAAATACAGCAAAAAGTTCGTATGTTTGGCAAAAAAAAAGAGAAAATAAAATACTTAATTTGGATTACTTATAAGATCCAATTATATAGTAGTCTGGCATATCGAATGCAAATCGAACCCCGGTCCCACGAGCGGGAACTGCTGATTGAGCCCGACACTTGACGTATGTATATAGAGCTGGTAATACCATAATATTACGTTGTATAAAACAGATTAATAAAATAAGGTCTATTTATAAAAGAAGAGCTGATAAAGGACACTTTATTAGCTTGGGAATATTTTGATACTTGATAAAGGTGAAAGTTAATTTTAGTAAACTAGTTTGTGGTAGTTAAAGAAGTTGTCGGCATTGCAAGCGGTTTCGCTTTCGTCGCACTATATTTATTTATTTATTTATAAATACTTTATTGCACTTAAAGATAACAAAACAAGAAATACTAACACTTAAATATAACTTACACTAAGACCTAAGTACAATTGGCGGTCTTATCGCTTAGAGCGATTTCTTCCAGACAACCTTTGGTACAATAGAGGAATAAATACCAAAATACATAAATGGGTAGTGCAATAATAACTATGATAAAGGATACACATACATATTATTTATATTGTGATATAAACTAAATAAGTAAAAGGGAATAGAGATTCGAAGAAAAATACCATACTAAAATAATACATAGTAATTAATAATACGTATATAATATAAATAAATTTTATGTACGGCTAACACTGAGAAAGTGAGTTTTAACCATACATTTAAAACTATTTGGTGATTGAGCATTTTTGATAGAGTCTGGCAGAGCATTCCAGAGTTTAGTAGCATGTACGGTAAAAGATCCATCATAAAAATGTGTGCGATGTTGAGGCATAATTATCCTCAACATTTCGGATGAACGAACCTCACTACAATGACCTCTAAACTCAAACCTTTCCTTAAGGTATTTTGGCGTTTTAGGGTCAAATAAAATTCGATACAGTAGTTGGAGAGCATGCGCATCCCGCCGCAAGCGAATCGGCAACCAGTTGAGCTTTTTTCGGAACTCCGAAACATGATCATATTTACGGAGCCCAAATATAAACCGTATGCAGAAGTTCTGTAGGCGTTCGAGCACATTCAACTGTTCCATCGTTAAATTTACATAGCTTACATCGGCATAGTCTAATATAGGGAGAAGGAGGGACTGAGCTAAAAGGATTTTAGTAGGCAAAGGAAGAAAGTTTCTTAATCGTCTCAGGGATCGAGCTGCTGCGTACATTTTTTTGCTCACTTCCTTGATATGAGGTCTCCACGATAAGGTTTGATCAAAAATCAAACCCAGATTTCTTACAGACTCACTATAAGGAATTATCGCACCATCAACTACAATGGGTGGCAGATTAACCCAGTTAACCCTTGCGATTAACGAAGGACTACCAATAATAATAACTTGGGTCTTAAGTGGATTAACCTGCAAGCCATAGCGGTAGCTCCATTGGACTATAGTATTCAGATCTGTATTAGTATCTTGAATAGCCTGGTGTATTCAATGAAAGAGTCACTATACAGTGACTCTTTCTATTGCTTAGGTAAAAGAACAACCAATAAACAAAAATATTTTAATCTTCAGTTCTTTCTATGAATTATAATGTAACTTTATGAAACAATTACTTAAATCAAGTATTACAACACTGACTTGACAACAACTGTTCCTTCTGTCGACCCGTTTGTGCGGCTCTATATAAATTCCACGAATCTTAAGTCACTCGTCTTGGCGGATAATTTGGTTTGAATTTAATTAAATACTGGCATCGATTCCCGAAGTGAGTGACAGAGGCGATGTAATTTGCACAGTGAGGAATGCTACCATGATTGGGGTCTGTTTGTATACGTTATGTGGAGTTTTTTCTTGGAATTTATACAAATAGAGATGGTGAGGCGAACTAATATTATAAGCTAGTTTTGTGATGTTGTAAGGAATATAAAAATGGAATGTAGTTCGATCATCAGAAAAAACTGATCTTGTTTAATAATAGTATTATTAATAGAAAGATAGGTAAATTTGGATTTAAGATTCAATTGTGTTTTACTTATTTATTAAAATGAATTTTTATGTTTAAATGTACCAAAATAAATACTTACTTTTAAACCGGGAAGTAAAAAATTCAATAAAAACACACACTTTTAAATTTATTTATTTTTTGGTCTCTCCCACTACAAAATTTATCACTGCTGAGTTCTGATGTTCGACGAGAACTGATGTAATATGATGTTCTAGATCGTCTGATCAATCTTTATTATTATAACTAGACATGGATATAGGTAATTATTAAATGAAATAGATTATTGTATACCTACTTATTTTAGAAAAAATATTTAGAGACTGTAAATAGAGCTCACTTCGAAAATCTGCTATGAATACAAAATGTATGGGAAATAAAATGTATGGGAGTGTTTAAAGTTATTTTTTTTTTATATTTCTCGTTATATTTTTAAAAACTTATTAATGGCATTTTACACATTAGGTTAAGTACTTTCGATATCAATTAAAAGTTTTTCTATATCTACATTCTACAATAGTTACGGAATAATCATGCACACAACGATTATACCCGGTATAAATTGTGTGTCATTTTCATTTTCCATCAAACACACAAAAAGTAAAAACCAAAGACGATTATTATTCGCACTGTTCTTAACAAACTTTATGAAAAACAACCATCACAGCCCTTAACAAAAAAGCCCTTACAAGATTTCTTAATATTCTTATATCCTGCCTTTAAAATGAACCGCAAAGAACTCCAAACTAAACAACAAAATCAATTACACACATGAAAACTTAACTCAAAGCAGAAAATGTGATGAAAATAGAGTGAGTAATATCCGCCTTTGAACCTTATTAACGTAGGTATTTTTAAAGAAATTCGCATTTGATCATGTGGATTTGAAAACAAGGATTTTTGAAAGGAATTCTTGTAGATATGATCCTTTAGTTAAATAATGGCTATGAGCTGTGCTATGAGCTAGAAATTCTTGAAAGTTAGGAATAATGCTTTACACTATACTGACGATTGGGAAAATAAGTTTTAAATCTTTCACAATATAATCTGTGATGTCTCCTTTGTGAGATTTTATAAAAACAACATTCATTGTTATGGCAGGCAAAGCTTTGCTATTGCAATTGATCAACAATTTGTGATGTACAGACCTTAAATAAATATTTCAGGACAATTTTCACACACGGCACCATCTGATCCTATACTAAGCTTTCGCTTGTGTTATGGAAACCAGATGGCTGATAAACATACATATATATAATTTTAAATAAATACTTATATAGATAATTAACACCCAGACACAGAGCAAACATCTAGATATGTTCATCACACAAATATTTGCCCCGGGTGGGAATCGAACCCACGACCTCGGGCTTTGAAGGCAGGGCCACTACCAACCAAGCCAACCGGTCAGTCGACCTTAATAATTGTGACCTTAGTTATATAGACCTTAATTATTTATATGTACTTACATAATAATATATATTTGCAATACATCATAAATCGTTTAATTTCGATAACAAGTAAAAAATATTAGAAAAGAAGAGCAAAAGCAGAGTATTATACAGTATCATACTCAAGCTATTCAACACTTGCCTCGGTAGCCATTGGTTGATTTTATAAGCTTTTATAATTTACTAGCTGTGCTCCGTGGTTTTACCAGCAGTGCTCCGCTCCTGTTGGTCTTAGCGAGATGATATTATATAGCCAATAGCATTCCTCGATTAATGGGCTATCTAGCACCGAAAGAATTTTTCAAATCGGACCAGAAGTTCCCGAGATTAGCGCGTTCAAACAAACAAACTCTTCAGCTTTATAATATTAGTATAGATTATAATTTATAACAGATATTGGGTATGCTATGCAAACATAGACAAATCCAACAATCCAAAGTTCATTGAAATGCATTCAAAGTTGATTTAAATTGATGTAAATAACATGAGTTTCTTTTACTACACGAAATAATTTTGAGTTTCTTAAACATACACGATTTCAAATCATAAACACATGTAAATAAACTCAAATGAAGGTAGTATGAAAGTTGATAGCATTTTTCATATACACAATGTATAAAATATAAATATATACAGATATAGATGTGCATTAAGGAGTTAGCCCCGGGCAGTGCTTCTTTTAAATGAAGAGGAAAATTTTAATTTCCTATCGCGTACCGGGATAGGGATGTGTTGGTGAATGATGGCGCTATCGATAATTTTGTAAAATATTTATATTTATGATATAATATTTGAGTCTGGTTTTATTTATCAAACGTGTGATAACAATTAATTGTGTTTGAACTCGATTTAAATAAGTTGTGCTCTATGTAAAACCATTGTTGATTTTGCAGAATCTCGTACGAGTACAGAAACTTTAATTTGATTACATTTTCAGGACACAAAAAGTTTATTACTATGTAAACTATTCCAAGATATGCACAGCCAAATTCCTGAATATTATTTAGATAGGTAACGTTAATAAACGCTGACCCCAGAATCGCGGGGTCCACAATCAATTTGACATCAATATCGAATAATTGAATGATAACAATATGGGACAAGTTTACTGAACAATCAAGTGGTGATGTCATATCGATTGACAGAATATGGTAAGTCTACACTAGGTGACTATTCTATTTTATTTGAAGAGTATTTTTTTAGCATTCAAAGTGGTCGTTAAATGAGATGATTATTTGATTGCTTGTTTTCAAATTGTCGGTATGGATATTATGCATCCTTTTATGATTGCTATTTCATGACATGAATATGATTTTATTACACAAATTATTCCAATTACTGTTAACATGAAGAAGCTGTAAATGACATGTTTTAATCACTAATTTTAACATTATTTTACTAGTTGATCTATAAAATGGTTATTTCACTTATGTATTTTCTTAACTTGATCTCTACCTTACACAAAAAACAACAACAAACATTAGTAACATTAAAATCTCTGCAAATTTGCACTAGGAACACTCAAAATCAATGAACAGAACTAGTCGATTAGTGTAAACGAAGCAAATAGATACTGATTGTATCGTACCGTGTTTGTGCATTGGTCACATTGCTTCGCGATCATGTCATCACACTCATTGATTTACTGCGACCAATCAATTTTTGACTTCATCGTTCATTCATCGTTTTTTTCGTCGCATTCGTATGACATAATCGTAATTGCGTGTGAATGATTTTTGTTATTGGTGATTTGCTATTTATTTGGTCTATTAAGAATGTTCAGTACATTCCATTTTATACAATGATGACGGTATCTTGGCTATAAATAGGCGCTAATTTCTAGAATTAGCCATATAATCAGACTTATTAAAATGGTTAAAATACTGCTTTCTAATTATGACCAAGGCTTAAATGTAGCAATTCCAAAAATCCATATGATTGCTGGTGAAATAGTAATTAAGTTGCGTTGTAGTCAACATGATTATTTATCGTAACATTTTGTATATACTATATTAACTGAAAAATAAAATTATCGATAAAATACAACCAGCAGCACGTCACTATAACTAACCTCCGTCGTTAAAAATATTGCTGTTTGAACGTGGAGTTCGCTTAGCGTTTTAATAAATTTGGAAAATTAAAGATTCATATCTGATGGCTTGACTAGTTAATACACCCGGTCTCCCTCGATTTTAGCGAGGTTTTGAGGGAAAAGCATCTACGGTAACGTATTTACATTTATTTCTATGCATTTTTATAAGTATTTAGAATAGTTTTTACAGATATTATGAGGATGTTGGAACTTGATTTTCTATGTATATTTTTAGATACATAACATTTTTTAGGTATTGATAAAAATGTTTTAACAAAATAAATTGTACTCGGTTATTATAAAATATTATATCAATGATTGATTCGAATAGACGTATGCCGAACTTTTCTATAATTAAAATAATGTGATTGGAAATTTATCTAAAGAGTCTTTTACTTATTATTAGTTGTTTGTAAGTTTTATTTATTCAATTTTTTGTAATAAAATTAACTTTTTTGCAAGTATTAAGCTTCCTTTCTGGTCGTTTATTTGGACGAAACCGGGGCGAATCACTATATCTTTAAACTTTTTAGTTTTATAAATTATATGGTAAATGTCTTTTTTTTAATGTTGTGTATAATAATTTATTATAAGTATGGATAAGTATATGTAGCATGATCCAAAATATCTCAAGCCGCAAATTTTTATGATAACCAAAGAAACATTAATTAGATTAAAATTGATTAATGAAATAATCAAATTTATACACCCCAAGGCAATTTATAATTGAAAAAAAGCCAAAAAAACTGATCCGGGAAGGTATAAATCATCCCTAGATAAGCGAAAAAATAATTATCTCCCGAGGCAAGAACGCTTTTTTCCTAATTAAAAATAAATATCCAATGAGCAATCGTCTTCATTGCGATTCGATATTTGTGGAAAATATTTTTAATTGTACGTATGAATTGATGAATGAATAATACTTAATTAAATATAATTTTATAATTAAATTGACTACTCACAATTCATAAACATGAAACATATATAAGTTTGCTCGAATATTTTTTTTTAGATAATACCTGAGTTAAAATTGATAGTTTATCGAAAGAGTTAGAATTCACTATCAATAAGAACTTAACTTGAATAAAAGTACTTTTTGTTTAAGTTTGAGTTAGTATCTCGGCTGTTAGTTTATGTTTATTTTTATTTCTCGAAAAATAATGAAGAGAGTATATTCATACTTGTAACAAAGCTTATCATGTGTTTGAAGTATTTTCTAAATACATACGTTTCATAGGTAGTAAATTAAGTATTTCAAATTAATGGCAGAGAAAAAGGTGGACATCTGTTTGTTACGGTTCAACTGAAAAACTGCTCGACCAATTTTGAAAATTATTTTACCATTAGAAATTCATCTTTATCATGTAACATACTAGCTTTCTATTATTCTAAAATAATTTTGTGAAATGTACATCCTTACCAGGCAGCATAGCTTTCTTAATATTATTAAGTACCTCTGTACTCTGGTATCTAATTTTAGGTAGCTATGTAAAATTTTCTTGATACATATTATAACATAATTATTAATTTGTAACGAAACTCTTCAAGAACGTCTTGATCGAAATTTAATTGGTACAACTGAGGACGAAAACTATTTTTAAACGCCTTAATAAACAGTACGTTCTATAATATATTTATATTGGTATAGTGGGGTGACCTGCTGTGCGTTAATACAAAACAACGAAACAAATAACCATCGGCTACAGTTACAGTCAAAATTCACACTATTCCAATGTGGGAATTAATTAAATACTGCCCACCGATAGATGTAGAGCTACTAGATGTGGTATACATTGCATGGATGTTTTTTGGGTAGGAATGGGAGGTAAAAATTGTAACTATTTATTAATATTTTTATTGGTTTCTGCAGAGGCTCTCCACGGTATTGAACTATAAATATTTTTCTCTCAAAAATTGTATGTTGCATATATACCCCTCGAAAGCCTTGCCACTAGTACTCGATTGGCCGTATTTCATAAAAATATTAGGTATATTGTGGATATTGTAGATTTCAACTGGTAAATGATTTAACAAGGACGCTTTAATGAGATTTAGTATAAAATTACCTAACGAAATTCCTATAGGAATGAGATGTTTCACTGATGATGTAGAAAGTATCCTATGTCATACTCTAGCCTTTTATCTTCAGACACAAAAATCCACATCTCCGTCACGGCGTGAAAGAAAGACAAATAAAACACACTTTCACAGAGTCTATTATTTATTATTACTCCCATAGTTTTATTCGTATAGTAGTTATTCAGTACATCCAGTACTCTATAGCGCTGACCCACGGCAGACAGTATGGACTATAAATTGAAGGTCTTATAGAAGTAAGTACAGACAGTTTATTATTAATTATTATGCCTTTAGTACATCTAGTACTCTATAGCACTGACCCACGGCAGACAGTACGGGCTATAAATTGAGCGGGGCTGTCAATTGCACTCGCTCGCCAATAGTTGCGGTCGCGCACACGCTTTTGCGCTTTTTGTTTTTGCTGGGGGTATGGGGTATTCGACGGAATGGCGGAAAATCCATTTTTCTGCAATTTCACACTTTTTTTAATTTTATGAATATCTACAAAAAACTAAATTTATCTACAAAAAAAAATATTTTTTCGTATCAATAACTTTATTAATACCTTTAACCTTTTTATTACATAATGAAGCTAATTTTCACCTCATTGCGCAAGGCCTCGGTGGCGCAGTAGGCAGCGCGTAAGTCTCATAATCTTAAGGTCGTGAGTTCGATCCTCACCCGGGGCATATGTTTTTGCTTTTTTCTATTTCTAATTATATTATATTAAACATTTATTTATATTATTTAATACCGTTAAAAATGATAATTTTTATCGAAAGTAAAAAAAAACGCAATGCTATTCTACTACATACCTAAAAAATATATTTATAAATAAACTATTTTCAAGGTATGCGATAAATAATTGCATACTACTATAACATTGTATTCACAAAATACTTGACCTATTTAACCTATATTTAGAGTATTGTCTTCACACATTCATTTAAAATAGGCGCCTTGGTTATTTATCATAGCAATAGAAATAAACTAAATCAAAGTGTCGTATGCGATATTTTGCAGCAAAACATATTTTTTACAGTAGAACCCATAAATTTATTATTAAGCTATTGCATAGATTTATCTCAGACCGAATGTAAAAATTCCGTAACGAAAAAACCTAACACCCCCCACTCCAACCGGCACAGCGGTGAGATGCTATGCAATAGCTTTACCGCGGCAGTCCTCGAGTGCCACACATATTTTCTTAATACTGTAATAATTATTGGAACACTCTCTTATATGAATTAACTATTAAACAAATCTTTGATTGGTCTTAATGAGTATATCATTATTATAATATCTAATTACCTAATATGAAATAACTAATCATTTTACGAATATTATGTATTGGAACGAGCAATGTCAATACAAATATTTTAAATGGTTTTTATAGTTATCAAATACAAAATATCTGTTTCCAATTTAGAAAATATTCCTATTGTTCCCCTGAGGGAATATTTTCTAAAATCTTAATTTTACATAAAATTATATCGAATGATACGAGAATAGTTCATAATATTCTTCTGGTCTGGAGATATGAATCACCAAACAAATTGATAAGCAAATAATTCGATTACACTCAATTTGTTTCAAATAGTCTGATGTCACATGATCTATGTGAATTTAGTTTATTTAAACTTTGTATTATTACTTATTGTACCGATTTGAATGAATTTTGCAAAGAAAATAGTTGAAGACGCATCATCACTTTTGGTATTAATTTTGAGTCTTGCCAGAGAAGTTTCACTTTTGATACGTATGCTGGGCACACACGCTCTTTTTTCACCATTTGATATTTTAGTTTTAGGGCATTCAAATCTATACTAATATTATAAAGCTGAAGAGTTTGTTTGTTTGTTTGAACGCGCTAATATCAGGAACTACTGGTCGGATTTGAAAAATTCTCTCGCTGTTAGATAGCCCATTTATCTAAGAAGGTTATAGGCTATGTATCATCACGCTACGACCAACAGGAGTGGAGCCACGGGGGTGAAACCGCGCGGAGCAACTAGTGCATTATAATTATAATTTTTTAAAGGCGAAAGACGCGGGTTTGAATCACGCCTCGTGATCGTTTTGTCTATTTAAAAAAAAAATATTTTTACCATTTGTTTATTTGTAAAGGATGTTTTTTTATCTAGGTATTTTGAAAATTGTTTCACCAAAAGCATGCTGATGAATTTATTTGGATGAAATTTCTTTGATTGAAATTGGATAGTAATTGGAAATAAAAACAGACTCTAGGATATTCGACTCTCGTTGGGACCAAGATTTACAGAAATGTCTGTAGATACCATGTAGATACCTATCTACACAAAACATTTCATCAAAATTGGTTAAACCGTTTCGGAGAAGATTAATTGCAAATACTTGACGATTTTTATACAAAATACTGTACAAACTGTATTCTATTATCTTTCTAATGTTACTGCTATTTCTAGTATAATATTGTGTAGAGTTTATAAAAGTATGTTCATGCCTTCACGTTAAAACGGCTGATTTGGCCTAAAGATAGATCTTTGTCTTTTTTGCACAGTGACAAGAATAAAAGAAGTACCAATCTATACTTTCATTATGTAGGTACATCAAGTTTAATATAATAATAATAGCAATCACACATATGCGGAAAACAGACAACCTTCCTAGTTATTTTTTGAATAATGCCATCTATTTTTATTCCAAATTTCATACAAATTAATCCCGCGGTTTAATTTGAGTCTAACGGACGAACCCAAGAGCAAGAGCCAGCAGTAATTCTATAGAATAAGTGTTGAGCTGGTACAACCAACATCACAAGTATCATCAAAATCCGTTCAGTGGTTTTCGCAAATCCATTCTTACAAACTTACATACAAAATATGACCTATGCTATTAATAATATGAAGGATCAGCGGAAACAAATACAAAACGACGTTTAACCAATTGATAAACATCGATTGTCCCAGATAGTAAGTGCTTGTTAACTCATGACTATATTTAGACGATGGTTAGATGATCAGGCGCCGCTAACAATAGAAAATGCATCAGAATCATGCCTTGTGTGTGTGATTTTATTGACATGACGGTGTCGGTTCGTTTCGAATGTTTTCGTTGGGATGAGTTCAATAATTATAAATGATTTGTTTGTTTGCTGTTACATAAAATCGATAAATACAATTACAACTAATTATTCAATCTAATATCAACAAAATTATACTAAAAAAATAACGTTTCACGTTTAACAAACTAGAAATCTTTTTGTAGCGCTTTTGAATTGTATTAATTAACAAAGTCAAAGAATGAAAGAGAAAATTACGACTTCTACAACTTACAATTGACGTAAACCCCCGATTCAAATCCACAAATTATTAAGTAATTTTAAAAATAAATTATTTATTTATATAAGTAATTTAAAATTTTGTTGATTTGTTTTTCTTTGCTTCAGGTTGCCACGGAGCGATTTTACGAGGCTGGAGATGTTTTAAGAGGCACAGAGAATGATACAGGCAACTAATTACTAAAGTGAACAAAATTATGAAGAATAAAAAAAGAAATAATCATTTTCCACTGAATATTATATTAAGAATGGCCCATCAACTTTTATCGTAACCAACCATCCCAGTTATAACAATAGATATTAGAATTGACCGAGCAATAATGTCACGTCAAATGAATGGTCTACCCACACTTAATTACTATTTATTGCGACCTATCGCATACAAGCCTTGGTGCCTGGCGTCGCCTTCGTTTATGATGAATTGAAAAAATAATGACGCTACTGTTGCGAATTTAGCTAGAGAAGATCTTGAATAATAATTAAATTAAAGAAATAATTGTCATTTAAAACAACCGAAAACTTCACTTAAATGAAGCTTAAATGAGTGGAAACTAAAAAAAAAAACATAAATTAAATTACTATTATTATTAGTATAAGCCAGATAATGTGTGTCTCGAATAGTACCTAGTGACGGGGAAATAGAATCCCATAATCTTACCCTAGATAATAATATAGATAAAATTTCACAAGAATCGCCTCTAACATGATGAAATAATAATTATATTGCTTTACAAAATACAAGCAAAATACACACGTACAATCTAAAATCAAAATCACAATTGTTATTATTCAAATTCCCGTAAAAAATATTATGTACCTACTGTGTATGAATTCCCTTTAAAAATAAATTATTGATTTCAATTTGATTATAGGACTAACACAAAAATATAAATAAATATATTTATCGAGTATGTAAATATTTACTTGTAAATGTTAAGTACTTAAATTACAACCACCAAAACGCGATGATAATATCCGCTCTTAATTAAAATCAAAATTAACTTGGTACCTATCTCTAAAAATGGATTAATTAAAGTGCTGAACGGCAATAAATCTATAAGTTTTCAAATTTTAAATTAAAATGTAGTATCTTTGGACTCTGATAATTCCGGAACAATGGTTCTTAGAAAATATTGGTTCCGCAGATACGGTGATAAATAAAAAGTTGAAAATTTACGGGCGAAAAACTTTTGACAGATTTAGGTGGTGACAAAAAGTTTACATTGATACGCTTTTTTATGTTTTAAAGTGATAGATAATGTTTTGGATGTTTTCGTTGTTAATTAGTCGCTCTTTTAATTAAATCGTCTTTTTACTAAATATTAAATAATATCTATTTATTAATAATTCTACTACTTTTTATAATCATAAGACTGATTGTTTTTATCGTAAGTATTTTTTTTATAAAACATTTTTTTTTTAATCTAATTTAATTATTATAGTCATAACAATGAAATTTTATTTATTTGAATTAACCAAATAATTCAAATCTTAAGTTATTAATTAAAGCGACATCTGTAATTTTATGCTATAACTAAAACAACATCATCGATTGTGCATCGATCTGTTCTTATTCATTCTTATTTGGTCCAATAGATAGCGCTAATGTAAATTAACGTAGCGTATTGATTCATAGAAGTAGTTTTGTAAGTTTCTCCTAGATGGCGCTGAAACAAAATATAATTACAACGTTTTAAATATATAAACGTTGTGTAATTATTATATGAAATTATTGTATATATACAATAATTTCATATTGGAAAATTATTATCATAATATTCTTTAATATTTCTCCTTTATCCATAAATAAATCAATGTAGTAAGACATAATAAAGTCATATACCTACATTTTGAATGGCTACCTATCAGCAGCTATCTGTGCTGAAATAATATTGTAATACTGTGGTGCTACCTATCGACGAAAATTCTTATTGATTAAAATAACATAATATTTTGTTTAGCCGCTAGATGGCTGTACTATAATATATTTACTTAGCTCACCAGACGCGTTGTTTTTGCACTGACTAAAAAACCTGGCCAGTCTTTATAGTTTTCTTAAATTGTCTAGAATTCGATTACTTTTTTATTTCACATAACCTTCTCCTTACGATAAAAATAACAAAAAATACCTAATTGAATAGATTGGTTGCGCATGACGCTGCGAATAAGAGGACTTTACTTAATATACCTTTAAATAGATTTTTAAAAATATCGTAACTAAGCATTTAATAATATGAAAAAATAATTGTTTATTTATCAATACCACACTTTAGTAATAGATAAGAGCTGCCGCTTGATATAATTTGATAACATATCTAAGTATAATATGATAACTTAGCTATTTAATATTACATTAATGACACGTACCTATGTTTTTACTTTTTATCTGTTGCTTAGGACTCGTCTCTTTGTCTTATCTTCCAGATAATTTAAATTCATTTAGCAGTAATACATTTTTTTAAGCGAGCTGTTAATTATTTGAAATCCTATTAAAATCGGTTGTGTCATAATGTAATGTAGGTTTAAAAATCTTCAAAACTGTCGTTCTATTACAATTTAATTAGTAAACAATTTACTTTACTCAAATATAGTCCAGTAGTTCTTAGGTTATTTCTGTGAATCATATTAAAATTAAGTAATTGGTGATCCCAAAATAAATTAGATTTCGTTATTTGTCGATTTGTGTATAAACTAAAGGGATAATACAGGTATAAACAGATACCTACATTATAAATTAAACATGTAGCCAGCAGCGGTAATAGTCTCTAAATGCTATAAAAAATTGGGAAGTTCCAGAATGCAAAAATCTACAAAGATAATCGGTGAAGGAAAACATCGAGAAAAAACCGGTCCAATAATAAAAAAGTTCGACGACACCTGCCAACCAACACTTGGCCAGTGTAGTGGATTATGGCCTGTACCCTCATAGGAGGCCCGTGTCCCAGCAGTGGGAACGTATATGAGCTGATAATAAGTAGATAGGTTATTAGCGCAAGTGGCAAGTTGAAATGTGGCTAATTAGCCAATTTACTTCAGATGTCTCTTTTTCACTCACGACAGTTGACGTCTTTCTTTGACGTCTGCGCGTGTGTGCGTTGCGTTAGTGTGCCGTTTTTGAAGATCGAATGTTGTGTTGGTAACCTAACGTTTTTTGCTTATAAATTATAATATCATTCTGACACAGAATACATAATAGTAGCTAAACGCTACAGAACGGACACTCTCCGCCTCCCGCCAAAATTAAACACTTACCTCACCCCGCACGATCAGTCTAAAAATGGTCCGCATTTTTCTACAGGGACGATATGCAACGAAGATTGACAACATTAATCAAATTGACTTAATAGACCGGACTCTCAGTGGAGTTTCGTTTGCAAAAATAGCGGACCTAAATCTGACTTCTGATATAATTATATTGATTAGATCCCAGACATCCTATAGACAGATGTTGCCAACCAGTTTTGTGGTCCCCCTCTCCCCACCCCGGTAATTAAATATGGCATACAAAGAAAAAAATAAAAATTTCCTAAACATGCCGTGTGGGGTATCAAATGAAAGAGCTTATTGAGTAGATCACGAATATATAGCATACTATAACATTTCTTACACTTTCTCTAAGATTTTTTAGAAAATTTACGAAAATGCTCCATTTTTGAGTTAACTTTAAACCACTATAGATTGAAAACTCATGAATATATTTTTTAAATTATTATTTTAAATAATTAACAATAGTCCATTGTTTACGATTCAATAGTTCGTACAGTGAAATAGTTGCATGGGGGAGTGGGGGGAGCATTCAAAGATGGCGAGTATATTTTCAAGTTTATGCCAGAAATAAAGGCCTAATACAAAAATATCGGTGTCAGGGCTTAGAATAATTATCTCTGCACTGTCGTTGTGTTTGACAGAATGAAAAATATGGCAGAACATTCTTGAATCAGCCTCTGTGTGATTAGATTTCAAATTGGTAACTTCAGTGAAAGTTGCGCCTTGCAATTTAAAACATTTTGTGGGGTCATCAAATCCACCACATACATATAGCTCACTTATATTATATTACGAACTATTGAATCGTAAACAATGGACTATTGTTAATTATTTAAAATAATAATTTAAAAAATATATTCATGAGTTTTCAATCGTATGCGTGATCTACTCAATAAGCTCTTTCATTTGATACCCCACACGGCATGTTTTGGAAATTTTTTTTATTTCTTTGTATGCCATATTTAATTACCGGGGTGGGGGGAGGGGGACCACAAAACTGGTTGGCAACATCTGTCTATAGGATGTCTGGGATCTATACAATATATATCAGAAGTCAGATTTAGGTCCGCTATTTTTGCAAACGAACATCTCCTTGGAGCCTGCTCT
The DNA here is from genome assembly GCA_029959065.1 of Colias behrii. Lineage (NCBI taxonomy): Eukaryota > Metazoa > Arthropoda > Insecta > Lepidoptera > Pieridae > Colias > Colias behrii. The sequence goes on from JARWMC010000017.1 coordinate 10,436,599, forward strand.
ATAAAGTAATTTTATTATTTTGGATTTGTGATTATCGTATTTCGTAGAAAATGGTTAGATATTGTGCTGTTTACGGATGTATTTCATCAGAAAAACGCGTTTTTTTTTTACGCTAGTCAAAAAAGTGCCAACCATAAAAGCGTTAACACACACATTTGCAGTCTCTACAGTGTGACTGTCAAAACGATAATTTTGTATGGAGTGTCCGGGGTGTGTCCGGGGTGTGATTCTGAGCTGATAATGATTTATGATACTGAGATAAATACTATTTTGACAGGAAGTATTTATCTATCTCATTTACAATGAATTATTAACGGTTTTAAGGAGAATTTTTTAAGTAGTGATGTCATTTATCTATAAGAACTTGTTTTACATCTAGATAAAGACAATTTTTTGTATATTTTTTTCCTATCTAAAGAATGGCAAGATGAGTAATAAAGATTAAAGATTTTATTTATTTTTATGTCTATCCCGCGTATATCTGGCCTAGTGTCATATTATAGATAATAAAGCATGTTAGCCCTATACAAATACCTTACTAAATACCATTACAAATACATTACTAGTGTTTTTTTGTCTGTATCTCACGCTATCATGTCTACTGCTGAATCGATTTGGATGAATTGCGATATACAACATAGACGCACCCAAAAATGAAGAGTAGGTTAGTAGTTTATAATGTACCTATATTAATTGAAAATTTGTAAGCAGAATGGTAAGTAAAACCGCAGGGAATAACTAGGTACCTAGTCAAGAAGATAAACTAAGTCAGTGGTTTTCCCCCCAACGGTCCAGGCCTTGTCGCGGCGGAGGGGCTCAGTAGCTCAGAGTTATGGCCCTCTGAGTGAAGCGAAATTGGACCAGCGAGGGGCTGAACGGCTGGTTTAGAGTCGGGGAGATTCGACCGGCCCGACGGCCAGGGCTAGGTGTGGCCCAGCGGCCGCTGTGTGCGGCGTGGGATGGCGACCAGAGGTCGTGGCTTGGCGGACCCCGTGTCCACTAGGCAAAGGTGGCGCTGAACGGCAGTCGGGGTTGGGAGGCCTCGACTGACCCGACGGCAGAGGTCCTGTTTGTGGACCAGAGAGGAGCCGGCTTTTATGCGGCGGTGGATGGCGGCCAGAGGTCGCGGCGCGGCGGGCTCGCTGGTTTAGCAAGCACGGCGTGTGCAGCGGAGGGCGGGATCCCGACGCGTCATTGTGATGACGCGCGGAGACTCCTGCAGAGAGGGCGGCGGCCGCTGTAAAACGGCCGTCTGCCAACTCGTAATCCGGTCCGTGGGGCCGGACCGAGGGCCGCCACCTCTGGTGAGGTGGGGGCTGCGAGGTAATCTCTATAAAAGTGCGCCGGAGGGTCCCCCGACGTGTATTTCACACATCGGAGGACCTTCCGGCGTGCATCCTCCGGCCGGACGGTGTTGGGGTCGGGGGTTCGGGGGAACGCGGATGATTGAGCGGGGAAAGATCCATTGTCTGCGCGTTGGTGGCGTAAGCCTTCGTTCCAGCAGCCGCCAGCGAGGGGGGTTCTAGTGGTGGGCCTGGAAACGGGCATCTGCTGGGCGGGACACGCGGTAGAGTCGTAACCGTTCCCGCAGTTCCGTCCAAAGCAGCGCGATGGAACAGAGTGGGGTTTTAGTCGGTAAAAATCCGACATAACCACGGCTCCATCCCCGGGAGCCGGGGGTATCTAAGAAGATTTCCCCACTATAAAAAAAAAAAAAAAAAAAAAAAAAAAAAGTCAGTGGTTTTCATCATAAGTTCATTATAACCACTTGTATGAAATGCTATCTAATCACCGTTAAATCCATCTTAAATCAACATTACTTCAAAGAATAAAAATAAATGTAAGAAGCTTATAGAATATCAGAAATTTTCCAATGACGCAAAACTTATAAAAAATAGCGTGTGCACACGTGTCAGAAGTGAAACTTCTTTGGCAAGATTCAAAGATACCAAAATCCTCGACTCACTCCATGACGTGACGGTATTGCTATGGCGCGACGTTGAAATTTTACTCTCAACGCGCAGAAGTTTCACTTTCAAAATTATGTTCAACTTTTCACAAAATAATAAATATTATATGACCCGCACTTGGCCAGCGTGGTGGATTGTCATGGCCTGAACTCTCATAGGAGGCCCGTGGCCCTGTGGGAATGAAAAAAGTAATACCTAGGTAAGTATAAAGGTAGGTAAAAAGGAAAAATAAAATTATATTTTAATGTCTCATTGTATATTTCAGGAAAAGGTTTTTATACAATTATTCAAATACAGTTCTAAATATGTTTTTATTTGTTCCTAAAAATATCTCACATTTATTTAGTGAATTATAAAAAGTTCACTTCAAAGCTAGGCAATTGACGATAGTACATTTATTTATTGATACAAAAATACTCAACTCATTTTGATAATATTTACAATTAAAATATATTTTATTATAAATCTATCTATGTACAATTTTATTCGTTCCGCCATTTGAAATTTTAACAAAAGTTTAGAGATTGTAGAAGGTACAATTTTTACAATCCCATGAATGTTTAAAAATACAAGATGTTTTTTTTTATTAATTATTTTTTTCATACATTTTTTTTAATACTCTAGCTATCGTACCCGTATTTTCCGATATAAAACTTAATTTTATAAGAAGGTATCTAAAGATTACTTAACACTATAGGATCTTGCCCAAAACTGTGTAAAGGATTAAGAATATTTTATTGGTACATTTATATATGACTATCTACAAATAAAACAGTTTTGAGCCTAACTTTGAGTTTATATATTATGACTAAGTATACTACATTTGAAACTGTATTAACATAAAACAGTTTTGAGTTCTAACTCAAATTAAGTTTGAGTTTGAGTACACCTCCTCTGCCATTGCAGACCTTAAACTCAATAATACATATCATTTAGCCACAGGCGTCTTCAATTCCGACCAGATTTTGTCCTCATCTCAAGAGTATTTGCCTCCATTCTGGCTGTTCTGTCTGCTCCAGGAGCTGGTCTGCTTGGAGGTGAAGACAGGTGCTGCTCCCGTGGGGGATGTGGGGGGTGATGGAGGCATCAGATTGGTGGCTGGGTGGTAGACCCTCGCTGCTAAGGAGGGTTCATCTGGAAAATTGAGGTTTTAGTTAGAAAGAGGAACGTTTTTGTGTATTACTTACGTTTTAACATCAATACTACTTGAGTCTCGAACTATTTTAAAAATAGAGTGATTACAATAGTCTTATGGGAATCGGTAGGTCCTTCAATATAATATATTTTATGTAAACATATTAAAAACAGCTCAATCATAAAGTATAGACACTTTTTGTTCGATAAAAGTTAATACACAGTGATAGAACAAAAACTTATACATAATTACTTAAATTTTAATCAATTTTATTCGTTATTATATTATGAAAGCAATTTAAAACTTTTATTATAACAAAATTATAAAAAAAACTTCCTCTTAGGTAACGCTAAGTAAAAAAATAATAATTAATAACTTACTATTTATTGAGAATGACCTCAAATACGTGTTGTGTTTTGCGTTCTTTGCTGGCGGCATTTTGATACTGTAAACAAAGAAAAAAATAATTTAATAAAAATAGTTTATTCCAATAAATTACTTTGTAAAATAAATATATACTACTAGCTTCCGCCCGCGGGTTCGCCCGCGTGGTGTTTTGATAAAAGGTAGCATATGTTCTTTCTCAGGGTCTAAAGATTGTCTGTGCCAAATTTCATCAAAATCGGTTGAGAGGTTTAAGCGGGAAAGCGTAACAGACTGACAGACAGAAAGACATTAGTAGGGATACGACGATATTCCCTAGTTCTTGAGAATATTGTGTTTAAACATACAAACAAACACTCAGTTTAGATTTTTAGGTCATGCTTGTAATACCTATTATGGTATCCTATAGCAGAGACTAATGTAAGAGTAATCAATCCTAACTTATGATATGAAACAACAATCAATATCAATTGTATTGAAATGACATATTTAGAGCAAATCAATAAACTTTGATATGTTAAATAGTTTTGAAATATGTATATCTGTTCTACATATGAGAGTAGGTATGTTTATTACATTGCAAGTGCTAAAAAGATTTTGATGAAACTTGGCATGTTACCTTACTTAAATATTTAGCAATTAAAATAGGAAAATTCCATCAAAGAAATTCCCTAATCGCGCTTACATGCACAGCATGACTAAATGAGGTAGTTATTTTTAAGCAAAAGGTACAAACAAAATAATAATATTCTCGAAATACCGATTAATAAATAAATAACAGTATCATGTAGTTTACTTATAATAAGAATCAGGAATAACATCTTGCATAACAAATAGTACAGTACTACAGTAATGATTGCATTGTATAACCCAAGTATAGCCATTGTCCTTTTGACAGCGTGTCAAAAAATATACACACAGAAAACCCTCCCACGTAAAAATGAAAAGGCTAAAATTTTACATCTCAGACACTCCATTATGTCGCTAATCAATAAATATGAATTCATAAAAGAGAAAATCCCTTTGTGTAGCGGCGGGGCTAATCGGCCGAAAGCCTCCAATACAACCTTATATCCCTTCTATTAAATTAAAATCAATCCTTCGAGCGTTTTTTCAAAGGAATACGATCAAAAGACGTCAAACATAATCAATTTTACAAACACCCTAAGCAACCAGCGCCATCTTGCGGCGGGAAAATAGAAGCTGTATTTTCGCGGAATAAAGTCCATATTAGAATTCAGTGACGAAATATGGTATGTATCGAATGTAACTTTATTAGATAATATTAACGATTGATTTTGAACTCTATTTTTCTGCAGATAGGGTTGGTTTTGGTGTGTATTTTGTTAGGTTATACGCCGTTTACAAAATGGAGGGTAGTCATCAATACTGTATCGTTGCATTATCGTTATAACATGGCATTAAGAGTAAATCGTTGAAGGGAAAAATTGCTTAATAAATGTAATGCTTATAAAGTATCTATTCGTGATGCGACTTTTTGTCGCAATTGCGATTTATTTTTGAATAAATTGAATGCAGAATGAGAATAAGTTATAGGACAGGTTTCTAGATGCTGACATTTCAAGATGCTCTTTAAGTTGTCTTAAGGAAAATGTAATAAAGTCTAACGTTATTATTATCATTTGATGACTTGTTTTAAATCCAGCCATATCACGTTTTAAACTATTCATAACAGAATCAACAAACAATATTACATTATAAAATGATTACACAAAACAACAGGATATGATTTTATGAAATCTGTCTTACCGTGAATAGGCGATATAAAGCCCTAAATCAGAGCCATAATATATCGGCAATTTCCAATTCCATGAGATAAAGACGGTTATTAATGTTGCGACGCGCTTCTCGCAACACATAGATAGCCCTTCGATGAGTTCTTGTGTCGATATCTTTAATATTAATAATCGTATTGTGTGTGTTTGTTTTGATACAGTTCCTAGTATTATATTATCTGTGATACAATAATACAGGTAAATTAGCTTGGAGAAATTTTTGCATATGTAGTGGTGTGTATATTACTCAGATCTTAGAGCGCGTTTCCACTATATCGTTCTGGCCTATACAAAAATGTTTCGATATCCTAACATTACTATTTAATTTTATACTTATTCCTAGCAACACTTTTGTTTTCAATAAAAACAAGTTTTTATTTGAAAGAAAATGGTTTTGACTTTATAAAAAAAAATATATCATTCAATTTTACGTCCTTGAGCAAACGACAAGGCGACTACCGTGAAACAATAAAATATCGTGTCCATAATAATTTGTTTCATAATTAATATTTGACCATAATAATTACGAAACAAAACAAATAAATAAATCGTCACTTGATAGTGGAAAGTGGAAACACGCACAAAACCAGAATAAACCAGTTTACGCTGTCCGCAGGTGCCACGTGCAGTCGTTTGGTACCGTTAGAACATAAAGCACATTTCATTCAAAAATTATAATTATTATGTACGTAGTTTAATTGATAAATTTTGTATTTGTTGATTGTTGTTATTATTTGTTATTATTGTTATAATATTTGTTGAAGTGAATTACATGTCCCGCAGCCGGAGGCCCCAAATGAAAACTCAGATGTACTTTAAAACTACATTTAATAGCTAAAATGAGACTTTTACACCCATGTCTGCACGATGCAGACCGGAGTTAAAGAATGAATTTATACAGTTTAATAATTATAAAGACGTAAGCTTGGATGCTAACTAAGGGAAATCGCATCCACATTCTATTCCCGTGCGAACGGCGTATTCAGCAGTTTTGTATGAAGGCAGGGCCATAACTAGTGTTTAATTTGTGTGTAAGTGTTGTAACTTTATATTGTTAATTCAATATGGCTCCAGTGTTAAAACATGGTCGAGGCAAGCCTTTGACTTCTCAAACTAAAGAATTAAACTTTAAATATCGTTTCTTTTTCAGGTTAGTAAATTTTTCATTTTAGTAACATTGTTAATGTAAAAGTTATATGTATGTTAAATGTGCAAATATTAAAATAAAGTCTCATCTTTTTCAGAGGAGAAACACATATAGTTTAATTTAAAATCCCTTATATATACAGGGTTACTTGTAAAACACCGGCAACCTCGCAGGACAAGATAGCTAACATCATAAGTAACAACATTTCGACTTTTGATAATTTGTTAGATTTTATTTTCATACAAAAATAAATATTCATTTAATTTTCCGTCTGAATATTATAAACTCTACGCCTCCCAAAAATTACGTAAACAAAAAGCGAACGAGAGGGGGAAGGGGGCGTCGCGTCGTCCATCCGATAATTAATAGAACATAGACTTACAAATGTAAGGAGAGTACAATAAAAGTTTAAAAAATCATTTAAAAATAATTTATTGCGTTATGCCAAAAGTCGTAGAACAAATGTTGTTACTTATGATGTTAGCTATCTTGTCCTGCGAGGTTGCTGGTGTTTTACAAGTAACCCTGTATAAAATAAAAACTAAAAATAAAATGTTGTTTTATTTTATTTGCTGACCATACACTACTACAAACGCAAAAATTTCTCCAAGCTAATTTACCTGTACGAATATATGGATTTATCTTTTAAATAATTAACCTTTGTACTACGTCTACAACGTTGTACTACGTCTACGTAAGTAAGATAGTAAGGTATTAGGTAGGTATTTTGAAGTACCTAAGTAATTATGTAGACCGTATTAATAACTAAACACCGCCGTCTTTTCAGAATTAAATCATCGTCTTTCAAATGAAAAAAGAATTATCAAAATCGATTCACCCAGTCAAAGTTCTGAGAACGCCCTCCTTTTTTTAAAGTCGATTAAAACACTTAAAGTAATTAAACACAGACAGAACCGCAGTATCAGCTAGTGGCAAACATAATATTAAATAGCACTTAATATTTGAGTAAGGTAGTAGTGTATTGGTAACGCTTTCACGCCTAACTATAGTGCTCGCAAACTTTGTCCCGCTGCAAATGCTTATTTTGTTGATAGTTTTGTATGGATAAGACGCTTATTTATTTATTTCATAGTTTTTATTACCTATGTGGGGTACAAAATGTAATTTTTGAATACTTGACAAGATATAAGATTTTAAATGGCTATCAAAAACTACCCATAAAAGTTCGAGATTTTTTTTTATTCTATCACAATAATGTCACGAGACATACAAACAACAAATATTTAAAACAGGAATAGAAGAAATAATAGAGGTATTAAAATAGTAAAGGAATTAACGAGGGACTTTACCCTATAGGTATACACTATACGATTATACATACCTAATCAACATGCACTTAAGGCATCAGACAATTTCAGTTCACTACAATATTGATTACAAAGAAATTTATATCAATAAGCAAAGACTTGTAGACGAGAAAAAAAAACAAATACGGATTTAAATTTAATTCAAATAAAATGTGATTAGCTAAGTATGAAGTTGAACATTACCTAAACAATAGCATCGCATAAACAAAAATGCTGACCATCTAAAGTTGACTCAGTATGGAATTTTAATAAAAAAAAAAAACTGTAATAATCAAATTGACTTTCTCTTATGACTAATGTTATTTAAGACTGGGTCATCATAGTGGGATCTTTTGAACGTAAGAAAAAATAATTTTTGGTCAAACATTAGAAAGTAACAGGAAATTCCAATATGTTGCAAATGTTATTTGAGTCATGTTAATTTCTCTTTATTTAAAATTATAGAAATGTAGAAACTGCTGGGCTGATGTGTATGAAACTTGGTACTAAGACTATAGTCGGTAATAGCAGAAAGTGACGTCATTTTATGTGTGCCAAACTGCAGTATTAAGTTAGTGCTTAATAAAACGCAATTTTGTATATAATGCTATCTTATACAAATTGATAATAATATTTATACTTATACAAATTAACCACATGGGAAGTAACGATATTATGATCATTGACCTCATTAACAACTTTGTTATCTCTAATGACTATTTTTAAATATTTATTGTTTCTTATTTTGACTTAATAACCACAACATTACAATATAATATATACCCTACCTTTTCTGTGTAGTAAAAAAAGTATGTGCTAATCCGAACTAAAATCTATCTCTGTACAAAATTCCATATAGTGATCAGCTGTTTTTACGTGAACGCTACCCGAACTTAATCTACTTATCCATCTTTCATTACATACATTCACGTTTCAAACACTCATGTATAGCATAGGGCACGTACAATGTACATATCCAACGGTAAAGGAAATTTTGAACTCGGTTCAGTAGTTCCTGTGCACTTAAAGCAAACAAACTCTTCATAATTTGTTTGGATTACATTCACATTATCAGCAGGAGTTACGTAGGTAGTTATTATGGCCTCTTGCCACAGATTACTAAATAATTACTCAAATTCAAATGAAAATGATGTTATTTTAGTAAAGAAAGAGAGTAGTATGGTAATAAAAATAAAACTTGTACATAAAAATAATATATATTAGGAATATCCATACAATTCTTTCCCCGCTGAAGCTTTGTTCTCGCAATGCATGCGAGCTACGTATCTATTTATTTATGTATTTACTTTCCATCGGTGACAGCCATTCTACTATCATACAACTAGATGAAATGTGCTTGAAAACGTTAATATTATAGAGGTTTTACATGAATGTACTATTGTGTAGGACTGTAGAACATTGTGGAATGTCCATGTGTTGTATGTAGGTACATTTCGTCTGTAATGTCCTATAAATGATAATCAGTCTTTAGGAAGCTTTTTAGAAGAAGTTTAAAAAGGATTATATGTGTAGTAGGATGTATGTAAGTTGTGAGAAAATACAGTTTTTTACTACTTGACTATTTTTTATTTTATTTAGTTACAAGATACTGATAAATACATACTTCCTTCTTTTCTCGACCGCTTTTCTTAAGACCACATTTTCCACTTTCCATATAATTAATTATAATATTAAATATATCCAACTAGCTGCGCTTCGCGGTTTCACCCGCGTGGCTCCGCTCCTATTGGTCTTAGCGTAATGATATATTATAGCCTATAGCCTTCTGCGATAAATGGGCTATACAACACCGAAATAATTTTTCAAATCGGACCAGTAGTTCCTGAGATTAGCGTTCAAACAAACAAAATAACTCTTCAGATTTATAATATTAAGTATAGATAGATAAGTGCTATCATTACTTATTCATTCATTACCTCTTACTGTTTACCTTAAAAGCACGTAAAATACGTCCCAAACTGCACGTATCAAACAATTTAATTAAAATAATGTATTTCAAGCGATTATTTTAATTCGCGCCCATTCACTAATCCAATCCACGAATACATAAAGCCTACCATTCATCGTCCCTCTGTTGGTCGCAAAAAAATCGTCAATACATTTGCCACCCTAGACAATCACTAATTACTGGAATAAAGCCTTACAAATTGTCAAGAATGTTGCTGTTTAAAAAATATTTTGTATGTGGGTTCTGTATTGAATTTTTGTATTTAAGGAATAGATTATAAACCTATGGAAACAATGTGGAAACATGTGTTACTTCAGAAAGTCTTCTGTAGTGCCAATGAATATGTTGAAGGACGGAAATCTTCGGAATTATTACGTTATTATTTTATGACTGGAAAATAATTGACATACAAGCTATGACCGTATTAGTCTATCAGGAGACATTTATATATAGCTTTTATTGATGTATCAGATTCAAAATCAGCAATTCGCACGAAAGATTATCGAAAAAGAAATATAATTTAAAATCTTTAAAAGAATACATATTGGTAAAAGAAGGCATGTTTGGTTATCTCTAATGTCTATATTCCTTTGCTATGGTTTTTCTAATTTCCCCTGGAACCCTTAAAAGAAAAGGAAAAATTATGCTCGCCAAACGAACTTATTTAGCCGAGCGGGATTTAATAAGGATTTTTCAAGGAGTTTTAGCTAAAGATTTATATTTTCTTCACAAATAAATTTATTTCACTTTAATTATTTACTCAAAGTATCAAATTAGGTCGGATTAGGTGAACGACATTTTCACATTGACAAAGAACACTTAATACGAAGTAACTTAGATGCTGCTTTACGATACATACTTCTTGTTACTGGATTGCTGTTGTTTGTAAGTCTGTCTGTCCATTAATAAGTAACGTTTTCACAGTAAAACCATTGGACTAGTTTCGATGGAACTTCGCAGAATAATAATATGACTGGCGGACATAGAGCGTGGAGCAATAAGCAGCTTAATTTTGTTATAGGTACATATTATAATACATATTACCAAAAATATCTCCATATGGGTTGAAGATTTCAAAGGTGGGTTCAAAATGAAGAAAATTAATTTCATTACTTTTAGTTATCTACCTATTAGGTCGCGTTAGAGTATTTATATTCTATGCTATTAGTGAATTCCACGAATTAGATTTCTATGAAATTTGGTACATGAGTATTTAAAATTTTACAATAAACATAACCCCTTCAAAAACAAACCTAACGGCCTGTAAACCTCTAATTAGAAAGAAAAAGTGCTTCCGCAACAATTCAAAACTTATCTATTTCGCTACAGCCAATCAACGCATTTGTCCATATCTCCCACCAACCCTTTACATCAACCATAAAAACGCAGACTTCAAACAATACCGGTGGAATAAAGGACCCCAAATATTAAATTACTCAATATTTCATACCGATACTAATTTCGTTATCTTAACCCTTCGCCGCGGAGACACGAAATATTACCAAAGAAAAAAAAAACAAGAAAAACCGTCCCGTTTTTAATTGACATTCTTTATGAACGTCAGCCTTGAGACGGGGATATTTTTTAATTAGATATATTTTATGGGCCTTTTTTCGAAGGGGGAACGGCTAACGGGTTACATTTGTTTGAGGGGGGGGTACAATATTAGCGTTCCCGGTAATCAGGCGGGAAAAAATGGTCGATTAGGCCCAAGGCGGCGTAAATTTAGGATCATTGGTGCTCGCTACGTGTCTCCCCTGTCGGTGGATAATGGGACACTTCCCTCGTAGCGATTGAAGATATTTTTAAATGCAAATGAAGGGTTAAGACTGGGGTATCGATATACCGGTTTTTTGGGATTAAGGAAGTGTTTGAAAGTTTTGCAAGTCTTAACGAGTTGGAAGGTGCTTGTGAGAAGTTTGGATTTACATGTATGACATCAGACATGGCGTATTTTGTAACATTTAATATTTAGCAAACTTTCAAACTATAGTCTATAACTATACACTGACTGATGTACTTATTTAGGCTACAATCTCTGTGAAAAATTTAATCGATATCTGATCAGGTTTTTACCGTAAACACTTACCTATATTGCTATGAAATAATGTAAACTTGTAACTTGCGTCCTTACCATATATTTTAGAGCAAAAAAATATCTTTGAATCGTTATTAATACAATTTGTATCGAACCTTAGAACACAAATCTCCTTAACCACTGACTGCACTAACAGGATAAAATTGATCTCAATTTTGTCTTTGTGGTTTATAATGATGAATCACATGTTAATCACGGGTCAACGACACTTCCGTACAGACAAAAATTATAAACAAATGCTTAATTTGTATGTATGTATATATGTGTATGTGTGCATTGGTAACAGTAGTAGGTAGGTATGTGAGTATTCCTGTGATCCAGTCTTCTAATAGGTAAGTGTTATAATCTAAATTTTTTTTTATATTTTAACAAAAAATTCAATATACGAGAAATGTGAAGGTGCGTACGGATAGCGCGTTCCTGGGTTACGCGTAGTGGAGAGACACTGGTTACGCGTACATTGGATACGCGTACAGCTCCTGTACGGACCGCCGCGAACCTGTACGCGAGGTCAATCGATCCAAAACGCTCCGCGAGCCCCAGTCATTCGCCATGACTCAGAAATTTCAGTTCATTTTAAATTGCCTTCCATACATATTGGCGTAAATCGTTATTTCGTATCATTTAGTGTGCTATCCCACATGACCCGGTGAAATTCATAAAGTTGAATCAATCTGATAATATTTTCATTATTAAAACTCGAAGAGCACGCGAGTTTATTCATTTTGCCGTCCAAATGTAGCGTAGCCGGCCTCGCGAGTTCTCTTTGACGCGCGACCAAAAACCGACTGACGATCGGCTCGCGCTCAAGTTGGCTCGCGCGGTACGCGTACCCCAAGAGTGAACGCGTAGCTGCAGGTATGAACTAGGCGTTCCGGATACGCGTAACCTGACTACGCGTACCAGGCTACGCGCAATCAGTACGCAGCTTGATGAAACTGCTGTATTTTACCAGACAGAGAATACCTATTTTTTTAGTTCCACCGAGAATCGAACCCAGGATCTTTCAACGGCCACTTAACTAGTGTACCTACCTAAGGTACAGTGAAAAGTTTGTGATACATAAGTGTCACAAAAAATTGCAAGGAAATACAATTAAAGACAAGTGATCTTCACCTAATTTTTAATTAATTACGCTAGGTCAAGGTAAACGGTCGATTATAGTAACCTTCGGTTAACGTAAACGCCGATTAACGAACTAGGTTTCCTGTACCTATACTTAGATCATTAAGTGATCTAAGCCTGTATATGAATCATAGTATGGTTAAGGTTTACTAAAATTAAAACAAATAACAAATAAAAAAATCAGTAGGGTGTCATAAGGCCTCATATAAACTATAATATTATAAAGAGAATAGCTGTCCCGGCAAACGCTGTTCTACCTTAGTCTTATCAGTTAGGCCTTAGAGGTACGAAAAATAGATGTTGATTCTCAGATCTACCCAATAGGCACACAATTTCATGAGAATCGGTCCAGCCTTTCGGAGGAGTATGGTAACTAACATTATGACACGAGAATTATAATTTATAAGTATATAGAGAATAAGAAATTTGAATGAACCTAGGTTTGTTATGAACGAATGAATTCTTTATTGTACACAAAAACATAGAAATTGCACAATAGACGACCTTATGGATACAGAGTCATCTCGTCCAGGTAACCAAAGGCTTTCTACTAAACCGATTTTAACATTATTTTTCTATAAGAAAGTTACATCTTTTAGTTGTAATATAGGCTGTATTTATTTATTTATATAATTATTAAGCAATAGATATCTATCTATGTGACTAACATCCACAGCTAACATCTTATATTGTAATAGATATGTGATAGTATTTAAATAGAAAACACGTAATAAATAATATATCTACAAGATATTAAGATGATAATCTATAAAAATTATCAATGTGTCACGATTTTAAAGATACCTCACGTAATATTTTGGAATATTATATTTTTTCTATCGATTCAGCGAAAAAGATATACTTTTGTGTAATTATTTTATATAAATACTGATGATTGATTGATCATTACAATAATAAGAAAATTAAAAAATAATTGTTTTTCGTGCTTTCTATTTATGTGGCTATATACTAGCTGTGCCCCTCGGTTTTAAAACGAACAGAAACTTTCATCCTCGAAGTTTTTTTTTTAAATAGATGATACAATGAGCCCTGGGTATTCACTTATTTTCCTTTAAAATTTCATCCATCTCGGTGCTGTGGTTACAGGTGAAAGCTAAGAGACAAATGGACATAATTTTGCTTCTTCTTGTACAAAAAAATAAAATTTAGTAACTTTCTATGAGGATGTATTTCTAACGGTAAAATATTTTTGAATCAGTAAGTAGTGTTTAAATTTATTCGTCACTGACAAAAAATGTTTTTTCTATAGAATAAATTTGTGTAGATAAGTATAAATAATTATTAGTTGAGTAGGTACATATTTAAAAGTACTTGCTCCCTTCACACATTATCACAAAGATGATAATGTTTAAAATAAATATACACACATGGGAAGTGATATAATCCTTGACCTCATCATTGTCACATTATCACTACATAGTATAAAACAAAGTCGCTTTCCCTGTCCCTATGTCCCTATGTCCTTATGTCCCTATGTCCCTTTGTACGCTTAAATCTTTGAAACTACGCAACGGATTTTGATGCGGTTTTTTTTAATAGATAGAGTGATTCAAGAGGAAGGTTTATATGTATAATAACATCCATTAAATAGTGGAGAAGTACTGTTATTTTTGAGGTTTCTAATGTGATGTCGTAAAAAATTACATTTTTTCCGCTTACATTGCAAACGCAGGCTGAACCCTACGAGTTTTATCAAAATAATGTACTAAGTATTATACACATTGAAAAGGTCTACAGAAAAGTCCGCGATGGTATATGTCTATCTCTTATGGATAACCCACAATAACTTTTTTTTGTCATTTACTTTTTACGACAAATAATGGCTAATTTTCGATGCGATTTTAACCAATACAGCATTAATCCTTAACCAATTAAATACCTTGAATACATTGTTCATTTAATATAGATCTATATGGCCCTTTACAGCGTATGATTTAAGTGAATATTTTCGAAGATATTACAGATTTAAAAATTGCGGGACGTAGCGTTTGCGGCGGTACCGGCCGGCCGCCCGGCTATATATTTTAAACCCGTGCGAATCCGGAGCGGGCCGCTATGTTTTTATATACAACGTTCACAGTTTTTCTGTAGTGTATTTAGTATCAGCATTGAACCCGTGCGAAGCGGGGGCGGGTCGCTAGTCTGTAATATTTGGTATTTTTTATCTATTTTCTGCTAATTTTATTTATAGAATAGGATAATAATATAATTGAACAAATATAATATAATTAACTAGTTTACACGTAGTTATTAAAATAAACGCAGCCAAGAGTAAACATTTAAAAAAAATATAGTTAACTAGCTTTCCGCCGGCGGCTCCACCCGCGGTTTAAAAGAAAAACTCGCATAGTTCCCGTTCCCGTGGAATTTCCGGGATAAAACCTATCCTATATTACTCGTGGATAATGTCGCTTTCGAATGGTGAAAGAATTTTTAAAATCGGTCCAGTAGTTTATGAGCCTATTCATTACAATCAAACAAACAAACAAACAAAGTTTTCCTCTTTATAATATTAGTGTAGATTAATTAATAATTTCTCAAATTTTCAATAGTACCTTTAAAAATATATTATGTAATCTCGCCAAGTCGGCAAAAAAGCCTTCGTTTCGCAATATTTAGTCATTCGCAAATCACGGGTCAATGACCAGCAGGTATGCTTATTAGAAAATCATGTTACTATATCAGAATACAGTTTTATTTGAGCTAAAACATGAATTAATTTCACATCCTAGATGGCAGGTTTAAACATGTTACATTTGCCAATTGGCATATGGCATGGTTGGCCAAACATGGCCAAATTATGATGATGGTGGTGACTGGTGATCAATGGTGTTATAAGTAAAAAGGTAGATTTTGGAAGGAGGTTACCTTAATACATGTCTGTGGAGGTTACCAACACAACATTCAATTTTCAAAAATGGCACGCACACACAATTAGGCGTCTAGTAAGATGGTATGAGTAATGTGTCGTGAGTGAAAAAGAGACATGAGAAGAAAATTTTGCTAATTATTTTGCCATATTTTGACGTGCCACTCTTTTACTTATATCATTTGATGATGATGGTGATTTAGAAATTAAAGGTTTAAAAATAATGATAAAAGTTCGTGATAATACTTTTGAACAATTTTCTCAAGAATGGCTCTCTATTCTTATTATTTTCATAGCAGACCATTCGTTTTAAGTTATGAGGAGTTATCCTAGATAATTATAATTCCAAAATGGATATAGGTAGCTTGCCTGCAAAAATTCCGATTCCGATAAACGAAATGTTTTACAGACTGTACCTATGTAAAAAAAATGTCTCGGTCTGGTAGGACACAGAAGGCTGATCACCTACTTGTCCCTAAAGAAAATCGATCAGTGAAACAGATGTGTAATGCATCTGCCCCTTACCCCACTAGGGGACATGGGACTCCACTTTTATGTAAAAAAATTAAGGTATGTATGCATGAGGATGAGGGTTAAGATCCTGGTGAACCCTGATGCATTTTTTTAAGGCTGACTCATACATAATAAAAGAGAAAACGTTAATTGGATAACCTACTTCAACACAACCTATAATTATGAAAAACATTATTCTGAAAAACCAAACGTCATTAAAACATTAATATTCTTCTTCCTTCATTGCAAAACACCGAAAGGTTGTTAATTTTCATCATCATCATCATCATCGAGCACCTTAATGTGACGTCATTGGTGTCAATTCAAACGAATTAATCATCTCGTTAACAGTTAACCGTTATTAAAATGTCCAAAAGACTTTCTAACCAAATTATTTCTCAGATTATGTCTATGAGCTATCTCTTTACCAAATTTCATACAAATCTGTTCAGATGTTTCGCTTAAAAGACCCTCCACTTTTGCATCAATTTT
Organism: Colias behrii; assembly: GCA_029959065.1. Lineage (NCBI taxonomy): Eukaryota > Metazoa > Arthropoda > Insecta > Lepidoptera > Pieridae > Colias > Colias behrii. The sequence goes on from JARWMC010000017.1 coordinate 10,453,425, forward strand.
CACGTTAGAGTCAATTGACTTTGCTTCATGCTAAACTTATTTTGAACCCTTTTTCTTGCTGACGGCTTTAACCGCTTAGAAACTATGAACCACAGGTTAAATATCATCATTGATTTTGAATTTATTGAAATTAATTACAATTCTAAATTTAATCCTCAAAACTTGTTTAGACTTTTGTGCTCAGGCCATATTTATTGTTTACGCCCACGTTTTCAAAGAAAAACCCGCATAGTTCCCGTTCTCGTTGGATTTCCGGGATAAAACCTATCCTATGTGTTAATACAAGTTACCCTATATGTGTGCTAAATTTCATTGTAATCGGTTCAGTAGTATTTGCGTGAAAGAGTAACAAACACACACATCCTCACAACTTTCGCATTTATAATATTAGTAGGAGGATAATGTTTTTGCATATTCCTCCTTATATTATCTCCGAGAACTTTTCCACCAAGCAAGAAAAGGTGGGACAGGACTCAAGATATGAGAATTACGTAGGTACGTGATTAATTTCTTATTTGTTTTTATAAATAGATGGCATTAAGAAAACAGCTGACAATTCTACAATAGAAGTTATCGAGAAAGTTGTTACAAAATGACCTTCGTAAATAACACGTATCTTTTCCGTTATAAATAACTTGACATTTATTTTACCTTTACCTACCTACCTATTTGTAATTATTTTTATATGAACATATTAATTTTCTAAATAATCAATAATTAAGTACTTATAAGTACAACTTTCTGCAATAGCTCATCATCAGTATAATATTGGAAACAAATGAATTAAATTTTCAAAAACAAAGGCCATAATAATGTCATTTCTAGGTACCTACTAAGTGAAACAAGTTGAACAAGTTTAAGGCCGTGTACGCGGTCCGTGCGCTGTTTGGCTCAAATATGTGATTTTTCAAACCAGATTGTCCATCAACCACTTATCTTACAAACATATGAATTACTAATAATTTTAGGAAATTTTATTGTCTATGTAGTTAGTTAAGAGTTTTTTTCAATTAATACAGTATTTGTGAATACCATCAAGATAACTGAGCCGATGATTACTTGATTTCACTTTTAGTGTCAATTTCGAAGCTAAAAATATCTGAAATCGCTGACAGATCTAACACACAATTATTTTTAACTAACTGCAAAAATCCTTATTAAAATAGTTAGTTAAAAGATTTTTTTATTTTGGACTCCTAACTTACGAAATTAAAATCCGAACAATGTGAATTTTTTTAGAAATTATAGTCGACAAAATGATTATTTTCACCAAGATATTTGACTTTATTGAATATAATTTATACATATTGCAATAAAAGAATGTCTTACTTATAAGATAAAATTTAAAAAATCAACTAAGGTACCTCTAGTATTTTTCTACAAATTTTTTTAAAGTACTATAAAACACTGCGCGCGACCCGATTAAAATCAGTCGGCAGCGAGCCTTTCCAGAGAGAGGACATGTTGCTCGGCGCTCTCCTGTGGACCTATGCTGTTCATAGTAAAAGGATAGCGCAAGCCGCGATCTATCGTAATAGATCGCGGAGATTTTGACTTGCGTTAAATTGAATATGCGCTCTTAACTATAGGTACCTCGCACGTCTTAAAAATCGTTTCAATCATTTAGAATAAACAGATGTACAAACATACAAACACGCTTATTGTGTTTTATAATAACAATATTAATGTTTTCATTTGAATCTTTTTTATTTATATTGACCATTAGTAGGTAATAGCCTGTGGTAATAGCTGTAATCTTGGGGCATCGTTATCAAGGTAAGTGATAAAATATCAGTTTGGTGCACGTGGCATAAGAAACAATATATTTTTAATTTTCAACTAATTAGGTATACCTATAAATAAATATGAATTAGGTACGGTTTTAAATAAATATTTGAGCCCTATTTCATTATTTATTTGTAAGACGAAAGTTTTCAAACAAAGAAACCTAAACAAAAGGGACGAAAAACAAAAGTATAAAAAATAAAAGAAACAAAAAACTTACGAAACAAAATAAAATTTGCAACTTTCAATACAGCAAAACCAAAAGAAATTTTACACAACACAACACCATATACAAAAGATAAATAAAAATAATTAAATTAAAAATTACTAGTTTTCGAAACAACGTGCTATTCACAACTGATTCAACGTTGAATGAATTGGCACACATACGCAAACCACGTTCTAAGACACAGGCCTAATTATTACGTCACTAGCAAATGAGTACGCTATTTCAATACAGTTAACGTTCAATTTTGCAAAGCCAGCAATTGATAGGACCTTGTCAAATTTACCGCTACTTTATTGAGGTCAGTGACGTCTCTTTTTCCGTAATGTTAAACAGAAGCTGCGAAAAGGAGATAGCACTCGATTTGCGGGAAGTGCGAAAAGGACAAAGTATTTTAGGAAAGTTTTGTCATTATCTGTGGTCAGGAACATTTAGGAATTATTTTATTTAATTAATTTTGTAACAACCTGTAACAACTGTAATGCAAAAAATACAATATTTAAGAAGTTAAAAACAAAATAATAATAATTAATTAATAATTTTTATGTCATTATAATAATTAAATTTTGTTATGATTCAAAATTGTTACATAGCACCTTCATAATTAATATAGCTAATATTATTACATAAGTATTTTTAGACGACCGAAATAATATTTTTTTCACCCTTACACGTCATGATTCCCTTACGACAACCAGAGGGCGCCATCTTGAAATTGATGCTTTCTAAGTCGCAGTTCAGTTTTGTTATCCACATCGCTAGCGCTCCGCACCATCTCCGGAGCACCACGCTTCGTACGGAATCAGGTCATCTCCAGGGACCTGCGCATGGAGAGCCTGGACGACTTCGTTCGTCGCCTGAGTTCCTCTATGTTCGCGCGCGCCGACGGAGCGCGATCCCAGCATTTGCAGGGCATCGCGCCATACCATCGGAGACCGCCGGACATAAGAGGCCTACCACGTGACCTAGTCTCCTAGGACACGACCGCTTCCTCGCCGTTGGCTGATGGGCGCCCCCCGGCACCTTGCCGGCGGGCTCGACCTCGCTAAGCGGCGGGAGGCCTCACCCACGGACATTCCGCCCTGCAGCAGCTAGCAGATCGCCCGCGATACACGCGGGCTCGATCGCACTGCAGCAGGACACCTCCCGGACACGACACCTCGGACCACTAGGTCCCACCCAGTGCCCCGCCTGTAGTTGCAGGCGGCGTTGCCACCACTGAAAGGGGCCGTCGCCCCGAACAGTTACCCCGAGGCCTGTGAAGGCCTGCGTGGAAGACCCGATAATAATTATTTTGAATATTCCACTAGCCCCGCTTAATAAATTAAATACAATTCAAATGCGTAGTGTCCCCTTTAATATTTGAATTTTAAAATTTTAAAATTTGATATTAATATTCAATTTGATATAATATTACTGTCCCTTTGATATTTGATATTTAAATTTTAATATTAAAGTTAATATTTTGAATTTGCATTTGAATTTTGAATTTTTAGTTTATTGCTTGGAGTTGGTTTCATAGATCATTATTTTTTGGCAGCGAAATCAATCGTAAATGATTGTATTCGCTAATAATTTTATAGAATTTAATATTTTACCAAAAATTAACCATTATTACATTAACTATTGATTAATGGTTATTTTTATTTATATTGTTTATAAACAGTAGGAAAAAATATTTTTAAAATTATTATTTACTTAATTGAACTTATGTAGTCAGGTCAAAATAAGAAGAAATAAAAATACATAATTGTATATAGAATGTTAAAAAACATCACTATTTTAAAAAATATTTATAAAATAAATAACCTGGCCATTAATATATGTATATATATCACTACATAGTATAAAACAAAGTCGCTTTCTCTGTCCCTATTTCCCTATGTCCCTATTTCCCTATGTCCCTTTGTACGCTTAAATCTTTGAAACTACGCAACGGATTTTGATGCAGTTTTTTTTAAAAGATAGAGTGATTCAAGAGGAAGGTTTATATGTATAATAACATCCATTAAATAGTAGAGAAGTACTGTTATTTTTGAGGTTTCTAATGTGATGTCGTAAATAATTACATATTTTCCGCTTACATTGCAAACGCAGGCATTCCCTACGAATTTTATCAAAATACTGTACTAAGTATTGTACACATTGAAAAGGTCTACAGAAAAGTCCGCGATGGTATATGTCTATCTCTTATGGATAACCCACAATAACTTTTTTTGTCATTTACTTTTTACGACAAATAATGGTTAATTTTCAAAGCGATTTTTTATAAAATAAATAACCTGGCCATTAATATATGTATATATATCACTACATAGTATAAAACAAAGTCGCTTTCTCTGTCCCTATTTCCCTATGTCCCTATTTCCCTATGTCCCTTTGTACGCTTAAATCTTTGAAACTACGCAACGGATTTTGATGCAGTTTTTTTTAAAAGATAGAGTGATTCAAGAGGAAGGTTTATATGTATAATAACATCCATTAAATAGTAGAGAAGTACTGTTATTTTTGAGGTTTCTAATGTGATGTCGTAAATAATTACATATTTTCCGCTTACATTGCAAACGCAGGCATTCCCTACGAATTTTATCAAAATACTGTACTAAGTATTGTACACATTGAAAAGGTCTACAGAAAAGTCCGCGATGGTATATGTCTATCTCTTATGGATAACCCACAATAACTTTTTTTTGTCATTTACTTTTTACGACAAATAATGGTTAATTTTCAAAGCGATTTTAACCAATACAGCATTAATCCTTAACCAATTAAATACCTTGAATACATTGTTCATTTAATATAGATCTATATGGCCCTTTACACCGTATGATTTAAGTGAATATTTTCGAAGATATTACAGATTTAAAAATTGCGGGACGTAGCGTTCCGGGCCGGCCGCCATTGCACCCGTGCGAAGCTGGGGCGGGTCGCTAGTGTATATATAAAATAATGGCATCAATCACTACATACGTACGTATAAAACAAAGTCGCTTTCTCTGTCCCTATGTCCCTTTGTATGCTTAAATCTTTAAAACTACGCAACGGATTTTGATGCGGTTTTTTTTTAATAGATAGAGTGATTCAAGAGGAAGGTTTTAGTATATAATTCATTAGGTTTAAGACAAAGCGGGCGAAGCCGCGGGCGGTAAGCTAGTAAATTATAATTAATAATAATAAAAATAAGCACCATCCATACTATATAATATTATAAATGCGAAAGTAACTCTGTCTGTCTGTCTGTTACTCAATCACGCCTGAACTACTGAACCAATTTGCATGAAATTTGGTATAGATATATTTTGATACCCGAGAAAGGACATAGGATAGGTTTTATCCCGGAAATCCTACGGGATCGGGTTTTTCTCTGAAAACGCGGGCGAAGCCGCGGGCGGAAAGCTAGTAGATAATAACGATTTAAAAAGTGACATTCTATCGAACACATTTTTTTTATTTCTCGTTTCTACAGATACAAAAACACTGGCGATCAATAAAATTATTGTTTATTAATAAGGTTATTTTCTAGCTTTCTCTCCCTGTTCCTTTGAATCCTTAACTACAGTTTTAGTTTGGAATTTCGGTGACTTTCAACTGATTTGGCCACTATAGCCGTTATGTTTGATGAGCCACGGGCGACGTCCACTGAAAGAAAAGAATAATATTATTATGCTAGTAGGTAAGTACCGGATATTTCTTGGATATTTTGGCATATGGCAGCTAACTAATGCCTACTTGTAAAATGTCATTTGATGGCAGTTTGTTGAGTGACGTTTTTTTTAACAAAAATTTGACAATGGGTTTTCTTAGTTTTTAAAAAGTAAAATATAATATAATTGAATAAATGCAATAAGTCTTGCAATGCGCTCCTTCTAAATTATTGATTTTGAATACTTACCTAAATATAATATTACAGTAGAACATCCTCTTCTTTTTTGGCGAGTCGGTCAGGAAAATATGAAATTCAACTTACCCGTAAGATCTGTCACTGTTTTTTTAATCCAGTCCATTAATAATATTTACCTACCTATTATTTAAAATATGCTAAAAACGTCCTCAATGTATCCTATGTTATCTTCTATAAATATAGGATGTATATTGTATAATTGTATAGGGTTTCGAGTTTTGAATAAAGCAGTTGGTTAATGACCAAACCGTGATTGGGTATCTTATAAATAAATAAATATTATAGGACATTATTACACAAATCGACCTAGTCCCACAGTAAGCTCAATTAAGGCTTGTGTTGTGGATGTCTTATGATTTTTTCTTCGTTACAATAAGTAGCCTATTTCCTGTCCCAATAGGCCAATACCGATTCTACCTTTTTCCAAATTTCATCAAAATCTGCTTAGATATATCATAAAACCATCCACCACCACCAACAAACAGACAGAGGCTTTCACAATAATTAATATAATATGAGAAGTTATTTCAAGCGAATCACTTAGAATTCCACTTAACACCAAGTTTGACCATGTCCGGTCTATAGTTATGAACTCTTCAATACCAAGTTTGCCCATTCACATCAATCTATGGTACAGGAAAAGCAGTGGAGCATTTCGCAAAGTTTCTAGGCCTTTGTAAAGGATATCTAATATCAAGAAATGAAACTTGTCCAGTGTATTGTCCAATTTCCATATTAACTAAAGTTAGGACTGCATGCTCTATTGTTTAATTTGAAATACCTCGGACACTATACGTTTGAATACTAGCCGTATGTCCTGGTTTTGCCCGGGTTTTGAGTAAAACCGTATACAAAAACAATCAAATAAAAATTAAAAGATAGATACATATCAGCCAGTAATGGTGTTTTTTTTTATTGAAAGAATTTACAAACTTGGTTCATTGAAAAATATTGCAAAAAGGAAATTAAATATGTATAACGAATTTTGACCTCAGACAAATTTGCCTGTCATCATAATATTATATTATCATGATACATTTACTATGTAGTCTACGACATAAATACGAGAAATATAAATTTTTTTCCTCTTAAAAACGTCTTAAATAAAGCACTAAATTGGTTTATAATTAAGAAAAGAAACGAACGTTATTACAATGTCACGTAGCTAAGTAATTTGCCAGCTAATTTGTATAGAAATGCGACTCGAATCCAAAAAAGGGGTCGATCGGTGAGGGTAAATTTAAAATGGTGAAATAATATCGTTATTTCGAATTAATTGTGCCTGCGTTAACGTTTAAACTAGCATCACACACCGGATTCGCTTGGGTTGACTCCGGATTTAAAATAAGTAATTTGACTTATTGAAATATTAAAAAAATATACGTACGGTACTTAGTATAAAATTACTAATAATAACATTAAAAATAATTCAATAAAAATAAACAAAATGTGCCAATTTTTTACATCAGGCGCTTCGTTTTTAGAGCCCTAATATGGCTCTAATCAATAACCTATAAATGTAAGATACGACTGCCTTGGGATCAAGTTACTACTTGCTTTACTTAGTGATTTTATATCTGCTATCAATCCGCAACTCTGCACTTCACTTTATAAAGGCTGTTTCATACGATACTAGAGTAAATTCAAGGTCTATTTTCATGCTACGAAAAATTCAGTTTGAAAAATAAATTGAAGTAGGCAAGTTATTAAAGAAAATACTTAAAGAAGAATGCAGAAAAATATATGCGGCGGGCGGTACAATCGATCATGATTGTAATTTTAATCAATTTATTAAAATTATGAAAGCGCTCAGGCCTCAACAGATTACACAAAATAGTTAACCACACAGTTTATCGATGTCATCAATAGCTAATTATTTGTATTCAATAGTATAACAAGAAAAGTTTCTAGAATAATAATTTATGTAAAAACTTATTCAAAACCCATAGCCAGCAGAATATTCTGTATTCCTTCGACCCAGGTTATCGCACGACAAAATTCCCAAAAACCAAGTCACGTCTGTAAAGGCCTTATATTTACAACACTGTCAATCCGTCGTTCGTGTGTTTGCAGCCGTTTTATTGTCCGCACCTTCCGTTGATGTGGCTTTGCACTAACCTCAATTATATCATTCGCAGAGAGCATGCTTTTATGTTCCCTTCTAGAAAATTCTGACGTTTTTAAGGTTTTGCGTTATATCTATAAGATATCCCACTAGATTTCATGGAATTCTTTGCCATTATCATCATTATCAGCCAGAATTTGTTGTTAAAAACCATGTTTATTTTTTATTATAAGTATCTAAGTAAGTTCGACGACATGTGTCACCCGCACTTGGCCAGCGTGGTTGATTATGGCCTGTACCCTCATAGGAGGCCCGTGTCCCTGCAGTGGGAACGTATATGGGCTGATGATGATGATGATGATGATCTATGCGTATTTTTCGCACTTGGAACATACAAAAATTTTATGCAAAATAATTATTGTCGAGTGCCTGTTGTGAAAAAAAACATTAATAATGTACTTAAGTTGTAGGTATAACCTATGGTATAACCTTACAAACGAGCCAATATAAAGAAACACTTAAACTGAACTTACTTATTATCATAGAAAATTGAATTAAATCATTTTCATAATAATTTTTAACGCGTTATCTTTCCCAGGTCTGAAACCATTAATCAACGAAATAAAACAGAAAAAAAAAAACAAAAAAAAAAAACAAAAACTGCATCAAAATCAGTTGCTTAGTTTTGTAGATTTAAGCATACATAGGTACAGAGAAATGTGATTTTGTTTTATACTATGTAAACTTTGTTTTATACTATGTATGCATAGAAATCTAAATAACAAGACACATAGAAGTGCTATAATGTCATAATTCGTATGAAAACCGCTGTCGCCAAAATCAACACATTTAAACCGATAGCTAAACAGTACACACAAGTAAACTATGCCTTTTATTGGACAGCTTGATTTTAGTGAAAACTAACTTAAATATTAAATTAAGCTTTTTTAATATGTATCCTAACGCACGAATTTACGGTTTATTTTAGAATAACATCCCTAAGTATATGAGACGTTTTGTTTATTTTTGCTCCAGTACGCAAAAATTCGGCTTTTCTACAACAGAGGTTGTCAATTTTCAATAGATATAACTTTGAACATAAACTCATAGAAATAAGGTTGAAATTTGTGTTAAACGTGATAATAAGAATGGTCGACTGTGTCATTCATTGTTATTTCGATTACTATGGTGACACTCGTAATACTTATAAATCGCCGCCATACAACTAAAACCAATTAAATCGAAATTTTGTCAAAAATTACTTATGAATGCCAAAGTACTAAAAAAATTTGTGTTCTTACGTCTGCGAAAAATCGCTAAGCGTAATCGCTAAGTCTTATAGTTTCGCTGCTAGCTAATAAGAAAACCAATTATTTGAAGCATTTCAAACGATTGTTTTCAAATACAAAACATTAAGCAGATGTAACTTGACTGCCGACATATTTGTCTCCAATGATTATCAGTTAATCTGATAAAGTTGTTTTTCTTCAGGGAGAGCTTATGAAATACTCTATTTTTCACTCAGTAACAACCATTTACTAAGATTTAAATCTCCATACTAGATTAAAATGGTCCAATAAAAGCTATTATAACAGTTTAATTGATTATACCTGACAAATTCCACTTTAACAATACAATCTAATCGTCTAAGAAAATAATGTATATCTAAATAATGGTTTTTCTCTCATGATACTTATTCACGGATGCAACCTAATCTCTACAGCGAAAAACGATTAAACCTGATTAATTTGTTATACCTGACGAATTCCACAATATTTTATATATATTACATGCGTAAATTAACTGTATTTAATTTGACAGTATACGAGAGTGCTCTTCCAAACAATGCATATTGTTTCACGTGGTCAGAAGTAAATGGAAAAAAGGTAGCGCGGAAATAGGTACTATTTTATACCACTACTTGTCGAATTGCATTCCAAATTCTGTGACTGAAGTAAGCCTATTTTCTTATAAGTGGTCACCACCGCCCATAAACACTTGTAACACTAGAAGTGTTACAGGTGCTTTGCCGGCCTTTCATGGACAAATAAGCTCTTTTCTTGAAGGCCCCAATGTCGTAGTTGTTCGGAAACACCGCAGGTGGTAAATCGTTCCACAGTTTCACCGTACGCGGAAGGAAGTTGCGGGTGAAGCGGACAGTGGTGGAGCGCCAACCATCCAGATGGTGCGGATGGAACTGGTTTTTACGGCGTGTGGTCCGGTGGTGGAACTGTGCGGCTGGTAAAAGGTGGAACAATTCCTCAGAGCACTCCCCATAGTAGATTCTGTACAGTATACAAAGAGACGCAACGTCTCTTCGCACTGACAGTGGATCGAGCCTATCGGAAAGCCTACGGTCATCGACAATTCGAGCTGCTCGACGTTGGATGCGGTCAAGAGGAAGGAGTTGATACTGTGGGGCTCCGGCCCAGAGATGAGAACAGTACTCCATATGCGGTCGCACCTGAGCCTTGTACAGCTGAAGTCGGTGGGCCGGCTTGAAGTACTGTCTCGATCTACTGAGCACACCAAGTTTTTTCGAGGCTAATTTAGCCTTCGCTTCCAAATGACTGCGGAATTGAACGTCACTCGAGATTTCAACTCCGAGGATTCCGATTTTCTCTTAAACCGAGGTTCTACGACAAATGGGGTCTTTTTAGCGGTGAACGCGCAAACCTGTGTTTAAGGGATTGAACTCGACAAGATTAAGTTCGCCCCAATCCGAGACTTCTTGGAGAGAAGACTCGACTTCAGACACAAGTTTGTTTCGACTCTCATTGAGGCTTTCCTTTGAGGTGTTTGCACGGCCGGGATAAAGAGCATCCCCCGTACTGTCGTCTGCATAGCAATGAATGTTACTGATTTGTAACAGATCATTGATATGCAGAAGAAACAGTGTAGGAGATAGCACGCAGCCTTGTGGGATACCAGCATTCTCATGAAGAGGCTTAGAGCAAGAACCGTCGATAACGACCTTAATGCTCCTCTCTTCCAGGAAGCTGGCAACCCAATCGCATAACCTCGCAGGAAGTCCGAAAGATGGTAAGATTTGCTGCAATTATGCAGCAAAGGTGTCATACCAGAGGAGTACCATCCCTGGTTCAACAATTTGAATAGCGATGTTGTTTGTAAAGACAGGGTACCTGATGGCACAGTCTCTGATGACGAACCTACGATATCTGCGGATGATGACTAACAACAACCCAATTCAAAATAGTTTATTTTTGTTCCTATCCTAAGGTATTTTATTTTTACTGTCTTAATTATCTTAATTTAATTTTGATTATAATTGTAATGACATACAGGTTTTACCTAATTAGAAGATGAAAATGCTTAGTCATAAACAAATGACATAATTGTGTTTAGAATTTAAGCTTATCAAAGTAAAAAAAACCCTTGTTTGATTTTCTAATTTGATTATTATTTCAATTACTTACCTATTCTCGCTACCCAGAATATGAAAGTGCTTAATGTAACTATAAACATTGAAGTAATAAAATATTTTATTTCGAATTTGAAGGTCATTGCGACTTTGCATATTTTATTTTTTCCCAAAAATCATTTTCCCATGGGAATTTCGTGATTTCTTTTTTCCAAGCAGGATTATCAAAGGTACATTTATGTAATATGTAAGATTTTAGACGTCTTGCTCAATAATATTGGCTTTGCTTTGGTATGTCAGTCAGTCGGTTGGTTGGTCATTGGTCACTCAATATAAGTCAGTTTTTCCTTTAGAGCGTATACGCACTATGCGGGTAACCGCATTGCGGGTAGCCGTCCGGCTGACCGCAAGCACAAATAAGTACGTAATATTCATTTCTATGCGCACTGTGCGGTCTGCGGTAGCCGCATCGCAGTGCGCATAGAAATGAATATTACGTACATAATTGTGCTTGCGGTCAGCCGGACGGCTACCCGCATTTACATACTTTTTTTGGCACCTATTACTGACATTTGAAGCGCAATTTTATTGTTATTTGAGCTAATTAATCTAAATTGTACTTAATTCATTAATTCGAGTTAAAAATTTGAAAACAAATGAACGTACTGATATTCTAATAAATTACTTGCTTAACTGTTTAAACTCTTTAATTTTCTGCAGGGAAAACCAATTATCTTGATACATTTTCACTTGTAACTTCACAAGGGACAGCTGTATAGGATTTTTTTTATCATGGTTAGTCTTAATTAACTAAAAGTAAAAACTAATTTCTCGGGATTTGCTGTATTCCTATTACCTTATTATTTATAGACATTTATCAGTTCTCAGGGAAAACCAATTAAATGGTTCACCTTGTGACAATAGTTGAAAATTTTATTATAAAGCAATAATTTTTTTAAACCTCAATAGACATGTTTAAATAGAACGTTTATCAATGTACTGATGCTATGAAGTAATAATAACAATATAATACTACAAAGGGTATTTTCAACCCCATAAACTTTGTAATCGCGATATCTCGGTTTTCACTTTTTATGATTTAATTGGTTTTAGTTGTATGGCGGCGAAATATTCTATAATTTTAAGGAAAAACGGCAATATTTATAAACAAAAATACTTACCGGTGAAATTTTATTCCTTTATTAGTATAATTACAATTTATGGAAGAATTTCCGCACTGGGAAATGCTGTAACACACCATGTTTACTCACGCACGTGTCAGGAACAACTGAACAAGCGACCACCAAGCGACGAACAGACTTGTGGCATGGTAACCACCTGAGCGGCGACAATGTCACGCGCGCTTACGACTTCTATTGCCTTGTTATTTAGATTTCTATGTATGTATGTCATTTATAGCGGTATTTAAGTGTTTGTTTATCAACTAATTTGGCAATGTATAACCTAGGGTAATCTATAATAAGTAGGAGCGCAACGCCAACAAACTGTTTTACAGTTTGGCGAAAATTTGTTAAGGTTATATAGTGTTAATAAATGGTAAATAAATAAATAAAAAAAAAAAAACCAAATCAGCGCGTATTGGCAATCAAATAATATTATATTCACACAAAAATAACACAGATCATATTTATATTATTTAAGCTTCAAATATCCAGATATATTTCATTTCACTTTCGTCAAACAACAACCAATTTGTACCCCACGGCAGTAGGGTGACGTTATTGACACAATAAAACGGGACAGTCCCCTACGTATTGACCACACTTTACTGCGCTAAAATGGGACAGTAAAATTTTTATACGTTGGCAACTTACGGTGGATTTGATGGCTTAAATGGACGGAAAATTATATGTATGAATTATTCAATGGTTTTCTATTAAATTTTTTGGTGATTTTATAATGTTTTCGATGTTGCATATTTTTTATTTTTTTGAATATTCAAATAAGTATTTTGTTTTTTAATAAGTTGTTTTTATTTCAGATTGTTTTAAGAGTAACTAGATTTCACCTTTGGTTAGAGAAAGACAGCTTTGGTCGAGAAATTAACCATATTGTTTTTTATATCGTGAGGAAATTATCATTAGATAAATCTGCATCGAAATATTATAAAAGCCTAAATCATATTTTTTTTGCAATATGAGAAGAGAGATTTTAATTTAACATGTACAAGAAAACGACATACTATAAATAGAGCTGTAGAAATCACGAAAATGATAGTTACCAATATATTATTATGAGATATAATATGGAGATATTAAAACCGACAAATAAGACATATACAAATAAATAGTCATTATCTGCGTAAACTCATTCCCATATTCATACGCAGTCGGTTAAAAATGAATAAAAAATCTTCATAAGGCATGCCCATGTTAATAAAGGTGGGTCATCAAGCATATACCGCGGCTTCGCTCGTAAAAATCCCTGTGATAAAGTATAGTCGTATTCTCGCTGGCCAATGTGCGTACGTGATTCCTTTTTGTAGAGTTATGCAGTATAGACGGGGCAACGTCAATAAATCACTATATGGATGTCACTATACGGATGGTATGGAAGACTTGGAAGTCGCCTCTGTTTATTTCTAGTGGTTGATACATACATTTTTTTTTAAATATGTTTAATGAAAACAATCAAATCGGTAATCTCATTCTTAAGTTATGGCGTGACAAAGAATTATTTAAATCAATACGTGTGTGAGTAGATCATAAATTGTATATTTGCTGGTTTAAAAATTTAATTTGGATGATTAGAACTTGTTCTATAATTCCTTTCTTCAACTAACAATTTTTTTAGCTATAAGTAGCACATAATACTCAATAGTTATTACGCTATACGTAAAACTACCAATGACGTCATAGATATGCCGAATTATTGTTTACACATCATCGTAATCTTCAGCCTCATCATCAGTAGGGACATGGGCCTCCTATGATACACACGTATAGGCCATAATCCACCATGCTGGCCAAGTGCGAGTTGGCAGATGTCAGATCGAACTTTTACACAGCGCGTCTATACTTCTTAAATCTACATTACATATCGGCAAGGTAAGGCAGTGACGTTTGGGCCAGTTTGAAGAATATCTTCAATAGATCCCAGCCTCACTCGTGATACGAATAAGGATATTATTCTCGTAAGGAAACTCGAAATCTTTGTATTCAAAGGGCATGTGTATGATTTATATTTGAGTGTACAAATGGCGTGGGATTTGAAGGGAATATTCCTTGCTTTCAATGTTTCCTGGATATGTAATGGTCGCGATTTTGTTGTGATGTGATATTTTGGAGATTTATTTGAATATGTTAGTACATTTAGAAATAGTATTCGAAATAGACAGACACATGGACAAAAAGATTGCAGAACAATGTCGAACAGTAGATGGATATTGCCTAAATTTATAGTATTTTTATATATTTCTTAAAATTAAGGTTGTATATTTATTTTCCTTTTTTCCATATGTGTCCCCTGAAATTTTATCTTCTAAGTGTCAGATTTTCAGAAGACATACGGCACAGATTGTATATCGATGCCCTTTTCTTTCTTCTTGCCAAGAGTCAAAAATAAAGAAAAAGTGCTCCATTTATATTTTTGGTTTTATGGCATTCAAATGCTTTATAAATATAAATTTATAAAGAATAGAAAAAATTCGATCACGAGGCGGGACTCGAACCCGCATCCTTCGCGCCATTCCGGGGCGGATGCCTCACCAACTCAGCCACTCGTGACCCGCCCGAGTGATCGAATTTATTCTATTCTTTCAGTTTTATGTGTCTGAAGGGACACACCGCGCGCCATCTATTGAGATGATTAACAACCATTTCAACCAATATGAAGCACTTTTCAGTGAATACAATATTGTAACGATGGAACACGACCTTTTTTGTTGAATTTATATTTTTGGTTTTATGGCATTCAAATGCTTTATAAATATAAATTTATAAAGAATAGAAAAAATTCGATCACGAGGCGGGACTCGAACCCGCATCCTTCGCGCCATTCCGGGGCGGATGCCTCACCAACTCAGCCACTCGTGACCCGCCCGAGTGATCGAATTTATTCTATTCTTTCAGTTTTATGTGTCTGAAGGGACACACCGCGCGCCATCTATTGAGATGATTAACAACCATTTCAACCAATATGAAGCACTTTTCAGTGAATACAATATTGTAACGATGGAACACGACCTTTTTTGTTGAATTTATATTTTTGGTTTTATGGCATTCAAATGCTTTATAAATATAAATTTATAAAGAATAGAAATCACTCGGGCGGGTCACGAGTGGCTGAGTTGGTGAGGCATCCGCCCCGGAATGGCGCGAAGGATGCGGGTTCGAGTCCCGCCTCGTGATCGAATTTTTTCTATTCTTTATAAATTTATAAAAAGTGCTCCAGTTTCAATATGGTAAGAAAATATCCGATCGTGTTAACCAGAATTCCGTTCAGAAACACGTCACAAGATCAGTGTTTACCCCGAGGGTGCATCCCCACACGCCATTACAAGATACAAAAAGATCACATTTGATACACATCAAGAATCGAACATTAGCCACCGTTTTTCTTCACTTAGCTGAATGTAGGGGAAACTGTTGCGGAAATAAACGCCGCGCTTAAAAAAATATTTATCAGATTTGTTAACAAGGAAAATGTATTTAATGAGACAAACATAGATAATATTTATGTCAGCACAATTTAATACAACACATACACAAAGCTATTATTTATAAAAATGTATTAAGTATTTATTAGGTCTTGTAATTAAATTGTATTGTATGTAATTTCTTGTGATATTGTTAAGGACACGGTTAAGGACTAGGAGATGCTTAATATTGCAATTAATTTAGTAGCATACCTAGTAGATAATAATAGACAAATGCATTGTAAAATGTACTTAGCTGTTTCATTTATTGATTATCTTGATGGTCAATAGGTTAGAAAGCTTTATACAATATGATTTATTTTTTTATACAATAACTAGTATCACACCCATACTAGGTAATATAAACCATAATTTATCGTTAATTTCATAAAAAATGATCACAATCGTAAAAACATCAAACAAAATAATCACACGTGTGTTTTCATACATCGAAATTTTCTTCAAAAATTTACTTTCAATGCAATATAAACCTTATTCGCATACCATAAATCACATATTACAATACCCACCTAGTATTACAGAAAAATAAATGTAAAAATAAAATCAAACGGAATCACATCTCAATTTGCGCAGATATCTTTTGCCCTGAGGCGTATGTAAATTGTTGCCAGTTGTTTGATTGGTCCCATATTGTTGTTCAATCAGTGTTGCCGCTTTTTGAAATGTGGGAAAATAAAAATTCAATTTGCTTAATGCATGAGATGTGAAGAATGGATTGTTTGAGATGCTATTAAGGTTTGATGGGTACTTGTAGGCAGTTTTAATATAGGTTATGTGAAAATGAATTGATGTGATATATTGGTATGTTTAAGGTAGTGATGATATTATTATGATGATAGATTTTGAAGGAAATTTGCTTTTCTCAAGTTGAAGTAAACATTAAATTTTGTGTAAGTACATCGCTTATATAAAACTGTATAGCAAAAAATTTACGTACTTAGTAGGTAACTTAATCTGTGACAAAATAATAAATATCATATCCACTTGTAATTTTCCAAGTTCTGATATAATATTATTATAAAAACAACAACAATAAAAATATTACTATCGACAATGATGTCTTACGAAAAAACTCCTAAATATTTTTATAAAACGAATTTTTCGGATGAATTATAACTACGTTACAACACAAAATTAACTTTACCATTGAAAGCAACCATTTAAAATGAAAAATTAGTACAAATACAACATAATTAATCTTCTCAGGAATCGAACCTGCTACCACAAATACCAAACATAACAACACATCAATACACAACATCTGTCTTACCTTATCCACCCTTTTTAAAGTCGGTATCAAAATAACATTTGCTATGATAAATGAAAGTTGCCATGATGTATGATTCAATATATTTCCCGTTTGACATTCATTTTCTGTTCTTTAATATTATTTTTACAATTCTCAGAAGTTTTAATATTATTATCTTAGATTACAAAATAAAAGACAGATGGAGCGTTGCCGAACTAAACCGAATAATTTATCATCATTTCCATAAAGCTATGTGTGCTGTCATTTCACCGCTGCACTGTACGTACACGGTGCTTCTGTGTGGGTGTTATGTTACCAGATATTGAAAATTTTCCCAAAATTTTCCCCGACTACGGAAGAAAGAGGTTTATGTTTTTCGAGTGTAAATAGTATAAATATTTCTTTGGCACGCCCTGCAGTATAAACCGCTGAACCGATTTTGATTTATGAGGTGACATTGCAATCATCTGAATTATTATGATAGTGGTGCTAGTGACGTAGGCAACATAAATTAGCTGTCAGGTTTTAATTTTAATTTTAAAATGAATTCTTGTTTATGATAATTTTTTATAATATTGTAAAAATTCTTTTGTTACATAAATGATAAAGTACCTACCTACTAAAGTTATATATGATCATAATAATTTTATACTTATTAATTTTTAATTAAATAAATTACATAAAAAAAATGTTTCAAAATTACAATGATTATATTATTTTTTTATTTTCAAAATATATATGAATGCGGATAGCGGTACGACAACACTGATTTTCAGTGACCACCTTTCGACATCCACATTGTCAGCTGCTTAACTGGATAATAAATAAAAATAAAATAATAAATAAATATAATTCCTGAATAATAATAATTTTGTCATGCGAAAACGACTCTGACGTTTTTAAGCTATTTAAAAGTAACAAAAATAAAAGTACATATTGTGCTTATTTAAATGATCTAATAATTATCATGAACCTTTAGTGCACTATACAATCGCATCACATTCACGATCGAAAAATCCAACAGCACTACCCCGAAGATCTTTTAACCATTTTACCGTTTTACCCATAAAAATGGCAAATTCATTTTCAAAATACTGGCAGCATACGTTGAAGTTTTGTATTCCTTCGTATATGTAAAATTATTATTTTTATACAAAATTAATAAGCCAAATAATCTATAGAAAACCTGTGAAACGATGTTTTATCTTTTTGTTTGTTTTCGGGAACAAATTTTACAGCGTTTTAATATCACAAGACAGCATTTTTTTACTAAAATAGCAAACCCCTTTTGACATATTGCATGACACTAGAATCGCTATAGCACTGGCGGAGGTTCGTATTCGTTTTTGATTTCGTATTTTCTTTGACAAGGGCGATGGATGATTGTCATGCTCCATCTGCCTTTTATTTTGTAATCTAAGATTATTATATTGTATAGGACTTGATAATAAGTGTACATATGTTTAAAATTTTGACGAAACACCCACATATTTTGTAATGAAGAAAATGTGCTGTTATCGATTTGACCTTACGACCGATCAAATTCTGTTTTAAATCCGTTAAAATTATTTAATTTGTATAATTTTAATATATACTAAGTAACTTAATGTCCTTTGAAGGAGGAAGTCCATGAAAGAAAAGTTTATTTTTTCAAGAATACAGAAGGAAAATAATTATTGATATATGTACTTATGTTTTTATTTTCGCTTGAACTAAACCAGCTAAAAACTAAATATAATTTATGTTTCTATGACATGAATGTACTATTTAGTGTACATACACAGTAATAAATTTTGTTACATAGTTAAGATAGCTTATAATAGAGATGTACAAACAGCGGCTTTATCGCTCGTGAGCGATTTAATTTTTAACCGACTTCAAAAAAAAGGAGGAGGTTATCAATTCGGCCGGTATGTTTTTTTTATGTATGTACACCGATTACTCCGAGGTTTCTGAACCGATTAACGTGATTATTTTTTTGTTTGATGCGGAATGGTGTCGAATTGGTCCCATAAAAATTTTATTCGGATAGGCCCTGTAGTTTTTATTTTATGAGCATTTTTGTCTGATATCGATGACTTAATTGAAATGTAGCAAGTAACTTTGATTCACTTCCCGGTAACCGATTGAGCTGAAATTTTGCATACGTATGTAAATTGGATAGCGATGAAACATTATCATGAAATAGAGCTGATTTGATGATGGAATCGGAAGGTGGCCATAGGAACTCAGTAATATATTGGCTCAACTTTATCGAGTTTGGGCTCGTTTCATTCATGTTGAAAAATACACTAAAAAGTATTAAATAAAAACTACGTTAAAAACAACAAACAACAACAACAAAAGTAAAAAATAAAAAAGATTTGATATTATTAATTACTACATATTATTTAGATGTGCTATTGACTAAATAGGTTTGAAGTCGGTGCCAAGTACTAAGCACTTAGTATTAAGCCCGTGCACCGAGTTTTTTTGCAATATTTTACTAAAATAAAACTATATATTATCTAGTATATAAAAATAAACTTGAAGTTCATCCACATTTAAATAAACTTATTCACCAAGAGGTAAGAGATTCACAATAATTCAATAAAGCAATTATTTATATTGACTTGAATATCCGGGGTTCCTTTACGATTTCATATCTCACATACCTTTGGATTGCTGGCATGTCTAGCAGATAAATTGTATAAATATTTGTATTCCTAACAAAATATGTCATGATAAAGGTTCTTTCTAACTTTAATCTATTGGTTGTAAGTGAAATAAAATTGAGCAGGTTCGATTCCTGTAATAACTCGCATTTACCAATTACAACAAAAACGGATTATGTATAACTATACTATCACTACATAGTATAAAACAAAGTCGCTTTCTCTGTCCCTATGTCCCTATGTCCCTATGTATGCTTAAATCTTTTGATTAAGAAAGAGATTAGAGAAACGGATTTTGATGCAGTTTTTTTTAATAGATAGAGTGATTCAAGAGGAAGGTTTTAGTATATAATTTATTATGTTTTAGACAAAGCGGGCGAAGGTGCGGGCGGAAAGCTAGTTATATATAACTATACTATACCTAATTAGGTATATATGTAGGTATAACATTGAACTTATTCTTACTTATTTTTAATATGTTTACTTAGGTTCAAATAAATTAAAAATTATTTGTATCGAGATCATACTCACAAAGCATCACAAAGCGCAGCCTATATTCGAAACTACCCTCAATTATAGGCACAAAAAATTCTCAACTAAAACAAAACCGAAAAAAAAACTTCACATAACTGTAACTGAATTGTGGAGCGAATTCAAATTTCGAATTCCGTTTAAAACTTTCATCTCGTAAATGCTCCAGTTTCCGCTGGAAGTAGCTAGAGTTCGAAATTCAAATTCGAAAAATACGCTCCTTTCCGCTTCCGGCGTTTGATTCCTCCCGTGATACGACGTTTCCTCTGCAGTATTTGAATGTGAACTTATGTTAATGCATTCGTATTGGAACCTGGTATATTGTAAAAATAAAGCCTTGTAAAAATGTATTGAAGTGTGTTCAGAGTAATAGTAAAAATATTCATTGTAATAGTAGCAGTAGCAAAAATGTGAAATAAATAGGAATTATAATGCTAATAATATGAAAAAGACGATTACACTTTCATCATGCAAAATGAGTAATAAATCATCAAGCCATTTCCCCTTTACTATCTGCTATTAAATATGATTTTATTCCTAAAGCCTTGCTCTGTGCCAAATTTCACCGTTAAATCGTGTGCTAATAAAAGTGTAGCATACTTATAAACTTACTTTGCATTTACAATAATATTATTTATAAAATAAGTGTCAAATGCGCTTACCTAACTACAAGTGCACCATCTAGATGCAGTGGCAAGCAATTTCTACAACACATTACTCTGAATATTGGAATATTATTGTTGCCATAAATCTGAAAGGAACGAACTTAACGGTTTTTTTACGAGTGAATAAAAAGTGCTGTTAATAGATGGTGAGTAATAAATTCTTAAGGAATGCGAATAACTTGAGTGTCAGAGATATTTAAATTATTATTAGTATACTACATACTTTAATATGTATATTTAATTACCGAAAAATAAGGTTCTATGTATTTGCCAACATTTCTCCAAATTTGATCAGACTTCTAAAGTTAGGCGTGATCACACTTTAAGGCGTTACCCGGCAATTTCGACTATGTTCAACCTCTATAAAGTCTGGTACAACATAAAGCACAATACCGAAAAAAATATATAAAATAGGATGGTCTTTGATCTTTAATTGCTCGCGAGGACTTTTTTCCAAAGTTAATAGATTTCTAGAAAAAAAATATACCGTGGTCATCGATTTTTCCGCAAATACTCTATAAACTTCGTAACCTGCTGACTTAGAGCTCTGAAAATTTTATGTTTAATAAATTATCAGTTACACAACAGTCCCTGACGAGGATATTTTGTTTCACTGATTAGTATCTTTTTAAATACAAAATGCGAGGAAAAAAGAAGGTGCAGCGGGAGAAGTTTGAGATCCGTCAAGTATGGTCAAGGTTATTAGCGCATGTAAAAGCCTTAATAATTTGATATCTACAAATTACATTTTTTTTATGAGATTTTATCATTTTATGTTTTTGTGAAAACCAAACTAACATCCATTCTCTTAACGTTAATTGAGAATCGACAAACTGAAGTTGACATAGTGAATAATACATACTTAATTTTATAAGCTAGATTACTGACACACTCACTGAAATAATATTACCATTCAGAATGATCATCATCTTTGTTACAATAGGTACAATACATGATGATATATTTTTAAGACTTAAATAAAAGATTCAAGATAAACCAAATAAAGATAAAATTAAAGAAAAAGAAAACAACCAAGTTTCTCCCCCATTGATCGCAATAGATATGTATCGAAGAATGGCTGATAGTCCGGGATACATCGCCCATTTTTGCAAGTGATTACTATCAAGGTAATTTTTCGTGAGTAGCTTTATTTTGTGGAGATGCCCAATAATTTCATCTACGAAACTCTCGATTGTGGTAGCTTACAGAGGTAACAAGGATAAAAATTTTTGATTTGACGGTTCTCAAATATTTATTACGCAATTTGTAGGACAATATGTCTGTTGAATTATTTAAGTATTAAATAAGTGAAAATAAAAAAATCAGCTGGTTAGTAATCATTTATGATGACTTCGTTATCGATACACATTGGAAAGGGGGACTCTTTGATCAAACCATAGATTTTGTAGGACAAATATTTTTTCGAATAATTTAGATAATTATCTTGAGATTGAACAAAAAAAAACATTCAGTTAGTAATTAATATTTGAGAACCATCAAATCAAAATATTTTATCCTTGTTTCCTCTGGTAGCTACCACAATCGAGAGTTTCGTACATGAAATTATTGGGCATCTCATCAAAATAAAGCTACTCACGAAAAATTAGCTTGATAGTAATCACTTGCAAAAATGGGCGATGTATCCCGGACTATGACGCAATTTGGCGCTTAGATTGGTAAAAACGGATTGTTTTTTATTTGTTTGCATGTTGTTGTTTTAACGAATACGTGTATATATATGTGAATATTCAATCGATATTTTATAAAATACCTACAAAGTGGGATACTAAAAATAATACATTATTAATTGATACACGATTTTCAGATAAATTTTAATCTATATTATAAAAATGAATCGCAAAATGTGTTGGTAAGCGCATAACTCGAGAACGGGTGGACCGATTTGGATAATTCTTTTTTATAAGACTCCTTGAAGTACGAGGCTGGTTCTTAGAGAGAAAATGTAAACATATACCATGGGCGAAGCCAGGGTGGACCGCTAGTAGTTATATATATTAACATATATAATAATTAATAACCTTTGTAATTAATATAAGTTCTTAAATATAACAATTCTTCGTCCTGAATTTTCTAGTTTTTTTTAAATTATTTAACATGAAATGTATGCAGATTCAAACCCATAATATGAAGGTAGGTTTTTAAAATAACCAACAAAACAATTATGAAAGCTTTCAAAATATTTCTTTTTATATACATTGCTGTTGTACACTAACGATTTAACTTTACATGTTTCATGAAAAAATTTATTACATTCCTTCACAGTTCCTTCTTTGTTTCGGTTACAATAAATTCATAAAAACGCAATAATTATGACATCAATAAGAACCCCCCGTTCGATCAGGCAACCCTCGAACGATCAAACTTATTACTAAATGTTGCATGCATTAAAAATGCTTTCCTTCCCCGAATTGAAATTTTATTGAAAATGGCGTTTTTATTCTTTCGTGCGGTTTTGTAATAAAATATGCTGTACTGGGAAGTTATAGTATATTAAAATTATATAGTCTTATTATTAGTACGTGTTCAGAGAAAAAATTAAATAGAAATTAGTGCTTTAAAAACTAGGTACAGCTTTCATATACTTTATTAAAAGACTAGCGGTCCACCCCGGCTCCGCCCGTGGTACACATTTCGTAATAAAAGGTAGCCTATGTTCTTTCTCAGGGTCTAAAGATTATCTGTGCCAAATTTCATCAAAATCGGTCCAGTAGTTTATGCGTGAAAACCATACATACATACATACATACAAACCTTTCCTCTTTATAATATTAGTATAGAAAAGGCATATAAGAATATGATTTAATCTTGTATATTATATTAGAAGATAATACAATTATATACCTATGTAGGTATTGCTCTTATCTGTTACATCATAATTCCAAAACTACTGCAATAATATCAATATGGAAACATCCTGACCATCCGATGACGTCATCGAATCGATCATCATATTTCGATGACGGACGTCATTATTATCCACATAAAGAGACTTTCAGTTGTACATTCTCATAAACATCCATGTAAATTTTTTTATAAGAAATGATATATGAATATAATTCATCACCTACTCAAATTGCAATCAAAAGAATGAATAATACAAATTTATTCATAACAATACTAATTACACCTCCCCTAATCGAACCAATACACTACGATTATCCATTAAATTCCCCATGAAATTAGCTAATTAATAATGGAAAATCATAGTTTATAAATTGCAACTAATATGTCCGCTGAGCGTGTGGCAGTGACGGGTTAAACTTAGTTAGCGCCTAATTCGGTGTCCTAATTTGTAAATAATCGGACGAAATTAATTTTAAAGTCAAATTTAACATTTCTTTATTCAAATATGCTTCTTTGAGAAACTGTTTTAAATGTTCATAATATAGGTGGTACATAGAAGGTGTGTATCACATTCGGAAAGCAATTTTACTGGGAAGAGACGGAATTTTGTAACGGGTTTAAAATTAAGAGTATACGTAATATGTTTTCTAAATTTAATCAACCAAAGGTATACACAATTATACATCAAACCATTATTAATATTGCACCTTTAATTTGAATTACATATAGCTTAAATGACAGCCTAAACGTTTGAAGGCAGTGGAAACTAATATAGACCGATGGTACATTTTGTTCAATGGTTGCTGCTTTACTGACGTCTTTATAGCCAGCTCATATTTTTTTCGTTGCATTTGTTTTAGTTTGATAAAGTATATTAACTGTATGGAAACTGTTGCAAATAAACTGTACATCTATTTCTATGTTAACGATTACTTGCAAATTAGGACAATCCAAGCCCCGATTGTTAATTAATCAGCTAATGCTAATCTATTGGTAACGTTTATCGAATTTGGGGCTATTGTTTGTCACTCAAACACGCTATATTTCTGCTGCGCTATTTTACCTCATAATATAGCCTCATAAATGAATAAATAATTGATTTTGGATAACATTAGCATCAAATTAAAGTATTAATAAGATAATGTCACAACATCCTAAGTCCCTACCAGTCCGGTTTCCGCCCTGGTCATAGCACGGTAACTGCCCTAGTCAAAGTCGCTGATGATATTCGTTTAAGTATGGACAAGCAGCATCTCACAGTTCTAACTTTGTTAGACTTCAGTCAAGCTTTTAACTCCGTTGACTTTGAAATCCTGTTGAGTTTGCTAAAATCTATTAATATCTCTCCTCCGGCAATTGATTGGTTTCGTAGTTACCTGATTGGTCGTCGGCAGCGTATTATGAATGGTGATCAATATTCATCGTGGTGTAATCTCGTTGCTGGTGTACCTCAGGGTGGCGTGTTGTCTCCACTCCTCTTTGCAATTTTCATAAATTCTTTGACTCCTCATATAACGTCTCTCTACCATATGTATGCAGATGATCTTCAAATTTACACTCACTCAGACGCAGGGTCCCTGCCGGAGGCTATTAGAGCGACCAACACTGATTTAGCTTCCATCAGTAAGTGGAGTACACTTTATGGAATTCAGATCAATCCACGTAAAAGTCAAGTTATTATAATTGGAAGTCCACAAATTCGCTCAAAAATAAGCTGGGCCGATTTACCTCCTGTGCACTTGGATGGAATTGTCATACCATATAGTTCTGAAGTAAAAAATCTAGGCATAACTTTCGACGAGGTGTTATCATGGGTGCCTCAAGTCAAAGCAGTTAGTAAAAGAGTATTTGCTGCCGCAAACTCTTTGAAACGCTTGAGTCGCTTCTTGCCTATACCCACCAAAGTTATGCTAGCTCAATCCCTTCTCCTTCCCATTTTAGACTACGCGGACTCTTGTTACACGAACCTCGGCGAAGATCAGCTCAATAAACTTGAACGATTGCAAAATTTCGGCATCAGATTTATATATGGTCTACGTAAATTTGATCACGTGTCGGAATTTCGCAAGAAGCTCAAGTGGTTACCTATACGCCTGCGTCGGAATGCTCACACTCTCCATCTCCTCTATTCCATTCTTTTTCATCCCAGTACTCCTTGCTACTTGAAATCCAATTTCCATTACCTTGCTTCTGACTCCTATACTCTCCGATCATCTAATAACTTTCTCCTCCGTTTTCCTGTGCATGGTACTAAATTATACGGTTCATCGTTTACTGTATCGGGTATCCGTTTATGGAATGCCCTTCCTGAAACGATTCGTGGCGCCCAGACGATAAGATCTTTTAAAAAAATGCTTAAAGACTACTATCTATCTATATAAATATTGTATGTATATTGTATATTATATGTATATTGTATATTTTGTATAGTATGTATATATAGTATGTATGTTATGTATTTATAGTGAAGTATATATATATTGTAATCTTATGTATAATTATGTTTATGCATTTTACTTATATGTATATAAATATAAGTAATTTTTATATATAAATTTATGTTGTATTTATAAATTATGTGTGACGTTGTGCTTTATTTTTATTTTATTATTATTATTTTTATTTTTTCAAATTAATTATTTTAAATTTATTAGTTATTTGGCTTCCTAGCCTTTGGTATATTATGCTCTGTCCTTTACCTGAAGGTTGCCTGGCAGAGATGGCTTAGAGCCATAAGGCCGCCTTTTGTACATTTAAATCCATTAAGATATTATAAAATAAGATTAAACCTAATGTACAATAACGAATAAATAAATAAAAAAAAAAA
Source organism: Colias behrii (assembly GCA_029959065.1). NCBI lineage: Eukaryota > Metazoa > Arthropoda > Insecta > Lepidoptera > Pieridae > Colias > Colias behrii. Next base: position 10,480,253 of record JARWMC010000017.1, read on the forward strand.
AAAATAATGTTATTATGTTAGACCAACAGTGTTTCTTGCCGGTTCTTCTGTGTAGAAACTGCTTTGCGAACCGGTGGTAAATGGTAAGAATATGTTTCGACGTGTGTTCTTCTAGAAAGAAGTCTAATTGAATAAATATATGTTTGAGTTTTGATCTTTGGAATGGAAAGAGCAACATTGATAAAATTATCAAAGGCATATCACTTATAATATTAACATAATATATACATCATCGAGTTAGTTAAATACATCTCAAATACTAAACACTTCAATCTATACACATTTTCAAACCCAAGAAAAACCTCTTAATTTTTCACAAAGATAAAAACAACCATAAAACATTTCACCACGAAATATAAACGATTCCGCTCGATTGAGTTCTCAATGCGTGACAAATTTTACACTCGTACGCGTGACGTTGTTTTATTGTCGGCTTAATTCATCCGGGTTAAGGCATAAGATGTAGCGTTGAGCGGAGCGATTTTTGTTATAGGTATTATCTACGTATTATTTATATTAGCTACAAACCTAATCCTTCGCTAAATCTGTATATTTGCAATTTATTCAAAAACCACTTTTGCTGTCAGTTTTCATTAATAAGAGCTAGCAAGGCGGGAAGTTTTAATATATAATTTCTTAAGTTTTAAACAACGCGTGTAAAAAACTTGCTTTAAATTTAGCCTTTACAAAAATATTTCATGGTTCCGTTTTCTTCTTTATACAAAGTCCATATGGATAATTATTTTAAAACGATGGAAGAAAGAAACAGGGTAGCAAAACTTGACCTTTATTAAGATGTAAACGAACGAATATTTTAATCTTTACTACTATCTCTTTTCCTTAACCCTAGAACCGTACCCATATTAAAATTTCATTAACGGTACCCAGGGGTACAAGTGTACCCCTATGAAAAAAACAAGATTACAAAAAGATTATTAACTTTTATTAAATGTTGACTTATTAAAGTCATCTTAACATTCATTTAGGTCCTAATAATTTAATTTATCATGGCATTTTTATATTTTTTCTACAATTTACACACACTTTACGTTGGTGATCAAAATGTATTAAAAGTTTTCACTTCCTGCACTGTGTGCGGGACTGACGGAATTTTAACGTGGATATTCACAGTTACATCTCAGATTTTGAAACAGCAGTGGTCCCTGCAGTTATTGGTAATTGTTGTCCTAAAATATCTCCATTACTTATTTGTAGAGACATTGGCAAAGTTATGTACTGAAATCGTTCTTCTAGGTGAAGTTTTTTATAATAAAAAATTAAAATTTTTTCGTCAGGTTCATATTTTGATGCCTTACCAAGTACCAGCTCTTCTTGTTATTCCACCTCCCACAAAAAATCAAAATTCATCCATCATTTGCCATCAAAAAAAGAAAATGAATAACTCAGGTATTCAAATCATGCAGCAAATCATAAATTTGTTGAAAATACAAATTCCTACACTATTTAACAATAACAGTATGTATATAACATGAATGTAAAGTAAACTTATAATTGTAAATTAAATTTATCAATAAAAAATATAAAATAAAACGACCAAAAGGCGAAAAAATAAAATAAATGAACCTTAAAATACTTACGTTCGTAGTACCCAGGGGTACTGGAGTACCCCGACAGGTTCGTACGACGTGTTCTCAATAGCTTGACCACTGATCGAATACGGTATCTACGTGTCTCCTCATCCCCGACAAATACACGAACGCGCAAAAGAAACCGTTGTTTAGAAAAAAAGATATAGAAGATTTTCTGAATTTTTTTTCATTTGTACCCCAGGGTACGGTTCTAGGGTTAATTATGACATTATCTTTGTGATATTCGCTAGAAGCTTATACCTTGTACGTCAAGTCACTCTAGCGAGTATCGACTGTTAAACTCCTTTTTTCGAAATGTATCCCCGATGCGATTGGACCGCGAGTAGTTTTTATTTGATGCGGTATATTATTATAGGTAACTTTTTACATTGGGTTTTCTTGAATAACTTCTCAAAAAAAGCTTTAAAAATTCGACCGTTCAAATACGGTTCAAACCTAGAAAAGACTTGTTAAGTTTAATTGGTATTAATCAATTTATTTGATCAAGTATAAAAATAACTTTCCTGTGATATCGACTAACCATTTACCAACCCGCACTTAGCCAGTCTGGTCTTAACGAAATAAAATTAAATACCTACGTTTGATGCTGTTTAGGAACCAAAGTAAATAAACCAATGAATGAAGATAAAGTAATCATTTTAATTGATTTTTGCTACGTTGGTTTTGTTAAAATATACAGAATTTCTAGCCAAGCCGAAGTTTAAAAAGTTGCATCAGTTGCCTTTTCATATTGCCTCTACGATATAACCTGACATTTCTTTCAATTTACAACAAATAACTTATCATTTATTTCAATAAACAACAAAAAAATTATCTCTCACATAATTCATACCGCATCCATTCCAGTCCATCAATTCCCGAGACCGCAAGTGCATGAGCTAAGCGTATTGGGTGTCGCCATGATATATGGACAGACTGATCCTGTGATAAATATGTGAAATGCCATTTTAATTTTGGCGCGAATTTTTCCCGCCTTTTTTACCGACTTCCCCTAATGGTGAGGCTTATCTGTATCTTGGTTATATCGTATAGTATAGTCGTTAAAACTAGTACAAGTTATTTTTTTTACAATACAAGATCTTGGTTGAGATATATTTATAATACAAAAATAATTCATAGAAAGAATAGAGTAACTAAGTAAATTTTAAAGTATAGAAAAAATTCGATCACGAGATGCGAACGACGCAGGTTCGAATTCCGCCTCGTGATCTATTTTGTTATTGTTTAATAATTTTTCATTAAATAATAGGACTCCGGATTGTGTCATCGAAAAAGATCTTTAAATTACACACAATAAGAGATAATTTCACATGTACTTAATTCACGTTTAAACATTTTCCGGTCAATAAAACAAATATAAGTAATGCAAATCCTTAAAAGCCTCTGAGTTTAAGAAAAAAGTACGCTATCGTTATTACCGCAAGTAAACAGGCCGTGAAGGATTAGGCTGGTCATAAACTAGCGTTTAAATTCGACATTTATTAATTCAAACTATGATGAATACATAAAATTAAAATGTATTTTGTTCTTACATGTTTTCGATTAAAATCCAATTTACCGACTTACGGTTCCAGTATTTTATTAAAGATTTAACTTTTAGACATAATGATAATATTATACACTTTAATTATGTTGAAACATTACTTTTGTTAAGTTTGCCTTTTAAATAACAACATTCTTATGTTTTTTTCTATTGGTTTTGTTGGAGAAACACTTTTTCCTTCATTATGGCTAATGACATCAATTATTCAATATATTCGTCGCATCGTCAGTTAAGAAGTTTCTATACAACTACCCTAATATTTTTGTACAAAAGCCCGTCAAAATCTAAACATTCATTACAAGGCGCGTTAGTCTCCCGGTTTTTAATATCTGCCGCATAATAAATAGGTTAAACATTCTCTTTATGAAGGGAAAACGTATTAACGAACGCCAAATGTATCAGAGGGTCTATTACTAGATCGCTCGATAATTTGTCGAAGGATATCTATTTGTCATTAGTTATTATTTATTTTTTTTAAGTAGGTAATTTCGTACAATATAAAAGAAAAAGTAATTCGAAGTCATGGGTGATTGTTTGAGTATTCTAACTGTACCGTTCTCTACTCTAATTTTTATATTCTAATGATTTAAAAGTACGCAACTTTGAGGTGAATATTATAAATCAAAATAATTTTCAAACAATTAATTTGAAATGTTTATTTCTATAAATGCCACATTCGTCTAAATCTAATCTAATATATTCTAATATATATTATAAAGGCGAAAGTTTGTAAGGATGTATGGATGTATGGATGTTTGTTACTCTTTAACGTAAAAACTACTGAACCGATTACAATGAAATTTAGCACACATATAGAGGGTAACTTGGATTAACACATAGGATAGTTTTTACCCCGGAAATCCCACGGGAACGGGAACTATGCGGGTTTTCCTTTGCAAACGCGGGCGAAGCCGCGGGCGGAAATCTAGTCTTAACTATAAACTATAATATTATTACGAAATCTGTCAATTTAAAATATACTTCGACATGACGAAACAATACATTATTTTTATGTAACAAAAAAGTTTTGTCGTCTAAAAAATAATCTATAAATTCTCTATCGTACAACACAAGAATACACCCCCGATGTACACCCTCAAAGCGACAAAATAAAATATCTATTACTATTAAGGGTAACGATGGCTCGTCTCAAACATGACTTAATATCTGTAGGAAAAAAATTAGCGTCATCAACGTCCCTGTATTTATTTTTTCTCGGCTAATGTAAAGGTATTTGGTGTATCACTCGACATTTTGCATAATGAGGGGTGGCGAATGATTTTAATAATAGCCCCCCTATTTTGTAGTGATATTTTTTATAGCTTAATTAGGTTGTCGCGTAGTAAATAGTATATTATATTTGGTTAAGGTTAAGTCGTGGTAAATTGTTAAAAGGCCTATGTGCTTATACAGACTATAATTCATTTGGACCAATTTGCATACAATTTTGTTCAGCTTGCTTTGTTGAAAGAGTAAGAATCAATTCTTACAAACTTTTATTAGTACACTAGCTTTCCGCCTGCAGCCTCGCCCGCGTTTTCAAAGAAAATCCCGCAATCTAATGGTGAAAGAATTTTTGAAATCGGTCCAGTAGTTTATTCGTGAAAACCATACATACATACATACATAATTACAAACCTTTCCTCTTTATAATATTAGTATAGATAATAATTTTTTGTTTCGGTCTAATTTTAATTCTTTTTAAATTAGTTGGAAAGATTTGCATTAAGGATAGAAGTCTTCATTTCAGTTTGTTTCAGTTGATTTTACCCAAAAAAGAAAATGCCAAAACCGCTTGTTTTATAAAAACATTTCCAAAAGATCATATAATATTTATAGGACGGATAAAGTTAAAAGAATGGATGGGGCCCGTTAACGACACTAGTTCGCGAAGAGCCGTTTATCATCGCCTATCTCTTATGCTGGCTGTACTCAATAAATGTACTGATGACAAAAAAAGGTTGAATTTTTTTTAGGTAATGTCAATAGGACTTATATGATAAGGTTTCAAATTCAAGTTTTTTTATTATTGGTTGGTAAATGCACGTTTTTTTTAATCGTCTCCTATATTTGACTTCTTATTTTTGCAATTATTTGCAATAAAATTCCATTGACTATATATACATATTTTCACCACGCCTGGATATAATTATGAAAACTAAAAGCAACTTAATATGTCACTAAGATATATTATAGCTTTCACTTCTGAAAGAATTTTCAAAATCGATTCAGTATTTACAAACGTACAAACAAACGTTGTCCTTTATAACATTAGTAAGTAAATGATGATAAAATTGAATGAGTAATCTAACGGTACCAATAAGAGCCGGTGACAGAAACTTTCATCATTATCGAAAGCTCGTATGTCGGTATCTTAATCGAGCAGAAAATATTTTTATTACCCCTACCAATGTAAAGTACTTGAAACAACTTTGTTTACTCGAAATAAAATTATGACTTTTGTAAACTCATATTTTGTTTAGCGGGTTGGTGGTTGATTGTTTTATGCAATGGATCTGATTTTAAAGACGTTTATTCTAATCAGAAGTAGATTCTCTTTTTATTAAAGTCTACATTAGTAGTAATCTACATTAGTGAACCATTGAATGGAAATGAGACATCGATTAAAATTTAAAAATCGCTTCTGAATGGTACTTCTATATTTTTTTTACAATTATAGATAAACATTTGATGCAAAGCGAATGTACTGAGCGAAGTGTACTAATATTAAATATTTTACCTTGCTTTTGTACTAATTACAAGAAAAATCATGCATTTTTTAAAGAGTTAATACTATCTCGCAAGACTGGAAATTTTTCGTATTTATATTCAAGGATAGTGAGAGTGATATCAATATCACGATAATCAAACTCGAACACAACTCGAATTCACTCGATAAATTTCACAATACACTAGTAGGGGCCACAGTGAATTATTAATAGACGAAACTTTTGTATTGTTTTCCGCTACATTCGGGATAACATTATTAAATACGACTTTAGCTGTTGTGAGCGAATTCGCAAGTTTGCCAACCATTATTGTTGATATTTCACAATTTATTGTTGTTTTTAAAACTAATTCAAGTAGCGTTTGGTTTAAAAATTGTTTAATTGGGATTGCTTGTTTCTTTTTTGTTTTTGCTATTATACTAAGCAAAAACATATTATGTTGCTAACGTATATTGCTTATTATAGCAAAAAGGCCTATTAAGCCGAATACCTTATGTTTATTGAAGTTTTACAGCCTAAATGAAAACAGACGATAACTTTCAATTTAATTTTCAGGAACAAAATTGTATAAACTTTATTTTAAAATTTATGTTCTTGACTTTGAAGAAATCAAAAATTTTATTTTACTGTGATTCCCGACTCATAATAACTACATTCTCGGTGAACTGTCTAAATACATTGCATTGGTCAGTCACGAACTCTACTTTTTAAGTTTTAATTATTTTTCAAATACTTTAAGGTACTTATGCTTTTAAAATGTGTATTACGTATGAATAAAAATCAATCGCCTGGTGTTGGTTAACTTGTGATCCATAATTTTAGGGTTAAAGAGTAAACACGTCATAATATTAGAAAAACTTAACCCCCATTGGTGTCATTACACTAACGAATCAATTCCACCCCTTCCAGGTGCACCCCCTGTCAATTTTAATAAAACTTTATTTGGCTGGTGGTTAATGTTAGCGTGACATGAAATTGCATTGTTTTTCGCACTTTCCAAGAAGAAATATTATTTTAACTCACACAGCAAATTATAGTTTTATTGCATTGAAAAAAAATATACGATTTTCCGTATTGATTACATAAATTATGTACGAAAATGATGCAGCTTATAAGACATGTGAGGTAAAACATCTCAGCACTTATATTCAGTAACATCCTATTTTGCAAGTTTCCTAGGTTTAGTATTTTTGATAACTACATTCTTGCAAATAAATATAATTTGATTTTGATGGAACATCAGCTTCATTGCGGGGTCGAAAAAAGATTGTCCATCTATATATATAAAAATGAAACTCGTTTTCCTTGGTCATGGCATTACGCGTGAACGGGTGGACCGATTTCGATAATTCTTTTTTTATTATATTCCTTGAAGTACGAGGATGGTTCTTATGTAGAGAAAACGTAAATATGTACCACGGGCGAAGCCGGGGCGGACCGCTAGTAATTAATATATTTACTTTGTATTATTTGAAATTATAATATTTAATTTTTTTGTCATTTTACTACTCACATTTCAGATTACGATCACTTCATTACTTAACAAAATTGTTACAACTTAATCGGTTTTAATACATCGGTTTTTGATAGAGTTCTTTATCCTAAACAAACATATAAATTATAGAATTAGTAGAGTATTGTATGTTAATTTTCAACGAAACAATATATGGGGAGCAAATATTTAGGAACCTTCTGTCCACTATTGGGTCAGTTATTGGATGTAAGAAGTATTGGATGTGGCATTTATTTAATAACTTTCTAACGTATAACTTCAAATGTTGTTATGGATGTGAAATCAAAGACAAAATTTAATGTGCATATTGTTTTTTGTAAAGTTATATGATAGTACCTTCTTATACTGTAAACTGTAAAGCAAACTCAGTGCTTCACTCTGTAAATTCTATTTTTTCATTCTCTGAACTGAATTAAATAAATTTACGTTGAATCGTACTAAAATTCGATTACATTACACGTAAAGAAGGACAACAATAAGTTGGAGTTATTTTTTCTTATTAAACAAACGAGAATAATTCTTGGGATACCTAGCAATAAATAAGACAGAAACTTAAGATTTCTAGAATAACTTACACAAAATTTTAAATGTCACGTCCAAAATTCCTAAACCGCGCCATGATAGTTTAGGCGAGTGCTAAAATATGTAACCCACGCCTCCCTACACTGACACTGTTATATTATTTATTTCCTTAACAAAGGGAATTTTAAAGAAGTAACGTAACAGGTATTCATAGAGAAACCGCTGATTAGTTTAATGGACTGTCAGCCGTTTTAGTTAAACGACTCTTAAGGTTTAGAGTAGAGGAATATGATAGAATTCATGTTATGTTTATGATTAATAATTAAGACTTCAGAGAAAGTTGGATATCAACTATATGTTTGTATGTATTGTTAAGTATTCTTTAATTACATCTATATGTTTATATTAGCCCATATTCTTCGAAACGATTGCACTGTAACAAGTTTAGGTTAATTTATTTGATCTTCAGGATTGTGAGAATTTATCAAAATCGGTCAGCAGTTCAAACTTCAAATACAATGGCGACAATGTCCGCATGATATATATTTTTTCTTATGAATATCATTATCATACAATACACATACTCATATAGGAAAAAAATTGTACATGTTATAATTGTGGTGTTTTATAAGAAAAGATACCTATGTACTAAATTATATTTTTTTGTATTTTCTATTCAGAGCTGTAGCTCTCCAAATTACCTTTATTTGTCCGTAATTAATGATCTACATATAAATCTAAACCATATCAAACGATCATTAACGAGGTATCGGTTAAAATTAGATCGCGTGTGAAACTAACCCCCCGTTAAACATTCGGTTAACTTTAACCATTAGTTGATAATTGCTTCATAGAAGGGTTAAATGGGTTTGGCGTTTAAATGGATTCAATAAATGATAATGCAAAGACATTTCCTTAATAATATCGGTTTTTGTTAACTGGCGTATTGTTAATGTTTATATGGGTGGCTTGATCGACCCTTTTAATTTAGAGGCATTTTAGAGGTATGAAAAACTCGGCCTACGTGTTTTGTATAATTATCTTATACTTAGTTCTTAACAATAATATATTTATATACTTAAGAGCGCATATTCAATTTAACGCAAGTCAAAATCTCCGCGATCTATTACGATAGATCGCGGCTTGCGCTATCCTTTTACTATGAACAGCATAGGTCCACAGGAGAGCGCCGAGCAACATGTCCTCTCTCTGGAAAGGCTCGCTGCCGACTGATTTTAATCGGGTCGCGCGCAGTGTTTTATAGTACTTTAAAAAAATTTGTAGAAAAATACTAGAGGTACCTTAGTTGATTTTTTAAATTTTATCTTATAAGTAAGACATTCTTTTATTGCAATATGTATAAATTATATTCAATAAAGTCAAATATCTTGGTGAAAATAATCATTTTGTCGACTATAATTTCTAAAAAAATTCACATTGTTCGGATTTTAATTTCGTAAGTTAGGAGTCCAAAATAAAAAAATCTTTTAACTAACTATTTTAATAAGGATTTTTGCAGTTAGTTAAAAATAATTGTGTGTTAGATCTGTCAGCGATTTCAGATATTTTTAGCTTCGAAATTGACACTAAAAGTGAAATCAAGTAATCATCGGCTCAGTTATCTTGATGGTATTCACAAATACTGTATTAATTGAAAAAAACTCTTAACTAACTACATAGACAATAAAATTTCCTAAAATTATTAGTAATTCATATGTTTGTAAGATAAGTGGTTGATGGACAATCTGGTTTGAAAAATCACATATTTGAGCCAAACAGCGCACGGACCGCGTACACGGCCTTAAGTATAAATCTAACACTAAGTTTTTAATACTGATAGTGTTGTGTTTTGATATTTTGTAGAGGTTATTTGGCAGTCAATGAACAGTTTTTGAAGTGAAACTTCTTTATCGGGGTTGGAAAAAAAATTTAGTGTAACATTTTTTCGTTACGCGTGACATTTTTCCGTTACGCGCCATCTTTTTCTTATCCCTACCACGCGTGATTCGACGTATTTCTGTAAAGTTGCATAATATAGTAAATTATTTTTTGAAAAATAAGGTCATAAAGAAGTTTCACTTCTTACGTGTGTACACTAGTACACGCACACATTTTTTTTATATTACTGTTTGCTATTGTGTTTTTATTTGCTGTTTGCTATTATATTACTGTTGCTATACATGGAGAGAAAAATCTTACATTCTAAAATTCCTGCGTATGAAAAAACGTCTCTGCGTCTCCAATGAAAAATGTTTTTACTGTTTAAAATACGATTTATGTATTATTTTACTTAGATAAATATATGTATATCATTTAAAAAAATTAATTTATTTATTACCACGTCTTTTCAACCCAAGTCTTCCTTCAATTTATAAATATAATATAGGTATCATTATTAAATAACGTAGAACCTTTTTTTTTGTAAGTGGGGAAATCTTGCATAGATACCCACGGCCTCCGGGGAAGAGGCCGTGAGTTATGTCGGATTTCTACCGACCAAAACCCCACTGTGTTCCGTCAAGCCGCATCAACGACAGGGCCACGGGTATAGGTAGAATTCGTCCGTGAACCCATCAGAAATAACGTAGAACCTAGAAAATGTTTATTGGCCACACATCTAATAACTATATCTCTAGGTCTAATAAACGAAAGTTTGTCCTTATCATAAAATGTAAATAAATTATTTACGAACAAACAATACAAATTAACGAGCCAACCCGGGAATTTAAAACTAGCGTGTTCAAATATTATGTTTTGTCTCGTATCAAACTATTTTCACCTATGTCAATAGTTTTATGTTACATTGATATATAATTTATGGAAGGAATAAAATAAAAAAAAATGGCGTGTGTGCCGAGCACACGTGTCAGAAGTGAAACTTCTTTGGCAAGATTCAAAGATACTAAAATCGTCGCCTTACTCCATGACGTGACGGTATTGCTTTGACGCGATCTTGAAGTTTTATTCTCTAAAGAAATTTCACTTCAATAAACAAATAACTGATGGGTTTCTACATGTTTTTTTTCTGCAATACTTTTACATATTATTGTTTACTTTATAAACTACTAGCTGGATATTGGAATTTGCAGCTTCACTTACGTTGAACCTGGGTAATAAGTAGCTTATGTGCTAATTCAGATTATGATCTATCTCTGCTTCAAATTTCATACAGATCAAATCAACTGTAAATTCATAATGTTTTTATTTCTTAATGTTTATTTCTTAAACATTTTCATAAACAATCAAACTAATGTGAAAAAAAATTATTATCAAATATAATTCCGGATTTATTCAATACTAGCTTTCCGCTCGCTTTGTCTAAAATCACAAATCACTCTATCTATTAAAAAAAACTACGTTGGTATCAAAATCTGTTGCGTAGTTTTAAAGATTTAAGCATACATAAATAGGGACATAGGATAGAGAAAGCGACTTTGTTGTATACTATGAATCTGTTGAATTTTCATAGTTTTAATTATTTTCTCTATATCTTTGTTATCGAGACTACACGTGCATAAACTTATAAATGCTTGATTCTAACATTATTCGTTTTTACCGTCTACCCGCGGGGACTTTACTGAAAATATTGAAGCAATTCCCTAGGTACGAACGTACAAACATACTAAAGTCACGTTAGTTATTGTTTATTTTTGTTTAATTAGGAACGTTTTACCTTTAATTTACAGTTTTAAGAGCTAGAATATTGTTATGTGGTAGATCATTTGAATATAACGGCTGAACCATTTTTAATTAGATTTAGAACATAGGGAGTGACAGGCTATATTTTTCTACGGTAAGAAATTAGTTAAATATAGGTATACTAGGTTTCCGCCCGCGGCTTCGCCCGCGCTGTCAAAGAAAAACCCACATAGTTCCCGTTACCGTGGGATTTCCGGGATTGCGTCATTTTCCCGGGATAAAAAGTAGCCTATGTCCTTTCTCGGGTATCAAAATATCTCCATACCAAATTTCATGAAAATTGGTTCAGTAGTTTAGTAATTAGTAACAGACAGATAGACAGAGTTACTTTCGCATTTATAATATTACCTAAGTATGGATTATATTGTTTCTTTCTTCATCTTTTTACTCTGAATCTAAAATTATCGTGTAACATTGCAACCAAGTTTCTGTGAAATGGCTTGGCCGATTTTTATAAGTTTGTTTGTGTAGGTCTGATATTGTTTTTATATCCATCCATACTAATATTATAAATGCGAAAGTAACTCTGTCTGTCTGTCTGTTACTCAATCACGCCTTAACTACTGAACCAATTTGCATGAAATTTGGTATAGAGATATTTTGATATCCGAGAAAGGACAAAGGCTACTTTTTATCCCGGGAAATAGGATAGGTTTTATCCCGGAAATCCCACGGGAACGGGAACTATGCGGGTTTTTCTTTGACTGCGCGGGCGAAGCTGCGGGTGGAAAGCTAGTATGAGATATTGTGTCTTATATAGTCTGGGGGCACGGTAGTGCCCCCGCCAAGACGAGCCAAGCGACTACGCGCACACGGGCACTACCTACCTTTTCTCGAAGCGCTTCAACGTTTTTTTGAACCCTCATAACTTGGGTTTGGATTATGCTAGATCAACAAAATTTTCGGGATATATTGTCAATAGCGGACTTATTGAACATATTAAGTTTTAATTACATTAGCTTTTATACTTCAGATTTTATTTATATCTAAAAAACGCTAATTTCGTCACTGACTCACTGATGATCATCAAAATTCTTAAGGTATTTCCTAATGTCCTAGAAAGCTGAAATTTTGTATGTAAGCTAGTATTAGCACACAAACAACAAAAAAATTATAAAACTTGTAACTTTCATCCCCCAACCCCTTAAACTAGGGGATGGGAGTTTGTATGAGACCTGTAATTTTAAATTAAATTTTGATGACGCTAGAGGTCTAATCTAATAATCTAAAACTTGGTTCCCCTAGATATATATATGTATAGGTACTCTTTGTTAAAAAAAAAAAAAATTTTAAAATTTAATCGACATATATTGAGATATACTTCAGATCAGATCATATAAATATGAATGAATAGAAGTTTTGCGAACGTCTCCTGCCTCTTACGTCCACACAGTAGCTAAAAATAAAAAAAAAAAATTGTTACAAACAACTTACAAAAAGAAATGAAATCCCACCAAAAACATTTTCATGTAAAATGTTGCCAAGACGAGCTCATATGACTCGCACTGTCAAAAAGTTATCAGATCTCATGTAGAGCCAAGCTTCTAACACTACACGCCCTAACTCAGAACTCTACAAGGCCTAACTTCACAAACTCTACACCTTAGTCAAAATATGTGGCTTGGCCGTTCGTTACTACAAGAACTATTGTATAACACAAAAGTAATGAACAGTGAATTAATTTTTCACCTTACGCCGATGTGAATGTAGCGAAATGGCCAAGCCACATATTTTGACTAAGGTGTAGAGTTTGTGAAGTTAGGCCTTGTAGAGTTAGGGCGTGTAGTGTTAGAAGCTTGGCTCTACATGAGATCTGATAACTTTTTGACAGTGCGAGTCATATGGGCTCGTCTTGGCAACATTTTACATGAAAATATTTTTGGTGGGATTACTTATTACTACTGGATCGATTTTATAAATTATTATACCATTTAAGCTAGTAAGTAAGTAAATAGCTTAAATCTTAACAAGCTTTTTATTCTCTGTTAAGAAAATCTTTACCATCTTTACTAACACCGGGTTTTTCTACCCACAGTTAAAAGCATAGCAGAAAATAAAGATGTAGTAACCAACAAATAAATCAATGCCGCTCGAACGCAAGCCCACTCCGCACATCCTCCACGAAATTGATGCTGCCGATAAATCAGTTGTATTCTTTAACGCCCAAACACTTCACTAATAGGGATTTATGCTGTTGTGTGTGTACAGACTAGGGGTTTGTTTCTCTAAAAGAGTAGATAGTGCAAAGTTTTAAATTATGGATTAATTCAGTTTATAATGTGTGAATAGGTTTAAATAACCTATTCACAGTATATAAACTTGAATGAATATTAAAATAATTACACTATTATTCAGTATTATTTCGCAAAAAATAATTACGTCGTAATATGGTTTACATTCACAGGTCTAATGAAATAATTTATTTAACTTTAAGTACTGTATGTATTTAATAAAGGTTTCAATGGCTTTCGCTGTCGATAAAGTATAATAATATAATGTAAAATATGAAATACCTGAATGTAGGAAAATACATTAAAAAATTAGTATACTTCTTAACTCTAAAAAAATCCTAAGATAATATTTAATTGTATATTTTCAGTGCATTCACGCTAGAAACTCCCATATCTGTACGTGCACAAACAATGAAACATTAGCGAGGGTCACATATCACCTATCACGTACATTTTTCGATGCCCGATCGGGCTAATGGTTTGTATAGCGGTGGATGAAAATGTAGTAAGTGACATAAACTTATTTAGTAAGTATTATTTTTTTACCATCTATTTGTAATGATTAAGTGAATATATTGCACATCAGTCTATTATAGTATTACCTAAATAAAGCCCAATTTTAAATTTTATTAGTACAATGGACAGTCATAAACTTTATCATATATAGTTCATCTAAAATTATGAAAAATATTTATAAAATTATCTGCAGAACTAGTTTTCTAGGAATCTATACATATTTAAATAGTTTCTAGAAAGTCACTTATAAAGTAACTAAATTAAAATTCCTCTTCCAACCCAGACTAAGCTATCAAACTTCTATATCTCCAAGAATTACCTTTATAAATATTAATTCTTTAATTAACCAATATTAATTCAAAGCACAGCAAAACAGATATTTCATAAATCTTCATATATTATTAGTAAGGTATTTTGTCAAACTATCACAGTGCATCCTAAAAAATAACATGCTTTTCTTTCATAATTTACATAGGTACAAGGATTAATTTTATCAAAGTACTAGCGGTCCGCCCCGGCTTCGCCCGTGGTACCTACAAGTTTACGTTTTTTTTTTCATAAAAACTATCCTATCTCTCAAGTTGGATCGAACTGCACATGGTGTGCGAATTTTATTATAATCGGTTAAGTGGTTTAGGAGTCCATTGAGGACAAACATTGTGACACGAGATTTATATATATTAAGATATTAAATCCATACTATATCTTCCTCCAGAGAACAAAATATCAAAAACATCACTTGAACAAAAATTGTCAATGCCAATACAACATCATTCGCTACAACCCAGCCGGCAGTCAGAATACATTGCTCTGTTTTGACACACGATACATTCAGCTGAAAAATGTGCCAATATATATATCTCTCAATTAGAAAGTGGGAAACGACGAAATACTGTTTCCGCTCGTAAAAAAATGTCAGTTACCTTGATCGAGATTTATTGCGTGTGGAAGTGGGATTGAAATGGTTATTGGGTCAACCGTATTTCATGGGATTTGTTTTAAAGGCTTTGATTTGTTTAAAACTTTACAAATTATATTCTAAAACTTTACTCGAGAATCACACTATCCATTCGTGAAAATAGAATGAAAATCGGTGATGTAGTTTTGGTGATTTTTGCCAACGGACAGATAGTTAGGTAGATAGCGGACGATTGTTTTAATAATTTTGAAGTAAAATTTATTTAGGTGAGAGCATGGTGAGAGTAAAATTTCAAGGTAAATTTCATGGCAATACGGTCACGTCATGTGTGCTGTTGTGCTCTTTTATTAACTAATGTATTGTGTCCTTATTTGTACTTTTCTCTGTGGTGCACAATAAAGTATTTTTGTTTGTTTGTTTGTTTGTCATGGAGTAAAGTGATGATTTTGGAATCTTTGCCAATGAAGTTTCACTTCTGACACGTGTGCTCGACACACACGCTCTTTTTTATATAGATATAGTAATGATAGTGTAATTAAAATATATAAAATAAGTTAAAATGCCTCCATACATCGATTGCCACCAAACAGCTGATTTCCGTTTAGCGTGATTCATACTAACTTCTTTAACTAGCCTTAAACACGCGGTTACGCTTGCATGATATAAAATAGAAATACATATTTATTCTATTTCATCTCTTCCTACTGAAATATATTTAATTTAGGGCTGATTTTTCAATCCTTGGTTAAAACTTATTCGTCGATTAATGTATAAAACTCCCATTTTAAAAACGTTTTCTAATTGTGTGTCTATGTGTCTAATTGCCCGTATTTGACAGTTTACGTGACATTTAATATTATCGTGTAATACTTTAATGGACGGATAAGTTTTATCCAAGCATTGAAAAATCGGCCCTTATTCATGAGCATAAAACAAAAATATCATCAAGATATTGTATGTATGTCTGTTGCAAATATCCAATTTCCCGACAAATATTTTAAAATATAAAAATTCGTTATGAGAAGTAAATTATACTCCAGGCAGCTTCTTGCCTCCATCTTGTCAATATTATGAACTGTGTACACCCTGCCTATTTTCTAATTTATTCACTCGATAATATACCGTATGTCTGTTACAAATTAGGTCGAGTTTAGCGTGTACAATTTTTGAAGAAGTACGGTCTGCAGCGGTAATGTATTTATAGACGGGCCACATCACAGTTTGAGAATAATTATTCAAATGTTATAGAGTAATACTGTTTGTACCGTCAGCAGATAAGGCTACTTTAAAATTTGTGCTACATAATTTAGAAATAAACAAAAATACGTATGTACGAAACCTCAGTGGTTTACTTCACATCTGTACACAAATATGTTTGTAAACCTTTTTGTTTCTGATAATACATATAAAAAAAATCATTCATTCAATTTTACTTTGACCTAGCCAAAAATTTCTAAGTGGCACTTTAATAGACATAACAGTATAATATCATCATTTTCTTATTTACCCAGTTTATAGAACTTAATAACGTTCGTCGGTAGATGTCATTTGTAAGCGATGTGGTAGCCTTTTTGTATTTGAAAACTGAATTATTCACACACAGCTAGTAAGTAACTGAGGTTATACAAAGTATAATATTGTTCTACGTTGCTGACGGTACCATATCGAGGCCTAAAAATATGATTATCCGGGACCACTAGCAAATGAGATACAACCGGGGGGAATCATCATTTGTAAGTCTGCTATTTGTGATACTAAATATTCACACGTTGTGTATTTCGGAGTTTAAACAAACATACAGTTTGTATTTTGTTTGTGGCAACCTTTAGTAATAAAAAAAGACGGGTTGCACTCCGGGAGTGCCGGCAGAAGTGAAAACTTGATTATTAACGTTGAGCATGTTTGATATTTTGGAATGGTATCCGTCTTACGCTTTTTCGATCAGGTCACGTGTCCTGACGCGAGTTTAAGATTTTATACCCATTACAGAAAAAGTGCTCAACGCCGCTAAAGAAGTTTTCACTTCAAAAATCAACATAATTATGAACAACATGAAATCATCTTTATCATATTATCATAATATCTAGTTATTATGGGGACAAACCAATAAACATTAAAATCCGTTCAGCCGTTCTTGAGGTATAGTGTAACTAACACGAATTTATTTTGTAATAGTCAGTGCCTAATTAAAATATAACCAAAAGAACAATAAATACAAAATACTCTCAAAATGTTAATGTTACCTACGTACTATACATAACTAAATATATATCTCTTTTTGATAAAAAAAAGACGTGTGGCACTCGGGGACTGCCGCGGTAAAGCTATTGCATGCTATGCCTTCAAGCCACACCTCCGTGCCCGTCGGAGTGGGGAGCGTGAGGTTTTTTCGTTACGGAATTTCTGGATTCGGTCCCCGCGCTCAAGGCCCGCGATATTGTACGCGTCATGTAAAAAGAACGCTGACGGTTAAGCTGCGCATTGGCGATTTATTGGTCTATTTGGTGTTATGAGGTGGTATAAGAATAACAAATATGTAGTTGCGAAGCCACGACTCGAGAGCCTACTTCAAAAATAAAATAAGCAGCAAATAACTTTCGTGCTAAACTCGATACATGCCAAAACACACCCCATCACTTTCATCCAGCGTTCTTTTTACATGACGAGTACTGTAGAAGCTATGCAATAGCTTAAAAAGTTTATTATTAAAAGTTTCATTTTTAGAAAGGCAAAAAGTTTCATTATTACCACTACAAGACCTTTTGAAAATATCGAAAAGTATGGTTTACTAGTTTTTGATTCCTTCAAAAGATGTAACACAATATAATCATTATAATTAATACACTAATCACTTTTCAATTTTCATTTTCAAAGCATCAAAACATTCCTACACAAACTAATGACTAAAAAATGTCAATAGACTTTAACCCTAAATCTTAGAGTATCATTACATCGCCTGAACGGCTCACAAGTGTCTTATTATATCGCTGATCATTTGACCCCCCCTCCCCCCGAGGGGGTCTTGCAGAAAAACTGCGCAGCTCAAGTGTATTCAATCTTTCAACCGACATAATTATCGTCAGATAGACGTTGAGATGGGATGTAGATGACTGGATGGGGTAGGGAAAGGTTGTTGCTCTCTGTATGTAACTCAAACTCAAACCCAAACATTTATTTATTAAATTAGACTTCTTCTAGAAGAACTTTTGAATCGTCAAAACATATTTTTAACATTTACAAATGATTCGGAAAGCAGTGAATAGGCTCCGAAACTACTGGACCGATACAACATGAGCGTAAAAGACAAATTAATTAATTTGTTTGTCACTCTTTCTCGCAAAAACAGTTGATCGGTTATTTGTGTGCCAAAACACGAAAATACATTCATCCTGAAGCCTGTTTCTGAATTTCTACTTGAATTTTATTTTTTCCATTTCTACATTTCTTTCCAGTTTAATTTTCTTGAATCAATTTTTACGCAGTTATAATATTCATCTCCATTAAATTATGTATAAAATGATGTGCAGATTAAGGATATTACGTGGTAATCCAATCGTGTAATTAAGTAGTTGCGGAACCAAGGCAAAACAAATTCGATCGTAAAGCACTCTCTAATGCTTCGCATTATGAGTCGTGCAATACAAATAAATATAAGATCATTATAGAACTACAAAGTTTCCTGACCGACTGTTCACTGCAGAATGCAGATACAGCTTTCCGAACCATTTTTTTATTGTGGACTTTATTGGTAATTAAGATTTACTTTTTACCAAGCAGCGAAAAATCGCCTTTAAATGAATACCTCAGATCTTATACATAATGCAGAATCGCTCCTTTTCTTAATTGGATCACATAGACATGTAAAATAATATAGTATTAAATGGAGCTTTATTACAGGCCACATCCAGGCATCCTACCCGGCCCCGGCGGGCGGCGGTGGAGGGAGGGGGGATGTCTCTTGAAAAAGTCTCAATAACTCGTCAGCGCGGAACACCGAATGACATCGTTAGCGGAAGTGGTACGAAGAAAAGGCACTATCTACTTGCTAGGCGCTACAATATCTATCGGCTGATTATACAGGGTGTGTAGCGAAATAAATACGTAGTATTATGCGTGTTCTTAGGTCTTGAAGTTTTCTTATAAGCGTTATAGAAGGGTCTATCAATGGTTCTTTGTATCCTAGTATATATTCTATACTAATATTATAAAGAGGAAAGGTTTGTATGTATATATGTATGGTTTTCACGCATAAACTACTGGACCGATTTTGATGAAATTTGGCACAGATAATCTCCTGAGAAAGAACATAGGCTACCTTTTATTGCGAAATATGTACCACGGACGAAGCCGGGGCGAACCGCTAGTTTTTTTTAATAATAAGAGTTAAGTAATGATACCTATATTTCGTATAATTTGTGTAATCAATACCAGAATACTGATAGCTTTACTGCTTTTTTATGAAAAAAAGATGTTTTTTTTTTATTAGGAAAACAATTTCATTGTCCAATATTTGTACCTACATAAATATTCTTTAGAAGCCTTTATCCTTCCAAAGAATAGAACAAGTAATCAACTTCATTACAGTAGCCATTAAAATATGCTTATATTCACTATGTTCAATTATGTTACGTTTAAAAAATCCTTATGTTTTAGTTAGAACGTTAGTAAAACCAGAGAATACATAGCAGTAGTACCTACTTCTTATGTAAATAGTTCATAAAACTTTATGTAGGCAGTTACTACACGAAAAATGAAGCGATACTGATCTCATATTTCCCTCTACAACTCCAAATTTACATTTCAATCTTTCCAAGAAATAATAACATAAACACTTCACTTAAAATATTTGCTTAAATATCGCCACCTTCCATAATATTAAATTATCCATACACATTTTTAATAAAAATTCAAAACACCCTGTACATAAATATTGGCCCGATTTGAATAACGTACAAAATAAAGTCGCGACTTGTTCATTTGGCGGACAGACCATTCACGGACTTTCGAACAGTCAATGCATTTTCGACTCTATACCTTTTAAATAAGGTTGTTTATCAAACAGATGTTGATTTCAACGACCACCCGACCCGTGATCATGCATCACTTATTTCAAACTCGCGTACTGAATTTCAAATCGTAGTTTTCGGAAATGTAACCGATCCGAAATTCAAATGTTTATAAATTGAGTCCGTGACGTCATTAATTTGGTATTTGACGCTTGGAATGTTCTGGAAATCTGAAATGAAACTTGAAAGATGTTTTACGTACATTCTTGTAGTCGCCATCCATTTGCAAGTTATGATCAAGTTTAATCATGGTTTGTGTATCTGTATTTGGACCAATAATTATAGGTGATGATGTATTAGCATTTTAAGGCACAAAAAAAGACATTTCATACATAGTAAGATAAATAACTCGATCATATTATAGAATAAAAATAGCTATAAATAATTCATACAATTTTTGTTTGTCTGTTTGTTCCGGCTAATCTCTGAACGGTTGGATCGATTTTGACGGAACTTTCACTGTCAGAAAGCCGATGTAATAAGCAGTAAATTAGTCTACTTAACCTGATATTAAAAAAAAGTAAAATATCATTTACGCGGAAACCGCGGGACGCAGCTAGTCATTAAATATACTTACAAAAAAACGATACGGTACATAACTAAATGCAAAGAACACTTAAAATAATTCTACAAGAGAACTACATAATTGTCTTTGCGCTGTTTAATGAGTCAAATTAACATCCACTGAGCATTCGCTAACTAAGTTCCTTTCAAGGCAAAAACGTAGGAATCACGCGAAACTATTTCTAATCATAGATATGGGAACGTGTAAAAATGTCATTATAATAAATTTGAAAGTTTTCTATTAACAAATCTTTGTAAGTAGATAGATTAAAGTTTGGAATACTTAGAATACAAATATTTAGAAGGTGGGAAAGTTGCTGAAAATAATCATAGTTGTAGTATGTATGCAAATTAATTACATAATTAAAATTACATAAGAAACGGCTCAATTGAGAATTAATTTGAGAAAGCTTAAGTCACATACATGAAAATATTTAATCAGCTTTTTAACACAATTTGATACGTTTTTAATATGAAATACTCAATCGAAACCGGCCGTTATAGTACAAAAACAATAATTCTATTTATCACGTATTTAGTCTGGTACGTATTATTTTTGACGTGACAACGTCTTATAATTCGATAGAGCCGGGTGCACGCACGAAAAAACATGACTCATGCGGCGTTACCTCGCTCTGACTTGGCTTACCATGTAAGGCTTGAAGTGCCAGCGAGAGCGCGGAACGAGCGACAAAGAAGCACAATCGGCCTTAAGACGTTGTCACGTTCAACTATCGTCAGTAAACCGACTTTACAGACAACCAATTTTTTTTGTAATGTATTTACTTGACTGTAATAGAAATAGTATTTGGTTCGAGATATACCTTTTATGCATTTCTTTGCCATTTTTTAAAGTAAATATGTAGTCTTTTCTTTTAATTTGGTAGCTGTCATAAGATTCGATTTGTGACTTTCTGCACCTTTCTGTCTGGTTGCTTCGGGTTCCATATAGATATACTTATATCATCAGAAATATACAGAAATATATATCATCAAATCCTGATATAGTGTAAACCCTAAACCCATAATTCACTATTGAATGAGACCATGACACACTTCACCGTCCTGTATCGCCATAGCCCATAAATTTCAGAGGTCAACCGTCGGGTTGCTATCAGTAAAAATATATCCCCTTCCAATAGCAAAGATAAGGCTTTATGAATGCAACTGTACTTACATTCTTGGAATGTTCGCTGTTCCAGGCTGGGTTAGTGTGGATATGGAAATATTGGAATAATAGAAGGTTTCTCGTATTTTTAAAGAGTTGTTACTTAAAATAATCATATTTTTTAAGACTTAGTAAAATAATATAGAAAGTAGTGAAGAGGCAGTTTTATTTTTGTTTTTTAAAAAAGCTGTAAGCATGTGGTAAAACATAATAAGGTTTCATGTATATCTCAAAACTACAATGACAATATCAGAGGTGCGTTTATGCATTTATGTATAACTATGATCATATTAACATTTTTAATTAAGCGAATGAATCGAAAACCAATGTATGTATGGATGTAATAATATGTTTGTTACTATTTCACACAAAAGCAGCTGATTGGATCTGTATGTAATTTAGTACAGACATAGTAGACATAGTAGCATATAATATAAGCAACTTTTTCGTCGATATTTCTTTAGGCGTGTTGAAAGTAAAATTTCAAGGTCACGTCATGGCAATACCGTCAGATCATGGAGTAAGGCGACGATTTTGGTAAGAAGTTTCACTTCTGACACGCTGCTCTTTTTTATACCACGTAAATATAAAAAGCCTCTTCCACACCATCATAGCAATCCTTTCTAGGTTACATGAGAACTGACAGAGACACTGCAGTCGAATGTCGCGTGCCGATCGGCTGATAAATAATATTCTATTGTTTTATCGTCTTAACCTTTGGAAATGTCGGTAACTGTGTTTTTAGATCTAGCATTCTATTATTCATTTTAAATAGAATGCATATCTGGCGTTCGATTCTAGATTGAGTAGATTTTAGGTTCAAGGAGAAAGTAAGTTTCATAGTTTCAATTTCAATAAATGTGGCTTTCAATTTCAATACATGTTCTGTTTTCGTTTGATTTTGTGTGCAAAATGTATTTATGAATAATAGGAAGGGGAATTGATAGGAATTGATTTTAACTGGATATTTTCCGTATGAATACATAATATCTAATAATGACATTTTGTTGATTAACCTCGTTTAGGATTCTGGATTACCAATGAAGGTATTCCAAAAGACACATAAAAAAAGACGTGTGGCACTCGGGGACTGCCGCGGTAAAGCTATTGCATGCTATGCCTTCAAGCCACACCTCCGTGCCCGTCGGAGTGGGGAGCGTGAGGTTTTTTCGTTACGGAATTTCTGGATTCGGTCCCCGCGCTCAAGGCCCGCGATAGAAGCTATGCAATAGCTTTACCGCGGCAGTCCTCGAGTGCCACACGTCTTTTAAAATATTTTTATTGCTACTAAAATAACATATTTTTATAAAGCATTAATTTATACGTAATACTTTATAAAAATATGTTATTTTACCATAAAGTATCAATATTAAATAGTTACATGCGTCAGTTACATGATTGAAGTCAGAAATGATTTGCGTTACTGATACGTTTGAGGCTGCTAGAACCAGAGTGGCCTAACTGCATTTTAGCGACTTTTGACTTAATTGCATTTTCGTAATTTAAAAATCTTAATTTACAAAACCAGAGTGGCCTAAACTGGTTTACATGATCGCGACAATAGATGGCGGTACAAATACATTTCGGCTTATAATCAAATCGACTAAAATAAAAGTGCCACAGTGGCCTATGAGGGTTAGGCCACTATAGCACTGACAACATCAGAAAAAGTTATCTAAATTTGACAACTTAGGTCAGTTGTCAATGTCAGTTGATTGTCAAAACGACGACGTTAAGGCGCGTAACTTGGTTAGACAATATTTATCAACTTACTTTTACGATTGTGACTGTTGTAGATTTATTTATTTGTTAAAAAGTGAACATGGACAGAGGGGAACCGAGTAGCAGCCTTATACAAGAAACAAATCTTAGTGTAGAGAAACAAATGGAAGGTACTTAATTCAATAATTAAACTAAATCAATTGAATATTGTTTTTTTTTTAATTATTCGTCCCATTTCATTTAAATCTTCTTTGTTTTAGATTTGTTTCACGATAGTGACGAGCCATTCCAAGAATCGGGTTCCGAGTATTTACCGTCAAAAAGCTCATCGCCATCCTTAATAGAATTAACTGAGCTTCTTGGTGACGAAAACATACCTCCAGTATTAGAAAATGCACAAGAAGTTGAACCTCAGAAGAAGACTAGAAAACGCAAACGTGAACCAAAGAAATGGAAGAAAAATGTACGGAAGGATAACAGAGCTAAAGGTAAACAATACATAAATACTAAAGGCAAAACTATACCCCAAAAAGAAATCGATGTCGATCAACCATGTCCCTGTGTAGAAAAATGCCACACCAAAATAAGTCCTTCTCAACAAAAAGAGTTATTTCAAAAATTCTATGAACTTGGAACATTTGATTTACAAACATCATACCTATTTTCTCTCATTAATGTTACTCCAAAACTGAGACAATCACATGCAATTAATCAAACAGAATCTTCAACGTCTCGGCGTTCTAATACTAGGGTATACAAAGTTGCAAATTCTGATGGTGTACCAACAAAGGTGTGTAAAGAATTTTTTAAAAAAATATTTCAAGTAAGTGATGGTCGAATCACTAGATTGCTTAAAAATAAGTTGTCTGTTTCAACTCCACCACAAGACCAAAGAGGAAGACATATACCAAAAAATAAAACAAGTGATGATCAAGTTCAAAATGTAAAGTCATTTATAGAAAAATTTCCAACATATGAATCCCATTACACTTTACATAAAAGTTCAGATAGACTATTTTTGCCTCCAGAGTTGAACATAACCAAAATGTACTCTTTATACTGTGAACAGAGTGCTACACCTCTATCTTATAACATGTTTACTAAAATATTTAATGAAAATTTTAATTTATCATTTCATCCACCAATCAGTGACTCATGTAATAGGTGTGACATGTTGAATATAAAGATGCAAGCTTGTGATAATGAGGAGGAGAAAAGCCATCTTGAAACTCAGAGAAAGCTCCACTTACTAAAAGCAGATTCTGCAAGAAATAATTATAATAAAGATAAAGAAGAGGCTAAAGTAAATGGTAACACCACAGTATTAGTATTCGATTTGATGAAAACATTACCTACGCCTATAATTTCAACAGGTATCTGTTATTACAAGAGACAACTGTGGACTTATTGTCTTGGAATCCATGATGCTGCTACTGATAAAGTCACTATGTGTTTATGGGATGAAACAATTGAATCCAGAGGTCCCCAAGAGATAGGATCTTGTTTGCTGAGATATATTAAAGAAAATGTGACTACCAAAAAACTTATTCTTTACTCTGATCAATGTGGTGGGCAAAACCGGAACATAAAAATGGCAATTTTGTGTCAGTATATAACAGCTCACCCAGATTTTGTAGTTGAAAGCATTGACCACAAGTTCTTTCTTAGTGGTCATTCTTACTTAGCTTGCGACCAAGATTTTGGGTTGATTGAGAAGAAAAAGAAACTATTTAAAAATATATTTGTCCCTGATGATTGGGATGAAGTAATTAAAGCTGCAAGGAAAAAAGAGCCTTTTGTTGTTATAAAAATGAAAAAAGAACACTTCTTTTCTACAAAAAGACTGGAAATGAATATTACCAACAGAAAGATTACCAGTGAGGGCTCCAAAGTAAAGTGGTTAAGCATTCAGTGGCTAAAATACCACCAAATGCACAAGCATAAAATATTTTTCAAGTACTCAAATAATGAAGATGTGCTTTTTGAGTATGTTGATTTAAGCAAGAGGAATACCACTGATATAACTGAACTAGAACTTCTATATCCTGATGGAAAAGCAATCAGTAAAGAGAAAAAGAAAGATTTACTGGATTTACTTGATTATATTCCACCAATTCATCATCAGTTTTACACTTCTATTAAAGTCAGCCCTACTATAAGCAATACTATACATCTCACCCAAGAGAATAACGACAGTGATAGTGATTAAATTTAGGATTTACTCTTTATTAATAATAAATAGTTCTGACCTAAGTTTGTGTTCTCATTTATTCTTTGATACTTCTTAATGCCATAGTGGCCTATCTGTAAAAAAAAACCGTAAATCCGGTAGATAATTTAATTTTGAATATGCAATAAATAAATGCGTAATTTTATAATTCATAACACGTAGTAAAATACAATACCTTCATTAGAGTAATTTATTAAAAATGAGTTTGAAAATGACACATTTTGACTTTCCTCTGTATTGTAAAACATGTTTTTTGTAGTTAGGCTACTCTGGTTCTAGCAGCCTCGTTTGAAATAAAGTTACTACTTGACATTGGTAACATAATATTATTATGTCCAAGAAGATTATGTCAACAACCTTGACATTCTAGATAGAAAACGACATCTTCTTAATATATATAAATCTCGTGTCACAATGTTTGTCCTCAATGGACTCCAAAACCACTTAACCGATTATAATAAAATTCGCACACCATGTGCAGTTCGATCCAACTTAAGAGATAGGATAGTTTAAACATGTAGGTACCACGGGCGAAGCCGGGGCGGACCACTAGTATATCATGAAGATATCGGTTCTCCCTAGAAGCTTCAAGAAGTTGGTCAAGCATTCGCCCCGGAATGGCGCGATAGGATGCGGGTTCGAGTCCCGCCTCGTGATCGAATTTTTTCTATTCTTTATAAATTTATAAATTTATATTCCTCTTATCCATCAACAAAAATAACAATTACAAACACAACAACATTTCATCAAAATTTATTTCACTCGACAACTGCCCAGCAATTTCAGCTAATTATTCCCAAACAGAAGATTCCCGAAGACACCAACCGATTTCAGTTAAGTGGAGTAACAAATGCTAAGGGTTGCAATATTTATCTACCCCTAGCCGCTTTATTGGTCGGACTGGTCACTTCGGAATTTGGGCTATTTATTTATTGTACTGTGGCGTCTAGTGACATATTGTCGATAGTTGTGTGGAGAAGTGCTTTTGAAATATATCTTTTCATTTTTTTTGGTTTCTTTTTTTTTATTTATAGTGGACAACTGAGCTGATGAGTCACTTTATGGTAAGCAACCGCGAACGCCCATGATCATTTGCAGAGGACACTTTCAAAAGTAAGGGATAAAGAAATAATTAACGACAGGAATAAATAAATGTACTGGGAAGGATGAGTACAGTTTAAAAAAAGCTATGACCTCGGTTCTTTCATAGTTAAATCTTATTTCATAGTTTCAAAGATTAGTTAATACAACCGTGTGACAAAGTGATGATCACTTTCATTTATTTTTAGTCTTAGGTACGTATTCAATAATTCTATAATAAACCATTTAAATATTTAATTAATTTTGCAAGGTAAGACTAAGAAGAAGTATTAATTTCTGTTAAAAGTGAACTTTTCATAACTTTTTTTTTTAATACAAACAAATAACAATTATAATCACTTACAGCCTGCTCTTAACGACTGTACCGTGAAGTATATTAAACGTGGGACAAGACTAGCATTTGGTTTTTATACACCAATACTTTGTCGCATTCTTGCCGACTTTTGTATATTGGCTGAAGTAGAGTTAGGAAGCAATAGAAGCGGTATTAAGAAATTGTTATTCATGAAAAATGTACACTTAACAAACATACAGTCAGTTACAGTTATTCTTATGACATATAAAGAGCTCTTTGGGTTTGTAATAAAAAAGACTAGTTCACCCGTGCATCAGCTGACAAATAAATCGAAAGAATACTTTACTAAACTAACTTGAAAGAATAAAATTAGTCCTACCTAGCATATAATTTTTTAAGCAATTTTTGTTTCTGCTTCATTGTTAAATATCTTCATATGAATTTGTGTTCGCTGTTGGCCTTATTATCTTAGAACTATATAAGTCTTAATACTTCAATAAAAAAGTCTAAATATTGTGATTACAGATTAAACGTATTATAAATTTGTAAGATCTCTACATATTTAATGACAGATTTATACGTATGGTTGATAATGGTATAATAAAAGATAGAGTCACTAAAGTTTTCTTGTCCTGTCTAAACCTACCTAACTCTACGTGTCTGGTCTGTCTCAACTAATAAGCCTACTCTAATAAATCTACCATAATGTCCTCTGTGACGTTATTGATTCAAGTCATCGCGGGGGTTTCCCTGTTTTCGAATAAAACTTGATTAGCGTTATTAATTGTTAACGCTCAGTTTGTTGCAAGGAAAGAAAATAGATAGTATGAAAATAAATAAATACAAAGTAATCCTTTCCTTCCTTCAATGTATATTATCGAAAGAACATAATATATAGATATAGGTAAAAGGAAAAGAAGTAGTGTACGTAGTACACAAATAATAAAATTTTATACTAGGATAGTCTGTAAATATTCGAACAATTAAAAAGTTTTTTTTATATATTGTATCTATGTGTGTACCTTTTAAGTTTTACTTATACATATTTATTTATTTATATAAATCCATATAGGTACAGAAGCAGTAATATGAAAATAAAAACCGGTAATCTCTTCTAAAAGGCGACATATTTTGTCTTTTACTCCAAAAAGATAACTTCATTTATGAGATACAGACTAACAGACATAAAACATCACCATTGATGTGTTCTGGTGAACAATTACATACATAAATAAACCAGTAGTAATGCGATGTCGACAAAATATTACACTAGCAATTATATTATTGGTTGAATTATTAATTAAATTGCCGAATTACACGGCCGCAATTGTTATTGAGTGTGTGAAATGGACAGGTCGTAGGGATGTGTTTGTGTCGATAGATTTTATCGATATGTCGATATGATGTAATAAAGCACAGTGCTCTAGATATTTACGATGTAAATTCAATTCTACGAAGCTCTCCATAATCATTCCTTAATTTGTTGATAACAAGGTTTTATTAACTATCTACCTATATTTTGCCAGTAATATTTGAAGTTTTTGTCATTAATATTTGTCACCTAATACAATTGAAGATAGATTTTCTAAACACTACCCTTAACTTCGTATAAATATCCAAGTCTAAGTTTATATGATTTAAATTGTAAAATAAGTGGGCGAAGCCGCGGGCTACCAGGTAATTTAGTGTAGAAAAATGAAATTGAAATTCTGTAATAATATTGAAAAAAGTAAATGCAGTGTCGATGCCCTTTGTAACGTTTTTTACAAATTAAAGGGTCAATTTTAATAAAATGGAAAATAAAATCACTGATAGATTAATTATTTACTTTCGTCTTTCTTTTTCATATCGGTTATTTTAAATTACAGATGAGCTAATTATTATATATCCAGAAGTTTCGAAAGCATAAGTATGCTCATGGATAGCTAGTTTTTTGCAGTGTCGTCTCATATCGATATTTTTCGAATTTACGAGTTAATAGATTATTTCCAGTAACCTCACATATCGATATTTATACTTTAAAGTTTTATCGATAGTTCGAACATCACTAGCAATAAATACAATCCAGGTTGTTCAATACACAGTGGGCCGTTATGTCGACTGCACGAATTGATGGTGATTTTATTCGGCTTTCAACTGTTATTGTTCATATTGGAAAACTCTAGTGTGGACATCACTATGAAAATGGGCGATGGAATAGTTGACATTAATTATAGAGTTTGATGAAAGACTTCAAGCGTTCATTTGCTTAAAAAATATGTTACTAAAAGACAAACACATAATTACTGTTTAGTTAGGTTGAATATAAATAAGGATGATAAACAAAATACAAGTGTACGTACATCATTAATTTCTGTAGTCTTTTGCTCAGATCAGATGCATAGGGAATTTTCTATTATTGCAATTTTTAAGCTATTGCATAGCTTCTATCGCGGGCCTTGAGCGCGGGGACCGAATCCAGAAATTCCGTAACGAAAAAACCTCACGCTCCCCACTCCGACGGGCACGGAGGTGTGGCTTGAAGGCATAGCATGCAATAGCTTTACCGCGGCAGTCCCCGAGTGCCACACGTCTTTTTTATTTCTTAACCAGTAAACCAGATACATTTTACGTTTTTAGTCATAGGTAGGTACTAGCGGTCCGCCCCGGCTTCGCCCGTGGTACATATTTCGCAATAAAAGGTAGCCTATGTTCTTTCTTAGGGTCTAAAGATTATCTGTGCCAAATTTCATCAAAATCGGTCCAGTAGTTTATGCGTGAAAACCATACATACTTACATACACACCTTTCCTCTTAATAATATTAGTATAGATTAGCAGTAGTAATAGTGTCCTGTCTAAACTACCCAGTTACATTAATAATAGAGGTATTATGTGTATAACCTAGTCGCACATTCGTATCATGTGTAAACAGCCTAACACGGAATCGATTGGGCAACTCTATAAGCAATTATTGCCGGCCAGTAACGGTTTTCCTTATTACACGGATAATTGTCAGCCGATACTGATTAGGGTCGGAGCGCACTTAGCGTTAACATGAACGATTTTGTTAACTGAACCAATTGTGGGTTGTATGGGTTTCTTTTATAGAGGTTTATGTTGGATGTATCGTTGATATATTGTGATATGGTATTTGGTAGTTGTCATCTATATATTTTCTCATCTTTCCATTGATATGTTGGCTGTAGTTTTTTAATGAGGCAGTAGGCTTTAACCTGGACACCTATGAAAGATAAGATACCCTTAACTTTCATAGGTGTCCAGGTTAAAGCCACTGGGCTCTATCGAAAGAAATTAAAATGTATTTCTGTTTATTAGCATAAAATACACTAAAATTTATTTCACGGTTAAATAAGGCGATTAGTTGTATTCAATCGTCGGTGAGGAATTCCACTTCAGTCGCTGAAATGTTCGATTCGTCAATTCGTTTTGTTCGTTACTTACATTAAAACAAACACAATAAAACTCAAATTATGATAAAATATTTTAAGTTGCGTCGATTAGTCGCAAGTCCCGACCAGTTGCAGCAGTCGCACAATCGCAAGTATGCGCCGTACTGTCAACTCGGTAGCTCTGTACACGTGCATTTACTGGAGAAACTTGCCTCCGGCGATATGTACGGTTCGCAAAAAATATCATCTATATTTTTGGGAATTAATTTATGAAATAAAAATATACCATTTATTAAATATCTTGCCAGATATATCATACTTTAAAAAGAATTGGTTTTCTAGCTTCAAACATTTTATTTATTTCTCTTTGTAGCTACCTTATTTTAATTTACTTCCAATACCTAAAAAAAATAAACTCCATTCTCCAAATAAAATCCTTCACATTTCATATAAACATTCAAAAATGTTCCACTATTTTGTTGACCGTACTCCGTAGGTACACAATGCAAACAAAAGGACAAGCACAAATCTTAATCTTAGCGTTCATTATGACCAACAAAATAGCGAACCTGAATTTATTCTACCTAACCGCCGACTTGCGTTATGACAAGTAGCTTCACTGTGTTTATTTTGAACCGACTTCAAAAAAGGAGGTTCGAATTGGGCTATATTTTTTTGAAAGTGTCTTCCAGTTGGTTTTATTTTACGGCGGTTTGGTTTTCTGTTAAATAGGAGTTGTTTTTAAGAAATATATTAAGGTGGATGTTCCGACCGTCCCTCCATACATTTTTGATTACCTCTAAACACTTAACACAGACACTATTTCTTTAAAACTAATCATTTTATCACTTCTCTATAATGAAATGTGTGCGCGTTCGACCTTTTTAATCAATAATTTACAATATTTACTTAGAAAAACAACAGTAAAATACCGGAAAAATTTGACACTTCTACAGTAGTGTGCGTGACTTTTGCCAAGCGAAACACGACATAAAGCACGACATCTAGCGCATAGACTATATACTTATTACAGATCTAGCGCGTCAATGTCTAAACGAAAGGCGATGTTTAGACATTGACGCGCTAGATGTCGTGCATTCGCGTTCGTTATCTTATACATAATGAGCATAATTCTAATAAATCAAAGTTCTGTGTAAAAATTGAGTAATTTCATTTCCAATCGTTCAAAGAAAATAACAATAAAATAAAATAAAACTAATGACCTTAGAAACTATGTTTTTTTTTGTAAACAATTTATTACTCATTATTGTTCGTCCGTCGTAGGTCTGTAAACTGTATTGTACACTGAAGGTAAATGGTACTGTAGGTACTTTAGTTCGGCGTCGTCGTCGGCTTGATATAAAATTACATTCTTGATTTCATTGACACGCGCTATGATTTGCGCGCGGAATTTCTTGTGTTGTGAATTTATTTTTGTATGCTATGCATTTTAATTGATTCAAATTGCAATGTTTCTCTAGTATGCATTTGAGACTATATTGTAAATTGTAATAATTGATCGTGGGTATAGTAATTAATTATTCTAATAACGCAATTAGTAATATATGTATTTTCGGTGGGATTCAAAACAAAAAATTGGCCCGTGATTTTTATGAAATTTCACCACATTGCAAATCACATCAATCATAGTTCATACACATGTATGACGAAAGTGATTAGTATTGTGGCTAACATTGACTCATCAGTTCATCACTGAAACCAGTGATAAATCAGTACCTATATCATATTGTGTTTGAATATTTTTAAACAATGATATAAGTATACAATTATTATAAATCGGTAAACTATCAAAGTAATCACAAACTTGCAAACATTGGTAAAATGTCCAGTAGTTTATGAGCCTATTCATTACAATCAAACAAACAAACAAAGTTTTCCTCTTTATAATATTAGTGTAGACAAACACTATGAATACGATCACGAATGCAAATTCGGGGATTTTCTAATTATTGCTAAATAATAATTGAATTCGTTTTGAAATACTCTATAATTTTTAGTGTATAAATAGACATTTATAATGTGGTGCTCATTTTTTTTGTACTGCTAACGCTATTGTAGGTACCTATTTTCGTTGTTTTATTTCAAGTGAACACGGCCATACAATTTTGTCACGAGCCGCCTATGATTGTAGGTACTTTTGTTAGGCTCCTTCGTCGTCCGCGTCGCGTCGGCTCGAAAGTTCTTGATTTCATTGTCACGCGCTATGATTTGCGCGCGGATTTTCTTGTGTTGTGAATTTATTTTTGTATTATTATTATTTTTTATTTTTTTTTTATTTTATTGATTCAAATAAAATATTTCACTAGTATGCATTTGAGACTATATTGTATTATGTATAATTTATCGTAGGTATAGTTATTCTTATAACGCAGTTATATTTTCGGTGGGACAATTTGACCCGTGATTTTTCTGAAATATCACCACGTTGCAAATCACATCAATCATACACACGTATGACGAAAGTATAGTGGCTAACATTGACTCATCAGTTCATCACTGAAACCAGTGATAAATCAGTATATCATATTTTATTGTGTTTGAATATTTTTTAAACAACGATATATACAATATTATTATAAATCGGTAAACTACCAAAGTACTTCCGAATTTTCAGACAGACAAACAAGTAGTTTGAACACGCAGTTTTCTTATACTAGTAGCAAAAATCAAAACCATAATATTATGTTTACCTACTATATTTTACTAAAAGTCGAGTGCGTCGAAATCGTAAATAATAATATAATGTTTTTCACCTTCCTGGTTATTTTCCCATAGTAAATAGTGTTTTAGGTTTGTTGTTGTAGGTAGGAATAATAATAATTATTCTTACTTGTTGGTTATGAAATGTATATTGAAATAATTTACTTTTACAAATCATTAGTGATATTAGTTTTGAGTGAAAATGCTTGGATCAGCATAATATTATATGGTACTTCAAATACATGTTTTGATAAAAAAACAATAGTGTAATAAAATAAAACTGCGTTTTATTGTAATCAATGTTGACAGTTTTAAATTCCAAAATTATTGATCAATAAAATAGTTTACACCAACAAATATAACTTTTATTTTTATAACCATCGTTCATAATATAAACCGTAGCAGGTGGCGTTTTGAAGTTCTGTCTACTCATACAGAAAAATGGAAAACT
The DNA here is from genome assembly GCA_029959065.1 of Colias behrii. Classification (NCBI taxonomy): domain Eukaryota; kingdom Metazoa; phylum Arthropoda; class Insecta; order Lepidoptera; family Pieridae; genus Colias; species Colias behrii. Next base: position 10,514,244 of record JARWMC010000017.1, read on the forward strand.
TGTTTTTTTTGTAAACAATTTATTACTCATTATTGTTGTTTGGCTGTGTGTTTGGCAACTCGAAGCGTGGTCGTCCGTCGTAGGTACTTTTGTTCGGCGTCGCGTCGTCGCTCGTCCGCGTCGGCTTGATATAAAACATTCTTGATTTCATTGACACGCGCTATGATTTGCGCGCGGAATTTCTTGTGTTGTGAATTTATTTTTGTATGCTATGCATTTTAATTGAATCAAATTGCAATATTTCTCTAGTATGCATTTGAGACTATATTGTAATAATTGATCGTGGGTAGGTATAGTAATTAATTATTCTAATAACGCAATTATATTTTCGGTGGGATTCAAAACAAAAAATTGGCCCGTGATTTTTATGAAATTTCACCACATTGCAAATTATATATTATACAATTACAATTACAATTATTATAAATCGGTAAACTATCAAAGTAATCACAAACTTGCAAAATATGCTTTTCCGAATTTTCAGACAGACACACAATTTTATTAGTTTGTTTTAGCAAAGTAGGTACCTATACCTATACGCTTACGTCGCGCGTCGCGTCGTCGAAAACGGTGCGCCCAGAAACAAACATACCTAATTCAGTTACAATCCTTTTTTTGTTCCGTAATATATTGTATTCTAATACGATTTTTTTTATTCGTCGGCCAGTTCTACTAGGTATAAAAAGATAAAATTGAAATATAATTATTGTAGCGACAGCCATATGTTACTATGTTTTCGTAAATATGTTTTTCACCTTCCTGGTTATTTTCACATAATCTTATATATATATAAATGAATCGCAAAATGTGTTGGTAAGCGCATAACTCGAGAACGGCTGAACCGATTTCGATAATTCTTTTTTTATTATATTCCTTGAAGTACGAGGATGGTTCTTATGTAGAGAAAACGTAAACATGTACCACGGGCGAAGCCGGGGCGGACCGCTAGTCTAATATAAAAATGAATCGCAAAATGTGTTGGTAAGCGCATAACTCGAGAACGGCTGAACCGATTTCGATAATTCTTTTTTTATTATATTCCTTGAAGTACGAGGATGGTTCTTACCTCTTATGGAGAGAAAACGTAAACATGTACCACGGGCGAAGCCGGGGCGGACCGCTAGTAAATAATAAAATAATAAATAGTGTATTAGATTTGTTATTGTATTTTGTATACCTACGAATAATTATTCTTACGTCTTGTTGGGAAATGTTCAAATACCTACCTATTGAAATAATTTACTGTTACAAATCATTAGTGTTATTAGGTAGTTTTGAGTGAATAGGCATGGATCAGAAATTCAGAATATAATATGCTACTAACTACTCAAATACATACATGTTTTGATAAAAAAAAAACAATAGTGTAATGTAATAAAATAAAACTGCGTTTTATTGTAATCAATTTAGACATTATTTATTTTCCAAAATTAATGATGAATAAAATAGTTTACGCCAACAAATATGTATATTGTATAACTTTTATTTTTATAACAATCGTTCATAATAAACCGTACTCAAGTAGCGTTTTGATTCTTACGCAACGTTGCCGCATCGCATGACAGTAGCAATTGCGCGCGCGACGTTGCCACACAAACACCACTGAGTTATAGAGGTCAGTGACCGTCAGTGACAAACACTATGGATACCTACGCTCGCGAATGCAAATTCGGTGATTTACTAATTATTGATAATCATTGAATTCGTTTTGAAATAGCCTGTACTTTGTAATTTTTAGTGTTATAGACATTTATAAAATGTGGTGCTCATTTTTTTGTAATAAATCATCCCGCTAACGCTATTGTATTTTCGTTGTTTTATTTCAAGTGAACACCTATACAATTTTGTCACGAGCCACCTCTGGCCTCTGGGTGAAATAAACAAGTCAAATGATTTTTGTTCTAATTGTATTTTGGTAGTAGTTTGTTTAGAATTTACATTACCATTGTTTTTTACCTACCATATTTAAACTACGAAAGTAGTCACAAACTTGCAAATATTGGCAAAATATGCTTTTCCGAATTTTCAGACAGACACACAATATTATTAGATTGTTTTATCAAAGTAGGTAGGTATACCTTACTTGCTCAGTGGTATACCTATAACTCTACTCGTACTCCGTTCACGTCGCGCGTCGTCGAAAACTTATGGTGCGTTCAGAAACAAACATAATTCAGTTACTTACAATCCTTTTTTTTTTGTTCCGTAATTAAAATAAATCGCTAATCTAATAAGATTTTTTTTTTATTCGTCGGCCATTTATACCAGATATATAAAGATAACATTGAAATATAAAGATAAGTAAATTTTACTGTAATATTTTATTTTTCTAGATCTTATTTCAGAACGCAACTCAATCATAAAGGATTCTGACTAGGTAAGTACCCTAGGTATCTTTCTTCAATTCACTTGCGAATTGCGATCTTTCAATACATATGGTTGTGACTTACGATATTATTATATTTTATTCAAATACTGAGTGTCTAAAAGTAAGCATTCTTTCGTTTTTCATTTGTTTTTCATTTGTTTTCAGATTTAGATTACGCCTAAAATGTGTGTAGTGTGTTTGAGTGAATAGGCATAGATCGGTATATTATATGCTTCTTCAAATACATGTTTTGATAAAAAAAACAAAATTATAATGTAATAAAATAAAACTGCGTTATATTGTAATCAATTTTGACATTTTTTATTTCCCAAAATTAACAATAAAATAGTTTACGCCAACAAATATAACTTTTATTTTTATAACAATCCTACTTCCTACTAATGCGAAAGTTTTTGAGGATGTGTATGTGTGTGTTTCACGCAAATACTACTGAACCGATTACAATGAAATTTAGCACACATATAGAACGTAACTTGGACACATAGAATAGGTTTTATCCCGGAAATCCCACGGGAACGGGAACTATGCGGGTTTTTTTTTTTAAATGCGGGCGGAAAGCTAATCGTTCATAATATAAACCGTAGCAGGTGGCGTTTTGAAGTTTTGTCTACCCATACAGAAAAATGGAAAACTTGTTTTACATTCACGCCATCTAGAGTTCAATCTTTATCATTTTTGTATACGTCTGTGTGTGTAAACGACCCTGTATGCAATGACAGATGTTAAAACGCATGGTTTTACCGAATTGGGTGGATTTTAAGGCAATGATATGACATATTTAAATAAAATATAATATTCAGTAATCGCCATGACTATTCCTACGACCTTAATCTTTTCCAATTACGCAAAAACTCAAATAAACTAGAAATGTAGAATTCAGCGCCATCTAGCGGGACATTGGCTGGGAACAGATCGTAGCAATCACCTTAAATCAAATATATGAAATGTTCTTATAACAATTTACTAAAAGTCATCGAAGCTTTCACACGCAGCTTTCAAGACTATTTTTTTTGGGAAATGTTACTCCCCGATATAGAAAAACTACATGATACAATATAATCGTGACAATCCGTCGCTCTTTGACTTCTAAAAACAGACATACAAAAACTTTATTAATGGATTTTCTCGTTTAAGCTCCGAGGAAGCTTGTTCAAATTATAATTTAACAAAATTATCAATTTTATCTTCTACTGTGGCCCGCCCCGGATTCGACCGTAGTACATGTTTACGTTTTCTCTCCATAAGAACCATCCTCGTCTTTCAAGGAATATTATAAAAAAAATAATTAACAAAATCGATTCTCGAGATTTGCGCTTAGCAACACATTTGACGATTCATTTTTATTATACAGATAACTAACCTACAGAACCACGTTTTACTTATAACTACCAACAAAATCGAACCCGCTCTCCCCAGATCCCCACCACAGCACAGCCTTCATTTATACAATACACCTGAAGCAGGCAATCGGTATAAAAGAATATTACTCAATAGGCCTGGGGCGTTTTTAATTCCGCCATATCACCTCGGGTAGTCGTTTCGGTATAATAGCGGACTCAATGCTTCATACAATCGTGTGTTCAGTTTAGTTTAAACTTGCTTGTGTGTTTTGATGAATAAGAATTAAGAAGCATTGAAAAATAATATGGTTTATAAACATAGTAGAAAATGAAAAAATATTTTCATGAATTAGCATACTTACATATACATACATGCATGTATATAGGTACACCTGTAAACTTATTTATTGAAAATCTATACTAATAATATAAAGGTGAAGAGTTTGTTTGTTTGTTTGTAAGCGCAGATCTCAAGAACTACTGGTCCGATTGAAAAAATTATTTCGGTGTTGGATAGCCTATTTATCGAGGAAGGTTTATACCATGGCTACGGCTACGGCTATATCATCACGCTAAGACCAACAGGAGCGAAACCACGCGAGTGCAACCGCGGAGCGCAGCTAGTGACGATATAAATTCGTTAAATGGAACATGAAAAAATCACTTTTTTACTTCTTGGTCTTCCTTGATAAAGGTAATGAAAATTTACAAATATTTTTTAAAGTTGCACTGGTTATGTGATTTATTCATATTATTTGTGGATATTTTGTCTTTCGAAGACATTATTTTTTGTACTAATTGTCATTTTATTAAACTTCCTCTATTACATTAGTCTGTATTTTTCGATATGGATAATATTTTATAGGGGAAAGATGATGTCATAAAACTGTGACTTTACTATCTAATGAAACTTATATATCAGGTGGGATTTTATGTGCTCTAATAACATATTATTTATGGTGATATCCCATAATTATTATGGTTGTTGAATGAGAGATAAACGATATAAGAGTGCTCTATTTTCTGATGTTTCTCGTATGAGAGACAAGTAATCTTTTATAGATTAGAATTTTGATTATATCGATTAATATTTAATTACTATTCAAGTTAAATTAAAATTAACTTGAGTTAATAAGTTATCAACTAAGTAGTAAGTACTATAGACGTTTTAAAAAAATAACGAGGATTATTTTTCCGACCCAAATATCGACCAATAGAATTGCACCATTCGACGTCACGTGGTACAACCTACATGGTATTATACTGATAATTTTTTGAAAATTTTCTCTGGTCGTTGACGTCAAACTGACAGGTTGAATTCAATTGTGAAATTATTGGCCGACATTTGGGACGGAAAAATAATCCCCCGAATACCACACGAGCTTCAAAATTATCTGGCATTTCCCTCAAGGTTCCCTGCAAACAAATAAAGTCGTCAAGTTTTTCAGGAAAAATCACTCGCGCTTCGCGCTCGTGATTTTTTAACCTTGACTAAAAACTTGACTCCTTCATTTGTTTGCAACGAACCTATCGGAAAATACCCGATAATTTTGAAGCTCTTGTGGTATTATAAGTGAATATTTGGATATACCTGTGTTTAAACCACTGACAAAATCTATCAATTCTACAACTTGTAATCTAATCATAATCTACAATACTGCAATTATAAGTTGCATCAAAATTCATCCACTTATTTTGAGGTTATAGAGACCGTACAAACATACATACAAACATCCAAACTATAGATGTATTTATTATTTTCGTGTATCGGCCGGTTTACGAGGCTACAACTAGCCCGGGCTATTAGGCGATCGCTATAACGTACGTTTACACTAAACAAATAAATATGGATGTGGCAAAATATGTATTATTTTTTCTTAAAGCATATATTTTTATGTTTGAAGATTATTAGGATAGATGGGCTGAAAAAATAAGTTGTATATATTACTATGGCAACCATGTATAATTTGCGTGATACAGTGTTTGTTAACAAACTATGAATCGGTTTGGTACCTAGTTTTTTATATAGAAAATAAGTATGTTACATATATGTTTTAACAGATAACTAAATAAGAATATCGCATTTACTTTGTAAAATTCACCCGTTGGTTACCATTAGAAAAGCTCTCTGTATTACTAGCTGCTACCCCACACCAGCTACGTCGCGATATTTTTTTAAGCAGTCCAACTAACTAAACCTCATTACAATCCGTTCAGTCGTTTTTGAGTTAAATGGAGAAACTAACACAACTTACTATGGAAAAAATACAAAATGAATTACCAACTACCACATCCACGTGACATAGCAAGTAACGCCGGGTACGTAAACAAGGCTCGTAAAAGAAAATGCGTTCCGGTGCAATTTGCTAGCATTGTATTTGTGTCTATCGATTCCTTGCGTGTTTCTAATCAATGAATACACGACTATTGGTATAAATAAATAAATATCTTTTGTTGTAGAGCTTTTTGAGTTACTTCAGATTAATAATTCTATTTCTTTTTATACTCGGGAAAATATATTTATGTGTTTGAATAAATATAAATTAATCGAAGAAGTATGAAATAACTTGAATTATATTATTTTTGAAATTAAAAAAAATATGTTCACACTGTAGCTTTCCGCCCGCGGCTTAACCCACGAAAACCTAATAAATTATATACTAAAACCTTCCTCTTGAATCACTCTATCTATTAAAAACCCATCAAAATCTGTTGCGTAGTTTTAAAGATCTAAGCACACAGACACAGACGGCGGAAAGCAACTTTTTTATACTATGTAGGTTGTAGTAGTACGCTACTATTAAGTATTCTGTGGTAGTATTAGGTAGTAGGATTGTCAATTTCAGTTATTATTTTACCATCAAAATACCCTCACAACTAAAAGTTGTAACTACTATAATGTGATTCGAACAGGTCATTATGTTTTACGGCCATATCATTAATATAGTCGTTACCACGGTAGCTGAACTTATTGCTCGGTAGCTGAAATTATTTTTATTTATCATAAAAATAGATTAATGAATCTATTTTTATGATAAATAAAAATAATATCTCGTGTATTCGTTAGATTGAAGTATCGGCTTCTATGTTTACGATGGGACTGGAGTTTCTATTAGACAAGAAGAATTAAATAGATTTTGAGGCTCTCTCTTGGTATTTTCAATTTTTATAAAACACACGAACCAGTGGTAGTTTATTATTAGAATTTGATTATTTTAAAGTTTTATGATGAATGATTAGACGTTTTAGACGTTGAATGTGTTTTATAATTGTTCTTTTTTTATTATAGATAGGGAAGCTCTTGACCACAATCTTGCCTGATGGATATCTAAGATGGGGCCTAAGATGGTACGCGCTTCCCAAGTAGGTACCCGTTCACTTTTAGTCGGTAAGTATCCGACATAACCCACGGCTCCTTCCCCGGGAGCCGTGGGTATCTTTGGAAGATTTCCCCACTTAAAAAAAAGTAGGTACCCGTTCACTCTACGCTTGAAGACCCCCATTTTGTACTCGTCGGTCTTTTATTTATTACTACTTATTAAATACTCGCGAACCTGCAGTGATAATATCAATAAGATACAGTATTTTAACTGGATCCATAACTTGCAATTTGTAATTAATTAAGACTCTCATATAATTGAATTTATAGTGGCTTTTACTGTGTGTATATAAGTAACATTTAGGAATATACAAAAAATTAAAAAAAAAATATTAAGGGGGGTCCCGCTCCCCATACATAGTACGGAACCCTTCGTCCGCGAGTTCGAGCCGCACTTGGCTGTTTTTTTTTTAAACTGTTTACTGTATACCCAATGATCACTATACCTATTGCTTATCTAATCATTATTCTATTTATCTAATAGGCCATGAATTAGCAATAAAACGGAGTTAACAAGCAATGGTCGACGCGGCGTGGTCCGAATATTTTTATACCGTCGCAATCCGTTGATAAGCAAAGTTCGTTTTGGCCGCTAAAATGTTGCTTTTTATTTATTTTCTTGAAGTTTTAATATGTAGTGATCATTTTGCTTGTTTACCTTTTACCGTAGTTGCCTGGAAGAGATCACTATTAAGTGACAAGGCCACCAAAATAGTTTTACTCTGTTCTATCTATAAGTAGTTGTAAGGTTTCCTATCTGTACAACTATTAAAGAGTTAAATAAATAAATAAATATGTTGAAGTTTTGTAGTATATTATTTTTTTATCCAGATATGATGTGAAAAGAACAGAAAAGAACTTAAACAGTGTTTTCAGCAAACAGCTCTAATTTCCGATGTATCAAATGTCCCATTTAAAATTTTGTGAGTGAGATACGATAAATTACAGATTTAAATACACTCTTAAATTGACATTTTTATTATATTTTTTTATAGTTACCTATTTCGTATATTGAAATGACATGTAGGTATGACAAGAATAATTTTATTTAAACTGTATGATTATGATTTAACAGTCAGATATTTTCAACAAAAAGAGCGTGTGTGCCAAGCACACGTCGTGTCAGAAGTGAAACTTCATGGCAAGATTCAAAGATATCAAAATCGTCGCGTCGCCTCACTCCATGACGTGACGGTATTGCCATGACGTAACCTTGAAATTTTACTCTCAACGCGCCTAAAGAACTTTTTGCCTGAAAAAAAAACTTTTTACTTCAAAAGGTTTTTTTTTAAACTAAGCATTAAAAAATAAAAAAGCAACATTTTAATCTCACCACGGATGCAACACGACCCTTTGACATCGACTAACGTATTTAAATTCATAGTCTTATGAAGTTAGCGGGGTGGGGGGAGGGGGGTGGCGGGTTCGAAGCGTGACTGTACACTTTTTGGCTTCGGTTAAGCCGGATCGCCACTGAGTCCTCAGGGAAACGGAGGTAAGTTCAATTTTCGTGTTTTTGGCTGATTGATTTTAAGATTTTTTTATATTTTTTTTATTCGGTTATTTGATATTTAATTTATCTACATAATATCATCGGTATTCAACATCTGGTTACTACAAATCAAATTAATAATGTACTTAATATTTATTTATTTCTTGTGATCTATTAATATGATCTATTATTATTTTATTAGCAAAATAGTAATCAATTAACGATATTGCTTCTATAGAAAATATTAAATTATTCTGAATCAATTGTTTTATTAACAGTTTCTTTACAGCATTTTTAGTTTGGTTTAAAAAAATGTAACTGATGTAATAAATATTTACAAGATATTAAAATATTTAGATACAAACTGCATTAAGGTAACATAACTAAATCTGTTTCTTACCAAAAAAAAATACATTTTCTAAAACTTAAAATTTCAACTTACAGCCGTTTCTCTGAGCCCCTTTCTTAGGAGTTAAAATGTTATAGTTCGTGCTATAGCATAAATTAAACACTCTCGCAAGAAACCCGCGCACATAATCGCAATTTTGTTTAAGATTAACGAAATATTACCGCCATTAATATTCATACGGCGGTCGCAAAAATTGAGTCGACTTTCGATTTGAATATCGGGTTAATTAATGTTTTGAGAAAATTTAGTTATGGCCGTTTTACGCGGGGACGTTCTGATGTTTCGTTTATTATTTACTATAATATTACATAATATGTATTGAGTATTGACTGTCGTGTAGTGATTAGTATAACAAGGAGTGTGGGTTCGACGCTTGCTAGAGGTAAATTTGTTTGGTGGACCAAAACTTGAAATTGATTATTGCAAGGATTTGAAAATGAATCTAGTAAATAATAATTAATTATCTTGGTTGACATACACTTTTCAATCTTTTAAGAAATTCCAGGGCATTGCAATTTCAACTTAGTCTTAATAAGATAAGAAATGTCCAAATTTTAATACGTTACTGTTATGAAGTAAGGCTTCAAAAAAGTCAAGGAGTGTTCCCATTTTATGTTCCAATTTAATATTTTTGAAGTGAAACTTCTTTATCGGGGGTGGACAAAAATTTTGTGTGACATTTTTGCGTTACGTTACGCCGCGCGCGTGACATTTTTGCGTTACGCCGTACTTGTGACTATATACATGTTATATTAAAGTGATCAGCAAAATCAAAGGGTTTGTTTTAATTCTAATTCCAGTGAATTTATAAAAAAGTAAATAAGTAATTACATCTATTTTTCTAATACTTTGGTGTAATAATGGTATTTATTTTTCTAAGTTATTTATGATTAACCTCACTTTTTGATTGTATTTTTCAGTACACTAACACGTGGGTGGAATTATGGTATCTATTTAATTTAATAATTTATATAATATAATATATATAATTATATTATTTATATATTATATTTATATATTATATATATTTATAAATTATTTATATAATTATAATATAATATATAATTTATAATTTAATTGTGGTATTTATTTTTCTAAAATTGTATTTAAAGTTAACCTCAGTTTTTGATTGAATTTTTTAAAACATTAATAAATCTATGACTCACGTTAACACGTGTTTGCTTGATTTGTGTTTGTGTTCATATATGATTTTGTGAATTCAATATTTATAAGAATAAACCTCAAACTCTTTATGTCCAATCAAAATATAGTTGTAAGAACCGGATTTGAATTTTCTCCCTTTCTTTCCAAACGGTTGAAATTGTCGAGTGTGATACACCATATTCTTTTGCCAGGTCTTTGTTTGGAATTCCTTTCTTTAGCTTTGAAATAATACGCGATTTTTCTTCGATATTGATTTGTTTTCTTTTTTGCGACATGTTACAATTTTCACAGTTAACTCAACAATATGTTTTGGTGCGTCTTGTGTAAAGATAAGTAACAAACTGACCTAGGAGATATGACGAAGCGGGCCTTTAGGCTACGGCATGCATGTGCTTTGTTTCTAAGAATTACAAAAGACCCTAAACTTTGATTACTTTTACGATAATAGCCATTGACTATTATACTGTGCCAGATGTGGATACAGTTACCTATTCAAATTGTTTACAATACAGCTGAGCCGGTCGTTCTACAGATATATTCTCCAAAAATATTAACCAAATGTGGTCGCTTAATGCGGTATGTCGTTGTAAACAATGCCGTAAAAACCAATGTTTTCGATAAGGCGGTCATATAACATTCAGCAAGGACCTTTCATTTTGGTCAATTTAACCGGTATGTTGTTATAAACGATGTCGCCATAAACGGTTTTGACTGTATTTAAATAGGTAGCGAGGAGCGAAGCGACGAGCGTGTTAGACACGTATTTCTGTAATATTGTATACAAGCTGTGCCGCGCGGTTTCACCCGCGTGGCTATGCTCCTGTTGGTCTTAGCGTGATAATATATAGCCTATATTACTCGTGGATAATGTAGCTTTCGAATGGTGAAAGAATTTTTAAAATCGGTCCAGTAGTTTATGAGCCTATTCATTACAATCAATCAAACAAACAAACAAACAAAGTTTTCCTCTTTATAATATTAGTGTAGATAGTAAATTATTTTTTGAAAAATAAGGTCATAAAGAAGTTTCACTTCTTACGTGTGTACTCTAGTACACGCACACATTTTTTTTAATTAAAATAATATTTTTACAAGACAGTATTATCCTACTCTTTTCAGGTGGTATCAGAATAAAAAATAGATAAAATTTAATAGATAACATAAATCACTCCATACATAAAAAAAAACATTACTTATACACTGTATACTTTTCACACCGCACACCGCTCTTCAAAACTTACCTTACAAAACTTACCTATCAAAATGTCAGACATCCTAAAGAATATTAAAGTCAATTTCGTTCCCAAACAAAACCGGAAAAGGTCGTATTCCGGATATATTTTCCACTTGGTTAGCTGATTTCACGCGCAATTGATTTTAAGGCACTCAAATGCCGGCGTCGAACCCGCGACCCCTCGGACAACGCCGATAGTTTATCGGCGTTGCCATTTCGAAAGAGCGATTTGATAATGTTAACAGCTTTGGGCGGTTGGATTGTACAGGGTGTTGTTATTATTAAAGGTGAGGTGAGATATTGTTTGAAAGAGGAAGGATTAATTCTTTTGTCTCTTTTGTTACGATTTTAATCACTTAATGATCGATTATATCGAAGATATATAATACAAAATTTATTGTTTTTTTTAAGCTATTGCATAGCTTCTATCGCGGGCCTTGAGCGCGGGGACCGAATCCAGAAATTGCGTAACGAAAAACCTCACGCTCCCCACTCCGACGGGCGTGGAGGAGTGGCTTGAAGGCATGCTTTGTAATAGCTTTACCGCGACAGTCCCCGAGTGCCACACGTCTTTTTTTTATAAGAAAACTACATCTACAGTAGACGCGACTACTTAACTGAAGAGACGAACGGCTATTCATTGTTTCAAAAGTTTTGTGTGAATATGCAATAATATCTCATTAGATATAACAAGGTTCATACTTATTACGCTATTAATCGACAAATGTAGAAACAATGTTATAGATAACTACAGGTAACACTAAAAGTTGACACCAAGGTATTCTACCTGAAAAAAACATGACAGGACATGCATTTATCATGGGATAAAGTCATGTCATTCTTATCATTTTTAAATAGAATCAACTACATCACTTAATTTTCCATACAAAATGTAAGGAAAAAACAAGAACAGCCTGTATATACTACAAATCGGTAGTTCTACAGCATGTTTGATACCGAGGGTCCGGTTTACGAGCATCCTGTAATTGGAAGCGACCCTGTATGTGGCAATTATACAGACATACAGAACAACTGACGATTGATATAGCTATGTTAACTTTCTTCGACCTTTTGGGTCTGGTTAGAATCAAGGATGTGTTTAAGCTGAAATATTAGTTAAAAGTATGTATTTAAAAGCTCTATACCATCATCACTACATAGTATAAAAGAAAGTCGCTATGTTCCCTGTCTGTGTATCTGTATGCTGAAAATTACGTAACAGATTTTGATGGATTTTTTTCTATAGATAGAGTGATTCAAGAGGATGGTTTTAGTGTATAATTTGTTAAGTTTTCTACAAAGTGCGAAGCCGCGCGCGGTATGCTAGTATTAAATAAACAATTAATCCTTACTAATTTTTTTAATGTGACTCATGGACCATGGTATATTATTAGAGATGGATGATAGTGTGTTTGTTTATCTTTCTTTCACGTCGTAACAATTTTTTGTAATGATTTTTGTGTCTGGAGATAGTTAGTCTAGAATCTAGAGAATAATATAGGCTAATTTTAACCGCAGTGAAACATCATTTCATAATTTTTGTGAATTTCCTGTGAAACGTGGGCAAATCGCAGGCGGAAATCTTTTTCAAATAAGTAGTATTTATTTGAATATATAATTAAAGCCAAGAAAAAAACAATAACGTTTTTATGTTGAGTAAACAACTACAGCCAATTTCACAGAATTCATATTTAAAGTAATAATTTGGGCATTATCTCGAATTGAAACGGTCATTTGTTACTGTAATTATGGTATAAAAAACCCAAAAACATTCACCTTAGATACAGATCCGGACTCGGTTAATTATTTTTACAATTTATTAGAAGTAATAGTTTGATTTTATTCACGTAAAATCTTTCTAGAAGTTCTAATGCGCGAACTATGTAATATTTAAAAACCAACCGTGTTTATTTGACGATAAAATATACATTTTAGCGCTTGAATTATTCTAGTCATCTTAATCTTTACGCTCTAAGATCTAAAAACTGAAACAATCTTTACAAAATATAGACTGTACTTTAGACTGAATTCCACAACCTATAATTTTCTTAATAGTTTATACTTCAATTATCACGTGCAATCAAAACCCAGCCATGTCAACTAAACAAGTTTATTCCCACAAAAATCCACGAATTCATTAGTGCAAATATAAATACAAAATGGAAGCGCACCGTCACGTCAGCGTCGGCTCTCGTATCTCATGAGAAAAAACCGCGCGCGAGGACAACTTCCTGACCATAAATTCATTAGTCACCTGGGATTTTTTATATCGTAAACTATACAACTTTTAGACAGGACTTTTTAGTTTTGAATCCGAAAATAGCTGTAAATCACTAAAGAATTATTGATATGCAAAAATAAATATTTAACACTGAAGATAATAATAATTACTTCGATTGACAAAATTGTTCATGGTTTTAATAAGTTCAGTTCAACGAAAAAATTAATTCCTTTAATTCAATATCATATTCATTTTCTAGTGTTATTATGCCCATTACCGAAAACTATAAATTTACCTCAAGTTCAATTAAAAATATTCTTTATAAGTAGTATTTTACGGCATGTCTTGAATAATAAAACAAACATACAAGAATTATTTTGTACATACATAACTTAGCTTTTAGAAAATAAACGCCCCGTCTATTCTACATAACTCTACTTGCATCTAGACCAACAAAGGCTATATCATAATTTATTTATCCTGATGACCCGAGTACGTCCCTGTGTATAAATATATTAAAAATACGTTTAAAAAAGTAACACGGACACAATATGGCGTTATCTCTGCTTTATGTCTTTTTTGGGTGGTAATTAAAAATATTATAGGTATTTATTGCAATGGAGGACCATTTTGCGTGTTTGTTTCTACTGCTAATCGTTTTGTTTACATTAATTAAGCATATTTTAGGAGTGCTCTGTAACTTAATTGCTGATATAAATTTTCCTTTGGGTTTATGAAGGGAGCTGAAGTATTTTTTGAATGTCTTGGGTTGAGTCTAGTTGAGAAGGAAGAAAAACGTTTATTGGCAAAAACAATTGGTTATTTTTTGTCTATTGAAGACATACAAATTCAACTTAATTATTGTGTAATGTTTTTCCGTACTTAAAATATGAATGTTATCAAAGATCTCATCAGCTGATTATGATTTTAACTAATATGTAAACAATTTTAGCAAATTTTATCGAGATGTATTAATTTTTCAAATGGTAAATTTTTCCATTACAATGTTAAGTACAACTTCAATATTCCATCATACAGCTTGTTAGGTACATTACATTGTAAACTTAGTTACTACGATTTATGTTACTGATGTTTTGTTTCTATTAATAACTCCGAAACTATTTATCTATCTTCACATATATCTTGTATAATTAATTGAAGCTGAAAATAGAACGATAGATCGCATGCAGAGTGGATTGAAGGCGTCAGGCTTTGATTACAGCCGACGGCTATTGCACCCGACTGTACGTATATATTATATCGACGTGATAGTTTTGATTGTTGATTATTATTTCATGTATATTATTAAAAACACATTTACATTTATTTAATTTCTTAATTTATCTGCACGTAATCCTTAGAAGGACTGCTCTAATTGTTGAAGGAAAATATCGTGAGGATCCCAGCGTGCAAACATACAGTTCAACTTCATCTGCTAATCCTCTTTAGGCCAACGTGGTGGAGTGTTTATCATCCTTGGAGCTGGCTTTTTGCAAATTAATAATCTATAAATTTAATTGCGTTTTTTTTCAAATACACATTTGTACTTTTGCGAATTTTTATAACACCAGTCAATGACAGATAATGCCGTGAAAATTAAAAAATTATGTAAAATCCATTTTAAAAACAAGGTATTACAAATATTTGCTCCTTATAAAGAATCTAACTTTTTCCAGTTTATCAAAGTCAAAATCTACTTCTACTACTTGTACATGATACTTTTACCAAAAAATCAAGTATCAAATCGGTTCGATCGCAGTACACGGCGTGCAGACTCCTGACCCAAATGTTGTGATAGTTCCCAATAACAGCTTGGAGCGGTCAATTATCGCTGTTATTAATTAATAACCTGCCTTGCTACCAGCTTCACAGTTTTGATACTTATTGTGTGATTTTGCTTTGATTGGGTAGCCATAATTTAAAGTTTGGTGTAAAATAATAGACGGAGAAAAAATAAGGTAAGAATTTGATCTCAAATGTACCTAGTAGAAATGACAAGTCGACTTCAAGGTGGAATTGTATTGTCATTTATGTTTTAGGGTTTTTAAAGAAAAATAGCCTGATAAATCTTATTATTCAGGTCACCTCACCTCCTTAGTGGTTTGTGTTTTTTTTTATTTGTTATGGCGACTTACGCGAGTATGGTGTCTTAGAAGATGATTACATACATTCAAAAGATCGAGCTAGCAGATTTTATAAAATCCTGTACTATATAATTTTATATGACGTCATTATTTTTGTCTATACGACATTCGGCCCAAACAAAGAATAATCTACGACATAAATAAAAATTTAAGTCAGGTAACCCTTGCTTAACGTGGTTAAAAATATAACTCAATAGGGCCTTAAAAACAAACAAAAACGTAGGGGAAACGCACACAATTTTATTATCATTATTTGCATATTAAAATAATTATAATGATGCGTAGGGTTACGGACACGATTTCAAAGGCAGAGGAAGATTTTTTCAGCTATTATTTGCATATTCAGTACTTGATTAAGGCGTTATGTGATTATCTTCTAACCTTTATTTATGTTTATTAATGAAATGGTTTTGCAAAGTCTGATTTTCTTTTTGAAATATCAAAATACCAATAACAATGAAAAACCTAACAATTATGTTTTCTTTCTATGAATTTTCTAAACAAAAAAGGATATACTATATCTTCCCATACATGATGATGAACCCAGAATGTAGTTTTTTCAACGATAGGCTAATTTATTTATTTAGTATCTTTGATGGAAACCGCCTCATGATATTCAAAACTCATTTGAACTAAAGATTTTCAAAATTAAAGTTTTACTTACAGTTATAATATTACCTACATTACATAAAAATAAATTGGTAGGTAAAACCTGGAGAGAAATTTATTTTGTAAAAATCCGGTAACTTAAAAGTCAAAATTTTACGGGTTACGAACATTAATATAATACAAAGAATCTGGTATAGGACCAAAGGGCTAGAAAGGACGAAATAAATTACATTTAAATATAAATTAATGGGATCATCACTATGTGAAAAACTCCGTATCCGTTTATTTAAATATTCTTTGATATTTTAATATATTTTCAAATGTGGACGTCCGTATCTCATAATAATATGCGAATATTACATCTATAGCATGTTTATAAAGTACTAGAGGTCCGCCCCGGCTTCGCCCGTGGTACATATTTCGCAATAAAAGGTAGCCTATGTCCTTTCTCGGGTATCAAAATATCTCCATACCAAATTTCATGCAAATTGGTTCAGTAGTTTAGGCGTGATTGAGTAACAGACAGACAGACAGAGTTACTTTCGCATTTATAATATTAGTATGGATTAAGCTGAGCAAACATACTTTCAAAGTCGTTTTTTTTTTCCTTTTATTCGCATTAAAAATTAATAATAATTTAGGGGTACTTTTCTATGAATATATTTTTACATAAAACTACTTCATAATAATAACACTTGGCTATTTTAATAAACGTCTCAAAATATCAAAGTTGTGATCAAAGTACAAAGCATGCAATTAAATATATTGGTAGAGACACTACATATTTCATTATCCACATAAAAATAAAATAATATTATTTGCAACGAACAACTGTAAAGCTGTTTTCTCTAAATAAACTACTTTAAGAAATGGTTATAAATCAGATTTAGTATCTAATATAGCGATTCATAAGCACTTCTAAATGCTACTTGAATCTTGAACATTGTCTCAAACAGAAGCATACATTATCGATCTCCACAGCTCGATATTATCCATAAAAAGAGGAAAAAAGCCTTCAAAACAACACATCCGTCGATAAACAGGCCCTGGGGTGGCATTGTTGCAATTTATTCGCACTTTATCATATCCCACTATTATATACAGTAAAATATATCATATTTTACCCTTTCTACGATTGACTGGGGGCCTATTTGATTTGTTCCGTGTTTTTCTTTTGAATCGAGATTTCGCTGGGTTGCTTGTATTGATGTTTTGTTTATCCGACTTCAAAAAGTTAGGTTATGTTAGTGTAGGAGTGTTAGTGATAATTTTGATGTTTTAAATATCTTTAAGTACTAATATATAAAGCTGAAGAGTTTGTTTTTTTTTTGCTAAAACGCCCTTATCTCGGAAACTACGGGTCCGATTTGAAAAATTATTTCAGTGTTAAATAGCCCATTTGTCGACCTTAATTTGTCAGCTGATAAAACCGCGGGACACTAGTTATTTATAATTCAGTTAAAACATCTTTATTTCATCGTGACATCACATCACTATCATCGATTTTCATACAAATCTCATTTGCGAGCTCCCGGTGAACAATTACAGTACTGTATTACCGGTTGATATTAAATAACTCAATTCGTTTGTAATTTGTCGACGATTGTTCCCGACAAAGGCAAGGCACGAACGAGTGCTTGCGAGTATGAAGGAAGTCGGCAGCTAGGGATGTGCTGTGTCGGTATTTGTTATCGATGTTTATCGATTTGGAAATTAAAATCGTATATTTTATGTTGTAATGTTTTGTGCTGGTATTTGTTTAACATTTGGGAAATTAATATCATGATGTAACTTATTATATTGTGATGATTTTCATTAAAGTAAGAAAGTAACGACTACTACATCAACATGTTATTTAGATAATAAAAAAATGGTTGCCTGTAAAGTCGGTTTTACGGGCGAAGATTTTACGTGACAACGTCTTTTTCTCGGTAGAATATTTATGTGCTGCGCGCGCGGCAGACCGCGGGCCTCTCTCTCGTTCGGTGACTCATCGTAACGTTACCGAGCGTTACACTTTTTCATAAGTGACTCCCAGTCGCAACCTAATTTAAGACGTTGTCACGTCAAAATGTTCTTTGCAAGATTAGTGTTAATGGAATTCATATTTTTGATCCAGAAAACATTGACGAATTTGATAGTATACTAACAGTTCTAAATTATTATATAATTTATATTCTTCTATAATCTATTTATAACATTAGACAGTATTTAAATTACACTAAATGTCTTAAAATTTATCTTCTTATTTTGCTATAAGCCGCTGAAATAATTAAGCATACTAATTAATGCTAAAATCTAATAAGTCAATTGAAACATCGACTTTTCAAGTATTGATATTATCGATACACATCGTACCAGCACATCACTAGCTGAACAAAGCAAACGGCATTGCCACTGGCGCTGTCGGGACGTTCGCCGATGCGTTAATAATATTTCATTTATTCATAATAAATTATAATCGTATACGACTTAAGTGTAATTACATTTAATCTCTTTAGTAGACATCTTGCTTGGCTAATAGTATTTGTGGATTTAACGGGTTTTAATGGGGTTTATATTTCGTTATTTTTTGTAGGCCTTTTGATGGTATGTTTTTTGATTGGTTAGTTATCCCAATATGAAAGAGATTGTTGGATTCAAAAGTTGGTATATAAAAATAATTTTATTAGAGGAGTAAGATATAATTTATTACGTATTAATAATGTTGTTAGTATTTATTTTATTCATTGCTCTGTCATGTAAAATAAAAATAAAACTAAATGTTTTCATCCTCTGTAAACATTTTCATTGATGACATACATTTTTTCGTTACAATATGAAATTATTTTGTGTGTATGTGTGTAACCATCCTGTAAACATCACATATTATTGTAGCAACTTATGTTCTTACAATCAACTATCTATTATAATTAAATGTATGTTAGAAATAACCCTTTAACGTACTTTGAAATAAGATAAAAACCTATTCTTCCCGATCATCCACTTATAACCCTCTTACATTTTAATAGAAGTATAAGTCAACAATCTGTACTTATATTTTTATTATTTTCACAAAAGAAGAGACCAATTGTATAGCTTAATGATTATAATAAGTGGATGTAGGTTTTATTGCACTCTAGACTTATAAAAATCATAAAAACATTGTATTAATTAATGTCGTAGCATACTCGTAGACTCGTAGACTCTCGTAGCACGGATATCGTAGCGCTACGCACTTACGTGGAAACTTGTAATATTAATTATTGAATGATAAAAGTGGTTTTAATTTTTCATGCTTATTTTTATAAATTTGAACCTTAAATATATTTCTAGATGCTTATTAAATAACATAATTTAGAAAGTACAAAATGTATTGAAGAAACTTATTCTTGAAAAAAGCACCGAGCACACGTGTCAGAAGTGAAACTTATTTGGCAAGATCCAAAGATATCAAAATCGTCGCTTTACTCCATGACGTGACGGTATTGCCATGACGCGAATTTTACTCTCGACGCGGCTAAATAAGTTTCACTTCAAAATATATTGTTTCGGAACAGATTTTATACTACATCATTTGTAAAATATTTCATTTTAAGTCTA
Organism: Colias behrii; assembly: GCA_029959065.1. Lineage (NCBI taxonomy): Eukaryota > Metazoa > Arthropoda > Insecta > Lepidoptera > Pieridae > Colias > Colias behrii. The sequence goes on from JARWMC010000017.1 coordinate 10,534,207, forward strand.
GTCTTTCTAAATAATATTTCAAACTAGTTAAAAATCAATATCTTGTGACAAATAATAAAAACAACTATCATAATATGGTAAAGTTGCCACCTGTATTTATCACACCTTTAACAATTATTTTTTCTATATTATTAATTACATAAAATAAAATGTAATTTTCTATAATATGTTTACATTTCATGCTTTAAAGACGCCCCGATTACATGTACCCTACGACAATTACCTTTTACAAACACCCTGTATAACGCCAATAACTTCGTACACAAACTAAGTCAAAAATAATCAAACAATGAGTGACTTCCGTGCCGCGGCAATATTTCAAGGGAACAAAGAGCTCCTTCAAGGAGCTGAGAACAATACGCGGAGTTATAGCTTCCTCCGGAATCCCGCAAAAATGAGATATGAAGACATTGATTGTTAAACTTGCTAAGAAAATTGTAGTGAGTTCTGATTGGTCGAGAAATGTGTATTTGAAGTGGTTTTTGGGACACACTGTATATAGGCTTAAGAATTTGGTATAATACTTACGATTTATTTATACTGTAACTACATTGTTGCCTGAAATAAAAAAAGACGTGTGGCACTCGAGGACTGCCGCGGTAAAGCTATTGCATAGCATGCCTTCAAGCCACACCTCCGTGCCCGTCGGAGTGGGGAGCGTGAGGTTTTTTCGTTACTGAATTTCTCGATTCGGTCCCCGCGCTCAAAGCCCGCGATAGAAGCTATGCAATACATAGCTTAATAAATAAAAATTATTTTACCGTATAAAGAAATTGAATAGAGGATGAAAGTAGTAGGAAAACTGAAGATTTCAAGTTGTTTTTTATGTATTTTGTTAATAAGTAAATGGTGAAGACACATGCTAGTCTGCTAAGATTACATGAATGTTGTAATAGTTTTCTTGTTGTTTTGTTTTAAAATGCAATATTTGTTCATAGTTTTCTTGAATGAATTGATAGTAATTTATAATTTTAATATTTTTTTTTACTAACATATTTTTCATATATGTATGATTTTTATATCACATAACTTAGAGCTTGTTAACATATCAATATAGGTATGAGCTGTTTAACATAATATCTAATTTTTTAATTATTTTAAAAATATCAAGCAAAACCGCGTCACAATACTGGTTAAACAAATCTATCATTGCTAAGTACGGTAAAGCAATATATAACAGCGGTTGACAAATAATTTTACCAACAGCGAAAAAAGGTATTAATTCAAGCCTGCATCAGTTTGGGAGCGGACAGACTGACATATTTATGGCGATTTTTTCGTATGTCGTTTTCTTGGAAATTGTAAATAATATTTGCGTGGAGTTTTGGTACTTACACATATACATTCAGTATAATATACTGAATGTATGTACACATATTATGTGTGTATGTTTGTATGTTGTAGCGTTAAGGGTGTTTAAAGGTTGGGAGTATTTTAAAATTTTGAATAAAAATTGCACTGTTATAAATAAAGAGACTAAAAACAATGATCAAATTCATTATTGCGTATTTTTTTTACTTAGTTATTGAACTAAAAGGAATAAAAACAACTTGCTAAGTTTTCAGAACATTTTTTTAAGATGAGCGGCCATATTGGACCTTCCTCCTCAGTTATCTTTGTTAACTGTAAACTATCAACTTATACAATAACTTTTAATTATCTATATTTTGACTTATTATAATAAATTTTGCTTAACTAGTATAATATTATTATGTAGGAAGGACGGACGAGGAAAAGAAGCAACCACTTTAAAATTATTAATACGAGTAACTATTATATAATGAGTTTCATGAAATCATTAAAAATAAATTTAATTAAATAGTCATAGTTTCAATATATATTGAATTGTATTTAGGAAAATATTTTGCACTCGAAAATGCATGTCCTTACGTTTTGGAAGTATGGCGCATGCCGCCATCTAGCGTTGAGTAGCAGAACAATAATTTAACGTTGCCACAGTATAGGCCCATTAAGAAGAGCTGGAACGTCAACACATTTACACATTGCACATGTTAGGCCGGGAGATACTGACACAAAATTTCGGGTCATTTGTAACAGGATGGCGGTCTAGAGGGGTCTTAGTACGCAATGACAAAAAGAAAAATGATGGTCAGAACGCTGGTACCGGCGGACTAGTCGCGTGGGCGTTAGTCACACTCGTCGGATAAATAGCGAAAGTCCAACGATTTGTAACACAAAAATTTAAGAATTTACCGATAGCCCTTAAAAAAGATGTAGGCGGTAGTGTCATGCCATACATTTACGATGTGACTTACAGTCCGCCATACCGACGTGAATGCGTTGATTTAAAAAAAACAATTCAACCATTTGTACCGGGCTAACTTTTGCACAGGTAACCATCGTCGTGCAGCCATTTACTAAAATCGCCATGCCATACTTTTCGGACGATTCCAAACCGCTTCCAAATTCCAATTCCGATTCCGATTCCAAACCGCACTACCGCCTACATCTTTTTTATGGGCTATCGGTAAATTCTAAAATTTTTGTGTTACAAATCGTTTGACTTTCGCTATTTATCCGACGAGTTCGACTAACGCCCACGCGACTAGTCCGCCGGTACCAGCGTTCTGACCATCATTTTTCTTTTAGTCATTGCGTAATAAGACCTCTGTAGAACCGCCATTCTGTTACAAATGACCCGAAATTTTGTGTCAGTATCTCCCGGCCTATGTATGTGTCATATTTTGCAATTGTTTATAAATACAGGGTGATGTAATTGGTGTAGTACGAATATCTAAAAATCTATGAAGAATTTTGTGATACAGTAAATGGAAGAATTATAGACTATTTTACAGTATTTAATAAAATCATTTAATTTTTTGTTCATTTTCATTAGAAATGTCAATTTTTCTCACCAAGGTGGAAATTTGGATGATAAGGATCTTGTTATAAAAATATAAATTTTGACTAAAATCGGCATTTTTTTTTCAAAAATCAAATTACTAATTAATAATCAGAGTTATCACATTATTAAAAAAAATAAGCCAAACTATACACAATTTTTACTTGATGCAATCCTCAAAGATCATGGACATAGTGTATTGCGCCTTCCACCATACCATCCAGAACTCAACCCAATAGAGTTACTATGGAGCATAATTAAAGGGAAAGTAGCATCACAAAATGTGAACTTTAACTTGAAAACTGTGGAAGAATTATTTAGAAAGGAAGCAAATGCTATTAGTCTGGATATGTTTAGTGACGTTTGGAGAAAGACGCGAGAACATGAGGAAAAATATTTTCAATTAGAACCAAAAGTAGATAATTACACTGACTCATTTATAAACATTAAGAAATTCCGACGGCGAGTTCTTCGAGCGATGAAAGTTTCAGTGAAGTAGAAGATTACGATTATGATTAAATAGATTCTTCTTCTTCTCTATAGATACTGCTTTCTGAATTGGTGGTAAATGTTAAAACTGTTAAACTGTTATGACGATTCAAAAGTGCTTCTAGAAGAAGTCTAATTGTATAAATGTTTGAGTTTGAGTTTAAAACCAATAATGTGAAAATTATACAATAAACATGTAACACATATTTGTTTGCGCGTATTGGTAGGTATTACGTACTTACTAAAAATATAATATTTCTTAGATATCTTTACTCGACCAAAGTCAGGACAAGACTGCTCCGCAACTGCAGAAGACGTCCGTTATTTAAATCATTATCAAAACAACCATCCGTGTGTTGGGAGTGAGCGCACGTGTTATTTGTATTGTTTTTATGACCTGAAATTTAATTATTATTTGATAATTGAATGATTATTAATACTTTTATCCAATTGATTATTATTAGAATAAATAATTAACTTCATCAATTGATTTACTTTTAAATTATAATTTTACAGGTAAATTATGAGAGCTTTCATAATTATATTTGCATATATTTATCTACAACGCACCCATTTTACAATTCAAGTCTAAAATGAAACTAGAGTCGCATTTATTTTTGAACATACTGTAAGTGAAATTGCATAAGTGTGAGTACTGTGAACATGCCAGCTTTCCTTAATTGACCGATACTTAGAAAGTATTTAATTTGAAGTGTAGCTAGAAATTTAATAAATGTACTAACTTTTTAAGAGTTGATGTAATTTTTACAGGCTCTTTATAACAAGTAGATGTGAAAAATACCATAATAAATTATAATGTAGTATTTTCTTGTGTTGGACCACGCTGTAAAGTGTCCTAAACGGGATAATAATATAATGAATATATCGCGTTGAAAATACGTCAATACCTTTAATTTCTAAATTATATGTAACTGTTATACACGATGGACAGAAACTTTCTTATTAAAATTTGTTAAAGTGAAATGAGACTCCATAAAAATTGATATAAAATTTCTTAGAAAATTTGCAACATCAATTCCCTAGTAATTTTATGAACTCATGAACTCTCACTTCCGGAAATCGATTTCCAACTACACGAAGGCACAAGCAAAAAATCTGACTGCATACCTAATTAAATTTAAGGTTAAAAGTTATATTTTAAACACATTATAAATAATTATCTCTACGAAATATCAATAAATATTATTACTTCTAATCTAAAGCCACATCTCAAGTTAAACTATATGAAGCTATTGAGCGCGCCAAATGTTAATAAACTAGTTGTGTCGCACGGTTTTATCCGCTCCTAATGGACATAGTATGGTTTTGTCAAAGCTATAAATCACGATAAATAACACAAACAGAAATTTTCAATGCGAACAAGTAGGTCCTAAAATTTTATCGTTCAAAAAACCGATTTAGCTTAATAAATAAATATTTCAGGACAATTTTCACACACGGCACGATCTGATCCCATGCGAAGTTTTCGCTTGTGTTATGGAAAGAAGATGGCTGATAAACATACATACATAATTTTAAATAAATACTTATATAGATAATCAGAGACATGATCCCAGACCAGATCCCAGACACAGAGCAAACATCTATGTTCATCACACAAATATTTGCCCCGGGTGGGAATCGAACCCACGACCTCTGGCTTGGAAGGTAGGGTCACTACCAAATAAGCCAACCGGTCAGATTTATAAATATAGATTTATTCTGAAACAACTTCAACGTTTAAAAATTTTGCTATTAATAAAATAATATACTAAATACAACCACCTTTCTGACAGTTAAAAACGAACGAATACTTCCTAGTTATCCACTAATTTTAATTCATAGCCCCATACAGTCCCAGGGGAGGTCCCAAAATTACATAGAGACGAAATCTTTAAAATAAAATATACAACCCTTCCTCAAAAGTAATGTAAATAAATACTAATAAACGCTGACTTACCTTAAAACGAAAATTGTGTCTCTGTAAAGGAAGTTAAAATTTATGGGATTGCTAATTATATCGCTAATAGACCGCTAGTGTGGAATTTTATATTTAACTCTGAAATTAAATCTTTTTGGGTAAAAGAATGTGTTAGTTACCACTTTGTCAAGAATGGCTGAACAGATTTGAATGGTATTTGATTTGTTGGGTTTAGCGGAGCCTAATTAGGACGATAGCCTTAAAAATCGAAAAAAGTCTACCCGCATGGAGGCAGAACACACCTTTTAATGCACACGTCTTTGCTCGAGGTACCAGGTAAGTTAAGAATATGTTATTTCATTAAATAATTTAATCAAGATTTAGCTCTGATAAAAATTATGTTCAAAAAGTAAATTCATCATTCTGGAACAATTTGTTAGCAAATATTTATACATCTAAACTTTCGTGTTTATTATTAAAATATTTTTAATCGAATCAGTAAAAAACAATGAGTTTTAAAAGCAGTGATTATACATGGGGAAAGTAGTTATTTAGGTTAATAATTTTTAGTGGAGACATTTTTGATTGTTTGTAACTGCTTCTTCACTACATAGTAATACAAAGTCGCTTTCTCTGTCCCTATATCTCTTTTTAAAATTACACATCGGATTTTGATGCGGTTTTTTTATATATGTATAGAGTGATTCAGGAGGAAAGTTTTAGTGTATAATTTATTATGTTTTAGACAAAGCGGGCGACGCCGCGGGCGGTAAGCTAGTTAATTATAAAGTCTCTCTTTTCCTTTTCCAATAATATCTTTCACTTATGCTGTATTGCAGCAGTTCCTACAAATTGCAGTACCGATTAGTATCTCAATTAATCAATCTGGGTGAAAATTGAAATATGAAAGCTTAGGAAAAACTTAAACGGTCATCAGGTAGGTAAACGGTTTGTTAATTAACTCTATAATTAATTTAAACACACTTTATTCTAATTTTCTTTACAATCTGTAAAAGTTAACTTTGACGTTGATTTCAAAATAATTATGTGAATAGATGTTGTAAATCCTAAATGCCATAACCGATTTTAATGAATGAACTTAGAGAAAAATGAAATCTTAGAGAAGGATATCATGACTACTTTAGTTGCAAAAACAAAACATATATGTTTATGAATTTATGAGGACGAACGATATTAGATGACCAATAGTTATACCTTGAGTAATCGTTACAATTAAATCTTGAATTATCGTAAATTTATTCATGGAAATCAATTTTATAAGTGGGTTTAATAAGTAAATATAAATAAAAAATGTCGTTTTGCATAATGATTCCTCAAATTCAAATTATTAGATTTATTCAAGCTGTTTTTTATTAGTCTCTACATTTTTATTTATTGAATAAAGCGTTCAATATATTTATTTTTCAATAAATATAATAGCTTGCGAAGTTTTCTTTCAAATGCCTAATAAATTTTTCCAGGACAATTTTCACGCACGGCACGATCTGATCCAATACTAATCTTTAGCTTCTGTTATGGAAACCAGATGGCTGATAAAGATACATATATAATTTAAAATAAATACTTATATAGATAATTAACACACAGACACAGAGCAAACATCTGTGTTCATCATACAAATATTTGCCCCGGGTGGGAATCGAAACCACGACCACTGGCTTGGAAGGCAGGGCCACTACCAACTAAGCGAACCGGTCAGTCAAATATACTTTGTTATTATAATTAACTTATTTAAATGCCCCGACGCGTAGGTACAATTTTGATAGTTCGTAGCAAAGAGAGGCTGCTTTTTACATACGTTTAGAAGGCTTTAAAGTTCACTGCGCAGTCTCGAACCGATATCCGATAATCGAAGGCTTCTAAGTGGGCGGGGCTTCGATACATCCTTATATGAGATATACGCCCAGGCTTCGCCAATACAATGTTATTTTTGATTGGTAAAAAGTATTGTGTATGTACTTTCAAATGATTAGGATATTAGGCGTTTTTAGGTGATTGTGACAAACATACATTCTATTGATTTTAATTTTGTTATAGTATTCTTAAAGTATGTTAATGTCGTGTGTAAAATTATGTGAGTATGTAATAAAGTTTGGTTTATTCAAAGGATAAAAATATCGGTATTATATAGAAATGCGACTAATAATGAACAGACTGGAAGTTTACGAATAAGACTAAGAAAATTGTATTAAATCATCATATCATATAGATTTTGGGATTCAATAAAATTAAGCTCACATAATTCTAAGTTGAAAACAATTCCTTAATATTATAGTAATAACATTTTAAAGGTGTTCTTACAGATTGTTTCATTCATTCATTCATTCATTCATTGTTTGCCGGACCAGCTTGATATAATGTATCATCCTTATATTACCGATTCCCGGAACTCCGTGAGAAATAATTATATCTTATATTGTGTATATATTTCTGAGAAAATTGTTCTCCTTTCGTTTGTATAAATATATAATAATATGACCCCTATAACGGTACTTATAATATTTATTACTTTTTCCATAGCAATAATAGGATGACGTCAGTGCTTACAAATTTAAATAAATTATATTTTCAGATTTCAAATAGATTCAATCTGAAAATTATTGTGTATTGTAAAAAGTGCAAAAGTTTGGGGGCATCTACCGAATGTCTGCAAGCTTGGCGATAAATTCCCTTTCAATAAATGTCACATAACTTATCAAAATCAGTTCATTTGTTTGTTACAAACACACGTTAAGGCCTTAATAGGGGCTAGCGACCTTGCTAAGTGATTTACAAGGCGGGATCGGGGGACCGGCGCGAATCTATTGTAGTTAAAGTACGTATAAAAATTATTAAAAAGATATTTGGATATGGAATCAAAATTTAAAAATCAATTTCATAAACACACTGTAAAAACACTAAGCGTTTTGGTTTAAAGTCCCAAAATCGACCTCAGTTCATGATTTTTTTCCAAAAAACCTGATTGTAAAATAAAAAAATTAAAACAACCATGCCCTTTATCATATTCGAAACTTTAATATACATTATTTTTAGATATGTACATTAAGAATCTAAGAAGAAAATCGGTTATAACTAGAGTTAATTTTCGGTATTAAAAGGGAATTCTACCCGATTCAGGCCTTAAACACGAAATACTCCTAAAATAATTAATAAGTCGCTTCCGTATCATATAACACACATACCAATATGTAAATTGTACTAAAAAGACTTGGATTCTAATCAGTTTTAAGTTGATGTCCTTATTCATTTGTCATGATTTTGCGATCAGAATTTTCATTCGTCTAATTATGCTGAAACATTCTTCGAATAAACAATTATATCTCCTGTAGACTTGTGCTATCGAAAATGCATTCCCAATCTGAACATTTCCAATCAGGACATGCGCTGTGAAAGGCTTTTTTTCTGGGCGTGGCGATCGGGTATCGATGATATTGAGAACGCCTTGTCGGGGAGGAATTTATTAGCTTCAAACCTTCCTATGTTTTCGATAGTCTAGTCGTATATTATAGATGTTCTAAAAGTTTTCATAGTGCTATATATATAAATGCTGCTATGTTTGTTATAGTTCTATGTACTTTAATTATAATTATATTTTTGAAGTGAAAACTTCTTTAGCTGCGTTGAGCACTTCTGTAACGGGTATAAAATCTTAAACTCGCGTCAGGACACGTGACCTGATCGAAAAAACGTAAGACGGATACCATTCCAAAATATCAAACATGCTCAACGTTAATAATCAAGTTTTCACTTCTGCCGGCACTCCCGGAGTGCAACCCGTCTTTTTTTTTGTCGTATGACATTTTTGGCCACAATAGACTATGGCTGAAAAACAGCGGTGAAAGCACTGGCCTTCTGGTCATTGTTTTCTCCATATGCTGAGTCCATACGCCTTTTCGAGGTGAACTTTTATTATTCATCTGTATTTTTAAGATATTTGCATAGCTTCTATCGCGGGCCTTGAGCGCGGGGACCGAATCGAGAAATTCCGTAACGGAAAAACCTCACGATCCCCACTCCGTCGGACACGGTGTGGCTTGAAGGCATGCTATTCAATAGCTTTACCACGGCAGTCCGCGAGTGCCACACGTCTTTTATATTTTGTATGTATTTCTTGTCTAATAGTGTAAAGTTTTGGACAGTGTACAATGTACACTGATGTAGTATATAAACGCTTAGAATTAGTTAGCTACTACAAACCTTGCTATCTTTTGGATAGCCTACACTGATGTTATAAAAAGGTAAGTTTTTTACTTAATAAGCACTTACAAATACTATATCTTTTGGATATAGCATGATAGAGACATTTTTTTTTTGCTAGTAATGTACATTCTAAAAGTTTCAATAGTAGAGAGCAACGGTAAAAACACGTGTCCTATGTGGCCATAATCATACTACTACTACTAAATAAATATGCGAAAGTTTGTATGTTTGACTTACTTTTACTTCGCAACGAGATTTTATGATATCATTTTTGTATCTGGGGATAGTTAAGAGTCTAGAGATTGATATAGTTTATTTTCTATCGCGGTAGAACGTATTATTTTTATGGGAACTATACAAACTGTTGCACACAATAAACACAGCAACAACCACAATATGTGCTGAAATTTTAGCCATTTTACATGATCTATATCTATGTCAATTTAATCTATAGTGGTGTCCAATGCTTAAACACTACAGAAAGTATATGTTAAAAAAATACTACGGCGTAGATCTTCGTAGCCTCGTAGCGTAGAAAAATGAGTTAATATCAATGTATTCGACAATCATAGCGGGAGTGAAACCACCTTGTAGCATAAAGACTATATTTGTTTTAAAGTTACATTACGTTCAAAATATAATGTTCGTCAATAAATAAATAACTTTTTAAATAAATTATTTTTTAAAGAAAAAACTTTATTCTAAGATAAGTACGATAAAATAAAATAAATCAAAGAAATACCCAAAGAAAAACCCATAGGCATCTTAACCTATAATACACCTAAATACACACAGAACACATTGTACCAATATCGATAGACGTCAATAGAGCCTTTGCGGTAGGCGTGCGTGGTTCCCTCCCCGCCTCCCATTGGCTGATTGGAAACCAATCGATAACCTATAACGCGTTCAACCTTCGAATACGGGCCCCTGATTGGTTGGATTTTTTCACATTTTCGTTCAGTGAATTTCAGACAGTTTGGTTTTTAAAGCTTGGTGTTATTTTGTGATGTATTTATTGGAATTGGTTTATAGAAGTGTAGGAGTTAAAATAATTGAAGATGCTTAGAGTAGTTTAAGGAATATAAAAAGTAAGACTAATTAAATTAAATCATTGCCTACTGATTTAATTAAAATTGTAGTATCTTAAAGTTACTTTTTTACAGATTCATGCTCCGATGGTTCATAGTTGACTTTCCAGTTGCATTGCATTTTATTGCTTCGGTAGCTTAAGAATCTGTAGTCAAAACCATATATTTCAGTAACTTTTTTATATTATATACAGCGTTTAACACAACATTTGTTATGTTCTAAACATAGAAAAGGAGGAAATAAGAAATATGGGCAATATTTATTCATTTAATTCAAAACGTCTTTTTGGCCAAAAGAAAGCTGTTGAACTTGTCATAGACTTGACTAGTAGCTACTCGTTGAACATATTAAAATTTAAAAATGATATAAATTACAGTTAAATTATGCCTAAGTTTATATATGTATACACACTAGCTGGGCCCCGCGGTTTTACCCACAGTGCTCCGCTCCCGTTGGTCTTGGCATGATGATTATTAGCGTATAGCCTACCTCGATAAATGGGCTATCTTACACCGAAATAATTTTTCAAATCGGACCTATAGTTCCTGAGATTAGCGCGTACAAACAAACTCTTCAGCTTTATAATATATATTAGTATGAATAAATATGATGTACATTATTAAATTTAATAAACAACCTTCTCATCAAAGATCATCCCACAGGGTGACGGGGCTATAGAAAAATTATCAAACAACAATAATATGAACCGTCAAAAAAATTTATAAAACAAACGCGATTTCAAACGAACAATAGTCGTCAGTCCTGCGAGTGGATCGGACAAACTAATTATTTGCACGGCTCTCTCTATCTTTTGCTTAAAGGATAAAAATAATTACAAGATGAAAGATATTTCTACGGCGACCTTTTTTTCAGCGTTTTGTTTTTTTCGGAGACGCGATCTGTCGAGTGTAAATCGGTGGGGTTGGATTTGGGTGGATTTTTTTTATTTTTTTCTGTATTTTAGTTCAACTTTATTAGAATATTTGTTTGGTTATTTATGTATTTGTTTATTAACTGATTATTGGAAACGATACAAAATTTAATAAATCTATAATTATTTTAGTTCAAAGAAGAAAACAAAAGTATGCTTTTTAATTTGTATCTACCTTCATAGAGACTTCTTTTAATTGGACTCCACTCATAATGCATTATAGGCTGAGATTTTAAGATGTTTACATATCTATAAAAATCATTATCCATTCCTCAAAGCCTAATTTCACATGAAACATATTATTCAGCTTGCAGAAACACAAACCATATGTTTCACTCAGTATCCTTTCATGCTTTCCTTATTCTTCTATAAGTAATCACGTAATTATCATAACTTTTCATTTTAATATAACTCTTACAAGAAACTCCTTAAAAAGTCTTTTTAAAAAAGAATGTGAAGTAATTTAATTATGAACTTATCCACACTAATCCAACGTCCCATTTTAATTCAATTCTCGGTCCATACTAATTAACCCTTTCTAGAGAATTCTTTACAGAGACAATAATAATAAACGACGAAACGCTAATTCTATATTCTTTTTACGTGCTTTTCATAAAATCAATATTTAAGCCTTGTTTCATATTAAATTATGATAAAAATAGAAAGTCAAAGGGTAGACAAGTAACAATGTCTAGAGTTAGTATTTGTTTGTTTTCTGAAGAATAACAATAACTGGAGAATAATATTCTTTAACCTGTGTTTGTGTCACTTACTAGTTGCACCCTGCGGGTTTATCCGCATTACTCCGCTCCTATTGCTCTCCAAAAGCCTTCCTCGATAAGTTGAATATCTAACAGTGAAATAATTTTTCAAATCGTACCCGTGTTTCCTGAGATTAGCGCGTTCAAGCTGTTCCTGTAGCCTTCCTTTAGAAGTAAACTATCCAGCATTCAAATATTGTTTAATTTGAACGAAGAATTAGGCCATTCTCCCATTACAAATGTATGTGAGATATTCCGCGGCGACTAGTCTCCGAGACTTGCAGGATACTTGAATTGCCTGTGCGTATCGTAATGGGAGAATGGCCTTATTGATATTAATGCGGTAACTCCAACATAACTCTCACATGACGTAATGTTTTACAACACACAAACACGTATATTGTACATTTTCACAAGATTAATCATGTAGAGAGTACATTCAATAATAATTAATTATTCTTCTAAGAAATGGTCAAACACATTGTGAACAATGCAAATGATCCCGCCTCCAGTAGTGGACCCCAATATCTCTGAAATGGATTAGCCATTTTCGAAGGGTCAAAGGTTAATGATAGGTCACTGAAAGGGTCATAAATTGCGGTACAATAATACTATGTTTTCTGTACAATGACATTTGCTTAAAATTAGAATAGTTCAGTGTTTGGATTGAAGGAAAAATTGTGTAATTGACTGTGTGTTGTTTGGCAGTGCATATTAAACAGAGTTCTTATATATTTAAAAGCTATATATTAATTCTTTTAATATTCGCTTGTGTGCATCGATATTTAATAAAATAAATAATTCTTTCTCCTTTCGCAATCATAAAAACGAACTTGTTTATTACAAGTTAATAATCACTGGTGGGTAACAAAATTAAGTAAATTAAAAAATAAAGGAAACAGTTTTTATATACATCTTACACATTGAATTAATTTATTTTAGGTAAATATCCATAAATTTTTGTATTAGTCCTTTCGGATTATGCAATATCAATAACAATATCCCAGTATCAGATTCACAAATTCACTTTTTCATTACTTCTACTACCTACCTATTATATTTTATTATCTGTGCTACTACTAAAATATTTGACCAAGCTACATTAATCTCATCCTCACATTTACAAAGTCCACACGTGTTAACCCGCCGCGTAATTATCTAAAAAACTGCAAAACCGAATGTCCGTCCGTGTTAATTCCAACACAGGTACCCGTATTAAAGTTCCAACCCTTGGTCATTAGGGCCCGGGCCATCTTAATCAAGTCGACAAAGGACAATCGGCTTGACCCCTGGGCCCTATCCCAGGGGTTAACGTCAAACTAATTATTGTCATTGGTTTTACTTCATCAATGTTTAATGTGCTTTAATCAGTATTGGATTGCTTTGTGATTATGTGTGTGTAATGGATGTAAAAATGTGTATTTTTTATGTTTTTTTGTATGTCCCTTTTTGCGGCTGATTACTAGCTTGTTCGTGTTTAAAAGTAATCGAAATTGTCATGGTAATGCCATGTTTTACTGCGGTAAAAAGTAGCATTCACTAATTGAATAATTATGCTGTAGGGTAAACGCAGCTATCAACGACCCATCGAAAATCTGAAGGTATTACCGACCTATAAAAGTAATTCGAAATTTAAACGTTCCCAGAACTATTATAGCTATAGGTAGGCAAAGTTATACACGAATGTATTACTTGAGCATCGTATACTTTTACGTTAGTGTGAATAACTGTGCAAAAAAGAGTTAAAATACGTAAGTTGCTGCGGGGTAGCGTGGACGCAGGACGTTTCGTACTGTTCCGTTGTTCCTTCGGGTAAGTACTGTGATTTATCTTTTTAAGACATTTACAAACAAATGACATCTATACTTTAATTTATATTACTAAATGTCAATGCATTTAAGTGTCAACTTTTCATTTCTTACAACATTTTATTAATAAAAAGTAATTTGAAACGATAAAACTTAAAATAAAAATGGGACGGTGTTAGCTTCACCAGTTTAAGTCGTGGCAGGTATCAACGACCCATAAGTCGGCAATGGCAGCAACGTAACTTTTTGTTTTAAATTTCTTTTATGTTATTGTATCACACTAACACAAGTGGTTTTATGGACCAGTTTAAATCTAAGCTATGAGTCTTCATAAAAATCTATTAGCGACTAAACTTTTTTGTCTAGTGTTTATTTTTTAGCGTTGTCAATTTATACAAAGTTATGATATTTTTCGAGGATCGGTATCGAATAGTTACAGTAGTAAATCATTGTTTTTTTGTTTAAACAATATGCATTTGTTCATATTTTGTATGACATTAATCAATTATAATCTATTTTATAGTCTGATGGTCAAATGAATTAAAATAACCATTTTTTTATGGGTCGGTAATACAATTTAGGTTTATACTTACATACTTTATTACCGACCCATGTGGGTCGGCAATAGCAACTATAGGAAGCTATTACCGATCGAATATAGATTGTTTAGTTTCTCATCTACTTTTATGACATAATAGGTGCCTATTAAAAATGCTTCTTCATGGTTAAATTAACACAAAACATATAATCATATTTTTTTCCAGAAATATGGAGCCACAAAAGCGGCGAAAAGTATACAGTAAAACACAACTCGCCGAAGCAATCAATCAAATAGCACAAGGAAATACCCTAGAGTTTGAAATCCTTTAATTTAATATATGTACATATATTAATAGTGTTATGTTGATTAATTTAAAAGTTTATAATTATTTAGTTCATTACTAAGAAGTACTCATTTGTTTTATTAAAAATAACTACATATAATAAAAAAATACGAATATATTTGCATTTTTATTTCATTTTATTAAGATCGGTAATCATCATCATCACTAGCTTCTATTACATTCCATTGCTGGAAAAAGGCCTCCTCTCACGTACGATCGGGAATAGCTGCATAAAAATCGTTAATAGCTTCACAGCCGTTTTTAAGGGTCGGTAATTCCAACAATCGACTAAGTCACATTGTAAATTATTTTTTACAAGATAATCCTTTATTTGAATGTATTTGATTCAATAAAAACATTTTTTATACATAACACTAGCATATAAAATGAAACTATAAATCTTTAGAAGAACCAGTATACTTAAAAAATATGGTTGATTTTAAAATTGCCTTAGAGGGGTCGTTAATACCTGCGTTTACCTTAATTATTGTTTCAGATGCTGGTTCAAAGTTGCATTCGTGATGATAGAGAAGAAACTTCTAGAAGAGAAGATACAGAATTTTAAAGGAACTTCTTAATACTTCACCTACTACTACTATATTTCAGATACATAGTTTAAATGAATAGTTGTTATACGTTTGAAACTTTTCAGAAGTAAACATATGAGCGGATCAAAATAAAATTTAGCAAGGAATCAGATGGACAGTCCCATAAAAGGCTTTTCTGGTGCCTACAAGAAACTATATTCTTACTTGACATGGTTTTTTACTTATAAAAGTACCAGCTGCGCCATGCGGTTGATGATGATAGCCTTCCTTGATAAATGGGCTATCTTACACCGACGGAATTTTTCAAATCGGCCTAGTGGTTCCTGAGATTAGCGCGTTCAAACAAACAAACTCTTCAGCTTTATAATATTATAGTATAGATAATATTTATATAACAAATCAACCAGGAAACCAGCCAAACAGTCGCAAAATAAAAAACAAACTAATTCAAATAAGCGGCAGATTTTTGATCTCGATAACAATTCAATTCCGCAGCATCATCGCGGAGATCTTTACTGCCGTCGATAGCGAAGGGTTAAGAATAAACAAAAAAGTTAATTTAACTCTTGGGCGACAGTTTCCCTTTGATTGTAGCTTTTCATTTGATAGGTAATTAAATGGAGATGATATTGTAGATAAAAATTTCGCTCGATTTTTTTAGACCTAGTGTAAACGTATTTCATACTAGCTTAATTCTGTGGTTTCCTTCGCGTGAAATTTAAGTAAAAAGTAGCCTTTGTGCTTATCAAGACAATAACTTATATCTGTACCAAAGTGAGTCTGTGTGGTTTTAGCTACCAGATATTGTATTTACAATTAAAAAAAAAAAACAAAATCGAATCAACCGTAAATTGTTGCGAATATATAATATTATTTACAACAATTATGTATGCGAGGCTTCTTGCTCTTTACCCGTAGTAATTATAATAACAAAATCATAATTCACCATTAGACATCTTAGTAAACCAAAAATAAAATAATTTAACAGCTCCATATAATTACCGATGGGGCAAACTAAAAAGAAATCAACAAAGACAATACAGGGGGCATTCTTCTAGTTAACTTGCTGTTATAATTTAGTCCTGATTGCGATCAACTTGAAATTAAGAAAAAATAGAGGCACAAAGGGATCGGGCCTAATTGTCTTTTTTATCTCGCGACTTGATTTGAACCTCTTTGTTGATTTGAATTGACTCCGTAATAAATAAAATGGAGTTGTTTGCTTATCTGTTGTTTTGATGTGTATTCAATTCTTTTTGGGCGTAATTAATTTTTTTTTACCCGACAAATTAGGAGATGCTCAATTCAATTTTTTAATTTGGAAATTTATAACGTTAGAAAGTTCATTTGAATAGATATTTATCTAAATACTGTTGCCCGCAGCTTCGGCTGCGTGGAAAAGGTAAAGGAGAATGACCACGGGTGGTATCGGTAAAATTTTAGTTGTGCCACGTATTCGTGATATTGTTAATTCCTATTTGTATTTATAATGATCATATGTATCACTATTAAGTCTTAATCATACCGGATAAATTGAAATAATAGTAAAAGTTTGTGTTTTGAAACATGTATGACCACGGATGGAATCGGTAAAATACTAGTTGTGTCACGTGTTCGTGGTATTGTTAATTCCTATTTGTATTTATAATGATCATATTTATCACTATTAAGTCGTAATTATACCGAATAAATAGAAATAAAAGTAAACGTTTTTGTTTTGACACATATATCTATCTCTCTTGCAAGCGTCATATATGTTTCTATTTGAAATGAATGTGTTCGACGCATTGTTCGACGTTATTTATTTTGAAATAATGTTTATTACGATTTACTTTTCACATTTGTCTTGTAAATTAAAATATTACCTATGTAATAAATGTAAAACTTAACGTTCATCGTTAGTTTAAACTCGATAAAGTATTTTTTGAAGTGTTGAATAAAACTATTGTTTTATTTTTATTGTCGCGAACTGCGGCTTATTTACATAAAAACTTTAATCATATCTAAAAGTACTAACATCAAGCTTTAAATTGAGCTATATTTCATCTTGACACAATAAGTTTGATTGCGATACCAAGTGCCATAGTCACTTGGGCAATCTCCTTTCATGGTACAAACTTTCATCCCCTATGTGAGACAATCCTTTCTTAGCGGATGCCTACGTCCTAACATCTACCTGCATGTTAAATTTCAACCCAACCCGTCCAGTGATTTGGGCTGTGCGTTGATCACTATCTCAATCAGTCATCTTTGAGTTATAAATTTATCTAAATATTACAGTTAAAGTTCATCAAAAAATCTTCACTAGTTTCTAAGCTGAGTTAGTAACAAAATATCATCTAAAAACGGCCATTATCATCATAAACTAGAATTGTTCACTTCACCGAATTAAAAAATACAACACACGATGGCAACACTCAAATTGTCAATAGCCTGGCAACATTAATTAACTGGCAACATTTATAAGAGCTCTCGCGGTTTTAATTGAAGATGTGTTGCCCTCAATTAAATAAACAATAGATAACTCGACTGGAAAAGTGTTGTATTGAAAAAAATAATTGTTTTTGCACCTCGGTTGTGGAGGTTTTATAATGGGAGTCGTATCTAAGCAATTCTAGTTGGTTTTATTTTTATTGTATTGGAATGGATATTGTAATCGAGAATAAAGTATATTATAGTATTAAGGGCCGGTTTTTTCAATGCTTGGTTAAAACTTATCCGTCCAATAAAGTATTACACGATAATATTAAAATGTCACGTAAACTGTCAAATACGGGCAAGTTTATAAAAGAAATGAAGGAAATCGTGAAAGCCTTCCGAATATAATGAAATAAATACTATGATGATGATGATATATGTATACAAATTACAAAAAATATATAAAAGGAGAAAAATATGCATTTATCTTATAATAATTTAGGTCCAGTAGTAAACATTTTCAACTGTTAAAATACAATGATTTAAAATTATTATACAAAATAAAGTTTCTTGTTACGAAATTCTACTAAGGGCCGATTTTTCAATGCTGGGATAAAACTTATTCGTCGAATAATTAATAAAACTACCATTTTAAAAACGTATTCTAATTGCCCGTATTTGACAGTTTACGTGACATTTTAATATTATCGTGTAATACTTTATTGGACAGATAAGTTTTATCCAAGCATTGAAAAATCGGCCCTAAAACAAACAAAGATACTCATAATAGATATACATAATACAGATGCAAAAAAAAATATTTTGTTTCTTATAAAAAAGCAAATTTTCCCCCATTATTGACCGGGTCATTGAAACATCTTCTAACTTAACAAAAGGCTGTTTATCTTTATAAAAAGCGTTAACTGCTTAACTTCTGTAAACTTAACTTAAACTTGTCATCGGCGGGTTTATTTAGCGCTTCAGTTAAGGCGTTTTCATACCAACCGCGGTTAAACTGTGGTTTATATAACTTATAAAGATTATTCTAAAAGTGTCCTATAAATAATTTAATAAAGTTAAACGAGTGGTGGAGACTAGTAAATATTGTCTGATGAAAATAAGTATTAAAAGGTAAGTATTTCTTAATAAAGGTCTTATATCTTGTAATTATCTTCAAAACTGGCTATTATTATCAAACATAGCTAAGAAATACCATATAAGACACGAATTTCAATATCATAATCACATTCAAATTGATAAATCTATTCATCCGTTTACACACAATACTACATACCGAAACAAGAACATACATACAAACTTAGGGTTCATACGCACTATGCGGGTAGCCGCATTGCGGGTAGCCGTCCGGCTGACCGCAGGATGCGGTTGCGAATGCGGCCAGCCGGACGGCTACCCGCAATGCGGCTACCCGCATAGTGCGGTTGAAGAACCGTTACGATTTGCGGTCATGTCAATCCATTTCAAAGATGAAAATGGAAGAAGTTGCAGCTATTTACTACATTTACACACGTTACGTAAAGAAGAAAAGCAAAGAAAGAAGTACTGGGTGCATCCTTATTTGCAAACACGAGATGAGAGCAAGCATTTTGCAACCACGTGCACACACTCACTCAATTGCGGGCAGCCGCAGACTGAACCGCACAGTGCGTATAGCAACCGTCCGGCTGGCCGTCACTCGTGACGTAGCTCTCCGAGCAACCGGAGCGGTCTGCGGGTAGCCGCATCGCAGTGCGCATAGAAATGAATATTACGTACATAATTGTGCTTGCGGTCAGCCGGACGGCTACCCGCATAGTGCGTATACGCTCTTACTTACAATTCCTCAAAATTGAACGCCTCTAAAACTGACGCTCTACCGCCGACACCAGTGTGAAGCGCCCTAACTATTATGCTAATAAAATGATATTGTTTTCTTTACAAAGTGCTATTAATTAAGAACTGTGACAGTCACATTTCGTTAATCCGAATAAGTTAGAAAGCTTGCCCCCATTAATGTTTGAAGTTATCCCGAAGACAGAAGGTGTGACTGTTAAATATTATTTATTTGTATAATAATTTACAATGAATGCGACGTTTTTAAGCAGTTATTTTTTGCCTGAATTATAAGAGGAGTTTTGGGCGAATGTAAAATACTGTAGTTGTGTTATTTTGTCTGTAAGTAATAAGTATTTTCACTAATGAAACTAAATTAATGAATGACAGACAAAATAAAGCTTTTTTTATTAATAATATAAATATAGTAGTACACTTGCATTAGCTATGGTTAATAGAACTCTAGGCTACTAGGCTCGACGTATTTCACTAAATAATCTAAGGCATGGAAACGTTACAGTATTATTTCCTCTTTAAAAACAGTAAACTTTTATAAATGCTTATAAGTAAGTACATACAAAATTTATATAAACTACCGATTCGTTGTGGAACTCTACAAATTATTAAACAATAACCATACCCTATCATTTCTTTTTTAATTTCTATTACGAGGATAAAGTTTCAATCGTCCACTCTAAAGGCTTACTTTCTTACACCAATTTCCTTAACATCAGATATACCGACAAAATTCACCATCCCACAGGTACCTAAAAAACATTTTGCTCAAGTAACTTGCCTTTTAACAGGTCGTTTAATAAATAAGGCTAATGGCCCATCTCCCTCTGGTGCGAACTTAGCCTACATAAATATGACCGATATTATTTTGGAGGCTCTACAGCAAAAATCCATCTGAAACTTGTCGCTTAAGGGCACTCTGGATTAGCACGTGTCTTGGTGTGTGTTCGCTGGAAATTTGGATGTGCTAACAGAAAAGGAAGTGATATCATTTTATATGTACAAGTTACACAATTTGAAAAAAGTATAGATATATGATGTGATAGAGTATTTGTGGGCCCTTTGTAACTGTTTCTAAACTGGGAGTACAGAATTATTTAAAATAGTATCATCATAGTAATAACAAAATTTATCGTAATTCGATAACACAAAGCGAATAAAGAAACTATGAACGGTTTCACCCCGCACGAGCTAAAATAATATTAAGACCTTCATCTTGCACCAGACCTAATCAAGAAATAAAACGATACTATTACCAATATTTTTAATAGAACAAAGCTAATCAAAGTACCTATTACTAATACTACAAGTAATAATAATTTATATTATATACAAGATTTCATAGTACCCAACCTAATCACCAACACTATTCTATACAACCAATATTACAGATAATAAAAATCAATGGTGACACATCATCCTCCATAAAACACGAAGACCTTCATACATCCGTGTGCAAGGTGCGACACATTAGCGCACAGCACTTGGGACGGAATAGAAACAATAATGAGCCCAGTGATTTCCCAAACGTGCTCCTAGACCTACAAATTTGGATAAACTTTATCAAAATTTCACAACGTTGTTAGTTCCCGCGTAATTATGATTGCGTTCCTTGTGTAATGCATTGTGTTTTTAACTTAGGCTGTTAGCGTTATGATTATTGGCTTATTTGTATGGTATGATGTGGGATTGTTAGCTTTGCTATGCCGTAATTCTCAGATGTAACTTTTACTCTGATTTTGGTATGGCGTACTTCATGTTGTATGTGTATAAATTGTGTATCTTTTATCACAAAGTAGTAGCGTTCTCCTCCCTCAAAGGCCGGCAATGCAACCACAATACTCCAGAGTCTGTGGTTGTTCATGGGCGGCGCCAATCATCGCTTTCTGTACGGTGACGCGCAAGCTCGTTTGCCGACTTATACATAAAAAAACCATTGTTGAGACTATATTTTATTGGCAAATTCAGCATTTTACATCACAACAGAATAGTAAGCCCAAGTAGAAGTAAATAATAAGTGGTATAGGGATATGAAAAATGTAATACAAAAACAAAATGGTACGATTAATATTTTATTTCTTATTCTGTCTCTACATTTTATACAAATACATTTAAAACATGAAAAAGATAATGTATAAAAACAATTTATAAACCACTAATAGTAATAATAATTTACGCATCTTAATAAAAGAACATCACACATACCTAAACCTTACATAACGCGCTAAAACTTAGGTACGTATAATATGATAAAAGTCTTAATTAAATCAAAAACAATTATTTAACACAGTTTCTGTGTGAACATTTAAATTTTAACCGCCTTAAATCACGATCACACATCACACAGTCAAATTTCGGCATCACTACTGAAAAATAGATCATTCATTCAACAAGACCACTGCGTTATCCCCGGCTATACCTGAGGGTAGTTGTGATAATTACGTAACACATAATTAGCCACTCGTCTAGTTCTCAAATATACCTATCAGTGTATATGGAGCTGTTAATACCACCCGCTGTTTGTCTAAAACTGTGAACGATAATTTGAAGTATGATAGTTCGTTGGCAAGAGCGTCTAATAAGTCAAAATTAAAATCAAACGAAAAAAATAATTAAAACAGATTCATCCGTTATAGAGCTACGTTACCACAGACACACATGCACACACACACAACGACGAGTCAAACTTGTAATGTAAATTCTGCTACATCAGACTATTACAGACCATAGAAACCGATGTAGGCTACCCAATATGGCTACTACGTATATAAACATATCAAATATGATTAGGAAATAAATATTATGTTATCTAATGTAGATACTCGTATATTGTTAATAAAACATTATATTATATTTAATACTACTTTTGGATGTATATTTTGTGTGTCATCTAACATTACATAATCCTCAAATACGTTCAATTACTATTTAAAATTTCACTTATATCCAGATTTGTGTGCTTGTAAGTGTGCGTATAATATACAATCGCGGGTGGTATTATCAGCTCATTAAAATCCATCTAATAATCCCGTTTGACACGTAGCAATTTTCGGTTCATTTGATATTAAAAGGTTTCCACGACGCTTGCATCGTCTATTCAGCGAAATGGTTCGCGTTCACAATTAGTAGTATTTTAAATTATATTGGTTTACATTATGGACTAGTTGTAGAGTGCGGCGTTTGCTTAGAAGCAGTATGATGTATCAGATGTGTGTTGCGTGCATGTGTATATCAAATTCAAGTTAATTTTAAATAAATTTCAAAAGCGTTGCATAATTTCCGAACGAAAATCTTATCGAAGAGTCACTTTACCCACAAACCCTGATTTGAATTTAAAATCGTTTTAAAACCAAAATAACTTAATGAAATAATAGAAAAACTTATAAATATTCAAAGAAATCTTAAACCTTTAGCGACTGACGGATTCGTTTTTACTTATTCCACAGAAAATCTGCTTAAAATCCGTATTTAAAAGAATCACTCGGAATTTATTTGTATCGGGTGTAAGTTGTAAGCGAAAGCGGTTGATTCCGAAATATAATTATTACATTTTTTAGTAAACTAGTTTATTCAATACCTAGAATTATTTCTGTAATAATACCTGAATTATTCCCTAATAGGAAATATATTAAATAATTATGTTAGATGCCACTTCTGGTTTACTATATTAATCTATCAATTGTCCTATTAGACAAATGGCACCAGTTGCTAACTCAATTAATCAAAGTTCTATTTAACATTATCGCACTTCCTCTACGTTTATTAGCTTGAATATTTGTTCTTTTGAAAATGTTTTATTAGCTTCACCTGTATGTTTGTATGTAAGCGACTCCTTCAGACTCGATTTTGATTCATTTTGAATGGAAATATTTAACTTATTTATGACAATACAATAATTTCATGAGCTTATATTATTAAAGCGTGTTCATAAATTTAATAACTATGTTTACTTAACATTTCATTGTACACTGTTTCTTCGCAAGATGTTTAATTATGATTTTGTTAACACTATGTTCCTCTTTTTACTGTTTTAATTATAATATTGTCTTTGTCGCATGTGTTACATTAAGTGGAGTCAAATTACTTTCTTTCCCTGATAGACCTAGTGACTAGTCCATTGACTTATCCGCATAATCCTATAACTTGTACCACACAGAGCTTCTTATCTCTTAGCAATGGTCTCGATTCGCGGTTACCCTTTGGAAGTCGTAGCGAATGATTTTAAATGTAAAAATTATTCAAATGGAGCGGATAAGTCGCCTCTCGAAGAGTGACGGTTGATCGCGGATCGGCGGCTTTAGTGTACATTTTATTCGATAAGTTTTAAATACTTGGTGTTTTGAGTTATTAAAGAAATTTTTAATTTAGAAATCCTACTTTTTTCTTTCTGTTTTATAAAATTGTGATCAGTTTTGATACAGCATAATGAAGTAAGAGAAGATGCTAAATTGGATCACAATACAAATAATAACTTAAAAATCTCTTGTAGACCTCGCCTCCTGGATTCGTTTAGAATTTCTGACATTATGTTTAGAAATTAAAGACTTTTTAACGGATTTTAAACGTGATTTACAGCGAGCGTGGTCACGGGGAGACTGATATTATGATATGAATTAAATGAGCTGCCCATTATCATTCAATCAGTAATATGTTTAACTGATTAATAAGAATCCATGTGGTCGTTTTTACGGTTGTTTATAGAGAAAATAACACTTAATTACCGGTTATATACAGCTCTATATCATGTAAAACTACTAAACTACATAATAATCCTTTTCGATGTTAGAAGCGTCATCAAACGAAAAACAATGTAGCTAATCTGAAGTACAATAGAGCAACTTGTTTAATAACCGTGGATAGGAGCTTGTGTCAATATCTCAGTCAAACAGCGCATATCAAGACGTAATGATACTGGTTGTTAGTTGAACGTAGGCTGGTTGGTGACGAGGCGGTTGGAATCGAGCGTGAGGAGCACGAGATTTGTAAGTTAACGTCTTTTGTGATACAAGCCGTGTAGTCGTTTTTAGGTTTTGCTAGGGGCCTGTAATTCTTTATTACTTCGTTTAGTAGAAATGCTATTTTGATATGAATATAAACTTTATTACTGTGTTTAACACAATCGTCTTTTTGATAATTTTTATGTGAATTTTATATTCATGAGGGTTGTTAAACTTGAAGAAATATACGCCTATCTCACAAACGAATGAAACAAATAATTAATAAATAAATGAGTTTCAGTTCTAAGATGTATAAAAGCTCTCTAAGATATATTTAGGGTCTAACTTTAGGCCTAACCTGCGTCTAAAGTCAGATGAAATTATAACTGCACCATTTTCTTTACCAACAAGTAAATAATAATTAAACTTCTCTTCCATACATTTATTTATCTCAATCAGTTCCATACATTTATTTTCTACAAACGAGAGAACGCAAGACCTGATATTATATTATGTTATAAATCTAGAAAATTGTATGATGAACAAGCGTTTCGATCGCATAGTGTATCAAAGCCCTTAATATTGACGAGGTCTCAAAGTTACATAAAGACTTAAATTGGAATATGACTTACAGATTTCGACTATATGATCCCATTATTAATATCTTACCACTGCTTGGTGCAATATGGCATTTAATACAATATAATATTCCTGATTATTTTTCCGACCCAAATATCGACCAATAGAATTGCACCATTCGACGTCACGTGGTACAACCTACATGGTATTATACTGATAATTTTTTGAAAATTTTCTCTGGTCGTTGACGTCAAACTGACAGGTTGAATTCAATTGTGAAATTATTGGCCGACATTTGGGACGGAAAAATAATCCCCCGAATACCACACGAGCTTCAAAATTATCTGGCATTTCCCTCAAGGTTCCCTGCAAACAAATAAAGTCGTCAAGTTTTTCAGGAAAAATCACTCGCGCTTCGCGCTCGTGATTTTTTAACCTTGACTAAAAACTTGACTCCTTCATTTGTTTGCAACGAACCTATCGGAAAATACCCGATAATTTTGAAGCTCTTGTGGTATTATAAGTGAAAATATATAAGAAGAAGGTTATCGTGCTCTACAAATTGTTTATTCTTATGATTTTTATGTAATTTCACTATTAGTATCCATCGCCCATTTTTGCACTTGATTACTATCATCCGTTATCCGTTAGTAGCTTTATTTTGATGAGACGCCCAATAATTTCTTGTACGAAACTCTCGATTGTGGTAGCTAACAGAGGTAACAAGGATAAAATATTTTGATTTGATGCAGGTTCTCAAATATTTATTACGCAATTTGTAGGACAATATGTCTGTTGAATTATATAAATATTAACTAAGTGAAAACAAAAAAATCAGCTGGTTAGTAATCATTTATGATGACCTCGTTATTGATACACATTGGAAAGAGGGGACTCTTTGATCAAACCATAGATTTTGTAGGACAAATATTTTTTCGAATAATTGAGATAATTATCTTGAGATTGAACAAAAAAAAATTCAGTTGGTAATAAATATTTGAGAACCATCAAATCAAAATATTTTATCCTTGTTATTTCTGTAAGCTACCACAATCTAGAGTTTCGTACAAGAAATTATTGGGCGTCTCATCAAAATAAAGCTACTCACGGAAAATTAGCTTGATAGTAATCAAATGCAAAAATGGGCGATGGATCCTGAACTATATTGTATATTGATGTGTGCTTTTTTAATATAGTATATATTCTTATAGTTTTGTGTATTATGTTTATTTAAAGCATTTTTGGGAAGCTGATTTAATGTTGCAATAAAAATTGCAATTGCGATTGACAAATATGGTTACATAGAATATGTTTCATTAAATATAGTTGTGTCCTGTATGTAGTGTCCTTAAGGACTTATAGATTACCTCTACATTTCCTCTCCCAGTATTTTTAATACACGCATCTTATACACCTTTTTTAAAGGGTTATCTTCACCTCAAAGGTAAGAAGCCTATTTCACACATCATAGATCATAAATAACATAGCATTGGTCACGGCAGCGGTCATTCAGTCTCTACAAATGTTGACCCACGGTAATGTTCGCGATGAATGATTTGTGACCGTTCACACGAGCTAGTACACTGGAAAATAAAATATAAAATACATTGTAAACAAGCAAACATATCTTTTCTACAGGTGATTAGAAGTTAGAAGCATTTTGTATTTGATTATTGCTATGTAATATAGGTATTTGGTTGATTGATGGTAATAATGTCACCGATTTAACTAAACAATTTATCTAAACACTAGAGGTCCGCCCCGGCTTCGCCCGTGGTACATATTTCGCAATAAAAGGTAGCCTATGTCCTTTCTCGGGTATCAAAATATCTCCATACCAAATTTCATGCAAATTGGTTCAGTAGTTTAGGCGTGATTGAGTAACAGACAGACAGACAGAATTACTTTCGCATTTATAATATTAGTATGGATTACGAGTGTCAGTATTATCACTGCTTAATTTGGTGAAAAAAACATCGTGAGGAAACAAGCTGCTACAAGAATAAATGCTTCATGTAACTTCAGCAAGCTGGCTCTTCAGCAATGTGGTGGTTGATGGCCTTAACAATCATTCTGATAATACCTGATAAATAATTAAAAGGAAATAAAAATAAATAAAAAAGGTATTTTAATATTATCCACTTTTATACTAATAATTAACGTGGAAGCGTGTGAGGATTAATTAATTGATGTTTGTTACGCAATACCTTCCTCTCATGACTTATCTACATCGAATAAATTACCACCATCCCTCAATGCAACAATTTCTTCAACCAACTATCCTATATATAAAGCCAGTGCACACAAACGCGGCTCCAGGTCACACAGTAATGATGTCCTATTGAGTCCGTCCGAGCCGACTACCCCCGGTCAGTGTACACTGCATTCACACGATTGCGTTTGAATGCGAGATGAAAGCCTTCTCGATAGCGTGTGTGATCAATTTGAAAAGGCTTTTCATGCTTCTTCTGGTATCAGTTTTAAAGGAATTGGGTATGTAGGTTGTTTAATCTGAAACTTTGTGTAACAGAGGATTCTTTTTGTTTTATTGATCGATTGGGAGATATACTTTTTTGTATCTTAGTTGTTGGAATAAATGATGAAAAAGAAATTGAAAATCTGGTGGAAAAATGGATGATCATAATTATTATGTATACTATGATCATAATAATTATTATGTAAAAAAATGGAAACAAAGAGCCTTCACTCTTTTTCCTTCTCCTCCTCTTTTCCTTCAAGTTTCTGGAAAAACAAGACATATTTATTTACTAGCTGTGCCCGCGACTTCGTCCGCGTGGAATAGTGACTGCATAGTAAACTACTTAACACACAATTATTGAGTAAACACGTACTACCATAAACAATTAAATAATAAGCACTTGCAGATTATTTAACAGTTAAGAAATAAAATAAATTAAATAAATAATAACACAAAAGAACTGTTAGTAAAATTTATTTCTAAACTGAGCTAAAAAACGTAGGTACAAAAGAGTTCAAAATTTCCAGGGTATGCCCACAGTATTACAATATTATTGTAATACTG
The DNA here is from genome assembly GCA_029959065.1 of Colias behrii. Lineage (NCBI taxonomy): Eukaryota > Metazoa > Arthropoda > Insecta > Lepidoptera > Pieridae > Colias > Colias behrii. The sequence goes on from JARWMC010000017.1 coordinate 10,562,550, forward strand.
TGGTATGGCTATCCTCCCGCTCCCATATCCTTCTACTTTCACAGACTTTCAACTTTTCCCTTTCACCCCTAGTAAATGGCAGAAACGATTTTGATGTAAACCATCTCTAATTGTACCTATATGTACACGTCATATCCTTTGATGCTTCATTTGGATTATTTATTTCCACTATCACCCCTTAGGTGCACTATATGTAATAAACGGATGAACCGATTTTGATAAAATCAGACTAATTGTAATTCACACGTCATGCCCTTTCATTTGATATGCCGCTTGAGTGTATTATTTGACCACATTCGATTATTCATTCCCACTTTTACTGCTATAATCCAATAAATGGATAAACCGAATTGGATAAAAATATGACTAATTGTACTTTCACACGTTATGCACTTTCATTTGATATGTCACTTGGGTATATTTGACAACATTCGTTTTTTAAATTCCCACTTTTAACCCTATTGTGAGAAATTACACGCGAGGCCGGGTTAAATATTAGTTTGAATGTAATAAGAATGTACTGCGATTCTACTCAGCTACCTAATTGATGCAGGTAGTTGATAAAAAATCGCAGCTAGCCAACGACTATTTACAAAGTGAGGGTAGTTGGGTCAAACGTCGTAAAAACAACGTCCGAGCCCCTAGGCACGATTCGTACGAATGCGCCACGAGTTAAAGGAAAGCGGCTTTTTATAGTATTCGACAGCTAAGCATGTTCAGACATGAAATAATGACAACTACATTGACAACTATTCATCCACAAAAATATTAAATCAAAAGTTACGTCTAACACTATATATAATAAATGGATGAACCGATTTTGATTAAATATGCCTGATTATACTTCACACGTCATGCCCTTTCATTTGATATGTCACTTATGTATATGTATTTGACAAAATGCATTTTTTTATTCACACTTTTATACCTATATCCAATAAATGGATGAACCAATTTTGTTGAATTTTGATCCAATTTTGATAAAATAAACCTAATTGTACTTTACACGTCATGCCTTTCATTAGATATGTCACTTGGGTAAATTTGATAAAATTCATTTTTTAATTCTCATTTTTACCCCTATATATATATATATATATATATATATATATATATATATATATATATATATATATATCAAATAAATGGATGAACCGATTTTGATAAATTTGACTAATTGTTCTGACAGGTCGTGTACTTTCATTTGATTTGTCACTTAGGTATAAATTACAACATTCGTTTTTTTCATTCCCACTTTTACCCCTATATATAATAAATGGATGAACAGATTTTGATAAACTATATCTAAGAACCAGCGTCGGAAAATATTCCCCCTCACAAATACCGCATCTAATTCTTATTACTCGTTAGCGGGCTACGGTGGCACAGACAGACACACAAACACACATAGCGGTCATAACACGTCCCCTCTTTTTGCGTCGGGGGTTAAAAATATAATACCTACGACATAATTTAAAGGAAATTTTATGTAGAAAATCTACCTAGAAGTAACTATAATGCAATTTGTGCAGGTTTTAGACTTAGCAATTTGTGCAGGTTTTAGGCTGAGCAAAAATCTAAATAAAGGTCCTTTGAACTCCTCCCCCCCTACTGCACCCTCAGCTTACCCCGCCCTCACTTGGGGACTTTCGATATGACAATCTGGACTTGTCATGGAATAACTGTAGCGTATAATTTACGTAATAAATTTATTTATGTGTTTTTATCGTACACTGTACAGTGTATTAATAGAATGCCTTAGCAAATGTTCGCCGTGATTACTTAAATGGTCATAACTTTTTTTATTTATTAACCGATTTACATGAAATAAACACTAAATGTTAAATGAAGCTTACCAAAATGTATTTGTGAAAACCGCATCTAAATCGGATAAGCCGTTTCTGAGATTAGCGTGTTCAAACATACAGACAAACAGACAAACAGACAAACAGACAAAAAATTTTTTAACAACAGTTTTGGATTCGGGCACGATTAAATAATAACACCTGCTATTTTTTTTTTACATATTTCAATTGTACAGACACTACTTTTCTACAATTTTATTATATGTATTGATGATTAAGTGCCTTACTGAATGTTCAATTTCTTCCCCCATCTATAAAGTAAATACTTCTATGTAATTGTAACTTATTTAACCAAAAATAATGACAATCTTAAAAGCTTTGTACTGTAATATTTTGAGCAATGCAAATGAAATCAAAGTTAAAAGTTACGACGGGGGTTCAACTATGACTGCAATTAACATAAAATAATACTTAAAATTCAAGCGATCCCCGTCCCGAAGTTTATTAGTACAGATAACTTGAGAAAATATAAATAAAATGGTGGTTAGACGCGTATTACTTTAATGAAAACTTTGAGAAACAATCCTTAATTACTAATAATATAATCGCGAAACTGTGTTGGTTTCATTCGCGTTTCAAGATACTATTTTTATGTTATGACTAGCTGCTCCGCGCGGTTTCACCCCGTGGCTCCACTCCTGTTGGTCGTAGCGTGATGATATATAGCCAGCCTTCCTCGATAAATGAGCTATCTAACGCCGAAAGAATTTTTCAAATCGGACCAGTAGTTCCCGAGATTAGCGCGTTCAAATAAACAAACTCTTCAGCTTTATAATATTAGTATAGATTTTCCTTCCTAGCGGCACTGACTATCACAGTTAATATGTTAGATAGAGTGAATCAAGTACCTTCTACTCTTCTAGTAGCATGTGTTTTTTTCCTACATTACTTTCGAATGGATAAACAGATTTGGATGAAACTTTTGTATTGATAATTATAGTTTGTATAAACGTAATAACTGGCTTATTCAAAAAGTTTCATTTTAAAACTCACATTAAATAAAAGCCATATTTAATACAAACAATCTTCATCATTATTTCAAAAGCTTGATTCTCTAGCTAACCTGCAATAAGAATAATAATACTTACAAAAAATATAATCAAAAAAAAATAGTAATTAAATATAGCAAAGAAATATACTTTAAACTTAATCCCAACTTACAACTAACTTGCGATCAATTAAAAGTTCCACCATAACTTAGTAAGCATGTTTTGCGGATTCCGAATTGATAAGGTCAATTCAAACAACCGAAGTGTCTTGAGGTATTCAGGCCCTTTTGAACCGAACGTACCTTTTAGATTTATAGGGTGACTATATTGCAATATTCAACAAGTATTCGATATTTTTGTATTTATCTACTAAATATGACCGCCTCCTTCGTACAGTGGTACGCGTGAGAGTAGAACCGAGGGATCCTGGGTTCGATTCCCGGTGGAGACGAAGAAAAAAAAATGTCTCGGTCTGGCAGGACACAGAAGGCTGATCACCTACTTGTCCCTAAAGAAAATCGACCATTGAAACAGATGTATGCATCAATGCATCTGCCCCTTACCCCACTAGGGGACATGGGACTTCACTTTACTAAAGATGAAAAATTCTGATTTCTAATTACAGAAAAAAACGCGGTTCTTGGTTCTACTACAACTTTCATTTTAGCATTTCATGTACGTTTTTTAGCTATTCATCTTTAAAATAATGGTAACACAATATTGATACATTTATATAAAATTTCAACGAATACGAAATTTACTAACAGTAATCGAACGATACAGCTTTCAATATTTTTTCTAAATGCTATTAAAGTTGTATATGAAATAATTTAGTTTGATAGTAAGATAGAGCGGATTGAGAAGCTTTTGGTAGTACTATTTCATATTTTGTTCCTCGATTAAATTCGAATAGCTCATCGGATTGGGATAAAATTTTGGTAGTGATAGATTATTTAGTTGAGTATTTAGTTTGATAACTATCTCTTAGATATAGTAGTCACTGCAGGAGAAGCCTTCTCTTTTTCCTGATTCAGAATAATTTAAAGTTATTTGTTATTCTAATAGATATATTTTTATTCCGTCACACAAACCAAACCCATGGTCACAATCCCAAGGTTCCTTCAAGTGGCAGTATTTGCTGTGCAAGTTACTGACCTATATTGACTCTACCGATTTAGAGACCTGTAGTTTCCGAGTTATTAGCGAACAAACATAATGGCCTAATTGATGTTTGCTCAGGTCGTATGTGGGTGGAAGATAAACTGAGCATCTTGGATACTTAAATATGTAATTATGGGCTATCTCTTTGGTTTAGTTGAGGTGTCTATCACTACATAGTATAAAAGTCGCTTCTAGCTAGCTGTCTATGTATGCTTGTGGTATGCTTTGATCTTTAAAACTACGCAGCCAAGTTTGATGTTTTTTTTTAAAGATCTCAAGTAAGGTAATAATTTGTTAAGTTTTAGCCAAAGCGGTCGAAGCCGCGAACTGAAAGCTAGTAATAAATAAGTAGTTGTGTATTTTGAGCGTATATAAAACAATCTAGAACCCGCGGTTCTAGTCGTGGTACTGGGGAAAAACGCTTATATGCTAATCCTGTCTATTAGGTATCTATCTCTGTACCATATACCATACAGATCCGATCAAAATTTTATTCATGAAAAATGTGGTTAATATACATCAATATTTTCTTACAAATTTTTGCGTTTATTATTACTGGAATACATCTGCCCATAAACTCAAACTCAAACATTTATTTATTCAATTAGACTTCTTCTAGAAGCACTTTTGATACGTCATTACACATTTTTAACATTTACCACCGATTCGGAAAGCAGTATCTACGGAGACGAACCGGCAAGAAACTCCATAGTTATCAAGAAATCAAGAGTCACCAATACATTTAACTACATTCTATTAGATGACACAACTCAAATACAAATGACGCTTTTATTACAATGAACCATTATACGAAATAAAACCATTTCTCTTATCACTCGATAAGCCATTTACTATTTAAATCGTGTAACGCAATCCTATTAATCGTTAATACCATTAGGTTAAGAACGTGTAAGAACTATTGTGGGTTCCGTAGTTTATTTATGTATAGAATAAATTTTCAAATTTTAAGTTAGCTCAGTTTTTGAAATGTATCTTCTTAAGGCGCGTTGAGTGTAATTTCAAGGTCTCGTCATGGCAATACCGTCATGTCATGGAGTAAGGCGACGATTTTGGTATCTTTGAATCTTGTCAAAGATGTTTCACTTCTGACACATGTGCTCACGTTCTTTTTAGAATAGTTTTTGTGCATTCAATAACTCCATGGTATGTTGTCGGTTCAACAATTAATGAGCAAGGTATTAGATTCGATTCCTGGAGAAGAGTAAGACGAAACAAAAAATGAACAAATGAAAAAATTTGACACAAGTCTATCTACGAAAAGAAAATACAAATATAAAATACTACGATTACAAATACAGGTTTAATTTTTTTTACTAAGACAAGGGGATGGGATTTAACTCTTTAAAATATATTTTTAATTAAAAACATCTTATAAACGCTTGGCAAAAACGAAACTTACCTATATTTTAATAAATTAGCTTATTACACTGAAGGATAAAACGGATTATCCATATCTAAATCCTTTCTTATTCCATATTTATAAAATTTCCAAGAATATAAATGTACGAACAATAAAATAAACAATAATACTCACTCATACATATAAAGAACCCTAAATAATATAACAAGGACAGAGTCGTTCATATTTCGATGGATACACCCATATTTCCATCAAACTCTATGTCCCAAGTTATAAGATAGCTTTATATATACCACATATTGTTACAATGAAATTGTGATATATTCCAACAAATCGGAAGGTTTCTATAGAATACAAAAAACAGTGAAAACATTTGTATTGATATTAATTTCACACATTTAATATTCACAGTCATACTGATTTATATAATAAGTCAACCGAAGTTTATTTTGTTAAGCATATCATTCGGTTGATAAAAAGGTATAAAAATGTAAGTCCTTTTAAGTGATACTTAAATATCCACGTCCTAAACACAATAGAATCTTTAATTTCCCAAATGACATATACCTGCTTAAACCTAGAAAAAACATAAAATAATATAAGTACATAAATTTCCCCAATATTTACACTTTTATTTCTTCTAAACCCGCTGACGTCTTCGCCTTGCACCCCACAGATCGCATGCCGAACCTCGCCCATACAAATATGCAAATAAAAAACATAAAGGCAACACATAAGTAATTAATAAAAATATGTCTCCGTGCTATTAACGGGCGCGGATTGTACTAACACTTGATTTATTACGGTTTTATTATTGTGGCCTTAATTATTTTTAATCCTGTCCATGTATATTGGATTAATGATACAGGTAAGGTTTACCTATTCGACTTTTTTATATAAGAAATCACAGGTTTTTACATTTAAAACATAGAGGTACTAATGTAAGATTTACCTTTTGTCGATTTTTTTGGAAATTGTTGTAAGAGATCACATAATGGGAAAAATTTTGTAATTACATGAAGATTAAAGCTAGTGTTTGTGATTTATTATTATTACAAAATATTGTTTTGTCAGTAATTATGAGCATTTTTGACAGTATCGGCGAATGGTGACAGCTGGCTAAAAGTTCATAATAATATGATAAAATTCAAAATCAAACACAAACAATTACAACTAGATTTATTTTAGAAGTGTATTTGAATCGTCTTATAAATAAATTATTATCGTAATCCGAAATAAATAATTATATAAAAGTACTCATTATCAAACATTAATTAATATAGAATATAAACATTTATTAATATATATATTTCACTACATAAAACATTAAAATATTACCAGAAATATTCGCCCAAAAATCTTTAAATCAAACACATGACCCTGCTAATCGCAGACACACACGCGATCCACGCATAGTTATTAATTCCTGTCATTTTGTTTATGATCGTTAGTTGAATATTGGCTGATAATGTTTAATTATTTCATTTGAGTTTGAAACAATTTGTTGATAGATTTACCCTCTATTTATGTATTAAAGTATAATTTTCTTACGTTATGCACGTACTAGTATATATTTTATAAGTTCTAATGTTAATTTATTTCTGGGTTGCCTGGCAGAAAACGGTTATAAGTTATAAGACCATGCTATATTGTTATGTCTTAAGTTTCAGATACAATAAAGTTATTTTCACTTTATAAATTTTGAAACCAATAATTATTATCTATTGCTTCTCACATTGTCTCATTTAAGTTTGATTTAGTTCTGATTCTGATCCTTAACAGTGCGTTCATTAACTACATCTGCATGAATATATTTTCAAGTTCTTTTTCGTACGTAAAGCTGGGTATCCACTTAGGTTTGCCGTGGTATCCACTTAGGTAACCTGCTCTCCTTTTTTCATATCCTTAATGATATCAAAACAAATATCTCATGCAGTTCAATAATATATCAAAACGAACCCCTAATTATGTATCCTAACATACTATCACCGTAATTACCTCGAATTCCGTGAGATTACGTATCTATAACCACGAAAATTACTTTATATTAAGCCACGCCTTAATTAACGTAGTGATTTTTATATTCCAATGACTGGCGATATGCGTTTCATGTATTAAACTTACGTTTTTTAAAGGGTTTAGTAACCAACGCCCAATTTTTTGTTAGACACGCAAGAAGATAGTTTTTTGTAAGTCGCTCTAGTAAAACAATGAAGATATCGTGAGGAAAATAGATTCCAAAGTTGTTTGATTTACTGACTGAATTAATTTACATTTTCTATATAAAAAAAAAAATATTGAAAAATGTATTGGTAAGCGAACCAGTGAATGGTTCGACCAATGCGGCCACTTATTTTTAACGCGTTCGTTAAGACAAGGAAGGTTCTTTTGGAGAAAAGCACGAAAAATGGGCAATGGGGCAGAACAACGTCCGCGTTCTAAAAATTTAATACCCGAGAACTTATTATTAGTAGATATATATTATACGCATTTTAACACGTTAATATATTGTTTATCTGTTTCCATCTATAATAATTTTTATTATTATAATTTATATCTTCGCCTAACTACTGTACAAAAATTTCTTTAATTTATGGCAAATTTTTCAATCCTTGGTTAAAACTTATTCGTCGAATAATGTATAAAACTACCATTTTAAAAACGTATTCTAATTGCCCGTATTTGACAGTTTACGTGACATTTTAATATTATCGTGTAATACTTTATTGGACGGATAAGTTTTATCCAAGCATTGAAAAATCGGCCCTTATTCGAAAAACGTCAATAAAAACTAAAAATTTCCATCTATAGTCCAAGAGTCAACAATAAACGCATGATTAGAAAGAAACCAAATAAACATACATTAAATAGTCAAAGAGCCAATCTCAAAGCCACAGCTTTCATACCCCATTATGAAGCCTCAAAGCAAATGACATATATAAGAAAAAATCACTTCAAGTGTATGTGCTACTTAATATTTCACCTTTCATTACGGCATTTTAAATATTAATTTCTTGCTGCGCGAAATTGATCTTTATCACGTGGAAATAAGGGTGGGGGTAAGCGTTGCTTTTTATTGATGGTATATTTACTAATTTTAACTAGACGTCTAGTTTTTTATTGATATTGTAAAAAATTGGTAAATTACGTATATTCTTTATAAAAAAATTCTACTTCTCAATTCAACTATTTTTAATTCGTTTACTAACTCTACATTGTCCAATTAGATACAATAATTATGCTTAAATAAAGGTATTAAAATTTGCATAAGTAATACCTTTAGTTAAGTTTTTAAACCCTAAAAAAATAGTTTTCAATACAAATATACATCGAAAACCTCCTTTTTTAATAATTATTGAAAAATGAATAATAGCAGAAGTCCTTATACAGATTATTAAAACAATTAAAATCAAAATACCTACCTCTAATAACCGCCAAAAACGTTCCAGAATCATTCAAACGTTCCGTTTTTGAATTCAAACGTTATCATAACGGTTAACCCTCCACGCACATGGAGGTAAATACGTTGCACTAAAACTTTTGTTTTTTTTTCGGGAATATACCAGAGTTCATTGAAAAATAATCCAAAGCGTACAGGTTAAAAATACGAGTCCTCTGATACTCGCATCTCGACATCGGTCGTTCATTTTTGATGAGGAATCTTTTGATATCCTCCCCCCACCTCCCTGACTCAGATAATGCGCTTTACATACTGCGACTAAGGTTAAAGGACAAGCAAATATATAAATTTTGGTTGTTGTATTGAAAACTGTAGGTACTTATTTGCGAGTGTTTGTGTGTACGTTATGTAGAGTTTATAAAAGCAGAATTAAAGCTAAAAATCAAATAACCAAATATTTATTGAATACTTCCTTATATTAATAACAATATTGATCTTTATACGAAGAAATGTAAGGAATATACGTTGATTATAAATCAACGAAGATATTATATGAAAGACAAGATAATAATTAGGTAACGAATATTTTTTTTATTCATGTTTATTAATTTAATTATAGTCATTGTTTTAGGTTTAAACATCCTTTCCACTCGTCAATCTTTAATCTGGATTTAGTCTATCCCTGTTCCATGTATATAAATGTCTGTCATTCTCTACATCCGTGTGTCACGCAATAAAACCCCACTCGGCGGTCTGTCCGTATTGAAATTTTTGAATATGCCAACACTCGAGGATTCAACACTCGAGTGTATCCCAAAATTTTCGGCGTAATTATACAGTCGAGAGGATCTCGATTTTAGTTCACCGATATTATGTTTTGCCAACCGCCTTTTTGCTGTTTTGACCGTTGAAAAGGCATATTGCTATGCCGTGTTGTTGAATTTGTTTCTATGTTTTCGTTTTTAATTCTTATTCATAAATACATACTGCATAGACAGTATGTCTTGATAGTTTTAAATAGATGGGCTGTAATCTCGATGACTTATAGTGCACAAAAGAATTTATGTTTAATTTAATTTAAATCGATTCTTATTACAAATAAAATAAAATACATTATATGCAAAACTAAACACGTAAACATAAAATACTAATAATAATAAAATATAACTTTTTTTTTCATTTGTCTATAAACAATCTTGGCTGTATAGCATATTTCCTTTGCCTTGACACATCGATGCGGCGTTTTACAAAATGGCGGGGATTGGGCGGGAAAACAAAATTTAAAATTCAAGAAAACAATATCGAGTGTGCATATTCTATACAACGTTCGGATACTTTACGACCGCACTGGGAAATGTGACATTGCTTTTTCCAGAGAAATAGGAATCTATTTTGTTGACGGCGTTATTTATATTACTCGTAATGTGGTGCTTGCAAAATTGTATGTGTTTGCCTTAGGTAAAATATTTTACTTATTAAATACACGGGACATATTATATACACGGAAAAAGCACGAGTGAGAGTTAGATTTCCTATTGCCTATGCTTTTCTACATAGTTTCATTAAAATCCGTTCAGTAGTTTTCGCGTGATAGAGCTTAAAATATCATTACATACAAAAATTCACATTGATGTCAAACTTAACGAATTAAACGACGCAAACATAATATGCTACTGCATAGATACTTCTAGTACTAGTATTTATTAAATTTAACTTAAATAAATAATTACCTACCTATTCATTACAATTAATTTACGAATCAGATTGTGGTTAAAATTTATAAGCCCCTTAATATTGTTTAAATAATATTTGTGTTGACTTAATGTGATCTCAAAGGAAATAATTCATACAATTAAAATTACCCTAAGACAAAAATACACTACCAAAAGTGAACACTTAAAAAGCTCTAAATATATTATCTAAAACAAACAAAAAATAATGAAAATCAATTTATCCTTCCGATATATTCTTTACCCCAGTAAGAGCTCTCAACTCAAGGGCAGGTCAGCTCTTGAATGGAAATTCAAAATCAATGTCAAATATGTTACCTTCTTGGGTTTAAGGAGCTCTTATGTAGGATAAAATTAAATAAAAAAACATTTTCTATAGAAAAACGTATGGTAAAGTACGGACTTTTGATTATGTTTAATTTGTCATTTTTATAACGTTTGTCCCTGGCTATAGTAGTTTATCTTACTTATATTTTCTAATACGTAATTATATTATGGTTTTAAACTAATTCAATAGTAGGTAGGTACATCACTAGATATTAAATAAAGATACCACAGTTCTTCTGTTCATCACTCATTCATCACTACATAGTATAAAACAAAGGTTCTGTTTATCATACCTATGCATGCTTAAATCTTTAAAACTATGCAACGGATTTTTACGCGGTTTTTTATAGATAGAGTGATTCAAGAAAAAGGTATATAATATGTAATTTGTTAATTATTCTACAAAGCAGGCGAAACCGCGCTCAGAAAGCTAGTAACACAAATAAAATATTAATATACGTTATTGATTGCTTTACATTTGTTTTACATTACAAACTGTCATAATAAATTTTGCCTATTCTCGAAGGTTCTAGAAGCTATTACTAGAAACTGGAAACTTATTCTGGAAACTTCTCGAATCATCAAGATCAATGCTACAAAAACGCGGCTCCCTGAAATCAATACGGAACAAGACCCACAGTCTATTTCTCTCAGTTTACCCTAAGTACTGTCGTTGATTTTTATTCATTTACCCTGACGTCGGACATATCGGTGTTGCTGGCGAGGAAATTGCATTCCTCCTAATAATTCCTCATAAGGGACACGTTTATTGTTTCTACTTTGTTAGGGCACTGTATTGGACGGCCATGGTTTGTCTATATATTATAAAGCTGAAGAGTTTGTTTGTTTGAACGCGTTAATCTCAGGAACTACTATCCGATTAGAAAAAATATTTCTGTGTTAGATTGCCCATTTATCGAGGAAGGCTCTATAATATCATTACGCTAAAACAGGAGCGAAGCAATACAGGTAAAACCGTGGGGCACAGCTAGTCGTGATATAATTTAAAAATAAGTACGCATAATATGTTTTTTAATGTTCAAGTTCCTTATGCAGTGATGAAAAAAATGTCTAGCATTATTTTTTGATCATGAAAATTAAAATGCCGAAATGTATGTCCATATAGTATCCAATGATATCTAAACGAATCAATTCAATCGAATATTTTCTCCCGTTTTTCGATAAGGTTTGTCAAATAAAACTTAAAAAACATCATCTAGATCGACACCAGGATCATCACTACCACCTGAAATAAAGCAAATTATATTATTAAAAATCTATTAAGGGCCGATTTTTCAATACTTGGCTAAAATTACCCAAATAAAGTATAACACGGTAGTATTAAAATGTTACCTGTAAACTGTCAAATACAGAATACATTCTTGAAATGGTAGTTTAATACGTTATTGGACGAATAAGTTTTAACCAAGGATTGAAAAATCAGCCCTAAGTCAACCAACATTTAAAATAAACACACATTAAATTATTATAACGTTCGCAAGCAAGATTACACTGAGATAAGACGTTAATCAACTTAGGTCCATCATAAGTAAAGGTCTGCGGATTACATTTATGCCCCCGAAATAATTAATTCCCTTTAACTTCATTAAGAAACCCGCATAGGTGTAATTAGAATGAGGAATCTTAATTGTTGAATTGAATGCGGAATATACGGGCGGGAAGGATGGACTATGCGTATTTTATTTGAAAATTTAATAGAGCAATTTAATTTCTTTGAAATACAGGTATCAAAAAGATATAGATGCATTTAAAACATATTATCAAAATCAAACTGAACTATATTTTTGTAATATACCTATAGATTTACATAGACACACATGATTATTTACGACGCCTGTAGTTTCACTAAGCAAAGTCTGTAATCAAACACACTCATTTTTTTATGTTTATGTTTAATTTAAAATATTAAGTACCGTACAGTAGGTTCTAAATATAACTATAAAAAATTCATACCACAAAAAAGAAGTATTACAAACTTATGGCGTAGAAAAATGATCAACTAAAAATTATAGCCTAATATGTATAGTAGTAAGTATCATGATAATACAAGCTTCAGTTTATGTTTGCACATAAAATAAAATCAGCGTATTGTAATTCTCGATTAAACTTATCGAAGACTTACTTTTACATACCTACTTTGGCAATTACCAAATCAATTATCTTCATCTCTAAAGAACATCCTCACACCTATAAAAGTCGGCATCCTTACAGCCCGTGTGTCTCAAAGCCGCGTATTCACGATCATAATAGGATGAATGTATGGTTTAACGTCGGTCAAGGCGTGATGCTGTAACAATAAGACATTGTTCCCAACCTCAAAGGGTCGCGGATAATGGCTATATGAATTAGCTGAATGCTTGATGAATTTCCAACGTGACGTGGATTGCCGTTATTATGGTGGATTATTCAATATGTTACTATTGTTGAGGTGCTAATAAAATGTGGTAGGTATTAGGTATAGGCTGAAGAGTTTGTTTGTTTAAACGCGCTAATCTCGGGAACTACTGGTCCGATTTGATTCTTTCGGTGTTGGATGGAATGGAGCCACGGGGGTGAAACCGCGCCGCGCGGAGCAGCTAGTGATGGATAAGAGTTCTAATATAAGCCTTCCCACTTTTTTAAACAAAATTTATGATCGTTGTGCCTATTTAACTAAAATTTGGCATCATATACTCTACATAAAAAGGCTCCGAATTCGAATCGTATCAGAATATAATAAGATGCTGAAGCCTCATACTGAAAGGATCCACATAATCCGTACTAATATTATAAATGCGAAAGTAACTCTGTCTGTCTGTCTGTTACTCAACCACGCCTAAACTACTGAACCAATTTGCATGAAATTTGGTATGGAGATATTTTGATATCCGAGAAAGGACATAGGCTACCTTTTATTGTGAAATATGTACCACGGGCGAAGCCGGGGCGGACCTCTAGTAATATTATAAATGCGAAAGTGTGTTTATTCGTTTTAATGTGACATGGCCATGGGTAACTTTTGACAGCGGTGAAACGACTCATACTAATGCGAATCTAACATCAGGGGAATCCGCGGGCAAAGAAAAATATATGAATATTGTTTTAAATAAAAATGATGGTGATGATATTATTCATGAAATTAATAATAATTCCATAATTCCAGGGCCCTGGTGAAAGCGCCCAACGACCGGGCGAGTTTATACGTTCGCTAGCTATGCAGATACTGAGCCATTCTGCGCACGCGCGGCCTGTGGATAGAGAGCATAGCGTACGGGATGTGGGTGGGAATAGGTCGGTGGTTTACTTTAATCAGTCGTAAAAATTTCCAATTTTAGGAAGATTAGAAAAATTATTTTAACAATAGTTAGGGAAATTTCGATTGACAGAAAAATTACGATAAGTCAGGAAAAATTTCTATAAGTCAGGAAAATTTCCATAAGTCGGGAAAATTTCTATAAGCTGGAAAATTTCCATAAGAAAGGAAAATTTCTATACGCCAGGAAAATTTCTATAAACAAGGAAAATTTCTATACGTCAGGAAAATTTCTATAAGTCAGGAAAATTTCTATACGTCAGGAAAATTTATATAGATAAGGAAAATTTGTATAAGTCAGGAAAATGTTTATAAGCCAGGAAAATTTCTATACGCCAGGAAAATTTCCATAAGTCCGGAAAATTTCTATATGTAAGGAAAAATCCATAAGTCGGGAAAATTACGATAAGTCAGGAAAAATTTTCTATAAGTCAGGAAAATTTCCATACGTCCGCGTCGGGAAAATTTCTATAATCTGGAAAATTTCTATAAACAAGGAACATTTCTATACGTGAGGAAAATTTCTATACGCCAGGAAAATTTCCATAAGTCCGGAAAATTTCTATACGTAAGGAAAAATCCATAAGTCAGAAAAATTACGATAAGTCAGGAAAATTTTCTATAAGACAGGAAAATTTCTATACGTCGGGAAAATTTCTATAAGCTGGAAAATTTCTATAAACATGGAAAATTACTATACGTGAGGAAAATTTCTATAAGCCAGGAAAATTTGTGTAAATCAGGAAAAATGATATACGTCAGGAAAATTTCTATACGTCAGGAAAATGTCTATACGTCAGGAAAATTTCTATACGTCAGGAAAATTTATATACGTCGGGAAAATTTCTATAAGCCAGCAAAATTTCTATCCGTCCGGAAAATTTCTATACGTCAGGAAAAATCCATAAGTCGGGAAAATTACGATAATTCAGGAAAAATTTTCTATAAGTCAGGAAAATTTCCATACGTCGGGAAAATTTCTATAAGCTGGAAAATTTCTATAAACAAGGAACATTTCTATACGTGAGGAAAATTTCTATAAGCCAGGAAAATTTGTATAAGTCAGGAAAAATTATATGCGCCAGGAAAATTTATTTACGTCAGGAAAAATTCTATAAGCCAGGAAAATTTCTATACGTGAGGAAAATTTCTCTTTGCCGCAAAAATTTCTATAAGTCAGGAAAAATCCATAAGTCAGGAAAATTTCGATAAGACAGGAGAATTTCTATACGTCAGGAAAATTTCTATAAGTCAGGAAAATTTCGATAAGTCAATAAAAAATAATATTATAGATTATTTTTCCGACCCAAATATCGACCAATAGAATTGCACCATTCGACGTCACGTGGTACAACCTACATGGTATTATACTGATAATTTTTTGAAAATTTTCTCTGGTCGTTGACGTCAAACTGACAGGTTGAATTCAATTGTGAAATTATTGGCCGACATTTGGGACGGAAAAATAATCCCCCGAATACCACACCAGCTTCAAAATTATCTGGCATTTCCCTCAAGGTTCCCTGCAAACAAATAAAGTCGTCAAGTTTTTCAGGAAAAATCACTCGCGCTTCGCGCTCGTGATTTTTTAACCTTGACTAAAAACTTGACTCCTTCATTTGTTTGCAACGAACCTATCGGAAAATACCCGATAATTTTGAAGCTCTTGTGGTATTATAAGTGATAAATTATGATAAAATACGTATTTAAGGCGATAGAAACGATTCAACTATAAATTTATATTTAAACATGGTATGCATAGTAAATAACCTTGTATTTCGTGTTTCTCAGAAATAATTCAGAAGAGAACTTAATACAACGGTTCCGTGAGATGGGAGAGGAATAGAGGATACGGAAGATTGCTCTAAACCGTTGTTAGACCGTAATAATATTATTATTTATTTAATTAAGTATTTAATTTGATAGATAAATTAAAAAAATTAATCAGAGAGATAATGTAAAAAGCAGTTTTAATCCTACTACCTAATATTATAAATGCGAAAGTTTGTGAGGATGTGTGTGTGTGTGTGTGTTTGTTACTCTTTCACGCAAATACTACTGAACCGATTACAATGAAATTTAGCACACATATAGAAGGTAACTTGGATTAACACATAGGGTAGGTTTTATCCCGGAAATCCCACGGGAACGGGAACTATGCGGGTTTTCCTTTGAAAACGCGGGCGAAGCCGCGGGCGGAAATCTTGTAGCCTATAAATTTACCATTACTAAATAGTTACTACGTAAAACTCCTTTTTTACATAACATTATTGAATGAACTCCAAACATTCAAACCCTTAATGAGCACATTCATGCCTCAAATCCGATTCATAATAATTAGAATGTTTATGAATACAAGTTTCCTTTGATTTAAAGATATTACGGTATTACCTAATAGACGTAGCTGCAGCTGTTCGAGCAGCACTAGATTCGAAATGAGAAAAGTTTCACGTAACCGTCGGAGTCAATACTAGCTATAAACAAATCTTTCTACATGACCCCGGTTCCTGGACTTTCCACTCTATATCTAGTGGTTAAAGATGAAATTCGATCGCAGGAACCGATTCATGTTTTGCGTATGACGCTTAATCCAGCGCCGATAAAGTTTTTCTAATAAGGTTCTCTGCTGCATTATTAGGTCGGAAATTAAAAGTTGCACTGTTACATATTGTGCGGAGGCTGGCTTTGATGGAAGGCTTTTGCTGTTGGATGCGCAATGTATGCATAGTATTTGTTAACGACTTTATGTTCCAGCCATGGATCCTTTGAGATACAGATATATTGGGATGTTTTGAATAAAAATTCAGTATCTGAAGTTTTATAATTTTAAACTCTTTTTAAAAAACACAGGCAACATCTATGTGAGGAAAAAAATATTTTAAAATATGATAAGGCGTTGTATATTTCAATAAATATACACTATAGCAATAAATTAAATAAATTGGGTAAGTACAAGGTGCAGGTAAAATGTCTACACCTATCATTTCAAATATCAATAATTATTATTTTTGTTTCAATTACTTCCTTTTAAAATGATTATACAAAATTAATGAAAGTCAACAAGAATCAAGATAAACCACATCTTATCATATCTTCAGTTTAAATTTAATTTCTTTAAATAATAAAATATTTATGATAAAATAATTTTGAACTCCTGTTCGATTTATAGAAGCAAACACGGACCATAAGTATTGGTCATGAGATACTAGGCGTTTTAAATCTATACTATACTAATATTATAAAGCTGAAGAGTTTATTTGTTTGAACGCGCTAATCTCGGGAACTACTGGTCTGATTTGAAAAATTCTTTCGGTGTTAGATAGCCCATTTATCGAGGAGGGCTATAGGCTATATATCATCACGCAGGCGCGGTCCCAGGGGGGGGGGGGGGTCACGGGGGACATGACCCCCCCCAAAATCGTACTTAAAAAATAGAAAAAAACCTAATACTGTACAAAATATAAAATAAAAACTGGCCAAGTGCGCATCGGAGTCACTTGCACACATAAAGTTCCGTTAAATCTGTTTTTAATCCCTTGCGAATGTCGAAATTTGCGAAAATTTGCAGCATATACGTACAGCTGTAAAACTTTAGATTCGTTGGCTTATAAGTTTGATTTTTTCACAGCTTCAAGTGTCGATTTAAGTAATCAATAAAAATAACAGTCTGATAAATCCACGCGTTCTTTAAATAAAAGCGGCTAAGTGCGAGTCAGACTCGCGCACCGAGGGATCCGAACAAACCTACTTTTTATTATGTTGTAATTCTAAAATGTATGTTTTAAAATTTTTCCTTTATCTGGGCTATAATACATTGCTTTAAAAAATTTCAAGACTGTATCAACGGGAAGAACAATGTAGATTTTGATTCCCATGTGAATGTCGAAATTTGCGATAATTTGCAGCATAAACGGCTGTATATTTGGATTGCGTTGGCTTATAAGTTTGATTTGTGGTTTGATTTTTTCACAGCTTCAAGGGACCGTAGACTTAAGTATTCGATATGAATTTCATCTTCATACCTTCACGCTTTCCTGAGAAAAAGGGTTTTGATAGACAGAAAACTTAAAAATTATGAGATATTTTTTTTTATGTGATGTAATTAAAAAAATATATTTCTTGCAATTATTCCTGTACTATTAGATGTTGCTTCGTACCGGAGTTCAACTCTCTGTGTTCATGGGAAGCACCCTGTAGATTTTAATTCCCTTGCGAATGTCGAAATTTGCGAAAATTTTCAGCATTTACGGCTGTCTATCACGGGATCATAGATTTTCTGACGCGTTTCTGAGAAAAAAGGTGTTGACAGACAGACGCGTGGAGGTATGAAGTTGAAATTTATATCGAATACTCAAGTATCCGGTCCCTTGATGCTGTGAAAAAATCAACCTTATAAGCCAACGCAATCAATAGATACAGCCGTAAATGCTGAAAATTTTCGCAAATTTCGACATTCGCAAGAGCATTAAAACCTACAGGGTGCTTCCCATGAACACAGAATCTTGAAATTTGGTACAAAGTAACGTCTTATAACACAGATATAGGAATAATTATCAAAAATATGAATTTTTAATTACATTGTATAAAAAAATATTTTTAATAATTTTAAACTTAAGTACCAACCCTTACAAATGAACGCTTACATGTATTAAATTTATTTTCCCATCAAAAACTCAGGTTTATAATAAATTAGTTTAAGCTGTAATAAAACCAAACTTTTGTGTCAACTCAATCAGGAGATACAGCCGTAAATGCAGAAAATTTTCGCAAAATTTCGACATTCGCAAGGATATCAAAATTAATAACCGTAGACCGTAGTGAAGAGATTTAAAGCTCTGAAAAAATCAAAATTATAATATGCTGCAAATTAACGCAAATTTCGACATTCACATGGGAATCAAAACCTACATGCTTCCCGTTGATATGATTGGCGTCGGATCAAACAAAATTTATCATTTCCAAGTACAATAGATGATTTGAAAAAGAAAAAATCCTTTTTAAAAAGAAAGAATCCTTGATGAATTATTACAGAAACCATATTATATATTAATTATTAACTAATATTTTTTTTGCTGCGGTAAATGCCAATAATTACCGACATATCTAGGTAAACTGTAGTGTAACCACACCAGTTCATGCCATAATTATTGCGGTAACAGCCCGGTAGACGGTAAGGTAGTGTGGCCGTAGCATTACACGATAACTTATACCGTTCGAGTTCTTTAAATTTTTGTTCGCATTTTCCTGTCCATGAAATAGGTAGTTAACTAATTATATGACAAGAAAAAAAATATTAACTACCGTACGTGTACCTATATTAAATGATATGAGTAAATTTTTATACAGCAAAATTTCTAGTACATGCAAAATATTTTTTTAACATTTTAAAGATTGTAAATCAATTAATTACTTAGTTATTTACACGCAAAAACGTTCCCGTTTCAAGCTGAACGCATGCAATGACCGCAGCTGCTGTCAACTGCGCATACACTTTCAGTGTTTAGCAGCGGCTCTTTGCGCTCGCTCGTGGCCATGAGTTTTAAAAACAAAGTTGTTGTTATAACTGGCGCAAGTTCAGGCATTGGAGCCGCCACGGCTGTAGCATTTGCTAAGGAAGGCGCTCAACTCGTCTTAGTAGCGAGCAATAAGAAAAAACTAAGAAATGTGAAGAGCGCCTGCCAAGCTGCAGGAAGCAAAGTATCTATAGTCATAACAGACCTCTCGGAGGAAGTATACAGCGGTGTTATAAACTCAGTAATAAAAATACACAAGAGAATAGACGTGCTAGTCAACAACGCGGGAGTACTAGAATATGGAAAATTAAGAGATAACACTCTGGTCGATGCGTTTGATGAAATTATGGATGTAAACATCGCAGCTCCCGTTTTTCTAACTACTTACGCAGCTCCACACCTCATAGCAAGTAAAGGTAATGTAGTAAACATATCTGCGATAGACGCAGAGAAGGTTGTATGCGAAGAATACGGAGCGTTTAGTGTGACAAAGGCGGCACTAAACCAGTTCACTAGAGCGGCGGCAATAGAATTAGGAGAGCATGGTGTTAGAGTGAACTCAATAAGCCCATCAGATGTTAGGACCAATATGTACAAAAACGCGGGGAATACAAAAGAAAATGTTGAATTTAAAAGTGTTCTCAATCCGTGGACTGAACCGGAGCAGATTGCTGATTTGATACTGTTTGTGGCTAGTGATAAGGCAAGAGGTATCACTGGATCGAATTTAGTTTGTGATAATGGTAGCATGTTGTTGTGATTAACTTAGATCTTAAGTGTAGCTTCATAAAGTTCACTATTGCATTTAACGAATTGTTATTGTATAAGTTGATAAATGGAGAAAATTATCCAATTAATTATTTTGCAATTGTATAAATTAGAAAAACTGATAAAAATAACAAAAAACATGGAATTAGAATCTTTATAGTAATAAGCTCTCCTTGTTTCAAAATATTCGTGAATAGTAGTTTGAAATAGTTTAAGAACGTTTTTTGGTTCAATATTTAAATTAAGTTCAGATTAATTTTAGATAATAATAAATCATGATAATAAAAGGTAACACTTTTATTTACCCCCTATTTCCAGTATTCTAGGAAGCAATGTAACTCAATGTACGATCGCAAAAATGTAATAATGTAGTAGTTAAATAATACATTTTTGTGTAGATGGTGTCATTGCTTGTGTATCCTACAAATACACATACATCCATCGTGTGTATGTTTGATTCTCTTTCACAAAAAAACTACTGAAGCGATTACAATGAAATTTAGCACACATATAGGGGTAACTTGGATTAACACATAGAATAGGTTTTATCCCGGAAATCCTGCGGGAACGGCAACTATGCGGGGTTTTCTTTGAAAATGCGGGTGAAGTCGCCTGCGGAAAGCTAGTCTAATATAATACTGCTTGTAGGTTTTTTTTTTTGAAGCTAGTCTTAGATCATTAATGATCTAAGAAGCTAGTGATAAGGCTAAAAGTAGGGTCGAATTTTTGTGTGTGATAATGAAATAACATTGAATTCGTGATTTTGTTGTAAATGGGATTATAGTATTAAATAAATAGTAAATTGATATTAATTGTAAGTCTCAACTCTCAAGATATTCAATTAAATCAAGATAACGATAAACGTAATTACAAATTAGTAGGTATCTAAACATGGATATTTTTAACTAGGTAGGTATTTCTAGTTATATTATGTTTTCTTCAATAACAATAGTCACTATAATAACAAAAACGCAACTATGCTATAAATATGATATGCTATAAAATTATGTTTTACAAAGTTATTATTGTTACACAATTTATTTTAAAACAAAGAAAAACAACGAATTTAGAAACTTGCGTTATTTTTATTAATGTAAGTTATTAATAAATATTTACAACTAGCTTTCCGCCCGCGGCATCGCTCGCGCAGTCAAAGAAAAACCCGCATAGTTCCTGTTCCCGTGGGATTTCCGGAATAAAACCTATCCTATGTCCCGGGGTAAAAAGTAGCCTATGTCCTTTCTCGGATATCAAAATATTTCTATACAAAATTTCATGCAAATTGGTTCAGTAGTTAAGGCGTGATTGAGTAACAGACAGACAGACAGAGTTACTTTCGCATTTATAATATTAGATAGATGGATTTAACTGTATGTATTTAGGTATATGTTTGTCCTATTGGTATGGTTCATGGCCATCGCCAGGAACTTATGATGTCATAATGACCCAATTTGTAGCATCAAATTCCATTGTTTCTTCTGATAGAACTTTTGATTGTAGAACTGGAACAAATGCAGCAATGTAGTGATAAATGATAATATATTTCATGACCACTAATCAGAATATGTGATATCAAGTTACACGAGGTTTCGTAGAAAAAACGTGCAAAATTTTTCGATGTCTGTCCAGAAGGTAGCATATAAAATTCTGAAGTAATATTTAGAATAAAAATTGGTTGTCTGTAAAGTCGGTTTACTGACGATAGTTGAACGTGACAACGTCCGATTGTGCTTCTTTGTCGCTCGTTCCGCGCTCTCGCTTGCACTTCAAGCCTATGGAACGCCTCAGAGCGAGGTAACACCGCATGAGCCATGTTTTTTCGTGCGTGCAGCCGGTAATATCGAATTATAAGACGTTATCACGTCAAAAATAATTAGTTAAGAAATACAAAACGTCATTAATTATGTGAACAATGAACATATTTAGAAAATTTAACAACATTTGAACTTCAATAAATAAGATTGCACGATTTAATTCCGCCATCCCCGTTTTTCCATCGATCGTCGAGGCGCACAGACTCTAGGCATCGCCATATGGTGGACGTTCCATGTACCCGCACAAAGCGGTTCGGATCGACATTCTTCATTCGAACCGCGAGGGACTGGAACATGCTTTCTGAGTCTGTGTTCCCCGACGACTACAATATGGGGGTCTTCAAGCGAAGAGTGAACCGGTACCTTCTAGGGAAGCGCGCTCCATCTTAGGCCACATCTCAGCTTACCATCAGGCGAAATCGTGGTCAAGCGCTTCCCTATCGTACAATAAAAAAAAAAAAAAAAAAAGATTATTTATAAGACAAATACTAGTCTATATTATTATCGAAAAAAGTATTCCTTAACCTATGGTTTTCGTTCATGTACCAATTATTATTAATTAAAAAGCTACATCATATTTTAGCAAATCAATTAAAATAAATAATAATAAACAAAATTTATAAACAAATTCATCGGGAATTCCCTTGCGTAAAACTCAAAGCCATGCGTCATTCATTTTATCACGTTACAATATCGCATGCACCGTTTTCCTGTTCCCGCGGGCCGCGACGCCCAAGCCAGTGCGCACACGCATACCGCGCTGTAAACACGTGACGATGTTTAAAAATAAAGTTGTTATCATCACCGGCGCAAGTTCTAATATCGGTCAAACTATAGCCAGCAAATTCGCTAAAGAACACGCCTCCCTTGTACTTGTTGGCAGAGACGAGGAAAAACTAGCAAAGGTAAAGAAACTATGCGACGAAGAAGGCGCGAGTGCGTTCATTGTCAAGGCTGATCTAACTTACGATGAACAAGCGGAGAGGGTTATCAAAGAAACAATCGAGAAGTATAAAAAACTTGACGTGTTAGTAAACAACGCGTCTATTCTGCGATTTGGAAATATAACTGATGCAACAATTCTGGAAACGTTTGATGATGTCATGAATATGAATATCAGAGCTGTAATGGCACTAACCTCATATGCAACAGAACATCTAATAGCAAGTAAGGGTAATATAGTGAATGTATCATCGATTGCTGGTTAAAGAGTTGTATCTAGGGTTGCCAACCGTACTATAATATATAGTATTGTACTATATTTCGGGTCTGCGTACTATATACTGTTGAAAACATATATAGTACGCAAAAATACTATATTTTCAACACCGACAAATGTTACAAAGAAATCCTTCATTAAAAAAAATATGGCTAAGTCATATAACCTATTGCGCATATACCAGTGGCGAGAAGAAAGAAACAGAAGTAGTGTATCATTAATAAAAAATGAGCTTTTGATTTATATTAATTTAAAAATTGAATGTGACAAGAAGCTTGACACTTTTATTTTAAACATAAAAATAACTGCGTTAAAAACAACCGACTTCAAAAACGGAAAAGTACAAAATAAAAAAGATTTGATATCATTAATTACTACATATTATTTAGATGTGCTATTTATTAAATAGGTTTGATGTCGGTAAATAATATGTAGTAATTAATGATATCAAATCTTTTTTATTTTGTACTTTTCCGTTTTTGAAGTCGGTTGTTTTTAACGCAGTTATTTTTATTTAATACTTTTTAGTTTTTAGTGTATTTTTCAACACGAATCAAACGAGCCCAATCTCGATAAAGTTGAGTCAATATATTACTAAGTCCAGAGGCGGCTCGCCCTAAGGAGCGCTGGTGCAGTGAACTCCCATAAATAATTATAATAAAATCTTAAATCATACTCCTTAATTTAATTATAAACATTAATTATTACTATTTAAAATCAATCGTAATCTTTAAAACTACTGTTAATACCAATGAATATATCCATCATTCCATCATTCCATACACCTGTATAATACCTACTGTATTATGTAACGCGCGAAGCGGAGCGCTCACGATTGCGCTCCAATGAAAAAAGATTTAGTACATTTCCTAATACGAAATCCAATAGGAGTGAAAGAGAGGGTTTTGCCAGAGCCCTGCGCGTGAAACAAAAGATTTTCTATGGAAAAGTAGCAAAATTCGGAGCGCCGCACCCGCAAACGTTGCCGGTTCGTTTTTACCGTCCGGCAGGACAGCGATTGCGCGCGCGGCGCGACGTTGCCAGTTGCCACTTTTATAATATAAACAAACACTCGAGTCAACTTCAATGCACGCGCGCGATTCATGCAATTTTCTAATTAAAATTATAAAATACGTGTTGAAATAGCCTGTAGTTATCAGTATTACTTGTGAGTGTTAAAATGAACAATAATTATAATGTGGCGTTCATTAAAAAGTGTGATAAAACGTTACAAATTCGGCTTGAATGTAAAGCTAAGGGACCGCCACGGCCTGAACTTGATCTGACGCAAAAATGTACGACAAAAACGAAAACATATACGCGTGTGTTTAAATCTGAACAATATGTGAAAACACCGTGGTTGTGTGGTTGTGATGAAAGCAACAAACTATTTTGTTTTCCGTGTCTTTTATTTAAAGCGGGCGCGGCCGGCGGAGGTGAGAGTGCTTGGACTGAAACGGGCGTTGACGACTTAGCTCATCTTTCAATCAAGATGAAAAAACATTCACAATCTCGGTACCATTTGTTGAATGAACTGCAATTGGCGTCTATCGGTCTTGTCGCTTTAAGTTATAGATATTTTTGCACACCAAAAAGAAAGACGTATCACGTATGCATTTTCTTTATAAGTAATTTTTTTGATAAATTGTACTGCTTTACACCATGTATTTTCAGTGTTTTATTTCAAGTGAACACCCATAAAATTTTGTCACGAGCCGCCTCTGACTAAGTCCCTATGGCCACCTTCCGATTACATTGTCAAATCAGCTCTCTGTCATGATAATTTTTCATCGCTATCCAATTTACATACGTATACAAAATTTCAGCTCAATCGGTTACCGGGAAGTGAATCAAAGTTACTTGGCACATTTCAATTAAGTCATCGAGTACAGACAAAAATGCTCATAAAATAAAAACTCCTGGGCCTATCCGAATAAAATTTTTATGGGACCAATTCAACACCATCCCGCATCGAACAAAAAAAAAGAATCACGTAAATCGGTTAAGAAACCTCGGAGTAATCGTTGTACATACATAAAAAAAAATTATACTGGCCGAATTGATAACCTCCTCCTTTTTTTGAAGTCGGTTAAAAAAGCTGTTACACAGTGCAAGAAGTGCAAAAAAATGTAGTTTTTATAAAAATAAATATATATTTGTCTATTTTTTTGTTTTTCCCATAAAATACTATATTTTTTTAAATGTACTATATATTTTTACACCTTATTTTGGAAAATACTATATTTTGATGATGAAGTGTTGGCAACCCTAGTTGTATCTGTACAACTTTCTGCGTACTGCATGTCACACGCAGCTTTAATCCATTTCACAAAATTAGCAGCATTTGAATTAGGTAAAGAAGGAGTGAGAGTAAATTCTGTGAGTACACAGGCAGTACTGGATGAACATGAAATTGAAACACTATTAAATACTCTTTTACACGAGGATCCGAGTTCTGAAGAAATCGCTGATATGGTTATTTATTTAGCGAGTGATGATGCTAAGAGCGTCACAGGAGCAAATTATACTTGTGATAGTGGAGCTTTGGCTTATAATTAAGTATAGGCAATGCATTAATGTGATTTTAAAGGAAATGGGATCATAAATTGTGTCCATATTTTTCTTGCTTTCAAAACTATTGAAGGAAAATTTGAATTATTTGAAATTTAGGTGTTATGCGAGTCCTTACAGCTTGTAGTTCTTGCGTTTATTCAGTGAAGACTGTTACATATTATTGTGATTTCTAGTTATTGTTTGTGTGTTCGTGATATTTGTAATTATAATTTAAAAGTATTTTATGTAAATATAAAATTTTAAATTAAGTATAAGTTATTATAGTAATAAATTGTTTTTGAAGTCAAGTAAAAATTTGATTACGATGATTCTATTCCTTAGCGTTTCTGCCATTTGTCTATAGGCCCCAATGATATCTTATATATAAAATTCTCGTGTCTCAATGTTAGTCTGCATACTCCTCCGAAACGGGTGGACCGATTCTCATGAAATTTTCTGTGCATATCGGGTAAGTCTGAGAATCGGCCAACATCTATTTTTCATATGTACCACGGGCGAAGCCGGGGCGGACCGCTAGTAATATCTAATGATATAATGAGGCCCTGTTTGTGTCAAATGGTGCTCTAATAAATTAATAAAAATTGTTGTTGTTAATATTAAATTACTGAGTCTTCTGATTTTTTTTTTATTTGAACGCTTTAAAAACATCCCCTGTAATTTCAAAAAGGAAGGAATAAAAGATTATAATTTTTTTTTTCGAAACTTTCCACTTTATACCTTGACTAGCTTCCGCCCACGACTTTGTACGTGCATCCCCGTTTTTCCCCGTTCCCGCAAGAATTTCGGGAAATCCTTTCTTAGCGGATGCCTACGTCCTAACATCTACCTGCATGCCAAATTTCAGCCCGATACGTTCAGTGGTTTGGGCTGTGCGTTGATAGATCACTATACCAGTCACCTTTGAGTTTTATATAATATATAGATTTACTTGAAATCAATTTTATCTGTAAGTTAGTACATATAGAGTCCATTTCTAAACTGTAACCAAAATTAATTAGCAACTTGGACAATATAATAAAAGGCCCTTCGAAAATATACAGGCGCTAAATATTGCATGCAATATTATCTATAGTGTTCAAGGTATAAATATTTCTAGATATTTTTTTTAATCATTCATAAAATTATTATGACCTGATGCTCAATCCGCATAAAGATTGTAAAATTATTTGGAGTAGAAACTTTTTCTATTTTATAAACTATCAAAATAAGTTCAGTAGTTTATGCGAGAAGATGCTAGACGCTTTTTATCCAAAAATTCATATAAATTCTTACATCACGATGGAATGTAAGAATTTATATGATAATACATTATACATGCTGTTGTGGCTATACATGTGGTCAATTATTTACACCTAAAGAAGTATATAGGCAAAATGTATTTTTGACTTACTTATTAAAAACTCGATCATTGTCCATTTCACAAAGATTTATATGATTATTTTTCCGACCCAAATATCGACCAATAGAATTGCACCATTCGACGTCACGTGGTACAACCTACATGGTATTATACTGATAATTTTTTGAAAATTTTCTCTGGTCGTTGACGTCAAACTGACAGGTTGAATTCAATTGTGAAATTATTGGCCGACATTTGGGACGGAAAAATAATCCCCCGAATACCACACGAGCTTCAAAATTATCTGGCATTTCCCTCAAGGTTCCCTGCAAACAAATAAAGTCGTCAAGTTTTTCAGGAAAAATCACTCGCGCTTCGCGCTCGTGATTTTTTAACCTTGACTAAAAACTTGACTCCTTCATTTGTTTGCAACGAACCTATCGGAAAATACCCGATAATTTTGAAGCTCTTGTGGTATTATAAGTGAAAAGTCACAGTACAAAAGCCTATAGTAACTATGTAGTAAGCTGTGTTATAGATTCGATTCCTATAGGAAATATCATGTGGTTTTAATCGTTATTTTGTAAAGAATAAAAATAATAGATATGCTTATAAAGTAATGATCAATAACGAGTCTAAATAGTAAATACATTTAACTATAGCATGCAAATTAAGATTATTTTCAAATGATATTAAAATAATCAAATGACTGATTAAAAATGGGGGTAGGTAATGTTTTAAAAATATTACATTATTTTTTTATAAATTAAAAAAAATTAGATCTACGACCGGAAAATTAAGCTTCCAAATTACAATAAATTTGCACCAATAACATATTATGTATAAAGTGGTTTAAGCGTTTAACCCACAATCAAAGTTATTAAAAGATTAGTTAATAAATAAAACTAAAGTAATTATTCATTTGTTTATTGTAACAAAAATCATAAAAGCATACAATCACAGCAACATATTTATAACATTTCCATTTACTTCACGACCAAATATCCATTATCTGATGTAAAGTTAGACCCCGTTATTCCCTTAGCTTTATCACTCGCAATGAATAGAACCAAATCTGCAATCTCCTCTGGTTCGCTCCATCTTTTCAGCACAGTTTTAACAGTAACTTCTTCAGCCACATCACCTTCCTTAACACTGTTTGTTAATATATCAGTTTTTACAGGACCCGGACTAACTGTATTGACTCTTACCCCATACTTCCCAAGCTCCAATGCAGCTCCACTTGTTAACATATCCATCGCTGCTTTAGACATACCGTAGGCTGTACCTTGGTAGTTAACCAGCTGTCTGCCAGCTACACTGGATATATTTATTACATTACCTTTGCTAGCTATAAGGTGTGGAGTCGCCAATTGCAACAGGAGCGCAGCTGCCCGTAAATTAGTATTATGTATTTCCTCATAGCTACTCATGAATGTGCCTTCAACGAAGCTACTCATCCGCAAAATGCCAGCGTTGTTCACCAAAATATCTAGTTTACCAAATTTTTTAATCGTATCTGCTATGATTTTCTTCGCATCTTCGTCTTTAGATACATCTGCCTTTAAGACTAGTGGGGTGTGTCCGTAAGATTCACATTGTTTCTTTACGTTTTTTAGTTTTTCGTCATTTCTGCCTATAACAACAACATCAGCGCCTTCTTTAGCGAAAGCAATTGCTATAGCTGCGCCAATTCCTCCACTTGAGCCAGTAACAATAACAACTTTTGATTTAAAACTCATCTTTTGAACTTGCGCCTTGCACTGGACTGCGTATCTATTACTTAGTATCTGCCACTAGTGAAGGCTATTTATTCAATCTTTTATCATAATTTGCTATTTGATAAGAGTCGTAATAGGGCTGACAGTACGGTATTTGAAATAATTATTTATCCATTAATGTTTTTATCTTCATAATAGATAATTATCATCATTAATGTAATTGCTGTTAAATTATATTTCGCGATTTTTTTTTGAAAACGGGATTTACTAATTATCTAATATTTGGTGAAATTATTCACATCACATCACAATGTGAAATAACATTATTTGAGTAACAGTTGAATGCATAATTTCTATATAACATTTTATAATTTGCACTTTGAAGAGGTAAATATTTCAGGACAATAAGATGTATTCCCAAAACTGTGTGAAGGAAAATAAACAAAATTTTCTTAATATATTGGTATTTTATGTATTTCCTTTCCTTCCTCTTACCCGATCTTTCCTAAAATAAGTGACGTTGGTATTAAAATCGTACTTCCTACTAATATTATAAATGCGAAAGTTTTAATGTTTGAATGTTTGTTTACTTTAGCACGCAAAAACTGCTGAACCGATTTTCATGAAATTTGACACTCTTAGGTTTTTATTCCGAAAATCCGACGGGAACGAGAACTAGAACAACTATAAGGGATTTATTTTGACTACGCGGGCGAAGCTGTGGACGAAAAGCTAGTTCAAATATATATTTAAGTGTAGTATTGTCATCCCAGCTGCATATTTTTTACATGCGCAGGCGTATATATCTGCTTTT
This sequence comes from Colias behrii, assembly GCA_029959065.1. Taxonomy (NCBI): domain Eukaryota; kingdom Metazoa; phylum Arthropoda; class Insecta; order Lepidoptera; family Pieridae; genus Colias; species Colias behrii. The sequence continues at coordinate 10,592,478 of JARWMC010000017.1, forward strand.
TATACTAGGGAACCCTTCACTGCACACGGATTTGACAGGTATTGATAAGTCAAACCTGTCAAATGACTAAGTATAAAATATATTTGTGATTTTAATATCATCATGGTTATTTTTGTTGATGTTTATCATGAGATGGAAATGTCTTGTGATAAATTTAAACAAAGCGATATCAAGGCCAATTTCAAATTAACATTTTTTTTAATGTTAAGGTTGTTAATTTTAAAATTCTGTGGAGTTTTTTAGGATATTTGCTCTTTACTAAAATGAAGTTGACGTATTAACATTAACCTATAGGCACAGATAAAAAAAAAGAAATCAGGTGGTAAAAAATAACTAAATTTCATAACCCTAAATGAATCTATTATATACAGGGTGTAATCGTTAAGTGTGCACAGGCAATTTTTCCGTAAGTATTACAGATAACAAAAAAAATTTAAACTGATATCGAAAGTACTTAACCTAATGAGTAAAATGACCGTAATAAATTTTTAAAAATAAATCGAGAAATATCAAAAAAATTATCTTTAAACCCTCCCATACATTAAGTATGAAATATGAATATCCCATATACATTTAATATGAAAGATTTTAGCTTTCTTTTTCTTTTTTGGGTTTCTGCTTTAATTACTTCGCAAATTTGAAGTGGCATTTTCCACGCTCTTTCCGGACATTTTCACGCATTTTCCGGATATTTTCCGGAGATTTTCCGAGCATTTTCCAGGCATTTTCCCACGCTTTTTTCGGACATTTTCACGCATTTTTCGGATATTTTCCAGGCATTACCCAGGCATATTCCAGGGATTTTCCAGGCATTTTCCCGCCTTTTCCGGACATTTCCACGCATTTTCCGGATATTTTCCAGACATTTCCCTGGCATTTTCCGGGGACTTTCCTAGCTTTTTCCGGGCATTTTCCGGATATTTTCCGGACATTTTCACATTTTCCGGATATTTGGACATTTTCCGGATATTTTCCAGGCATTTTCCAGGGATTTTCCACGGTTTTTCCGGAAGTTTCCACGCATTTTCCGGATATTTTCCAGACATTTTCCGAGCATTTCCCAGGCATTTTCCGGTTATTTTCCGGGAATTTCCCAGGCATTGTCCGGGGATTTTCCGAGCATTTCCCGGGGATTTTCCGGATGTTTTCAAGACATTTCCGGACATGGCATTTTTAGGGGATTTTCCAGGCATTTTCCAGGCTCCTCCCGGACATTTTCACGCATTTTCCGGATATTTTCCGGACATTTTCACGCATTTTCCGGATATTTTCCGGACATTTTCACGCATTTTCCGGATATTTTCCAGGCATTTTCCAGGGATTTTCCAGGCATTATCCACGGTTGTTCCGGAAATTTCCACGCATTTTCCGGATATTTTCCAGACTTTTCCGAGCATTTCCCAGGCATTTTCCGGTTATTTTCCGGGAATTTCCCAGGCATTGTCCGGGGATTTTCCGATCATTTCCCGGGGATTTTCCGGATGTTTTCCAGACATTTTCCGGATATTTCCCTGGCATTTTTCGGGGATTTTCCAAGGCATTTTCCACGCTCCTCCCGGACATTTTCACGCATTTTCCGGATATTTTCTGGACATTTTCACGCATTTTCCGGATATTTTCCAGGCATTTTCCAGGGATTTTCCGGAAATTTCCACGCATTTTCCGGATATTTTCCAGACATTTCCCAGGCATTTTCCGGTTATTTTCCGGGAATTTCCCAGGCATTTTCCGGGGACTTTCCTAGCATTTTCCGGGGATTTTCCGGACATTTTCCAGACATTTACAGGCTATGTCAGGGAAATGTCCGGAAAATGCCTGGAAAATATCTGGTAAATACCCGGAAAATGCGTGAAAATGTCCGGAAAATGCGTGGAAATGCCTGGAAAATCCCTGGAAAATGCCTGGGAAATATCCGGAAAATGTCCGGAAAATTCCCGGAAAATATCCGGAAAATGCGTGAAAATGTCCGGAAAAACGTGGAAAATGTCACTTCAAATTTGCGAAGTAATTAAAGCAGAAAACCAAAATAAGAAAAAGAAAGCTAAAATCTTTCATGTTAAATGTAAATGTATATGGGATATTCATATTTCATACTTAATGTATGGGAGGGTTTAAAGATAATTTTTTTTATATTTCTCGATTTATTTTTAAAAATTTATTACGGCCATTTTACTCATTAGGTTAAGTACTTTCGATATCAGTTTAAAGTTTTTTGTTATCTGTAATACTTACGGAAAAATCGCCTGTGCACACTTAACGATTACACCCTGTATAACAGAACCTGAACGTTGTTTTACAAGTAGATGATAACAAAGCAAGCAACTGATAATACAAGACAACAATTACTAATGTATCCACTTAATGATGGGTACTTCAAGTTGTTTATTATATTATGTAAGTTGTCTGTTGTGTTGTAACCATGTTTGATTGCAAATAAATGATTTTGATTTGATTTGATTTATTTATTGAAGAGATACATACAATCAGCAAAACAAATTAATAATTGCATTTTTTTACATACTTATCATTTGCCAAAGTGATTTAAATGTTAATTTAAATGTTCCTTCGTCATTAAGGACATAATAACAAAAAGTTAGTGTAGTTGAAACGTATAAAAGAAAAAAACTTACGAAAAAAAGATCACTCGATCAAAAGTAATCAACTCATACGCTATAATATTCGTCTGCGAAGACATCTAATTTTAATCAGGTAAAAATACTGTCTTTAAATAACTAGCCAGAATGTCTTTCGAATCTAAAGTTGTGATTGTAACCGGCGCTAGTTCAGGCATCGGCGAAGCAGCAGCCGTCGCATTTGCTCAAGAAAACGCTAATGTAGTTATAGTCAGTAGAAATGAAGAAAGATAAAAAAAGTCGCATAATTATGTGAAGCAAAAGGAAAGACCCCTCTGGTAATAAAAGCCGATGTTACCAACGATACAGATGCAAAAAGGATCATCGCAGAAACAATAGACAAATACAATAAACTAGATATTCTAGTAAACAACGCAGGAGTACTTCTTGATGCTACTCTTGAAGATGGCGACATGTTATCTACCTTTGACGAAACTATGAAGACCAATGTTCGTTCTGTTGTTAATTTGACAATGTTAGCGACACCGTATCTTAAAGCTAGTAAAGGCAATGTCCTTAATGTGTCGACTGTCGAGTGTGGCGGGCACGCAATTGGTTTCATATAAGTATACAGCATATTGTATGTCGAAAGCTGCCATCAATCATTTCACAAGAGGTGCAGCATTGGAACTGGGTAGATACGGTGTTAGAGTCAACGCAATCAGTCCTGGATCAGTTAAAACAAGATTATTCGATACTTCAACTGTTATTGATGAATTGGAGTTAAAAACTGTTTTAAATCGTTGGAGTGATTCAGAAGAAATAGCTGAAACTATATTGTATTTAGTGAGTGACAAAGCAAAGGTAGTAACTGGATCTAATTTTGTGGTAGATAACGGATTTTCATTGTTGTAATATTTTTTAACAGCTCTACTGTATGGTTATTATAAATTGTGTGTTATTTATTATTCTAGTTAAACTTAAATTATGCCCTTCAAATAATTTTTTTTTTATTGCCAATAATCTGATTTTAAATTATTTTATCCAAATTTATTAATTACTCAGTGTAACTAAAATGCATCTTTACTAATATTACAAATAAAAATCTACTTACTGCAAGAGAGCCACCGACGGCGGGGGAAATCATTTAAATAATTTTACGGATTCCTTGTCTTGGTATTTGCAAGAAGAATAGGTTTAGAAATTGTTTAAAATAAGTAAATTTCAAAAGACTTAACCCATTTTTTTAATAATTGTTAATATTATCAAAAAAATATGTGATTTTGTACCTAATAAACAATTAAAGAAAATATCAAATATAAGGAAAATGTTATGTTTGGCACAAAACTGGTCATCACATTGTAATCATCGTTTATTTTATTGACTTAGGTCCGTTACACGACATGAGATTGAATCATACCAATGTCTGTCTAGCAGATTTTTGAGATAACGTTCTAGACCTTATTTTTTCCCGTAACTAAACAGATTGGTTATAGTAATGCCCAATTTTCAATGCCTAAGCTCAATTCCTAATTGTTTACATAACTCAGAATTTAGTTGAAAAACTTAAACAATGAAGCTCCTGACTGCAATTTTAATGTTTCAAAATAACTTCATATTTACCTGTATTTTTGCTTTAGCAGGAAAATTAACAAATTGGTAAATTGCACATACACAATTACCATTCAATATGTGTAGGAAAAAGATGAATCACTTGGTTTTAACGTACAGAAATTATCCTATAAATATTAATAAGGACCAGTATACTCTTCAGTATTTTGCAGGGAACGAAGCTACTACCATCATTATGAGTTTCAAGTCAAAAGTTGTTCTTGTGACCGGCTCAAGCTCTGGTATAGGTGCTGCGACAGCTATATCCTTCGCTAAAGAAGGCGCTGACGTCGTTATAACAGGAAGAAATGAAGAGAAACTACAAAAAGTTGAAAAACTATGCGCATTGTACGGACGAAACCCTCTTGTTATAAAAGCAGATGTGACCAAGAACGATGACGTTAAAAAAATAATGGAAGAAACAATCAAAAGGTTTGGTAAACTTGATATTTTGATAAACAATGCTGGAATACTTCGTAACGGTACATTAGAAAGTGGTGATGCGTTAAAAGTCTATGATGAAGTCATGGAAACAAACGTTCGAGCTGTTGTGAACTTAACCAATCTAGCTACTCCATATCTGATAGCTAGTAAGGGAAACATAGTGAACATTTCAAGTGTAGGAGGAAGACAGATACGTGATGGAGACTATACCGCCTATTCTATGTCGAAGGCAGCTTTAGAACATTTTACAAGAGGAGCAGCTATCGAACTATCAAAGCACGGAGTAAGAGTGAACAGCATGAGCCCTGGACCAGTAAAAACTGACTTATTTATCAATGCTGGAATCAATTTGCCATGTGAAGAAATAGGATTTAAAACACTTCTTAATCGCTGGGGTGAGCCTGAAGAAATTGCAGATATTATTCTGTTTCTAGCTAGTGATAAAGCCAGAGGTGTTACTGGTTCTAATTATACTTCAGATAATGGTTACTTATTACTTAAATATTAATGTAATTATGTTATAGTTAAAATTAGTGGTTATTTATTATATTATGTTCAGAAAAAATTGTGTTGATTCATTTTGCAATTATTTCCTATAAGTATAGTAAAATATCATCAGAAATTGAATTTGATATATAGGTACAATTTATTTTTCATTGATATAAATATTACTTTAAAACAGAAAACTCATTCTCACTAATATAATATAATGTTTATTTTTTTACATTATTGTCCTTACGCAGTTCTAAGACCAAATTCCTGTATACCAATACATATTTGAATGATATTATTTCTTTAAAGTTTTATTCAACGTGATTTTATAAATCTATTTGTTGTATTAAACGTATAAATAGCAACAATTATAATATTTTCAAATAAGGATAAAATTACGTGCAAGACTATTATCATAGCAAAGCCGCAGCTGACGTCAATGAATTGAAATATAGGCCCATTAAGAAGAGCTGGAACGTCAACACATTTACACATTGCACATGTTAGGCCGGGAGATACTGACACAAAATTTCGGGTCATTTGTAACAGGATGGCGGTCTAGAGGGGTCTTAGTACGCAATGACAAAAAGAAAAATGATGGTCAGAACGCTGGTACCGGCGGACTAGTCGCGTGGGCGTTAGTCACACTCGTCGGATAAATAGCGAAAGTCCAACGATTTGTAACACAAAAATTTTAGAATTTACCGATAGCCCTTAAAAAAGATGTAGGCGGTAGTGTCATGCCATACTTTTACGATGTGACTTACAGTCCGCCATACCGACGTGAATGCGTTGATTTAAAAAAAACAATTCAACCATTTGTACCGGGCTAACTTTTGCACAGGTAACCATCGTCGAGCAGCCATTTACTAAAATCGCCATGCCATACTTTTCGGACGATTCCAAACCGCTTCCAAATTCCAATTCCGATTCCGATTCCAAACCGCACTACCGCCTACATCTTTTTTATGGGCTATCGGTAAATTCTAAAATTTTTGTGTTACAAATCGTTTGACTTTCGCTATTTATCCGACGAGTTCGACTAACGCCCACGCGACTAGTCCGCCGGTACCAGCGTTCTGACCATCATTTTTCTTTTAGTCATTGCGTAATAAGACCTCTGTAGAACCGCCATTCTGTTACAAATGACCCGAAATTTTGTGTCAGTATCTCCCGGCCTATGTATGTGTCATATTTTGCAATTGTTTATAAATACAGGGTGACGTAATTGGTGTAGTACGTAATCTATGAAGAATTTTGTGATACAGTAAATGGAAGAATTATAGACTATTTTACAGTATTTAATAAAATCATTTAATTTTTTGTTCATTTTCATTAGAAATGTCAATTTTTCTCACCAAGGTGGAAATTTGGATGATAAGGATCTTGTTATAAAAATATAAATTTTGACTAAAATCGGCATTTTTTTTTCAAAAATCAAATTACTAATTAATAATCAGAGTTATCACATTATTAAAAAAAATAAGCCAAACTATACACAATTTTTACTTGATGCAATCCTCAAAGATCATGGACATAGTGTATTGCGCCTTCCACCATACCATCCAGAACTCAACCCAATAGAGTTACTATGGGGCATAATTAAAGGGAAAGTAGCATCACAAAATGTGAACTTTAACTTGAAAACTGTGGAAGAATTATTTAGAAAGGAAGCAAATGCTATTAGTCTGGATATGTTTAGTGACGTTTGGAGAAAGACGCGAGAACATGAGGAAAAATATATTCAATTAGAACCAAAAGTAGATAATTACACTGACTCATTTATAATAACATTAAGAAATTCCGACGGCGAGTTCTTCGAGCGATGAAAGTTTCAGTGAAGTAGAAGATTACGATTATGATTAAATAGATTCTTCTTCTTCTCTATAGATACTGCTTTCTGAATTGGTGGTAAATGTTAAAACTGTTAAACTGTTATGACGATTCAAAAGTGCTTCTAGAAGAAGTCTAATTGTATAAATGTTTGAGTTTGAGTTTAAAACCAATAATGTGAAAATTATACAATAAACATGTAACACATATTTGTTAGCGCGTATTGGTAGGTATTACGTACTTACTACAAATATAATATTTCTTAGATATCTTTACTCGACCAAAGTCAGGACAAGACTGCTCCGCAACTGCAGAAGACGTCCGTTATTTAAATCATTATCAAAACAACCATCCGTGTGTTGGGAGTGAGCGCACGTGTTATTTGTATTGTTTTTATGACCTGAAATTTAATTATTATTTGATAATTGAATGATTATTAATACTTTTATCCAATTGATTATTATTAGAATTATTATTAGATTAACTTCATCAATTGATTTACTTTTAAATTATAATTTTACAGGTAAATTATGAGAGCTTTCATAATTATATTTGCATATATTTATTTACAACGCACCCATTTTACAATTCAAGTCTAAAATGAAACTAGAGTCGCATTTATTTTTGAACATACTGTAAGTGAAATTGCATTAGTGTGAGTACTGTGAACATGCCAGCTTTCCTTAATTGACCGATACAATAGGATCGAAATGATATTTATTTTTAACTTATTATCTTCAGTTTTTTATTTACCTATAATGAAAGGAAAATAAGCGTATAAAAATACGAAATATCATTAATCAATACATTATAATATACATAATATTTTATTATATTAACATTTTTACTCTTCTCCTTACATTAATTGTGAAATCCTTCTTCTAAATCACACACGAATTTTTCAGAAATTGAACAAATGTTTTTTATCAATTTCTGAAAATAAAATTATTTATTAATAAATATAGCAGTTAGCTCAGAAATGTTCATAAATTAACTCCAAATTTTTCAAAAGCCTTATCAAGTTCAGTACCTACGCGTAATTGCATTGATAATACCTTCATTTTCGTGTAAGAATACGTATTTTTTTGAACATGCATACATGCCACAGTTTTTATACCTATATTCAGTCTCCTTTCAGATTAATATTCATTAAATCTTCTTTATTCCGTTTATGGGATATGCTAATGAAACTATTAATCATTGCTATTGCTATTGTTTTCAAAGGTTTTACAATCCGTGTCGTTTATAAACATCAATAAAATAGACTAATTCTTCATTGTCCGAGTATTGTTCAACTCGATTTAAATATGAGTTTTAAAGATAAAGTTGTTGTTGTTACTGGAGGCAGTTCAGGATTAGGAGCCGCTATAGCAATAGCATTCGCTAAAGAAGGTGCTCATGTTACCATTGTTGGAAAAAATCAAGAACGCCTTCAAGAAATTGCTACAAAATGCAGCAATTCTGGTACAGATCCTCTCATAATCAAAGCTGATCTAAACAATGATAGTGATGCAGAAAAAGTAATAACGGATACAATAAAGAAATTCACAAAAATAGACGTTCTGATAAACTGCGCTGGTATTTTAAGAAGATGCACATTAGAAGGAGGTTTTATAAAAACGTTTGATGAAATTATAAAAATCAATCTTCGTGCAGCTATTGTTCTTACAGAATTAGCTACACCATACCTCATTGCCAGTAAAGGTAATATCATAAATATATCAAGTGTTGGAAGTACAGAGATACCAAATGCTGAATACACCGCTAATTGTGTTTCAAAGGCTGGTCTGGACCATTTCACGCGTGGTGCAGCTATAGAATTATCAAAGTATGGTGTGCGCGTTAATGCTATTTCACCTGGACCGGTAAAAACTAATATATTTACGAATGTTGGGATACATTTGCCGTATGAGGAAATAGGGTTTAAGACGCTGCTCAATCGTTGGGGAGATCCAGAGGAGATTGCTGATTTGGCTCTGTTTATGGCGAGCGATAAGGCTAAGAGTGTGACTGGATCGATTTATACCTCGGATAATGGTTATTTGTTAGTGAAATATTGAACGTAAGTCGTATACACGTATTTGATAATTTTTTATACAGGACATAATATTATTTGCTCTTGTGACGGTTAGAATGTAAGCACGTTTAATAATTCAAATGTTTTTACATTTTCAGTCCCTATTTTTCCGTTGATTTACATCAATAAACTACTGCAATTTAATACAATACTTTTATAAAATAAATTATTTACTAGTATTCTTCTGAAAATAGCATCATTTTGACCAATCGATGATTTTTAAGTTATTTAGATTTTAGTTACATTAATTGAACTTTTCACAATTCACATAAATCCCTTGTAAGACCTAAATTTAAACCCTAGTTTCATCCAACACTATTTATATCAATTCCTTGCAATAACTTAAGCTCTGAGAGGACGTTCAATTATCTTGGAGCAAAATATTGAACTAAGTAACCGATTACTTTCATCTAGAGCCTTCTTTATGAAACTATTTTTACCGCAGTTTTAAAATAGATGTTTCAAATGTATTTAATTTAATACTTGTTATTTGTATAGCGAAAAAACAAAAGAAAAACGTGTGTCGGGGTATTTAAATAGACTATCATTTCAAAAATACATTGTTATTTCAATTATGAAGCTTGTAACAAGAATAACAACTAACACCATGATCACAGATTTTGCAAATCATTTTAGATTATTCGTAATAGTTATTACTTATTCGGTACTTTAACAATAAATTATTAAGATAATTGATTAATTAGTCACCATGAACCACAAAAATCACCATCTTTATCAATGCTATAAATTATAGATTACAAGCTATGCCTAAACCCTGCTAATATAAAACATCTTGAATTAGGTAGTCATATTTAAAACGAAATAAAACTTCTCAAACACGGATTAATATTTTAACCACGCTTTAAAAATCCAACCATTAAATAAAGCATACCAAAATCTCCAAACAAATCTTCCAAACTAACTTGGGAATTATGCAAAACCTAACTTACCTTAACCAATCTTAGCAAGATGCGTCGGGTAAGTGCAGTAACGTAACGCCAAGCGCTAATATCGTTCGTAAATATTGTGAACGGGCTTAATATTAAAACGGCCATACAATGCCGTTATGTTAACGCGTCGCTGTTTAGGGAGGGCTTACATGTTTTAATAATGCCTTTAAAATCATTAAATTCTGGAAGTGTTTCTTATTATTAAGAGAGTGTATAGGGTCTTTAACATTATAGTTGAAGCCCTGTAAAGATCACTAATAGAATAATATAGTCATACATATGTTTTAAAAATTAAAAAGTAATTGCAGACTAATAATAATAGGCATTAGGTATGTATTCTATGCAAAATATGCTGCTGGCCTACCCACATTGAAATATACTATAGTTATGCATTTGGTCTGAACATAGCATTGTTTATCAAAATATATGAATGATCTAAATCGGTATTTGTTAGTGTTTTCTTCAGAAAAAGATTGTACTATCGTAAATATAGAAATCAATTACCTTTTCTAAAAAGTTAGCGTCCTCTTGTCTTGTCCTTTGATAGTAAATTAGCATAATCTATTTTTAAACGTTCGCATAAAACGATATCAAAATTTTAAAACATCTAGCGCCATGTAAACCTCACCTAACCACGACAAGGTGATACCAAGATACAGCGCGCACAAGATAGTGCTTGGGGGTCATCGCAAACAAATGAGGGGTGTAAATCCACCCCCTCCCACCCAGGTAGCACTTGCACCCTTTCTTGGCTAACATATGTACCGCGCGCGCGGTTAAGACACACTTCAAGTGTTTCGGACGTAGTTGTGAATTTATAGGCGGTATATTGGTTTTGTTTTAGGTACAATAGTAAATTCAAGTTAATTTACGTTGAGACTAATGCACGGAGTAAGTGGTCTGTTCCTGCTATCTGTTATGTTGGGAATGAGCACGGTTTGGGAAAAATGGCTTCACTTTTTTGTATGCAGTTGCTGTTGATGGTTGTTTCACGACATATTTATGAACACAAATAAATTGAAGGCTTACGTTGTAATTTTTGTGACAGGCTTGATCTATAAATTTTAAAATGGCTGTAAAATTACCGCTTAGAAAAATATTTTTCTAATAAAGTTTTTATATAAGTCTTTATCGAAGGTAATCTCATCAACCATAAATTCATCAACTAATTGTATTTTACATCGTTTATTGTATTGATGATCTTGACTATTAAAAACGCTACAATGCAGCACAAAGTAATCATCTCTGGCCATAACAAGTTGGTCAGACCTAATAAAAATATGACGAATGATTATGCGAATACCATTAACCCCCCGAAACAGAAAACCTATTAGACCGTATAATTAATATAGTTTTCCACAAATATCAATCATTGTTATCGCCCTAACCACGTATTTTTTGTAAGTCAGCCTCCCAAATTCCCCAGTTAGGTGGAAAAGTAATAGATAGGACAACGAAACAATTCTAACGGTAATTGGGGTAGACGCCTCGAGAGAGCCTGCGACACTCTGACGTATGACGATATTGTGTAAATTGTGTATCCATATTTCATGTGACGAATAGTTCCAACATGGGTGCGTTTACCCTACTACGTGTTTTTTTTTAGAAGATTAATAATAATAATTAGTATTTTATTAGGAATGTGTAATTTGGCTATCACTTGTACAAATATAGGTAATGTGGAGAATATGTTTGGTAAGTACTAATAGTGAATGATGTTATTCTAGATACCGTATTGTTAATCGAATTAAACATTAAAACTATTTATTTAATGAATGCATTATCATTTTAATTCCCTGTCACCTTTCACAATTCATAACTAGCAGCCCACCTCAACTTTGTCCATGATACGAAGGTATTCAATGCAATCCTATTCCAATATTATTTCCTCAACCTCCCAATGCCATGCAGCCAACACCAATTTATGATTGATCAGTAGGTAATTAAGAAAGGTTACCTAACGAGACTAATTAATAAATTATAAGGTACCTACTATTAGTACTCTTCATGAATAACGATCAAGCTCGCCCAAAACCAAAAAAAGCGTTCCATAATTTCATCAAATTGTATCACAATCCACGTACTTGCTAATGCCATGATGTATAGACGTATGCGAAGGAATAAATATTGTTTGTTGGCATCATAAATAAGGCTGGAGACAGACGAAGGGACACGCGTCACCTTTTGATACATTTCCGCTGTCGTTATTAATGACGACTCATCGGTGCCGTCCCGCCGGGCTGCCTGCTTTAGGGCTGGTACTAGCACGTTTTTATATGGTAATGTTACCAGCCGAGGACAGAGAGGCTAAATAAAGTTCTAAAACGATAGTTATGGGAATGCATAACGATAAGGCAGTCTGTACCTACAGTACAGTTCTTAATTAAATATTACAAATGTCGAATCAGTATAGTAATAATTAAAATTTAACAATTTAAAATTACCTGCAACTGAAAATTGGTGTCACTGAACAGTGTAGGCAGGGTATTACTCAATGATGATTAAAATTATTATGCCTACTGTGTATTTAAAGATCTTCGTAAAATTATTTAAATTAGGTATTTAAATTGAGCTGAAAAAAATAATAATTTGATAAGTTATGTACAAAAATTTAGAATTAGACAGTTTTCCATAATTTTATCAATTTACATATTTTGCTGTCCATTATTTTATAAGCCAACGATTTGCGAATATTTGCCAGCCCTGCATCTCGCGACCTGCCCGGCATAATAATGGGTACGGGAGGGTGGCAACATTGCCACCCCGTAATATCATGTGAGACGTTGGTAAATTTATCAATAGTATTATATCTCGCGCTCGCGTCTTATATTTTATTCAGTATACAATGTTTTGTCATTGATCTCAATTGCTCATCTTGATATTTTTATCTGTAGGTACATGCGTAAGTAGATTCGTGTGTACGTCATTTATAGCTTGACAATTGCGTTTAGGAGGATTTTTGGATGTGCGTGAAGATAATTTTAAAGCAAAAACAGGATAATAAGGAAAGAGAATTTTGAGCAAATACACCGTCGTGTAATTGACGTATTTTAAAGATAGGCGCAAAGATTTTGTTGGCTAATTAATGGCTATTATAATTAATATGATTGAGCAAGGAATCGAGTATTCAATGAACATACAAAGTAACTGGAATGATATGACATCGTAGCTGTCACAGTGGTGGTCCGATTTTCATTGCAATTTTTGTAATCGAACCTATCTTGGCTAATTTGTACTAATAGAACTACTGGTAAAAATTAAAGTTATAATATCTTAAATAATTTGGAAATACATACTATAATTTCAATAAAAAAATTGGTTGTTTTGTAAAGTAGGTTTACGATCGAGATGTTTACGTGATAACGTCTTATTGGTGGCAGCGCTCGAGATGAGACGGGAGATCGGTCCGTCTCTCTCTCGTTATACCTGCGATCGCGCTCGTGAGGTTTTGGTGTGACACAAGTTTCTGAACATGTCACCCGACTAAAACGATTTTAAAAACGTTATCACGTTAAAATTAAAATTACAGCCCTCGTACAAGTCTATAATATTTTTTACAAAAAGGTCACTCACCTTCCTGGGGAGGGAAGTAATTCAAACTTTAGCTAAATGACAATAATTTCCTATCATACACAGAAAGAATCACGTCAATCAGTTCAAAACCGATCAGAGTTATCTAACGAATCGGTTGTTTTTGAAAACGTCCGCGTCCGTTGATAAATTGACTTGAAAAACCGCTAAAAATATCATTACTAATAGAGCCAATTAAATTATAGATAACCATAGATAATCCTCACCATCAACATTCGAAATACGTAGTGTTGCCATTTAAAACAAAGAATTTAAATTACAACAACGGACGTTCACAAATCTTGCCAACGCGAAATTTATCGCAGCCTATAACTTGGTTTATTTATAAGAAAGCACGATACGCGTTGGGAGATGAAATTACGTGATACCATTTGGTTCTTGAGTGAAATACAACGTACCTCGTGAGAGAACAATCAGTTACCCATGCGTGGATGTTTTGATTATCCTGATTGCTTTTCGTATTTTGAAAAAGTAACGTCCGTTGCGAATGCTAACAATTTTTATAGGCGCAGCTGGTGTAGTAGGTAATTTCTCAATTCATGAGAAATTATTATATTATGGAAAATAATGTTTTTTAATGTTTGAAAGATTAAATAGGTATAACTTAATTTTTAAACTTGAGAAATGTGGAATAATAAAAACAAATGCCTATTGCCTGTAACACAACAGGTATTTATTTTTATACACATTTCTTCTTACCTTCTCTTATTTTGTATTTCTAATTTCTATGTATGCATCTATCCGTTTTCTATTTATTAAAAATTCAGATCTAATTGGTGTTTTTATTCGATATTAATTTATTACAATAAATAGATTTTTAATACACAAATTGAGTTTGAGTTTGAATCACAAAAATTCCTTCCCCGCGTCGTTTGCTGTCTGTCTGTTCACGATAAACTCAGAAACAATTGCACCGATTTTCATACCTACTGTTTTCACCAATGAAAAGCGTGGTTCTCGAGGAGGCTAGTAACTAGATTGGTAATTAATTTATCAAGTTTTATACAACGAAGGCGAAGCGTGGGTGGAAAGATAGCATCTAACAATTATTAGTGTTAATTCCGCTATGGATTTCATTATTTATTCTTCAAAATATTAAACACAATGTGATATCAAATACAAAAATAATGAAATAAACCCGTATTAGAATAAGTGATACATTTTTTTTAATCCATTTTCACACTTCATAGGTACTTCATAAGTTTTATAATTTCAATACATCAACTTTTATTAGCCTTACCAGCTTAATATGAGCTTACCAGGCTATAGGTACGCCAACATGCACAACGAAAGCACATCACACAATATCTACACAAATATAGCTGTTATAGGTAAACCAGAATCTGATGGCAATTAGGGAAATAAAAATTTTGAGTGTGCAACCCTAGGGAAAATGGACTGAACGATCTTGATACTTCTTATTTTTTATTTTGTCCTCAATAAGTTTCAAGTTTGTTGAAACTTGTTGGAACTTGTCGGCGCCTATCAGCGCTTATAAGCGCATGTTCATATATTTTCCTGCGCGGGTAACCAGCGCTTATAAGCGCCGATAAGCGCTTATAAGCGCTTATAAGTTTCAAGCTTTCTTTCTGAATACGCCCTAACGTTACCGAGCGTTATAGGCCCATTAAGAAGAGCTGGAACGTCAACACATTTACACATTGCACATGTTAGGCCGGGAGATACTGACACAAAATTTCGGGTCATTTGTAACAGGATGGCGGTCTAGAGGGGTCTTAGTACGCAATGACAAAAAGAAAAATGATGGTCAGAACGCTGGTACCGGCGGACTAGTCGCGTGGGCGTTAGTCACACTCGTCGGATAAATAGCGAAAGTCCAACGATTTGTAACACAAAAATTTAAGAATTTACCGATAGCCCTTAAAAAAGATGTAGGCGGTAGTGTCATGCCATACTTTTACGATGTGACTTACAGTCCGCCATACCGACGTGAATGCGTTGATTTAAAAAAAACAATTCAACCATTTGTACCGGGCTAACTTTTGCACAGGTAACCATCGTCGTGCAGCCATTTACTAAAATCGCCATGCCATACTTTTCGGACGATTCCAAACCGCTTCCAAATTCCAATTCCGATTCCGATTCCAAACCGCACTACCGCCTACATCTTTTTTATGGGCTATCGGTAAATTCTAAAATTTTTGTGTTACAAATCGTTTGACTTTCGCTATTTATCCGACGAGTTCGACTAACGCCCACGCGACTAGTCCGCCGGTACCAGCGTTCTGACCATCATTGTTCTTTTAGTCATTGCGTAATAAGACCTCTGTAGAACCGCCATTCTGTTACAAATGACCCGAAATTTTGTGTCAGTATCTCCCGGCCTATGTATGTGTCATATTTTGCAATTGTTTATAAATACAGGGTGATGTAATTGGTGTAGTACGAATATCTAAAAATCTATGAAGAATTTTGTGATACAGTAAATGGAAGAATTATAGACTATTTTACAGTATTTAATAAAATCATTTAATTTTTTGTTCATTTTCATTAGAAATGTCAATTTTTCTCACCAAGGTGGAAATTTGGATGATAAGGATCTTGTTATAAAAATATAAATTTTGACTAAAATCGGCATTTTTTTTTCAAAAATCAAATTACTAATTAATAATCAGAGTTATCACATTATTAAAAAAAATAAGCCAAACTATACACAATTTTTACTTGATGCAATCCTCAAAGATCATGGACATAGTGTATTGCGCCTTCCACCATACCATCCAGAACTCAACCCAATAGAGTTACTATGGAGCATAATTAAAGGGAAAGTAGCATCACAAAATGTGAACTTTAACTTGAAAACTGTGGAAGAATTATTTAGAAAGGAAGCAAATGCTATTAGTCTGGATATGTTTAGTGACGTTTGGAGAAAGACGCGAGAACATGAGGAAAAATATTTTCAATTAGAACCAAAAGTAGATAATTACACTGACTCATTTATAAACATTAAGAAATTCCGACGGCGAGTTCTTCGAGCGATGAAAGTTTCAGTGAAGTAGAAGATTACGATTATGATTAAATAGATTCTTCTTCTTCTCTATAGATACTGCTTTCTGAATTGGTGGTAAATGTTAAAACTGTTAAACTGTTATGACGATTCAAAAGTGCTTCTAGAAGAAGTCTAATTGTATAAATGTTTGAGTTTGAGTTTAAAACCAATAATGTGAAAATTATACAATAAACATGTAACACATATTTGTTTGCGCGTATTGGTAGGTATTACGTACTTACTAAAAATATAATATTTCTTAGATATCTTTACTCGACCAAAGTCAGGACAAGACTGCTCCGCAACTGCAGAAGACGTCCGTTATTTAAATCATTATCAAAACAACCATCCGTGTGTTGGGAGTGAGCGCACGTGTTATTTGTATTGTTTTTATGACCTGAAATTTAATTATTATTTGATAATTGAATGATTATTAATACTTTTATCCAATTGATTATTATTAGAATAAATAATTAACTTCATCAATTGATTTACTTTTAAATTATAATTTTACAGGTAAATTATGAGAGCTTTCATAATTATATTTGCATATATTTATCTACAACGCACCCATTTTACAATTCAAGTCTAAAATGAAACTAGAGTCGCATTTATTTTTGAACATACTGTAAGTGAAATTGCATAAGTGTGAGTACTGTGAACATGCCAGCTTTCCTTAATTGACCGATACACTTTTTCATAAGTGACTCCCAGTCGCAACCTAATTTAAGACGTTGTCACATCAAAAAGTTAATAATGTGATAGGATTAAGGAAAAAAAATATTAACATTGGTAAATCTAATAAATTGTAGATCCTGTGTAGTTATTACAATAAACGGTACATAAATATTGGGGATAAAAAATATTTACTGTAAGATTTAAAATAACAATTATTATTTTATAACTCGAACAAATTCCATTCTTACAACTGTATTTTATTTTTTCTACTAATTTGCAAAGTATACAGATTATTTCCCAAAACTTCCTAAAACGAAACGAGAAATAGCCCTTTCCACCCGAGCTGAATCAATCGTGCATCTGACTTTGAAAAAATCCTGAGCACACACCAACAGGTTTTCCGCGACGCAACCGACGTCGATCGAACGTGCATGTTATGTACTGCAACGTAAAAAAGATTACCATGACCTCGTGACCGGCCAGTTGACCACAGCTTCGTTCAAAGATGGCTGCGTTTTTCGGTGGGAAGCGCGCCTCGCGTAAGTATTTTTTACTATTTGTTTTTGTACGGTAAATAGGCATTATTTTTGGCTTTTTCCATAGACAAAGATCCTATCTAATAAAATAAAATGGCTGTACGATAAAAGCATGCAGTAGTAAGCAATGGCTAGGGCCGAAACTTAAATATGCACATTCGTGTGCCTTCGGTTGTTGGCCGGAGGTATAGATTGAAAGTGTGTGGTTCCGTTATTTGGTTTGTTTCCTCCAATTTAAGTTGTTTTATGTTTTTTTTCTACTTTAATTTTTGTTTTTAGGCATCTCCTTGAACGAAGACCAGATTTCGAATGTTTTGGAGACTTTAGGCGATGGAAATGACTCAGAAATAGAAGAAATTACTGATTTGGATTGCGAAGGTCCCCAATTCAATCCCTCTTTCTTCGAAAGGATGTATGATGGCTGTGACGAAGATGATGATGAGGCTGACAAAGAGGGGATCCCTGACTCAACTATTGAAATGGAACCCAGGAGCAATTCAAGGCCCGTCTTTAGCGTCAGGCCATCTGCAAAGGTAACTAGGACTTCCACAAATAAAAAAAGACCCACGTCTGCTAGTCTTCGTGAAGAATCTCGACCGGGACCTTCTTCTCCATCGGGCCCACCTTCTGTCGCTAGATCCAGGTCTTCCGGACCCAAATCAACACGATCCACCAATGCTGTAGCTGCACAACCTGGACCTAGTTCCTCAAGCTCATCCAGGCGCAAGTCATCTTCCAGATTGGTATATATACAACTAAGGCAATCTAGAAATGTGGCTGTAGCAGATGTTTCAGCTCAAGAAAGTAGTCCAGCTAGACTAGCTAGATCCGAGCCTCAGTCTTCTCGCCCTGACACTTGGAAAGCGGTGTCTTTCCAAGACAAGCCACATGATTATGAGGACACTCCTGTTAGGCCAGTTCGAGATCCCATGGATTACTACATGGAATACTTTGACGATCAGTTCTTTGAGCATGTCAGTGTATGCACCAATAACTACATCCTTCGAAAGACTGGAAGAGAGCTGAAAACGACTGAGATAATGAAATTGATCGGGGTTCATGTAATCATGGGCTGTATTCCATATCCACGACTTTCAATGTACTGGCGATCAGGTTTCTCTCAAAGTTCTGATACATTTCTGCGATCTCGCCTTGGTGAATTCTTGGCGGGCGTACAAAATTGACTGTCAAGCCAACAATCTGCTTCGAAAAAATACCATGGACCTGCTGGATTTCCGTCTGGAAATAGGAGATGTTCTGATAAGGACACCTGACAAGAGACGTCGCGAATCTGGTGATGATGATATCCTAGAGGTTGTCGCACCTAAAAAGCACCGCAAGGTTATGAAACCAGCAACCACATTGCGCTATGATGGTTACGACCATCTACCAATGTCAGATGACTTGAAATCGCCAAGATTCTGTTAAAATGAGACTTGCAAACATACATTTTTACATTGCATCAAATGCAACACATATCTTTCCATCGCACGCAACCAAAACTGCTTCAAAGATTATCATACTAAGCAGACCTAAGTATTTTGATAGTGATTTTCCTAAAATGTTCCTAATTAGACATAAGTTGATGAAAACTGTAGTAACTGATTAGGCTGATTAAAAAAATTAAGACTTATATTACTAAATAAATGTTGGTTCTTGATAATTGATGTTGATTTTTGCTAATAAATGTTGATTCTATGATAAAACTGTTTTATAATTCCTTCAAGTTTTCGAACATGCACGATCATGCATATAGCAACTTATTCCTGAAATGCACGATCGTGCATGTCATTTTCCGGGAAACTGTGCTTTTCCGATTTTTTTCCTTATTTTTCTTAGAGCTTATTAGGTATCATAAATTGGCTCCATGTGTTTTTTTTACGAAATTCGAAACTTTTTTCGGCCGGGTGGAAAGGGATAGCGCGATTCCGAAATGTCAAGTAAAGTTGACACTTGTCAAATTGTCGGTGCTGTCATAAAGCCGTTTTTCAAAACAAACTTTGAATTCAATTTTTCGCGATGGATTACCGACTATATCAAACGAAATTAGCGAACCACAAAATATTTAAAGATCTAAAGGACAGTTTGAGCAAATATTCGGGTACAAAGTTGCGTAATTTGATCGAATTACAAGATGATGTTCTTTATGTGTGGAATTCGGTTGAAATTTGTTTATATTGTGTGAATGTGAAACGATTGGATGAACTGGACGAAGAAACACCATATCAGGTAAGAAAAATAATTATATTTGTGTAAATAACTCGTATAAACGTATCGGCATGACATTATCGCATTTTGAGGTTATGTTATGGAAAATATTAACCGTCATTCTTGTAATACCAATTGCATTTTTGCATACTTTATATGCTACTGCCTATAAACCCACATGCATTTGTATAATTTCCATTTTAATGGAATATAAATTCTAATTCATGTCAAAAGATACTGAAAAACTTAATTATGTTAGTATTTTCATTAATAATTATTATATTCCTATATATTTGATATTCCCAGTATCTGTTAAGGTTTGTCAGTATGCTGTTAAAAAGCTATTAACCATTTAAAGTATGTGATAGCATGAATTTCATTACAATTATTAAATCACACTTATCGCACTACACAACTTCCAAATTTCTCGAGCAAATTTCTTTCACAGTTACTTTATCTTTGGCAAAAAGCATTGAGTTACTATGTACTACGTACTAGAGAGGCCATCGCTACTACATTATTTGTAACACTAGTTAGAGTTAATCGTCTCAAACTAATTTTTTTTTGTTACATTGATTGGTTTTAATTGATAAGTTTATTCATATTTTTTAAATAAGATAACCAATATTTATTTGTTACATTGGTTTGTTTTAATTTTTAAGTAATAAGAGGCAGAATATCTACAAAGTGTATGACTCACTAGCCACCCCGCGCCGCCGCGCTTGTCGCACAGATTTTGTTTGTGGTGTCCTCTCTATAATAATACCTCAATGGCAAAAAGCTAATTATAATATTTGATTAATTAAAATATTCTGTTAAAACACATACAAAAAAACATACAAAAATTATGAAGAATTACATAGAAAATTCATATTCACAACATTGAAACAAACTTTATTTGAAGCAAATAATTTAATTTCTCATAGTTATATCTTAAATTATTTCAGGCAGCTTAAAATATTTCTTTATTGTATTTAATAGATTGTTTTTATCTTGTAATATATTTGTATGTTTTTTGGAAGATGGATATTCTTATGAATTACATTTTTTAGTGTTCTAAAAAATTCTCGCCGTTATAAATTTTTGCTTTTATAGAAACTTTATCCCATACTTAGAAAAGAGACCCATACTTAGAAATCTATCCCATACTTAGAAGACTATAATTATATACTTACTTTTTACTACTATACCAGTTGAAGATTTGAATCACTGTGCACTGTGTTGTTCATGTTCATTATTTTTAGGAGTAAAATAATTGATTGTTCAAATGTTTATAAATATTCAAGTTGTTGCAATATTTATTTAAGCATTTGAATACATTTTCTTTATTAACTAGCTGTGCCCCGCAGTTTTACCCGCAGCACTCTGCTCCTGTTGGTCATAGCCCATAGCGTGATGATTAATTGCCTTTATCCTTTGTCAATAATTTTTCAAATCGGACCAGTAGTTCCTGAGATTAGCGCGTTCAAACAAACAATCTCTTCAGCGCAATAATATTATAGTATAGATTTGGACAGATTTTTTTCGTTGTACCAATTAAATTCCTATACTAGTTACTTCTACCTATGATGTTTTAATATTAGATTTTTTAATCCTTTTCTTTCTATCTTTTCGTATACAAGTTAACAAGTCGAGATTGATATAAGAATTGATTCGATTTGAAAATTTACTTACCTAAATTATCTGTCCGATTAATATGCTTTTGATATGTGACATCAGATATGTTACTACACCTGCTCCCTTGTCATATTTCATACTCCGGTAATCAACATTAAGTTAACAATTTATGAATAAGATTGTATAATATTATACAAATGAATCGCAAAATGTGTTGGTAAGCGCATAACTCGAGAATGGCTGATTTTGCTTTTTATAATATTCCTTTAAGTAAGAGGATGGTTCTTATGGAGAGAAAACATAAACATGTAACGTAACGTGAAGAGCGAAGCCGGGGCGGACCACTAGTTTTAAATAAAATAGAATTCTCTTGTTACAATGTTAGTTAACATAGCCATCCGAAATGGTTTAACTGTTTGATTCTTATGAAATTTTGTGTGCATATCGGGATTGAAAATCGGGCAACAACAAATTTTTCATACCCCTATGTGATAAAAGTACTTAAGGTAGAACAACGTTTACTGGGACAGCTAGTCGTAAATAAAATTAATAGTTTCTACATTGGTACCAAAGTGCACATCAGCTACTATGCAATCCAACTAAGAATAGTAACATCAACAACCTTTATGTATGAAATTTCATATTAATTCAATTTACTAAAAAACTTCAATGCAAATCATCATCATCATCATTGTCATCAGCCCATATATGTTCCCACTGCTGGGACACGGGTCTTCTATGAGGGTACGGGCCATAATCCACCACGGCTGGCTAAATGCGGTTGGCGGACACATGTCGTCGAACTTTTGATTCTTCGACTCGTCCTTTACCTCACGATGTTTTCCTTCACGGTGAAGAGCAGTGGTGATGTTATAAAATGCGCAGATAAATAGATAAATAAATATTAATTAATAAAGAATAGAATATACGAATATTATTTTAATAAATGATAAATTAATTTATTTCTTCGCCCGCCTGTGTCTCGAATCGACTTATCGATGAGAAGTGCACTAACGGTTTTGGCCTGGCTTTTACTTTAACTTAAAATACAAACATTATTGTATAACTTTGATCATTTGGTTTTAATTAACAGTTATGACGCCACAATATGGTACCAAGTATATCCAATTCTCAATTCGCATACTATTAAAAACTACTTAATTGGCAATCGATGGAACAATAAATTCCTGGACACGAGAAAGAGGTAGATTAGTGGAACCTCCATTAATCTCACTTGGTACGTTACCGCCGAATTAATTATCCTCTGACCATACGATTTAATGGGCTTCCTGAGGGACTCTGAGGTTTCCGATTAAATCACTACTTCTCATAGGGCGATTTATAGTGACCGGGGCGATACTTGCACCGGGATGTCGGAATGTCTGGATGTACCTCTGCGAACGATAGAAAATAAGTAAAGTATTTGAAACTTTGAAAGGAAGGACTTGAGGATGTTTTTAAAGAATCGATACTATGGCAGAAAAGGTAGAGGAGACCTTTCATAACTATAATGATGAAGATTAAGTAATATCTAGTCGATTACGAAAAGGGAACCGCAAAATTCTAAATTATTTTTTAAGCTTACGCTAATAAATTATTAGCAAACTAGATTTCCGCCCGCGGCTTCGCCCGCGTTTGCAAAGGAAAACCCGCATAGTTCCCGTTCCCGTGGGATTTCCGGGATAAAAACTATCCTATGTGTTAATCCAAGTTACCCTCTATATGTGTGCTAAATTTCATTGTAATCGGTTCAGTAGTTTTTACGTGAAAGAGTAACAAACATCCATACATCCATACATCCTTACAAACTTTCGCCTTTATAATATATATTAGATTAGATAAAAATTGTTCGTTATTACTCATTGTAATTCCTCTTACATTGTAATTCCTCTTACATTGTAATTCATACCTCAGTAAAGTAAACAATGTCGAAGACATCGATTTTAATTGTATTTATATTCAACTGCACTGTACAGAAATACAAAAGTAAAACTTCCTAGTTTGCTTGAAGTTATAAAAGCCCCGCAACATTATTCAATTTAGTTTCCAATAAGTAATTATAAGAAACAACAAATGCCCCAAGATGTCCGACACAAGATACCGATCAACTATTAAAATTTAAACCATCCTTTCCCGTCCCGAATAAACTTGAGCGTTTAACCTTCCTTCTATCAGATAGGCGATTTCTGCTAAACTTTGCGCAAATTACTCAACAATTTACCTTGGCTCCACCTATAAAGCCTTTACCAAATATTGTCACAATTACGCGATACCATCTATGTAAACATAAGGGTTGAAGAAGTACCCTTTGGCGTATTTTGAAGTCCGGCTTTGGTTGGCACTTGGTACCTACACGACACAGAAACCGAAAGATAAACAGGTGATCGTAGGTTGTGCTTTCCGAAGTGGTATATATGTACATTCAATTTGTGAATCATATCCACGTAATAAGTTAATACTGCATAAAGTTTCTCATCTTTTTAATAACACAAACATAGATTGGCCCTCTAGTTGTTGTTAATTTCAGATAATTAAGACAAACATAAAAAAACAAAGCAGGTAGATATTTTGTATAGGTATATTACATAATCATTTTGCAGTTCGTCTATTGAATACATATGTTTATTAGCCGATTTGTTTCCTCTTTTGTAATTGTTATAATTTCATTACCATACTGAGTTGAATGTAGTTTTGTGGATGATTTTATTGTAAAATTTTTAGTTCCCAATCAGAAAAAAAAAAATCATTAATTCGGCTATAGATTATAATGACTCCTCAACGCAATTGATTTCTAACACGGCTTTACAAATAATACATTACTATTTATCTGTATATATCTTTATTAACTCCATATCAATCAATTTAAAAACAACAAATACCAAGCCACTTCCACTGTCCAAACATCTGTAGCAATCCTTTCAAACATTTGCGGCAGTGAAGCGAACACAAGCGCGTCCGAGTAAGACGACTGACTAAGATCGTTTTATTGTGAACCTTTATGGCCTTCTGGGAGACCTGTGGGCTTTGGATCCCCTTATTTGGGATCGGAGTTTTCATGTATGCTGTGTGATGGAGTTTGTATGAAATTTATGTATAGAGTCTACCAATAAATAAGATCAGAAAAATCAAAGATATTTGTATTGCTAAAATGAATTTTCAACACTTCTTTAATTTATTGGTGTGATGATTGGTCCTAATTCTATTGTTGCGTTTTTTCATTGAATGTTTTTTCTTATTTCTGTTTTAAATAAAATTCTTATTTCATTAGGTATTAAGTATGTCTTTGTTGATTATATGTATGTTTGAATATTTCGTTTTCATTAAAGATATTTAGTATTATGAAAGGAAATCATTTTGGTGTTTATAAACATCCTCGTATTGTTTGTGCCACGTTCCCTAAACAATCACCTCAAATCCACGTCGCAAACTAATTTAAACTCAAAAAAAACTAACAATTAAATCGAAATTCCCAAATTTTGCCCTTCCAAGACGCTCGCGTGCTCCAAGCAATCTATGTCGTGAGATCGATGCGGCTAATGTATGAATATCGAAGCGCAGCACCACCGGGATTGCGGCTATTGTTCCAGGAACAGCTATGCTATTTAATTAGATTGTGTAGATTTTAACGGATTACTCAAGGTAAGATTAATCAGCGTTTTAAACAGCATGCTTACAGAATATTTAATAAAGTGACTAGAAATGCTCTATGTCTAAATACTCGTTGAACTTGCGTTGAATATTCAGAATCGATCCTGTCCTATTATATTTTTTGTTGGATCGAACACGCTAATCTCAAGCCTCATAAAAGCTCTTTTAAGCCTTAGAGATTATACTAAAAGAGAGCTACAACACATACTGAATGATAAACCTATATTATTTATCAGTTGAAGTCATAGCATCAAACACAAACTAGTCAACTATTAATTAGTTTCCAGCCCAATGGTTTGAACACCTAACTCCTACTTAATTCGCCCGTCCATTTGTTCCGATTGCGGTCTTATTTATAGCGCCGTGCGAATTGGCCCAGGAGTTTTGTTTGCGAGTAGCTTGTTTATTGGCTAAACTGCGATTGGGTATGTAGTGCACTTTAATGGCTACTTATGTTCCTTTAATTGTATGTGAAATAGATTGAAAATGGCTACGGATGTTCCTGTAATTGTGTGTGAGAAGTAGACGGAGATATGGGAAGATAGTGAGATGGAATATGATTATGAGACAAGATGTCCTAAATAATGATTTTAGTTACAAGGTAGCTAATGACTATATGCATGCGACATTCAGGATTTTCCTTCGTAATGTTATCTATTATTGAAATCAGAGAGTGAAAGTCATTCATATGCATTTGAACAACTAAATGAACATGTGAAAATAAAAAAAATACTCTGCTATCATCATTTAGTCAACCCTTTCCATATTCATTCCACATCTGTATATAAAACTAGAGAAACAACTTTAGTATCAGCCAGTATATAACTTCATATTAATTACTAAAACACCTATCAATACACGTATAATAAGAGCGAGCGCCCACGAGCAACTTAGTTGCCCGGCAACTATTTTGTCTCTGTCGCTGTCTCCTCGCAAAGTTTTGAACGATGCGCACACGAAAGCGACAGCAACGCAACTTTTTCTTTAAAATTTTCTGCATTTATCAACATGGTTTTCGAAGAGACGGTTGTGGTCTGTGCTCTTGTCCCGCATAGTTCCCATTCCCGTGGGATTTCCGGGATAAAACCTATCCTATGTGTTAATCCAAGTTATCCTCTATATGTGTGCTAAATTTCATTGTAATCGGTTCAGTAGTTTATGCGTGAAAACTGAAAAACCTTTTTATAATATAAGTATAGATATGTAATCGTAATTGAAAAAAGTTCAGTAAATGTGCAGTTCCAACAAAACGAAATAACATATTTTTTATGGCGTCGTTACTAGATTACGTTGCTGAATTTTGTTGAACTGTCAATGTTGCCTATTAAAATGGCTCTACTATAGACAGAAAAACTACTAATAATAAAAATAACTTCATTAAAAACAATATTATTAATTATTATTAATTTATTAAATAGGTTTGAAGTCGGTGCCAAGCACTAAGCACTTAGTAAAGCCCGTGCACCGACATCAAACCTTTGTAGTAAATAACACATCTAGGTAAATAATATGTAGTAATTAATAATATCAAATCTTTTTTATTTTTTACTTTTCCGTCTTTGAGGTCGGTTGTTTTTAACGAAGTTATTTTTATTTAATACTTTTTAGTGTATTTTTCAACACGAATCAAACGAGCCCAAACTCGATAAAGTTGAGTCAATATATTATTACTAAGCCACCTTCCGATTCCATCATCAAATCAGCTCTATGTCATAATAATGTTTCATCGCTATCCAATTTACATACGTATACAAAATTTCAGCTCAATCGGTTACTTGGAAATGAATCAAAGTTACTTGCTACATTTCAATTAAGTCATCGAGATCAGACAAAAATGCTCACAAAATAAAAACTACTGGGCTTATCCGAATAAATTTTATGGGACCAATTCCACACCATTCCGCATCAAAAAAAAATAATCACGTAAACCGGTTCAGAAACCTCGGAGTAATCGGTGTACATACATAAAAAAAATATACCGGCCGAATTGATAACCTCCTCTTTTTTTTTGAAGTCGGTTAAAACTTAAAACTACTGTGTACGAGAATAAATACGTTGACATAAATACGTATTATCGCTACGCCGGTTACGCGGCAACTGGCCGGCGGCCGCCGACAGGCAACATTTTTGTCGCCGTGCGCGCACTTGCTTTGAAACCAATAGATAGGGCGACAGTTGCGTCGCGGGCTTGTCTCCGAACCCGCGGACAAAAAAGTCTCCCGGGAGTTGCGTCGCTACGTACGCGCACTTTCATACTAGCCCATGGCTGGAGAGACAAAATAGTTGCGGAGACAAAATTGTTTCGGAGACAAAGTTGCTCGTGCGCGCTCGCTCTAACTGAAACAACAAAAGTTTAACTATCGGACCAGCAATCAAAACTTACACGTGTCGCTCCTTCCACGATAAGCCACAAACGAATCTATTGGCCCCAAATCGGTAGCATTATTAATTAAAAGCAGAAGCCTGGCTAAGACAAAGAGCGGACGATCGCCCGGGGCATACAAATCCTTTAGGGTCCGTAATCCGCAAGGAACTATCGATACAAGAAACCTTGGAACGGCTTTGCATATATCGACATGTGGGAGATGACGTTAAGTGTACTGAGATTGGTCCGAAGTGGAGATTATAGTGATGGGATTTTAATATTAATTTTGTGGAATGGGTATTTCAGATTTCGGTGTCACGTATGCTATGCTAGAAAAATTATTTTTTAGTTTTCTTTAACTTTAGTTTTAACTATGACACTGTTTTAAAAATTGACTAAGACTTTCCCACGCAGTAGATTATTCGTTAAAACATTTTAAGAATCTATCGTATGCACGTTTTAAAAGGATATAATTTGAGCTACAGCTGTTCAACTTTGCAATCATTGTATAAAGTTTGTAAACATATGCAATGCAATGGTTTAAGCTTTACTTCTGAATTTTATACACGTAATTTAAGAATTAATAAGAATTAAATTGGAAGATGATTTAAATAAATTGTAAAGATTCATAAAAATATAATTTCTCAGACTCTAAATTTCAAGTAATCAACCATAAACTTCTTCTCTGTAACTCGTACAACCGTTTTATCATCAAGTTCTCGAACGTGTATAACGTTCAACGAATTGAATCAATCAAAATAATAATTACAGCCCGTAAGATAAACTGGTCCTTCGAGACGATATCCGTCGGTACAAGAACAATATTACTTGTACATCGACGATAAGTTATATTCCCAGGATATCAATAATTGTTACAACTTCGAATTAATTTTATCGAAGTAAGACTTCCTCTGAAGATGTTTTCCTTGAAGGCCTTTATGTTATAGCGCCTATCGGGATTAATTGCTTCAGAAATGATAAAGTAAATTAAAAGCTGTAAAATTGTTGATTGTGTATTAATAAGATTCATAAATACACTGTTATATTAACAAACCTGTGGTTTCAGAGTTCGGTTATTTTCTTCATTATAAACCCTTTTATACAGAACATAACAACATGACTAAAATATATACAATCAAATGTATCACGAATCTGCAGAAAAAGTTCTAAACCTTAATATTTCTAAGGGAAATATCGTATAAAAGCTCCTTAGTTGAACATTTCACCATTTTACTCCCGCCTACTAAACACGCAGTTTGCACTTATAGTTTATTAAAATATTTCCGGCTCGTTCATTAATTATATGTATAGAAAATACGTTTCACGGGTTTTACGCCCGCACCCGAACGAATTCAAAATGGCGTCATGTAAAACGTACATCGAATACTTGAGACTCGTTCTTTTCCCGCCTCAGAGTGTCGTTGGCGGCATTAAATCTTAATAAAACCCGTCATGCATTACGATGTCGTCCTTTGATTTCTCACTCGGCAAACCGCGTCTCCGCATATCAAAGAAAATCACAACTCTTTTCATTGCGCGCCGATAGAATGCTCGGAGAGACCACCTTAATTGATCCCGCACGCCCCCCACCTGTTTTAAATTTTGAACCGGCGAGCGCGTGCCTTGCGACTCGTCAGGGACCTCGATAGAGTGGACAGTGCGCCTTCAATTTACTAATACAAATAGGCGAGCTGGTCCTTTGGGCCCCAAGCTACTGCGACGCTTTAAAAGGCGCTATTGTGTTCGGCCCTCAATCGCGGTCTCGATTATCGGAAAGAAAACACTCATCTATATTTTAAATAATGATCAGGGCAGGTCGGGGCGAACAATCGCCGAGTGATGGATCGCTTGACGCTGGCTACGTGAGCTTTGTTGTCACCCTTGTATTTTTTGAGGAACACAAAGATGTATGTGACCTTACATCAAAGGCCAATTAATTGAGCGCTCGTCGTACATCCATTCTTCTATTCCGCTCGTAGGTTTCTCATTAATATATATCATCTTGATGAATATTTCTTCACAGTTCATTTGAAGGTGAATATTTTCTCCGTTTCGGCAATCGCGTTAAAAATGCTGAATTAATACAATCTTGGCTCATTAGCGTCATGAAAAAAAATCTCTCGATTTTTCTGCAAAACGTGAGGTAATTAGATTCGTAACTCGCTAATCAACAACATTCAGAATATTTGAAGAAAGCTAAAAAAAGGGGCGTGAACAAACAACATTTAATGAACCCCCCATACGTCATTAACTGGTAGGGGTGTCGCAAACAATCTCGTTCCAGTTTTCGAAAGGGACTGCTTGATAGTAGGCGGTAGTGCATTCGTTACAGCATCTCGAGTGGCAACCATTGTGCTTGGAGTAGTCTGCGCTGTTGTGTCCGAGATGTTGATAATTGCCCCCGCTGCTGAGAGAAAATGTGTTATGCGATCGTCATTGTTTCTTTAGCTTCGATGTCTCTCTATTTTATCTTTTTTAATAGCTGCAGGAATTTGTTTGGGAACACTTGCGAGTTTCTATTCGATGTTTTTAATTTGAGTTGAATTAGGGGTGGAATGGCGAAATAGTTCGTTATTATTTGTTGAGACACACAGATACTCAATAATTGTAATGAAACGTATAAGTATATGTAGTTGTAATTGCGATTTTAATTGTAATATTAAATGAATATAAAATGTAATAATCAGCTCATTAGTAATGAGCACATATTATGCCTTTTTCAAGTATCCTCAACAGTTCTTATAAAAATGTTGTATTTACTAACCATTTATATTCGCGACTCTAATAGCTATAATTAAATAGCACAGAAATATTTTAAACACCGGGCTGTTTAAATCTACAACTTCAATTGTTTAAGGTTTTAAAAACTTCCCTCATTCTTGTAAGACCTTATCCATAGCTATAACAATTTCTTTCCAAGTTACGAATTCTTTTATCCGATTATTCCAATCTGTTTATATCCTACTTTACTTTACTACTATAATACTGTCAATACTACAGATTCTTGAAACTATTAAAATATCTTCCTAAAATTTATCCAATCCAAAAAAGATCCTAAAGAACATAATCTTCATTCTAATTACATCCCAGTAAACAGAAGCATCTTACAATCTCAACTAGAGCCCATTATTATTGACTTAAACAACTATACGTCTTGTACCCTCACCCCCAGTAATATACTGCTTCCAATATGTGGCACAGTTTATAAATTTAACGGCGGAGTACGGTATTGTTCCTAAGATAGTTCCACCATGTCCTTTGAACAGGTAATGACATTATTTATAGGCAGTAAACTAAGGTTTAGACGGGGACAATAGGCTAGAACGCTTGGGAAGGTTAAGGGTGCACATTAGTTTCAGGAATTTTAATGGTATGGATAATTTTGGGTTAGTGATTTGTGTGGTCATTTTGAGATGTTTGTCTCAAGGGTGTGCATGGTTAAATGGTTTATTTCGGTCTAAATTTTAATTGTAATGCATTCGGTTTAAAAGACAATAAATGTGTTTAGAAATATACATATGACTCAAATCTAAATGTGCCCGCATGACTCAATTCTATCAATGCACTGCTTGATGTTCTATTAAATTACGACAAAGAAAAACTAATTATTTTTTATCAGAAGTATTTACACTAACAATATTGAAATAATTCGAAGAAATGACGAGACACAAAAGTGAAGAATCCAACTGGATATTTTTATATTATATAATTTAATAAAACTCCTTTTAATACTTAATTATCTCCAATTACCAAGAAATTCAAATGTATCGTTTCTAATATTCAATTTAACTAAGTCATAATCTAACATTACAAATTTTATCAGAAACATTTCCAGTAACGATACAAGAACTACACATACCCTAACGATCGGCGAGCATGCATACATAATACGTAAACATCATTATAATGAGCACAATTTACTATTGTCTCCGCGCAAAGAAAGCGGGAGGGAGTCATTAAAATTATTTTCTCACAAGATATTGTCGCCTCAGGGTTTGATGACATCAAATTGGAATTATTCAGCGAATAGCCGACCGTCTTGACGCGACAATGGCCCCTCCACTTTGCGTTGCACCGTTATTAAAATCTCATGAAACAATCGAGTCGACAGCACACTTCCTGGCAGTCGTACAGACTTGACACTGATGGTGGATTCTTAAGGCAAGTCAGGATATCCTCTGAAATCTGCCCCTTGTGCGAAGAATTTAGCTTACGGTCTATTATCGCCTGGTCTATTGTGGGTTGAGGCGAGGTTTTTAGTTGCGTTTAGATAATATTTTTATAGGAATTTTTTGAATTATGTAATTTCGTTGACCGAATTATTTTAAACTTGAATTTCAGATAAGATCTAATTCCAATTTTCCAAAACGTAATTTGTTTTAGCGTATTATTTACATACAGCATAAAATGTATTTTTTACAAGTATTAATGGTTCGACGATTGGGAAAGTGCCTGAAGATGATATATTATTTTATTGTACATTTGTAAATTTCGAATACACTTAAAAACAAGTGTTCGCACACATAACAAATATTTCCACAAAGCTACAACAAAATAATGAAATACAGTTGCGACTCAATGTCTGTACGCGCAGTCAATGCATGAAGAATTAATACCAGGGCACCGATGGTGATCATTACACTGGCGGGACAATTATCCTGCCACTTCACAGGAAACTGAAGGGTTCCACTCGGAAATCTGATTCTTTTTGTTCCAGTCGCGGAACGGAACTCGGAAATTTCGCGGAATAAGTACAACAATCGAAAACGGTAGTTTCAAGTGATCCCATAATTATGGCCGTAATTCGTGGGGCCGTAAATATTTTGCCAACTGATGGTTGGTTACAATGGAATTTATTGGATGTGGAATGAATGGCATGGCAATGGAAATATTGCACTAGCTACAGATTGTTCTAGAAAACATCTAAAGACATAACAAAATGAATTATCAATAAAGTATTATCTGAATAACATAAAACTTACTAATTTAAGAGGTCAATTATTTATTTTTACAAATGAAGTAGATAGCAAAAAACAATAATTAAACGAGGATACATCCAAAACGACTTAATTATTTTAAAGGTGTGTATTACTACGTCTAATACGTTTTATTTATAGCATTCCAAATTATATGTTTATCAATAACTAGCGGTGCGCCCCGGCTGCGACCGTGGCGACATATTTACGTTTTCTCTACATAAGAACCGTCCTCGTACTTCAAGGAATATAATAAAAAAAGAATTATCGAAATCGGTCCACCCTATCACGCGTGATGCCTTGACCAAGTAAAACGGGTTTCATTTTTATAGATATAGATATATCACTAACAATAACAAACGAAATAGGAAATATCTACAAAGTATACTTCGACTTATTCATCGCCCCAAACGAAAAATATACGAGTCTTTCGTTTAAAGAATCATCCAAAAGGTAGCTAAAACAAAACACAGCACATTAGTCGCTATAGTCTAGAAGGCGCGGGTAGTTGTTAAATAGTGCAACAATAGATGGCCGTTAGCTCATTAATGATGCACGTTTCATTCGGACCTTCGCCTTTTGTGCGATATATTTACATTTCGACCGCCAAAATGTGAATTTGATAAGGTCCCTGTGTGCAAGTGAATTTTTAATACGTTTATGGATGTTGTTCGTTAGTTTGCGGGTAGTTTTCGTTTTGCTTTTAATTATGTTCAAAGGGCTGTGTAATGGCAGCCGTAACGGTGCATAAATCTATCTAATTAGCTGAGGAAACGTTAATTACTCCAATTTATTATTGGTCTACTTGTTAACGGTAAAGTATGGTGTTATTTCAATACCCTATATGTTAAATTAGTAAGATATATAAATTACTAGCGACCCGCCCCGGCTTCGCACGGGTGCAACACGGTGCAATGGCGCGGCGGCCGGCTGGTACCGCGCCGCAAACGCTACGTCCCGCAATTTTTAAATCTGTAATATCTTCGAAAATATTCACTTAAATCATACGGTGTAAAGGGCCATATAGATCTATATTAAATGAACAATGTATTCAAGGTATTTAATTGGTTAAGGATTAATGCTATATTGGTTAAAATCGCTTCGAAAATTAGCCATTATTTGTCGTAAAAAGTAAATGACAAAAAAAAGTTATTGTGGGTTATCCATAAGAGATAGACATATACCATCACGGACTTTTCTGTAGACCTTTTCAATGTGTACAATACTTAGTACATTATTTTGATAAAACTCGTAGGGTTCCTGCGTTTGCAATGTAAGCGGAAAAAATGTAATTATTTACGACATCACATTAGAAACCTCAAAAATAACAGTACTTCTCCACTATTTAATGAATAAAAACCTTCCTCTTGAATCACTCTATCTATTAAAAAAAACCGCATCAAAATCCGTTGCGTAGTTTCAAAGATTTAAGCGTACAAAGGGACATAGGGACATAGGGACATAGGGACAGAGAAAGCGACTTTGTTTTATACTTTAATATGTAGTGATTTTACCAATAAATTCTAATCTATGAAACATAATAGACTTGTATTGCAACAAAACATACTTTACCACTTTATGGAACAAAAACTATTTGTGTAAGAACGGCAGACAATCGACTGTCTTACATTAATGTAACATCACAATTAATGTAATTTGTAGGTACGTCTTAAACATTTGCTCACGACATACGTGCGCGTCGCAGAAAGCGTTCACCCCAATCCGAAACTCGGACTTAGCTTAAAATTACCATCACCTCCACCTAAGGTAAATATGTCGGCAAGAAATTCGCTTTGAACCCTTTCGGGCCTTTGTTGTTCAACTAAAACTATTCTCAGTTAATCCCGGGATAAACAGTAGTTGTTAATAAATTAACCTGTTATTAATATATGTTAGTGTGACCGGACAAGGTGTCCCCCGAGGCATCGCTTTTATATTCAACAAAAGGTAATTGTGAAAGATGTATTCGGCTCCACGGCAAATATCGTAGTGGTTTTTGTGTTGTTTAATAAATGAGTGAAAAGGTTTGCCCACTTGCTTTTGAAATGTCCATTGCTAGTTACCCTTCATATGGTATTTATATTTGTTTTGGGTTTGGATCCTACACGTGGGCGAATTAATGATGAATTTATTCGCTTCATATTTTCGTGAAATGGTCTGCTAAAATATGTTAATACGTGTAAGGTTAATTTAGGATTGTTGGATGTACTTAAGAATACGGGTCTGCGGTTAGAAGAATAGCGAATGAGGGTTTATTTTTGAATCTTTTAGGTGTGCTTAACATTGGCATGGGCGTAAAGTTACATTGTAAATTCTTTATGAAAACGAAAATCATTTTCATCTTTCTTAGCTTGCATATAACTTGTTTAGAATTTTGGTTATAGGTACAGAATGTATATCAATATGATTTTGGATCCAATTCTACTTTTTAAGTAACATCATCATCTTGTAAATTTGTTTATATAATACTATGTCCAGCATTCATCAAATTCGCAAAAGCTCTGCAAAAATAATCTCAATCTAATCCTCAACCATATTCCAAAAATATCATCCTCTATACCTTTCACAGAATCCAGTAACAATTAAGCACATCAAACGTCTTACACTAATCTCCATATAATCCGCACACAGCTAATAAATAAGAAAAACTCGGTCAGGCGAGGGTGGCTGAGTGCGTTACGTCATAGCCGAAAGTGACTAAACCCGGGAACTGTTCGATGGTCGCTATCTTAGTAATAGCAATAGCTTTGTATTAAGCCGCTGGATGCTGACTTTGGGTGGTGCAAGTTGTAGGAAATAAACTTTGGGTACTGACTTTGCTGACTTTGGGTGGTAATAAGCTGGCTAGCTATATTTCTAAATACCTTCATAGTCCATGTTTAACGTTTGAGTAAAGTAATTGTACGGATTTTAAAGTATAGATCCGTTTCAATTTACAAGATTATAATTTATTATTTTACACAGCTTGTTATGAACGTGTTGTCGCGTGATAGGTTATACATATCTAATTCTTAATATATTTAGCCTTTAATGCTTCTGACCTTAAAATGTTCTGATTTTAAGACTATGCGTGCTCAAGAAACAAATCCACCTTATACGAGTCATACATAAAATACAAGCAGTGTATCATAAATACTAAGAAACAGGAACAAAATAGCTCCCGTATTAAATCGCTCGTAACTCATAAGATGAAACAGCCATCTATATCGGTGTGGCTTAGCGCTTTTTCATCAATCCTGCTTTATTACGGTGGATCCGCCTTTGTCTACGTCCGGATGGCGGTCATTTAGCTTGACCGCGCCCGTCTCTATTACCACCATACGATTCCATTCATATCTGTCGAGGAGCTGCTCTCAGATGTCGCGGCTTTAAGTTTTTCCGCCTCCACAAGGCTATAGAGACCATTGTCCGGTTATTTTTCTATTGGGCAATTTTTAAAGGGATTACACGCTCGCTCCTCACTCGATCACGTTTCCTCAGCTGCCCTCTATTTATGAGGCAATATCTCATGGAATATCGAGCTAAGTAGCCTTTAATCTACTAATATAATGGGGATTTGGGGAATATCTCGTAGCGCTCAATTGTTCAGTTTCTTATTGCGATGGTCCGATTTCTTTAATGCGCGTCGTTATTGGCCGGGATTGTGGTAATGTATGGTCAGTGTGTTTGTATTTCAGATTCAATTGTGATAAACTTAATGCAGTTATTTCCTATTGTGTATTCGCTGATATAGATGAGAGAGATATGAGAGTGTTTAAAAAGTAATCTTGACTGGAAGGAATTAGTCAGAGTTACTCTCGACTTGCTTCGAACTACTAACTATACTTTCTAACAAAAAGTCATATTAGAAGTTTATTTCTATAACCACTTATAGTAACATTTATTTCCATCTTCTCTTATTCAACAATTAATTATTACTCATTGATTAATTCTGCACACAAAATCGCAATGATAAAAGAAAGATAGAAAACGTATGAAACTCATGATCGACAAGACGAAAAATATACCTCCAAAATGTCCCTTTAAAACAGCACCAATAAAATGTGCCACAAAGGAAAAACACGGCAATTAATTACAAATACAATAGATCTAACAATAGATAAGAACAGGACAAGGGGACAGAGTCTATAATCATTTATCTCGAGTTTAATAAAAGGAGGATTTATGGTGGCGTGGCGGAGCGACGCTAATGTCGCATGATTTAATCCCATTATATTGGGAAATGTGCCAGGCTATCGGAAAGATGCGACGGAATTTTTAGAGCAAAATGTTAGAGCACACGAGGGTAGGGAGGTGATATGTACCTACTGGAATAAGTGGTTAAAGACTTGGAATATAGCTAGAAATATTATAAATAGTAACTGATGGTTAGTATGTAAGTTTCCCGCTTAAGCTACTATACTGATTTTAATGAAATTAAACAGACGAATAGGGATTGGGAAAAGGCATCGGCCACTTATTGTCAAGAAAACGAAGCGTGTGAAATAGGGGACAGAAAAATGTACAGCTGTGATGTGATATTTTTAATTGTGCTGACCAGAAAACGACATCTATTAGCGATTCATTTAATTAATTAACATAATTTAAGTTCATCTCAAGTATTTGTTTCTTCAACAATTAATGAGACTTACACATAATATAATTACATACCTTTATAGATAACAAAATCTTCATTGAACAAACATACAACGTGTACAATAAGGTTTTTGTATCGGGAAACCCGGAGTCCCTGATCGAATATGTCGCACCCTTATGTGCTAATGGTATTACCTATGTCATTTGTCATTCGCTCCTCGTAGACCATGCGGTTCTCAAAGTTTCGGTTTTTTCTATAGAGAAAGAATAAAAAAATTGAAAATAGACAAACATAAATTCATAAACAAGTACATAAAAATATACAAAACAAATAAATTTTATTGAATTTAAATACGAATAAATCGTAAACATTAACAACCTATACTGCAAGATATTATAAGCTCGCATATTCGTTGTTTCGTTGTATTTTTATATCGCGCGTAAAAATAATAAAAACAGATACTAAGTTATATTTACTCATCACTTGCTTCTTAGGTCATAAAATTCTATTCTGCACAAAAAAATAACGTATCATAAGTTATTTATATTACGGTATTGTCAGAAATCTTGTGCATTTTGAATGGAAACTATAAAAGGCTCTCCCAATCTTAAATGATCAAACTCAAACTCAAAAATACCTAATTATATTATTTTATCTATTACGTAAAGTTTGAGCACCCGCAGCTTACGTCATACATTGTCAAGTGGTCACCAAAAAATATATTTGATTAGCGACCGTTGACGCTAGCGGTCAGGGCGCATTCTTCCTTGCGACTTATGTGTACTGGATGAGACCTAGTATTATCGAGAATTTTTTTATTTATTTATTTGCATATAAAACGTGTCTGCACGTATAACTACGTTCAATATATAACCCGAAAATTAATTAACACGACATTGAAGGAAATTTGTTGTTATAACATTTAAAACTGAATCGTATAACATTTAAGACATAACTTATACGGATTTTTGGCGTATTGTATTATGTAGGTATGGTATTTTATTAGTTTAAATTTTTCGCTTGACTGCGTTATTGAAAGTTTTCCAAGCTTTAAATTACATTGTGAATTTTATGTGTTACCGATTGGTTTGGTGACTTTATCAAACCAATTCAAATTGATAAATATTTTGTTACGATTTAATACAGATTAATACACAGTTCTTAATTTTAACGATAGGTATTAAATTATTTTAAGGTTTCCTTAAATATTGCGGCATGGTGTTTAGATAATAATATTTTAGATGCATAAAAATATTGTTTACATTAAATTTTCTGGTCACATCTAGTTACATAACTCCAGGTTATTTTGACCCCTCTATAGTATGGTGTCATGGGAAATAATTTTAAATAATCCAATAGTGATATTACCTATCAAAGATAACGTGATGATATGTTACGTGTCTGTTATGATATTGCTAAATTTAATTAAATTTTAGAAATATATTTATTATTGATGGATCCTTTTGAACTTGCGTTCAGTGGTTGTATTCGCGTAAAAAGTGTAGGTTCGATTGAGAAATATGTGAAAAAAAATTGTTTGGAAAAATTATGATTTTCTATGTGTGAGGAATATGAAGTTAGGTGGTAAGAATAGTCTATTGTTTATGAATAGATTAGTTTTGATAGTAAAACTTTTTCGGCGTTTCGATCTAAACTGTGCGATATATCCGAAAATTTATATTACTTTGCAATTCGGAGATTATAGATTTTCTAACTACATTTTTCTTATTCTTATAGTTCTGAATACATACGTAGCAGTGGCGTGCATTCCATAAAGACATAAAGACACTGCCTACCCTAGCATTTACTAAACTCTGATCAATATATTTTAATATCCATAAATGAAATTCACAGCGTCATTATATTTTATTAATTACACCATGTAGTATAAAAAAAATCAAAATATTTCAAATAAATTTCAGATCCATCTATTGGTATTTTGGTGGCATTATTATCTAATTTCTCACAGCACCGCCGCATCTGCACTAGCGCCGCCACAGGACTCAGTACGTCACGGGACGGCAAAGACACAAACTATCCGTGTCTAAGTTTTCATATGTGTGCTCTGCGTGTCTACGCATATTTTATATGTGTGCGTGCCTATAAACACGGCACACTGATGTTATAAAACCACGCACACAAACACACAACGTAGGCAGTGTCTTTTTACGATGATGACGAATTAGGTACGAACCGAATTCGGAACCACATCGAAAGTCGAAACTGAAGTTGACTATGCGACCAATTTAAGAAGTGTGATAATAATTTATACATTTTTGTAGCGGTAAAGACCATCTGCAAATAGTATCATTATTCGTTTGTTTTGTTTTGGAAATAACAAACGTTATTTAATATTTTACTTTGAGGCTAAGCTTTGAGGTTAAATTTGTTTTTGAGAAAATTAATAATGTTAACTACGACAAATTACAAGTGAAGTGTTTTGGGAGTAACTAAATAGATTATGTCTATGTATCGTGAGTGTAATTAATTTGTAAGATAATTAGGTATAATTTAACGAAAAATTCTTATTTTTGTTTTATGAATAAACATTTATCAAACAGAGACTTAGTGATAGAACAAGGGCCGATCTATACCGGAATTTGTAATACACAAAGGTAAAGTTAATCGTTGATTTCATAATATAGAACACTGTTATTATCAAATTATTTTATAGATATGTGTGTAAATCGTAATATATTTTCCATTATTTTGGGGAATAGGTACCTACTACGTATTATAATCTCATATATGAGTACAGCAATGTGAAAATATAAACATTGCATTAGGTATTCGTTATTATGACTTAATATCATTACAATATTTCTGCCTACCCTGTCGAAAAACTCTGTGCACGCCCCTGATACGTAGTACCTAATAGACATGGGTAGGTAATGCGTGTAATAGTACAAAAGTAATATCACTTTGACACGTAATGCAACATCACGCATTACGTATCAGTTACAAACATCACTCGCATCACTCATCACTTCGGCAACGTTCGGTCAGTAAAAATCAACTATTTACAACAATCAATGTTGTAAATAGTTGATTTTTAAATACGCCTGTCTTCCTTAAACAAAGATTGCCAGTCCTAAGCCTGGGGGGCCCCTTTTTTATTTTGTTTTACATTTGCTTGCGTTCATTACAATTATTAACAAACAACATAAAGTACGTGGCCAAGTATGAAGGAAAATCAACTACATTTTTTAAATATTTACTTAAATTGTAATTTTACTATATGTAATAAGTATTGCAGTT
Source organism: Colias behrii (assembly GCA_029959065.1). Taxonomy (NCBI): domain Eukaryota; kingdom Metazoa; phylum Arthropoda; class Insecta; order Lepidoptera; family Pieridae; genus Colias; species Colias behrii. The sequence goes on from JARWMC010000017.1 coordinate 10,632,921, forward strand.
ATTATTGCTATTTTTCAATATGATCTGTTATACTTCACATATCACCTTAAACATTACTCGGTCATCATTTCATTAAAAATCGATCGGGTAATGTGTGATGTTATGGAGTAATATCACTTCCGTGGAAGAGATGCGTGATGTTGCATTACTATTTGACGTACTGTTTTGTGCATGTCTAGTACCTAAGCAAATTGGGATATCGCAGTTTTAACTTTTTGATTGTTTGTAAGTACCTATAATAAAAAAATACGATGTAAAAAGTTTTAATATTATATGATACATCCTGCGTTTAGTACACTTTACAGCGAGCGTGGTAAGATGTTACAAGTCAAGATGTTGTAAAGGTTGAATACTTGAGACTCCAGCTTATGCAGTGGTTGATGCCTTGGCGCATTTAATGGGGGGTTCAAGGTTCGACTCTATAGAAGGAAATTTTTGATTTTATCAGTAAAAAAATATGGAAATGTTACAAGAGGATATAGATAGTTCAGAGGGTGTCGCATTTTCCTCGATATTAAGTAATGAATATTTCCGTATTGTCTTTTTTGGAGACATTAGATTTATGTTATAATTTTATATCGTTATTTACTTTGTAATATCTAATCAATATTTATTTCACAAAATTTGAAAGAATTTTTCTTCATGTGAACGAATTGAAAAATTTCTTCAGTTTTTGCATATTTGTTCTAAGTAACGTTGCTTAAATATAACGTATTTAAAACAAGCATACCCGGGGTAGATCACTAGTCAAGACTATCAACTAATGGCTGCTATCAATTGGTACAACCATTAGCCCATACAGAAACATTAACGATTCCCACGGCGAAGTATCATGTTTGATTAATATTCGCTATTTACATATTGTTTTTTGATGTCTAATTGCTATAGATAAAGAAAGATATATGATGTGTTTTCTTTATTTATTGCAAACAGTATTTAATGGAGCCTGTAATATTTATAGGTACTTCATACAAATATAGGTACTATTGAATAACACGTCAAAGAAAAACTGTTATGGATCATCAATCTATAAAAAAGGACTCGTTTTAGCTGAGTTTATTAACAGTTTGTATTAAGATAAATCTTATAGTCGTTATTTATATAATTAGTTACACCTATATATTAATGTAAACTAAAATGTACAGATAACAAAAAATCTATCAATTAACTTCAAACAAAATCAACTGCTGACCATGATGACGTATTAACGTGGTACCGATAGCAAATTCATTGAGCTTAAATTACTCCATCAATTCGCCAATCCGTACATAACATTTATAATCATCGATTACATGCGTACAGACGACAAAAAATCAATGTACAAACTTCAAACAAAAAAAAACTAAAATTTGCTGAGCATGATGACGTATTAACGTGGTACCGATAGCAATTTCATTAGGCGTAAATTACAACGTCAATTAGCAATAATACGGGGTGCTTTTGACGTGCGGGCGCGGTCATAGATAGGTGATTAGTGAAGTCAATTAGACGCTAATCTACCGTTTTAAATGACCCGAGTTTTTAGTGTTCGTCATTCGTCAAGTCATTTTAGGCCAAATTATGTGCAAATCGAGATACCTGCTATATTATGTTAACCTCCTAAAGTGACTGGACTATTTAGAAGAAATGGTGGGTTGGATATTGTTCTCATGGTGCAAAGCTTTGAAAATATTATGTTATTGCGTTTTGTATGTATTGCTTTTAAGCTATTTGATAGCCGTATTTATTTTGCATCTGACAATTATAGGTAGAAACAGTCGGAAGCACGAAGGAAAATCATATTGTTAATGGTTGTTTACCTATGAATTAGTATGTCCAGGCTCGTAATTTCCCTGAAAATATTGCACCCCTTTTTGTTCGTGTATTAAGAATCTGTTGTTAAAATGCAGTTATTTTATAAGCTTATCAATAACTATCACAAACTCTATTATTGAAATGAAACTTCTTTAAGCGCGTTGAGAGTAAGATTTCAAGGTCACATCATGGCAATACCGTCACGTCATAGAGTCTTGCCACAGAAATTTCACTTCTGACACGTGTGTTATTTTTTTGTATCAAAATCTATTTAAAAATATGTTGAATTTCTCCTAGATGTGGATTCTCACTTCGTGCATTATGACGTCATTATTCGCACCCGCCGCGATAAAGATATATATTATATTCATTAAAATTCTAAATACCACCGATTTTAATGGCAGGGGCGGCGCTTTAATGTTTTTGCGATTTCATTTAGTACAACATTCGAGAGATGATATTTGAGGACTTGTTTGGTAGTTAAGTCAAAGTATATTTTAAAATTTGATGCTATAAACTTGTAATACAATGAAAGATCAGTTTATTAGTAGACTATTAGGAAAAAAACAAACAGCTATAGATTATATATTGCCATTATATATATTTTCATTACGAATCTTCATGTTCTAATCCGATTAATTTATTATTGAAGTGAAACTTCTTTATCGGGGTTGGAAAAAAATTTAGTGTAACATTTTTTCGTTACGCGTGACATTTTTCCGTTACGCGCCACCTTTTTCTTATCCCTACTACGCGTGAAATGACGTATTTCTGTAAAGTTGCATATAGTAAATTATTTTTTGAAAAATAAGGTCATAAAGAAGTTTCACTTCTAACTAGTACACGCACACGTTTTTTTATTTATCTTTTTCTAGTAGCATAGGTATACTGGCAGTTAAATAAAGGTAGATAAGTCTAAAATATTGCTAGCAGTTTCGACTACTGAGATTCAAATTAAATTGTGTTTTAAACTAAATGTTTTGAATATTTAACTTATGAAGATTAAACGTTATTGCATCACATGACAAATTCTTATATTATTAGGTGTACACCATGATTTGAACCTTTTTCTGAAAAGTTTTTGTTGGTGGTTTCTTGTTTATTCAACTATTTTTCTAACGCCAACTATGAAAGCATATAACAAACAGACTCTCTTTTCACATCATTACGGATTATCCAAAATTCAATTTCATAACTCCGAGTCCATTCAGCGCGTCTCTCGTGACCGCATCGATACACAACCCCTTCCCAAAGAGACAAAGTACCGGTACACATTAGCGGGGGGGCCTTTATTGCCCCCACTCGCCTTAAAATATTGTCTGATTCATTAGAGAATATTTCGCCTTTAAGTTTCGTGTGTGCTCTTAGCTTTAGCAATGGTGATTTGCCGTACGGAGACGTTGGAGGGGGGATAACGACACTGTTGTTACAATTTTCCAAAAGGATACCGTTACGCGTAATAAGACTCTAAGAATCCGTTATGCCCTTAATTACGGGGGTGCGTAATGACATGTATGTAAATATACGTGGTAACTGCTTAAGGTGGTGTAGGCTGGTGGCGCACGTGCGATCGGTATAGATATTCTTGTAATTGAGTCGATATTCGAATTCCATCGGTCTTGTGTGTGTACTCTATTGTTTATGCAATGATTGATTTGTCATTGTATTTGTTTTTGTATTATCAAGAAAATGAATAATATTTATGTGTTGTTTTTGTCATTCACGTCGAAATGGAGCAACTGATAGATTTCATTTTTTGCATAGATTACAGCAAATTCCTGCAAGAGTACCTACTCTTGCCGGAAGTACCTACTTAGTAGTAGATAATATAGAATACAGATATTTATTATCTTTTTAGCAATTTTTTACATTAATGGAAGAAAGATCAAACCTAAGCATTTTTTTAATTATTCTCAATAGATTTTTCCACAATACAAAACGAAATAATATTCAAGCAATTGAGAGTTTAGTTAATATAATTTCAATAAACACAACGACAAAAAAATCGTCGTAGGTACATAACAAAAGTAGCGACAAAATCGTCGACGCACAGCGCGCCTTAATGGTTATTTTCTTTGATTAAAGAAATTTTATTGCCGCATATAATTCACGATTAGACGCTGAAGGGTTGAGGGTGTGAGATAAAACTGCGTAATGACGGGTGCGTGATTCGGCATCGTAATTGTTATTGTTTGCGTTAGGAATTAATTGCTAAAAATGTTATCGTGACGCGGCGGTTGATTAGACTGTTGTGACGTACGTTGTTTTTAATTCGAATGAATGACAATAAATTCAAACAAAGCAAAGGATATGGGTTATGGATATGAAAAGTGACTTTCCGATATCAAGAGAACTGGAAAAGAAAAAGAATTTGAAAATTATATTGACTTTCATTTCTTTCTGTACCACTGTGATTTCTAAACAGTGCAATTCGGAGCAAAAAACCTCTCAACTACTAAACATTTATTACTGAACCATGCAAAAATACATTATGCTACATTTCTGTTTAAAATAACGATCATATTCATATTCATTCAAAAAAGTACGACCATAGTGAGATTCAGAATATCAAGAGCGCATAAATATACTATTTCAAAACAAATTAAATAAAATAGACATAATAACCATTAATTTAACGCAAACCTCGAGTCTATCATTAAAAATTAAAATTATTTATATTATACACGTTACAATGTTTTGGCTCTTTTCAAAACCCACCTCATTAGTTGGAATAACAGTGGGAAAAAAATCATGCTATTTTCAGATTTCATCAGTGTTTTAACTCGTCGACAAAATAAAGGGTGTTATATGTTTATCGCGTGTGTTTGTTTGTCTGTCTATGGTAGGTAATATCCTAAACGTGAATAGGTTTGATGTATGGAAAATTTGACATCGATAGATATCGATCCGATGATAGAGAATAGGCTTATTTTTGGTTGAGTTTAATGAAAATAGAAGCAATAATTTCGTAGATATCGACTTTAGTAGGACTATTTAAGCACTCTCTGAATCAAAATTCACTAAATATATCTGATGAACATACATACAATGAGACCTAGAAAAGGACAAAATATAATACATTATTCATTTGTCAGGTTCTAACCCACGCTCATTTTGATCTCCTTACCACTGCACTAACCAAATCGTCTAACCATTAAGCCTTTGCCCTATAAAAATATAACAGTAGGTACATTACAAGTACCGAAATCCGCGAAGATAGACACTTCCGAAGACATCCCAATTTCCATATACGAGTAATATTCATTTGAGGCAATGGCCTCATCTCGGGAGAGTATTTTGTGGTACTCCTTATGAGCAGAGTTTGTACTAATCAAATAATATATACTATAAACTACCGCCTTTCGTGGGTCATTTAAATATAATGCGACGAAATGTTGGAATAACATACCACCTCCAATAAAAAAACTCAAATGCAAATCCAACTTTCGTCGCACTTACAAGTCACTACTGCTTAATTTACAATCATCTTAATTTTATTTGCTTTGACTATACGTATCCTAATTTATAAATTAACACATTATACATAATATAATTATATACCTACATATAAATACTGATTTTAATTGACCAAATATATCTATTCTACTGTTGTATATTATTATTATTACACATTTATTATTGCTTTAAATTCATAATTAATTATTCTATTTTTATTATACTTATATATTCATACTTGATTGGAGGCGCAAACTATTCATCTGGGTATCTGGCAGAATTATCAGCGTTGTGGAGCTTGCTCCCACAACATTATGCTGAGCCAGGGCCTAATTGCAGCCAGTGCGCAACACACATAATACATTTGTGTACTTATAACTATTGTAATTTGTAAATTCCTTATTATTTTGTGTTATTTTATGTTTGTTTTCCCTTTTTTGTATTGTGTATTATTATGTATGTTCTGTTGGTTGCAATAAATCTTTTGTATTATTATTATTATTATTACGTATATGTATGAATAATGTATAGCGAAGTATTTTAATACATACAGATCTATCGCGAAAAGGAAGTTGGCTTCATATAAAGAAGTATCAAAAGAAAAGACAGGAAACCAAGAATATTGTATTTTAAAATAGTAAATGTTGTTTATAAGCCGCATACTTGTTGGGCAAACGTTATATCTCATTTTAGGCTAGCCTTTCAATTTTCAAATTTCTAATCATACCTTTGCTCGGGCGGTAATTGACACCATAATCTTTATCTATCTCAAAAAGCATCGTGATATAATGTGCCATTTTTGCTAAAGCATAACTAACACCCATCCAACCTTACAAAAACAAACACCCATCCAACCTTACAAAAAGCTCCCACTAGTACATACAATTTTTTATATAAATAGCTCATTAACATAACGATGGCTTCAAACAATATTCATTAAACCTAGGTACATAAAAATCTCATTTTACATGGATTTTTCTTAACTCCAACCTCACCTATATTCGAAAAGGCAAATGTTACTAGTACTCTCAAAGATTCAAAGCGGAGGCCACAATGAAATGTACCAATTAAAATTTTTTTTAAATGCGACTTTTAAAAATGTAATCAAAGATACCAATTACGCCGCGCGCTTCAAGTGGTAGCTATACGTTCCAATCGTGGTGCCATAGCGCAGAAAAGTCAGTAGGGAAAGTAAATTATTACCGTACTTTTTTGACAGGAATAGTTTGCAATAGTGTACATACTGGGGGAAGATTTGTAGTAGTTATGTATAAAATAAACGTAAAATATTTTTTTTGGTTGTACACTATAAACTATTGTTGTATACTACTTGTGTGTAGAATTTATCTGTAATGAGTATTTTTTTGACGTGACAACGTCTTATAATTCGATAGAGCCGGCTGCACGCACGAAAAAACATGACTCATGCGGCGTTACCTCGCTCTGAGGCGTTCCATGTAAGGCTTGAAGTGCAAGCGAGAGCGCGGAACGAGCGACAAAGAAGCAGAATCGGACGTTGTCACGTTCAACTATCGTCAGTAAACTTTACAGACAACCAATTGTTTTTTTTAATCTTACCACGTTTTCAGCATATAAAAACAGTGATAGGAATGGAGAAGGTGAGGAATAAATATCACATGTATCTTTCGATTGGTGGCGAAAAGATCTATGTCATTTAATTATTACTATACTTTATAAACCTTCTCTGTGGCGCGGCATCACCGCTGTTAGCACATTTTTAATGCGTGTTTAACGCAGATCGCGATCGTAAACCGTCGGTAAGTGTTGCGGTGGGGGGAGGGGGGTTCAGGTGCCTCATTAGACGACAAGTGGTAGCCCCCTTTTGTACACGTTGTATCGAGTGGGGGGACTGTCATTTTGTTATTGTACATGTTGATGATAAATATAATTAATATGTAATGAGAATCGATATTTTAAACCGTGGATTAATTGACTGAAAATAATGCTTTCATTGGTCAGTTCTTGAACCTATGAGAACCTATTAGCGTTAACAATTTTAGTACATAAAATTCAAAATTCAAATTCCTTTCAATTCTTAAAAAAATATAAATCAAAAACTATATTAGTAGGTCTTATACTAAAATACAACGAAATGTATAAACAATGTTAGCTTAAATATTTGTTGAGCTTTAGATTTGTTATCAAAAATGTTATTATTAAAATTTAGCTATCGCTTCCCACGTACTCCATGAAGAACACTACACGCACTATGTTCATATAAGTTCACGCGAACACTTCAAAACTAACACACAATTACGACAGCCGAGTGTGAAAATCGCCTAAACCACATCAAAAGGCACTCGAGGAGCGACGCAGGGGGACAATATTATACGATGTATTGAGCAGTATCAGCTAAGTAACAACGCGAATTCCCAATTAAAATATTAATTGCCAGCGTTTTGTGACACTTTGATGTTAGAACGGCGTGTGTGGATGAGCCTTAGAGTGGGATGCGTTTTGTCGATATATGTATATGTTATGTATGAATGTTGTCAGGTAAATATGTTTTATACGTAATCATTTTTGGTTAGATTCTGCAAAGAAGCGTTGAGAGAAGAGTAGCGTGAGTTTGAACGAAACAAAATAGGTACTTAGTCGGAATAATTACAATCTAAGGTTTGTCAAATATTTTATAAATATGTGTAAATAAATAACTTTTATTTAAAATATATCTCTTTGTTACAGGTAAGCGATCTGGCGATACAATAACAAATAAAGTAGGTAAGTTAATCAACGAAATCTATTGGTGGCCAAAATTCTACATTTCTTAGCCACGTTACGTTATATCATAATGAAACATAATAGAACATAATATGTATCAGCATTATAATCCGAGAACTGCACCATCGCGATATGTATAGGAAACACTTTAAAATAACTACGTGGATACGACCCACTGCGTATTAATAAACAGATTAGGGTTAGTACTAAACATTAACACGTATCTTCAACGGACTAGACAAACTTTACTATCTAATAACTAATTTACATTTAAACATCAATAAAATTTATAGAAGCTCCATACATTGAGCAGATATGAAACAGGAAGTATAGCAGAATTTGGATAAGTCAGTATCAAACAAAATGAACCGAACTTATCTAGTAATTAATTCATATGTCAAATATACAAGATAGATAGAAATCCTTCAATACAATGAGCAGATATGAAATAGGAAGTATAGCAGAATTTGGATAAGTCAGTATCAAACAAAATGAACCGAACTTATCTAATAATTAATTCATATGTCAAATATACAAGATAGATAGAAATCCTTCAATACAATGAGCAGATATGAAACAGGAAGTATAGCAGAATTTGGATAAGTCAGTATTAAACAAGGATAATCGAACATATTTGTTCATAATATACCTATTATAGAGACAATAACAAATTGATGTCTCAAATACAACTAATAGGTGGAAATCCATCAATGGAGAAGATATGAAACAGAAAGTATAATAGAATTTGGATAAGTCAGTATCAAACAAAGGAAATCGCTCAGCAAACACCACTCCCCTCGCGGCTCCTAAATATTAAGTGTTAATAATGTCGCCAACACCCTATCCCGGATAGGGTTGCCAGGTATTTGGAACTTTCCCGATATATCAGCATGGCACGGGGATAAAAAGTTTTGGAAACTTTCTGAAACTTAAATATACTATTTTAACCAAGTGTACTATTAAAGTCTTAAAAGCTAGGAATGAAATCAAATACATTTTAACTGTATTCATTTAGGATAGTTTATTACGTTATGCAGCGTATACTTGGGACTTACAATGATAAAGGTATGTTTCTGATTTAGAATCATTTTAAGAGCAAGATTTAGCTCGATTAAAACTACGAAAAAAAGTTGAACATTATTCGTGTCAACTTCTAAATTTATGTAGGTACATAATTTACCAAACGAATTTTATACATCCATTTGCAAAGTGTTGCTTTTAGCAATTTCCACTATTATCCTCGCATGTAGATCAACTCTTGAAAGTTCGTAAATGCCTATATCATCTCTAGGAATTAGTATACTTGGTACATGGTAACCCTACCCGCAGTAAGGATCAAAAATTCAGCGATTCGTTCCGCCCAAGTTACCGCAAGGGTTGTAGTTAACCATTCATCGGTATTGAGAGCTTTAACAAGTTTACTTTGTCTGTGGTAATTTTGTATGCCGCAAATTGGATGTGACGATGGTGAGGAACTTGGCGAATGTGTGATGACGCATCCATTTTTTATTGTATAGGAAGGCAAAGGAACAGGTAGATTAGTAAGCTAGGGCGTCGCCTATAGTTCTGCAACAGAGGTTAAGCGTATTGTTTACCGCGTGTTAAATCTTTTTACCAAGCGTTTTATTGGTAAAAAGATTTAACAAGGTTAGCAGAAACGATCATAATTAATGGCGTAGGTATTTCTTTAGGTATCCCAATACGAAAGAATTCTTACGTCACTTCCATAATTGCCAAAAATAGTCAGTCTTTATCTATTCAGGCAGTCAATATGACGTATTTATTTATTCAAGAAAAATATGAGATATGATTATAGGCTTAGAATATTTACAAACGTTATTCGAAACTTCACTTATTCTGTGCTAGATTGTTATTTTATTTGAACATAGTTTGTACAATAAACCACACATGAATTCGTTTAATGAAACGTTCATATCGAATGACCTCCTATAATGCCGTAGCTAAAAGTTCAATCACCTGACTATTCCTTTCAATACGTCTCCTCTCACGTCAAACAAATTCTACCTCACAACATAACTCCTATCAATAACAAATTCCCTCAAAAAGAGTATTAACATTCCGTAGAATTCGTCTCGATTCCCACAAAACCGAGCAAACAAAACAACACATTACGCCACCCCATCATAAACTTCCAAACGTCGTGAATAATAAAACGCACCTTCCCAAACGAAGCTGATCAATATATACAACGCAATCAAAATGCCTAATTAAAATTGCTCCCGCGGTATTTGCATATGAAAACCTTTATAATTGATCGTCGGAGCCCTTCAAGACAATATGGGGTGGGAGATACGAGTGTTTTCGTGTTTGTTTGTGATAGTGTACAGATACTTATTCGGACTAAGAAGACAGATATTGAAAAACTTAATATGCGAAAATGATAATTTTTTTGGATACTAGAAACTAGATCGTAGGCTATTTAACAAGGATTTTTTTGTTAATTTTTAGTTTTTAAATGAGAAATGTGAAAGCGGATTTATGTTTCAGATTTTTAGATAATTAAACTAAATTTTGGGACCAGTCGCAGCGTAGCATGCTCCGTCGATAATACAAGTTACCTATAAAACCAACTTGAAGACTTATCCTATAAATAAATATCCCAAACATTTATTTTCCATTCATCCAATAATCCGACTACATTACCCAATCACACCTAGCTCAGAAAAACGTATTTTGTTTTCTAAAAATGACCTTTAAAGCCTACTTAACGAAATCCTATAAAAAAAAACAGCTCATGAATCTATTTGTATTTAAGTCATCTAAGAATCCAACATTACCCCACAAAACCTAGCTCAGAGAAATGCCTATGTTTTTTCTAAAAGTGATCTATAAAGTATCTCCACGAGCGCGAGGAGGCCACGGTGGAGAGGCCAGGACTCGTCGGGTGATTCACCTCGACACGAGTGGCTTGCATAACTTACCTGATGCTGGGGTTTTATCCGGAGATATCTCTGGGACTTGATAGTTCGTTAGCACCTTCGTGTACGATTTTTTGGTTACGAGTAATTGCAATTTAATGTTTGAGATAGCGAGTACGTAACTATTACTTATAACTATAGCAATACTTTATAGAAAAAGAAAAATATTGTTGAGCACACAATAATTTGTTATTTGCATTGGCCTAGTTATCGTTGCACTGGTCTTCGAAATAACTTTTTGGGTGGTTCCAATAAGTTATGCCAAGAAACTCATATGTGATACATAAGTAGTAGGTAACGTTTTGAGCTAACCTACTACGATCACCTACGTCCCTTCACAAACATGTCTCCTTCATTTATAATCAAATCGAGAAATTTAATAATCTTATTCTAGTACAGAAAACATTTAAGAGCGCTTATTCAATTTAACGCAAGTCAAAATCTCCGCGATCTATTACGATAGATCGCGGCTTGCGCTATCCTTTTACTATGAACAGCATAGGTCCACAGGAGAGCGCCGAGCAACATGTCCTCTCTCTGGAAAGGCTCGCTGCCGACTGATTTGAATCGGGTCGCGCGCAGTGTTTTATAGTACTTTAAAAAAAATTGTAGAAAAATAATAGAGGTACCTTAGTTGATTTTTTAAATTTTATCTTATAAGTAAGACATTCTTTTATTGCAATATGTATAAATTATATTCAATTAAGTCAAATATCTTGGTGAAAATAATCATTTTGTCGACTATAATTTCTAAAAAAATTCACATTGTTCGGATTTTAATTTCGTAAGTTAGGAGTCCAAAATAAAAAAAATCTTTTAACTAACTATTTTAATAAGGATTTTTGCAGTTAGTTAAAAAAAATTGTGTGTTAGATCTGTCAGCAATTTCAGATATTTTTAGCTTCGAAATTGACACTAAAAGTGAAATCAAGTAATCATCGGCTCAGTTATCTTGATGGTATTCACAAATACTGTATTAATTGAAAAAAACTCTTAACTAACTACATAGACAATAAAATTTCCTAAAATTATTAGTAATTCATATGTTTGTAAGATAAGTGGTTGATGGACAATCTGGTTTGAAAAATCACATATTTGAGCCAAACAGCGCACGGACCGCGTACACGGCCTTAAGGGTATAATTTAAGCATAACTTTGCAACACTAAAGATCTGTTTTGTCTATGTGTTTGATCAGAATATATCATACAAATTGCAATATCTAAAAGTTCTTAAATAGTAACAATACACGAGGCAATTATTAATTAGTTTCTTTTGCTTAATTTGAATTGTGATTATGAGTATAATTGATGCCATCTTCTCTCTTTATTATCTACTAGCTTACCGCCCGCGGCTTCGCCCGCTTTGTCTAAAACCTAATAAATTATATACTAAAACCTTCCTCTTGAATCACTTTATCTATTAAAAAAACCGCATCAAAATCCGTTGCGTAGTTTTAAAGATTTAAGCATACAAAGGGACATAGGGACAGAGAAAGCGACTTTGTTTTATACTATGTAGTGAAGAAAATACTAACTAATAACGTACAGTCCTAGAAATATTGTAATAGAATTAACTCCCCAAGGTGTACGTTGAATTCCCTCCAACTATGCTGCGCTGCAAGTATCAAGGAATAAAGTTATTACCGAGAATCTTTAAAATATAAGCACTTAAAGAATCTTTTTAAATATCACGCGAACTCAATATTTTACTGCGAGCTGTATCGTGTCTGCTGTGTGTGGTGTGGGGCTAGAAAACACGCGTTTGTATGTCAAGTTTTGAAAAAGATGTTAAAATTTGTATTTGGTCGTAGCTTGAGCGGTATTGATGACTTTTTACTGAACATTCAAACGTATAGTTAGGTCGCTTACAGAATATTTGTTTCAACATAATATTTTGTAAAAAGTTGTTAAAGACATAAAGGAACTACGTCTTAAAATCGTAAATGATTTAAATTTTAATTTGAAGAGAAAAGTCAAAGGAATAAATATACAACGAAAAAGGCATAATTCATTAGGAAACAGCATTCCAAATAATACAGCAGGTTTTTATAATGCATTAAAATTAATTGTTCCGCTAATACCTACTTAAGATTTATTTTAAATGTTCGTTTAAAATAGAATAAGTCGCTAGGTAATCGTCCTGATACCTAAAGTATTCCGTCAGTTTCATAGCGGTGGTGTTCTGAGGGTGCAGACAAGCGCGTCTACCACACTCGCGACTGTCTGCTAGCCCGCGGCGACGTTTCAAGAGCTACAGCTCTCTGAAAAATTAATATATAGGTACGGCACTGTACGGTATAGGAGTTTTATGTGAATGCATTGCATGGATTAAATGTTCGGCAGCTAGTGTGCACTCTACGAATGTTTTCGGCTAACGATGCATTTAGATCAAACGAGCGAATGCTCATTCTAACCCCACTATGTCAAATTATTTTAGTGTAAACAGGCGTAGAACATCCTTTCGTTGTTCTTCGAAAAGATTTTATGCAATGTTCTAATACTGAATAACTCCGAATTCGAGTTTTGGTTTACACTAAAAGATCACGAAATATTGCACTTGCTCTAGCTATGTTCGTTAAGCTGCAAGTTAAGTACGTACATTAACGGTTAAAATATAAAGACAATATTGATATAAAAGCGTTGATAAGAAATACGCTAATAAAAGATATACTTGCGCAATGACGTTCAAAATAATATATAACTTTATGAATAGTGGTTTCAAAATATCCAAGTCCTTCACACTGTATTAGCACTTACATTTTGTTCAACGCCCGTTTAATTTTTTTCCGTATTGATTTTTAGTTTAATTCTTTTTTAATTTAATTCTTTCAAATGCCTTTATAAGCGTAGTTTAACGCTTCCTTATTGAATTCTCGCCTAACGATTATCAAATGTTGAATTAGCGGTGCAAAGAACTCATTGGCCAGACACGGTTCTGCTGTCCAAAATTTCATTTGGAACGAAAGACTTGAAAGCGTCTTTCGTTTCAAATGAAATTTTGAATGTCTTCACCGTCTCACAATTAATTACTCTGTCCGCAGAAAATCAATCAGGATTATGCCTTGCGGTCATTTATTGAATCGTGTAATGAAAACTTGCTACCGAGACTATTAGAGCGGGTTCATTGAAGGGTAACTATTAACTCCCCATAAATTGTTCTGAGGTCTCCCGATAACACCTTATCGAGTTGTTAAGAGCAATATCGGCCCTATAATTGTATCCTCCGGGGTAGCGGTTAATCAAGACTATTATGCTGGTATCGAAACTGCCGCTAGATGTTGTCTAATGTTTGGATACATTATCCAACTATTGTCGGGCGGTTCAACGTTTGTTTTGGTAATTAATTTTGATATGAAATCATTTAAGAAGTGATAACTTTGGTTGCTACTATAAACATAGAACGTAATTGATTTAATGTGTTATCTTCAGAATCTTAAGACTCCTATTCAAATGGATAGTTCATCTTAAGCACACAGAAAGACCAAATTTATTTCGAGCAATGTAATTTGTTTCATAATCCTAAGCCATTTTACGTTAATAGACATTTGGCCCTATTCAATAACGTATAGAGCATAGTTCGTGCAGACCCTTAAACCCTTATCCAAACTTATCACCATCCATGACCAATAAACTTGAAACAGAATTTAATTCACACCACAACAAACGTACACAAATACATACATATTTTCGTCGAAATAATACGACAGTAGTAATTGAATCGGCCTCGGGCGAACTCGGGGTATGTCGTTAACGTTCCTGAGGGTTCTTGCTATGGCTGTACCCTAGATATGCACTAGAATGCTTCTACAAAACAAACGAGCGAGCGCGACGGGGATATCTGCGAACCGGCAAACGGAAAAGGGACGGCTACATTAGAAAGTGTTTATTATAAACAAAGGATGTAGTCTTATTGGTTGTACCGTTTTAATAGACTATTGGACACCCGTCGACGAAAATTTCACCTTTGGAAGACGACACACAAATTGTTAGGGTCGGGATATTGGCGATGTTTAGTCAGAGGCGATTTTGCTCAGAGCGTATTAAGATGTCCTTTGATGTTATGCGGTCCGAACATTGGGTTTGACCGGTTAATTAAATGTAGATAGTATCGCTATAGACGTGTGCCTTGATCGTTTTGTAGGATTAAGTGTCGGTTTATTGTTTCTGACATGTTATTTCTTTTGGGTTACCTTTATGGGCTTAATTTTGTATAATTTATGCGATCAAATAGAATATACTACTAAATAATTAGTATTGTATTTTTTGTCTACATGCCACATGCGTTTCGCACTCGTATTAAATGTAGAAAAATGTTTAAAAACATTTTATGTTATCGTAATTGTTTATCAATGTAATATAATAATATAAATGTAAAAGTAACATGCACTTAACGTTATATCACTATATCGAATGCTATTCACCCAATAGGAGAATATTTGTCACATTAATCTTCACTCGCATTCAAAGACAATACAAACGTGAAGCGGAAAATATGCGCATTGTAGCACAGCAGAAGGAAACAATACATACATAAGATCGGAACACCCAATATTGTTTTCTGACAGGCTAAGAATAATGGACTCAATCTAAAGGCACTCCAGTCCGTCGAACAACGATTGTCGAATTGAGTGATGGTTTTGCCAAAAGCCCATCTCGTGGACTCCCGATCCATCATAACGGCTATTCGGTACAAACGGGACCATCAAATCGAGGTTCCGTGAACGTTTCTATGCGGGGGTGCCACAAGGTTCCGTTCTAGGTCCTTCGGGGCTCGAGATACGCTGGTCGCATTCCGGTGCAAATTATTTTCAGTACTGGTCTAAGCTGACGTTTCGATCTGTTTCCAAATGGATTAATTTGATTAGCGTCCAACAGATGTTTCCAAGCTCGGCTTATTGGACGTGAGAATTGTCTGTTTCGTACGGAACTACGTCGTAAACCTGTCTTTGTGTCTACATGTGTGTGGATACATTAATTATGCGAATAACGATTGGATGCATGTTTTTGTAGAGTTTTGCTAATTATTTGCTGTTGTAATGGAACTTATTCTTGAATGAAAAGTAATTATGTGTATTGTAAACTTTTCCAATTGCTTTTGAACATTTGTTAAACTATTACTGAGTGCATGACCAATTTGCAAATAAGATAATGTTTATAAATAATGTAGTGTATAAGTTAAAACGAGGATTATAGGCATTTTAGATCACAACATTTTTACAAATTGTTTTATTTCGCAATAGGATACGAGAAATAATAAAAGAAAGTCGTATTTACCTTAATTTAAAGAATTTTTTTTTTTTTTAAATAAAAATCTGTTTTCGTGTGAATGCATATAATTTGAACTTCATAAGACTGTGGAACAGTTAGTGATTAGTGCCTTACTAAAAAATATACATTCGATTCAAAATACCTTTAGAAACATCATAAACAACGCACCTCAATTGAATTCCATCTCAATAGCCTGGGATGAAACCAATTTCAGTCCGCTTGCATTCCGGCGTCCATCTTGGTCCAATCTCGGGCATTCTTGTTAGCTAAGATTAGTACCGAGTGTGGATTCTACGGGGTAATTAGTTGGATTTTAGTGGTATTGGCGTTTTTGAGGCTAATTGTTGTGATATCGGGTGCTTTTGAGGGTAGAAATTCATGTGGATAAATATTTTGACAACTTGGTCTTCAACTGTACTTGTTCTAGGAAGTAAGTACATACTTTTCATTATTTCAAAGTATAGGTAATGTTCGTTTTATAATTAGTAAAAAATTATTTGCAAAAAGTTTACTACTCATATACCTACATTGTTTCAAAATCTATTGCTTGATGTAAAACTATATTCGCAACAAATAACAGTAAGTATTGTCATATCACACATTACAGAATGTAAGACAATGCACCTATTTTTTCCATTTTTGATTGAATTCTATAATTTGTTATATTTAACGGAGAACGAAGCGTGGTGGTGGTTAAAAGAAACAGACAGACATATTATTGTACATAATATTATACCTTCATTCGTAGATATACTTATTTCATCTTTGAACAGAACTCGTCCTTCACACATTAAATTCAATCCACAGCCGCACCCTATCTTTAACTGTCATACAGAAGAAATAATAATATCAATATGGAAAAATACAATGAGCATAAAAGGTATTATGGTATTGTCGGCGTTCCAATGCAAAACGGGATGTATAAAATTTTATAGCAATCCCTCTTAACGATAAAACTCTTTGGGAATACGCGCGGTGTCTTGAGTCGCTGGGTATAAAAACAATAAATCACAAACATGCAAATCCCGCTAATAACTTGCACAAAACCGAAGCCTATTTCACGGTGCCGATGGTGGGGCTTTTAGAGCGTACGATACGTGTCGTACGATACGTCGGATGTAATGGGGAAGTTATTCAATATACGATTATGAAAACAGAAATAGATCGACGATTTGTTATTATTTCTTAATTGATTACAAAAGTAGGAATTTCATTATTACCTATGATACCTAGTGTCATAATATCTCACGCATTTTAAATAAAAAAATACGTGTAATGCTTAAAATAAAAAAATACGTGTAATGCTCATATCATTCGTATCATTCTCCGCTTTAGTTTACCATATACTTCAATCCAATTCACCAAATCAAATTATTGTCTTATCATCTTATGAATTTCATAGTCATTATTAGCTTGTCTTTATATTTTTTTTATCAGTCAGTTACTAACAAAAGCTGTAGCAATGAGTTATTAGATTAAGATTAAGAGTTCATTTCACTGACCATATTTAGACAAATTTATTATTTCATTTAGTAAAATCCCTTATCGTCCTATTTGAATTTAATGAAAAATGTATTTGCATGCCGTTGAATAACGGCTAAACATGCTGAAATAATGTATCTTATTCTTAACACCTATGTATACCATGTTTACTTGCAAATAAATGATTTATTTATTTATTTATTTATTTGATATTTAACTGTGTTAACTCTTGTCTTTTAACATTGTCGTATCGTATACGACACCACGATATCGCACACGATAACATCACGTGGCATATAAAACATTCGATCTAAGGAATATTTAATACAAGCACGCAATATACACGGGGGCGGCGGAAGATCGCGGACTCCCGGGTGCTATTTACATGCTGATGTTTAATAATTGATAATACCCCGCGAAAAACCTGCCGGGAACGTGGAATTCGTGGAGCTGTTAATACCGTTTCTTGTGATTTGTTTTTATTTGGTTGGTTTATTGCGTAGTAGATGTTGTTAGTGTATTTGCGAAAGTTTTAGAATAAATTTAAATATTTTATTTTGTGTGGCATTGTGTAGCAATAACAAATACGCTAATAATATGAGTTGTTTGATAATAATTAGGTAAAATTACTTGATGTTAATGCTAAAATCGGCCAGTCGACAAAATATTTCAATTTTGTGCTGATTCGGGGAATGAAATATGATTTATATCAGTGACCAAAAAAAAAAAATACAACTGTTTACCAAATACCTACAACACGTATTATTAATATCAACAACACGTTTTATTAATATCTGAATTGTGTACGGTAGCAAACTTATTTATCGGAGATATACTACACATTACATGAGTTTCAATTTTTCCTATTTTAAAATTGGAAAAAAGAATCCAAGCGTTTTAACAACTCCATATAATTCCGGCCACCTGTATCCGGGCATCGTATTATCAGCCTCCTCGACTTGTAAACTGAGCAACTCAATCGATAATCATCCCGCCAACAGGCGAACCCGCGGGACGCGATCTGTTTGTTGCTTTGTTGTTTTAAACGATTCATTGTTGTGTAATTTTTTGTAGGCTAATGAATGTTGTAACTAAACTTTAATTAATTATAGAAGATTTTGAAAAGTGTACAAGTTTTTGCGAAAATGAACATTAACATTGTCCGTACACATGCTATTTTAAAGTTTTGGAAATACATATATATTATGTCTTGGTCGACTCTGCTCGTCTTGTTTGATGGCTATCTACATGTGTAGTATTATATTCCACTAGCTTTCCGCCCGCGGCTTCGTCCGCTTTGTCTAAAACATAATAAATTATATACTAAAACCTTCCTCTTGAATCACTCTATCTATTAAAAAAACCGCATCAAAATCCGTTGCGTAGTTTTAAAGATTTAAGCATACATAGGGACATAGGGACAGAGAAAGCGACTTTGTTTTATACTATGTAGTGATGCTATAGGTAATCTGTATACCTACTTTGTACTATCAAACTGTTCAGTAATTTCTGAATTGCGCAAAATATATCGATACAGATTAAAAAAATACTGTCTAATGTAGTGCATTTTATTTCGTGAGGAAATAAGCGACATTGCAATGATAATTTTATATTATAAATTTCTATTAAAATACCATTTTAATTAACATATATAATATACACTTCATCACTACATAGTATAAAACAAAGTCGCTTTCTCTGTCCCTATGTCCCTTTGTATGCTTAAATCTTTAAAACTACGCAACGGATTTTGATGCGGTTTTTTTTTTAATAGATAGAGTGATTCAAGAGGAAGGTTTTAGTATATAATTTATTAGGTTTTAGACAAAGCGGGCGAAGCCGCGGGCGGTAATCTAGTATTCTATATTTCAGTTAAAGAGCTTGTCAAGAGCCAGAGGCTTCTCCCATTTGTTTTCAACATTACATATTATGTTTACAAAAATATACACTATTCATAGTAATATGTTGTTATACACGTGTTATGTGTAAGTGTATATGTTCCATGCACACGACGTGTACACTTACGTAATACAAATATCTGAATTGATAAAGATTCATTAAAATCACATCTGAAACATAATGCACCGGTCACTAGTCATTAGTCGCAGTCGACTCAGGTGGCAATTTAAATATTTTTTTTTAACTAACGAGCCCCTTTCATAGCAGTCGAGACGTCGGCCTTTGAAACGGGCTGAATAATAAAAAACATCTCTTTGAATGTTATGCCTTTCTTGTGTTTGATTTCCGACGAGCCATCTTTGGATTCGTACGTGCATTTGGAGTAAATTATGTTTGTCTGTTCATACATATACGTACAGAAACTAGGTTTGCTTGCAATATATTTATACTCATAGCCTTCTTTGATGTCCATCGTGGAAATATGATCTATCATTATTCATTAGCTACTAAAAGCTACTTCAAACAATCAAATGATGATACTATATAAACAATAAAATAATGTGCGCGTGTACTAGTGTACACACGTAAGAAGTGAAACTTCTTTATGACCTTATTTTTCAAAAAATAATTTACTATATGCAACTTTACAGAAATACGTCGAATTACGCGTGGTAGGGATAAGAAAAAGATGGCGCGTAACGGAAAAATGTCACGCGTAACGAAAAAATGTTACACTAAATTTTTTCCCAACCCCGATAAAGAAGTTTCACTTCAATAATGAAATTGAAGGAACTATTATGATATGCTTTTCTGCCTTTCTGATCGCACCTTCTGATAGCTGAAGATATACCTAATAAATAATTTAGACAACTTTTTTCAGTAAATAGAATGAGGATTTTCTAGTAAAGAATAAATTGCATTCGAAACGAAAACTTATATTGGAAAATGTCATTTAAAAGTCTCAGTAATATGAAAAAAATAAGCTCAAACACTCTATTCACCTACAATTAACACATTTGAATACAAACACAACCTCTTTCAAACTAGATTAAAAATATAATCCACCACAAGGTACCTCCACACCGCACCAAATCTCTTGATCCACAAAGTATAAGCGAAGGGAACTCAATTGTCATGTTTATAGATACAATAATGGGGATCAATCCACCTTTTCATTTATTTTTTAGGGTTCCGTACCTCAAAAGGAAAAAACGGAACCCTTATAGGATCACTTTGTTGTCCGTCTGTCCGTCCGTCCGTCCGTCCGTCCGTCCGTCCGTCCGTCTGTCAAGACCCTTTTTCTCAGGAACGCGTGGAGGTATGAAGCTGAAATTTATATCAATTACTCAAGTCTACTGTCCCTTGAAGCTGTGAAAAAATCAAACTTCTAAGCCAACGCAATCAAAAGATACAGCCGTTTATGCCGCAAATTTTCGACACTTGCAAGGGAATCAAAACCTACAAGGTGCTTCCCGTGAACTCAGAATCTTGAAATTTGGTACGAAGCAACGTCTTATAGCATAGATAAAGGAAAAATTACGAAAACCATAAATTTTTAGTTACATCACATAATATATTTTTTTTAATAATTTTAAACTTACTACCCATTTCCTCATAAACGCGTAGAGGTATTAAATTGAAATTCATACCAAATACTCAGGTCTATAATACCTTTAAGCTGTAACAAAATCAAACTTCTATGTCAACGCAATCAAAAGAAACAGCAATTTAAGCTGCATATTTTGAAACTCGCAAGTACTCGCAAGGGAATCAAAACCTAAAGGGTACTTCCAGTCGACCTAGAATCTTGAAATTTGGCATGAAGCAACGTTTTATAGCACACATAAAGGAAAAATTCCGAAAACCTTAAATTTTTAGTTACATTACAAAATATATATTTATTTTTTAATAAATATAAACTTATTACTTTTTTCCTCATGAACGCGTAGAGCTATCAAGTTGAAATTCATATCAAATACTTAGATCTAATTGCCTTTAACCCGTGAAAAAAAAATTGCAGGTTTGTACGGAACCCTCGGTGCGCGAGTCCGACTCGCACTTGGCCGGTTTTTTTTCCTATCTGTAATACATATTATAATATTTTACAGGCTTTTACATCTACATCTTTAAATTCTAATTTTTACAGGCTATCCTTATTAATACTCCTGTCTATCTCAAAAATCAGTTTCATTATTTAAACTCCAATAGTTCCCTTTCCCTTCGTTCCTCTGATCTCCTTCTCCTATCCACCCCTATTCACCATACCAATTTTTTTAACTCCTCCTTTACCGTCCTAGCGATTCGACTGTGGAATGCTCTTCCTGAGACTATCAGACGCGCCAAAACACCACATCATTTCAAGTCACTTGTAAAAGAGCACTTTTTCTCCAGTATTTAGTTTCCTTTTTATCTTATAAATATGTATTTATATTTTATATATACTATGTATAATATGTATTTATATACATGTATAATATGTATTTATATGCATATATATATAAATATATATATTTAAATATATTTATTAATTTGTATTTAACTTATTATTTTTATTTAATTTGTATGTATAATATAAATATAACTTGATTAATACATATATACTGAATTATCTATGTCTATTCTTTAATTAGTAATGAATTATTTGTGTTATCTAATAATCTATTCTTTTTTTAAATCTTTTTGATGCGCCCTCGCTTTTTACCAATGTCTTACATGTCCTTTATTTTTATGGTTGCCTGGAAGAGATTGCTTTTAAGCAATAAGGCCGCCTATTGTACACTTTCCAATTTTATGTATTCTCTTATTTTAAATTCCTGTTATATGTACAATAAAGTGTCATAAATAAATAAAATAAATAATACTCATTTTTCATTTATGTTAATTTATTGGTTTTATTATTTCTGCTTATGAATAAGGTGCTTCGAATTTAAGTTGATAATTATCGGGTGATGTTAGATTCATTTATTTTTTTGTTTTATTAAGGCTTTAAATCAGACTTTAATAAATTAATGTCATGCAGTAGTATTGGTCTTTATCCTATCCTATCTATGCGTTTAATCATCACTACATAGTATAAAACAAAGTCGCTTTCTCTGTCCCTATGTCCCTATGTATGCTTAAATCTTTAAAACTACACAACGGATTTTGATGCAGTTTTTTTAGGGTTCCGTACCTCAAAAGGAAAAAACGGAACCCTTATAGGATCACTTTGTTGTCCGTCCGTCCGTCTGTCAAGACCCTTTTTCTCAGGAACGCGTGGAGGTATGAAGCTGAAATTTATATCAATTACTCAGGTCTACTGTCCCTTGAAGCTGTGAAAAAATCAAACTTCTAAGCCAACGCAATCAAAAGATACAGCCGTTTATGCCGCAAATTTTCGACACTTGCAAGGGAATCAAAACCTACAGGGTGCTTCCCGTGAACTCAGAATCTTGAAATTTGGTACGAAGCAACGTCTTATAGCATAGTTAAAGGAAAAATTACGAAAACCATAAATTTTTAGTTACATCACATAATATATTTTTTTTTAATAATTTTAAACTTACTACCCATTTCCTCATAAACGCGTAGAGGTATTAAATTGAAATTCATACCAAATACTCAGGTCTATAATACCTTTAAGCTGTAACAAACCTTGCAGGTTTGTACGGAACCCTCGGTGCGCGAGTCCGACTCGCACTTGGCCGGATTTTTTTTAATAGATAGAGTGATTCAAGAGGAAGGTTTTAGTATATAATTCAATAGGTTTTAGACAAAGCGGGCGAAGCCGCGGGCGGAAAGCTAGTCTAGGATAAACACGAAAACTATAAATTCATGTCATTCAAGAAAATAGTACGTGTTTAGTGTTGAAAAAGGGAACGGAATACATCCCGCAGTTTTTATTCTGTTTTAGTTAAAGTCGATCACTTACACACGGTTACTGCTAAACCTACAGACATACGCATCCTCATGACACGAGAGGGGGGGTTACAAAAAGTGCATAAAAGTGCACTTAAAGTTATAAATACGTTTAAACAGACCACTTGGCATACGTGTCGGGATAGACACTTACATAAACCTCTTCTAAGTAATACATAAGATTCTCAGTGGAGGAAGAAAGATTCGCTTTCTTTGAAAACAAACTTTGATGCGTGTGCAATGCGTTTAATTCTAACAAAAATAAAAAAGTGAATTAAATAAAGTTAAGGTTGCATTAAGGCCAAAAAGCCATAGATTAAGAAGACAGGTGTTGTTTTCTTGTTTTAGGTTTTGCACGAATACTAATACGAGTACATTGAACAAATTTTTCGATTTCAAGAACCTTATACGCTGGATAGGATAGGATACGCTGTTATCTTCGATACCTACTATAACATAGTTATCATAACCTATTTAAATGATGTATTAAATCTAGGTAATTTGTTAAGCTATACGCTTTAACACCTAACTATGAATTTTCCAGATAATTGTACTAGTAATTTATAACTACATTTCAATTGAATTCCATACGCATACCATACCATTCAAAGAGATGCTTTTTATTATCCATATCAACCTACTGTAAAACAATAAAACACCCGTATTACCTGCATTACGATTTAAAAAAAATCGATCGAGCGCAAAATAAACATCAACTCAAAACATTGTACAAGACGAGTTCCCGCGCAAAATTTACTAACTACCCCCGATTTTTTAACATCCCTGCACCTTAATGAGGCCGATAAAGCGGGCACATTGAATAATTGTCCTTATTCAGTACCCTTATTAAGAACATTCGAGATTTTGTTCCCATATTGATAAGGGGGCTTGATGAGGTTTTTTAATGAGCCGTGACGTTTGAGCGTTTAACTTTTTTTTTGGGATAATGGTTTTTAGTGATTGAGATTGGTTGTAGATACGTGGAGCATAAGATGATTCTTTAGAGATGTTAGAGGGAGATAGTATGGACTCATTTCTTGAAGGTTATTAAAACATAGTTCTATTGTAATGTGATTGTTTAGATGGATGATGTAACGATTTTATAAAAAGAATCTATGATAATATATGATACTTATTTTATTCGTAGAGATGATTTAATTTAATAATATTTTACAATATAATATCATCGTTAAGTTTATGTGCACTATGTTATTCAATTCCAAATAAATAGGTATGTCTTTAAAATTGTCATTGTACGATTTACATGTAGTTCTATCAAAATTGGTTCTTCTCTTAAATTAGCCAAAAATCATACTTACACTGTGACATGCATTGAATAAAAAGTTACACTCACTGTAAAGTAACATTTATTTATCCGTATTAGTGACAGTCACGTAGCACATTCAGGAATACTTAAGGCGACCGTAAATCCTCTCAATTCACATCCACCTCAATCATAAGCAGCGCTGCATCGACATAAAAAGCGATAATAATATA